>CM060902.1:1473238818-1474610068 GCA_030737815.1 Allium fistulosum | reverse complement strand
ATGTACCGAGGATGCACAAACAATCCTCCACATCTAGCAAGATCGGTCTATCCCTATTTGGCACTCAGACATGGTCCGGATAGAAATCGAAAATGACATCACCCCGGTTGTTACTGACTTATTTGAGACGTCTCATAGCATACACCACATACTCGACATATAGAGAATAATCTAGAAAGGTGACGATCATAACCTAATGGTTGCGAACCACATAGCCTTACGGCGTAACTTGTTTAAACCATTTCCAAGTGATGAGGCCTGAGGTAACGACTACCTTTCTTATAGCATATTTCACTTTGAATGCCACATTGCCATTCCATAATCACACAACTAATTTCTACAAACGTATAACTCCTGATCTCATATGTCTCAAGAAATGGTGTTAAGCTAAGAGAAGTTGCCTTCTCCGCTACTAAACAGATGATACATTCATAGAGATCAATCAATGTGATAAGAAATGCACGTCGAACATTCGTCCATACAAGTTGTCTAGGAAAAGGTGTTAAGCTAAGAGAAGTTGTCTTCTCTGCCATCAAATAGATGGTACGTTCATAGAGATCATTCAATGTGATTAAAAATGCAACATCGGACATTCGTCCATACAAGTTGTCCAGGAATAGGACAATTCAAAGGCACTCTCCTACCACATCCTGTCGGGAATTACCCTTAGGATTAGTAGCTAGAATTCCTTGCATCAAATATCTCAAATGAAGAACTACTGCCTTCTAAATATGATATGGGAAATTTCCCCCGAGGGTCAGTAACAAGCAGCCCTTCATTTACCATAATTCCATGTTTTCACTTTCGAACGTATATTGGTTCGAAGTGCTTTTTGGATAAGAATCACTCAAATCCGACCGCGGTTCCTTCGAACCAATCATCGATAAAAAGATGTAAGGTAATAGGGAACTATTCTTTGATTGATTAATTTTTATTTATCAAAATATCTTCTCGAGATATATATCTTTAAAACATATTGTATATATGGAATCATTAAACCTCTTTTATCAAATCCTTTGATTACTTAAAACCTTTTTAAATTCCAAATCATTTCATTCTTTACTTAGTAAAATATTTCCAAATCATTTATTTAAATCTTAACAAAGATTCCCAAATCATAATCTTTAAAATGGGTCAAAAACAATGTTATTTAAGATATCGTTTACTATAAACCCAAACCAATTAATTTTAAGTACAGGAATTAAATTAATTCCAAGTCATTTTCATAAGTCATATTGGATAACGTTATTGGGTTAAAAATGGTTGATAGAAATTAAATTAATTTTACTCAACATCAATTTCTGTATTCAACCTTTACTATCCATCGAATAACGGTGAAATCACCTTTCAAATTCACAAGGATAGTACGGGTTCCCTTTTCGGAATTCAATACCAAGTATAAGAAGATCATTCCTATGCAATCCAAGTTGTTTGAATTATACCTTTTATACTTTGGGAAATTTTATCCAAGTAAATCAAATGTACTATCCCCTCCGTCGGGCCAGTCCGGGTAGCAAGAGAGGACAAGCAAGTGGTTTCCCAAACCCAAGCCTAGAAGCTACCTTTCTGTCACCCATTAGGTGGTCAAGTTATTTGATCGACTCCTTATCTTTTAACATGCTTAATTTACTTTTAATTATTTTAGTGCATCCGGGTTTTCCCTTCGATCTGTTCCATTCCTCGAACGGATTTTCTATGACACTCACAAATGGAACAAATGTACTAGTCATTTCCACATACTCATTTTTAAACCTCTTAATCATCTTCAAATTACTTAATTATTTATTAGAAAAGGTTCGCAAAAGATTTGGGAAAGAACAATTAAGTTAAAACCATTGATTGCAAAAGTTATTAAAAAGCGCTGCGAAAAAGTGCTGCGAATAGTGTTTTAAAAGCTTATTTGATTAAACAACTTTTCGGTTGTTTGGAATTCATTTATATAACCCAAATCTCTTTTAAAACATTTTAAAATATTTATAAGATTTATTTTATATTTTTAAAGAATTAAAAGTATCTATTTTAAAACATTTCCTACTTTGGCCTCCGTACTACCAAAGCGCGATTTTTATATAAAACTTGATTTGCTCATATTTTAAAATCTTCTATACGAATTCTTGATTCTTTTCTTTTGTTCAAAAACTATGATTATAAGGGTTTGGAAACTTCTTATTTTAAAAAATTCGACTTCGAATCCGTCCTATAAATTGATTTAACTCTTATTGTGCGAAACCATGAACTGTAGTTATGCGGCGCGCCTATTTTTGACTAAATTTTCAATATTTATTTAAATTTTTCCAAAACATATTTTAATGTTTATAAAACGTTTTTAAACCATATTAAATCATTTTTAAGAGGTTTAAACATTCCATATAAACCATTTCATTCAATAAAGGAAAGTGATTTCCTTTGTGTTTATTGACATGTATTAACGTGACTTGTATATATATTCAACAACCATATTAAACATCCATATTATCATATTTAAACATGATAAACAACAGTCATTAACAATCATATCCAAACATATATTTCATCCAGTAATACATATAACTATAATTTAGGAGTTTTATCACCATAATTAATACCAATCTTCCTGCCATCATTCATATCGCCACAATACTTCACTTATACACTTCTACCATCACCTAAGCAACTTCATCTCCTTATCCAAGTGCTCGACCACCCCTTCCTCTATGCTTTTGCTCTCGGCCATAAGCCTTTATCACTTTCAAACACTCAAGCAATCACACCTCCAAGCTCCAATTGCTCACGTCTTTGATGAGGATGGAGTGTGGCCGAAAGTGTAGAAGAGAAGTGGGAAGCTTTGACCTTGAATTCACTAATCTTGACCCAAAAATAGGTCATCTTCTCTCTGGCTTTTGACCCTCTTCATCTAAGAATTTGAAAATGTTGTTCCCTGGAAAGTTGTTGCAATTTCTTTTCTCTTTAATTTGATAAAAAGAAACACTTGATTTCAATTTGTTATGAGGAACATATGAGCAAAAGAATAGAGGGTATTCTCGGACCTAAAATTCTGGGCCTGAAAATGCAATGCAAAGAAGTGATCTTTTGACAAGGCTAAGCTCAAAAATGGAAGAAGTGCTCAACATAAAAGTTGTAGCCACTAGAATTTTACATGGTTTGAAATAAAGAATTTCTTCATTTGGCCTGTTTTTGTGGATGTTATGATCAAATGAAAAGGAGGCGTTCTCGGCCTAAAAAATTGGGCTCGAAAATGCTCTGGAAAGAATGGAGTTCTGAGCATAGCTAAGCTTTGAATGGTAATAAGTGGTCGGTTAGAAAGTTGTAGCCACTAGAATTTTAAATGGTTTGAGAAAAAGAATTTGTTCATTTCATTCTGATATGAGGAAGTTATGGATGATGAAAGAATGAGTTGTAGAGGGGATATTTATAGGAAAAGAAAAGGATGGAAATATCTACACTTACATCATCCCCCTCATCACCACCACATGCTCCATCTCCATCACCCATGTGCCCTCTTTCCATTCATCATTTCGGCCACCCCATCTCATGCCATCATCACCCCATGTGTGTGTACTTCTATTGACTTAATGAGGCTTAGGTATTAAGCAAACTAAGACCTTTTGATTATGTGTGTGTGTGCATATATATATATATATATATATATGTATATATAACTTGTACGTATATATTTGTTAAACACATCAGCATTGCCTCGTCCTTCTCCATCATCACCTACACTACCTAGGATGGCCCACGGTCCTATCATGCATGGACAAGGCCATGTGCATGTCTTTTTGTTGACTTATGGTAGCTTGAGAGGTAAGGTTTGAGAAATATCTTAGATGTGTGTGTGTGTGTATAAGTGTATATATGAATGTTATGTGTATTTATATGTTCATGTGTGCGCATGAAAAGTTTGTGCATGTATATGTATGGTTAAATATGTGTACATGACATGTAAATAAGGTTGCAACAACCTTTGACCAACTTACATTCGTTAAACCCTTGAAAATCGGGAAATCGATTACCGATCACATTTTCACTTACTAATTTATTTACATATATTTGTAAACAAAATTTGAAACTAAATTTATAATCATTATTAGTTAATTAGAATGATCACATTTGAATTATAAAACTGTGTAAATCAATATTAACAATTATTTACAAAGATCGTTATTATATCGATAAAGCGATACAAATTTTCTTATATTTTCTAATAAAATATATATTTTTATAAAACTATTATAATTGATTTATTATCATTTTATAACTATTTAAAATGAATTATGATCATTTAAACTATTATTTAAATAATTAAGATAATAATTAAATCATTAAATCTCAGTTTAATTTAATAAATTAATTATTAAATATAAGGGCATCACTGATGATGTCATAGACACATTTTATTTTCAAAAATAAAATAATTGATTTTATTTCATATTCCTGTTCAATTATAAAACAAGTGTATGTATCCAGCTCCGTGCGCGACGTTCGATGATTATAGAGCTGTTTATCGATAAAACAGTTTTTAGTTCCTTTTATTGATATTTTTCCAAAGTAAATAATTTTGTGAATATTTCTCCAAAATAGATTCATTATTATCATTTTCAAAAAACTGGATTATTTGTTGAAAATAATCCATATTCGAATATTTAAAATAAATTAAATATCCCCAATTAAAGTGATCAAATTTGGGTCGTTACACACCCACTGTTTATAATATAGTGTTATACTGGTTCCTACAAACCTAGTGCACAATTCGCAGGTCAAACGCAATGAATGAGTTATCATTTCACATTTATTATATAAATTCTTTAACAAAACAAATTATATAATTATCTCCCACACTAAGAACACGGCTCATCACCATACTCCAATACCAGATCCAATAGCTAAAAGATCCAACTCCTCTTCAAATAAATCGGGCGCCAGGTTAAAATAAGAAAAGCGAACGTGCCTCGGTCATCGCCAAAACGCTGCCGCCTCGACCACCTAAAGCCCAAGCTACCTCCACCAAAGTGACTGCCTCTGACTCTCGCACCTACGACCGTTGCCTCGCTCACCTTGGTCCTTCTATTCGTCGTCGGCAACCAAAGGAAAACGACCCAAAAATCCATAGCCTAAAACCCTAAGTCATCTCGTCGCCGCCGCCATGGTCTAACCGACCCCCTACGACCACTGTCATGCTTTAAACCACTTTTCAACTTTACTATCATATCAAAGTCACCAAAATGTCAAGCACATGGAAATATGTTAGATATTTGAAGTGTTCATGTACCTTTGTTAATTTAAATACTTAAGGAATCTTTGAATTTTCACATCCATCATTTCATTTTCAAATTCAAAAATATTTTGTAATTATTCATTCTTATTATATTACTTATTTACTCATTTCAACATAAAATGTTTAAACATTCCAACGTTATTTAAAGTGTATACAAAGTTTCAATAACTTTCTACAACTTGTCATTCGATAAAATGTCGAAAATCCGAAAACAGGTTTCAGTCGCATTTTTTGCTTTTCATCAAACTACCTATTTTAATAAAAAAAATTAAAAATTAATTTTCTATCCTTAGTTATAAATTAAAAGAGGGTTATTTAAACATTAATCAAATATTTAAAATAAATTAAATGTTCCCAAATCGAATCGATAAAATTCCGGGTCAATACATCCCCCTTCCCAAAAAGAATTTCGACCCCGAAATTTCATCTACAACAAAGAAGGAAACCAGTTAACACAAAACTTAATCATTTTACATCCATAAATAATTATGGAAACATTTCCATAAAAACCCAACTTAAGTTCACGAACTTGGATAATACCCCTCTACATCCTGAGGGTATATACCACTATCTGGTTCAAACATTTTTATTTTAAATTTACTTCCTTTAAGTAACTCATGAGCCAAATACCTGGTTATTATTTCAAAACCCTATTTTGAATTGATACTATATATTTTAACCATAGAAAATATACTGTTAGCGCCAAAATTGGTCACTAACACCCGAATGTAAATGAAAGCACCAACTAACAGTCACAGCTCACAAATAGAGTATATGTAGAGAGTAATAATGTGAAGAACGGTAAAAATTAAAAAGAAAGCAGTAAAGAACAACAGATTTTATAGTGGTTCGGCTAACTCCGGCCTACGTCCACTCTAGAAGTTTCCTTTTTATTGGTGTAATGTTCGATTATAGTTACAAGATGGCAGAGTAACCTCAGCCTTAGAAAATAGAAAACTAGAGAGCAGAAAGAAGATCCCTTTTTTCTGAACCTCCACATGTTGTATTTATAGGCAAATCCAGGAGGTTGCTGGGCTTCCTGAATAGTTTGGGCCCACTAAGACCTTGGCCGAGCTCACACCCTTCACCTCGACCAACCCCAAGTCCTCCATCGGCCGACCCGAAGTAACCATGGTAATGAACCGAAGTGAAATGCTCCGCGACTCGAAGTAACATGACCTAAAGCCTAGGCCAAACTCTAGGTGAAGTAACACTCACCCAAGTGCCGAACGACCCATACGTCCCTGATGCCGAACGACCAGCTATGCCGAACGACCCTTTCCTCCTTAATGCCGAACGGCCTGTTCCTCCTTGATGCCGAACGACCAGCAATGCCGAACGACCCTTTCCACCTCGATGCCGAACGGCATGTACCTCTCTGATGTCGAACGACCACTAATGCCGAATGACCTATACCTCCCTGATGCCGAACGACCAGCTATGCCGAACGACCCTTTCCTCCTTAATGTCGAACGGCCTGTTCCTCCTTGATGCCGAACGACCAGCAATGTCGAACGACCCTTTCCACCTCGATGCCGAACGGCCTGTACCTCCCTGATGCCGAACGACCACCAATGCCGAACGACCTATACCTCCCTGATGCCGAATGACCAGCTATGCCGAACGACCCTTTCCTCCTTAATGCCGAACGACCTGTTCCTCCTTGATGCCGAACGACCAGCAATGCGGAACGACCCTTTCCACCTCGATGCCGAACAGCCTGTACCTCCCTGATGCCGAACGACTACCAATGCCGAACGACCTATACCTCCCTGATGCCAAACGACCAGCTATGCCAAACGATCCTTTCCTCCTTGATGCCGAACGGCCTATACCTCACCTCAATGCTGAACCACTCCATGCCTAGCCATACCCAATGCCGATCGACCATGCTTGATCGTCCATCCATCCAGTTGACTAAATCCATCGTGAACTAACCTCGACGAACGAGTAGTCAATTTATTTAAGTCCGCCTATCTATGGCCTTGCCAAAAGGCTGGTTAACACTTTGCCCCTCAAAACATGCCTTGCTATTTGAAGGTGTGTTTTGAATAGTTTCTATCCCGATATCCAAAGTCCATGATACATTCGTGATCAAACGATTCCATCCGAATCTGATAGTTTATTCCGCAACCGTTCCAAGTCGTTATCCAATTCTGAATTCGCCCCTTGGAAGTCAGCAATTGAATCCTACGATCTATTCAGACCATTGACGGCCTCTCTGGACCCTTGCCAAGCCTGATCCAAACTTAACGATTGAATAGGTAGATCGTGTTGTGCTTCGACGAAGAAACCTATCCCATGCATTCCGGTTCAGCGTCCCTGAACATTAAGCGATGCCCTGATCTTCCTGGACCGATGTCAGCCTCTCCGAACTCTTACTGGATCCCATCCTGTCACTCTCCGGTGAAGGGGAAACAGCATTGAGTGAGCCGATCCTGTCGCTCTCTGGCGAAGCAGCGTCATTCCCTGCACTCCGGTTCAGTGTCCCTGAACATTAAGCGATGTCATGATCCTCCTGGACCGATGTCAGCCTCTCCGGGCTCTTACTGGATCACATCATGTCACTCTCCGGTGAAGGGGAAACAACGTTGAGTGAGCCGATCCTGTCGCTCTCCGGCGAAGCAGCGTCACTTCCTGCACTCCAGTTCAGTGTCCCTGAATATTAAGCGATGTCATGATCCTCCTGGACCGATGTCAGCCTCTCCGGGCTCTTACTGGATCTTGTCCTATCACTCTTCGGTGAAGGGGAAATAGCATTGAGTGAGCCGATCATGTTGCTCTCCGGTGAAGCGGCGCCAATCCCTGCACTCTGGTTCAATGTCCCTGAACATTAAGCGATGTCATGATCCTCCTGGACCGATGTCAGCCTCTCCGGGCTCTTACTGGATCCCATCCTATCACTCTCCGGTGAAAGGGAAACAGCGTTGAGTGAGCCGATCATGTCGCTCTCCGACGAAGCAGCGTCACTCCCTGCACTCCGGACTCTGTCTCTCCGGGTAGGGTCATAAAGCGATCAATTTCAAATCAATTTTCAATATTCATCCTTTAACCCTCTGGTCAAGGGTTCATTTTATGAAATTCAAGTTCATTTATTAATTTAAAATTCCAAATGTTCAATCACAAATATAGGATAAACCTAGATACTGCCTCTCGGGGCAGAGCGGTCTGTTACCATCTCAGAGCATGCCTGGGGATCTCTCTTGTTCCTGTACATGTGTAAGTGGAATAGCCGTTTTATTTTAAAATCAAATCTAAAGAGTTTATGTAATCGACCAAAGTTCAAGTCCTAAACTTGGCCCTTGCCATCATGATCAATTGATGACGAGTCGTGATCCCGATCCAGGATTAGTCCTGTTAGGTGGAGGCGGTAGTTGCTCAGGTCCTACGGCCACCGTCCGATCTCTGGCGTATTGTGGCAATCTACCACTTCTGACATGCTCTTCCACCTCATCCTTCAGATGGAGACATTCATCGGTAGTATGCCCTTCCAGCTCATGGAATAGGCAGTACTTTCCACTTCTACATTCCCGTTCTATGGGATCTCTCCTGGGTGGTTTTTGATAGGGGAGCTGCCCCCGAGTCTCTATGTAAATCCGTTACAGGTTTGCCGTCAAGTCCGTGTATTGTCTGAACCTGGGTTCTCGGAATTTCTTCCTTCTGTCAGGACCGTCGTATCTGTCATCCTACTTTCGCTTACCTTTGTCTGCTCCAGGTAGTTCTTCGGAGGTTCCTTCGCCTTGTACATCGTTCGTTTCTCGCCTTTCGGCGCGTGAATCCTCTAGCCGAATGAACCTTTCAACTTCATGATAGAATTCTCCGAGGTCTTGTGGTGGATCTCTTGCCAAAGAATCCTTAAACTCTGTGCCTTCCACAACCCCTGCTACCGCCGCCATAAAAATCATCGATGGATCCGGGCGATCTACTGAAGCCACCGTTGCATTGAATCGTAATAGAAAATCTCTTATGGACTCTCCGGTCCTCTGCTTCATTGAAGCTAAGGTCATCACACTCTTGGGTCGTGTCACATGGACCCTAAACTGTCTCATGAAGCGTTCCACTAGCTCACCCCATGTTCTGATTGATCCCTTCTCTAGCTGCCTGAACCAAAGCGCAGCCAAGTCTGTCAGATATAGAGGGAAGCATCGTGCCATCACTTCCTCGGATGCCCCCAGCACTTCCAGATGCCTGATATATCTAGTAATATGCATGGTTGGGTCTGATTTCCCATCATAAGAATCCAGCGTGGGTAACTTGAACTTTGGAGGATTCCTTGCATTTCTGATATTCGAAGTGAACGTACTCCGACTAACTTCCTCTAAGCCTCCACTTGACAATCCTCCTCTCATAATCCGTCGTACTAGTCTAGCCATTCTTTCATCTCCATCCAGGGGTTGTCCCTTGTTTGCATCTCTACTTTTCTCCCCCATGTCCTAGGGGGTACTCTGGGTAGTACTCTTCATGTTGGCCATTTACGTTCACGTTGGTCCCTGCTTGCTGAGCTTCATTCACCGCTCTCCCAGTATCCAATCCTGGAGGTCTGCCCCTAGGCCTTGGCTGATTTCCTCCAACCTCTCCAGTCTGGTTCTGGTTTTGACCTCCATATACTTTTGCAGCCCCAGTTCCTTGTTCTGCAATGCCAGCAGCCGCGGTTGGTCCATTCCCTTGACTTTGTGCCCCAATTTGTCCAACCTGTCGAAGCAGGTTCTGTATCATGTCTTCCTGCCTTTTCAGCATCGTCTCCATCTCGTCCCTGGTGATATAGATGGACGCTTGACCTGCTCAAGAGGAGGCTTCTTGACTTCCCTCTTGATTGCTTCTTTCTGTCACTTGCTTCCTTGTTGATGGCCTAACCATTGCTTCCTAGAATCCAAGTTCCTAGCTCCAAAATTCCCGAGTGTCTGCCTTCTCAGTGAAAGCACCAAAATGTTAGCGCCAAAATTGGTCACTAACACCCGAATGTAAATGAAAGCACCAACTAATAGTCACATCTCACAGATAGAGTATATGTAGAGAGTAATAATGTGAAGAACAGTAAAAATTAAAAAGAAAGCAGTAAAGAACAATAGATTTTATAGTGGTTCGGCTAACTCCGGCCTACGTCCACTCCAGAAGTTTCCTTTTTATTGGTGTAATGATCGATTACAGTTACAAGATGGTAGAGTAACCTCAGCCTTAGAAAATAGAAAACTATAGAGCAGAAAGAAGATCCCCTTTTTTTGAACCTCCACATGCTGTATTTATAGGCAAATCCAGGAGGTAGCTGGGCTTCCTGAATAGTTTGGGCCCACTAAGACCTTGGCCGAGCTCACACCCTTCACCTCAACCAACCCTAAGTTCTCCATTGGCCGACCCGAAGTAACCATGGTAATGACCCAAAGTGAAATGCTCCACGACTCGAAGTAACATGACCTAAAGCCTAGGCCAAACTCTAGTTGAAGTAACACTCACCCAACTGCCAAACGAACCATACCTCCCTGATGCCGAACGACCAGCTATGCCGAACGACCCTTTCCTCCTTAATGCCGAACGGCCTGTTCCTCCTTGATGCCGAACGACCAGCAATGTCGAACGACCCTTTCCATCTCGATGCCGAACGGCCTGTACCTCCCTGATGCCGAACGACCACCAATGCCGAACGACCTATACCTCCCTGATGCCGAACGACCAGCTATACCGAACGACCCTTTCCTCCTTAATGCCGAATGGCATGTTCCTCCTTGATGCCGAACGACCAGCAATGCCGAACGGCCCTTTCCATCTCAATGCCGAAAGGCCTGTACCTCCCTGATGCCGAACGACCACCAATGCCGAATGACCTATACCTCCCTGATGCTGAACGACCAGCAATGCCGAACGACCCTTTCCTCCTTAATGTCGAACGGCATGTTCCTCCATGATGCCGAACGACCAGCAATGCTTAACGACCCTTTCCACCTCGATGCCGAACGGCCTGTACCTCCCTGATGCCGAACGACCACCAATGCCGAACGACCTATACCTCCTTGATGCCGAACGACCAGCAATGCCGAATGACCCTTTCCTCCTTGATGCCGAATGGCCTGTACCTCACCTCAATGCCGAACCACTCCATGCCTAACCATACGCAATGCCGATCGACCATGCTTGATCGTCCATCCATTCAGTTGACTAAATCCATCGTGAACCGACCTCGACGAACGAGTAGTCAATTTAGTTAAGTCCGCCTATCTACGGCCTTGCCAAAAGGCGGGTTAACATATACATATAGCACGAATAACCCTAAAATGATACTAAGCAGCTAGGCACTACCAAACAGTATCATACATTCCCCTACAAAAGGGAAATACTTAAGAGAAGTGCTTACTATCATAACACATCTCTTTCCCATTTTTTATTATTTTCGAACCACTCAAACTAGTTAACTCAAAAGTACTTCTTCTTCCAAAATTCTCTTTTTGAAACAATACCGTTTTTTTTCACACAAATAGTTTTAACAAAATATCAATAGCCAACTTGCCTTGGGTTCATTCAGATTCGAACTCGGTTCGATTGTACAATGTTAAAGTGAACTTTTCACAAAGTGCACTATAATGTTCGCCCATGCAAACAACTAATTGTCACTTAGAAGATTATTCAGATCGTCACAAAATAGATCAAGACTCATTCCCTGAACCAATCCAAGAAAAAATATACCTTACTTTAAAATTTCATTTCCAAAATATTTATACCTGTATAACTTTCAAGTATTACTATTATTTACAAAAATCATTTGAAATAATAAAATACGTATTTCCTTTTGTAAATCTAATCATGCTTTTGGAATTAAATCAATATCTGGTTTATCAAATAGTCCTATAGCAAATTGCTATGGCAGTATTTCACTCACTTAGAAACTCTAAAATGAACACCAAAGATGCTGCAGTCATCATCAGAATTATTTTCGAGCAACAGAAGTGAGTTCAGTGCTTCGTACCTCTTTTAAATTCTTTTTTATTTATAAGACACATTCGTATGAATCAATTTTATAAAATCACCTTCTTAAAATAATTTTCCAAACATTTATTTCATAATATTCTAGATTTCGTTTAGTAAACATCTTTTATTAAAAGCCAATCTTAACCCAACGTTAACATCGAAAGCCTTATAGTCAATTGTGAAACTTAATTCACAAGGTGTTCATTTTCAATGTTTCCACCATTTCTATCTACTCAACCCATGTTCAAGAAGAATTTTTTTCAGATAAATCAACAAACACCAGTCAATGCCCAAAACTAGATGGACAAGATAATCAAATCCTAAATGATAATAGTTGAATATTATCACTTCCTTACAAACAAATACATCAAAATAATTAATATTAATTTTTGAAAATCATTCTTTTATATATAAAATATAAACCTAGGTAAAAATATTTCAATTACC
This sequence comes from Allium fistulosum, assembly GCA_030737815.1. Classification (NCBI taxonomy): domain Eukaryota; kingdom Viridiplantae; phylum Streptophyta; class Magnoliopsida; order Asparagales; family Amaryllidaceae; genus Allium; species Allium fistulosum. The sequence continues at coordinate 1,474,597,389 of CM060902.1, read as the reverse complement.
AAATTTAAAACAATATCGTGTTAGTTAGCCTTGTTATAGTGTTTAGAGATCCATATCAATAAAGTTAGCTACTCGTATTGACCAAAATACATAAACCACTCAAAAAATCAACCAACACAATATAAAACATTTTTATATCACTAAAAAATATGCGCTCTTCTATATATATATATAGGCTCAAACTCATTCTAGAGTGTTACTAACCCTATCTCTAATGAGTTTACCCCACCAGGGCCAAGGTTTTGGCTTAACCTGGCTCTAATACTAACTATAACGACCTACTTTTTCGATCCTTAAAAGTCGATACTAATACATTCATGGTATTAATTTATCGAACATTCAAGTGCTGGAAAGACATATTATTAGGTTGAAAGAAAAGAAAATATAGAACAGAATCTCGCAACATGAAAAGCAATATACAAATACCAATGATCTTTACAAAAGAAAACTGAACTTTAATATACATACATAAAATCAGAGTAACTAACCTATCATCAGCCTAGATGGTTATAACAACCTGTCCTTACAATTGCTGATAAAATAAACAAGAACTAAAACAATAGAAGATAAAACAAAATACGGGAGTATGTCTAGGATTCATCCAGCTCGTTTCTTAAGCTCTAAAGTGTCCAGCTAAATCTGGAAAATATGCTCGGGCTGACCCAAGCATTATAAGAAAAATAACACCTGGATCAGTCTGATCAAAACCAACGCGAGAAACCCAATCAAATGGATTTACTTAATTTTATAAAAACTTTTTAGAAATAAAGGTATCTCTGACTACGCCGCACGTAAACACAAACGTGTTTTTACCTTACGATAACCAAACCGTTTTATAGTAAATCTTGTGATATTATAATAATGTCTAGGGTTTAAAATAAATATGGAATCATTGCTGAAATTTTTACATTAGTTAAATTCTAGCATAATAGGTATACAATTAAATCCGTAGGGTACGTATTGGAGATTGGATTTCCATCAATGAAAAGGCTGCTGAGGTACCGCCTGCCACGATATAAATCTAGAAAAATGTACCGAGGGCCTCATGTGGACCTCCTGCCAACACAGAGCCGACTTTCCCTTTAACATGGCATACCGGATTACAGCATTCCCCCAGTACCAAGGCTACGAAAATGTGCACCAACCCTAGCCCCACTTTTCCTATGGGCATGTGTACCAAATCCATAAATACTGATTCTAAATCGAGAAGTGACTACTCCAAATGGTAGCGAACCACATAACTCTACCGCATATCCCCTTTTTTAGTCATTACCAGGTTATAAGGCTTTTGAGGTCACAATTACCTTTTCATCTCTTAGTAAATCCCACTTAGAATGCTAACACTACCTTCAAGGCACAATGCAATGCTAGTATTCGTCTATACAAGTTGTTCAGGATAAGAACAAACCAAAGGCACTACTTCTACTACATCCATTTTGGAATCACCCTCAAGATTACTAACAAGTAGCACTTACACTTTAAAGAGCTCTGTCTTCGATCATCTCGAACCAATCTTGGACCTCTTCCAAAGCATCGAACATGCATATGGTTTTGGAGTAGTTACAGTTTCGAGTCATCTCATATAAGTACACTCCCCTGCTTACCGGTCGCATCAAAACTAAACCAATAGTTCCAGTAAACTCAACTCTGGTACTTTTAGAAATAAGCTGATAATGCATAAGAGCGAAGATCACCTCCTAACCATTTAAGTGGATGGATTTCCTTATCATTTGTCCAAGGAGAACAAAATGAGATTTATATACACCGTACAGCATCATCGAAGATGACCGTGCTATATAACCCCGTATTTCTCCTTGATATTTCCTGAGTTAGATTTTTGATCAATATTTGATAGTCGTTTATTTAACTATCAAATAACAAACAATCAAAAAGTTAAAATTCCATATGGAATCCACTAAGCCTCTTATTTAGTAATCTGTCATTAATTAAATTTCTTTTCAATTATTTGATTAAAAATGCCTGCATAAAAGATATTTTAACAAACCTCTTATATTCCTCGCAATACTTGGGAGAACATTCATATACTTATCTCATCGGTATAAGTATATTGACAAAACAATATACTTTCAATACTTAGAACATATATCCATATACTTATCTCCATGGAATAAGTATATAATTAAAAACTTAAGGAAGATTTTGTTAGTACCTTATGTATTGGTTTTGATGATAACAACTAGAGACATTATATAAAGTTTAAATACTAATGTTTTATCAAGTTATATATAGTATATAGTGCATGATATCAGACATGTGTTGATTAAGAAGACTATACAGTATCAAGAGTAGAATCAAGACATTAATATATAGTTTCAAGAGTTGGAGAATGAAGATTCATGAGTATTGAAGAGTTCAAGATTTCAAGATATTCTAGATAAGTTATAGAGTCATAGAATTTATGTTAAAACTTTGATAGAAATTTCCTGATCATTCTTTCCTTCTCTAATTTTGTTTTAAATTATTTTTCAAATATCTTAGTTTTAAAATAATCTTTTCAAAATATTTCTCAAAATGATTTTTAATCTCTTATACTTATAAGGATATTATATTAGTGTTTTTAAGTTTATATATGTATATTGAATTTTTTTTAATAAGTTATAATTATATTGATTTTACATATATTATTTACATTATATTAAAATTTTCAAAATTATTATATAAAGTTTTATTAAGTTTAATTATGATTAAAATATGTATAAACTATGCTTAAATGATTCTATAAAGTATCAAATTATTTTATAAAATAATGGATTTTCAAATAATATTTTTAAAGTGTTTTTCAATTTTATATAGAGTATATCAACATACTCTATCTATGTATGTTGACTTAGTTGCCATAATTTTCAAAATTTGAATTTGAATGAAAGTGTATTTTCGTCATATCTCTTCGTGAATGAACATGATCATTGTTTCTCTATATATACTAGACTTCCACAGGAATTTTAAGACATTAATTTTCTTACTCATCTCTCCTCCTTCCACTCTCTTATTTTCTAAATCAAAATATACCCAAACTCCATCGAAATTCAACTAGAATCGAATTTAATCATCACTGGTTTGATTCTCCTTCGTCTACTCTCTGATTTCTCTCATATCTCTCTCAAACTAAGATCAAAGTGCTATTCAATAGTTATAGGATACTTTGTAATCAAGATCAAAGATCTAAGTCTGTAAAAATCTATCAAATCATACTTTTATACTTCTGGGTGTGATTGTACCTCGTAAAATCAATTGCGTGTTCTTAGTAGCCCGTCAATCTAGTGGGTGTGCTTGTAGCCTGGAAATCAAGTGACTCTACCCAGAGGTCGGGATTCTGGAGGGTGTGTCTCGTGGCCTTGAAATGGAGATTGTATTTGCATTTACTAGTTGAAAATAAATCCATACGAGGAATTGTGCAAGACTGGATGTAGGGTAACTCCGAACCAGAATAAAATCCTGATGTATTCTTTCCTTTTTACTTTTACTGCATTTACTTTTACTTGCACTTTGATTCTGTGATTGTTAATTACATCATTCCAAGTAGAGTCTTAAAAAATTTGAAAAATATTCATATAATCCATTAAACACTATTCCCCCTAGTGTTAATTTAGCCTTAAGATCCCTATTCCGTTGACTCGCATTTGGTATCAGAGCATTGGTTTTCAAAGTATTCATCATCCGATTTTTTAAAAAGTTTAAATGGCTACCTAATACTGGTAATAGTACAGTTAGTAACACTATTAATACATTTGTTAGTAACTCATTTTTCGAAGGACAATCTACTGTTATGCCTCCACTTTTTAATGGCAGTAATTACACATATTGGTCATGTAGAATAAAAATTTATTTACAGTCAATTGGTTTAGACACTTGGAATATCACACAAACTAAGTACATTGAACCCAAGACTAATTTTTCATAGTGGACTGCTGACTAAAAAGCAGTTGCACAAAGTAACTCTAAGGCTATGAATATATTATTTTGTTCACTAGATAGAAATGAATTTAATAGAGTATATATATGTAAGTCTGCATTCCAAATTTGGAGAACTTTGCAGGTTACACACAAAGGCAGAAGTAAGGTTAAATAGACAAAAATTTCTATGTTAACAAACCAATTTCAATTATTCAAAATGAGTCCAAATGAGTATATATTTTATATGTACAGTAGTTTCGAAGATATAGTACACTCACTTATTGCACTAGATAAATTTTTTTCTTAGGAGGATCAAGTTAGAAAAACTCTCAATTCACTTACTCCTGAATGGGATCAAAAGACTCTTCCAATCAAAGAGGTTAATGACATTAGCACTCTAAAAATTAAAGAGTTAATTGGAAATTTAATGTCTTTGATAAATTAATTTATTTTTAAATATTCAAATATAAGTTTTTTAAAACATAGTTTATGATGTTTTGAAACAAGACTGATGGTAATCTTATTTTGAATAAGTATTTACAAAAATATATACTTTGGAATATAGATAAAATGGTCGAAAATCGTTTTATCATTGAACGGCTCTATAATTATCAGAAGTCACTCATGGAGCTAGATACAGACACTCATTTATCCATTTAAATAAGAATATGAAATAAAATTATTTGTTTTATCTTTGGGAAATAAAATGTATTTATGACATCATCAATAATGGCATCATATTTAATAGTTGATTTATAAATTTAAAGTGAGATATAATGATTTAATGATTATTATAATAACTCAAATTTTTTTTAAATGATGATAATTCATTTTAATTAGTTATGAAGTGGTAATAAATCATTTATAATAGTTTTATAAAGATATATACTTGATTTGAAAATATAAGAAAATTCGTATCACATTATTGATATAACAACACTTTCTATAGACAACTGTTTAATATTAATTTATATGGTTTATAATTCAAATGAGATCGTTTTAATTAATTAATAATGATAAAAAATTAGTTTTCAAATTTTGTTTACATTTATATGTAAATTAATTTATAAGTGAAAATGTGACCGGTTATCGGCTTCTCGATTTTCAACGGTTTAATGAACAGAAGTTGTTCAAACTTATTGCAACCTTGTTTATATGTCTTGTGCACATATATAACATACACATGCACACCCTAACATATGCATCAACACATATATACATACAAATATATATATATATATATATATATACTTATATATATATATATATTACAAAAGATCTAAGATATTTTTCATAAACTTCATCCTTAAGCAACCCAAAGTCAAACTCTTACACACACCAACCCACTCACATAGGAAGGTTACTTTGGCTGTGCATAGTGATGGAGGAGGAGGGTGTGGTGGTAATGAAATGGTGATGTATATGCATATAAATATCATGATATTTTAGTTCACATTTTTGCCTATAAATACCACCATCCATCTTCACTTTATTTGTTCAAAAATTCCTAAGCTTCTTCGCGTCTTTATACTCCTCTTTAATGGCTTCTCCACTTAGGAAAATTATGAAGAAAAATTAGCAAAAATAAAATAAATTTATATAAGTATATTTACATTAGCAATCCACTTCAAAACCAAGGCAAATCACTCTTTCTTTCACTATAAACCACGGCCACCACCTCCTACCACCAAGGCCGAGCCCATCTTCACTTGTAAGCTTATGCCGAGCCCATTCAAAGGTCTAAGGCTCGATCCCGTAGGCTTTGATCTGATCATAGCGAAGTTATAACGAATTTTCATAAAGTTAAAAACTAATGAAGGTGCGAAACTCTATTTATATTATGATATATTGGCTGAAATATATGTTTGGCTATGCTTGGTTGTGATGATTTTGAACCATATTTGGATATGATAATTTATTTGTTTAGATGTGTAAACAATTCGCATTTAATACACGTCGAATATCACAAAGGAAATCACAGTCCATTAATAAATGAAACAGTGTATATGAGATTGTTAAACCTATTTAAACTGGTTAACAGTGATTTAGAAATGTTTTATAAATGTAAAAAAGTGCTTCGAAAAAGTTTGGAAAGGATATGAAAATTGAGTTAAAATAGACACCTCGTCGCGCCATAAAAGTTTAAATCCATTTATACGATGGATTTGGTGTCGGAATTCTTTGGAATAAGAATTTTTTGAACTCTTATGACCATAATTTTCAAAAAAATGAAAATGACCGAGATTTCGTTTAGCAGATTTTAAAATATAAGCAAATCAAGTTTTCAAAAAAGTCGCACTTTGGCAGTTTGGAAACCAAAGCGATAAATTTTTTAAAAGTGATATTTTTAATTCTTTAAAAATTTGAAATAAATTCTATAAATATTTTAGAATGTTTTAAAAGAGATTTGAGTTTAAAAGAGATTTGAGTTATAAAAATGGATTTGTAAATGACTGAAAAGTTGTTTTGATCAAATAAGCCTTAAAAGCTCTTTTTGGCAGCACTTTTAATAACTTTTGAAATATGGCTTTAAACTTAACTATTCTTTCCCAAATATTTTATAAATGTTTTCAAATAACTAATTAAGTATGTTACAGATGATTTGGAGGTTTTATAATTTATTTTGAAAAGTTTAAATAAATGATTTAAAAAAGCTTTTATAAATAAATGATTTAATCTTGACTCTAAAAGCCGATGAGTAGACTGGATTTTTCTATTCATAAGACCCGGATATGAGGTTCTTAAACTAAAGAGATGTTCAGGAGCAACAAGTGCTCTTGCTCACCTAGCCTCTTTCCTAGGCGATGGATAGATAAGGTCGAAATGTCGGAAATGAGGTAAGTATAAAAGATTTAACTTTTCCAAATATAATATAACTTGGATCGTATAGAAATAATCTTCTTATACTAGGTATTAACTTTTGAGGAAGGAACCCGTACTACCCGTGTGAATTTAAAAGGTGATTTCACCGTTATTAGACGGATGGTAAAGGTTGAATATAGAAATTGATATTGAGTAGAATTAGTATAATCTCTAACGACCCTTTTTTACTCAATAAAGCTTTGCAATGTAATTTATGAGAAATGATTTTGATTTGGTATTTCCAAAGTTAAAGAGAGGTTTAATGATTTCGTATATATTGGAAAAGAATATTATTTAAAGATTTATATCTCTAAAAGATATATTTTATTTGATAAAAGATATTGATAAATGAAATGATAATCACCCTCAAACTTAACATCTTTTTATCGAAGATTGGTTCGAAGAAACCAAAATCGAATATGAGTGATTCCTATCTGAAAACCACTTCGAATCTATTTACGGATTCGAAGGTGAAGACATGGAACGATAAGATGGAATGTAAGGTTGCTTGTCACTAACCCTTGGGGGAAATTTTCCATATCATATATATATGGCAGTAGTATCTTCATTTGATCTTGGATGCAAGGGCTACTCGCTACTAATCCTAGGGATGATTCTCGACAGGATGTGGTAGGAGAGTTCCTTCGGTTTTTCCTGTTCGAATAACATGTATGGACAAATTTTTGACTTTGCATTTCTAATATACATGTACATTGATTTTTATAAAAGTACATCTATTTTTTAGTGTAGGAAGTAACTCTTTTACACTTAACACCCTTCTTTGAAACATACGAGCTCAAAGGTTAGACATTTGTGGAAATCAATGGCGTATGATGGAATTGGCAATGTGGTATTCAAAGTGAATGTGCTATGTGAAAGGTAATCCTTACCTCGGGCCTCATCAACCGGAAATGGCTTAAATAAGACATGTCATAAGGCTACGTGGTTCGCAACCATTAGGGTATGGTTATCACCTTTATAGATTACCCTCTATATATCAGGTATGTTGTGTATGCTATGAGAGCTTTCGGACAGGTCGAGAACGACCAGGGTGATGTCATATTTGGTTCTATCTACCACAGGATGGGTTTGCGGGTAGGCCGGTCTTGCTAGGTGCAGAGGTTTTAAAGGTGTTAATCCTTGGTACATCCCTCTACAGATTAATTGTATGGAAGGTAGTTCCTTATCTGTCATTATATGGAAATCCATTCTCCAATAATTGCCTTCGCACTTGATTGTAGAACCTGTTATTCTGGAATTTAACCAATGTAACAATTTCGACTAAGATTATATAAGTTTACTTGAAAAATGTTTTCAAAAGAATATCATTAAAAATAATATTTCTAGATTTTGCATAGCAAATGTTTTTGTTATCATAAGGTAAAAATCCATTCTGTGTTTATGTACGGCGTGCTCTTGTGAGATATATTTGTTTTTAAATATCCATATTTTGAGTTTTTCACATCAGTCCATGACTGACCCGTAGTTTATTTTCTTTTCCCTTAAACTCTAGGTGCCCTATTTCTCCAAGCATTCTAGTAGTCAGATTTAACTTGGAGCATTGTTATAGTTCTCCATTTCCATTTCCCTTCCATTAGTTTACTGATTGTATTCAACATTTATAAGGACAGAGATTTATAACTGTCTGGGCTGATTCATAAGATAGACGCTGATAAATGTATTTAAAATTTTCTACTATAAAGATATACATATTGAAATAATATATGTTATTCCATTCGTGTGAGATTATGTTCTGTCTTTATTTTCTTTTACTCCATGATAATCTACCTCTCAACCACTTGGATTTACGGCACATGAATATTGAGGATGTATTCATATCGATTTCTAAGGGTCGAGGAGGCAAGTCCACATTTGGTATCAGAGCTTAGGTTGAGCAAACACCTGAGCCTGGTAGGGGTAAAGTCTCATCAGAGATAGGTTAGTAATACCCTAGGATGAGTAACTCATTAGAGATAGTGTTAGTAACACCCAAGAATGAAATAAAAGTATTATATAAGAGCGCGTATTTGTTAATGATATATTAAAATGATTTGTTTTGAAAATATGGTAAATGAAATAAAATTGCTTAAGGTCATATTTTAAATATAAAGAATATATTTTGGAAAATATAGTTAGTTATGATATTAAAGTTATAAATTGGGTAATTGTTTTAAAAACAAGTTAGTTAAATCAAGAATTAACATCTTGTGATTAGAATTTCACAATTTGACTATAAGATGTTTAATAATGGTATTGAGAGGATTAAGAATAAGGGGGGAAACTTAAGATTTGGATAATGAGAACTTTTATCTATAAGGTTTTTTCTTTTGGGAAATGATTTTGAATGTCGATGATAATAATGTTTGGAAAATATTTTAGAAAGAGATAAAACATTTTGATAAAATCCTGATTTGTCTCCTAAGTATTGATCGAACCTTGGTTTGAAAAGCAGTATACTTGTTAAGTTAAGATAAATACTTAGTGCCTGGTTCTAAGTATTTGTGTTTATATTTGTAGAACCCCTACGGAGGGATGCATTCAAAAGGAGAGACCTCAAGAGAAAATTGGGGTGGGAAAGATGATCTAATCATTCTTTCAAGTGATGAGAAAGAGCCTATAAACGAGAAGTATGATCTGTATACTCGTAGAGATAGAGATGGTTACTCGATAGCAGGAATGCTTATACCACTCCTAACACTAGAACTGGTCATGATATCTAATGACGTTGTGGCCGCTCAAGCCTCGAAAGGAAGGGGGATCACTGACCCCGCCAGTTCAAAAGATGAACTTGAAGAAGAACACATCAATGAAGAGTCTGAATCGGAGGAGGACCCGAATGATTTAATGATAAATGAATCAAACCACAGTAGTGAAGGCATCAATATCGTATGGGAGATGGGGGATCATGTCATTTGGCGAGGGTAGTTATCAAGTATGTATATTCAATTGGATAAAATGGAAGATGATGAAGCGGAATTTTAGGAGGAATTTGAGAACCCCGGGGAGATGGGAATACAAGGATTGGAGGAATTAGAGGAAGGAGAAATGTTGCAGGAAGTACCAATCGGGTTTGGGCATGTTCCATGGAATCAGCCTTGGCTACCATATGGGAAAAATGAATACGGGAACGAAGTTGATAACGAACAAGAAAGTGATGATGAGGATGTAGGGGAAGTTTCATTGGAGTTTGGATATTGGAGTGCACCATCGGCAACAGATTTGGAATGATGATTGAGAGTGGGATTGGAGACTAGTTATATCCATCCAATATTAGGTACTAAGTAGTAGTTTATAAGTATGGCTTGTGATGAGGTGATGTTGTGGTTGGCCATATATTTGTATCTGTATTAAGAACTTCGATTATGTACCTAAGTAGGATTGGGGTAACTTAAGAATGACCAAGTATGGTAGAAGTGATGAATGTAAGATATAAAGATGTATAATACAGCTATAACTTTTATTTTAATTTTATTCATTTGCAATTATACAAGTTACTTAAGAAAATTTATAAGAATGCTTGATAAAGGAAACAAAGCTTAAATGGAGAATTTTCTTTGTAAGATAAAAAGTTATGAAATAAATTTTGGAAATTAAAATGGGATTTATTAACTAAGATATTTCAAAAGAAGTTTGAAATAAAATTACAATAGTATTATTCAAGTAAAGGATAATTGATTTCTTTTGAGAAGGAGATAGAAATATTTTGGAGCAAATATTTTAGGGCAAATATTTTGAAATGATTATCAAAGTGTTAAAATAAAAGATGAAAGATTTATAGAATGTTTGAATATGAATAAGTATGCATGTTGCAAGTAGATCATTTCATTGCACGATTCTGATCTAAGATTCGAGTGCATTACTTTAAGTTATTTACACCAGTCCGAAAAAGGATTTATCACTCGATTCTTAACGACGAACATTGATGAGGGTTTGTTGTTGGATACTTGAGTTTTCTATCATAGCTGAGAGCTATGCAAGGAAAACTAAAATTCTGATCGGAAAGCCTAATTTATATGTAAATTAATTTATAAGTGAAAATTTGACTAAGAATCGGCTTTTTGATTTTGAACGATTTAATGAATGGAAGTTGTTCAAAATTGTTGCAACCTTGTTTATATGTCTTGTGCACAAATATAACATACACATGCACACCCTAACATATACATGAACACACACACACACACACACATATATATATACAAATATACATATATACCTATATATATATATTACAAAAGATCTATATATTTTTCACAAACTTCATCCTCAAGCAACCCAAAGTCAAACTCTAACACATATCCATTCACACACATGGGGATACTTTGGCCGTGCATAGTGATGGAGGAGGAGGGTGTGGTGGTGATGAAATGGTGATGTATATGCACATAAATATCATGATAATTTATTTCACATTTTTTCCTATAAATACCACCCTCCATCTTTACTTTATTTTTTCACAAATTTCTTAGTTCTCTTTAGACTCCTCTTTAATGGATTCTTTACTTAAGAAAATTACGAAGAAAAATTAGCAAAAAAGAAAATAAATTTATATAAGTATATATACATTAGCAATCCACTTCAATGCCAAGGCAAATCACTCCTTCCTTCACTATAAAACTGCGACCACCGCATCCTACCACCGAGCCGAGCCCATCTCCACTTGCAACCTTAGGCAGAGCCTAATCAAAGGTCCAAGGCTCGATTCCGTAGGCTTTGATCCGATCGTAGCGAATCTACAGCGAATTTTTCGTAAAGTTAGAAACCAATGAAGGTAGAAAATTCTATTTATATTATGATATATTGGATGATATATATGTTTGGCTATGCTTGGTTGTGATGATTGTGAACCATGTTTGGATATAATAATATGTTTGTTTGGATGTGTAAACAATTCACATTTAATACAAGTCGAATATCACAAAGGAAATCACTTTCCTTTAATAAATGAAATGATGAATATGAGATTGTTAAACCTCTTTAAAATGATTTAAAATAATTTAGAAATGTATTATAAACATTTTAAAGTGTTTCGAATTTTTTTGGAAAGGATATGAAAATTGAGTTAAAGTAGGCGCGTCGCATAATGGTAGTTCGCGATTTCGCGCCGTAAAAGTTTAAATCCATTTATACGATGGATTCGAAGTCGGATTTCTTTGGAATAAGAATTTTCTGAACTCTTATAAAATAGTTTTCAGACAATAGAAAACGATCAAGATTTCGTTTAATAGATTTTGAAATATGAGCAAATTAGGTTTTCAAAATACTCACGCTTTGGCAGTTTAGAAACTAAAGCGATAAATTCTTTAAAATTGATATTTTTTATTCTTTAAAAATATGGAATAAGTTATATAAATATTTTAAAATGTTGTAAAAGATGTTTGAGTTATAAAAATGGATTTCTAAATGATCGAAAAGTTGTTTTGATCAAATAAGCCTTAAAGCACTTTTCGCAGCACTTTTTGGAGCACTTTTAATAACTTTTGAAATATGTCATTAAAATTAATTATTCTTTCCCAAATCTTTTATAAATATTATCAAAGAACTAATTAAGTATTTTGAAGATGATTTGGAAGTTTTATAATTTATTTTAAAAAGTTTAAACAAATGATTTAAAGAAAAGCTGTTATAAATAAATGTTTTAATCTTGGCTCTAAAAGCCGATGAGTAGACTGGATTTTTCTATTCATGAGATTTAAATATGAGGTTCTTAAACTAAGGAGGTGTTCAGAAACAACCAGTGCCCTGGCTCACCTGGCCTCTTTCCTGGGCGAGGGATAGTTAAGTTCGAAATGTCGGAAATGAGGTAAGTATAAACGATTTAATTTTTTCAAATTTAATACAACTTGGATCGTATAGAAATAATATTATTATGCTTAGTACTAAATTCAGAGGAGGGAACCAATACTATCCATGTGAATTTAAAAGGTGATTTCACCGTTATTCAACGGATAGTAAAGGTTAAATACGAAAATTGATACTGAGTAGAATTAGTATAATTTTTATCACTTTTTACTCAATAAGATTTTGCAATGTGATTTATGAGAAATTATTTTGATATGGTATTTCCAAAGTTAAAGAGAGGTTTAATAATTCCATATATACTGGAAAAGAATATGATTTAAAGATTTATATCTCTAAAAGAGATATTTTATTCGATAAAAGATATTGATAAATGAAATGATAATTACCCTCAAACTAACATCTTTTTATCGATGATTGGTTCGAAGGAACCGGAATCGGATTTGAGTGATTCCTATCCGAAACCACTTCAAACCAATTTACACATTCGAAGGTGAAAGCATGGAATGATAAGATGGAATGTAGGGCTGCTTGTCACTGACCCTTGGGGGAAATTTCCCATATCATATATATATGGCAATAATAACTTCATTTTATCTTCGATGCAAGGGCCACTCGCTACTAACCCTAGGGATGATTCCCGATAGGATGTGGTAGAAGGGTTCCTTTTGTTTGTCCTATCCCTAGACAACTTGTATGGACGAAAGTCTGACTTGCATTTCTAACATACACGCACATTAATTTTTAAAAACGTACATCTGTTTGGTGGTGTAGGAAGTAACTCTCTTACACTTAACACCCTTCTCTAAAATGTTTGAGCTCAGGGGTTGTACATTTGTGGAAATCAATGGTGTGTGATGGAATTGGCAATGTGGAATTCAAAGTGAATGTGCTATGTGAAAGGTAATCATTACCTTGAGCCCCATCACCCGGAAATGGCTTAAACAGGGCATGCCGTATGGCGATGTTGTTCGCAACCATTTGGGAATGGTCATCACCTTTCTGGATTACCCTCTATATATCAGGTACGTTACGTATGCTATGAGAGCTCTCGGATAGGTCAGGAACGACCAGGGTGATATCATATTCGGTTCTATCCACCACCGGATGGGTCTGTGGGTAGGCCGGTCTTGCTAGGTGCGGAGGTTTCAAAGGTGTTGATCCTCGGTACATCCCTCTAGAGATGTACTGTATGGAAGGTAGTTTCTTACCTGTCATTGTATGGAAATCCTGTTATGCTGGAATTTAATCTATGTAACAATTTCGGCTAAGGTTATATAAGTTTACTTGAAAAGTGTTTCCAAAAGAATGTCATTAAAAATAATATTCCCCGATTTTGCATGAGGTTTTGGTTATCATAAGGTAAAACCCGTTCTATCTTTATGTGCGGTGTGCTCTTATGAGATACCCTTTGTTTTCAAATATTCGTATTTTGAGTTTCTCACACAAGTCCATGGCTAACCTGTAGTTTATTTTCTTTTCCCTTAAACTCTTGGTTCCTTATTTTTCCGGGCAGCCTAGTAGTCATGTTTAACTTGGAGCATTATGATGGAGCTTGTAGTCTGTAGCTGAAGATGTTCCTGTAGATAGTTCTCCATTTCCATTTCCCTTGCATTAGTTTACTGAATATATTTAGCATTTATAAGGACAGAGATTTATAACTATCCAGGCTGATTTATAAGATAGACTCTGATAATTGTATTTTTTTCCACCGTAAAGATATACATATTGAAATAATATATGTTATTACATTCATGTATATTTTTGTTCTATCTTTATTTTCTTTAACTCCATGATAATCTGCCTCTCAGGTACTTGGATTTACGGCACGTGAATATCAAGCATGTTTTAGTGTCGAATACCGAGGGTCGTGACATTTGGTATCAGAGCTTAGGTTGAGCGAACACCTGAGCCTAGTAGGGGTAAAGTCTCATCAGAGATATGGTTAGTAATACCCTAGGATGAGTAACTCATTAAAGATAGGGTTAGTAACACCCTAGAATGAGTTGAGAGTATTATATAAGAGCGTGTATTTGTTAGTGATATATAAAAATGATTTGCGTTGAAAATATGGTAAATGAAATAATTTTGCCTACGGTCATATTTTAAATAAAAAGAATATATTTTGGAAAATATAGTTAGTTATGGTATTAAAGTCAAAATTGGATAATTGTTTTAAAAACAAGTTAGTTAAATCAAGAATAAACATCTTATGATTAGAATTTCACAGTTTGACTACAAGATGTTTAATAATGATATTGAAAGGATTAAGAACAGGGGAAAATATCTAAGATTTGGATAATTAGAACTTTATCTAAAAAGTTTTTTCTTTTGAGAAAGGATTTTGAAGGGTGTGTTTCGTAGCCCAAAAATCAAGTGACTCTACCCAGAGGTTGAGATTCTGGAGGGTATGACTCGTAGTCTTGAAATCGAGATTATATTTGGATTTACTAGTTGAAAAGAAATCCATACAAGGAATTGTGTGGGAATGGATGTAGGGTAACTCCAAACCAGTATAAAATCTTGATGTTTTCTTTCCTTTTTACTTTTACTGCATTTACTTTTATCTGCACTTTGATTCTGTGATTGTTTCTATGATTGTTAATTACACTATTCCAAGTAGAATATTAAAGAATTTGAATAATATTTGTATAATCTATTATTCACTATTAACCCCTCTTGTGTTAATTTAGCCTTAAGATCCCTATTCCGCTGACTCATAGATTTACTCTTTTTTAAATTCATATTTTAAACGGGCCAAAACAAATATCATTTAAAATATTGCTTACTGTAAACCAAACCACTATCCTTTGGTGTTAAGTATGGAAAGAATGTTTCCATGCCACCATAATTAAGAAGGATTATTTATCAAATCAAATCTCATTCCTTTATAAAATTCCCTTTTTAAATAAACCATTTCATATTTCAAATCCTTCTATAAATCTCCATTTAATTTATAAAACTTCTTTCATAAATCTTAAAATGATTTATGAAATTCCTTTCTATTTGTAAACCTCTTACTATAAATAGAACTATTTTCCATTTCTTCCTCTAAAATTCTTTTATAGAAATCTTTCATAAAAATCCTTTATAAAAATTCATTTATAAATCAAAAACTCATTTTTTATAAATCATATATATTTAACTCAAATCTTCGTTATATTTATAATACCACTTATAAATCATTCTTTTATTTATAAATTACCATTTAAATCTCTTTTACAAATATCACTATAAAGCTTCTTTAAAAAATATCGTTTATAAATCCCCTTTATATTATTTGTAAATCTCCTTTTTAAATAAATCCTTTTTATTAACTAAATTTTCTTCTATAAAACAGTTTTATTATATATAAAAACCTTTATTAAATTAATTAATTACCTTTAAATGCTATAAATAAATAGTTAGTTAACTTTAAAATGGTATTAATAAATTAAAAAAATTAACGTTAAAATAATATAAATTAAATAAATTAAATTAACTTTAAATATCTTTAATAGAACCATTTATTACTTAACCTATCATTTATTAAATCAATTAATCAACTTAGACCATAATTAAATTAATTGATTAACTTAAACCAACATTAATAATATAATTAAATAACTTAAAAAAATTAATAATATAATTAATTAACTTAGTTTAAAAACATTATCAACAAAACAATTAATTAAATTAAACATCATTTATAATATAGATAAAATCGTTTATAGTTTAATAGACACTTAACCTCAAATAATTATGAAATTGAAGTTAATTTAAATCCATAATCTTTCAAATTCGTAAAGGGGCTTAGCGACCAAAATAGTACTTAACAAGTTACTATTTAATTCAATCCGATTTTCAAAGTCATTTCATTGGAATTTACATAATCAAGAAGATATGTAAATAAAATCAACAGTTTGGAAATCAATAGCTAATCCATCACTTATCCAATATTAATTAATCCTCATTTAATTAACTACCATACGAATAAATGTCCAAACTAACATAATAATAGAATGGAGATTTATTCTGCTAAACCAATGTCATCAATAATCTATTCAATTTTATTTAACAGAATGGTGTTTTATTTGGCCAAATTAATACTACCAATAAAGTATAATTAATTTTAACTACGCTATTATTTAAACCAACGTAATTAAAATTCAATCACTATTATTTAATCATAAATTTGTACTTCGTTAAAACCACCCACTATTTATACTATAGCGCTCTACTAATTCCTACGAACCTAGAGTAAAAATTCACGGGTCAAACGAATTTTGAATGGATGAGTTATCGTTTCACATTTATTATATTAATTCTTTAACAAAAAAAATTATATAATTATCTCCCACACTAAGAACACGGCCCATCACCACACTACAGTACCCATCCCAATATCACAAGATCCATCTCCTCTTCAAATAAATTGGGCGTCAGGCAAAAAGAGGAAAAGTGAACGTGCCTCGATCATCGCCGAAACGTCGCTGCCTCGGCCACTTGAACCCCACGCTGCCTTCACCAAAGCGACTGCCTCCAACTCCAGCACCTACGATTGCTGCCTCGCCCACCTTGGTCCTTCTGTTCATCGTCAACAACCAAAGGAAAACAACCCAAAAATCCATGGTCGGAAACCCTAAGTCATCTCGCCGCCGCCTCCATGGTCTGCCAGATCCCCTACGATCACTACCATGCTTTTGCCTTGCATCAACGCTCTTGCTAGCACTGACCAAAGTTCCCCTCATTCACCCGCACTAGTACACAATCTATTTGTTGTGTCGTCTTATTTGTGACAGTTTAGGTAAAAACTGTAGCAAATAGTATAATATGCGATAATTTTTCTTAAAAACCGTAGCAGTTGGTCTAGAGAAACAGAAAAAAATTTAATAAAAGCAGTTTGCGACAGTTTTTGTTTATAACCGTAGCAAATATGTTATTATTTGCGACCATTATTTTCATAACCGTAGCAAATACCTATTGCAAATGCGACTAAAAATTTAAAAAATAATTTGACGGTTGTACAATACAATAGTAGCAAATAATGTAGACTTTCCCAATACCACCGAATTGAAGTCGCGTATGACCTAAATTTCATTTCCCTCTTAGCAAAAAGAATATGCCGCTCACTGATAATCGAACTGTCGAATTTCGCTCTTAACAAAATAATTTTATTTCTCAAATCGAACTGCCGAATTTCCAACCCTACCTCTATCTCCGCCTACCTACCGCTGCCTACCTCCGTCTCTGTGCTTCTGCTGCCGCCGATATGAGATTACTGGTATGTAGTGAAATTATTTATTTTGATATATTTAGCTTTCAATGTAGTGCTTTTTTCGTGGATGTTCTCTCTGTTCCTATCGAATGTACATCTTCTATGTGCAATTATAAATTATCTTTTAAGTATTATATAATACTTAACTGTCGATGCCTAAGTTTATAACTAAAACTAGTTTTGATTGAGATGTGATGCAACTGATAATCTTCAAGTATGATGCCTGGGGTTTTTAATCTTACAAAATGGTCTTATAACGATTAAGCCCCATGGTTACCTAGGTAATTCATTTATATACAATTTGAGTAATTTTATTTTAGTTAAATAAATTATTAAACATGTTCTACATTTGTCTTTCTTATTCAATTTAAAATGAATTTACATGTCTACCATTCATTCAGTCATGTTCCTTGACATATTTTAAAAGAATCACAAATTTTGTGCAATATAACATGATCATAGCCGCTAGTGACTACAGAGGGTGTATCCACGTTTTAAAAGAAATTTTGTGTTACTATTTTTAGTGCAATCACAAATTTTGTGCAATATAAGACCAAATATATATCTGATAACAACAGATGTTACTATTTTTAGAGAAATAATCCGCGTTTCTAATTTTCAAGCTGAAATTTGGATTTCCATCACTAGTTGTATACTTGAGTTTTTTAAGTGGATTTAGATTGTGTTTGTGAATGGTGTATTATTCATATCGATCTCCTGCGCTCTAACAGCCGCTAGACTAGGAGTTGGTTGAGTCATCGTTATGAGGTGGTGTCCTTCACACACCACTTTTTCCCCCTCCCCCCTTTTTTTATTTTTAATGTGTTTGCTAGTCTTCTCTTCAGGAGTTCTCGGTCTTTTTTTCGCTTGGCTTACGTTTGGGCTGGTTTGGCGGTTTATTTCTGGTGTTTCCCAGGGCTGTTTGATCGGGCAATATTTCGTGTTGTTCCGCTGTCGCTTCTCTCCTTGTGTACTTGTGGTGGATTTCGATGGTAGACCTTAGGCTGTTTCCTCCATCTCTGTGCTCTGTCCGAGGTACCGTAGCCATCTTCATTGGTCGGTGGCTTTGCCGGTAATCTAGAAGGTTTTCCAAGCAGCGGCGGTATTTTCTAGACTTTTCCAGATTTGCCGTACTGTTTTTTGCAGCTTATGTGCGTCCCCTCGTGGTTCTTCCGTCCTGGCTTTTCATTCCAGAAGGATTTTCCTCCTTCCCTAAGAGTCTGCTTTCACTGGTTTCGCAGTCATTGCTGTATATCGGTGTGGTGCTGTTGTAGTTTGGCTTGGTGGTCTGGTCTATACTTTCTGGTAAAGGCGGGTTGGCGGTTGCTGGTGGTTTTCTTTTTCTTTTTTCTGTTTTTGTGTAGGTTTTGGTGGAGCTATGTCATTGTCCTTCTGGCTTTTCTTTTTTGTATCTCTGTTTTTTCGTCTTTGGAAGGCATATGCCCTTCATATGTTTCGCCTTTTTCTGTAAGCCACCGGAGAATGGCGATTATTCTCTTTTTTTGGTTTATATATTATTTGTTTGAAAAAAAAATATTATTCATTTTTATAGTGAATAATATTATATTTCGTTTTTCTGTTATCAGATTGAAATTTATCAAAGCAGTGGCGTTTGGTTGTTGCATAGTCGAATTCTTGGTCAAACATTGTATATTAGGAGTTCAGCGAATTCATTGAATTTGTTGTCGAAATAATCAACATTTGACTTATTTATTAGGAGTACTCATATGCGTGTAGCTTTGATACTATGAATCCATGTTTTTGCTTACTATTCTCCAGTCATCACAACATTTATTCAATGAAGAAGTTTAAGTTAATAGATATTAAGATAGATAACAGTGGTTGAGAGTTAAAGCCAGTTGCTCATCATTAAGAAGTAACATCAGTAAGAAGTTATTATAAATAATATGTTAAAGTTTGAAATGGTCGTTTAATTGTGTTTTATGAGTATTTGTAACACTTCCATTGTACGTTATACCCGGTGCAACGTAAACCTTGTCCCGTGCCTTATAAAAAGGTAATTTTTAGATTTCCGTTGGATATTTTGGTTTTCTTGTCTAGTGATTGGCAATACTCATCAGAAATGGCTTTTGTTATGGCTGAAAATTAATAGCTTAGACAACAAAATAAATAGCAGACAATATAGCTTCATATAAAACTACGTATTTAAAGCAAGAGAAAGAGAGAGAGATTAAGCTTACCACTTTAAGTTACACTTAAAATATACATAACATTTGAGCTTCCATAGAAGAAATCAACAGCAGAAAATCATCAATATTATCAAAATTTCTATCCGAAGTATTCAAGAAACTGTATAGTTATTACTGTAGAAATAGAAAGGGAAGGATGGCGATGCAGCAAAAGTGAGGAGAAAGAGTTTATATAACCATTAAATTATATATTCATGTTGCAAAAAGATTGATATGATATAAATATATTCAATTTGAAGGCTCTTGAAACCTGAAGAAGATATTCATTGACAACTAATACACAGCCCATCATGATATATTATTACTAAAGAGCTTATGTCATCTTCTTAACTCCTCTATCGAGCTATTCTGAGTTCTTTTTTCCATTTATCTTGCATTTTTTTCTCTTGTTTTTATTGTACTAGTTTGACTATATTGTTTGCTTTGAGTAAATTATGTAGTAGGTGTTGATACTTGTTTCTGTTCTGTATTTTCTTTATCATACAGATGGAAGATCTTTTTGTAAAAAAAATACCAGTAACACGAAACATTGTATATTCAGCTATTGTAATCAATTATCTGTATTTATTTTCACAAGTGGATATGTTCAACAATCCGGAGACAGTAACGAAATGCCAAATCCAGTTTGAGTATCTTGATACAGTGTCAATCGTATGCTATAATAAAGACTCTAACATGCCTACAATAAATATATTTTCATGTTTTAAGGGTATGTGATTTGTTCAAATGAGATGGTGACCGTGGTCATTTGTAGCTTGCGAAACCGTTGACAATACTTCAAAAAAAAAAAAAAAAAAGACTCTAACATGTCCAAAATAACCAACACTTTGGTGAAAATCATCTTCTATTGTTTCATCAAGCAATTCTTCTCATGCTATCATTTTTTCCAATACAACTATCTTAAATTGCAATAGCAGTAACTCGTTAACTCCAAAGGAACGTCACCAACAATCTCGTGCATAATGTGATTGAAGTGTACAATGATGCAATAGAAGAGAGCAATAAATTCAAAGATGAAGAATCACAAATTTTGTGCAATATAACATGGTCATAGTCGCTAGTGACTACAGAAGGTGTATCTGTTGGTACTTGGGTCATGCTATATACAAGGTCTCATCACTAGAATCCTTCCATGCGATCACACTTTAAATAATTCCTTTCCAGAACAGTTTGATATGTGTGCATGCCTTTAATTTATTTACTAGCATCATTCATATTTTTCCTGAATTGGTTCCTCATTTTTAACCTCTTCAGAGAAATTTGAATGCTAACCTTTCTAGCCTCCTAAATGCTGCTGAGAAAATGACTAGTCTATACTTCTTCAGAGGGACATCCATTTTAATTTAAATAATAAATTAAAATATGTAGCTTGATATCAACTGGAAATACATTGTTAAATGATATCTTGAACAATTTTTTTATATTATTCGGTTATTATGTTAGTACAAAATTTTCATAAATTGTTTGACGATATAAGTTTCAAATTACATTGTTTGAAAGCTAGTTTAACGTGAAACAGTAAAGATATTTTTTTCTTTTGTAGTGTGTGTCTAGCATCTGTATATGGATCGTTGTTGGATGTTCAACGTAAAAAGTAGCGATGCCAAGTTCTTGAACAAAATTGAAGAGTTCATCAATTGTGCGTTGAATGATCAATCAAGAGAAGGGAAGAAACTATTTTCTGTCCTTGTAGACTCTGCAAAAATATGTGGAGGTTCCGTAATATAGATCAGATTAAGGATCACATAATTCGTAATGGATTTAAGCAAAATTATACACGATGGATGTGGCATGGTGAATGTTTGCTTAGTAGAACTAGTTCTACTAATCATGGGAATGATGAGAATGACCTGAGAGATAATGTGAATAATGAGGTGAATGATGAGGATAATGAGAATGATCATTTTCATGAGATGTTTTATGATGCTGAAGAACAGTTGATGGAAGAGCCAAAGTTGTGTGAAAGAATATTAATTGATGCTGAGAAACCTTTGTTTCCTGATTGTGCTAAGTTCACAATGTTGTCTGTTGTGCTCAAGCTTTACAATTTAAAAGCAAAGTATGAGTGGAGTGATAAAAGTTTTACATCATTGTTGGAACTTTTGAAAGACATGCTTCCAAAAGGTAATGAGCTTCCTACTTCTAACTATGAGGCAAGAAAAATTATGTGTCCAATTGGTATAGGGTACAAAAAGATACATGCATGTCCAAATGATTGTATATTATATCGAAATGAATACGAGAGCTTGCATGGGTGTCCTAAGTGTGGTTTATCTCGTTACAAGATACGAGGGAATGTTCATAACGGCTCAGATAAGAAATGGCCTCCAGCAAAGGTGTCATGGTATTTGCCCATTATACCAAGGTTTAAAGGCTTATTTGCAAATAAAGAAAACGCAAAAAAATTAAGATGGCATGCAGATGTGAGGAAGGATGATGGGTTACTAAGGCATCCGGCCGATTCTCCACAGTGGAGAAACGTTGATACGATGTATCTTAGTTTCGGCAAAGAAATTAGGAATCTCAAACTTGGTCTTTGCAAGGATGGCATAAACCCATTTGGCAACCTTAATAGTCAACATAGTAATTGGCCGGTTCTTTTAGTGATTTACAATCTTCCACCTCAATTGAGTATGAAGCGCAAGTACATCATGTTGTCTCTTCTAATCTCGGGACCGCGACAACCAAGAAACGACATCGATGTATACCTAGCTCCTCTTATTGATGATCTAAAACTTTTGTGGGATAAAGGTGTTCGCATGTTTGATGCATATAGTAAAAGTGATTTCACATTTCGTGCCACGGTTTTTTGTACCATAAATGATTTTCCCGCATATGATAACTTGTTTGGCTATAGTACAAAAGGTGCCAAAGCATGCCCAATTTGTCAAGATGATATGGTTGTTGAGCATTTGCATTTTTGCAAGAAAAATGTGTATATGCATCATCGTAGATTTCTCCCTGTCAATCACCCTTATCGTAAAAAGAAGAAGCCTTTCAATGGTGAGATAGAGAGTACAATTGCTCGTTTTCCATTAATAGAAAATGATGTTTATGAACTGGTCAAGGATGTTGAAAATGTATTTGGAAAAGTCTTTCCTCTTCTAGAAGGCTTATGGAAAAAAATCTATATTTTGGGAACTTCCATATTGGAGACACTTACAGGTTAGACATTGTCTTGATGTAATGCATATTGAGAAAAATATTTGTGATAGTATCATTGGAATGCTCTTGAATATACCTAGTAAGATAAAGGATGGTGAGAAAGCTAGGCGAGATATGTTGAAAATGGGTATTCGGAAGGAGTTAGCACCAGTAGAGAAAGGTAAACGTACTTATTTGCCTCTTACATGTTACACATTGTCCAAAAAAGAAAAAACTAGTTTATGTGAGTGTCTTCGTGGTGTTAAGATTCCAACAGGTTATTCTTCGAACATTAGCAGTCGTGTATCAATGAAGGATTTGAAATTGAACGGCATGAAGTCTCATGACTGCCATGTGTTGATGCAACATTTGTTACCTGTTGCAATTAGAGGTATATTGCCTAAACATGTTAGACATGTTATTATAAAGCTTTGTATCTTTTTTAATGTAATTTGTAGCAAGGTGATCGATCCTGATATGTTGGATGATCAGCGAGCTAATGTTATTGTTACCTTATGCCAATTTGAGATGTATTTTCCTACTTCATTTTTTGACGTTATGGTGCATTTGGTTGTTCATCTGGTAAGATAAATCAAGATTTGTGGTCCTGTGTTTATGAGATATATGTATCCGTTCAAAATGCACATGGGAACTTTAAAAAGGAAAACAAAGAACAGATATAGACCTGAAGCTAGTATTGTAGAAGGTACTGTAGCTGAGGAGGTTATTGACTTTGTCACTCAATACTTAATTAGTGTTGAAGCTATTGGACTTTGCAAGTCTCGACATAATGGACGACTTGACGGTCATGGCACAATTGGGTCAAAACCGATTTCAATTGGTGATGAAATAATTCACAAAGCACACCTACTTGTTTTACAACACCTTGGTGAGGTTCATCCTTACTTGGAAGAGCACATGATGGTTCTAAAATTTCAAAATCCTTCAAAAACCGAATGGTGGTTGACAAATGAACATAACCGCTCCTTCGTTGCATGGTTTAAAAATAGGGTAATGTCTCAACTGTCTCAAACAAATCATGATGTTTCAGATACAATAAGATGGTTGGCATATGGGCCACGACTTCTAGTCAACTCTTATGAAGGATATGATATCAATGGGTATGTCTTTTATACGAAGCGTCAGGATGAGAAAATAAAAATGCAAAATAGCGGAGTTAGTGTTGTGGCATATTCAAGAGAATTTGCTAGTGCTAAAGATAACAGACCAATAAATGCGACGATGTCATATTACGGGATAATTGAAAATATTTGGAAGATTGAGTACAAGGACTTCACGATCCCTCTATTTCAATGTAAATGGGCTGACAACCATCGCGTTATACGAGTGGATGAGCATGGATTCACACTTGTTGACTTTGATCGAGTGAGTCATGATAATGATCCACTCATCCTGGCATCTCAAGCAAAACAAGTTTTTTACGTGACTGACCCAGCTGATCATAAGTGGTCTGTTGTTCTTCCGGGCAAAAGGCGCATTCTCGGAATTGATGATGTGGTAGATGAAGAAGAGTATAATCAATTTGATGAGAACCCACCTTTCTCCATCGGCGTAAGTCTAGAAGAAGAAGTTGATTTAAATGCAAATTATGCACGTTCTGATCCCGATGAAAGGGTTTGGATAGTGGGGTAATTTTTTTCAAGCTCCGTGGTGCCGCAAAATAATCGGTATGTTTTCCATGCAAAAAAAGAATTTTCAATTGGTGATTTCTTTGTTTATTGTCTAATTGTTGCGTTACAAAAATAGTTTCAGTTAGAATTTTTCCCTATTAGCACAGAAAAATGGCGTCCTCAAAATTTTTTTTGCCGAAATCTTCAACGTTCCCTCAAGAATCTCGTTCGAATCTCTCGTCGTTCTCTCAAGATTATCGACTGAATTCCTCATCATCTTTCCTCAATCGCAGTTTCTTCCCATATTCATTTGCTCAAGCTGTTAAGAATCAATCTTCATCTCAAGTACAAAGAGCGACCTATCGTAAGAAATGGATCGAATCCAGAAATGGAAGGAAATACTATTACAGATGTGGGGATTTTAATCATATTGCTAATAAATGTCGTGATCCAATTAGATGTTTCTCTTGTGGTAATTTTGGACACAAGAGCAAGATTTGTGGGACGAAATCGAATCTTTCTGAGGCTAATACGAATTCGACTAATCATGGTTTTCCTTTTGTATTGAAATTCTTGTTGCTGAAAAGTGTCCTACTCGATCATCTCTGGCATAAGAAGGATGTTGGAATTAAATATTTAGACGAGCTGTTGTATCATTTCAACATCATCAATGAGCCGAATATAGGAAAGGGTTACATTGAAAGGTTTGGGAACCCAGAAGATTACTTTGGTAAGTCTGAAAATGGAGAAGCTAAGGAACATTAGCAATTCTTAGATTCCAATTACCGAGTTCAGGGTGGCTCTTCACCAAATCTGGTTAATCACGATTTTCAATTCACTCTGAAGTTCTTAATGTTGAGGGGTTTGATGATTGATTATCTCTGGCCCAAAAAAGAAGTTGGAATTAGTTATCTCGATGAGCTTTTTTATCACTTTGGCATCATAAACGAACCGAATATTGGCAACGAGGGTTTTGAAAGCTCTGATTGTTCTGTAGAAGGTGTGGGCCGATCTGAAACTTTGAGCGATAAGTCTGTTCCTTCTGAGGCTCTTACATTTGAATCGAGTATCCCTTTTCTTGATGTTAAAGAGATTTATATGGGTTTTGATCCCATTCTTCTTGATCCTTCTATTTCTTCATGTTATGATCATACTTGTTTAATATCATCTTTGAAAATTTGTGAAGTGGTTGAAGAACAGAGCTATGGTTTCATCTCTGTTAGTAGGAAAAATTGAAAAACCAAGCATTGTATTCAAGACAACTTAGAGTTATCCATATTCAACAAATTTGAATGCCTTGCTTCGAGTCCAGATGATGACTTATCTTTTGATAATTTGGATGGTAATAGTGATCTGTTGATAATCACTGAGCATATTTCGAATAGTTCAAGTGATTGTTTCATTTTATCTGATAATATGGATTGCAGTTTTTCGAATGTTGCTACGATTGATTGGTCTGATGAGCTTGGTGTGGTGGATTTCAAATTATTAGAACATGATTCAATTGTTCTAGATAACAACAGTTCTGGGGTTAAAAAGAATTTTGGGATAAAGGGTTTTATTGCTAATTTGAAATCGGAAATGAACAATTGTCTTGATAAAGTTTTAAACTCATTAAATTCTTTTGGGAGTCAATCATCTGAATTGGGACTTATATCAGGAAATTTTCAGGAAGATTGTCTATCTGCTAGTTGCTCTGATTTAGAAATTGTTGATATCTGTAGTTTATTGAGTAAATCTAAAGTATCTTCAGATTTTGCTGTAGTTGAAGATGATTTGTTAGAATGGATTGATGGGTCTAATGATTTCGAAGACCATGTTGAAGTTGAGGAGTTCATTCATTCAGAAAATTTGCTGGAGATTAGAGACAAAAATTTGTCATCTTCAATGTCTTATACAGAGATGCACGCTTGCACAGGGGATATGCACAACAGTCTTTGTGCACCAAGTATGGTTTTTGGTGAAGCTAATCTGAGCTTCCAATCAAAGGTGTCGACTGAGATTATGGCTGGTGAAAGTTCGAAAAGTTCTGCAGTTTCAGGTTTATCTACTTTGAAGAATGTTCAGTGTTCTATTGACTTCTCACCGGTTAGGTCGGTAGGAAAGGTTAAGTGCAAGAGTTCACTAGCTTCTAGTGGTTCCGTTTGTCGAAGTGCTAGAATTCGTAATTGTCAGTCTTATTCTATGGGTAAGTTTCCTGGTTCGAGTGCCACGTGTGGCACTACGAATCCATGCTCAGGTATAAGTTCTTTTTCGGGTAGTACATATTATTCTTATGCATTAGGCAGTCTTTCTTCAGCTGAGTTTAGTCAGCTTGCTCGAGTTACATCTTTCAATTTTTCTGATGTTGAGATTGATAGGGAGTACATTAGATGTAAGGAAATTGAGATGGCTAATTCAGTTAGTTTATGAGGATCATTAGTTGGAACATTAGAGGTCTAAATGACTTGAATAAATGTGATAAGGTTAGATCGTTTTTTAAAGACTATTCCATTGACATTGCTCTTCTTCAAGAGACTAAAATCAATTTACCGGACTCTCATTTTTTTAGAAGATTAGGAGGTTATCATTTTAGAAAATGGGTTTTCCTACCTTCTGTGGGCTCTTCAGGGGGTTTAATGATAGGTGGCATGATAATCATTTTAGATTGCTTCAATGTATTATCATGATGCATTCTATTCATATTATTCTTATTAACCTTTCTGATAACTCTTTTTTAAATATTTCTAATGTATATGGGCCTAATTCAAAAATTAATCGGAGAATTTTATGGAAAGAATGTCTAGAATTTAGATCCTTAGCTCCGGGTTGTTGGATTTTGGGGGGTGATTTTAATGTTACACGCTTCATAGGCGAGCGTTCTCCCAAGGAAGGGGAATACCCTGCTATGGAGGAATTCGGCCAATTTATTATTAATTCTAATTTGATTGAAATTCCCCTTTCAAATCGAGAGTTTACTTGGAGTAATGCAAGAGAGTCTCCTTCTATGGCTCTTCTTGATAGATTTTTTGTTAGTGATGAAATAGAAGATAAATTTCCAATCTTTAGAGTTACCGGGTTACCGTACACATATTCCGATCATTGTCCTATTATCCTCACTTGCGAGCATCATAGAATTGTTATTAATAATTTTAAATTTGAAAAGATGTGGCTTTTGGAATCTAATTTTGTGAACTTAATTAATGAAAAATGGATTTCTTTAAGTTACCATAATAGTAGAAATAAGGTAAATTCTGCAAAATCTTTTGTTTCAAAACTTAGAGATCTTAGGATTTTTCTTAAAAATTGGAACAAAAATGTTTTTGGCAATTTAAAAATTAAAAAAGATAATATTCTTAATGAAATACTTAAAATTAATAAGATTGAAGAATCTAGACAATTAAATTTAGGTGAATGTAATGTTCTCGTCAATTTAAAAGATGAACTAAATTCTATATTAAAAAAGGAGGAGGTTATGTGGAAGCAGAGATCCATAATCCAATGGATAAATGAAGGTGATAATAATACTAAATTTTTCCACAATATAGCTAACGGTAGAAAATGTAGTAACAGAATTAACTCTATTTTTGTTAATAACGAAGAGTTAGTTGATCAAAGAGATCTTAATAATGCTTTTACTGTTTATTATAAGAGTATTTTTGGTTCTAAAATCAAACATAGAATTAATGTTAGATGGAAAGACCTATATCCATCGGATTCTATGGTTGATTTATCTGAACTAGATAACCCTTTTTCTGTAGAGGAAATTAGTAAATCTATTAAAGACATGCCAAGTGATAAATCCCTGGGTCCGGACGGGTTTCCTATTCTATTTTATAAAACTTTTTGGGACGTTTTAAAATTTGACTTAGTTAATATGTTTAATGATTTTTATAATGGTAATTTGCAATTAGGGAGATTTAATTTTGCTAATGTTATTTCGTTACATAAAAAAGTTGGAGCTAAAAACTTAAAAGATTTTAGACATATTTCTTTGATTAACTGTTCAGTTAAAATCATTTCTAAAGTTCTAGCTAATAGACTTAGCACAAGAATGAATGATTTAATTGATGTTTCGCAATCGGCTTTTATTAAAGGGAGAAATATCACTGATGGTGTGGCAATTGTTCAAGAATATATTAATTACTGTTGTAAGAATAACATTACCTGCGCGATTTTAAAACCTGACTTTGCTAAAGCCTTCGATTCGGTGGATTGGGATTTCCTTGTAGATATTTTTCATGCTAGAGGTTTTGGTCATAGATGGATCACTTGGATTATGACTTTGCTTATAACTGGAAACTCTAGTATTTTAGTTAACGGTATATTAGGTAATAAAATTCAATCTAAGAGAGGTTTAAGGCAAGGGGATCCCTTATCCCCTTTAATATTTTAACTTAGCTGCTGACGTTTTCGCTAAAATTATTAAAAGAGAAGTGGATAATGAAACCCTAGGTTGTGTAGGCAATGACATTTCGCGTAATTGTTTATCGGTTCTTCAATTTGTCGATGATACCTTACTTTTTTCTTCCCACTTCCTAGACATATTATAACCCTCAAGTTTATCCTTTACAGTTTTGAACTTTTATTTGGTTTAAAAATAAATTTTGACAAAAGTTCCGTGTCAGTTTAAATGATTTTGAAAAAGTTGAAAATTTAGTTGCTAACACTGTTTTAAATCTCGAATATCTCGGCCGATATCTCGGTTGAAGGCATAGGCGAAAGAAACATGAGATATCGGTTGATATCTCGTTTCGAATATATCGGCCGAAATTTACAAATATCGGCTGATATTTGGAGCGAAACAATATTCTGAGATCTCTCCGATATATTTTAAAAATATATATATATATAGGCCCATCTCAGCCCAAATTCAAAAACAGATAGCCCTTTTCTTCGTTATCCGATTAAACTTCTCAAAAATCACGTTGCTCATCAAAAATATCGAACTCCCTCTTCTCTAGAGAAAAAGTCGAACTCACTTTTCTAAAGAAAATCGAACACCCTCTGCTTAAAAAAATCGAACTCCCTCTTCCAACGCCTCGCGATTGCTTCCAATTTCCAACTGCTCGATCGCTTTTGACAGTCTGCAACTTCGTCTTCGATCAATCTCTCTACTTCTTACAGGTATGGAAATTAGAGTTTTTTCTATTTTAATGAAATTCAAAAATTGAATTACAGTATAATTTAGAGTAGATTTGCAAATAGATTTAATTTGCAAGTATAATTTCATGGTTAAGACTACTACTTTCTTTGCTTAAACATTATTTTATTCAAGCATTTATTTTGTGAATATTGGTGGCGCTGTGAATGCTCTGCAGCAGGAAATAATGCAAGCATGAAGGGTAGAATTTCCTTGTTTATGTGGTAGGAAGTAATGCAAGCACGATGGGTAGCGTTTCCTGCTTTTATGTTGGTATTCACATAACAATGGTTCATGTCAGTTTAGAACTTTAATTATGTAAGTGGTGCTCATTCAATATTTTTCTAATATTTAATAAGATATGTACGTGTTGTTTACTTGTTTTAAACTTTTAGTGTTGTGTAAACTTCATGGATATCGTTCTTTAATATTGTTTATCATATTTTAGTATTGTATGAACTGATTTAAAACATTGAAATATACGCCGATATGGTCCCGAGATGAACTTTAAGGTCCGATATGTAAATCCGATATTGGCATTCGAGATGCACTCGTCTCGTCCGAGATCTCCCCCGATACGATACCGAGTCACTAAAATCGCCGAGACGAAACGTGACTGATATCTGAGATTTAAAACCTTGGTTGCTAATACACTAAATTGCAAATCTATGTATTTCCTTTTAAATATCTTGGTTTTGTTATTAGACCTACCAAACTCAAACATGACGATTGGATTTTTATCATTGATAAAATAAAAAATAAGATTTCTAACTGGAATGGAAGATTTTTATCTAGAGCTGGTAGATTAGTTTTAATTAATTCGGTTTTATCAGCCCTTCCGATCTATTGGATGTCCATTCATCTGTTTCCAGATTGGGTTATTGATAAAATTGATTAAATTAGAAGAGATTTCTTATGGAGTGGTGAAAATCCTAATAATAATATAAAATGTCTAGTCAATTGGGATACTGTTTGTAAAGCCAAAAAGGAAGGTGGTTAGGAGTTATTAATTTGCATAATATGAATTTATCCTTGCTAGGTAAATGGCTTTGGAAGTTTAAGGATAAAAATGATAATGCTATTTGGAAAGAGATCATTTCTAAATATTACTACAATGGAAATAGCAATTTATATCAAATTGCTTCTTCAGCATCTCATAATATATCTAATTTTTAAAAAAACATTTTAAAATGTCATGAGATTTTTAACTTAGGAATAAATACAATAGTTCATTCTGGGAATTGTACTTCTTTTTGGCATGACAGATGGATTTCAGCCTTACCTCTTAAATTGGAATTTAAAGAGCTTTATGAAATCTGTAACTTTAAGTTTGCTTTAATCAATGAAGTTTATTCTCCTGAAAATGATCCTCCTTGGATTTTTAGTTTTAATAGAATTTTAGAAGGTTCAACTCTTAGACAACTTTATTTGCTTTATGCAAGATTAAATCTTTATAATATTGATAATGAAAATGATATTATTTGTTGGGAATGAGATAAGAGTAAAAAATATACTTCTAATTCTTTTTACAGATTTATTAACTTTTCGGGTACAATAAACAACTCATTTAAATATATTTGGAAATCTAATGCTCCTCCTAAATCTAAAATCCACATGTGGTTAATACTGCATGGAAAACTAAATACAATAGAATTTTTAAAAAGAAAAAACATTCAAAATGATAATAAATGTTATTTTTGTAATATGCATCTTGAAGATATTAAACATATTTACTTTCATTGCTCGAATTCTTATTACATTCTAAATAGTATTCTTAATATTTTTAATTTTAATATAACAATTAAAATTTCGGATTGTGACTTCTACTGGAATAATTTTAGATTTAGGTTCAAAAAGAATATTAGATTTTTACTTGACACTTTATTCATCATTATTAGTTGGTATATATGGTTGGAAAGAAATCAATTTTTTTTAATAATAATAATAGTCAATTTAACAAATTGATTTTTACAATTTCTTTATTTTGTTTTAATTGGATTTCTAATCCCAAATATAAATTAGCTAAAAATAACCTTTTTAAAGGGTATCTTAATAAGATTAGTTATAATATTAACTTATTCAAATACAATAATTGTATATTTAACATTAACAGTATTAATATTAATAATTTTTCTAATTTTTATGATGATTTAAATGTTAATCATAACTTACTTACGATTAAAGATTCTTAAATACTATTTAGGTTTATTGATATTTTAATTCTATTGTGTCTGTCCAGTATTTTTTCATTTAGGTTTTATTTCCCATCTTATCAATACATATATATGTATAACTCTTACTCTTTCCTTAGTCATTTTTCAGATACAGGTATGAGTAATAGGATGGAAGACTCTGTTTTATAGGTTCTCATATCTTGATGGTAGGATTACAGATTGCAGAGAGGCCATCATAGAAGATCCTTTCTTCTGTTTTGGCACTTCTTCCTTTTGTTCAGAGTCTCCAGAGCAGATGCCTCATTCAACATCATATCCAGTTCCACTTCAGAGTAGATGCTTCTTCATTCCTTTCCATTCAGATGCATGGAGCTTTCTCCTTTGTTTTTGTGTTTGCTTAGAGCTCCCGTTTCAGATACATGGAGCAGCTTTTTCTTTAGTTTCTAGGTACTCCAAACACCTTAGTATTGGGTGGTGGCCATGCCGGAACTCGATACCGAGGTGTGATGGGTGGTGGCTTTGCCGGAACTCATCTTAGGGGTACCTGATCTTTTCTTTGCTACTAGCATTTAGTTCTGTTACCTGCCAGGCATGTTGGCAGCACCTTATTATTATGATTTATATAGTTGCATGTGTGCTCTCCTCTACTCACAGAGGATCACATATTTTTCTCAAAAATAAAAAGGATACATGACCTAAGAGGAGTTCTGATTTAGCCTATGAAGACATGAAATTTTGGCATGTCAACAATATTAGAATTTTTATCGCCGATAATATTATCAAGAATTTACTAACATAGATTTGTTTCTGGGCTTTGGGGAAAACTTGAGAAGCTTTGTCTATGTAAAGTTTGCTAAAAAAGCTAAATAAAATCTAGGAACCTTACATGCTAAATTAAAACGACATATAAACTTCAACAAAGCTAAATAAAATTTGCTAACGAAGCTAAATAATGTTGGGTGATGGATTATTTATAACCCCTCTTTTTTATTCTTGGAAGCAACTTACCTGTAACGACCCTAGATTTTAATTTAATTTAAATTGATAATTAAATGAATTTTTGAATAAAAATTTGTAAAATTAATTATAAATGGAAGCGAGTTTCCCCGATTCAAATAGAAAATATATTAAGTCATATGGATTTGAAAATTTGTATGTATGTGAATATATATGTATATGGATATATATGAGTAAATTTGAATATATATATATATATATGTATATATATTGGATTTGAAATAAAATTTTAATAAATGACTTATAAAATGTGGATAGTTGAAAATTAATATGTAGTCATACAAAAATAAATAAAGTAAAAATATAAATACAATGTAAATACAAGATGATAAGTATTTAAGTTGAAAATTTATATGTAATTAAGTAAAAATAACTATTGAAGTTAGAAATAAGTAAAACCAATAAATAAATAAATGTTTATGTATAAGACATATGAAAGTGTAAGACAAAAGAAAAGAAACAAAAGTGTTTGAAAATAAGTTGAACAGAGAAGTATGCCAGGCAAAACAAAAGTATGTAGCCTGCATAAAGTTGTAAACAGAAATGAGAATGATATAAATATGACAGGAAAGTATATACGTATGCACACTTGCAAAATGATGAAAACCAAGACAACAAGTAAACAATTTGTAAATATCTTGCAAAAGAAGAAATACAAATAAGTACAAGCAAATAAAAGACAAAGACAAAGACAAAACAAAACAAATATAACAAAGATACAAGTATGCAGGCAAGTAAAAAGCAATTAATGCCACATCTCTAGCATCGAATCAGCAAAGAAATAAATGCAACATACCTCATGCATTTAATACAAACATCTCAGCCCATAATGCACAGAAGCTCAATAATGCTTATTGTACAAACTTAAATATAATACCCTGTACCAAAAACATATCACCCTGTATTTCTTTTATATCAAAGCCTTCCTCATTTTATTTCATTTTCGTTCATTTTCACTGAGAAGAAAAAAAACTAAAGTATACCATCATCAAAACTCAAACAAAAATTCAACTGAGATAATTCAACTCAACAAACCAGAGGTTCAAGAGAAAGACTTTAGCTTGCAAATCTTCACAATCCTGTTTCAAAAGAAAAGTAAAACTCTGTTTATCTCTGAAAAATAAGGTGAGCAACTCCTATTTTTAGAAGCTTAACTTGTTTTGATTTCTTGATGCTTGTGAGTAACTTGACCCAGTATCTTCTTCTTTAGATCAGTGAGTAAACATCTAAATTTAAATCTTAAGTAGGTTAATATGGTTGCTTAAGTAATTGCTGTGATAATGATGCTTGTTGTGGTATTACTGCATACATATATATGAATGTGTTAATATGTGTGCATGTTAGTTTCTTTCTGTTTTTGAAACTACAGGGTATAGAATAGATTCAAAATCAGTTAGTTACTTTTCTGGTGGGTTTTATGTTGAGATGTTTAAACAAAATTTGTTTAAAACAACAAGATTTAAATTGTAAAAATATGAAAAGCAAGAATTGATAATGATGCCTGCATGTGTAGTATAAAATCTGTATGTATGTTTGTATTTGTTTCTGCATGCCTGTAATTTGTATTTCACTGTTCATTCCTGAATCACAGAGTATTAAAAATAAACAAAAATTCAAATTTCCCATATAAACACTTCGCAACTTTGAATTTTCAAATATAATAGTCAAGTTTAAACTCATATTGACTTTGAAAACATGTTTAAGTAATATAAGATCAGAAATTTTCTGTAAACAAGAAGAATGCAGTGAAAACTTATATAAGGTGATAAATAAAATGTTGAATTATATTGATTTATGTATATGTATTGAATCATCATTATAGATTATGATTTTTAAAACAAAAAAATTCAAATTAAAAATGTTGAATTGAATGAGAATTTAGGGGTTTACTGGGAAATGGGTTTTGGGTAATTTCTGGAGGCTGAAGCAACTGGGGTGGTCGGAATTGTTTCTGGAGGTGGAGGAGGTAATGGGGGTTCAGGCAAAAATGGTGGTTGAGGCTATAGAGGGTTGTAGTGTTGGTGGTGATCGAAATTTGTTTTATGCCCTAGTTTTAGTTGGAGCTTGAATTTGTGGTCTGTGCTTGGTCTCAGGGTGATCAGGCGTGGCGTAACTCTGGGAATTGGTGGCGCAGGGGTTCGGCAGGGTGTGGCCGGAAGGGACTGACCTCTGGGGGTCGGAGCGTTGAGGACGAAGCAAATTGGCTGATGGTCGTTTTGGGTTTAGGTCCATCAGAATGCTCGATTTCTATTCGAGGCGCGTGCGAGCGTTTGGGTGGTCGTTTTGGGTTGTGGTGATGGTGAGTGACGTGTCGGAGGCCATGACGTTGGTCGGAGCATCACCATGGAGTGGTGCACGTGCACCGTGCCTTTGTTCCTGGTGATCTGGAGTAGTTGTTTTTGGGTGTTTCAGGTTTACGTTGTCTCGAGTTTTACTCGAGTTACTTCAGGTTTTGATCGAAGTTTTGGGCTTTGGACTCGAAGCAAATAGTAGTGGCCTCGGGTTGATTTACTTGTAACAGGTTTTACTGAAAACTTGTTATCCAGTTTTTATATTTTAAATAAAATTTAAAAGCTAAGTTAAATGAAAAGAAATTTTTTTAAATGAATTTAAATCCAAGTTTAAATCTGATTCAAGTTAGTTTTGAATCTCAGTTTTGAAAATAAATAATGTTATAAAATTTTAAATTGTTTTAACTACTTTAAAAGGGTAATTAATTACTTAAAGATAATTATTTGATTAAAAGTAATTAATTAATAAATGAAGGTTAATTAGTTAAGCATTGGAGGTTTTTAAATAAATTGTTTTAATTAACCAAGTTTTAAAATGGTTTAAAATAAATATAACTTTTATTTTGAAAAGTTTATTTTAAAATAAACTTAATAATATTAAAGGTTAGTTAATTAATTATTAATGGTTAATTAATGAATGATTAAAGAATACTTAATCAAAATGATTTGTAATTTATTGATGTTGATTAACCAAGATTTGTAGTTTATTCATAAGTAATTAATTTGGTATAAATTAATTATAATCAGATATTAATTGATTCCACTTATGGATGTTTGGATTTCGTTGAATGGTTGAATTGTTTGGTATCCCTGATATATGATGCTTTGTAATATACCTTGATTTCTATGTGATGTTGTATGATTTGAATTGTTTTAATTCAAGCGGTGATGACTGTAACTTATTATCTGTGACATATATATATATATATCTGAATCTGTGAATGAAAGATGAGCGTTATATTTTATACCGCTTATCAAATATATTATTATATTTGAATCTGTGATGATTGAATGATGTTGCACTACTGTGTTAAACCCCTGGACTACACCATACACACACAAATATGGATTTCACGAGGAAATCAGTTAAGTCACAGATGAATTAAATTTAATGTTGTTTTGAAATTGAAATTTCAATTTCAAATTGATTTTGGAAATGGATTTTGGTTAAATGTTAAAGCTTTTGAAAAAGTGTTTTCAAAGATAAAAGCTATTTTGAATAACTTGGTAAAATTTCAATTTAAATAATTCAATTTGAACTTGAATTCAAATAATTTGGAATTGAATTCCATGTTTGGAAAATTTTGGTTAAGAATGTTGTAAATGTGATTATATGAAGTTAAACCATTTAAAAGTATAATTTTGAGAATTTGGATTTAACCCAAGAACCTTAACTCGTATAAATGAATCAGATTTCCCAAAATGAAAATAGTTTGTTTTAAAAGAATAAAAGCTTTCAGATAAGAAATGAAATTCCTGTTTAATTAAAGGAATTTCAAGTTTGAATTGAAAATTGTTTTTCCAAGTTATGAATGAATTCTTTTTGAAAGCTATGAATTGAATCTGTTTATTTTTAACAGATTTAAAATGATGATTTGTTTAAACCACTCGAAATGAAATTGTTTTGAAAGCTATAAGTTGAATCTTTGTTTTAAAGATTTAACGAGTTAATCCAATTGAAATGGAAATTGTTTTGAAATCTGCGAATGGATTTTTGTTGAAAACTGGGTGAACTTTATGAAATAAATCTTTTTGTTTAAAAGATTTGAAATGGTAATCGATTGAAACCATTTAAAAAGAAGTTGAATTTTTAAGTTGTGACTTGAAATCACATATCCATATGTTTTTTAAATATTGGGCTCACTATTCGGGTTAGCCGGGAAAAGACCCTTGTGTCATATAACCCATTCCGAATAGTGATACGTCGTATATGGATCGCATTTGAAGACCGATGGTGAAGACCGGATATTTTCGAAAACGAAAGGACAACTCGTCGAATGTCTCTGCATCGGCTGGCCCCGATTTAGAGATTTTAGCACCCTTTGTGATGGGAAGTCCGGACGTGATTAGAAATTATCCGGATTTGCAAGGGCTTCTTTGGAAGTGCCTTCGGTTCTGTTCGAACCCGAAACAGACTTGTATGGTTACATGTCTGACATTACACTTTGAGATATAAAGCTGATTTCTTTCAAATACATTTCTGTTTGGTGGCGGAGAATTTATTCTCTTAGCTTAACACCCTTCTCTGAGACGTACGAGCTTAGAGGTTATGTAGTTGAAGCTTATCAGCGATATACTCCCAATTTGGTAATGTGACATGCTGAGTGTTGTTGTGTGATGATCATTGTTTGATCATTTGTGATATGATCATTTGTTTGATCATTTATCTTTGTGATCATTACTTTGATCATCTATTGACCCAAAGCATGGCTTTGTGAAAAGCATAGCTTTGTAGACGAGACTTCGTCGAACCTCACACCCCGGAATGGTCAAAACAGGAAAGATGCAGCAAGGTTATTGGGGGTAGCGCCCCTTAGGGTATGTACATTCCTTTTGGATAGAGGTGGTATCATGGTATGGAGCCCGGGTACTTAACCTATGTGGTTGCTGCAAATTTATTTCTTTGTGGTTGTTGGTTGACGGGATCCCGGATAAAGGTTGGTTACAACCGGGGGATGACATACTCGTGTCAGTAGTTACCCAGTTAGGGGTAACCCGACCTTGTGTTGGCAGAGATCCGGTTAGGTTCTCGGGGCGTCTTTCCAGAGGCGTACCTATGTGGCAATGGGAAGTTCCTTGGCCTGACCATTTATTGGAAATCCAAACTCCTATACGAACTGTGTACAGTATTAGTTGTAGAACCTGCCATTTACTTATGGTGGTCACCACTGTTTAGATGGTAGCTATAGTAGGCATAGTTCGGAATGTCTATGCTGACTAAGATTTATATTATACTTTCGAAAAGTTTTCTGCACTTTGCACTTATAAAAATAATATTGAAAAGAATCTGCGTATCAAGCATGTTTGACTATCATAAGAAGAAATCTCCTCCAATTCTGCGTTTGCATTGTGTGTGTGGCGGGAGGTCTTATGGTAGTTTCATTTTCCAAAAGCATTGCGAATTGACTTTAAAATTCTCTTGCTATTTGTTTTTAAAGATAAACTATTTTTGTTGCTCACACCAGTCTCATGACTGATCCGGAGTTTATTGTTTCTTTCCTAAACTCTGGATGCTCAAAATTTTTCTACACGGGCAGTCTAGAGTTGGGTTTTTCAGATAGTCAGGTTCAGTAGATTATCTGGAGCTAGTTCAGTCTTTGGATATGGACTGCACTTGCTCATCTAGGTGCATCGTTATTGGGAGTTCAAGCTATTTCTGAATTGGTGTTTTGAAGATGGAGATTATCCGCTGCTGATGTTATCTATTTTCTTTTCCGCTGCTATTTCTTTTATCATATCTCTGATGTATATTGATATTCATTGTATCACTCTGTTGTATCAGATATTGTATATCAATGTATTATTCTTTTTCTTCCGCTGTGTTATTTACTTAACTGTGTTATAAGCTCCGGCGACTTGGATTTGAACGGTCGAATCTACGGCATTCGAGTACGATGTAAAGTATGGATGTCGATTTTCGAACGCGAAAAATTCGTGGACGTTACATTACCGTTGGCGCTTCTCCATGCTAGTAGTTTGATTAGGAACATTTAGATGCAACAATGTATGACAATGTACCGCATACGTAAGTGGAAAACTCTTTCATATAAGCCATTTGTGATAAAATGTGTTGAAAGTTGTTGGATGAATTTAATAGGAAGGGAATACTTCTTATTACTTCAATACATTATATCAAACAAAGTACATAAGATGGCCTTTAAATAGGCTTAAGCAAATAACAAACTTAACATAAAATTAGGAACATTAACAGGAAGTGGACTGCCCCACGTTTCCTCAACTAAGTACATAGACAAGAATGTACTGAATTATTCCTGAGACTAAGTAAACAACCTAGTTACTGCTACTAGAAAATAGGAAACAGCCATAACAACTTTGACTTGCTAGTAACGGTTACTTTGAAGGACTGACTTCAACACTCTCCCTTCCTTCAAAGTTTGTCACTCCCATCTGCTTCCTGAAGTAGTTATGCTTGACTTGTGGAAGAGGCTTTGTGAAGATATCAGCTACCTGTTTGTTCGTCCCGCAATGCTTTAAAGCTATTGTTTCACTTGCAACCAAATCTCGAATGAAATGATGTCGGATTTCAATATGCTTCGTCCTGCTATGGAACGCTGGATTTTTGGTCATGGCGATTGTTGCTTTGTTGT
Source organism: Allium fistulosum (assembly GCA_030737815.1). NCBI lineage: Eukaryota > Viridiplantae > Streptophyta > Magnoliopsida > Asparagales > Amaryllidaceae > Allium > Allium fistulosum. Next base: position 1,474,557,639 of record CM060902.1, on the reverse strand, counting down.
CACAAAATATCTCAGTCACACCATTTTGAACTTGAAGAAAATCTGCTAACAATCTCCTTAACCAAACACATTGACATGCTGCTACAGTCACAGCAACATATTCAGCCTCGGATGATGACAAAGCTACCACGTCTTGCTTCTTGGAACTCCATGAGACAGCACCAGAACCTAGGGAAAAAATATAACCCGAGGTACTCTTTCTTCCTTCTAGACAACCTGCCCAGTCGCTATCAGAGTACCCAAACAACCTGAAACTTGACGCCTTTCCATACCATAGTCCAAAATCAGCACTTCCTGCTACATATCGTAAGATACGCTTCGCTGCTCCCAAATGATGTTGTGAGGGGTTATGCATAAACCTGGAAATTACACTTACAGAGTGTGTAATGTCAGGTCTAGTATGTGAAAGGTAGTTCAGACCACCTACAATGCTTCGAAAGAACCTTGCATTTGCCATTCCTGTACCATCATTAGCCACAAGCTTCTCATTGACATTCATGGGTGTGGGCATTGATTTACAGTTTAACATATTAAACCGTTTAAGTAAATCAGTGGCATACTTTTTTTGTGAAATAAAAATCCCATCTGAACATTGTTTCACCTCAAGCCCAAGGAAGTAATGCAATAACCCCAGATCAGACATTTCAAACTTTCTCATCATACATGACTTAAAATCTTCAACCAATGACTCACAAGACCCCATATAAATCATATCATCAACATAAAGACAAACTACAAGAAAATCAGTACCTTGTTTTTTTGTATACAAAGTTGGTTCATTTTGACTCCTTTCAAATCCATTCTGCCGCAAATAAGAGTCAACCTTGCTGTACCAAGCTCGTGGAGCTTGTTTTAGGCCATACAATGCCTTCTTCAGCTTGTAGACTTTGCCTTCTTCATTGTTGACAAATCCATCAGGTTGAGCAACGTAGACTTCTTCTTGTAGTTCACCATTTAAAAAGGCTGATTTAACATCAAATTGATAAACTGACCACCCAAGTTGAGCTGCTAATGATAAAAACATTCTCACTGTTTCAAAGCGAGCAACAGGTGAGAACGTTTCTTCATAGTCAATGCCTTGTTGTTGTGCATATCCTTTTGCGACTAATCGAGCTTTGTGCTTCTGTACACTACCATCGGCATTGTACTTAGTTCTGAACACCCATTTCAACCCAATGATGTTCTTGCCTTCCGGTAGATCAACTAACTCCCATGTCTCATTTCTCTGTATGGCTGACATCTCTTCACGCATGGCATCTAACCACACTTGACTTTCTGCAGCTTCATCATAACAAGTAAGGTCAGATGCATAAAGAGCAAAATCACATGTTGCATATACCTCACTTAATGATCTTGTCTTTCTTGGAGGTGATTCACTAGAAGAACTTGAGGGGGAACTCGCTGGAGATCTTGTCAAACTGCCTGGTGAAGTTGGTGGTGTACTCTGGAGTGGACTGTTATTATCAGATTGCAGATTTGAAGTTGCTGGAGTAGAATTTTTTGATTCTGTAGATTCCGATTCAGGTGGAAACACATCAGAGACATGTGCTTGAGTTGCTGCTGTAGAGTCATGGCTCCAGGTCCAAAACTCTTCTTCATTAAATTGGACATCCCTGCTTATAAGTACCTTCCCACTCAAGGGGTTATATAGCCTATATGCCTTAGATTTTGAACTATAGCCGATAAAGATACATTTTTCAGATTTTTTATCAAGTTTACGGCGAGATAAAGAAGTATCTAAGACATAAGCTATACACCCAAAAATTTTTAAATGGCATACCTTTGGCTTCCTACCTTTCCACGCCTCATAAGGAGTTTGATTCATGACTGCCTTTGTTGGTGAGATATTCAGGAGGTAAACTGCAGTAGCTACAGCTTCGGCCCATAGTTGCTTGGGAAGATTACTTGCTGTCATCATACTCCTAGCCATCTCAACTACGGTCCGATTCTTACGCTCAGCCACCCCGTTTTGCTGTGGAGTGCGTGGAGCAGACAACTCCCTACGAATGCCATTTTCTTCACAAAAGGCATTGAATTCATCAGAGGTAAACTCACCACCTCTGTCTGTACGGAACACCTTAATACGACACCCAATTTCATTTTCAAGTAACGCTTTGAAGTTTTTGAAGCAATCAAATGTTTCGGATTTCGCCTTCAAAAAATACACCCAACTCATGCGACTATAATCATCTGTAAACAGCAAAAAATACCTGCTACCACCAGAAGACTTGATACTCATCGGCCCACACAAATCAGCATGAACTAACTCTAGATGTTTTGAGGCCCTCCAAGAATTACCTACAGGAAACGATTTTCTGTTTTGTTTCCCAAAAACACATCCTTCACAAAAACCATGACTTACAACTTTAGGCAATCCCACTACCATATTCTTCTGGACTAACAGTTTTAACCCCTTTTCATTTAGATGTCCATAACGCAAATGCCACAATTTATCACCAGAAACTTTTGCAACCAAGGCACAATTTTCTATATTTAACACATCTAATGGAAACATTTTGTTTTGTGCCATTTGAATACTAAAAAGTTTTTGTCTAGATTTTTTGTCATGAATTGAACAAAAACCATCATCAAACAAGACAACGTATCCACCATTCAACAATTGACCAACACTAAGCAAATTGTGTGCTAAATTAGGAATGTATTGCACATTGTGAAGCAATTTTACATTACCTTTTGTTGTTTTGATTGCCACTGTCCCAATTCCAGCAACCTGCATTGGTTTGTTGTCTCCAAGTCGAACCTCGCCTTTTTTCGATTCATCAAGCTCTTTAAATAGTGACTTTGCTCCGCACATATGATTTGAACATCCGCTATCGACATACCATACTCCTTTGGAAACTTCAATTGGAGAATGAGCCATGAAGAGCTTGCTCTCATCATCCACGTTCTCTGCAAAATTTGCTCCTTTTTGATCATCTTTCTGCTTGCCCCAACATTCGGACTCTTTGTGACCAAATTTCTTGCAATAGTAACACTGAATTATGCTTTTGGATTGCCGTTGACTGCCGTATTGACCTCGGCCTCTGCCTCTGCCTCCTCCACGGCCTCGTCCCCGAAAGCCGCTTCTGCCTTGGGCTCTACCTCCAGTAAATTCTGTCCTTCCTCTGTTAGAAGGCTCTCCCTTCACCTGAAATGCCTTTTCTTCTGCATTTTCATCAGATTTGCTCATCCGTTCTTCATGGGCAATCAAAGAACTCATCAACTCTTCAAAGGTGTAAGTTGATAAGTCCTTTGACTCTAAGATTGCAGTTACAACAGGACTGTAATCTTTATGTAAACTCCTCAACACTTTACCCACAACGGTTTCATCAGTGATAGTATCACCATAAATTTTCATTCGACCAATAATTGCAGATACTTTAGATAAATATCCTTGTATTGATTCATTTTTAGTCATAGCCAGACATTCAAATTGAGAGCGAAGAGTTTGTAATTTGACAGTAATTACCTTCTTATCACCAAAAAACTCTTGCTTAAGAATATCCCATGCTTGCTTGGCGGTTGACGCAGCGGCAATTCGTGGGAAAACTTCATCACTCAGTGCAGATTGGATGAAAAACAGGGCCTTCGCATCCTTCTTTCGACTTTCTCGGAGAGCTTGGCCGGGTTCAGCCGGTGCATCTACCGGTTCCTGGTAGCCGTGCTCAACCATATCCCAAAGCTCTTGGGACTTAAACATGGTCCTCATCTTGAGACTCCATAGATGATAATTTTCCCCCTTAAATATTGGAATTAAGGGTTGGGATGAAGGAGTTATGCCATTTTGGGCCATGATTAAAGCAACTGAATGCAGATTTGGATTTTGGGATGAAGGAGTTATTGTTTTGCTGTTTCACTCCCTCACTGGGTTTCTCTCGTTTGGCTGAGGAAGATGAAGGCTCTGATACCAAATTTGTTGGATGAATTTAATAGGAAGGGAATACTTCTTATTACTTCAATACATTATATCAAACAAAGTACATAAGATGGCCTTTAAATAGGCTTAAGCAAATAACAAACTTAACATAAAATTAGGAACATTAACAGGAAGTGGACTACCCCACGTTTCCTCAACTAAGTACATAGACAAGAATGTACTGAATTATTCCTGTGACTAAGTAAACAACCTAGTTACTGCTACTAGAAAATAGGAAACAGCCATAACAACTTTGACTTGCTAGTAACGGTTACTTTGAAGGACTGACTTCAACAGAGAGACCTATGTTTTCGATATATTTTCATTCTTTAACTACGAAAGTTGTATAGTTTATCTGAATTAAGTTTAGGTTTTAACTACGGTGGCATTGCTGGTATATATATGTTTCTTTGTTCACTGTTTTAAGGCTGTGGTTACAATATCATTTGATAATTTTTTCATATATCCAGTGACTGCTTATATTATGTAAAATGATGTATGTGCTTGGGATCTGTATATCATCTGTATATTTAACGTTTTTAGTTTACTTTTTGTTCAATTACTGTCACGGCTAGATAGTGGATACAGAATGGTATACTGTGAACGACCAAAAAAAAAGGCAGCCTTTTTGTTTTAGATGTAGCATTTTTGTTTTGGCAGACATATGCATAATTAAGAAGGGCTAAGAACTAGCAATATAATGAGCAGTCAAATCTTTAAAGACTAAAGAATAAAACACAACTTAAATGGAAGTAGGAGATAATAAAACACATTTAGCTAGTGAAGGAGAGATGTAAACGATGCTTCCTTGCCAGGTTTTGCTTTTTTTAACCTTTTTTTATATCGAGTAATGCTATTCAGGATCGAGATTGTCGTCCTTGTGTAATACCAACTAATTTTAAAAAAATCATTTTCATTGCATATTTTGGTTTACATGTAGCTTTTTAGATTAAAAATTGATTTAACATGCCAATCATCTTCTAATTTATTACAAATTTAATGTCAGCCTTTGTCGTTGGAGTCTTATGTTGGTTGTTATTTTGATTTGTACCATAAACCTGCATAGCATATGTGTAACATATTTTTCTCTGGCTTGTCCGAAGTTATATCAATATGTTCCTTCCATATTAACTGTATGCATCGATGCTCAGATTGCTTAGTTTATTATTAAACTTTACTCTAATCACTGGTTGTTCAAATCAGTGCATGTCTACTAATATCGACTTTTCCAATTCCAATGTATAATTGACCAATTAATTTACTGCCAATATTACAGTTTAGTTTCAATGATTATTATGCTTTAATATAGAAAACACTAACTACAGCAGCTCACAAAATGCCATACTTATTTGCTTCAATTTGGATTTTTAGTTTGTCTCAGAGCAGATGTAACATGTTATAATGTGATGCATCTTCCTCAGGGTTAGCATCAGCTTACATAAAAGCCATTTTATAATTCTCTTCTAATTTTTGAGCTGGATAAGGATTGCTTATTATTCTATTTATAGGATGATATTTTTATTCTATTTATTTGGGTCGCAAATTGTGTATATAAATAAACCGACTTATTTGTTATTTTTGCAAATTGTGTATATTTTCTTATACTTTAAACAAGTTCCTCAGCCTTATTAAAAAGTGTTTAAGTATTCTGCTAAATTCATGACATAAGTTGCTTTCTATTATCATTTTAAAACCATCTTATTTCTCTGTATACATTTAATATATGAATGGATACAAACATTTAATTGTATATTAATCATGATTTATATTAATCATGATTTAAAATATCTCTTTGAATCAGAAATGATGGAAATAGAACAATATGGACAAAACGAAGAGCAGAACTCTTCTCCTTCGTAAACGTTTAAGAAGAAGAAAAGAGGTCCAACAACCGGAAAGAAATATAGAACACAACAGCCAAAATACATTGAGTGGAGTGATAATGGCAAACCCATTGGAAAGTGGACGATTTCTTTTAAGGCGTATGTAGGCGAAGCATATAGATCCAAAATTGATATCAATATTAAGAATGGGGAGGACGTTAGTCAGGGACTTAAGGACACTATCTGGAAAGATATTAAGGTATTATAAATTCAGTTGTTCATTTATTAAATTGTCAATTTGATCCTCTATGTTTTTTGATTCCATTTCAAATGCATATACGTATGGTGTCATAAATTTCCATGTAACATGCGATATGTTTAATTATTTTTTTTCTTCTCGTTTTAATTATCTCAGACCGAGTACCACATCGATGATAAAATGAAAGACATTGTGTTAAGAAGTGTTAATGAACGGTGGAAGGATTTCAAATCAAGATTGGTTAGTGGTTGGATTACAAAGACAAGAAAGCTTTCAGAGGACCATAACAAGCCATACAAATTTTATGACGGTATTACACAAGCACAATGGGAAATGTTTGAGAAGAATCACGAAACTGAGGAATATATAGAATGTTAAATTTTAATAAGCTTTTGAAGGATTATTTAGTTTGTTGCTTTGTCTGAATAAATTCCCTGTTTTTTTGGAAGTTTGACACTTTCTTTGGGGATTCTGTTTTTGATTTTTTCTTGCTGCATTTACCACGTTTATGCATACGTGGGCTGTTTTCTTGCTATTCAGTTTGTTCATGTAAGGCTATATAATAGCTATTGTTATTCAATAAATTTGGGATCACGAACTGCAGTTTTGAGTTCTTTGTTTTTATAACTCTCATTTACAACAAATTGGTATCAGAGCCCCGTTGAGTGAAAGATGGCAGCGGAGTCAAGTAACTTTGCACAGCCTTGTATCCCAAGGTTTGATGGGGATTATGAGCATTGGAACATGCTAATGGAAAATCTCCTGCGATCAAAGGAGTATTGGAGTGTTATAGAGACGGGGTACACAGAGCCTGCATCTGGAGAAGTTTTAACTGCTGCACAAAGAAAAACTTTGGAGGAGACGAAGTTGAAGGATCTGAAGGCCAAGAATTATCTTTTTCAATCCATTGATAAGTCCATTCTGAAGACAATTGCTCACAAGGAAACGGCAAAGCAGTTGTGGGATTCCATGAAGGTCAAGTACCAAGGAAATGCTAGGGTGCAGCGTGCTCAACTTCAAATCCTTCGCAGGAATTTTGAAGTGTTAGAGATGAAACTGGGAGAATCTGTCACTGATTACTTTGCAAGAGTGATGCTAGTGGCAAACGATATGAGGAATCTTGGAGAGAACATGTCAGATGTGAAGATTGTTGAGAAAATTTTGCGTACACTTACTGAGAAGTTCAACTACATAGTTTGTTCAATTGAGGAGTCGAAAGACATCAATCGTCTTTCTGTGGATGAACTGCAGAGTTCATTACTTGTTCACGAACAAAAGTTCCGAAAGCATGAAGGAGATGATCAAGCACTAAGGGTCTATGATGAACGAGTTGGAGGAAGAGGCCGAGGAAGAAGCAGTTATAGAGGAAGAGGTCGTGGAAGAGGACAAATGTTCAATAGGGCCATGGTGGAATGCTTCAACTGTCACAAACTTGGACATTTCCAATATGATTGTCCAGACTTAAAAAAGGAAGTTAATTATGCAGAGCTGAATGAAGAGGATGAGATGTTGCTGATGTCATATGTTGAATTGGATGAGGGGAAACGAAATGATGCATGGTTCTTGGACTCAGGCAGCTCCAATCATATGTGTGGGTATAGAGGTATGTTTACCAAGTTGGATGAAAGTTTTCAACATTTTGTTAAGTTGGGAAACAATAGTAAAATGAAGGTGGCTGGAATAGGAAATGTGAGGCTAATGTTAAATGGTGTTAACTTTGTTGTCAATGAAGTGTACTATATTCCAGAGCTCAAAAATAATCTCTTGAGCATAGGACAACTTCAAGATAGAGGTTTGACGATTTTAATTCAAGGAGGAGTTTGTAACATTTACCATCCAGATAAGGGTTTGATTATTCAAACCCAAATGAGCAAAAATAGAATGTTCATTCTGCTAGCACAGACTCAAGCTCAAGCACCTGCACAAACTCAACTAGAAAGATGTCTTCACACAAGCTCTCAAGACATCTCCTATCTTTGGCATAGACGATATGGCCACTTGAACTTTGAAGGTCTAAGAACCCTGCAGTGTAAGAGCATGGTACATGGACTTCCTCAATTTCATGTCACAAACATGACCTGCACAGATTGTATTAACGGCAAGCAACATAGAGATGCCATGCCAAAGAAAAGCACTTGGAGAGCAAGTCAAAAATTGGAGCTGATTCACGCTGATATTTGCGGTCCTATCTCACCTGAGTCTAACAGCGGAAAGAGGTACATATTGAGTTTCATTGATGACTTTAGTAGGAAATCATGGGTATTTTTATTGGCTGAAAAATCAGAGGCATTGAATTGCTTTAAAAGTTTCAAAATAATGGTTGAAAAAGACACAGGCATGTTCTTAAAGTGCTTACGAACTGATAGGGGAGGGGAATTTACTTCAAATGAATTCAATGAGTTTTGTAAACAAATGGGAATCAAGAGGCAGTTGACCACGGCATATACTCCACAACACAATGGTGTAGCTGAAAGGAAAAATAGAACAGTGATGAACATGGTCCGATCGATGCTTTCTGACAAAAGAATTCCAAAGACCTTTTGGCCGGAGGCGGTGATTTGGACATTCTATGTTTTAAATAGATGTCCAACCTGCGCAGTGAAAGATATTACACCTCAAGAAGCATGGAGCGGGATGAAACCCTCAGTAGGTCACTTCCGAGTCTTTGGTTGCTTGGCTCATGTGCATACTCCAGATGTAAAAAGAGGTAAGCTTGATGATAAAAGTTTTCCTTGTGTATTTTTAGGAGTCAGTGAGGAGTCAAAGGGGTATAGATTGTTTGATCCTATTAATAAAAGGATTGTAGTGAGTAGGGACGTGATTTTTGAAGAAGAAAAACAGTGGGATTGGGATGTGTCTTATGAAAAGCAAATTCTTTTAGATTTAGATTGGGGTGAAAATGAAGAAAACAATGAGGAAGAGAGGGAGAGTGACGATGGAGATGGAGGTGAAGATGTTAATGATGTAGAGATTGGTGAGGAAGATAGAATTGGAGATGAAGGGAGAGTGAGGGGTCCACCGATGTGGATGGAAGATTATGTTAGTGGGGAAGGATTGTCTGAAGATGAAGCAAACATGGCATTAGTTGTTTCATCTGATCCTATTCAATTCGAAGATGCAGTGAAGAATGCAAATTGGAGACGCGCTATGGACTGCGAGATAAATTCCATAGAGAAGAATAAGACTTGGTCACTTGTTGAACTGCCAGATGGAGCAAAAAAAATCGGGGTAAAATGGGTGTATAAAACAAAATACAATGAGCATGGAGACATTGATAAGCACAAGGCAAGGCTTGTCGCTAAAGGGTACTCACAGAAGCACGGCATAGATTACACAGAGGTCTTTGCACCAGTGGCAAGGTTGGATACGGTGAGGATAATTATTGCTTTAGCTGCACAGAAAAGCTGGAAAATTTTTCAGTTGGACGTCAAATCAGCCTTTCTTCATGGTGAGCTGAACGAAGATGTTTACGTTGAACAGCCGAAGGGGTATATGAAAAGGGGCAGCGAACATCTAGTTTACAAGTTGCATAAAGCTTTGTACGGATTAAAACAAGCTCCACGAGCTTGGTTTAGTCGAATCGAAACATATTTCACCAATGAAGGTTTTCAAAAGTGTGGCAGCGAGCAAACATTGTTCACTAAGAAAAGCAGAGAAGGAAAGATCATCATTGTAAGTGTGTATGTTGACGACTTAATATTTACAGGTAATGATGAAATTATGCTGACCAAGTTCAAAAGTTCCATGATGAGAGAGTTCGACATGTCCGACTTAGGAAAGATGCATTTTTTCCTTGGGATTGAAGTGCTGCAGAGTTCAGATGGCATTTACATATGCCAAAAGAAATATGCATTGGAAGTTTTAAAGAGGTTTGGTATGATGGAGAGCAATTCAGTTAATAATCCAATAGTTCCTGGATGCAAAATCAGCAAAGATGGAGATGGCATTGCAGTGGATGAAACTTACTATAAGCAATTGGTGGGTAGTTTAATGTATCTCACGGCCACACGACCGGATATGATGTTTGTCACTTGCCTCATAAGTAGATACATGTCTAAACCTACAGAGCTTCATCTACAAGTAGCAAAAAGGGCACTTCGATATTTGAGAGGGACTGTAAACTATGGAATTCATTACAAGAAAGGAGGAAGTGATGCATTACTTGCATTTACAGATAGTGACTATGCTGGAGATTTGGAGGACAGAAAGAGCACAAGTGGGTATGTATTTCTGCTGAGCTCTGGAGCAGTCTCGTGGAGTTCAAAGAAGCAGCCAATAGTGACTTTATCAACTACTGAGGCAGAATTTGTGGCAGCTGCAATGTGTGCATGTCAAGCTTTGTGGATAAAAAGGATTTTGAATGAACTGGGCCATTCCGATGGAGGGTGCACACATGTGAAATGTGACAACAACTCAACTATCAAACTGTCCAAAAATCCGGTGATGCACGGACGCAGCAAACATATTGATGTGAGGTACCATTTCTTGAGAAATCTTACTAAGGAAGGTGCAATTGCTTTGGTTCATTGCGGAAGCCAAGATCAGGTAGCAGATTTGATGACCAAACCGCTGAAGCTTGATGCCTTTCTGAAGCTGAGAAAGCTGCTGGGTGTTATAGAAATTCCTGATGTAAACTGACTGCAATTTGCAGTAAGTTTAAGGGAAGGAATGAAGGATTATTTAGTTTGTTGCTTTGTCTGAATAAATTCCCTGTTTTTTTGGAAGTTTGACACTTTCTTTGGGGATTCTGTTTTTGATTTTTTCTTGCTGCATTTACCACGTTTATGCATACGTGGGCTGTTTTCTTGCTATTCAGTTTGTTCATGTAAGGCTATATAATAGCTATTGTTATTCAATAAATTTGGGATCACGAACTGCAGTTTTGAGTTCTTTGTTTTTATAACTCTCATTTACAACAGCTTTTACCCTTTTTACTACAACCCGTTATTACTATTTATGATGGGAGTTATGTTTATTGAAATAATATAATGTCCATGGATGAGATGTGTCAAAAAACGCATAAATCAACATAAGCTTCTCTGCTTTTGTTTTCCAAAATTTGCAACAATGTTCCATTTTTGATTTCAAGTCTCTATTTGCAGTCAACTGTTTTTTTTTTTCTTTTCGAAATTTAAAATCTCCAATTGTAGAAACATCGAGTTGTATGTTTAGGCTTTATAGCTCTGGGTTGTCTCATTGAATTTGATCATTGTTCAACTTGGTTTATTTTGAAATACTTAAGTATATATTCTGAACATACCCCTAATACTTAAGTATATATCCTACAAAGGACGATTTCGCAACTTAAACAGTTTATCTGTAAGTGGCATCTTAGACCAAATTTTAGAATTGATCTTCAGTAATGATGCTTAAAAGGTATAATAATAATTTTTTCCATCACATTCTTGCTAACCAGAACGTGTGTGTCACAAATACTTAAAAAGTATGCATCTTTCGTTAAGATGATTTTTTTTACTTGTAGTATATTGAATAGTCGCCTACCAATGTAACCCAAGTTTGAGAACTACCAATGGGATATAGTAATCAGTTTTTGCATTTTCTTTACTTGTTTTTCAAAGAATTGAGGTCTGTTAGTAGTGCAACACACATAATTGTTTAACAGTGTAATGTACATGAATATTTACAAAATCTTCTCTACGGGTGTTTGACAACTTTTTATCTTTGATACTGCATTATGTGCAGAGCCCAAAGATGCTGTCTTCAAAATGATTATATACCATGGCTTATCAATGGTTCATATTCTGCAAAATAAGCAAAATAAAGCTTTTGCATGACCTAAAAATATACATACCATTAATAAATCAGGAAGAAATCTGCGTGCGTAGCCTTTCTGTTCAGTCTTTGTATTTAGAGCTCTTTAAGTGAGTGGAGATAAGAAAATTAAGTGGAGATAAGAAAATTGGAAGTATATCAGAAATTTGAAGTGCGAAGTCTTTAAGTGAAAATGCTAAGAGCATCCGACAAAGGGGTATGAAGCTCATCTTCTTCCTACATAGCAGTGTTCATGCCCTATACTATCATGGCAATTAGTGTCACTTATCTAAGCTTCAAAGACTTGGGTAAGTTAATGCCAAATAGCCAATAGCTGACCTTAGGTGGCAACTAAAAATAATATTAAGACTTAACCATTAAAAAAATGCAGCAGCAATATGAAAAAACAGTTGCTGCAATATGCAACGGCACCACTAAAAAAGGTATTATCTACTGACCAAAACAATCTCTTAATAGAAATGCACTTAGTGTTCTTCTTTCTTTCTTCTTTTTAAATGATCATCCCTAAAAGCAGCAAATCATCTGATCAATTTACAATCTAGTCACAACTTAAGATGTTTACAACTTTCTTAGGCTCTTTTTTCTCTCACTATTATCTACTTATGATTAGTCATGGTACAGTTATACACCAACTTCTATAAGCAAACGTAAGTAAGTTGATTAGGCCATGTGAAGTTAAATTTATTTTAACTGTAAAATGATTTATGCATGCAACCTATTGCTTTTGTTATATTTTTAGCCTACTATTGGTTAACGTCGTTAGCTAGACCTAGTAAAACTTGTTTAGTCGTGTGAAAGAAAAAAGAAGAAGCTGAGATTAGGCTTTTGGTTGCTTGAAGCTTCCAGTAAAATATAGACTGAGGGGGTGTGTTTTGAAATTATATGCAAGGTACATTGGAAAATAATTAACCCATGTCACAATGTTTAGTGAAGGCAGTCTATATTAAGAATTTAGTGAAAAGCAAAATTGATTTAAAATGTATGATATCTTTGACAAAATTAAGACCTAGGCTTGCCTACACTGATATAACTATTGAAACCGTATATCATTGGTGAAGTATAGATAGAATTTGGTTCCATAAAGTTAGTCGGAATGTGGTCAAAAATTAAAATGCAATATATTTCCTTCTTTGTATGAATGCAATGTTACCTTATGTTTATATTATGATCTTATATGGCTTATTTGAGTCCAGCATATGTACATGAAGATGATTATGAATTAGATTTTTGGTGCATGTTCTTTTGTTTTCAAAAAACGAAATAAACTTGCTTTAGTTCACTTTTGCATCTCCTTCATATATATATATATATATATATATGTGTGTGTGTGTGTGTGTGTGTGTATATATATATATATATATATATATATATATGTATGTATGTATGTATGTATCATTTGTTTCTTGTATCAAAATTCAAAACCATAATCTTGTATTTATTAATGTCATAAAATAGCAAATAAGCGAGAAGGCTAGAAAGAATCGGGCATGCAATGAGCATCCTCACTATTTGGGGCAAGCTGGATATGCCGGGAAGAAAGCTAAATGGATAGTCAAAGGCCATACTTCATCAATCACATTACCAAGTGAATCTATTTTGGATCGAAGTGTTGATTGGATTTTGGCAAGATCAAAGAAAGGAGTTGACGGAAATTATGAAATCCCTAATGAGAAAACCAGGATAATTGCAGATAAAATAGTATGACTTTATCTCTTTTGGTTAATCTTTTCCAAAATATTGCAACAAAATTATTTAGAATTTTTTTTTGACAGAGTGATTGGAGAGAAAAAGCCATCGAAGGGACTTGGGTTCAAAATAGGCATGATGATTTCTTAAATCGTGCTCTTGAAAAAAAAAGAGCATCCAGGTCGAGTTAGGGGAATTGGTGGGATGGTCGGTATCAAAAACATATTTGGGAAGGGACAGAAAAATGAAGATCCAAGTGGTATAATATCAACAGATCAACTACATCTTATCACCCAGAAAATAGAGGCTAAAGTGAGCCAAAGATTCGAGACTATGGTGGATACAAAAGTTGAACAGAAGATTGCAGACATTTTGAATAGGATTGGTATACACATGCCCAACGATATGATGGTCGACAACAACACACCATCAAGTGGTCATCGTAGTAGCTGTCAATCAGTATAGTTGGAAAAATTACAATGTACAAGCAAAACGCAAGAGACGGATCCCTATATTGACTTGCACGTAAAAAATAATATGTTTGATAACTTAAATATACATGTCTTATTTTGAACGATATTATGCTAATTCAGGTTAAAGAACTTTAGGACGATAAGCCAGAAAACTCAGAATACTGTATAACTTAATTAGTAATCGAGTGATTAGTAAATTCTTAAATACCAAAAATTGGGTAGATTAACTATATAACTCAATTATCTGATAGCAAACTCCATAGAAAAATTCGCTATAGGGTCATATGCATACAAAAATTAGAAGCAACCAACATGACAGAATCAATAACAAACATTTAATAAAAATACATATTATAATTGCTCATAGGACTGTTAAACGATAATATTTTCTTATGGTTGATTACTGTTTGGGAATTGCAAATTTTCAATTTTTTTATCACCTTTGATGTTGCTAGATAATCCTATATTTTCTAAGAGAAAAACTTAATATAATATGCGTAAAATTTTATATATATTTAAGTGAAAAATATTTTAGCATTTACTGAAATTTTATGAAATAATTCCTGATCTACTATATTTTGTAGTTTGCAGCACATGTTATCTGATAATAAGGTGAGCATAAATTAAACAAGAAAAGAGTCATAGGTCCCTATTTTTGATGTTGTTATACAAAAAGTCCCTGCAGAAATGAATATGTAAATTTGGTCCCTATTTTTCAAAGATAAAAAAACGCAAGGTGTCTTGCACTTTTCTGACAGAAAATGCAAGATAACTTGCACTTTTCTAATTTTGAAATATTTTTCGAAATTTTCAAAATTTTTGAAAAACGCAAGTTAACTTGCACTTTTTATCAGAAAAACGCAAGCTAGTTTGCGCTTTTTAATTTTAAATTTTTTTTGAAAATTTTAAAACTTTTAAAATTTTTGAAAAGTGCAAGGTAACTTGCGCTTTCTATCAGAAAAGCGCAAGCTACTTTGCGCTTTTTGATTTTGAAAAATTTGAAATTTTAAAAAGCGCAAGCTAACTTGCGTTTTTTTATTTAGAAAAAATAGGACTTAATTTACATACTTATTTCTACAAGGACTTTTCTTGTAACACCATCAGAAATAGGGACCTTTCGTGCAAAGCCCCTAAATTAAATATAGTAAGTAAAGTAGCTGTTGTAAGAAATCTTCTAATGTGTACAGAAATATCAACATTTTGCATGTTCATAAGCTCTTTAGCAAAATAACGTAGCTAGTTGTTCATGATTTAGCTATCTTATTTTATTGATTTCATAAATACTAACGAAGTTACTGTGTAGGTTAGGGTGCTGCTGCTATAACTAAGTGTTGGAACAAAAATCTATAATAAACTATATTCTTTTATGCATTTGCATTTTCAGCCTGATCAAATTTTTCAATACAAAGTGTTGTCGACTTTAGCGCTAGTAATTTTTTTTTCATGAAAAACTTTTGATTGATATCTGGAAATCAAATGTCCATAATAGCAAGAAGAAGTGCAGAAGTTGGTAGAATAAAAAACAGAGAATGTAATATAAAATGTAGAAAGACAATGATAGTACTAAAGGACTAGCAAAGATGGTTGTTAGAAACAAAAATCTTACACAGTAGAAGATTTTATGACTAAACCAACCTTTATTAATAAAGTGAGCACAAAATGCGGTATATACTTTGATTTATAGTAAATATTTTAATTTTGGCTCATTATATTCCTAAGTTTGAATTTTTACCATTATCTCTATTGGTTTCTATATTAGGCTTTAGAAGTGCTATCATGGTCCAGTATTATCTTCCAGTATGGTTGCTTGCATATAAATACTTTGATTTACAATATTCATTGTCTTTATCCCTCATAATATGTACTCATTACCAATACTAAACACGTTTTTCCTAAATTCCTTTATTAATGTATTTAAGTCTGAATATACATTGTTTCATTCTCAGAAAAATACATATTGCAGCTTACATTAAAAAAATGAAGCAGATTTACTTTTAAGCAAAAAAGGATGAACCCTAAACTAAAAAAACAAAAACTTTATCTATTGATCATTGATATTTTATCAAAAGACCATAGCATAGGAAAAAATTTCATTATTGAATCACAAAAGGAGAAAAGGAGGGTGAAATCTTGAAAAGACCCTCTGTAACCATAGTTCATCCCAATTGCATCAAGCTATCATTATTGAATTACACAGGTTACAGTTTATATGCTGAAGATGTATCGTATTTATCTGTCCCCTGTTAATTTATTTGGTTTTGTACGTGTCATTCTAGAAACCAACTAAATGACGTTTGGCTATGAGTTTGGACTCCAAAATTGTCGTAGTGGGTCACGACATGGTACACCCTGCTTCAAGGCCTGGAGATCAATGTCATACTCAACAAATCTTGGCCGATCGTGTAAAGGTTGGGATTGACACAGTGGAGCCTATTCATGAAGGAACCCCACTTCCGGTTCCAACTAAACATCACATCACGATAGGAGAAGTGCTTGGTAGTTTTGTTCAATGGCCTAAAAAACTTGTGCTTTTAGGGATAATGATACGGTAAATAAGTCACTTTTTATATTTTATTTGTTAAGCTTTGACATTTCTATTTTGTTGTGTATAATAACCATGAAAAGATCCTACAATAATCTTCGAGTTTGTTATGTGCAGGGTGAACCTATTGTAAGTACAGACAAAGTGGAATAGTGTGTTGCTAAGGTCAAGAATAATAATGGAAAGGTCATGAATATGATGACAAATGAGTCTATAAAGCACAATAGAATCGTGGATGAAGAGATCTTCAAAATTTTGATGGATAAGTGCAGATATTTCCATGACTTGGTAGTTCAAGTGCCATCCAATGATGCCATCAATGCAATTCAAGTGAATAAGAATTTATTTAAGTACGATGAGGACTTTGAAATCCATATCATGATGGATGACATTATCCAGTTCCTTAGTATGACATTGTTGAATGAATCATTGTTGCAGATTTACATCATTTAAGTAATTCTTACTTACATAAGACTATATTATAATGTTAATTATACATTTAAATAATGTGAAGGTGGTTAAATCATATGTGTAATGACCTCAAACTAGAGACCATCGGATTTATGTGTCCCCATAAGCTTTCCCAAGTGCGGAAACATCCAGACGCGACAAATATATATATCGTGAATGCATGGCGTGTGTCGCAATCTAAGAGCTTACTCTTAACCCCGCACTACGAAGGGTATGAATAATAAACTTTTAGTAACTAGTACAAATTTGTTGTTGATTTTAACTTCCTATAAATCGTATAATGCAGGAAACATTGTCTATTGCTTGTTTTCCATATAGAAAAGAATGAAGTTTACGTTTTTGATCCGCAGACCGAACGCAAACGTAGACTGGAAATTAAACCGCAAGTGAACATGTATGTTGTATTAATTTTCTTTTTGATGTTATTTGGTATTAGAAATTAAAAATTGGTTGCACTGGTTTGGAAGATGCAAAGTATATAATTCTGAAAACATATTTTCTTGATTCAAGGCATTTATATTAGAAAGTTACTTTAGAAATATATTTGCAAGAAAATGTAACAAATGAATCCAACAGTTAACCTAATTCAATATAATTAATTAACATAGAGAAATAATTGAATCTATACTTAAGAATATCAAGATATACAGTTTTGTTGCCTCAAAGTACATGACATGGTTGCAAAATGGTTCCAAAATTGACATGTTGCCTCAAAGTACGTGAAAATTTCTTGCATTTGTATAGGGCCTTTAAAGCTTATAAGGCATATTGATGCAGCGCGAGATAGGGAAGAACGACCTACCTTAAGTCGTGAGCAGCTCCAGCAAATTCTATAGGTCGCGAACGACATATCTAGGTCGCAAGCAAATCCAGCAGAACCCTTATGTCGCAAATCCTGTGTCGCTTCCACTTAGCTCGCGAAGGCCAAATAGAGAAACCCTAAATCGCTCCGCCTCCTTATGTCGATCCAGCAATGTCGTGCAGAAATTCTAGCTAGGTCGCGAGCTTCCAGTAGGTCGCGAACGACCTTACTTAGGTCGCAGAAGAAATTCACGAAGCACGACCTAATTTCGTCCAGTAGGTCGCAAGAAGAAATTCACGAAGCAGAGGAAGAGTTAGGTTGCGAACGACCTATCTTAAGTCGCGTGGGATTTCTTTAGGTCGCCAGAAGTAGGTCGCGAAGATTGATAAGTCGCTGAAGTTCTGATGGCAAAGACGTTAAGTCGCGAAGTTTATTTTAGGTCGTTACTTTCTTAAGTCGTAAGTCGCGTGTAATGTTGTATAGTTTGTTAAGTCGTGTACTTTTGTATAGGTCGTACTTTCTTATGTCGTTGTTTTGTAAGTCGTTGTGAAGTGTTGTAAATTTTCTTAAGTCTTGTGATGTGTTGTAAACCCTATAAATAGGGATATGATGTCATTGTAAAGTGGTTGTTGAATTTGAATAAAATTTCTTTTGTGTGCTTTTGTGCCACCATTAAAATTGGTAGTTGAGTGTTATCTCCTATCGCTACCTTCGGTATTCGAGTGCGCTCGAATCAACGATTGTTGAAGCCAATTCACGGAATCAAGTGCGCTTGATCAACGTCGAAGAATTGTAGATTTTCTCTCACGGCATCGTGCGCGATCAACGTGTCGAAGATAGCTAAAGTCCGGTATCTTCGTGATCAACGGATTTGGGCATTTGGTATCATTAATTCATCGATTCATCTTGCTTCATCTAATCGTTTCATCGATTAGTTTGACACGAAATCTTCATTTCGTTGTCATCCGTTATTTCCGCTGCGTCATTTGGTATCGGAGCTAGACTTAGCCAATCATAGCAAAGCCGAGTCTTGGAGCCAATTCTTATTTAAGAGTCAAGGCCATGCATCACTTTGTTGTTCAAAGCCGAGAGTCAAAGCTGAGAAAAGTGAAGTGTTCAAGTTCAGGTTTGTTCAAGGCCGAGAGTTAAAGTGTTCAAGGCCGAGAGTTAAAGTTCAGGTTTGAACAACAAAGTGATGCATGGCCTTGACTCTTAAATAAGAATTGGCTCCAAGACTCGGCTTAGCTATGATTGGCTAAGTCTAGCTCCGATACCAAATGACGCAGCGGAAATAACGGATGACAACGAAATGAAGATTTCGTGTCAAACTAATCGATGAAACGATTAGATGAAGTAATATGAATTGATGAATTAATGATACCAAACGCCCAAATCCGTTGATCACGAAGATACCGAACTTTAGCTATCTTCGACACGTTGATCGCGCACGATGCCATGAGAGAAGATCTACAATTCTTCGACGTTGATCAAGCGCACTTGATTCCGTGAATTGGCTTCAACAATCGTTGATTCGAGCGCACTCGAATGCCGAAGGTGGAGATAGGAGATAACACTCAACTACCAATTTTAATGGTGGCACAAAAGCACACAAAAGAAATTTTATTCAAATTCAACAACCACTTTACAATGACATCACATCCCTATTTATAGGGTTTACAACACATCACAATACTTAAGAAAAATTACAACACTTCACAACGACTTACAAAACAACGACATAAGAAAGTACGACCTATACAAAAGTACACGACTTAACAAACTATACAACATTACACGCGACTTACGACTTAAGAAAGTAACGACCTAAAATAAACTTCGCGACTTAACGTCTTTGCTATCAGAACTTCAGCGACTTATCAATCTTCGCGACCTACTTCTGGCGACCTAAAGAAATCCCACGCGACTTTAGATAGGTCGTTCGCGACATAACTCTTCCTCTGCTTCGTGAATTTCTTCTTGCGACCTACTGGACGAAATTAGGTCGTGCTTCGTGAATTTCTTCTACGACCTAAGTAAGGTCGTTCGTGACCTATTGGAAGCTCGCGACCTAGCTAGAATTTCTGCACGACATTGCTAGATCGACATAAGGAGGCGGAGCGATTTAGGGTTTCTCGATTTGGCCTTCGCGAGCTAAGTGGAAGCGACACAGGATTTGCGACATAGGGGTTCTACTGGATTTGCTTGCGACCTAGATATGTCGTTCGCGACCTATAGAATTTGCCGGAGCTACTCGCGACTTAAGGTAGGTCGTTCTTCCCTACTTCGCGCTGCATCATCCTCCCCTGGTTGAAAAGAATTCGTCCCGAATTCACACTTTCTTCTTCTTCGAGACACTGTCTTCCATTCATTATCTGGTCTGGTGTGGTTCTGGTGATAACCATTCTTGAGATTGATCTTGTCTTGACCCTTTGAAGATGCGGCTCGCCATAAGGAACGCATGGCATAAATCAGACGTGGCATTAGGCAGGCGGCATAAGGAAGTGATCTGAGAGAGATGACATCATGATGCTTGTGCCAATAGGACGGTGTGATATAGAACCAAAACGTGACAAAAATGCGAGACGATATAAGGAAGTTTAAAATCGCGAAGCGACTTAGGAAGTTACGACTGAAAAAGTGTGATGACTCATGCCCAGATTCTTGTTTCTCCTTATTTCGTTCAGATGAATCATTATTTAGAATCTTTCCTTGATGTGTTGCAACAATTTTCCCTGATTGAAATGAATTCCCACTCGCTTCTTCTTTGACACACTTATTTTCATGAAATGGTTCCAAGCAGTTGACGTTGATAACATCAGTAGTGCGGACATTATCAGATAACTCCCACTGACAATCATTTTCTTCCTCTTGTCTTTTCAACTCTTCCTGTTCTTTCAGATTCACAAGATCATACGATTCCTGCAGTAAAATAGCATCTGGTACTAGTTCAGTTTGATGCTGAATGTCATGTAGTGATGGTAACTCTTCGGTTAATTTCTCAGGATATTCGTCTTCAGATTCATCGAATTCTGATCCAACTTCCTCAAAAACATCAAGATCTTTACTAGTTCCTTGCTCGGTCAACACAAACAATTCATTATTACTTTTCACCTTTTCGACAGACCCTTCCAAAAATACAATACTAGTTTCTTCAGACAGTTCCTCAGAAATCTCATCCTCCCACTCTTCAAAGACTTCAATCTCCTCAGGTGTCTCAAAATCAGAACTTTCCCCAGATTCAATTAACGTTGATAATTCATCACTATCTTCCATTTCATGGACGAACTTTTTCAAAGATAATAAACTATCAGATTCTGCCTTCTCTTCTGTTTCACTCTCACTTTGTTCGGGCTTCTCGGAGATTATGGAATTAACACTTAGCGGGCTCTCGTCCATAAGCTTAGGTGTTAAACAAGAATCCTCCATCATCAAGTTATTTCCCTCAACTCCGAACACAATTTCTTCTTCCATACTATCGACATCAATCTTTGGCGGTGAAGAATAATCAACTTCTACATCCACATACTTTGACTCAATTTCTTCATCATCATCAAATTTCGGCGGTTGATAAAAGTCAAATTCAGCAGTCCTCCTCAACAAGTTACATCCTTCATCTCCTGACAAAACTCCTTCATCGTTGTCAAATGTCGGTGGTAATTCTTCGAACGATTCTGTAGGACCGACCTCTTCAAACTCTTCTAACATTGGTTTAACCTCCTCAGGAGTTTTAAGCTCGTTACTTGCCTCATACCTTACCAATGATTCAGCACTACCTTCCGCTTCTTCAACACTCTCGCTGAAAGATAACGGATTAGTCGGTTCCTCTTCCCTTTCCGGTTCGCTTTCAGTAGAATCATCCACATCCTCGTTTTCACATTCTTCGACAACTAAGGCTTTCATCTTGGCCTCCGTACATTCATTACTTCTAAGGCCAGACTCCTGATAATGATAGTGCTTAATTCGGTCATCAACATTTGTCTTCGTGATTTCATGTACAACTGGTTTGTTGACTCTCTTAGAAACATTTATACTGCAATTAACGCCTTTATTTTGATTGCTGGGGTTTGTAACCACACCCTTTCCTCGACTCCCTTGACTCAACTTCTGCAACTGTTGGTTCACACGAGTTTGATAATTGTAGGGTAAGAAATTTGCCTTCATCATCTTTTTCATCTTATCCCACGTGACAACTTTGGATTTCCTCATTCTCTCTCTGGTTGATTTAGTTTGTTGCCACCAATCCATAGCTCTTCCTTTCAATCTGGTAGCAACTAACTTAACTTGACGATCCTCAAACACGTTGTTGCGTTTAAAAATCTTTTCAGCCATTGATAACCAATCCAAGAATTCGTCTGCTTGTAGACCACTTCGGAATTCTGGAATCTCCATATCCTTCCTTGATTCTCGTGTATGACCATTCTCTTCAACATTCCTATATCAATTTTGCCCTTGACCTGGATATCGAAAGTGACCACTATCACCATAACTATCTTCTTCAAACTTAGATGATCTTCGATGTCGATTCTGAACATTGACTCTTCTATGACCATGCACGTCCTCTCTACTTCTTCTTTCCTCTACTCGACATCTTTCATAATCACAATATGGCTCATGCTCGTAACCACGATAAGCTCTTCTTTCTCCATTCTGATAATCACGATTGTCTCAAACTCCACGATCCCGATTTATCGACAAAGATGATTCTCTTCTTTCTCTATCATAACGTGGCGACACTCTCCTTTGATTTTGATTCATATCAAACTTCATTCTCTCCACTCTCTCGAAACCCTTATTGAACCTTTCATCGATATGTTGTTCCATCTGTTCAGGATCTTCACTCCCATACAAATCTGCAACACTATGATGATGGTTAACACATCTCGGAGGCATGATCAGATCTTCAACAGATCCAAACACAAACTTCACTTTGATCCAAAAAAATTATCGAATCAAACTTCCCCACTTGTTTGAAATCTCACGAACACCCCAAATAAACAAACAACTTAATTTGAACTCCAAAACTTCAAATCTCCAAATTGACGCCCAAAACTTGGATAAGTTCGTCTCCTAGCTCACGACTTGAACAAAATCTCGCACAAACTTGAACAAGCTCGCTTCTAGCTCCAACACTTTAACTCTCGGCCTTGAACAAACCTGAACTTGAACACTTCACTTTTCTCGGCTTTGACTCTCGGCTTTGAACAACAAAGTGATGCATGGCCTTGACTCTTAAATAAGAATTGGCTCCAAGACTCGGCTTAGCTATGATTGGCTAAGTCTTGCTCCGATACCAAATGACGCAGCGGAAATAACGGATGACAACGAAATGAAGATTTCGTGTCAAACTAATCGATGAAACGATTAGATGAAGCAATATGAATTGATGAATTAATGATACCAAACGCCCAAATCCGTTGATCACGAGGATACCGTACTTTAGCTATCTTCGACACATTGATCGCGCACGATGCCGTGAGAGAAGATCTACAATTCTTTGACGTTGATCAAGCGCACTTGATTCCGTGAATTGGCTTCAACAATCGTTGATTCGAGCACACTCGAATGCCGAAGGTGGAGATAGGAGATAACACTCAACTACCAATTTTAATGGTGGCACAAAAGCACACAAAAGAAATTTTATTCAAATTCAACAACCACTTTACAATGACATCACATCCCTATTTATAGGGTTTACAACACATCACAAGACTTAAGAAAAATTACAACACTTCACAACGACTTACAAAACAACGACATAAGAAAGTACGACCTATACAAAAGTACATGACTTAACAAACTATACAACATTACACGCGACTTACGACTTAAGAAAGTAACGACCTAAAATAAACTTCGCGACTTAACGTCTTTGCCATCAGAACTTCAGCGACTTATCAATCTTCGCGACCTACTTTTGGCGACCTAAAGAAATCCCACGCGACTTAAGATAGGTCGTTCGCGACCTAACTCTTCCTCTGCTTCGTGAATTTCTTCTTGCGACCTACTGGACGAAATTAGGTCGTGCTTCGTGAATTTCTTCTACGACCTAAGTAAGGTCGTTCGCGACCTACTGGAAGCTCGCGACCTAGCTAGAATTTCTGCATGACATTGCTGGATCGACATAAGGAGGCGGGGCGATTTAGGGTTTCTCGATTTGGCCCTCGCGAGCTAAGTGGAAGCGACACAGGATTGGCGACATAGGGGTTCTGCTGGATTTGCTTGCGACGTAGATATGTCGTTCGCGACCTATGGAATTTGCTGGAGCTGCTCACGACTTAAGGTAGGTCGTTCTTCCCTATCCCGCGCTGCATCACATATGGTGGTAAGTCTCGAGGAATTCACTTGAAATGGGTAAATGTTAAGGTAATTTATTTTCTAACAAACATATAAAAACTTGTATTTCGTTTGAGATATAAATTCATTTTAAACTGACTAATGAAATATCTTGTAATATTGCTATAGTGTCCTCAACAATCTGGATCAACGGATTGTGTATATTATGTGATGAGGTATATGCATGAAATAGTAAAAAAAACCACCATCAAAACAACGATCTAGCCGAGGTACCAATTTAATTTTTTTTCCTTCATATATTATGTTAAGTAATTATATGATTAATGTTTTGAAACAATCTCTGAATTGTAGTACTTTGTACGAGTTGGTTCTTATAGCCAAAAGAGATGGACGAGGTTCAGGATAATTTAGCTAATTATATCATACATAACTGGATGTAGTCTTCCTAAATGCTATGCTATGGTGAGTATATTTCTTTTCTATTGATGTATGATAAATGACATAAATATAGTTGATTATATCGGATAAAGTTGCTTAGTGTTGGGGTGAGCGGTTAAAAAAAATACTCATTGACCCTCGTTTGCTACTGGAGAGATGTACTAGACAAATACAACTATTGGGATGCTATAATTATTGTCAACTGTCATATCGCAAATAATCAAAGTTTAAAATTCTAGATTTCACTTTCAACAATAGATAATATAGTGGCAACAATGATTTATTCTTGAAACACGAAAAAACAAAGTAAATTTATTTTTTATTTTATATGTTCATGCCATTTTTCAAATTATTTGTTTTTTACAAATACATGCTTCGTGTGCACTTTTTTGAATGAAAACATAAAACTAAAATGACAAATCAACAGGATATAACTGATGACCTTGTATTTAGTCGTAACACTCATTTCCATTGCTTTGTTCAATTGACATGGACAACCCAGATATAACTGATGACCTTGTGACTATGAAAATTCTATATTGAAGTTAGCCTTTGCCGATAAAAATGTCATTTTACTTCTAACCAACAAGAAGTTGATAGAACTAATGCTTATTTTGAGTATTTAATCCATATGCTATAGACATAAGAAGAATGCTTGGTCAAACCAACCTAAGCCTGAAGAAAGTGTGAGTGGCACTAAGGTTTAGGTTGTGCCTGAAGAAATGTAGGCAAAGGTTGAGGATTCAGCGCCTTATTTTAGTTCTAAGTAAGTGGTTTCATCTAAGCAACCAGAAGAACCTTCAATTTCTTAGGAGAGCTGCCTTCTTTCGAGATTAGGGGTATAAACTGGCTAGTCTTCATGAATAAAAATTCGGATTTCAGAAAGGATCTTTTCAAAAATGATTTTCTCAGTGTGTGTGTATAATTTGGTTCTTTATTTATTTTCCATTAATGAAAGTATAAAGATACACATATTATGTCTAAGCACACAATTCTTTGTACTCTTGAATGTTTATATTTTCTACAATTAAAATTTTTTTGATTTAGGGTTTCTTCTGCCATGGGAGAAAATAATCTCTCTCTCAATTCCAAATCCAATCCTTCCCTCTTTCGACCCATTCCTCAAGACAGGCCACCTGAATCTCACATCAGAAAGCCGAATATCATCATAGATAAAGAGGGCTTCCAATTGGTTCAGCCAAGATCACAAAGAAGATTTCAGCCAAGAAATAATTAGATCCGGTCTCAATCAAATGATGTTCAGAGAAAGAAAGATGATCCAAAGACCAACTCCTTCCAAGACAGGACCAAACTGATTCAAAGCAGTAAACCACCAACAAAGTTCTCTTTGAATAGAGAACTAGGGCAGAAAATTTGGGCTGATATTGTATCTGAGCAATCAAAGGAACCAAGGGAAGAAGAATGCAGTCTTGAAACCATTGCTCCCATTAGAATCAATAACAAGAAATATGGTGTTGTTAAGGAGGCAGTGTGTAAAAGAGCCACAAAATGTTGGAATAACTCTATTTTGGTTTATGTGGTTAGCAGTAAACCATATTTCTTGTTTTTTAAGGAATATATTAAAAGAGTTTGGAAACCAAATGGTGATTTTGAAATTTTTTCAAGGGAAAATGGGTTTTTTCTAATCAAGTTTAATGATTCACAAGACTGCAATTCTATCATCCAGAATGGTCCTCACTTCTACAATGGCAAACTCATCATCATGAGAAGGTGGACTGAGTCTTTGAAGTTGGACAGAGATCTTCTGTCAACTATGCCGATATGGGTTCGTTTACCCAGTGTAAATCTCAAACTATGGGACAGAGAGGCATTTAGCATCATGGCGAGTTTAATCGGAAAACCCATAAAAATGGATGCAGCAACTACCATGAAGTCGAGATTGAATTATGCTCGACTTCTTGTAGAAGTCTCTACAACTGATGAACTCCCAAGTGAAATTTGTCTAAATCTTTACAACGGTGAAATCATTACACAAAGAGTTGAATATGAATGGGTTCCACCAAAGTGTAGTATCTGTAAGTGTTTCGGGCATAATATAGATCAGTGCAACCCGAAACAGATGTGGATCCCCAAAAAGAATGATAAAGATACTATTGTTATTCAAGAAAATGTTTCTGAAGTTGCTCAAGAAACGAGAAACAATGAAGGCACAAAAATCCAGTCAAGAGCCCAGGAGGGCAAAGATCGAATCTATCAAGAAGATATCATTTTCGATCAAGAAAACAATAATAGCGAGCTCCCTGACAAAAATAATCAGATCATGGCAATGGAAGTTCATCAGTTAAAAGAAAGTGTAGAATTCTTAAAGGATCTGACTCCAACAAGTATAGAAGAGGGTAAAAAAATGCAGTTCTTTTAACTCTGAAACCCCTCATATTTCAGAGCCATGTTTAAATACAGACCAGAATATTACAAAAATGGTCAATAATATTCAACTGCCTTCAAAGCCGAATCAGGAAACTATAGTTGAGAAGGGACCTTCCTCTACACTTGCTGCAGATGCTGAGAGAACAAAAAATAGCTCAGCATTGCCTTGCAAGGGTGATCCACCTCCAGAGTAGGCTGCAATGACTGACTGCAATGAGTCAGGCATGCCTCGCACAGCTTCTTTTGATATTTCCTTAATCAAGATTCCAGAATCTGCACAAATGGAGGAAGATGAATCAGAGAAGGGGGATATCATAGAGGAATTTGATTTATCAGAATTACATATTGCTAGAACAAAATCATCTGGTAAGATAAAGGGAAACAAAGAGAAAAAATCCTTTAAGCAAAAATATATATCAATAAATCCAGAATGGGATCAAATGTCTACCAGTTTAAAAGCTAAAGGGACTGTGAAAAAAAGGAGAGATAAAAGCACTATAGTGTCAGGTACGATTTAAAACCCATGTTTTATTATTATATATATGTCAATATTTGCTTGGAATGTTAGGGGGATGAATACCACTGCTAAACAATCTGATATCCTGTCTATGATTAATGTTTATAAACCATCTATTGTTGCTTTAATTGAAAATAAAATGAATGATGAGAATTTTGATAGATTTTGTTTTAAACTGTCCAGAAATTGGAAAGCAATTCATAATAATGATTGTAGCTGTAAAGGACGAATCATTGTTATGTGGGATTCTAATATCTGGACAAATAAAAATATAAACAAGGATAGCCAATTTATTGATTGTAGTTTTGAAAATATTGGAGGTTTTTATTTGCAAGTTACTTGTGTTTATGGAAGTAATTTTGAATTAGAAAGGAATGCTCTGTGGCTAAAACTTAAATCTTTAAATTCTATATATGATTTCCCCTGGATTCTTATAGGAGATTTCAATACTGTTTTTCATGCTAATGAGAAATTTGGGGGGATTAAAATCCCTCATAATAAATTGGACAGAGTCAATAAATTCCTATTAGAATCTGGCCTAATTGAACCTGTTATCAGTGGTAATAAATATACTTGGAAGTTTGGACTAGCTAAAAATATTCACTGTAAGTTAGATAGAATTCTGTATAATAAAGACTTTGCTAAAAGTTTTCCTAATAGTGTTTGTTCTACTTTGGAGCAGAATTTAAGTGATCATACTCCTCTTTTGGTTAATCTTTTTCTGAATAGTGAGTTTAATAATAAAGCTCCTCCTTTTCGATTCAAAAATAGCTGGGTGATGGAAGAAGACTATAAATCCTTAATGGAAAATTGTCTTAACTTTTCTTGTAGTGGTTCTAAACAATTTCAGTTTTCTAGTTTTCTAAAATTCACAAAGAATAATCTCAAAGACTGGAGAGCAATTTTTTAATAACAACAAGATTGCTAGTTTGAAAAAAGAGGGAATTTTTTTACCAATGAGTGCTGATAACAACCCTGATGATATCAAAGAAATAAATAATTTTTTTCAAAATCAACAGGAATTGTCAAATGAAATGTATAAAGAGTCAACTAATGCAAGACAAAAGGTAAAGGTTGATTGGCTCACATTAGGTGATGACTGTTCCAAATTTTTTTATGCTAAAATGAGTAATAGAAAGCAGATAAATAACATAGGCTGCATTATAAATAAAGAGGGAAATTTAGCTAATGCTCATGATAAAGTTTCTTCAAATGCTATAAATTTCTATAAGGAGCTGTTTTTCTCTACTAATTATGAAAAGATTTTTCCATATATAACCTGTAAAAATATTTTAAATCATAATGCTTCTGAAATCCTGTTGGCTCCAGTGAGTCTTGAAGAAATTAAATTTATTGTTTTTAATGCTGGAGATAACAAAAGCCCTGGCCCTGATGGTTTTAATGCAAAATTTTATAAAAATAATTGGGAATATATTAGACAACAAGTTTTGGATGTTGTTAATGAGTTTATTGATAATGTTAAAATTCTTAAAAGTTTAAATCATACTTCCATTACCCTTATTCCTAAAAATAAAAATCCCACTGTTATAGGTGATTATAGGCCAATTTCTTGCTGCAACTTTATTTATAAAATTATTGCTAGTGTCCTTAGTAACAGAATTAAAGTGTTTTTGCCTTTTTTGGTTTTAGAAAATCAGAGTGCATTTGTTCCTGGTAGACTTATTTATGAAAACTCTCTCTTAGCTCATGAGATGGTAAGGAAATTTAACACTAAACAGGGTGACAATGTTTGTATTAAAATTGACTTACAGATTGCATATGATAAGGTAAACAAACATTTTATTCATCATATCATGAAATGTATGGGTTTTCCTAAAATGTTTTGTGATTTGGTGTTTGAATGTATAAATACTCATACCTTTTCAATTCTGATTCAAGGAAAGGCAGAAGGGTTTATTAAATCTAATAGGGGGTTAAGACAGGGAGACCCCCTATCACCTTATCTTTTTGCTATTGTTATGGAATACTTTTCTATTCTTATGGATATAGAAAGTATTAAAGGTAATGTGCAGCCTATAAACAGAATCCAACCTTGTGTTAATCATTTGATTTATGCTGATGATCTTATGGTGTTTGTTAAAGCTAATAAAGAGAATGTTGTCTCTATTAAATCAATTTTTGATAATTTAAAAAATTATGCTGGCCTTCAACTCAATGTGAATAAATGTAAAACTTATTTTAGTAAATCTTGTAAGTTTAAAAGAGAATTTTTAAATGTTTTAAATATTGAAGAGGGGTTTCTCCCTATCAAATATTTAGGTCTGCCTCTGTCTACAAATATGATTAAGGATTCCGATTGTTCAATCCTTATTGAAAAAATTCAGGATAGAATGGAGACTTGGTCTTGTAAGTTACTGTCTATTGCTGGAAGGCTTGAACTTATTAAGACAGTGATTTATGCTATTATTCTTTACTGGCTACAAACCTTTCAAATCCCAGTTGCATATATTAAAAAGTTGGAAAGTAGATGCGCTGATTTTTTATGGAAAGGTAAATATCATAAAATAAGATGGGATAATGTATGCAGACCTAAAAATGAAGGGGGTTTTGGCATTAGAAATATTAAGGATCTCTGTACTACTTGCCATTTAAAATTATTTTGGAGATTCCTAAATTCTGATTCTTTGTGGGCTAGATGGATGAGATCAAAATATTTAAAACATAATAATTTCTGGACTACTATTCATAAGAGTAATCATTCAAACACTTGGAAACATATTTTAAATTGTAGAGAAATTGGAAAACTGATGATTGAAAGAAAATTTAAAAATGGTCAAGATACAAGTTTATGGTTTGATCCTTGGTTTAAAAATGAGGCATTTATAAATAAAGTTGGGTGGAATAGCCTTGTTATTTGTGGTGGTTCTAATAACAAAGTTTCAGATATCATTATTAACAATAAATGGCAACCACAAATCCATCCTATTACTAATCCTCATAAAGATGAAATATGCAAAATACAATTTGATGCTTTTGCAGAGAATGACTACTGGAATGGAAAGCTAACAGCAGAGGGAAGTTTTCCTTTAAAGCAACTTGGAATTTTATTAGAAGCAAATACCCAACAGAAGAGTGGTATCATTGCATATGGAATAGAGTGAACTGTCCCAAGATGGCATTTTGTACGTATTTTGCAGTTAAGAACAGATTGCCAACTTGGGACAGATTAAACAAATGGGGTAATAATATTAATTCACTCTGCTCCCTGTGCAATATATGTAATGAAAGTTCTAATCACATATTTTTTGAATGCAGCTACTCTTTTTCTATTTGGAATCATATCAAAGCTACTCTGAACATAGTTGATAACAGGCATATGGATCTTATGAATATTTTAAAGTTAATCAACAACAAATTCAGATCTAATGCAAAAGAGACAGATTTTGCTCACATTCTACTAACTACAGCAGTTTTCAACTTGTGGAAAGAGAGAAATTTGCGTGTGCACAACAAAGGCAGTAGGAGAAAAGAGCAAGTTTGGTTAACTATTTTATCTGATAGCAAGATAATTCTGCAGAAATCTAAGAAAATATTCAAAAATCAAACCAAATTTACTTCCCTTGCTGATGATTGGAGCTCTGAAGCTGGTAACAAGCATTTAGAAGCGTATCTGATGCGTTCTAGAAGCTTTCAGACTCCAGAGTCTTGCTTTTGCAATCAACAAGATTCCATGGCTCACACCGTAAATAGGAAATTGGATATTGCTAATAACAGTGATTCTTTCTTCAATCAAGCTCCAGATGCAAATAATCCGAACGCTAGTGAAGACTTTGTTATCAACAGAGATTGTGAGAAGAGAATGTCAGATCTAGGTCGCTGTGACGCTAGATCTAACACTTCTACTCTAGTGTTCAACAGATCCAGCTACTCGAGCTACTCGAGCAACGTTAATAGGAGTAGAGGCATGAGAGGTGATATGAACGAGAATTTATCTTACTGGGAACGTGCAGAATCAAGCAAAGTAAAGAATGGAGAGGAGATAGTTTAGATCATCTAAATCGCCTCCGCCATTTTTGTTTTTCTTTGTTTGCTGAGAGGTTGTGTCGGCTCTTCTAGGTTAGGGTTTGTTTTAGAGGGATTTGGTGTGTTCGGGTAATTTTTTTGATACCCGTTTTGCTTTGTAACTTCTGGGCTGGGCCCATTTACTTCTCTTCAAAAAAAAAATTGTCTAAGCACACACCTATTACACAATTCTACATGAACATGCAACAAGGATTAAAAATTCAAGTCTGAAATATATTTCAGGAAGCCCAAAGTTCTTCAAAGGTATCAAATACAAGGCCTTAAGGCTTTCGTTTAATTAATTTAAGTGATCTGGCACCTAATTATCATAGGCTTCATCTTCTAATATGCACGGTTAAGGTAACTGGCATACCCACATTCGCATCCTTTAGCCAACTGCACAGCAGCCGTCATCAAAGTCAGCGTCTTATATTATATACTTTTAATGTAAGTAGACTTTTTTGTTTTGAGTGTGTTCAAAGCCATAATAATTGTAGTTCACTGAAAGCTTTTACAACGACAAGAAAAAGGGCATTTGGATGATGGCTTTAAAGTTTAATTTCTTCTAGAAGAATGCAAAACTTATTACATTCCAAAAGGACTAATATATTTCTTTTATGCCTAGGGTATAGATTATATGTAAGATGGAATTAACTGCTGATAGTATTAACACAACCATGTAGCTACAAATATTCTCTAGCATGGATGTTCTGTACGAATCCAACTTTATACTGATCAAAAGTTAAACCAGTGATGGCTGCAGTGAGAGCTTTGGATTTGCCAATCTTCGTATTCTTTTCATTTCAAGAATAAACCCAACTAAAATGCATTAAAATAAAACTTCATTTTTTCAGTTCTAATGCATCAAATGCTCTTTGATTTGCCAATCTCATACTCTGTCCATTGTCTCAAATTTGATATGATAATGTTATGTCAACAGTGTAGAAGGTATATATTATTTGCCTAACATTATATGCCTAAGTGTGTGTTTTTTTTTCTTTTCTAAACACTCGGGTAACAGGATTAATTGCTGTTGGAACATGGAACATGGAAGTGGCATTGAAGTTTATTTACCAGATCCTTTTTGCATGTTGTTTTTTTGGATGTGATGACACAATTATGTAAGGCTGTAAAGTCAAGCATTATAAGATATTAATATTGCAAGTGTATTATAAGATAATATATGTTATTAAATTATGTGAATTTCTTATATATTTCTCGTATTCAATGCCTTTTATTAGATAACTGTTTATATATTTTTCTATTACCAATATTTTGTAAATGCGAACTTTATATAAACAACTGCAGCAAAAAAATATTTTTCCCTCTTTTTTGTGACGGTTGCAAGAAAAAACCGTAGCAAAAAGCCACGTTTTTGAAACAACCCAAAGGTCTTTTGCTACTGTTATTACAAAGAACCGTAGCACAAATTAAAGTTATTGTGTCAGTTGTTTGCGACAACCGTCGCAAAAGGCAAAACTTTTGAACTCAAATAGCGATTTTTTGCTACTGTTGTTGTAAAGAACCGTTGCAAAAAACTAAGTTATTGCATCGGTTATTTGGGAGAACCGTAGCAAAAAAGTTTTTCTTGCGATGGTTAAACAAACATAGCAACAGGTTTATGCCTGTTACGACGTCTACATTTGCTACGGTTGCTGAACCGTCGCAACAGGGGTAAAAAAAAACCAACGCAAATGACCTGTTTTGTACTAGTGCTGATTGTTAGAAATTAATTTATGACCGAAAAGGGTTCATCTTACAACCACCATTGTTCTGGTCACTAAAAATATCGCCTTGTCCATACAAACCCATCCATACTCTTTGTTCGTCATTCCGTGTTCGTTGGAAAACGACCACTATTTAATCACTTACCGTTTTTAACAAATTCCAACCACCTCGCTTGACGAAAAGATGGAAAATTATTTTAAAAAAACTAGAGATGAAAACAAACATCTTTCTTGTTGGCGACTTTGGTTGATTTTAAATGGCGTGGGTGATAATGATTTTTGAATCATAAGATGGGTGTGTGATTTCATATACAGAGAGTAAGAAAGAAGAAGAAAGATGAAAATGTTTGAGTTCATATTTATGTGCATATATCACAATTTATGTTTTCTTTCACAGTAAACACACCAATCATTTTTTCAAAGCAAATTATCAACAAAAATATGATTTTTAACCAATTACCTAAGCATGAGTATCATTTTAAAATCAGACTATTACCATAATATTCAACGTTCATTTCATAAAATATTTAACAAATATAAAAGGTGTAGTGTTCTCACTCTCCCAATTTGTTGAAACCAAACCCAAGCTTCAAGTTTTGTTTTGTTTTTCCTTTTTCTATTTTCCTTCTTGAGTGAAGTAGAATTTTTTTTTTGAGTTAAAAGAAAGATGGGATTTTTCAAAAATGACAAAAAAAGAAGAGATGATGTAAAATTGAAGTTAATATGTATGAAGGAAAAAAATGAAGGATGGAAATGAGATATGAAATGGGAAGGATATATATATAAAAGGTGAAGTAAAAAAAATTAAAGTAAAACAAAGAAGACAAAAAACCCAAAATGCCCTTAAACCACTTTTCAACTTTTCCATCATATTTAAGTCACTAAAATGCCAAGCACATGAAAATATGTTGGATATTTGAAGTGTTCATGTACTTTTGTTAATTTAAATACTTAAGGAATCTTTGCATTTTCAGATCCATCATTTCATTTCAAATTCAAAAATATTTTATAATTATTCATTATTATTATATTACTTATTTACTCATTTTAACATAAAATGTTTAAACATTCCAATGTTGTTTAAAATGTATACAAAGGTTGAACAAATTTGAACAACTTGCCATTCCTTAAAAAGTCGAAAATTCAAGAATTGGGTTTCGGTCACATTTTCTGTTTTTCATCAAACTACCTATTTTAGTAAACAAGATTCAAAAAGAATTTTCTATAATTAGTTATAAATTAAAAGAGAGTTATTTAACCATTAATTGAATAGTTAAAATAAGCTAAATATTCCCAAATCAAATCGATAGTGCTTACAAAAAAGATTTGCATAAGTTAGAAAATACTATTCACCCCCCTCTGGTGTTAAATTTTTCTTAAGATCCATAATTCCGCAACCCACGGTATAAAGTTTTGTTCCATGCTTCTTAACACTAGCTATTATTTTATTTTGAGTAAACAGACACCCTAACATAATGCTTATAACTCGTATTCCTTAAATAAAATTAACTCTTTTCAAAACATAATAAAATCACATATCATACACAAAGAATAAAAAATAAAATGGTAAATTTTTTTCTTTTCGATCGTATTTAAGATAATGAAATTCTAAATAAATACCCACTTGATCGGTAAATAAATAGTTTGTCAAACCAACTTGCAATGTTTTTTGAAGCATTTGATCAATCGTCTTTTTCCATATTTTTACCATCAGACATTTTTTCATTCAAAATGATAAGTGCATTCTCAATTTTATTATGATTGACATCCTCTGTCCGACAATAAAAAATGAAAACAAATACAAAAATGGCATGAACTTTGTATAATAAAATATTATAATTCAATAATTTACATTGAGATTTTCAATTATAACATTATCAAACTTTATATCCTCCAAACTTGTATTAGATACAGAATCATTAAACTCATCCTCAAATAACAATTAAAAAACACTAAACAACAAATATAAATGTAGAAGAAAAATAAACTTTAAGAAATACAATGTAAACCAACTAATTTGTATTCATCAAAATTAGGATCATCCACTAAATCTTCACTTCGTTTTATCTATTAGATAAAAAAGAGAAATTTCTTATTTGAATATGTTTTGAGTCAGTGTACGTGAGTATTTTTTAGAGAGATGAAGATGCTAAGGTTGTTTAGGACTGAATGAGAAAATATTTTTTTTTGGTTATGAGTATATGAAAATTAATAGGTAATAAACTTTTAATAGGGAGATGGTGCATCAACCGGGGTATAAGGTGTCAAATGCACAAACCTTTAAATGTAAGGTGAATATTAGGCGATGGTGTATAATTGAGTGGTCAGGATTTATCCTCTATCAATTTTCGGTTAGTTTGTACGGTCAAAGTAGAATTCTTGATTTTAATAATTGCCGAAAACATTTTCCTGTGTGTATAGTATTAAGTAGCAAATAAATTCAAGGAATGACTGTCAACTCCGTAGAATTAAAAGATGATAGAAGAATAGTCCCTCCTGAAAAAGTTATGAAAATTAGGTCCCTATTTTTAATTTTTGGCTAATTTATGTTACTTTTGCCCCTGATTTCCATGCTGGGTCTATTTTCTGGAAGGGGATAGTTTGGTAAAAATTAACAAAACAAGGACCTAACTTATATGGATTCATGGGTAGGGACTTTTCGTGTATGAGCTTTACTAAACCACCGAGTTAATCTAGCAATATTTATTCTATTAAACATCATCTTGCCTTAGTACTATTATAGTAATACGAAAACGTACAATGAAAGAGGCTTGAAAATAAATTTTGAAGAAATAATAGCACATCGAAAGAAATCAAATTATTAAGGAAGACTAATAAACGGGAAATTCAATAATATAACGACATATTAATTATTTGTGTTTGATATATATATATATATAATAAGTTTAATAAAACAGTAAATATATTTTTATTAATAGCAGGTTTGGAAGCGCAAACTTTTGGTCTGACCGCGAAATTTCAAAATTGCCCTTTATTTGGGACATGGAAAAAATATATGCTAATATATAATTAATTTAAACAAATGAACATAGCTTGATTTATTATACACCATATTTATAGATTTATGAATTTCAAAGTTATGCATTAAATTGTGAATACATGATACAAATATCAAAACGGAAATGGTTTTACAATGTTGGAAACGATTTAATTAGTTGATTCTGATTAATTAATTTAAATAAATGAATATATCTTGATTTATTATATACCATATCTGGAGATTCATGAATTTCAAGGTTATGCATTAACTATGCATAAATAATACAAATATCGAAATGTATATGTATGAGAAACTTAATGAGAGGAATAAAATGTTGGACCATCAAGCAACCATATAATATTATACAATTCTATTTATAAACTGAAAAATATAACATGTTACATGTATAGCACTGATATTGGTCTATTAACTTTTCAGTAAATAATCTATTAGAGTATTTATGACCATTAGATATCACTCGATAGCATATACCATGTATAACGTTATATAATATTTGACCATATTAGTCCGTTAACATTTCTCTAAACTGTATTATTTTTCCACCTTGATCCAAAAATTTATGAATCAATGAATGAGTTAAAACACTACAGATGAGTTAAAATAGACGTGGCATGCATATTCATAATCCTTAATCGATCCAATATAGAAATATTCAGACTTCATAACACAAATATAACATTCTAGAAATATTTACCAAATCCTATAAATGCCACTCATTCTATCCATTCTATTCACATCTCTTTCCAGCCATGTTCCTTTTTCACTTCTCTCTCATGTCATCTCCATTCAGATATATCACCACAACTGTTTATTTTTTGGACACGCTTCATTAAGCTGCTCGCCATTGTTTATTTAAGTCCATTGCTCTGTGTATTCTCAACACAATTTCATGATTACATGTTATTTACGGATATAGCATCACAGATTGATGAAAAATCATTCTTTTTTCATATTATTTTTTATTTTTGAATATATTTCAATCTTATTCTATAGAAATAAAAATCATTTCTACGACTGCAACTCCTACGCTTCTGTTTATATTAAAAAGGTAATTTGCACTTTTTAACTTTTGTTGTATTGTTTATTTAAGTGCATTGCTCTGTGTGTTTTCAAAATAATACCATAATTACATGTTATTCGCGAACATAAAATCAACTGATCGATGAAAATTTATTCTTTTTCATGTTATTTTTTATTTTAAAATATATTTCAATCTTATTCTACAGGAAAAAAATCATTTCTACGACTACAACTTCTGTTTTATTTTAAAAAGGTAATTTGCAATTTTTAGAATTTGTTTGTATTATTTATTTAAGTGCATTGGTCTATATATTCTCAAAATAATATCATGATTACATATTATTTACGGATATAAAATCAACTGATCGATGAAAATTTATTCTTTTTTCATGTTATTTTTTATTTTTAAATATGCATAAAAATTATGCTTCTTATAGAAAATGTTCAAAAGTAGATGTCAGTCACCTCTTTATTATTACTTTACTCTATATATTAAAAAAATTAATTTCAGCATACAACACAATTTAAAAGCCAACTAATGGATATTAAATACTTTGATAAGCAAAGGTCGACTTAAAAAGATGATATATCTCCAAAAGCATCTTCAACGAAAGATATTGTACATGTTAAGAAATCAATACGATAAAAATCCCCCTTAAAAGATGATTATGGTTGCGATGATAAATTTTCTTCTGAAGTGATAAGTGATATATCATTCAAAAAATTTGAAAAAAACAATATAATTAAATTTTATTATCTTTATCGGTTTTCTCTTCCTATTTTTGCTATCAGCATAAACTTCTACAAACGCCTCTCTATAAACATTACCAAATGTTACTGTTACTTAAAAAAAGGATCCAACAACTATACTTTTTTACAAATTCAATACGCTCTCTTACATATATTACCAAACTTAGTATTACTTAAATATATGATCTAACAATTAATCTTTCTATACTTTTTCACTCTTAAATAATGGATAATAGAAATGAAAATTCAACCTATAACAAAAACATAAGCTAGTGTTTTGGTTTAAAAATGAATTTTTGGTTTTTCGTTTTCAAATATGTATGTCAAATATGAGAGGAGAGAAGCGATGATGGAGGTGATGGAAGGAAAATGAAGGTACGACGGAGGGGATGGAAGGACGACGGAAGGACGAATTATTTCTCGTACTTCTTTCATTTTTAAAAATACGGAAAATAAAAAAAAGTTGTTTTCTATTTTGTATGTTAATTTCGTTTTCTAAATTGGTCATTTTCGATAATGGGTATGCGTCTTGCGCATTTTTGTATGGACGAAAATAAAACTAAAAAATGGAAAACCAAACACAACTTAAATGTTCCAACACTTAAAAGTGAAATTTAAATACACATGATTCTAACTCAAAAACATAGCCTCATCTAAGAAAATTATTTCTCTTAAACATGTTGTTAACGCTGAAAATTGAACGCTAACACCCGGTGTGTGTAATAACAATGTGAAAGCACCACCCGTTGGTACGGGAACAGAATATAAACTGAAAATAGCAGAAAACAGTAAAGGGACAACAGATTTATAGTGGTTCGGCCCGTAATTGAGCCTACGTCCACTTTATAGTCCTTTATTGCTGATCTGGTTACAAGTTGATACAATGCACTTCTAATACAATTCTCTTTGATCACTCAAACACTTCAGATTAGTAACTCAAACTTTGACGATGAGACTTGTCGAATCCATGTCGGATGTGTAGAATCTCGTTCAAAGCTTGTTGTAGTATCTTCAATGTTTGGAGTTCTTCAAGTCTTTGATGAGTTGAGAATTCGGCAGAGTAATGGCGCTTCAGGAAAATGATTGGCTAAAAGTCCTTTTCACGTTCGGGGTAGGTTGGTATTTATAGGGAATTTGACCCCTTAGGTCGTAAGTCGTGGTCGACTTAAGGTAAGTCGTGGCCGACCTATTGAGTCTAGTTCGTGGCTTGGTAGAAGCTTACTTACCCATCTGGATCCATGCTACAAGTCCTAAGTCGTTTAGGAGTCATCTTGCTTCGGCATAAGTATTGCGGCAGCGAACTACAACTCTGGCTTTAGGTCGTGGACGACCTAAACTAAGTCGTGAGTCGCGGCTTAACTGGTAAACGAGCTAGGAGGTGAGTCGTAAGTAGCTTTAGGTCGTAGGAAGCCTTAAGTCGTAGACAGCCTTAAGTCGTAGACAGCCTTAAGTCGTAGACAACCTTAAGTCGTAGATAGGCTTAAGTCGTAGACCATCCACTTCCTTAAGTCGTTGCATATGTTAAGTCACCAACTGGTTGAGCCGTTAACTCCTTAAACCGTTAAGTCGTAGACTTCCTTAAGTCGTTAAGTCGTAGACTTCCTTAAGTCGTCCAGACTTTAAGTTGTTAGCTGGTAGCTTTCTTAAGTCGTAGGTCGTCCACTTACTTAAGTCGTATAATCCTTAACTCGTTAAGTCGCATATCCTTCTTGAGTCGTGCAGTTCTTAAGCCGTAGGAAATTGAGGGTTAACATTTGCCCCTCGAAGTACACGCCTAAGTCGTAGGTCGTGTGCTTCGACTCATCTTAACTCGCGTGTGCCTATTCGAGTTCCATTGCCCCGAGATATAAAAGGTTTGAGTCGTTCCTCCTACTTCCTTTTTCTCACTTGCTC
The DNA here is from genome assembly GCA_030737815.1 of Allium fistulosum. NCBI lineage: Eukaryota > Viridiplantae > Streptophyta > Magnoliopsida > Asparagales > Amaryllidaceae > Allium > Allium fistulosum. The sequence continues at coordinate 1,474,517,802 of CM060902.1, read as the reverse complement.
TATCGTTTGAAATCACCATTGACGTAATTCCGAGCTTTCAAAGACGAATTCCAACCATCCAATCGCCGATCATCTTTCCGTTTATACTACGTAAGTGAATCCGGTCATCCTTCACCCACGTCCATTGTCGAATTGCTAACTCCCCATTTTCCGACTTCAATTCAATTTTTGGTGCTGCGTTTCATTGCGATTAACGTTTCGATCGATCTGTGATTGCCATCGATCATGTTGTGGTTGTGATAGAGCAGCAATGTGTCAGATTCATGGCAAATCTGAGGCGATTTGAATTGGTTTTTTTTGGGTGATTCAATGGTGTGATAGATCGAGGATCATTGTTGATTGAGAGGCTATCGGGTTAACGGGTTAGGAGTTAGAAGGGTAACGGGTTAAGAGTGAGGGAGAAAAGTCGGTTGGTAAAATGGAGCGAGATATTGGCTTGGTCATGACTTAGCAATTTCGTGCGACCCAGTGACTTTCACGACTTAACTCTGAACCGACCTAGCAGCCTCTGCGACTTAAGCTTTATCAACTTATCCACTTACGACATAAGCCTTGAATCGTGGCCGAGTTAGGACTTGGGGAATTTTACATCACTTTGAACTGAAGCCTTTTCTTCTTTTCCACGACTTACGACTTAGAGTGCCGCCGACTTAAAGCATCAACGACTTAAAATTGAAGCGACCTAACTTAACCTGCCCTATAATCCTTAGGTCGTGGACGAGTTAGCACTTGAGTCGTTGGCGACTTAGCACTTGTACTTTTAAGCTTTGCCTGAACTTTGAATTATTGTTTGAACTTTGAACTGTTAAACTTTGCTGCATTCTTTCACAGATCACTTTGACTCGCAAGCTAACAACCTGTTTTAATACATATGGAAAATTGGGACGAATATACTGCCACTGATTGCCCACACCAAATGACAGATTAGTTAATAACGGATAATCAACTTAAATAGATTGTGTGAACGAAGTGCTTTAAATCAACAAGTTCAAGCAAAGTATTAAAGCAACACTGAAATAGTCAACTGAAAATGACCGATTTGCACTAATACTTTACCTGAACTTTAAATTAACAAGTCCTGAAATTTGGTAATCGATCAATTGTCGGCTAGCTTAATTCCAGTTATATTTACTTGTTATTTTTCATTAGTTCTGCACAACACTTCACACTTTTTAGGAAACGTGCACCTTCATATTTGAATATCCAGTTGCTTGTGTAGAATGACTTCTCAGCAAGAAGATATAACAGTCCAGACTGGAGAGGCCACTCTTATTCCAGCTCCATTAGTCAATCCTCCATAAAGAACCCCTACCACTTTGTCGTACAAAGTTTTCCGGCAGTTGTGCGCTCAGTTTGGCATTGTTGAAGCTGATGCCATTCTTCCTGAGAAAAGTAACACTGCTGATGTAGCGCCTCCTGGCTTTGTAGCGGTCAATCGACAAATGTGCCTGAGCGGGGCCATTCCACCTTTCAACAACTTTCTCCAGCATCTTCTTCGTCAACTGGCCATCTCCCCATTTCAGCTACATCCCAATAGCTATGCCATTCTAATGGGGTTGTGTGTGCTATTCGGGAGAACTCTTGACCGACTTCCGAGCTTTGACGAGATTTGCTACTTATTCTCTTTTACCAGAACCAAAGATCATCCTTCTATCACTGTCGTGAGAAGCGCCAGAAATCGTAAATTGATTGTAGGCCTCCCTGACAGTGCCCATGGGTTCTTAACTCAGTACTTTTATGTTCGTTGTCCCCCGGGGTTTTATGCTGTGTGGAGGGAAGGAAGTAAGATTATCTATCTTTACTTCTTCTATTCTCTGAGTTTTGTGAAGTCCAAATTGCCAAATGTTAATTTCGCTTTTTCATTTCAGCACTCCCCCCTCCTTCTAGGGATCCCAGCCACAAGCCAACTTTGGAGAGGCTCATGGCCGTACCGACTGAAGAGCGGGACGCGAATTTTTTGTTGAAAGACGAATTTCTTCACCAGTTTGGACTTCTTCACCCTTCTCGCTCCACTCAGCCTCACGAAGTCCCCGACTCTCCTACGGAGGCACCGAATGCCCCAATTTCTGTTGAGGAACTCACGCCGAAGGAGCCTGCTACTGAAACTTCATTGGTGAAGTGCCCCACGCTTACTGATGTTGCGGGACCGTCTAGCAAATCTACGCTCTCTCCGGTTATCGAAGAGGAGAAGCCTCCTCAATGCCCCGAGAAGGCGTCCACTGAAGGGGTTGAGAAAGAGAGTTCCGCTCAGCATGACGGCGAAGACATTTTTGGGGGTCTTAGTGACTTAATGGTGACTTCGCAGGAGTTATTCAAAAATGACGCGTCAAAAGCTATTTCTCCTGCTGTCGAGGCGACTTCTTCTTTTCAACAAGTTTCGACACCTTCTACACCAGTCGTTGCCGTTCCCACATTAAAGCGTGGTTTGTAGTTCGACGCGCGTAGTTTGCACGCCGCACACACTTAGGATTATTCGGCACTTATACGCACTTATCTTCTTTTTCTGGGGATTTCTAAACTTCATTTCTTTTCCATTTTCAGATTCTCCGATGGGGCGTTCTGGCTCATATTATGACAAATTTCAGCGCTATGGAGGCCGCGGAACTTATGACTTTAGGCGATACCTTAATGCCCCGAGGGAAACAGACGAAGAAAGAGCTATTAGGAAAGCTCAAGAGAGGCGGGACTATGAGCGTCAATACAGGAGGAGGGATGAGCGATACGACTCTTCTCACAGAGGCGATGATTCTCACAAAAGAAAATCCCATGATGACAAAGGGAAGAGTCACATTACTGAAGATCCGAGTAAGCGGGTCAAGCCCAGTGACGCGTCTGCAATTTCTGAGAAAACCCCTGCTTCAATTCCTCTTGATATCCCCTCTGATTCTCCCGCTCTTCGGAAATCTGATATCCAAACAATCATCAACAGACCCCAATATCAAGTTGGACAGGGTCCGCCAATTCTTCAAAGTCGGTTCCCGCAATGGTGCTTAAAGGGGGTACGCTTTGACCTTGACTTGGTTCCGATTGATAAACCGGCTATGCTGCGTAACCTTGATGCCGTCAAACTTGATGTCGAAAGGGTGTCTGGATGGCAAAAACTTGTTGATGAGCTGCAAAGGGTCAATCGTGCGAATCTCGAAGCCATGCTGACCATGGAGAACGATAAGTCAGAGTGGGATAAAATTTGCAAGCAACACGATGCTGAAATGAAGAGCATCTCTGATGATTATGGGAAGCTTGAAGCTGAAGTTGAAAGACTAAAGAGCGAGCTTGCCACTTCTTCCACTTCTTATTCGCAAAAGGAAGAAATGCTCCAAAAACAAGTTCGAGACGCCCATGCTGCTCAGCGAGATGCTGAAGCAAAACTTGAAGCAGAGCAGCATGTTACTGGGAAATATCGTGATGACGCCGCTCAGCTTCGGGGGTAAATTAGCTCCCAAGACTTGGAAATCACCAGGCTGCAGTCTCAGTTGTTAAAGGCTGAAAGAGAGCGCGATGAAGCTGTCGCTGGGAAAGTTGCAGCCGAAGAATCTCATGTGGCTACTAAAGACAATATCAGCTCCACTTTGTTTGACTTTTATATCCACAGCGTCTTAGGGCACGGAAGTCTCTCGTTTTTGGGGCCGGACTATGAAGTCACTTTAGCTGAAGTATGGGAGGCGATAATCGATATGTTTGGCGGTGCCGGCTATGATGAGGCAGAGCTTGAGGCACGTTATCTTGACGATGAAACTCGTGCCGCTCTTGCTAGAGGAAAGGAGCAACTTGCTAAAGCGCGAGTTGAATCGACGGGAGAAGAACACCCAAAGGAGGAAGCTCCTTCAACTGCCCCCGTCCATACTTCAATTTCGGCTGATGTTAACATTATAGACTCCAGTTCCCATTCTTCGCCTCCTGCTAAAGTTGACAAAGAAATTGTGACCACTCCCACTGAGGACGAGGCCCTGGAAGATATTGAGGCTGAGAAATTCGAGATTGATCTTACAAAGCCGACTTCTCCAGGTAACTTTGGCGTCGACCCGGATCCAGTGAATCACTTATTCGATTTAACCGAATTTGATGAACTTCTTACTTATTACTTAAGCTTTGATGAACCAATATCTTCTCTTTTCTCGGAGAATACCGATTTTAAACTCTTTTCTTCTGCAGCGGAGGCACCGAGCGCTATACACTCTTCTCCTCTTCCAGCTGTTCCTCCTCCAACCCTTCAAGTTACTCCTGCTTCTCAACTGGGTTCGCAGGAAGAGCAAATAGAAGCCCTTCGAAGCTTGGAGGATCCACCCGCTTCTCAAGAACAGAAGGCGGAAGATCTTGAGGACAGTGAGAAGACTCCGGAGCAGTCTCTTGATGATAACACTAAGCTTTCTGCGCTACTTACTACTTCGGGAAGTGAGTCTTCCTCGAAGAGGCAAGGGAAGCGTGTCATAAAGAAGAAGAAGAAAAACACTTCCATTGGAGAAGATGAAGCAGAAGAAGATCCGGCTGCACCCTCTTCTCCTTCTTCTCCATCCCGTCCCCGCCGGATTCCGAAACTAATCATCAAACCGGGCAAGGGTACTAAGGGTGGCAGGAAGAAGGAGTGATAATCTGGATTCTACTTTTCTTATTTTTCTTTTTGCTTGTATCGACCGAAGATTGTGCGGGTACCGGTCCCTGCTTTTTTGAGATCTGCACATGTAAAGAATTTTCACAGTATTGAATAAAATAATTCTTTTACTCGTACGAATTCTTGTATATGTAAGAATGCATCTATTTCTCATTTTAGTGTAGAATAAGCGATTCTTTTTACTTGTACAAACTTTTGTCTGTGTTTGAGAATGCATTTATTCCACATCTTTTCCGCGTAATATTGTAATGCGCTTGTGGTATGTTGCTTGAATACTACTTTTATTAGTGTGGTTGTATTGTATGATATTGCCCCTATACCACAAGTGCATTGCAATATCCTTTTGCCTTGACGAGACTTGTACTCCTATTTTTGAAGAATAACTATTCCGTCTTTGAGGAAACAATTATTCTACTTAAATGGAGCGTGTCTCGTTCTTGGAGAAATTTTTACGCTTCAACCTTCGAAGATGGTCACTTCACATTTTTGAGAAGTGAATTCTCCTACGCGGTAGAGCAGGCCTCTAAAGAGGATTTTACTTAGCACTTCAATTTCTGTGGAAGAATTTTTCAAGATGAACAAGTAGATCTTCCTTGAGAGTTGAAGTGTGCCTCTGAGGAGGGCTTTTTGGTATTTTTGAGGAGTAGCATTTGGACTCCGAAGAGTAGCATTATGCTTTGTGAAGTAGCGTTGTGCTCCCGGAGAGGTCTTGTGCTTCCGGAGAAGTCTTGTGCCTCCGAAGAGGTCTTGTGCCTCCGGAGAGGTCTTGTGCCTCCGAAGAGGTCCTGTGCCTCCGAAGAGGTCTTGTGTGCCTTGGGGAAGGTCTTCTGCCTCCGAAGAGGGCAGTGTGTGCCTTTGGGGAAGGCTTGTGCCTCGTAAGAGGGCTTGCGGTGCCTCGGGAGAGGTCTTGTGCCTCCGAAGAGGTCTTGTGCCTCCGGGGAGGTCTTTATTTGATTGCCTAGAAATTACGTTCTCACAGTTAAATGGATCCACAGGACGGACGCAAGTTATTTAATTGGATGTTCGTTTGCACAAACGATCGCAATTAGTTAACGAAGGCCTTGCCTCAGTGGTTCCACCAACCTTTTTGTTGAGAAGAGCGTTTCCATTTATTGGCGTGCCTCCGAAGAGGGCTTGTGCCTCCGTAGAGGTCTTTATCCTCCGAAGAGTTGCGCCTCCGAAGAGGGCTTTTGTTGATCTGCTCGCCCATGTCTCTTTGTTGTTTGCTCATTAATGGTCCCCTATTATTGTCTCTGAGCCTATGTTCCTTTCCTTTGTAAGCAGTTTGCTCTATCCAATGGAGTGTACTTCTCTGTTGATTGATTCCATGGGACAGGCGCAAGTTATTCAATCAGATGTCTGTTTATACAAACGATCGTAATTAGTTAACAAGCGTCTAGTTCCTTTTCTGTGGAAAAGTGTCTCTTCGGTGGAATCATCAACTTTTGGTGTAAAGTTCATCTTATGTTGAATTTGAATTTGGAACTTTCTGTGGCTTGAAATTTGTTTATTGAGTGATTTACGGGGTTCACTTGGCATTGCGATGGGTGAGCTTTGTTTTAATGACCTGCAATATTAAATCGATATTTTAGCAATACATTTAGAGTATTTACACATCGAAATGAAACATGCACTTTATAATAATAAAGAACACAGAATTTATAATTATTTATTATTAATTCGCATTGATTTCTCATTGGGTTACAATACAAGAGTTATACATCCATCGTCATTTTACAAAATTAAGCAATGCTGTTGAGTAAAAAATGGATGCAAGTGATTGTTGTTTCCGAATCTCCGGATTGAATTTCCATTTCCACTGGACTCGTAGTTTTTTGGATTCATATGCCAGAGAAATTGGGGGATGCCCCAGCTGTAGTCTTGTAGGTAGTTAGCAGTCGTCCCAATCCCTACTTACTGGGTAAGAACCCCATGTGACAACATTTATGACAAGCTTTTCGGAATCTTGCACTGCAGTGTTGTTGCCAGAGCCAAATTGATGAGCAAGATATTCTTGCCCCTGAGTGGATGAGGTTGGGTCGACTCCGTTTTTCTTCACATATTGTTGCAGTTTTCCCTGTTTCAGCAACTCTTCAATCACATTCTTCAACTGGCGACATTGGTCAGTGTCATGGCCATGTTGATTGTGGAATCGGCAGAATTTCCCATTACGCACTGCACCTCTCCCCATCTCAGGTGGTTTAGGATACTTGACAAAATCTTTTGTCGCGAAGAAGATATTTTCCGGTGTATCAGTTAAAGGAGTAAAATCTGAAAGATTAAAGCGGCGAGGTTTCTTCTCATTCCCCTGCTTCTTTCCTCCATCACTTTCCCTTTTCTGGTTTCTGGATTCTCTTTTGTTAGAAGTAACATCGTTATTCTTGACTTCGGCAACAACCACTCTTGCTGGCGCGGAGAGGTTTTCCAGAGAATAAATTCGTCGGCCTTTTTATAAAACTTCTCAAGTGAATTCGGTTCCTTCATTTTTAACCATCTCCCGAATTCACTTGACTTGTTGATGGCTCGCATCAAGTAAGTCAGGACCATACGGGGTTTTGCATTATCCACTTCGGCTAGGGCTATATTGAAACGGTTCAAGAAAGATTTAATAGATTCTCCGGGAACCTGTTCAAGATTAGACAGTGACATCATATCCTTAGCTTTTGAAGCGTACAACCTGAACTGATCCCGGAATTTTCGAGTTAAATCAGAGAATTGATCTATGGACCGAACTGGTAGCTTCGTGAACCAAAGTAGGGCTACTTCTTCCAAGTACACTGGAAAGTATCGGCATTTAATCTCATCTGATGCCCTTGCACCAGTCATATGCCAATCGTACTTGTATAGGAAATGATTAGGGTCACTTGTTCCTCGATAAGCTAGGATAGTAGAAGGTACAAATTTTCTTGGAAATTCTGCTTTCAGGATCCTTTCAGTAAACGGAGTTTTGCTTGGCGCAAATCCCTAATCACTCTCGTTTTCTTCCCTCTGCATGCTCTCTTTCATGATTTGGCGAATCATCCCTGATAGGTACTCCTCATTGTTCAAAGGCATCGCCGGGTAGAAGTCACATCTCCTTTCGGAATTTTGCCTGGGCAAATGCTCGCGAAAAGTTGGCTGCGGCCTTGGACCTTCAGCTTGGAAAGGTGGCATTTCGGCGGTGCCAGCTGCTCTTTGAGGAATATCTTTCTCCTGGGAATTATGAGCATCTTCAGTGAAGACTGTTTCATTGTTTTCTGGCTGTTGATTTGCCCCAAGTAGAGCGTTTAATCTGTCCATCATTAAAGCGTTTTGAGCTTCAATTTGCTGATATAATCCCGACACTGCGTCGTCTAACTCAGCCCTTGTGACTCTAACGGTAGGAGTTGCCTGATTTGCTGTTGGGGAAGCGGAGGTTCCCTCATGAGCATTTTCGGATCTGGTAGATCTACCCTTTCTTCCAGGAGCCATGATTTCAGATAAACTTCTGGTCTTGAAAGAAACTTTTTCGACAAACTTTTGCGGAGCAATGGTGAAAATATCCCTGAGTTCAATTCTCAGTGGAAGCACCAAAATGTTAACGCTGAAAATTGAACGCTAACACCCGGTGTGTGTAATAACAATGTGAAAGAACCACCCGTTGGTACGGGAACAGAATATAAACTGACAATAGCAAAAAAACAGTAAAGGGACAACAGATTTATAGTGGTTCGGCCCGTAATTGAGCCTACGTCCACTTTATAGTCTTTTATTGCTGATCTGGTTACAATTTGATATAATGCACTTCGAATACAATTCTCTTTGATCACTCAAACACTTCAGATTAGTAACTCAAACTTTGACGATGAGACTTGTCGAATCCATGTCGGATGTGTAGAATCTCGTTCAAAGCTTGTTGTAGTATCTTCAATGTTTGGAGTTCTTCAAGTCTTGGATGAGTTGAGAATTCGGCAGAGTAATGGCGCTTCAGGAAAATGATTGGCCAAAAGTCCTTTTCACGTTCGGGGTAGGTTGGTATTTATAGGGAATTTGACCCCTTAGGTCGTAAGTCGTGGTCGACTTAAGGTAAGTCGTGGTCGACTTAAGGTAAGTCGTGGCCGACCTATTGAGTCTAGTTCGTGGCTTGGTAGAAGCTTACTTACCCATCTGGATCCATGCTACAAGTCCTAAGTCGTTTACGAGTCATCTTCCTCCGGCATAAGTATTGCGACAGCGAACTACAACTCTGGCTTTAGGTCGTGGACGACCTAAACTAAGTCGTGAGTCGCGGCTTAACTGGTAAACGAGCTAGGAGGTGAGTCGTAAGTAGCTTTAGGTCGTAGACAGCCTTAATTCGTAGACAGCCTTAAGTCGTAGACAGCCTTAAGTCGTAGATAGGCTTAAGTCGTAGACCATCCACTTCCTTAAGTCGTTGCATATGTTAAGTCACAAACTGGTTGAGCCGTTAACTCCTTAAACCGTTAAGTCGTAGACTTCCTTAAGTCGTTAAGTCGTAGACTTCCTTAAGTCGTCCAGACTTTAAGTCGTTAGCTGGTAGCTTTCTTAAGTCATAGGTCGTCCACTTCCTTAAGTCGTATAATCCTTAACTCGTTAAGTCGCATATCCTTCTTGAGTCATGCAGTTCTTAAGCCGTAGGAAATTGAGGGTTAACACATATTAAACGCATAATTTATAAACAAAAATCAATTTAATCATGAAGCATGTGTCATCGTCACACGTGAAGCATGTGCTATCGTCACGCGCGAAACGTGTGTCGTAACACTCGTTGGATTATAATGATTATGTTAAAGTGAAACAATATAACATTTGTATTTGTTATTTTGTAAGAAAATAAATAGTCGTCATCAATATAACAATTTCTTTTCCATGCGGTGCCCTTATTTAATGAAAAGTTTTGTAATTGATGTTTTTTAATTGAATTTGTGCATTAAAATGATAAAGCAATTGAAAGACTTTATGTGCACGTAATCCAGTTTTTTAGTCGATAAATGACAACTATTTTAAATGGACAATATTTATTTGTTAGTCGGAGTAAAAATCACGTTTCAACTTTAGTTACTGTTCAAAATTTATTACAAAAGAAAACATTTTTTTCACTATACTATCATTTTATATTTGCACAATTTGAATCTGTGCATACACAAATTTAAAAAAAAAATTACACTTGCACAATTTCATGATACATATATTTGTGTTTACGCACTTTAAAATTGCACAAATAAAAATTCTGACAAGATTAAAATCAAACATATTTTTGTAATAAGTTTGTAAGGAGGTTCTACAGTTGAACTAATTTAGCTTAGATAGGTGAAATGACATTACTATCACATAAAAATAGGATCTACCAATTATACTTTTTTACAAATTCAATACGCTATCCTACATATATTACCAAACTTACTATCACTTAAATATATGATCTAACAAATAAACTTTCTATACGTTTTCGCTCTTTATTAATTGATAACATAAGCAAAAATTCAACATAACAATAAATTAACTGTTCCAACTCAGATGTGAATTTAAACTAATTACACATGATTCCAACACAAAAACATAGCCTCATATTGAAGAAAGTTATTTCTCTTAAACATGTTAAATACATAATTTGTAAAAAAAAATCAATTTACTAGCGAAGCATGTGCCATCGTCTCGAGCGAAGTGTGTGCCGTAACACTCGTTAGATTATTTACAATGACTATGTTAAAGTGAAAGATATAACATTTGTATTTGTTATTTTGTAAGAAAATTAATGGTCGTCATCAATACTATACCAAAAAAAATTTCCAAGCGGTGCTCTTATTTAATGAAAAGTTTTATAATTGACGTTTTTTTATTGAATTTGTGCGTTAAAAGGATAAGTTAAGCAATTAAAAAACTTAGGTAGTTTTTGGTTTATTGTTTTTAGTTTTGGGTTTTCGTCCATACAAAAATGCATATTACGTATGTATATAGTCGAAAACGACCAATTTAGAAAACGAAGATAACGTACAAAATAGAAAACAACTTTTTTTATTTTCCGTGTTTTGGGAAATAACACAAGCACATAAAACAATCCATTCTTCCGTCGTCCCTCTATCCCTTCGTCCTTTCATTCTCTTTCTTTCACCCTCCTCCGTCGTCTCTACATTTTTTTCACATTTGACATGCATATTGAAAACCGAAAACACAAAATTCATTTTTAAACCAAACACTATCTTAATGTGCACGTAATCGGTTGGTAAATGGCAACTATTTTAAATGGACAATATTTATTTGTTAGTCCGAGTAAATATCAGGTTTCAACTTTAGTTATTGTTCAAAATTTATTACAAAATTAAATACTGTTTTCACTATATCATCATTTTATATTTGCACAATTTGAATTTGTGCATACACAAATTTAAAAAAATATTTACACTTGTGCAGTTTCAAAATACGTATATTTGTGTTTACGCACTTTAAAATTGCACAAATACAAATTCTGACATGATTAAAATTAAACATATTTTTGTAACAAGTCTGTAAAGAGTTCTAAAGTTGAACTAATTTAGCTTAGGTAAGTGAAAAGACATTCCTGTCGAGAGTCATTTCACTCTAAACGGCTCATCACCCCTTAATCACGTCATAAATTATATACATTCATGTATTTATTTATTGACATACAACATCCCTAACGTAACAAACATTATATCGTGTTATGAAACATCTTACCTGTTTTACTCCTCATAAATAATGTAAATTGGAGCCACAAACTTTAATAGCCAACGCATTTATCTCTTTGGGCGCAACTGTTACTCTTTATTTCTTACTATATATACATATCTCCTCTCCCATATTTCTCATTTCCATCAAACTTTCTCTACAACTCTGTTGCTTGTATAATGGATCCATACCTGAACATGAGAGAAGACGCCATGTTTATTGAAATAGAAAAACGACTTTTGCATCTTATTTCTGAAGAAGATGAAGAAAAGGAAGTCGCATGCAAATTTGATAGTCCTCTAAATAATACAAACATGCAACTCGACTTTTATTCAACCAACAATGCGATGAAAGAGTGTAACTGTCCTTTGAATACAAACATGCAACTCGGGTTCTATCACCATACAAGTTTGAATTTGAATTTGGACTTGAATTTGAATTTGAAACCAAGAGCAAGAGCTAGAGGGACTGGAGTTTTCATTCCTCAAGCAAGAGCTAGAGGGACCGGAGTTTTCATTCCTCAAACAGCACCAAATTGTTATGTTCCTCGGAAAAATCCTTATAACAGGACGAGGAGCAAAGCAAAATTGTGTGTTCAAGGAAGGGAAGACAATGTGAAATCCACACTTGCTACAACCGGACAGTATTAAATGGATGCATATTACGTTTTAAAATAAGAATGGTTGCTATTAATTACCTTCAGTATTTATCATGTAAATTAAGAATTAATGACTTTCTTAATCTACCTTTCTATTTTGAACAATGAACATGATCTCAGTTTGTAGTTGATGTGGAACTTAAGTGAAAAAAAGGTTGTTCTAGTTTGTAATGAAATGTTTGACAGGATTCGATGTCTTCATTTTATACAAAATGATCTACTAAAATATTATTGATGAAGTAAACCTGTTTCCAATACAGTAAAGTGATGAGGTTCTGCCATTGCGCTGATCTAAGCCTAAGCTTTTATTACACCGTGGCATTGGATGGGAATATTTTAAACCGCTTTTAATGCCATTAAACCGTTTACTAAACTGGAAACGCAGCAATAGAAAAAGATTTCCTACCGTACAACTAATCAAGCTTTGAGCCATGGCTGACATGATCATCAAAGACAATTCAATTTTTGATGCCAACCCTGAACGGATCTCAAAGGGAACTTCACCTCCTTCTTGATTCTCTGCTCCTCCTTCCTTTTCTTTCTCAATTCGTAAAGACAAACCATCTGATCAAGAAAACGATGGTTTTCAAATGATCAGATATCGTCATAAGGGTCCACCTGCGAAATTCCAGAGGCAATCTCAAGGGTCTGTCACTAATATTACGACAAGAACGTTGTCCAGAGAACAAAATGCTAACCAGAATTCTAATCAACAGCAAACTAGAAACAAAACAGACCCTTATTCCTCCAAAAATTCACTCAGCTTAGACCAGCTTGCTTTCTTTCTTTTCTGCTTTTTGTTATGCCTGTATATTTTGTTAGGGGTGGCTGTGATATGTCTGGTAGTTGATATGTTGTATTTTGTTGTGTTTGATGTTTGTTCTATGTTCTATGTTGGTAAACTGGGGTTTTTGCTGTGGTTGTATGTGATATAACTGCTGTACTGTTGTGGTGATTATGATATTTATAGGCTGGGTTTTTCCCATCCTTTTTTGCCTCAAAAAAATTCACTCAGCGGAACCATCTAGTGCAGCAAAACCATCATCTTCTTGGCAGATTTGATCAGGAAAGGTGGGTTATTTCCAACTACAAATTTGGGTTACTCTACGCCTATTAAGACAGGCGATAAAAGAATTGTCGTTGTTAAAGATGAGATAAGCCGGAGAACCGAGGATAAATGGAGTAATTCTATAATAGCTTATGTTTTCGAATCTCGACCTTATTACCATCATTTCAGGAATTTTGTTATTAAATCATGGAACTCAGCTGGTAAATTCGAGATATACACAAGAAATAATGGTTTCTTTATTATTAGATTCTCGAATGAATCTGGTTGCAATAAAGTCATTCAAGATGGTCCATTCTTTACCATCCGCAAACTTATTATTCTGAAAAAATGGGACAAGAAAATAGTTCTTGATTGAGATCTATTATCAACTTATCAAATCTGGATAAGGCTGCCGGAATTAAATATCAGATTATGGGATAGTGACGCAGCGGCGAATAACAGAAATGTATGAAACGATGAAAGTAGCAATCGGTGGATTGAAAATACCAAATGCCCAAATCTGTTGATCTCAAAGACACCTGATTCTAGCTATCTTCGTCACGTTGGTCGCGCACGATACCGTGAAAAAAGATCTACAATTCTTCGAACGTTGATCAAGCGCACTTGATACCGTGAATTGGCTTCAACAATCGTTGATTCGAGCGCACTCGAATGCCGAAGGTGGAGATAGGAGATAACACTCAACTACCAATTTCAAAGAGGTGCAAAGCACTCAAACAAAGTTTTATTCAAAATCAACTAACTTTTACAAATAACACAACCCCGCTATTTATAGAGTTTTACAACCCAGGTCAGCGACCTAACTCACGCGACTCACGACCTAAGACAGGTCGTTACCGACCTAACAGACGTGACCTAACCATTACAACATCAAGTGACTTACCACATGACAACATACGACCTAATATATACACAACGACATACGATTTAACAAACATAAGAAAAATTACAACACAACATACACGAGTTACAAATATTAAACCTAACAGAATAGTTACAACACACGCGACCTAAGCTCCACGCGACTTAAGTCAAAGCAGCATATGCGGTATAAGGTCATTAGCTCGCTTGAGCGACCTAAAGAAGTGGCTTCTGGAAATCTTCGAACGACCTAACTAGGTCGTAGGTCGCTGGTAACGGAATCTTCTTCACGCGACCTACTAGGTCGTAGGTCGCTGGTAATGATAGTAATGGTATCACATTAGGTCGCTTGCGAGTTGCTTCTCCCTTCTTTCTTAGTTCGCCATCCCCTAGTTCCAATGCATGCTTTGTCTCGTTAGCCCGTAAGTCGTTAGGTCGCTCGCGACCTAAAATTTGCAACCTAGTGTTGTAGCGCGTTGCATCATCCTTTCCCGGTTAACAAAAATTCGTCCTCGAATTTGCACCTTCCTCTTCCACAACAGGCTCATCCCCATGATACGGAATCAAGTATTTGACGTTAAAAACGTCTGTAGTGTGAATATGATTCGGCAACTTTAACTGATATGCATTATCATTGATCTTCTTCAAGATCTTTACTGGACCAATCTTTCGCGCTTTCAATTTATTGTACGTTCCCACTGGAAAACGACATTTTGTCAACACGGCATAAACCAAATCACCTTCTCTAAGGTTAACACTCCTTCGCTTTTTATCTGCCAGTTGTTTATACTTCTCATTTGATGCAAGCGATCGTTCATGAACAGTTCTGTGGCACTCCTGTAACTCAGTCACAAAATCACCAGCTCGCTTAACAACTCCCTTCTGATATGGCACTATCGTCAAATCCAAGGGTCCCTTCGGAATTGCTGAATATACAACTTGAAATGGACTGAATTCAGTACTTCGATTAACAGCATGATTATGTGCGAATTCCGCCTGACACAACTTCATATCTCATCTCTTCAAATTATCTTTCACAAGACATCTCAACAAATTTCCCAACGATCTATTCACCACTTCCGTTTGCCCATCTGTTTGCGGATGATAGGCGCTACTAAAATTCAGCTTCGTTCCAACCATCTTCCACAAACTTAACCAAAAATGGCTTAGAAATCTAGTATCCCGATCAGAAACAATAGATTCAGGTAGCCCATGTAATCGATACACCTCTTTAAAGAACAATTGAGCAACACGGACGGCATCAGCTGTCTTTTTACAAGCTATGAAATGTGCCATATTCGAAAATCTATCCACCACAACAAATATAGAATCATTTCCCCTTTGAATTCTAGGCAAACCCAAAACAAAATCCATGCTCACATCAATTCACGGTCTAGTAGGCACAGGTAATGACATATACAATCCCACATTCGTCACTGTCCCTTTGGAAACTTGACAAATATGACATCTCTCCACAAATCTTTCAACTTCTTTCCTCATGGTTGGCCAAAAATATGATTCAGAAATCAACTGCAAAGTACGATCTCTACCCACATGACCTTCCTCATGCAACTCCTTCACAATCTTCATTCGTAAGCTGCACTCTGGTATACACAATCTGTTTCCCTTGAATAGAAAGCCATCCACTAACACATACTCATCAGTCTTCCCCCTTTCGACTTCATCCATAATCTTAGCAAAGTAAGGATCATCGACAAACAATTCGGGTAACACATCAAACCCCGTCACTTTAACCTTCATTGTAGTCAACAAATGATTTCTCCTGCTCAATGCATCTGCCACACGGTTTGTAATTCCTGACTTATACTTCACCACAAATGTAAATTGTTGCAGGTATGCGATCCACGAAGCATGCCTAGCTGCAATTTTGTCCTGTCCCTGCAAATGTTTCAGTGCTTCATGATCAGTAGATAGAACAAATTCTTTATGGAACAAATAGTGTCTCCAATGTTTTATAGCTTGAACAATAGCATAGAATTCCACATCATAAATATTATATCTCATCTTGGCTCCCGATAGCTTCTCACTGAAATATGCAATAGGACGTCCCCTCTGACTTAACACCCCTCCAATTCCAACCTTAGATGCATCAGTATGTAACTCAAACAACAACTGAAAATCCGGCAATACTAGAATTGGTGCTGTCGTCAAAAGTTCCTTGATTCGCTCAAAAGCAAATCCTGCTTCCTCTGACCATGAAAACTTCTTCCCCTTCATACAATCAGTAATTGGTGCCATCGCGCTACTGAAATGTGGAATAAATCTTCGGTAGAATGATGCTAAACCATGAAAACTTCTAACTTCTGTTATCGTCCTGGGTTGTGGCCAATTTCTGATTGCTTCAACTTTATTCTGATCCACCTGTATACCTCCTTCTGAAATAACATATCCCAAAAATAAAACACTATGCGTCATGAACACGCATTTCTTCGTTGCAGCATAAAATTGTTCATGTCGCGGTATCATCAACACTTCTCTCAGATGATGCAAGTGTTCTTCTGTGCTTCTACTATATACCAGTATATCATCAAAATACACCACCACTAATTTCCCAAGAAATGGTCTAAAGATCTGATTCATCACCCGCATAAATGTACTAGGTGCATTCGAAAGACCAAACGGCATAACCAACCATTCGTACAACCCATCCCGTGTCTTGAACGCTGTTTTCCATTCATCCCCTGGTCGAATTCGAATTTGATGATAACCACTCTTCGAATCGATCTTCGAAAAGATAGTAGCTCCACTAAGTTGATCCAACAAGTCATCCAATCTAGGCATAGGAAATATGTATCTCACTGTAATCTTGTTTAGTGCTCGACTATCAGTACACATCCTCCACATTCCATCCTTCTTCGGCACTAACAAGGCTGGAACTGCACAAGGACTTAAACTTTCCTGTACACGCCCTTGTTCAAGCAACTCTTCCACTTGCCTTCTCAACTCCTCGTGTTCCTTTGGACTCATTCTGTAATGTGGTCTATGTGGTAACACAGCTCCTGGAACAAGATCTATTTGGTGTTGTATGTCCCTCAATGGCGGTAACTCCGTTGGCAGCTCTTCAGGAAATACATCTTCAAATTCTTCCAGCACTGGCTTTACTTCTTCAGGAATTTCAACCACTTCATTACTCTCACGTCCAATCAACGAAAACACTTCAGGCTCCTCTTCTACTTCCTTAACAAACTCCTTCAAAGATAGCAAAGTTTTAAGTTCTTCAATCTCCTCCAACTTGCTTTCTTCTTGTTGTTGCTTATTAGGAACTAAAGTGATTTTAGTACCTTCAAACATGAAACTGTAACTGTTAGTACGACCATCATGTTACACAGCTCTATCATACTGCCATGGTCTCCCCAACAACAGATGGCATACATCCATATCCACAACATCACACCAAATTTCATCTTTGTATTTCTTCCCAATCGAAAAATTTACACAAGCTCTTCGTCCAACCTTCACTTCCCCACCTTTCCTTAACCAAGCTAACTTGTAAGGTTTCGGATGCTTCTCAGTCTTTAATGCCAACTTTTTCACAGCCTCGGTAGAAATGATGTTATCACAGCTGCCCGCATCAATAACAAACTTGCAAACCTTTCCCAGAATAGTGCATGTTGACTGAAAAATGTTGCTCCTCAACCAGCTAGAATCATCCTCTTGTTTTGGTGTTAAACAAGACCTCCTCATCATTAAATTACAACCCTCATCTCCTGTCAACTCTTCTTCCTCCTCAGTATGTGGCAAATTAGAACATTCAGCTTCTACTTCCTCATCCTCTGCCTCAGCAACCATCACTCGCTTCTTTGGCTTTGGACATTCATTGCTTTTGTGACCAAACTCCTGACAATTGAAGCATTTGATACCACTATTGACCTTGGTCTTAGCAACTTCACTAACAACCGGTTTTGCAATAGCCTTAGAAACATTCGCATTGCTACTAGCCCCTTTCATTTGATTGTTGGGATTTGTAAACACACCACCACCTCTCCTACCTTGCTTCTCCCAAGCTAGAGCTTTTTGATGTGCTTCAACAACATATTTGGGATCAAACATATTCACCATATCTTGAATCTGCATTCTCAACCCTCCAACAAATCTAGCGGTCAACTGTTCCTCCGTCTCCATGATGTCATTCCTCGCAATTAATTGATAAAATTCATCTGCATAATCATTCACTGACTTTGTTCCATGTCTCAGATTCTACAATCGCTGATACATAAGAGATTGATAATTATAAGGCAAGAAAGTAGCCTTCATCAATTTCTTCATCTTCTCCCATGACTCAATCTTTGACTTTCCCATTCTCTCCCGTGTAAGTTTAGTTTGCTGCCACCATGCCATAGCTCTTCCTTTCAATCGTGTAGCAACCAACTTCACTCTACGATGCTCAGGAACCTCTTTGAAGTCAAAATTTTCCTCAACATTTGAAACCCAATCCAAAAATTCCTCCCCTACCATTCCACCCTTGAATTCTGGAATTTTAGTTTTCATCCCCGACTCCCATCGTCGATCATCTTCAACATCCCGATATGCATTTCGTACTTGGTCTCGATCTCGATAATGAACACTACATCTATCACCATCTTCATCAAAAACAGATGTACTTCGATAACGATCTCGACCATCCACATCTCTATGATCACGCATATCCCTTCTACTTTGTCTTTCATCATCACGATATGGTTCATGTTCAAACTCGCGTGGAGTTCTTCTCTCTTCATCTCTATACTCATGATGTTCTCTTCTCAATGAAACTGAAGATTCTCTTCTTTCTCGGTAAGATTGCGGCGACACCCTCCTCGCTTCCGTAACCGATGGCGAAACTCTGTTTCCTCATTGGTTCGAGACTGGCGACCTTCTCCTTTGACCTTGATTCATATCATTCATCAGTTTCTCTAACTTCCCAATGCCTTCATCAAACTTTTCATTGATGCGTTGTTCCATTTGCTCGGCTTCTTCTCTTCTATACAACGCTTCAACATTCTGATGGCGATTAGCTCTTCTCGGCGGCATTGTCAAAACTTCACAACTCCAACGCTTAAACTCTCGGTGTGATGACCCGGAATTTTAGCAATATTATTTTGATAAGTATTTAATCCATTTAAATAAAATACAATCTTTCATTTTATAAATAAATAAGATTTTTGGGCATTTACCAGTTATATGTGTATTGTAAAGGAAATTTTGATTTGAAATTTAAAATAAAATCTTTCAAAAATATTTGAAATGAAATCTGTCTTATTCAATAGAATCAAAGGTTCCATATTATTAATATTTAATATAACACATATAAAATGTAATCTAAATAATAATGTTTAAAATAAGCAACCTTATCAATGTTAAACATAAATATAAAAACATTAGTATAAAACATAATAATAAAAATATAAGATAAATAGAAATATAAAATATATAAATACAAACATATGTTATAAATTAAAGGCTTGAAAGTTAAAATTACAAATAGAATAAAACTAAGAAACTATGCTAACAATAACTATAATAATTTTACCCAAACATATAAGATAAGTTTAAGGAAGACGTTGTTGTGTAATATACATATGTACAATGCAAAGAAACAAAGAAGGAAAAAGGAAATAATAACAAGTTTGCTATGTAAATCATGTATGCAAGGGAAGACAAACTATTTATGATATACAAAATATCTTTGTACACAAGTACAAAAAAATCAGAATCCATAAGTATGTGTAAACTAATATGAAGACATGTGCATTTAATTAGCACAACTATTTGTCAATTCGATTGCAAGAAAGTCTTTCAACCGAAATAAGCATGAGATCAAATCAGTACAAAGGTAACTTCTGACCAAAGAAAAAATCAAAATCAAAATCAAAAGAATAAATAAAACAAGCTTGCTGTGTACAACAATGCAGCCTGCTTTCTTATGTATACCTCCCCTGCCTTCTTTTATTTGATTCATTCGAGAGCTAGGTAAGTAAAACAAAAATAAACACTTCTTCCATTTACAAACTATAGAAAAAAAAACAAACAACTTCCAGTTTTCAAATTGAAATCAGAGCAAAGCAATTCAAACAAAGTAGATATAAATCAAAAGTTTGGTTCCAGTTTTCAAATATCAAGTTCCAATTCTCTGTTCTTCATTTTGAGGTGAGCAACCCCTAAACTAAATCCCTTTTATCTGTTGTTGCTTGTGAGTGAGCCTTTAACTTGAATCTGTTGTAATCTGGATGCATGTTGAAGTTTTGTTGAGGGAAGTATGAAATGCTTACAGGTTGTATATATGCATATATGTGAATTAATGGTGTGCACATATGTTCTGTTCTTAGTTACAGGATTCAAATCAAGGAAGAAAAAAATCCAATAACTCTTCGTATAATTGATGTTATGCCATGATCTTGAAAGAAAATTTGTTCGTGTTAACCTAATGCTATTTTTTTAAAAATAATTATAGGTAAAATCAAGTAAGATATTTTACTGGAAAAGGAAAATTTACAGAGGAACTTTTTAAAAACTAAAAAAATCAATAGTCTTAAATTCATGTTTTGATTCGATAATTGGAATCATATTAGAATATGATGAATTTTAACAATCGAATCAGGATTTTTAGTTTGGTAAGTTATGGAAAATCTCGAGTTGAACGGAAAGACCCTTTTGTCAAACTCCGTCGTTCGGCAAGTTTATACGCGACATGATCGTTGGTGAAGGAAGTTGATCGATAGGTGATCATCAGAAAAATAGCCTAGTAATTTATTTATTGCCGGAGCATACTGGCGAAGACGAATTAGGGTTCTTAGGCTGGGTTTGGTTGATGGGGTTTCTAGTGTTAGTACGTCGTCGTGGGACCACCAGAGGGAATCGCGAGGGGGAAGAAAGGATGGTCGGAGCGTGGCGTGGATTTGGGTTGGTCGGCCTGAGTATTGGTGGTCTGAGGTGGCGACGCTGGGGAGCTTTGGCGGTCTTTTAGTTTCTGGGTTAATTCGTTTCGCTCGATTTTGTTCTCGCGATGATTTGGGAATTCTGAGTTGACGATCGAGTGGAGAGGATCGCCGGCAACTTAGGGGCGATAGAGGCGCTGGTCGAAGGTGACCGGAACGATTGTGCACGTGCACAGGCGGTTTCGTTTTTGATTTTGGAGGCTGAGCATTGGGCTTCGGGAGGACGAAGGGTTCTGCTCGAAGGGGAACTCGAGTAAATGAAGGGATGACTCGTATTGATTCCGTAGTGTTGAATTGAGGTTTGGTTATATCGAGTAATGACTCATGTTTGATCGAGTAACTGAATTTGGGCTGGGGTCTGTGAAGTTTTTTGCTTAGTTGACAAATAAATCAAGTCTAAGAAGATTATCAAAGGGATGAGTTTTCAAAGAAGTTAAACCAGGTTCTAAACAAAGTATTGATAAGTTTCAAACAAGTTTTTCCCAAAGGTAATATAATTTAAAATTGTTTATCAAAGTAAATTTTGTAATAGGTTAATTCTTTTTTTTTGTTTTTTTAAAAAAAAAGAGTAACTTCAATGATGTTATTAAATAAAGTAAAATTTATTTAATAAGATGGTTAATTGATTAATGGAATCAATTAAGAAATTATTAATTAATTAAGTATTAACTAGTTTATGAAATCAATTTAAAAGATTAATTTATTTAGAGTAAATCGTGTAATGAAGTTAATTAATGATAATTATTTAATGAGGTAAATATGGAATAATTACTGAATGTCATTAAATAAGGTGGGTCATTAATGAAAAATTACTAAATATGATTTATTAATGGATAATTTCTTGATGTAATTAATTTGAGGAAATTTACTTAATGGAAGTAATTAAGGTTTAATTACTTAGATAATGAGTTGAAGGATAATTAACCTATGAAGGTGACTAATTTAGAGTTAATATTACAGTTCGAACCCAAAATCTAAATAAAATTACAGTTACCCAAAATCCAAATAAGTGGGGTTATCTATCGATAATGAATTGCTGTGTAAAAAGGTGAACATCTGGTATTTAAGTTGAATCATATCCACCTGAATAACTTAGGTTAAGATGGTATTGAACTCGAAGAGACCAGAATCGGGTATTTGTAAATACCCGAATCCACTTCATTTTTTTTAGATTGATATGTGATATCAATAGGCTGGAATGAAATGATTGAAGTGAATTGGACCATTTGATCTACGTTTGGGTACTTAAAATTTGTTTTGTGAAATAAGTGTTGAGCATATCAAGAATGAACTCGTAGTAAAGTACGAGTTACCCGGGTTTTTTTTTCTTTTATGGGTTGAACTTAGTATTTTCAAATTATATGGGTTTACTCACGCTGGTTTCCAGCCTGACCCGGGTGTTACTTTAATGTAATGCTCGGGTCAGACCGAGTATTACAGATTTTTCAGGTAAGGACTTTCTAGAGCTCGGAGGCGAGCTGGATGGCAGGAACGTATGGAGTGTTTCCGCTATGATATATTGTTGTATATTTGGACATGTTGATTATATGTGTCCAGTGATTGTGTATATGTTGTAACTCTAATGTATTAAAGTGTAATTTAACTGATACAGTTTCTTTGTATAAATGGTATTATGTGATATTATATTTTGATCCGCTGCGAATGTGAGATTCTGTGACTTGTTTTCTGTTTCTTCTTCTTCTATCTCCTTCTTCTTTTCCTAACTATCTGGAATTTTTGGGATTGAAAATTTCGGGTTGTTACACTCGGCCTTGATCTACAAAAATGAACTTCAACACTTCACTTGCTCTAACAGGCTCGGCTTGAATTCTTCAATAAGAATTGGCTCCAAAGACTCGGCTTAGCTATGATTGGCTAAGTCTAGCTCTGATACCAAATGACGCAGCGACGAATAGCAGAAATGTATGAAACGGTGAAAGTAGCAATCGGTGGATTGAAAATACCAAACGCCTAAATCCGTTGATCTCAAAGATACCGGATTCTAGCTATCTTCGTCACATTGATCGCGCACGATACCGTGAAAGAAGATCTACAATTCTTCGAACGTTGATCAAGCGCACTTGATACCGTGAATTGGTTTCAACAATCGTTGATTCGAGCGCACTCGAATGCCGAAGGTGGAGATAGGAGATAACACTCAACTACCAATTTCAAAGAGGCACAAAGCACTCAAACAAAGTTTTATTCAAAATCAACTAACTTTTACAAATAACACAACCCCGCTATTTATAGAGTTTTACAACCCAGGTCAGCGACCTAACTCACGCAACTCACGACCTAAGACAGGTCGTTACCGACCTAACAGACGCGACCTAACCATTACAACATCAAGCGACTTACCACATGACAACATACGACCTAATATATACACAACGACATACGATTTAACAAACATAAGAAAAATTACAACACAACATACACGAGTTACAAATATACGACCTAACAGAATAGTTACAACACACGCGACCTAAGCTCCACGCGACTTAAGTCAAAGCAGCATATGCGGTATAAGGTCGTTAGCTCGCTTGAGCGACCTAAAGAAGTGGCTTCTGGAAATCTTCGAACGACCTAACTAGGTCGTAGGTCGCTGGTAACGAAATCTTCTTCACGCGACCTAGCTAGGTCGTAGGTCGCTGGTAATGACAGTAATGGTATCACATTAGGTCGCTTGCGAGTTGCTTCTCCCTTCTTTCTTAGTTCGCCATCCCCTAGTTTCAATGCATGCTCTGTCTTGTTAGCCCGTAAGTCGTTAGGTCGCTCGCGACCTAAAATTTGCGACCTAGTGTTGTAACGCGCTGCATCAGATAGAGAAGCTTTCGCTGCCATTGCTAGTGTTGTAGGCAATCCGATTAAGTTAGATGAGCATACAGCCAATGAGACCAGACTCGATTTGTTGGGACGGGATTTGAACTAGAGAACACTCAAATCAAAACCCCAAAAGCACAGCGGAAGACGAGATCATGGTAAGAAGTGTAAAATCAACCAATCAATATCTCAATTCCAATCAATCCAATACAAAAGCAATGACAATCCCTAAACAAGGAATATAAAAATCAAAGCAATAACAAAAAATAAATCACACAGCGATTTATAGTGGTTCCACTAACGTTGTTTTAGTGTACATCCACTTTAAAAGAGAGCTTTTATTAATATCGATGAGAAGAGTACAAGAGATTGATTACAATGATCAAAATTCTAATATAATTGATTTTGTGGAGAAGAGAATTGAAGAAAATTAGGTTTTGATAAACCCTAATTTGTGGAGGCTAATCTCTTGCAGTCGCTTTCTGTTGCTTGTAGATCTGAAACCTAAAGCTAGCTTATATAGGAGAAAATAAAACCTAGGCAAAATTCTAAAATTGCCCCTGCAGATCTCACAAATCTTCACGTCAAGCCCAAGCCTAAAAAACCATCGGAGGCCGCCACAGACGTTTGTGAAAAATCACAGACGTCTGTCCCATATCTCGGAATAGGTTTCCTGAAGCGACAGACGTTTGTGGAAATCCACAGACGTCTGTTATAAGGCTCGGGTTCAGGTTTGCTAAAGCGATGGACATCTGTGGATTTCCACAGACGTCTGTCGCTGTCATTTCAGCACTTCTCCACCTTTTTCTCCATAACTTCCACCTCCAAACTCCGATTTACGAACCGTTTTCTCCGTTACGAAGCTACTTTCGACCTCTACAATTCTCCATATAGTGTCACCAAAATTTAAAACTCCACCTAGACACTATATCCTTCTCCAACTCCAAAGGTAACATACCATCAACAACAACTGATAGCACCAACTATCAATTCTTCTACCTTCAACCAAACATGAATGCTTTCCCAATAAGCTCTGGCAAAGCCACCGCCCATTGCACTCCACCAAAGAGCTCAGGCAAAGCCCCCGCCCGCAAATGAAGTGTTGAAAACATCCAAATCCTAACCGTCTCACCAAAGACTAAAGTGCCGAAGAGTGTAAACTAGCACTTACCAAGAAGATAGAACCTCAATCTCTCACCAATACTCTTCATCATCAATAACCAAGCTCCTCTCTCAACCGTGCCACCCCGTGGCACCTAGCACTTCTCCAAGTGAATCAAGTTCGAGCAATGCTCGAACTTCCCAACCGGCAATGCCTTAGTGAACATATCTGACGCGTTATCCTTTGTGTGCACTTTCCGAAGATATATTTGTTTATCCTCATCCATGGCTACTAGAAATGACTCTCTCACCTCAATATGCTTAGACCGTGAGCTAAACGCCAAGTTCTCCGCCAAGTGAATAACACTCTGGCTATCACATCGAACATTAATGCTATCATGTTCGAATCCCAAGTCACACAACAATCGCTTCAAATAGTGTGCTTCTTTTGCCGCCTCCATCATGGCTATCAGCTCCGCCTCCATAGTGGATAAAGCAACTACGGTGTGCAATCTCGATCTCCAACTTATGGATGTACCCCCCCAAGTGTGAAGACATATTCGGAAGTTGATTTTCTCCGATCCCTATCACCGGCATAGTCCGAATCACAATAACCAACCAACTTGCAATTCAATCTATCATTACCACCAAAAACAAGACCATGAGATGATGTGCCTCTAAGGTATCTCAATATAAGCTTTACAGCTTCCCAATGTGATTTCCTCTGATTAGCCATATATCGACTAACCATCCCGACGGCATTTGCAATATCGGGCCTTGTATACACCATAACATACATTAAAATTCCAACCGCACTAGCATATGACACCTGCCATATAAGCCTTATCTTTCTCCAACACTACAAGAAAAATAGTCTTTTATAGCGGCATATAGCCGCTATTAAACACAACTATAGCGGTTTGATAAATGTTGTATATCGACATGTTATAAAAAAGAATTGCACATTTATAACACAAAAAAACCGCTATAAAAGGGCATGATTTCATAGCATAATATAGCCGCTATAAAATAGTTATTCTATAGCGCCTATTTCACGCTATATATCAACATGTTTGTAGTACATTCTACATCCACTTACAGCATATATATGCCGCTATAAAATGTATAGATATAATAACGCCTATTTGCTACTATCCTTTGAAAGTAGCCTCATACATTGCATTATCTTTTTATAGCACTTATGTCATATAGTTATAACACTTTTTAGGAGCTATGCTTTATTTTACTATATATTTCATGCACCCCACTATTGCATTTTAATAATAATAATCAAAATGAATCTTCATTAAATAGATAACAATATGAACAATGTATGAACAAAAAAATATAATAATCAGCAAATGTAACGCATATTCATGATAACAAAATAAAGTATCAACTATCAAAAAATAATTTCAATTCATGAGTTACCAAATTCAATACATATTCATGATAACAAAAGACAACATAGTTCAAAGTTAACGTCTACAAGTACCAAATGCATCACTAAGAACTTGAACTGCTCAAAGCCTTTCTTCACGCATGTCTTCGGTCATTGGTAGTACTTCCTGAAAATTCAGAACAATTTGAAAATAATTATATAAAAATGTGATGATAATTACAGGTTATTGGTAGTACTATACAATTAAGTATAATAGAGATCCAAATAAACAACATGCTTGACTGGTTGAAGATGTACTCTTTATTTTGGCAATATAGAGCTCCAAATAAAAAGAATGCTTCAATAATTTGTTACAGTATTCAAATAAAAGTTGAGAAGCACACAAATCATCACTTGTGAAACCTAAAACAAACTCAAATACACACTTTTTATTTTACCCCAAGTTATTGAATCATAATCAATATCCCACCTGGAGTACAGATGCTAAACTACACAAATTAAATTGCAGGATTATAGCGTAGCCAATATTAAATAAGAATAGATTCATATTTATTTTCTAATGGCTAAATATGAACTCTTTAGGGTCTAAATGTGAAACACTGATCCTAAACAATTTGGCAATCTCAATTTGTAGTTATGTAAATTGAAGAATATAAGATTCAAAGGCAAGTTCGGTATATTTTTCTCTTTTATTTTCTAATTGTTTTGCCCCCTTTTTCTGAGTTTTTTTTCTTCTCTGTTCTTTGGTTTTGGGATGGAATGATATAGGGGTAAAAGGCTACGTTACAAATGATGATGCCGGGCTAAAATGTGGGGGAAAAAGTGGGCTGAATTTAATGTGAAATTCTGAAACAATAGCATATTAACAACCTAATGAAAAATACACAAAAATTCTATCAATTTCAAACCTCTCCTTGTTTAACTTTAATGCACTTTGTATATACAGTATGTATGCGACTAAGGATGTCATTTACTGTTAGTAAAATATAATTTTAGAGAATCAATCGATTAAAATGAAAATTTTCTTACCTAGTTTCGTATCCACTAGCATTGCAATTAAAAAATTTATTTCAGTAGAATTTAGTCATATATGCCAAATTTTCGAACATGGCAGTTTTTTACATGTCAAGCTGGCATGTATAAATTTCCTAAATAATTCTAAGTATATAATATGGATTTGAGTATGTTAATTTCAAATATATCAAACTATGGATATAATAGTTTTAAACCCATGAGAGATTTCGAATATATGCATGGGTAACATATATATGAGCCTTAATGTATAGCTTCATGTGCACGTGTAATCTTAAATATATGCCACCAATTTCAAGTATACCAGACTTTAAATATATATGAAGTTTTACATATACATTCTTTCAGAAGCATTTATTTTCAAATACATACATACTTAAGTCTTGAACCTCATGAAGTTTCTTACACATATAAACCTTAAGTGAGTATATAAATTATATGAAATTGATTTAGCTATTATTTATGATCCTGTTAGATTTTTGAGTTTGAATAGATGCAGTCGTATGAGTATAGCTTTGGCAATTTTGTAAATGTTTCATTTGGTATTTGAAAACCGATTTTTATTTTCTATTTTTCTTGTCAATATGGCAATTGAAGCTATTTTAAGAAATTCATGAAGTACATGGTTGATAATTTAAATGGTACAGAACAAATTTTGGGATACAAACCACTTGATGAATTTTTCCAATCCCAACATTGGTTGGCAGGCTTGCATGACATAGTTTTGTTACCTTATTTATAGCTTCCATCACTTTTCACACTGTGCGTTTCCTCACCAAGCTTGTAGCTTTCACTTGTCTTCTAGTCACCATGCAGCCGCAAGCCCTCTAATCTACTTATGCATGCATATGTCTTCCTGTCAACATGTCTCTGCTACAACATTAAATATGTATATTATTAGTATCAGCTCACGCATCTGCATCTGCCCAGATCTAAATATTTTGTTAAATCCAAAAAACTGGTTACAATATAATTCCAAATATTTTGCTAAATTCAAATGTTTAAACATATTTGTCTAAATGCTAAGCGCTAAAAGAAAATTTCTAAATAGTATATTACATTCAACATGGTTAATACAAATATACAACCCATGATGTACCCACTAAAATGATGAGTGCTGCAAATAAATTCATAAAACCTGAATACTAAACAAACAAACAAAAAATCTAAAGACATGTATGTTACATTTAATAGGCAGATCATGGATTGATTTACTTCCTGTATTACTTGGTTTTAAAACAACTATCAAAGTTGACAGTATTTGGACCTTTGTTCTTCAATATTTGTCTAAATGCCTAGTGCTATAAAAATTGTTCTAAAGACATGTATATTACATTCAACAGTGGTTAATACGACTCATGATGTATCTACTAAAATGGGACAAACTTTCAAACTAGGCCACAAAAAATAATTTATTTCGATTTTAGGTCTCGTGAAAAACTTATTATAAAAATAAGCCTAGTTTTGCGCAAATATGGATTGATTCTCTAAAATAAAATGAGTATATCAAGTCCGGAGTGTTTGCTAATTAAAAATGAAATCTAGTTTCGTATTTGCTAACATTGCAAATTGATCCCTAACAGAAATCATATTTAGTAATTTTATTATGATATTAATTGAAAATAGAAATGGAATCATCCGTAAGTATTTATTTGTACATCTTAAAATAAATTTATACGTAAAAAGACATGATTGTGCCAGTCAGACATTTGCTACAACGCGGGAAGAAATCAAAAGAACAGTTGAGCAAAGCAGCTCATACCATATCCAATTAAGATACCCCTACCATAATAAATATGCATTTAATCACTCAACTTGCACTTAGCACATTTTGATTATTGTTGCTACATGTCTACTTCCCTACTACAAGTCTATAAGTAATCACATTCGAACATGGTGATACCCATTTGTATAACTTTCTTGCATTAGTAAAATAATAGTTGGCACGGTATTTCCTATTTAGTTTCAAATTAGCATGGGAAAGCATCAGAACCAAATACACGGAAGATGGTTGGTGCAAGCACATTTGGAACAACAATCTTGTACCTAAAATGTCTCTATGTGCTCTTCTAGACAGAAAGAACAGATTAAACACAAAAAATAAAGTGTTACGATGGAAGAAAAATACTGACTTAACATATGATATTTGTTTTCAAGACAATAAAGACAGAATCACGTTTCTTTCAACTGCAGCTACTCGAATCAGCTCTAGTCAAATATCAAACACAAATCGCACATCTAATTTCAAGCATCCAATAATATAACAGAGATTTTCAACTTAATCCTACCGAATAATCATCATAACAATTCTTACAGCAATCTAATTGATATAGTCATCACAAGTTTAATCAAGTATACATGCTATGAACGCAATGCGAGAGTTTTCCAGGATTAAACATGTCTGTAGAAGTCTGACAAATTCTACTCATTGAAGACTGCAAGCAAGTAATCCAACAAGCAAACATTAAAAAAAATTAGAGGCAAAGAGCTTACCTTCTCGGAGTTTGTGTTTAATCTAGAGAACTTTCGACACGACAACAACCATACTCTGCTTTGAACATAAGACTGCGAACGAGAAGAGCTTTGTCAAGTGCTAGTGCATTTCAACATGCTCCAGAATGCAAGAGACAGGCAACAGAGTGAGATTGACAACAGATCTAGCATTTTTTATTAGATCAGTCTGATTTTACTGAACCGTCATGGATCTTCAAAGAAGAGGGAAAAGTAACCAAGACATTTTCTACAGAGATGAATCAATTTAATATGATAGATGGTAGCTCACTAAATCCACAATTCATTCACTGTGAAGCTTTTGTTCAAGAATAGAATAATGAAACTAGAATAATTTTTATTTATACATGTAAAGAATTTGAATTTATGTAAGTAACTTAGATATAATGAGTAGCTTCGTAGATTTACCCATATTATATAAGTAAGAGATCATAAAATTAAACTGATAAAGAAATGGTTAGGATTTATTACTTTGAAATAGTTTGATGAAGTTGTCTTAAGAATGCTGTGGAATGACTTGATTCGAGTATGTAATGGTGAGGGGAATAAAAAGACATTAGAGAAATTGAATTTTTCAAAAATATAAACCACACACTAAAATATATGAATTTTCCTTTTATACAATGTTGTAAAATATTACCCTTTAGAAATCACTCCTCTTAATCATTCTGTTTTCCAGTTAAAGAACGCTCCCTTAATAACCGGTAGTTACTCAAAGCAAGCTCAATCTTAAAGAAACTGACTTAAAACATACTTGGGTAATCTAGTGAAGACGAGATACTAAACTTCTTAAAAAAATAGTTGGCACACTATTTCCTCTTGAATCATAACACCACTGCATATAAACATTGCTAATTAACACAAATTTTGCACTCATTTCTTCATCCCGGCATAAACCTTGCTAACTAACACAAGTATTAGAAGTTAGCTTATGCATATAAACATCCTTACATAAAGTTTTAAAGAATATACTACAGTTCCTAACGAATTTGAACGCAAATATAATCGTAACCAAATGATAAAGTCGAATTAAAACAGTTAATAAACATAACCTAGAAATTTCTAACCTAGAAATCCAAGCAGGTAATTTAGGGGTTCCGGACACTTCGACTTGGGAACTGCTGAAGAGTGATGAGCGGAGATCGGAGGTGGCGATGGCGAGCGATGAGTGATGAGCAATGAGCGAAGATCGGAACAGCTTAAGAGCAATGGAGAGCGATGAGGAGGGAGACGGAAATTTAGGGTTTTGGGGGGAAGACGAGAACGATTAAGTGTTTTAAGAGGGAAAGGAAAATTTTGGGAGGGGTAATTTTGTTTTGGGGCATTACGTGGGTAAAGAACTGAGTATGCGTTGCGTCGAAACAGAAGAGAGCAAACCAAGTAAGAAAAATAAATAATTAAATGTAATCAATAACGCTTTAGAATAAGGCGTTATTGAATGGCGTTATTAATAACATACTTTCTTGTAGTGCAAGATAGGTGATCCCTTACTCAAAAGCTTCATATGCAAAAGTAAAGGTGTATTTGACGCCTTTGCATTCTCCATGCTAAACTGGCAAAGCACTTTCTGTATGTACTCCTTTTAAGTCAATTTCAACTCAAAACGCTTTCAATCCCTTTCAATTTCCATGCCCAATATCTTTCTTGCTTCTCCAAGATCCTTCATTTTGAACTCCAATTTCAAACTCAGTTTTAGCTTGTTGATTTCATTCTTATCCTTAGAAGCAATGAGCATGTCGTCCACGTACAATAGTAAATACACCCAACAATCATTTTTCAACTTCTTAAAATAAACACAAGCATCTTTGACGCTTCTAATAAAACCATTTTCAAGCATAAAATGATCAAATCTCTTGTACCATTGTCTAGGTGATTTCTTTAAACCATATAATGATTTCTTTAGCTTGCAAACCAAATTTGACTTACCATCCACAACAAAACCTTCTGGTTGCTCCATGTAGATGTCTTCATCCAAGTCACCATGCAAGAATGTGGTTTTCACATCAAGTTGCTCTAACTCCAAGTCATGAATAACAACTATAGCAAGTAATATCAAGACAGAAGTATGGCGCACTACCGGTGCGAATATCTCATCATACTCCTTTCCCTTCCTTTGTGCAAACCACTTAGCCACTAGCCTAGCTTTGTATCTCCCATCGACCTTCATCTTGTATATCCATTTTCACCCAATAGCACGATTTCTTTTAGGAAGTGGAACCAAATCCTAGGTTTGATTCTTCAATAATGATTGCATCTCTTCCTCCATGGCACAAATTCACTTCGAGCTATCACTCGACTACATGACGTCATCAAGGTCCATCAGCTCATCTTGGACTACATGAAGAGCATAGTCCAAATTATCACAAAAGCTAAGATAGTTCCAATTCACCATATCTTTCGGGTGGTCTTATAGTACGACGACCAACCCGAGTAGGAATACCATCACCTAAACCTCCTTCGGCTCCACCTTAAACCGAATATTCTCTAGAATCATGCACACCAACAACACTACTAGAGGAACCCTATGGATTATGTGATGTAACATCAACCGCTACCTCCTTGCAAACATCTCCAACTACTCTACTCTCTCTACTCCTTGAACAAAATGTGAAAATAATTTCTTTTTCCTTTCATTCACCATGAACCAAATCTGGAACATCCGATGAG
Source organism: Allium fistulosum (assembly GCA_030737815.1). NCBI lineage: Eukaryota > Viridiplantae > Streptophyta > Magnoliopsida > Asparagales > Amaryllidaceae > Allium > Allium fistulosum. Next base: position 1,474,485,468 of record CM060902.1, on the reverse strand, counting down.
CTCACGTTCTCCTTGAACATCGCCAACTCATCAAAAGTAACATGATGAGAATTCACTAATTCTTCTTTTCTGGATTCCAAATCCGATAGCCATTTACTCTATCCGTATAACTAAGCAAAATCCCCTTGAAAGCTCTAGGTTCAAGCTTATCATTTCTCGGATCAAGCACATAAACCGTACTACTAAACACACGAAGATAACTCAAGTCAATGCTCTTTCCCTTCCACACTTCCTCTGGAATTTTGTTACCAATAGCTGAGCACAGAATTCGATTAATAATATGCACTGCGGTTGACAAAGCTTCAGCCCAAAATCCCTTAGCCAAACCTGATGTCAATCTCAAACATCAAGCTTTCTCAATTAGAGTACGATTCATCCTCTCCGCAACACCATTCGACCGTGGATCTTCCGATGCAGTAAAATGCCTCCGAATACGATGATGCTTGCAAGATTCCAAAAATTCTCTGGAAACATACTCTCCACCATTATCGGACCTCGAGATCTTCAAAGACTTGCCACTCTCATTATCAACAAGAGCTTTCCATGCTTCGAACTTTACAAATGCCTCCGACTTGGCCTTCATTACATACCCTCAAACTTTTCAATAAAAGTCATCTATGAAAGAAATATAATAGCGAGCTCCACTCAAAGAAGCTACCAGTGCCGGTCCCCAAACATCTGTGTGAACATACTCAAGAACCCTTCTCGAATCATGTTTTCCCTCACCGAATGAAACTTTAGTTTGCTTCCCCATGACACATTCTTCGCAAAACTGTAATTTGTTGAAACTCTCTCCATCGATCATCTTCCTCTTCCGAAGAACATCCAAACTTCACTCCGAGACATGACCTAAACTCAAATGCCACAACCGAGTCGCATCCAAGCCACGAGAACTATCAACTCCTATACAAGTTTTACCTTCTATTGTCACTCCTTGAAGCAAATAAATACCATGAGTCCTAGCACCCTTCATCACCACAAGCGCACCCTTTGAAACCAGCAAGCTATCACTCTCAATATTTATCTTACAACCTAAAGAATTCAGCTGCCCCAAAGAGATAAGAGACTTCCGAAGTCTGGGAACATATCGTACATTAGCGAGAGTATGAACCACTCCGTCAAACATCTGAATTTGCACGGAACCAATGCCTTTCGACTTACAAATAGCACCATTTCTCATAACAATTGAATTTCCTTCTTTTCCGATGTAAGAAGAAAAACAATTCCTATTTGGCGTCATATGATAAGATGCCCCCGAATCGAGCACCCATTCGCTACCCGAAACATCTGATGCTACTACCGACAACACATCAACGTCTCCCTCACCAACTCTACTCTCCACCGCTACTGATGAAGATTCTACTTCCTTCTTTGCCTTCTCCTTGTCCGGACACTCATTCTTCTAATGACCGGGCTTCTTACAAATATAGCACTTGCCTTTTCTTTCCTTTGACTTTCCTCTCCAACCGGGGTTCCTTGATTTAGAACGCCCCCGGTTCTCCTTCTTCACATACCTCTCCTTCCCCACAAATAAACCATGACCATTACTAGCACCATTACTTGCATCACCCAACTCCCTCATTTGATTCCGCAACTTCTCGCTAAGAAGACCCGTCTTTACATCATCAAGAGTCAATGTATCCCGGCTATGGATCAAACTATTTGAGAAACCTGTATAGCGGTCCGGCAACGAACACAACAATATCATCACCTTTTGCTCTTCCTCAATCTTCAAATCTACTGCCTTCATCTTCATTAGCAACTCATCAAAAGCATTCAAGTGCACCTTTAGCGAAGTACCTTCCTTCATCTTATTGGTGAAGAATGTTCGCAATAAGATCAAACGATTAGTCAGTGACTTCTTCATATATAACTCCTCCAACTTGTCCCAAATATCCTTAGCGGTGGTCTCACCACTAATTTCAAAGATAACATTCTCTCCCATACCAAGTTGAAGCGTAGTGAATGCCCACTCTTCCATTTCCTCTCTCTCAACATCTGAAATATCCGCTGGCAACAAATGTGTGTCAAACACTACCCGATGCACCCGATTCCTCCTTAAAACCGCTTTCATCTTTCATTGCCATTTTTCAAAATTATTTTCTCCATTCCACTTGTCTATAACCAATTGTGATCCTGAAGCTGCGTACGAACCACGTACATAAGGCGCTACACCACTTGGGTTAGCCATTGAGGAACTACTTGAGGTATTATTTGATTTCGGCATTTCTACAACCACCTACCAACACCAATGCTCCGATACCAAATGTTGGGACGGGATTCCATCTAGGGACCACTCAAATCAAAACCCGAAAAGCACAGCGGAAGACGAGATCTTGGTAAGAAGTGTAAAACAACCAATCAATATCTCAATTTCAATCAATCCAATCCAAAAGCAATCATAATCCCCAACCAAGCAATATAAAAATCAAAGCAATAATGAAAAATAAATCACACAGTGATTTATAGTGGTTCCACTAACGTTGTGTTAGTGGACATCCACTAAAGAGAGAGCTTTTATTAATATCGATGAGAAGAGTACAAGAGATTGATTACAATGATCAAAATTCTAATAAAATTGATTTTGTGGAAAAGAGAATTGAAGAAAATTAGGCCCCGTTTGGTTTGCTATTTTTAGTTTTGTGTTTTTGTCTAAAGAAAAATTCGCATTTATTATGTATTGTTGAAAAACACACAATTTTGAAAAAAAAACAAACATTGAAAATAGAAAACAAGTTTATTTGATTTTTCGTGTTTGGAGACATAACAAAAGAATGGAAAACAATTCATCTCCTCCGTTTCCCATCCATCATCGCGATGGCTAAGAATTGTAAAAAATTTCCCACATTTTCTTGTATTTTGTAGTGTATGTTGAAAACACAAAACACAAAACTCAAAATGAAACCAAACGGGGCCTTAGGTTTTGATAAACCCTAATTTTTGGAGCCTAATCTCTTGTAGTCGCTTTATGTTGCTTGTAGATCTAAAACCCGAAGCTAGCTTATATAGGAGAAAAGAAAACCTAGGCAAAATTCCAAATTTGCCCCTACAGATCTCACAAATCTTCATGTTAAGCCCAAGCCTGAAAAACGGTCGGAGGCCGCCACAGACGTCTGTGAAAAATCACAGATGTCTGTCCTATATCTCGGGATAGGTTTCCTGAAGTGACATACGTCTGTGGAAATTCACAAACGTCTGTCATAAGGCTCGGGTTCAGGTTTGCTGAAATGACGGACGTCTGTAGATTTCCACAGACGTCTGTCGCTGTCATTTCAGCATTTCTCCACCTTTTCCTCCATAACTTCCACGTCCAAACTCCGATTTGCGAACCGTTTTCTCCGTTACGAAGCTACTTCTGACCTCTACTATTCTCTATATAGTGTCGTCAAAATTTAACACAGTTATGCAAGAATCTTGGTTGAAATCAAAGCTAATGAAGTTTTACCAGAGTTTTCCTACATCACTATGCATGGTGGTGAAAACTATACACAGAAAATCGAGTATGAATGGATTCCACCAAGGCGTATGAAATGTTCTTTCTTTGGACATCTCACAGAAGCTTGCTCATCAAAAACAGTTTGGAAAGAAAAAGTAAGTTCAAATTGGAATGTAGTTCAGAGAAAATCTTCTGTATCAGATTACTCATGGAAAGATCAAGATTCTTCAAATCAAGAAATGAATAATCAGGTTCTAAATGCCAAAAACTCTTAAACCAATATTCTTTCTTAAAATATTCACATTCTTAAAAACAGAAAAGATACAGAGAATATTAAAATCGTTGGAAACAAGGAAGATATTTAAAATCCAAAAGCCGCAAAAGATGATATGGACATTATACTTAATGATGAGCAAACAGAGATTCCATTATTGCAAGCGAATTCAAAAATCATAAAAGATAATCAATCTCAACTCAATATAGCTATGGATACTGAACAGCAGAAAGGTAAGATAGATTATGCTGTTTTTGCAGTCCAAAATGGCAAAATGAAAAAGCAATAGAAAACGATCAATAGAGAAATGGGGACTGTAATAAATAGTTCTTGAATCTTCCCCCGAGCAGAAAGAATCAATTTTAATTACATGCAATAACCTCTCAAATGACACTCAAATGGAAAACACTAAAATCTCTGGAAAAAACTGTCTGCATTGGGATTCCACTATCTCTGAGTCCCTGTTAGAAAATGCAGGCCTTCTCCTCTCCTCCTCTTCTTCTCCTTTCAACGGCAAAAGGAAAAAAGCCAGAAAAAAGAGTATGCAGGATATAATGGACAACAATACTGTAGACAACAATGATTCAAAAGGCTTTGAGAAAAAGTACATTATCAAAAATCCAGAATAGGAGGGTTTCTTACAAGTTCAAAACAAAAAAGAATATAAGAAAAGAGGAGGAAGAGCTTCTGATAGCATAGAAATTAGCAGCAATCTCTCTCTTTAGCTGTTGTGATATCCTTTATTTTATAATATCATTATGTCTATATTCTCTTGAAATGTTAGGGGACTTAACTCTCCTGAAAGAAATTAGATTTATCAAATTTATTGCAAACTTTCAAACCTACTATGGTTAGTATTTTAGAACATAAGCTTAATGAGAGAAATATCAATTTATATAATAGCAGTATGCTAAATAACTGGAGAATTATTCATAATAATTCTATGGGGGGTAGTGGTAGAGATATTGTCATTTGGGACCCCAACATTTAGGATCTCTACCAATTTTCCCCTAATCTCCAATTCATTCATTGTTTATTTAAAAACAAAAGGTGCTTACATTTAAATGTTACTTTTGTATATGCTTCTAATTCTGAATAAGAAAGATTTTCTTTACGGAATAATCTAGAACAGTTTAATGATAATATCAAAAACCCTTGGATTATTTTAGGGGATTTCAACACTGTTATGAAATCCTCTGATAAAAGGGGAGGTCTTCCTGGTCCTTTTAAAAAAAATTGAATTTCTCTCAAATTTTATGTTCAAAACTAAATTAATAGAACCCTCTATTAAAGGAAATAAATTTACTTGGAAATCAGGAGAATTTAGGAATATACACTGCAAACTAGACAAAATTTTAGTTAATCGAACTTTTATTTCTAAATTCCCTAACTTTAAATGTTTTTCTTTACCCTAATCAACTAGTGATCATACCCCTTTACAACTTATTTTTTCTCAGGAAAACTCTTTCAACTACAACTTTTCTTTCAGATTTAAAAATGGTTAGGTTTATGATAAAGAATATAAACAAGTTGCTAAAAAATGCTTTCAGTTTACAACTGTAGGTACTGCTCAATATAAATTCAGGAAACTTTTGCAACATATTAAAATTAATTTAAAAGTTTGGAATAAAAATAAAAACAACATTGCTGTCAATAAAATTAGAGAGGATTGTGAGAAATTGCAAAACAATATTGACTTTGATAGCTCAGACTCTATCCAATTAATAATTTTTTCATATGCAAAGTAAGCTATCTAATTCTCTTCATATTGAAGCTGCCAATTTAAAGCAGAAAGCCAAAGTAAATTGGCTTACCAGTGGAGACATGCTTAGTAAATTTTTCTATGCCAAAATGTCAGGTAGGAAATATTGTAACGACATAGGAAAATTACTTGATGGAAATGGCACTGTAATTAACAATGCTACTCATTTAGAAAAGGAAGCTATTAAATACTTCTCTGATCTGTTTAACTTTGAAGGGAATCCAGGCATTTTTCTTAATATTACCCCTAAATACCTATTGCGTGCAAATAGTGAGGAAATACTACTTTCTCCAATTTGTTTAAAGGATATTAAAATACTTATTTTCTCTGCAAAAGATGATAAAAGCCCTGGCCCAGATGGTTTTGGGGCCAAATTTTATAAAACCCACTGGGAAGAGTTAAACAATTTTTTGTTTGAGGCTGTTAATGATTTTTTTTCTTTCGGCAAACTTTTGAAAATAATAAATCACACTTTCATTACTTTGGTCCCAAAAACAAAAACTCCTAATTGTCTTAGAGATTACAGACCCATAGCCTGTTGTAATTTCCTTTACAAAATAATTGGCACAATTTTGAGTAATAGAATTTTTTTTTAATTTCTTATTTCAGAGAACCAAAGTGCTTTTGTCCCTGGTAGATCTATAGTAGAAAATACCTTACTTGCTCATGAGTTATTAAGGAATTTTAATCAAATAAGGAAAAAAATATGTGCATAAAAATTGATTTACATAAAGCATTCGACAAAATAAATAGGAACTTTATCATTTTTATGATGGGACAAATAGGCTTCAATGAAAAATTTTGTAACCTGGTTAAAGAATGTATTTGCAAGGTAACTTACTCCATACTCACCAATGGTTCCCCTTGTGGATATATTCATAGTAATAGAGGTATAAGACAAGGGGACCCTTTATCTCCTTATTTATTTACATTAAATATGGAGTATTTTACACTACAAATGGAAAAGAAACAATTAAATAAAAGCTTAAAACCAGTAAATTCAATATTCCTAGTATTACTCATCTATTATATGCTGATGATCTGTTAATCTTTATGAATGCAGATATTCAAAAGACTGAAACTATTAAAAGAATTTTTAACAGCCTCAAATTATATGCTGGTCTTCAAATTAATGAAAATAAGAGCAAGATATATATTTCAACAAAGCTTGCAATGGTAAAAGGGAGATTCTCGATGTTTTACAGTTCCAACATGGTGAACTTCCTATCAAATACATAGGACTTCCCCTCAGTTGCAATCAAATCAAAGATAGTGATTGTGCTAAGCTATATGATATTATTCATAGTAAACTAAACAACTAGTCTTGCAAACTATTATCAGTTGCTGGAAGAGTTGAACTCATCCACACGGTCATCACAGCAATTGTCATGTACTGGATGCAATCTCACAATATCCCAGTCAAAACTATGGAAAAAAAATAGAAAAATTATATGCAAACTTCATTTGGAATGGGAAGTTCCATAAAATCTCATGGAAAATAATCACAAAAACAAAGAAGGAAGGAGGTTTAGGTATTAGAAATTTTGCCGATTTAAATGAAGCCTGCAAATATAAGCTTTTTTGGAAATTTATTGAAGGAAAATCCCTTTAGACCAAATGGATGAAGGCTAAATATGTTAAAAGCAAAAGCTTCTGGTCTATGTTAATGGAAAATCATTACTCTTATGCATGGAAAAGCATTCTTAAATGCAGAAAAATTGGTTCTAAATTATTAGAAAGAAAATTCAAAAATGGAAATAAACAAGTCTTTTGTTTGACGCATGGATTAATGGAAAATCTCTGATTAATCTACTTGGTTGGAGCAATTTATATCAATTTAGGGGAGCCAATTCTAAGGTTGAAAGAATTATTCAAAAATCAACATGGAACACTCGATCTCAACCAGCAGCTTCCATTTTTAATTCCACAATTAATAAAATTGAATGTGACTCAAGTCTGGATGAAGATATATGGATTTGGAAACTATCATCAAAAGGAAAGTTTTCATTTAAAAATACTTGGGACTTCATCAAAGGAGAAGAAATGGAAGTTCACTGGTTTAAAATTATTTGGAATTTAGCCAACTGTCCAAAAATGGTTGTCTATACATTCTTTGCTATTATTAATCGATTTCCAACAAGAGAAAAGTGTGCAAAATGGGGAAAAAACAAAGGAAACCTCAACTGCCTTCTTTGCAAAACTGAAATTGAAAATATTGATCATCTTTTATTTGATTGTCAATACTCAAGACATATTTGGTTCATTGCCAAAAGAAAAATCAATCTCAATCAACATTTGGCTTTCCAAAATATTAGAGATAGTATTCAACACATTCAAAAAAAATTCAAAGGAGGGAAAGCAGATTTCAATAAAGCAAGTGTTGTTTTAACCACTGTTGTCTATTTTTTATGGAAAGAAAGAAATAGGATATTGCATAAAAATATTGAAACAGACTGTCTACAACTTTGGAAAGCCATTGAAATTGAATATAATATCATTCTCCAAAAGGCAAGCAAATCAAAATTCATCAGCAATCATAGCTACAATATATGTGATTCGGATAATTATGAAGAAATAATTGAAGAATACCTACAAAAAGGAAATTCTTCCTCTGAAAACTACCTCCAGCTAAATAACAACAGCCGGCCAAGTAATTCATCAGCTCACCAAAACTGCAACTAAGTTCCATCTGAAGGTGGTCATTCCTCAATCCAAACCAGAACTCTATCCTATAAGGGAAGTAAACAAATCTATGTTAATCTAAATTCAAATAATACAAATATTTCAACTTCTAACAATAAGTATTACTTTCCTAATTTGAATAGGAGCTACCACCATTTCAGCTCTGAGCATGCACAGTATGGCGATCTAAATCTTTCAAGCAGAGACAAAAAGTCAAGAGACGTTTTCTTAAAATCCAAATCCAAGTTTATTATCAATCACTTATCTGATTGGAATCAAAACGAAAGCACTTGCAGCGTAACAGATAGAATTCCCTCATAATATATCTCTAGTGCCTGCAAGGGAAGTAATAAGGCAACTGATAATAATAATCCTGTTAATTTAAAAGGTTCACATGTTAACCAGAATACTTTTTTACCTGATGTGTATAGGAGAAGCTGCTCTTACTTCAGCAAATCAGACAATTTTCTTCTGGCCATTAAGGACCGAAGATTAGGGAATTATTTTTACAAAAGCATTCTCAACAATCAGATCTACCACTTATCTGTTTGGGATAGAGGCGAATCTAGTCTACCACTTGATCCAGTTACATAAGCCATTGCTAAGGACTTCGTTGCATCTAAACTTGCTAATGTTATGAACAGCAAAGAGACTTGTTCCTTTAAAGCTAGAACAGAAGCATATAGAAAGGATTTACTCTCGAAAGCTTCAAATTTGGCTTCTAATGTCATGAATCCTTCAGATCCAAAACTTAACAATTTGGAAGCTGTAGCTGAAGTAAGGAGGAAGGACTACCACATAAAAGATACAGACTTTGTTGTTTCTATCAAGGATTCCTTTATTTCTAAGCTTGATGAAGCTCTGATACACAAAGCGATAAACTGTAGAGAATTTGAAACAAAAACGGCTCTATAGAGCTATTTTTGCTCAGATCCAAGGGATATAGTTCGGAATAACATCGAGATAAAGGAATGGAAGCCTCCTTGAAGTTTATTTTTTCTCTATTTTGTAATTCAAGAGTTTTCTTCGAGAGTTCGCTACCACCATTATTATTATTTTCCATTAGAGGCAAGAATTTTATGGAGGCATTAGTAACCCTAAGGGTTAGGGTTTGCTATGTATATCGAGTAAAAGGCGGTCGGTTGTACTCGGGTTTTTACCCGATTTACTATTCTTTGGGCTTGGGCCTTATTTTAACATAGTTTCAAAAAAAACTGGAAACATAAAGCCGTTTGATGATTATAAAAAGTACGTTGAGTGTGCACAAAGAATATTAAATGTTTAAAATCATATTTATTTAACGTGAAATAATGGACGTATACATAGATAATATTTATACAAATATTAACTTCTTTTTATTGTAAAAAAATACAAACAAATGCATACATAACACATTCAATAGTGGCTTTTGGGTAATGCCAAGGCTTTGGGCCATTTCACACTAGGGCATTTAAATAGAAAAAAGTTAAATGAAAATGTAAAAATTCATAGAATACGCCAACAGTAACATTAAATGGAAATAAAAATAGACTCTAGATGCGAGGAATGCTAAGCGTAAGAAAGATGACCATCGATTCATCCATTATTTCTTCAATTCATAGTTTTTAAAAATCAAAAAATTTTAATATCCCACAAATTCATAATTTTCAACATGAAAAGATTTGAGCATCATTTTAATTTCAGAAATAACCATTTTGCACAAGACGATAGATTTTCTTATCTTTATTTTTATCAACTTTATGATATGAATTTCTCATTACAAGAAAAGTTGAAAATAGAACTACAAGAAAGGCAGCCTATAGCGGCAGCAGTTTGCGTCGGCCGACGATGGCTAGAATAAGTGGTCGACACTGGTCGTGGTTAGCCGACGCACAATCTGGGTATATAGATCGATCAACCCGCAAATTGGAAAATATTTCAGTTTTTCTCCCCAAAACAACGACATCCCCATTCTTGTCGTCGCCGCTTCCCCAAGTCAATTGGCGCCTGCCACATCGATCATTTAAACCCTCCAAAGCCCGCGGGTATTTCCTTCCTCTCTAATTTCAGCATACTCCAGTTATGATTAAAACCCTAATTTTGAAAATTGGTTGATTATAAGTTAGAAATTGATGATTATTCTATATTAATTGATGGTGCCAGTGTATTAGTTGATTTGGGGTTATAATTAAAACCCTAATTTCAAAAATTAGTTGATTATGGATTTGAAATTGATGATTATTGCATATTAGTTAATTAAATAGAGTATTAGTTTATCCAAGAATATTAATTAATGGTTTGATTGTTAATTTGTAATTAAAAATTAAGGTTGATTTAATATCGGAAAATTAGTGTATAATTATTGATTAATATGCTTATTGATAAGTTTGCGCGAATGTTTGTTATAGTTTAGCACAATGTATGTTATAATTTACGCGAAAATTAGTGCACAATTATTGATTAATATGTTGTTAGATTGGTATGGTTAAACGTATGTAATATTTTTTTAATTAATTAGTGTGTTAATAATAAGTGTTAGTGGTTAGTATAAAAGAAATTTATTTGAATTTATTATAAGTGCAAACTTCACATTTTAGTTTACAAAATTGGTAAATTTAGAATTTAAATAGTTAACTGAATTTTAAAATATGTTTTAAAATTTCAAATTTAGTTAATAAAAAATTTAAATAGTTGAATGAATTATAGTTAAGAAATGAAGTGAAGTGAAATAGTAAATTATGAAATAATAAATTTTAGTTCGAAAAAAAAAATTGAAATAGATATTCTACTAAAATCAATGCTAGACTTTTGCGTCGACCGACGAAGGCTAGAATAAGCGGTCGGTGCTAGCCATTGCTAGTCGACGCGGATCTATGTATACAGAACAAAAACCCGCAAAACCTGAAAACTTTTCATTCTTTCGCACCAAAAATTAAGGTTGGTTTAAAATTCAAAAATTAGTGTATATTTTTTGATTAATATTGATAAGTTTACGCGAATGTTTAGTATAGTTTAAAACAATGTTTGTTATAATTTAGGTAAAAATTAGTGTATAATTATTGATTAACTACTGCTAGATAGTTAAATGAATTGTAAAATATGTTTTAAAATTAGTGCATAATTATTGATTAAAATAAGTGCAAAAACTGGTATATAATTATTGATTAAAATTAATGGAAACTTCAAATTTTAGTTTACAAATCGGTTCAAAATTTAAATAGTTAAATGAATCGTAAAATATGTTTTCAAATTTCAAATTTATTTAATAAACACTACTAGAACAATAATAAATAGCGACGGAGCGTTCCGCCGGCGATTTTCGACGGTTAGCGACGGCTGTCGAACTCCATGGTGTTTTCGTAAATAAAATATACTAGCCGTCGAAAACCGAAACAACAAAGCCATCAGCTGTCGTCGCTAGCCGTCGAAAATTATCGTGTATACAAGCCTCTTGGCTGAGAGCTCAAACATTATTTTCAATCCCCCAATTCCAGCCAAAACCCTACCACCACCACCTCCTCCCCATCACCAGCCAGCCGCCATGCCTCCCCGAGCTTCTCCAGCTTCATCATTCTCCAATCTCAACAAACATAGCTCCTTCATCAATCTCCAATCAGGTTTTATTCATAAATCCTAATTAATTTTGATTTGTTAAATTAGGGTTAATTTGTTGTTATAATTGTATAATAGTCCATTGATTGTTTGGTATACCCTATTGAATGCTAATTAGGTTGTTATTATAATTGTTTATCATTGAAATATTGAGAGAGAAAATTTGTTTAGTGTATATATGTGTTAATTGGTGTATATGCGTTGATTAATTAGTGCATACGCACATTAGGGCTACTTTGGATTGATTAGAGTCGATGCTCAGAATTTGGTGTATGCGTTTTCAAGATAATGAAAACGATGATTTGGTGTATGCGTTTCTTAGAATGTAAATAAATTATTGTAAAAATTGTTGTACAATACGCTTTACTTTTTGTAAATCCCTTAGAGAGTTTTTGGCCTAATTCTATATGTTGGCATCAATGTTATTATCTTTAGATCTCTTTGAAACATCAAACCCGTAATAATTGCTTGATCGCTAATTTAAGTGATTCAGTTCTTTTACTTAATATGTTAATTAATATAACATTAATTTACAGACTAGTAGATACTGTGAAGCCATCAGAAGCTGTTTTGGATATAACTTCATTTTTATCAAGATAACTAATAGAGGGATAAACCATAAAAAAACAGCGTATCATATTTATGATTAGTTAATACAAAAAATCATCCAAATGACTTTGATCATCTGCTTAGGTAAAATTTCAGTGCCATGACCTAGATTTCTTGAACTACTTTTATTATGTGAACCTGAAAAATACAAATCCATGAAAGGACAAAAAAAGAAGTTAATTACACACAATTAATCATCATAAGTAATACAAACACCAATGCAACTATATATACCTTAAATCGAGCTGATCCAGTTAACTCAAACACCAACACATCTCCAATTTCTAAATGAAGCGCCTTAGCGAAATGCGCCGATCCACCAAAAAAAGCATCCTCTTACCGAGATAGTTGATTGCATATTTCACCCCATCCTCGCATTCTAGTGTCATTTCTGTATCATTGTCAGGGAAGTGGTTATCCGTGCAAAATTTCTTCATAAGTGTCTATAAATGCATTCATTTTCGTTGTTTTCTTTGTTGCGTAATGTTAATTTAATGCAAACTGGGTATTTATATCTTGATGAGATACATATATACACTTACAAACCAATAAGCACCAGAGACATAAGAAAGAGTCATAGGTCTAACAAACGAAGGATTTTTTATGCTTCTTTGAAGTTGTTCTGCTCTCTGTAGTGTGCGAAGTTTTTGTTCCGAAATTAGTATTCTGCCCATATGTCTACTTCCTGGACATTCTGAATTTGAGTTACTAGGTGACTGTGTGTAGCCATTTCTGGACTAGGCATGGTTTTCTTTTTTAGAAACCTGATATTGTGGACACTCTTGAAATTATTAATCATGCTACTGATGTAATTTGTATTACATTCAACGTAATATAATCCACGCTAGCGATGCCAAGTAGATGAAAAAAGCAGAAGCAAAGTTTAACCTTTGATTATAAATCTGATATAATTCTTGATGCCAAGGCACATATATAGGAATCCGCTAGACAACTTATACCAAATCTCTTTGGAAAAGTTGTGAATAAAAACTTATAAGTAGTTTGTAAGCTACTTTTGCTACTTGTCAAACATCCTCCAATCATGTGTGATGATACGGCTATTTTTTTGTATAATAATGTTGTGGTTGGGATTATATTTTGTTGTGAACATAACAAACATTTTCAGCACAAAATGATATGAAATTTTCATCAAATACCATTCGAGGGACTCGTTTATTTGTTAAACGATCTTGATTTTTACAAATAAAAAAGGTATTCTGTGATCTATAATCTAATGATTTTTATAAGAAAAATTAATAAGATCTGAAAGGTGAAACCATACCTCAATTTGAGGTGTTTTATATTATTTCAGACAAACTGAAAATTGTAGGCTTAATCAAATACATATATGTTGATCCTATCAAATATATATATCTTTTTTTAAGCTGATAAGAACATAAGCTTATGGAGCATCTTAGACTACAATAAGACCAGCAATATTAACAAATAACAAGGTATGTTGATACTACTACTTTTATAGTTATAAATGTATTGTATACAATATATACTTACACAACTGTCGGCTGGGGTAAAATCAGGTGATCATTTGAACTTTTTTACTGGTGTTTTGCAACTATTTATCTGTAGAAGTACAACAATTTGAAAACTTTCCTTGTTTGCATTAATACCATAAAAATTCTGTAACTTATATGTTAATACATATGAAGAATATATAGCAAAATGTACGAGGATAAGCGAGTCATCTGATTCCAATGTTGGATTATGTTTCATGCCATCGTCCGAATCAATGTCTGAATCAGAAAACGACGAAGACTAATTTAATAGTATACATGTTGAAAAAAGGTAATTTATGGGAGTATTGATGTTACACTTTTTTTGTATGTTACATGTGATTATTGATGTTAAATCTTGATATGTTTACTCATAATTGAATGATATATTCTGCCATAATAAAATAATATGTATGTGATAGGTATTACAGATGTCCTTCTTTAGGCGGCGGAGTTCTTCATAGTTTGGTTCCCCCTCTGGGTCTTAGAGAGGGACAAGTCTCAGCGGTGGTGATGACAGCGGCCCTTTGTAGGAGGCGCCGCGTACGGTAATTAGATTGCTACCTAAAGCTGATGGCTCATAAGTATTAAATTTAATTCAGCATTGAAATATTTTGTATGATATATTAGTCATGATTTGTCTGTATCATATTTAATGTAGGGGTTTTGAGCTTGAGCCTTCTAACATTGTGCTCAGTATATCGAAGCAAGCCTACATGAGCCGTATGGCTGCATACTGGTCGAAGTGGAGCATGATCCCAGACCATGTACGAGAGAGCATATGGCAGTACTTCCTCGTAAGTGTAAAATTATATACCATTATATATAATCATTTTACTATTTACCGACTAAGTATAAATGTATAACTTATATTTTTTCAACATATATACAAAGGGAAGTAGACTTACAAGAGGAGGACGTGTCTCTTTGTCAGTGCCACTGTAACTCAAAAGTGGCGAAGAATTATAAGGATATGATGTCTACCATAAGAAAAACTGGGAAGTAGCCATAATGGATGGGCGCTAGCGTCTGGGATGCTTGGGTCGCATGGTGGAGTAGCGACGAATTCAAGGTAAGTCTATCAGATATCACCTTAATTTATTCAATACAGAATACATAATTTATACCTGTAAAATATAATCTTAATTTTTAATTTGCAGGCGGAGTCAAACAAGAACTCTACGAACAGGCAGAAAAATCCTACCATACACAGTGGTGGCTAAAAATCATTTCAGCACCATCGCGAGGACCTGGTAAATTAATTAATTGCAACGAGCAGTTATTACATTTTTAGTATAAATTTGTATGAACAACAACAATATACACCAATTATTACAAGAAAGAGCGCGTGGGGGTCCTGTCTCATATATGGACGTGTTTGAGCATACCCATGCCGTTAGGCGGACAAAGGACGAGGGATCAATGTCGTATGCCTGGCATGAGGATGATAGAGTGTTCGCCGCACATGTAAGTATATTTTAAGTTATAAGTTATTAATAATGATCATTTTAATTAATTAGTTATAAAATATTATAATAATGTCATGTAATATTTATTTGTATTTAATTTTGCGTTGTAGGAATAATTAATGCAGGCACGTACGTAGATGCTTGAGCATTCTGGACGGGAGTAGTTGACCACTGACGAGGAGGATGCGATCTTTGACTCTGTTATGGACCCGACCTAGATAAACAGGCGCTACAGCTACGGCAACCAATCGGTAATTTATAAAAATTAACTGCGTTGTAAAATTTGCTTAATTTTTATAAAGGTTACGTCATAACTTAAACATATTTTGACTTGTTTTGTAGGCTCGGACATCACAAAGGGCTTACCGAAGGTCTCAGGACAACGCGGAGATTAATAAGCTTCGACAGCAGATTGCACAGCTGTAGGAGTAGGACCGCCTCCGAGCAGTGCAAATGGAGAAGCTTAACTAGCATTTGGCCGAGTATGTGGAGCGCCATGGAACATTCCCTTCGTCCAGTGGTTCCAGAGCCGTGAGTCTTGAGGTATGATTTGCAGTTTTTTTAAACTGATGTATATAAACATTAAGTGATGGTGAGGTTAATTTATGGACATGTGATGTTTGACATTGATTTGTGTGGTTGATTTGGTGGTTGATTTATGGAGTTGATATGTGGAATTTGATGTTGGATGTTGAATGTATATATTGTACATTGATGTGGGATGTAAATATTGGAGTTGGATGGGTGAGACTGATGATGGAAGGTTTGTTTATTGATTGAATATGTTTGCATTTGATATGATGATGTTTGAGTTTTATATTAATATTGATATTGATTTCGACTTATATATCTGACTTATATATTGATTTTGATGAGTTGTGTTATATATTGGTATGGAAGTGATGCTGCGCTGTAGAAAAAAAAATTAACCCAGATTTCCGACGGCTTCTGGCGACCTATTGGCAATTTTTTTTTACGGTGAGCGATGGCTTCCGACGGCATTTTAGGTGAAATTTGCGATGGCGTGCGACGGCTTAATGGAAAATTTTCATGCCACATGGTCGTCTTTGCCGTCGAAAAAGCCATCAGAAGTGCCGTCGGAAGAGCCATCACAAGCCATCGTAATACCTTCGTCGAAGCCGTTGGAAGTGAACGAAATGCGTGGTCCGTATTCCGACGGCTCACGACGGCCACCGACAGCTGCGAGCCATCGGAAATTGCCCATGTTCTTTTAATGAAAATATTTAAATAGTTAAATGAATTATAAAATTAAGGAATGAAGTGAAGTGAAATAATAAGTTAAGAAATAATAAATATTAGTTTGAAATAATAGTTTTTTTAACAAATATTGTACTAAAATCGATTTAAAAAAACTAAGAAATGAATATAATGTTTTAAAGTTTACGCGAATGTTTGTTATAGTTTAGAACAATGTAAAGGACTATCTAATAGCTTACAATATAGTCATCGGTGTTTTACATTATATGAAGAAGAGAGAATGCTACCACCGAAGATTTGGTCAAGCGAAGAAATATATTAGATTGTAAAGGACTATCCAAAGATACATGAAACTGGAGTACATACTGAAATTTCAGGTAAATAGGACATTCATAATTGGTGCAAACAAAGTATATTTTGGAAATTGCCATATTGGAAAGATCTCTTACTTCGCCGTAATATTGACATGATGCACAACGAAAAAACGTGTTTGATAACATGTTTAATACAATTTTGAATGTTAAGGGGAAAACTGAGGACAATCTGAATACAAGACTTGATATAGCACACTTTTGTAAATGTCCCGAACTTCATATGAAGCCCAATGATAGTAAAAGACCCAAACTATGCTATGAGCTAGACAGCAGGCATGTAAAACTCATGCTAAAGTGGGTAGAAGGACTAAGATGTCTTGATGGGATTCCTTTTAATATCCGTAGATGCGTTGACTTTAAAAACAATAAATTGAGTGGGATGAAAAGTCACAATTGCCATATCATGATGGAATATTTATTACCTGTGGTTTTCAAATAACTGTTGCCCGTAAAAGTATGGAGTGTTATAACAAAATTAAGTTTGTTTTATAAACAGCTTTGTTCGACGACGTTAACAATCGACCGTAAACGTAAACTTGAAGTAGAAATTTCTATACTTCTCTACAAAGTGGAGAAAATATTTCCACTAGGGTTCTTTAATGTAATGGAGCATTTACCTGTTCATCTTCCATCCGAAGCACTTCTTCGAGGTCCTGTGCAATATGGATGGATGTATCCATTTGAGAGGTAATATTGAGTATCCGTAATATTTATTTTAGTTTAAAATTCAGATTTACATAAGTAAATTTAAATAGAATTAATTTTGTAATAGGTACTTGAATCATCTGAAAAGAAAAAGTTAGACAAAAAGCATTAGTAGAAGGTTCGATTTGCAAATCATATCTTGTAGAAGAATCTTCATTTTTTTTCTCTCATTACTTCAGTGACCATGTGAACTTATCATTTATATGTGTTCCTCGTAATGATGAAGCCGCTGAATAGGATTCTTCTCAAACAGTGTTATGTATTTTTAGACAACATGGCCAATCTGTTGGAAAATGTGTGGAAATACGGTTAGACGATAGAGATCACCATGTAGCACACACATATGTTTTTCTTATTTGTGCAGAAGTGAACCATTTGTTAGGTAATAATAAATTCATATTTATTTCAATTATACTTACATATTAGTTATAATGGAACATAATATATATATTTGAAGTACTTACGAATCAGAACATCCAACTGGCGATCTCAGTAATGATTTTGCTAAATGGTTTTCGAACAATGTTTATGATCCAAGAAATTGTGTCGCTGATGATGGATTACAACATCTTGCACTCGGACCAAAAAGAAATGTCAAGATTTATCCGTTATTTTTCATCAATGAATTTAAATTCAACACCAACGATTAAGGTGTTGAAACATATAACAAAGGTGTATTTGTCAAAGACAGTGATGATCCAAATGACCATATAAAAGATTTTTACGACGTCTTAACATAGGTTTTAGAATTGACATATTATATACAACCTGCAGAAAAGGTTTTTTTTACTCAAATGAAATTGGTTCAGCAATGTTCATGGTTCTAGAATCAATGTGCACAAAGATTATAAGCTTATTGAAATAAAGCATACCTCACATTATTATATGTATGATCCTTTCATATTATCCAAGCAAGCATTACAAGTTTATTTTGCTCCTTATCCATCCTTAAAAGGAGATAAAGCGGATTGGTCAGCTGTTTTTAAAACAAAGGCAAGATTTACGTTTGACGGAAATAATATTCTAGATGAAGTAGCGTATCAAGCGAATCTTGAGCAAAATAATGAAATAATATTAACATATGACATTGATTTAGGGTCGTTAAATGAAATCAAATGTTTTAGTAGAAGCATTTGAGAGTGCAGAAGAAAACAATATAGAGTACGAGACCGAGTCTGAATCGAAAAGTGATGAAGACTGATAATTCTGAATATCTGTATTGCATGTTGTGAGTTTCCGCTGTTATTAATAATGATGACAATGTTGTAAGCTATATATTATTTTATTTTATTGATTCAATATATGCATTCAGGAGATATTGGTTCATTTATGATGTTTTAGTGGAAGTTTTATGTGTGATCAAACATGTTTTCTAATAATAAATTGATATGTTTTTTCATTATATGAAATGATAAATTTGTTGCAGATATATGTCTTACAAAAGACATTCCAGCAGATCTCGGCCTTCTCCCGGCACGAGTGCCGACGGCACGGCGCTGGATTTACATTCAGTAGCGGAGGTCGTTCTGAGGAGTGCAGGGTAAGTATCAAATTTATTGCATGTATATTATTTAAATTTATTAAATGGCTACATCAAAATTTATAGAGGGGTTTCAAGGTGGAGCCTTCGGACTACATTCTTTAAGTCTCCAAGAAGGCATTCAAGAGTCGGATGTCAAGATGCTGGGCTCATTGGGACGACATCACAGACCATGTTATGAACGCTATATGGGCTGACTTGATGGTAAGTTTAAATTTATAATTCATTTGAAAGTTAATATAATGTATATAATTCAAATTAATTTCAATATGCAGGCTGCGGTACGTGTTGATCCGGAAGATATGGATACGAATTACTGGAACCAAAAGATGCGGAAATATTATAGAGACATTCTCTCAAAGGCAAAGAATGCGAAAAAAACCAACTTAGATGAGCACTGATGTTTGGGCTGAATTTCTCCAGCTCTAGGATACTCTTGAATTTAAAGGAAGTTATTTATTTTATATTGTTATTATAAATTTTTTAAATTTCGTATATTAGATGCATTAATTTAGTTAATAATATATTTAAATTTACAGGAAATATCATCGTGGAACCGTGCAAACCAGAATAAAAATTCTGCTATACACCGCAGTGGCTCTAAATCCTTCCAACAACATCGGAAGGAACTGGTAAATTTATAAATTGCGATTATAAATAGAATATTGATTTTTAATCATATTGGTAACATTGTTTATTCATATATATATAGTTTCAGCATAAAAAGTATAATCGTGAGCCTACAATGGAAGAAGTCTTCACACATATGCATGTTGTTGAGCAGATAGATGAGGATGGCAAAGTTTCATATGTTTGGATTGACAATAAATCACAATCCGTATTGGTAAACATGCTTAATTTTTTTTACTTCATATTTTATAAGTTCAAAATTGAATGTGTATTATATCAAACTTATGTTCATCATCGCAAGAAAGATATGAAGCGGAGCAAGTTCGAGTGGCGTAGTCCACTGGCCGTGAGTTGACCTTGGAGTAGTCGAACCGTATATAGAATGCTCTAATTGACCCTTCTTTATGAAATAGGCGTTACAGTTACGGAAATTAGGAGGTAAACTACTTCATTAACAAATATATAAATTTTATTTAATATTGAGCATAAATTATAACTTGCTATCTACTATTTTACATGCGATAACGACCCAGACGGCTTATAGAAGATCCCAAACGGAAGAGGAGATAGCTCAGCTGAAACAGCAGATAGTAGAGATCAATTATTGGCGGAAGAGTGAAGGATTGGCGCAGCTGCTAGATGAGCGAATTGCAGCGTATTTAGCAGAGCATGGGAGAATGCCTGGGGAGGATGTGTCGGGAGATGATAATGAGTACGTATAAGTGTAGTGTTCGATGGATTTTGTTTGTTCTGTTTTGTATTTATTTGATATGTGTTGGTGGATTTGATACTTGTTTGACGATTATGTTACTTGATGGTTTTGTAGATGTTTTGTTTGATGAACATGAGTATTTATCCGTATGGTTGTGTTGTTTGAAGAATTTGTTGATGTTTTGTTTGATCCACATTAGTATGGAATATAAACGTTGTTTGACGGAATGTTGATGTAGATATTGATTTTTGTGTTATATACTTACTTATGTGTGATATGTGATGGTTGTAATTGCGAAATTGGATTTGTATGTATTGTAGATAAGATGGATAGAGATATGGTGATATCTGCGTGGTTGGATGACTCAAATAGTAACCGCAGGTAAAAGAAATACCCATTATTGCGAAGGCTTGTGTCGGCTAGCGACGACGCACTTGTTCAGGCTTGCGCCGGCTAGCGACGGCTTGCTACGGCCAATTTACCAAGTTTTGCATCGACTAGCATCAGTCAGCGACAGCCCAACGACCACTCCGGATTTGCCACATGTCCAACTTCACGACACTAGCCGTCGATAAACTTGCGACGACACCATCGTAAAACCTATTTGTGTCGACGGTTTTTGTATCACATTTTAGCGATGGCTACCGACGGCTGGCGTTGCATTCTAGCCATCGCTATCGACAATGCCTTTTGTTGTGTAGGCGTCAGATTGTAGCGAACGAAATTTTCTATCGCTAAATTTGCGATGGATTTTCGATTGATTTACAAGGGATAATTTTATAAGATTTCTATTTCAAATTCTTTTATATTATCATTTTCAACTTATTGTATTCACCACTAAACCGTTGCAAACTGCATCAATTTACCGACATAAATATTTTGATGCTAATATATGTTGCAAATTGAGGCAGATTACCGACGATTACTTTTCAAAGCTATTTTGCGATGGATTTTCAAGGAATATGCAAGGGGCACTTATGTTACTTTTTATAAATATAAAATTTTGAAGGTCTTATCCCAGTTTAAACTCGATGGTTTTTGTGACAAATATTTATCTTTATTAGTAGTTGGCTTGGAAGCGCAAACTTTTGATACGACCGTGAATTTCCAAAATTGCCCTATACATGGGACATGGAAAAAATATATGCTAATGCATAATTAAGTTAAACAAATGAATATATCTTGATTTATTATACACAATATCTAGAGATTTACGAATTTCAAAGTTATGCATTAAAATGCGAAAAAAAGATACAAATATCAAAACGGAAATGGTTTTACAATGTTGGAAACGATTTCATTAGTTGATTCTGATTAATTAATATAAGCAAATGAATATATCATGATTTATGGTATGCAATATCTAGAGATTTATGAATTCCAAGGTTATGCATTAAACTATGAATAAACAATAAAAATATCGAAAAGTATATGTATGAGAAACCATATAACGTGATACAATTATGGGCAGTAAACATATAACGTTACACAATTCTATTTATAAACTGAAAAATATAACATGTTATATGTATAGCACTTATATCGCTCTATTAACTTTTCAATATAAAACCTATTAGAGTATTTATGACCATTAGATATCACTCGATAGCATATACCATGTATAACGATACATAATATTTGACCATATCAGTCAGTTAAGGTTTCACTAGACTGTATTTTCTTTCCATCTTGATCCCATAATTTTTGAATCAATGAATGGGTTATGCATTAAACTATGAATAAATGATACAAATATCAAAACGGAAATGGTTTTACAATGTTGGAAACGATTTAATTAGTTGATTCTGATTAATTAATTTAAACAAATGAAAATATCTTGATTTATTGTATACCATATCTGGAGATTTATGAATTTCAAGGTTATGTATTAAACTGCGAATAAATAATACAAATATCGAAACGTATATGTATGAGAAACTTAATGAGAGGAATAAAATGTATGAAAGTGGAATTAATAAGCATTAATTTGCATTAATTCAATAATGTCGTTATTATATCAATTTACTGCATCATCAAGCAAGTGGCTGATATAACATTATACAATTATGAGAATAAACGCATAGCAAAATTAAGGGCAACAACCATATAACGTTATACACTTATGGGCAGCAGCCATATAATGTTACACGATTCTGTTTAGAAACTGAAAATTATAACATGTCATATGTATAGCACTGATTAAATTTTCAATAAAAAAACCTATTAGAGTACTTATGGCCATTAGATATCACTCGGTAGCATATACCATGTATAACATTACATAATATTTGACCATATCAGTCGGTTAAGATTTCTTTAGACTGTTTCTTTCCTGTCCTAAACCAAAAATTTCTGAATCAATGAATGAGTTATACTTTAAACTGTAAATAAATGATACAAATATGAAAACGGAAATGCTTTTACAATGTTGGAAACGATTTAATTAGTTGATTCTGATTAAATAATTTAAACAAATGAATATATCTTGATTTATTGTATGCGGAGGCTTATGAATTTCACGGTTATGCATTAAACTGTGAGTAAATAATATAAATATCGAAATGTATATGTATGAGAAACTTAATGAAAGGAATAAAATATTGGAAAGTGAAATTAATAAGCATTAATTTGCATTAATTCAATAATGTTGTTATTATATCAATTTACTGCATCATCAAGCAAGTGGCTGATATAACGTTGTACAATTATAAGAATAAATGCATAGCAAAATTAAGGGCAATTACCATATAACGTTGATGTAGATACTGATTTTTGTGTTATATACTTGTTTATGTGTGATATGCAATGGTTGTAGTTGCGAAATTGGATTTAAATGTGTTGTAGATGAGATGGATAAATGGTGATATTTGCAAGGTTCAATGGCTCAAATAGAAGCTGGAGGTAAAAATAATACCCAGTATTGCGACGACGCACTTATCCAGGCTTGCATCGGCTAGCAACGGCATACTACGGCCAATTTACCTAGTTTTGCGTCGGCTAGCGTCGGTCAGCGACAACCCAACGACCACTCTGGAATTGCCACGTATCCAACTTCAGGACACTAACCGTCGCTAAACTTGTGATAATGCCATCGCAAAAGCTATCGCAAAACCTATTGATGTCGACTTTTTGTGCATTGCCTTTTAGCGACAGTCGGCGTCGCATTTTAGTCGTCGCTAATGGCAATGCCTTTTGTTGTGTAGGCATCAGATCGTAGCGTCAAAATTTTATGTCTCTAATTTTATGACTGATAATTGATTGATTTACAAGGATAATTTTAAAAAAATTGATTTTAAATTGCTTTATATTATAACGGTTGCACATTGCATCAATTTACCGATAGATATATTTTAACGCTAATTTCTGTTGCAAATTGAGGTAGATTACCAACGATTACTTTTCAAAGCTATTTTGCGATGGATTTCCAAGGAATGTGCAAGGGGCACTTATTTTACTTTTTATAAATATAAAATTTTGAGGGGCTTATCCCAATTTAACCATGGTGGCTTTTGTGACAAATATTTATCTTTATTAATAGTTGGCTTGGAAGCGCAAACTTTTGATCTAACCGTGAACTTTCAAAATTGCCCTTTATATGGGCATGAAAAAAATGCTAACGTATAATTAATTTAAACAAATGAACATATCTTGATTTATTGTACACCATACCTAGTGATTTATGAATTTCAAAGTTATGCATAAAGCTTTGAAGATATAAATATCAAAACGGAAATGGTTTTACAATGTTGGAAACAATTTAATTAGTTAATTTTGATTAATTAATTTAAACAAGTGAATATATCTTGATTTATTGTATACCATATTGGAGATTTATGAATTTTAAGGTTATGCATTAAAATGTGAATAAAGAATACAAATATCGGAACATATTTGTATGAGAAAGTTAATGAGAGGAATAAAATGTTGGAAAGTAGAATTAATAAGCATTAATTTGCATTAATTCAATAATGTCATTATTACATCAATTTACTGCATTATCAAGCAAGTAGCTGATATAACGTTATACAATTTTGAGAATAAATGCACGGAAAAGTTAAGGGCAACAACCATATAACGCTATATAATTATGGGCAAAAACCATATAAGGTTTTACAATTCTGTTTATAAACTGAAATACATAACATGCTATATGTATAACACTGATATCGCTCTACTAACTTTTCAATAAAAACCTATTAGAGTATTTATTGCAATTAGATATCACTCGGTAGCATATACCATATATAATGTTACATAATATTTGACCATATCAGTCCGTTAAGATTTCTCTAGATTGTATTTTTTTCCATCCTGCTCCAAAAATTCTGAATCAATGAATTAGTTATGCATTAAACTGTTAATAAATGATACAAGTAACAAAACGTAAATGGTTTTACAATGTTGAAAATTATTTAATTAGTTGATTATGATTAATTAATTTAAAAAAATGAATTTATCTTGATTTATTGTATACAATATTTGGAGATTTATGAATTTCAAGGTTATGCATTAAACTGTGAATAAATAATACAAATATTCAAACGTATATGTATGAGAAACTTAATGAGAGGAATAAAATGTTGGAAAGTGGAATTAATAAGCATTAATTTGTATTAATTTAATAATGCAGTTATTATATCAATTTACCGCATCATCAAACAAGTGGCTGATATAACGTTATACAATTATGAGAATAGATGCATGACAAAATTAAGGGCAAAAACCATATAACGTTATACAATTCCGTTCATAAACTGTAACAACCCGCATATTTATCAATTGTATATTTAAATATTTTATTTAAATATTTCATCGTTCATCGAATTTTAGTCCGAAAACCTACTTTTAGCAAACAGTCAAATTGGGACTCGAGACCACTTCCATTGAGTTTAAAATGATGTTTGCAACCTTTTTTAGTATAAACATTGATATGTTTGGAGCTAGTCAAAAATTTGACCATTTGCACTTTGGGTTTGGGTTCAGCCCCTTTGACAACTTAACCCCCAAATCTGAACCACTTCTCCCCATTCTCCCTCACTTCCTCCTCATTTCAGTTCTTGAGCAACAATGGTGAGTGGAATGGGAATTAAAACTCCAAGCCCTAGTTCCTCTTGCAAATCCAAATTCTTGCTCCAAATCCAAAGAGAAGCTAAGGTATGCATCTCCATCTTCTTCTCCAATTCATTCTCTCTTTGATTTCAGAAAATTCCTAAACCTAATTTGGGAAGTGTTTCTGTTTTAAGCTTAGATTCAAGCTTCTTGTGTTGAGATTGAAGTGTGGTTGATCTTCCCTTGTCTACAAGCTTCTCATTCATTGTTTTTGGATTCAAAGGTGAGATTTTTATCTCACATCTATGACTATAATTATCTTTGGTTTTTAGGTATGAATTCCTAACACCTCTTCATGTGTATTTGCCCTTGATTTGGATTGGTTTTGTGAATATTACAATTTTTGGGTTTCTAAGTCAAATTTATGTGAAAATCCTTTTATGGATGTTTGATCATGCTTTTGGTGATGCACCGAGGAGCATATAGGGCCGGGTTGCTGTTTGGCATAATCCCTTAGAGCCAATGTTCGTCCGGTTGCATTTTGGAAGAGTTTTTCTTCATTTTGTATAGGCTGAAAAACAGCCCAGGCATGATTTAGTCGACTGAATTCTCTGTTCAGTCGACTGAACCTGGAACCCGAAAGTTTCCAGGCATGATTCAGTCGACTGAAAACTCTGTTCAGTCGACTGAACCTGGAAACAGAAAGGTTTCTGAACCTAGAAACAGAAAGGTTCCTGAACCTGGAAAATTTCCAGGCACAGGGTCAGTCGACTGAAAAACTCTGTTCAATCGACTGAACCTGCTGTTTCAGTCCAGTTTGCCTTTTTGGATTGAATTTCCAATTTGAATCGATTCGTGATGATCCTATTTGTTGTTATCATTTATTATGACTTTGATGACTCCTTTTTCAGGATTTTTGAATTTCCACTTCGATGGATTCTTTATCGGTTTAATTGGATTTGATTCACGTCTTCGAATGTGAATTTTTATGATTGATTGTTTCTACAATCACTTCTATGATTTGTCACTTTAAAATATAAAGGTTTTCTATACTAGTAGTAAATATCAAAACCCTTTCATCAAAACGATTCCAACACTATTTTATTACAAACTCGTTTATAAAACCGTTTTCCAATCTATTAGTATATACAAACCTTTACCTCATTCGTATGAGAAAATCTAATTAAACGGCTTAGCAAAACAAGTGGTATGAAACGCTTGCGTTTACTTCGTCGGTTAATTTATGGACTTGTTCGATTGAAACTCTTGTGACAATTTTCTAGTGAAGATCTACAGTTTGTTCGTAAATATTTAAGTTAAGCAAGTGGTTATGGGACATGAAGCTAAACTCATATATTTACTAGCTTAGTGTGATTGACACTTCTTGACGATCAATGGCGATCATTTCCGTGATTTAGACTAGCAATGTGCGATGTCTCTTTGATTTGGTTCATCGGACGTTACGCTGTACGACGTCGTTGTTCCTTTTTATTGTGATTTGGTTCATCGGACGTTACGCTGTACGACGTTGATGTTCCATTTTACTACGTGTTGGTTCATCGGATGTTACGTTGTACGACATCGTTGTTCTTCCTTTTTATCGTGTGTTGGTTCATCGGACGTTACGCTTTACGACGTCGTTGTTCCTTTTTATCGTGTGTTGGTTCATCGGACGTTACGCTGTACGACGTCGTTGTTCCTTTTTATTGTGCTTTGGTTCATCGGACGTTACGCTGTACGACGTCGTTGTTCCTTTTTATTGTGCTTTGGTTCATCGGACGTTACGCGGTACGACGTCGTTGTTCCTTTTTATTGTGCTTTGGTTCATCGGACGTTACGCTGTACGACGTCGTTGTTCCTATTTATTATGTTTTCTGGATTTCTTGTTGATGATTTCTGGAATTTATGTTTCACCAACTTTTACAATTGGCATTGATATGTATGTCATTATTGTGGCTTGGTGGATTAAATAAAGAATATGACATTCTTTTTAATCTTTGAGAAGATTCTTGTGATATTGATTAATCTCTTGTTGGTTTTCAATTACATACTTATAGTAGTATGCCATTATGGTTATTATATGTTCATGCCATATCTTTTATTCTATACCATATCATCTGATATTTGTAGCTAGACTGATCCGTTTATTATTTTCTTCTTAAATAATACTCGGGTCAGACTCAGATTTTACAGGTGCTTCCTCATGACTTCCTATCTGGAACCATCATCTGACATTTGGCTAACTACTCTAGTTTAGTAGTTTTTTGTTATATACATTTGAGATTAGACTCCTTGATGTATACATATTCTTTTGCCTTGCACCTGTATAGCACGTGATGCTATTTTTTTGTGTTATTGTGGGTCTTATTTGACCACTACTCTGATGTACACTTTCATGTGTTATATTCATATCTATTTCCGCCTTTGTGATATGAATTGTCTGTGACTGATTTGTGTTATGTTTATTTCTATATTTGTTTCCGAAGTCCATATAGCCACTGTGTAGCAGCTTTGAGTTTGTATCGGTATGTCGGATTTCCTCTTGAGATGAAAAGTTATATTTTTATCTGGCATATCGGTACTCGCACAAAGCAATTATACAGATGGTCGCTCCCCAACAGCCTTATTCTCCGTGCTAGTTGACGGCATTACCTCGTAGTGTCCTTGGCTAGCGTGGGTATAGAGGTGGGGCGTCACAGCTTGGTATCAGAGCCAAACTTCGGAACAATGTGGAATAATGTTGCAAGGATCGTTGTCCTAAGTCTTTCTTAGGAATCGTGCCATAGGATTTGATTCGAGTCTTCGTACCGTTCTATCCTATTTTCTTTTTATGATTCCTTGTTTTATCAATCAAGGTTGTTTGATATTCATTTTTGAGAATAACCTTTTTCCTCTTCTTTCTTTCTTTCTTAGAGAAGAGAAATGGTTAGACCTGGTCGTTCCAGCGCCGGTCAATCTAGTGCTACTCCTCAGGAGGGAGTATTTATGTCTGCCCAGCAGCTTTTGGATCTTGTTAAGAATTCTCAAGCTATCGGATCCATTCCAGAGCCTACTCATCCTAGATCCGGTTTTGCACGCTTGTGTAGAGATTACACCGATTT
Source organism: Allium fistulosum (assembly GCA_030737815.1). Classification (NCBI taxonomy): domain Eukaryota; kingdom Viridiplantae; phylum Streptophyta; class Magnoliopsida; order Asparagales; family Amaryllidaceae; genus Allium; species Allium fistulosum. The sequence continues at coordinate 1,474,456,805 of CM060902.1, read as the reverse complement.
GGGTGGAAGGCCATTCCGGGGATCCGAGAGTGTCATTAAAATCCAAGCTTGGCTTAGATCATGCGACCGCATCTTTTCTCGCATGAATCTTGTTGATCTCCACCGAGTCCAAGTGGCTTCTAGCATGCTCCAAGAAAGAGCATTGGATTGGTATGAGCTTCTTATTTCTGAAATCGTTGAAGTGGATCTCACTTGGGAGCAATTTTGGGAAAGATTTGAATTGAAATTTGTGCCGGAGGCTGAAAAAGTAACTTTGGCCCGGCGTTTTATCGACCTTGTTCAAGGTGAATCTTCTGTGACGGACTACGTTGCATCTTTCGAATCTCTTTCTAAATACGGGGTTGAATACATTAATACCCCATTGAAGAAAAATCAGAGATTTATTTATGGTTTGAACAAGAATCTTAAGAAGCCATTACTTCTGAAACTAGAAGTTTCGTTTGGTCAGCTTATTGACATCGCTCTTCGTCTTGAAGAGGCCGATAGAGAAAGCGATATTGAAGTTGTGCGTGCCAAATAGAACTTCAACGACAACATGAAAAGGCCTATTAAATTCACCGGCCCCAATCCCATCAAGAAAGGGAAGCAACAAATTCCGGTAGCAAAGACTCCTACCTCTAATCATGGACGATGCTACAATTGTGGTCTTACGGACCACTATGCAAGGGAGTGCCCGAAACCTCTCTTTTGCCGTTATTACAAAAGTTCGGGTCATCTTATATCTACATGTCCCATTCTTAAAAGTAGGAGAGAGGGAGAGCTAAATGTTGTTCAAGCCCCCGGTGAGACTTCTCTTGGTTGAGGTAATCCTCCTTCTATCTTTGACGATATTTCTTTTGAGATTATCTTATTCGAGTTCTTTGTGATATGGGTTTTATCTCATTATTTTTATATCAAAAGAACTTGTGATTCTTTTTCTTTAAAACATTTCTGGGCTTGATGACTTCTTTGAGGATTGCGAATCCGGATTGGTGGATCCGCAGCACTCAATTTGTTTTTTTAATTATGTCGAAATTATTTTATGTGATTTTTCTTTCAGAGCCGATTTTTACTTATGCTTCGGAATCGAATTTTGTAAGGATTGGCTTAATTATTATGAAGCCATATCCTTTGTCCCGTGTGGGCTATTCATCTTCGACATTTTCAATCTGTTAAGCAGATTTCTGTTTTTTCCCTTGTGATTTTGATTCCAATTTGATGGCATCATTTTATTCTTTAAGCTCACATGATGAGGAAAGAGTTGTTTCTCTCATTCATGTAATTTGAGAATTTTTCGCTATTTTTGAGTTTGTCTTAGGATTATCACCTAAGCAATCTTTGGAGTGGTGGTAAGGTCTGTTTAGCTCGACCTTGCCACCGAATTTTTCATTTGCTACGAGTTGCGGGAGTTAACATTCCATTTACCGCATTCCGCGCTCGTTATGAAACTTATGAATGACTTGTTATGTCATTCTGTTTTCCCAGCTTATTTCATCCATTTTGTGAATCGAGCAATTCTACGATCTCGATGACTCCATTCTTGTATTTATTGATTTTAGGTGAAAACAGCAATTTAAAATTTTGCAAATCTTTTTCGTAAGATTTATTTATAAGTATGATTGGATTTTGTTCTTGAAACGAGCAAGGAATATTCTTAGAAACTTTAAGAGACATTTTTATCATATAAAAGATGATTTTTTGATTGTATTGCCCATTGAGTGCTTTAAGAATTCTGGTCGATGCGCTTGATCAACGTTATCGATAAGAATCTCCTAAACGCTTTGATGAGACAGTCAGACACAATATATATTGACTTGTAAAAATGTAAATTTTTCTAGAAAGATTATTACATAGAGATAAATGTAATTTGAAAGTTTTAGCTTTTCGGGAAAGAAGATTATTTAAAAGAAATTCTTTCTTTTCGATACTCTTATTCTTGGGATTCCCGAAGGGAACCAAGACTTTATCTTTTGTACCAATGCTAATCGTATTTGTTTGGATGCCGTTCTCTTGCAAAAGAGAACGTGCTATCACTTGTGCTTCTAAATCATTAAAGCCGATCGAGACTAGGTATGCCACTTATGATCTAGTGCTCGCGGCTATTGTTTTCGCTTTTAGAGTTTGGCATCATCATTATTTCTTTTTTTTGGGGGAGAAATTTGTCCTCTACCCCGATCATAAATCTTTGGAATATTTATTTTCTCAAAAGGAACTTAATATATGCTAGAGTTCCTTGCATCTTATGATCTTAATATTCTTTATACTCCCGAAAGGGGAAATCGTGTTGCCAATATCCTTAGTTGCAAACAACAAGTAGTTGTTTCTTTGATGATGTCCGAATGGAATGATCTTTTACCAAATTCGTCGGACGTTTCAATGTACTTCGTTTTATTGAGTTTCGTCTCATTTCTTTTATGGACTCGCGTCCGATGTTCTTTTATGGTGTTCGGTTCATTGGACGTACTTTTTTTTGTACTACGTCGGTGTTCCGAATTATTTGAGTTTCCGTTCATTGGACGTACCGTTATTGTACTACGTCGACGTTCGGGGTTATTCGTGTTTCCAGTTTCTCGGGCGTATTGTTATTGTACTACGCCGTTGCCCCTGCTCAATTTTCTGTTATTCATAACGTTTTCCACGTCTTTCAACTATGGAAATGCCTTTGGGATTTTGATTTTTATTCTTGAGCCCGGTGTTATTGTGGAAATTGAAGTTTCGCCTATTTGACTTATGAGCAACATTCCATTCGCATCATTGCTTCGGAGGTTGAGCGCCTTCGGAATAAAGATGTTCTTCTTATGAGAGTTCAATGGTTCTCAGATCCTAAGAATTGCTCTTGGGAATCCTGGAAATTCATCGAGCGATCCCGTTCAGGCTTACTCTTTCATGCTCTTTATGGTGAACTTCCTATTTCAAATTTCTTTTGTGTTGATATGATTTTATGGTTGTTACTCTTTATTTCCTTCTTAAGAATTACGAGGACGCAATTTCTTTAAGGAGGGGAGTCTGTAACAACCCGCATATTTATCAATTGTATATTTAAATATTTTATTTAAATATTTCATCGTTCATCGGATTTTAGTCCGAAAACCTACTTTTAGCAAACAGTCAAATTGGGACTCGAGACCACTTCCATTGAGTTTAAAATGATGTTTGCGACCTTTTTGAGTATAAACTTTGATATGTTTGAAGCTAGTCAAAAATTTTACCATTTGCACTTTGGGTTTGGGTTTGGGTTCAGCCCCTTTGACAACTTAACCCCCAAATCTGAACCACTTCTCCCCATTCTCCCTCACTTCCTCCTCCTTTCAGTTCTTGAGCAACAATGGTGAGTGGAATGGGAAATTAAAACTCCAAGCCCTAGTTCCTCTTGCAAATCCAAATTCTTGCTCCAAATCCAAAGAGAAGCTAAGGTATGCATCTCCATCTTCTTCTCCAATTCATTCTCTCTTTGATTTCAGAAAATTCCTAAACCTAATTAGGGAAGTGTTTCCTTTTTAAGCTTAGATTCAAGCTTCTTGTGTTGAGATTGAAGTGTGGTTGATCTTCCCTTGTCTTCAAGCTTCTCATTCATTGTTTTTGGATTCAAAGGTGAGATTTTTATCTCACATCTATGACTATAATTATCTTTGGTTTTTAGGTATGAATTCCTAACACCTCGTCATGTGTATTTGCCCTTGATTTGGATTAGTTTTGTGAATATTCCAATTTTTGGGTTTCTATGTCAAATTTATGTGAAAATCCTTTTATGGATGTTTGATCATGCTTTTGGTGATGCACCGAGGAGCATATAGGGCCGGGTTGCTGTTTGGCATAATCCCTTAGAGCCAATGTTCGTCCGGTTGCGTTTTGGAAGAGTTTTCTCTTCATTTTGTATAGGCTGAAAAACAGCCCAGGCATGATTCAGTCGACTGAATTCTCTGTTCAGTCGACTGAACCTGGAACCCAAAAGTTTCCAGGCATGATTCAGTCGACTGAAAACTCTGTTAAGTCGACTGAACCTAGAAACAGAAAGGTTCCTGAACCTGGAAACAGAAAGGTTCCTGAACCTGGAAAATTTCCAGGCACAGGGTCAGTCGACTGAAAAACTCTGTTCAATCGACTGAACCTGCTGTTTCAGTCCAGTTTGCCTTTTTGGATTGAATTTCCAATTTGAATCGATTCGTGATGATCCTATTTGTTGTTATCATTTATTATGACTTTGATGACTCCTTTTTCAGGATTTTTGAATTTCCACTTCGATGGATTCTTTATCGGTTTAATTGGATTTGATTCACGTCTTCGAATGTGAATTTTTATGATTGATTGTTTCTACAATCACTTCTATGATTTGTCACTTTAAAATATAAAGGTTTTCTATACTAGTAGTAAATATCAAAACCCTTTCATCAAAACGATTCCAACACTATTTTATTACAAACTCGTTTATAAAACCGTTTTCCAATCTATTAGTATATACAAACCTTTACCTCATTCGTATGAGAAAATCTAATTAAACGGCTTAGCAAAACAAGTGGTATGAAACGCTTGCGTTTACTTCGTCGGTTAATTTATGGACTTGTTCGATTGAAACTCTTGTGACAATTTTCTAGTGAAGATCTACAGTTTGTTCGTAAATATTTAAGTTAAGCAAGTGGTTATGGGACATGAAGCTAAACTCATATATTTACTAGCTTAGTGTGATTGACACTTCTTGACGATAAATGGCGATCATTTCCGTGATTTAGACTAGCAATGTGAGATGTCTCTTTGATTTGGTTCATCGGACGTTACGCTGTACGACGTCGTTGTTCCTTTTTATTGTGATTTGGTTCATCGGACGTTACGCTGTACGACGTTGATGTTCCATTTTACTACGTGTTGGTTCATCGGATGTTACGTTGTACGACATCGTTGTTCTTCCTTTTTATCGTGTGTTGGTTCATCGGACGTTACGCTTTACGACGTCGTTGTTCCTTTTTATCTTGTGATGGTTCATCGGACGTTACGCTGTACGACGTCGTTGTTCCTTTTTATTGTGCTTTGGTTCATCGGACGTTACGCTGTACGACGTCGTTGTTCCTTTTTATTGTGCTTTGGTTCATCGGACGTTACGCGGTACGACGTCGTTGTTCCTTTTTATTGTGCTTTGGTTCATCGGACGTTACGCTGTACGACGTCGTTGTTCCTATTTATTATGTTTTCTGGATTTCTTGTTGATGATTTCTGGAATTTATGTTTCACCAACTTTTACAATTGGCATTGATATGTATGTCATTATTGTGGCTTGGTGGATTAAATAAAGAATATGACATTCTTTTTAATCTTTGAGAAGATTCTTGTGATATTGATTAATCTCTTGTTGGTTTTCAATTACATACTTATAGTAGTATGCCATTATGGTTATTATATGTTCATGCCATATCTTTTATTCTATACCATATCATCTGATATTTGTAGCTAGACTGATCCGTTTATTATTTTCTTCTTAAATAATACTCGGGTCAGACTCAGATTTTACAGGTGCTTCCTCATGACTTCCTATCTGGAACCATCATCTGACATTTGGCTAACTACTCTAGTTTAGTAGTTTTTTGTTATATACATTTGAGATTAGACTCCTTGATGTATACATATTCTTTTGCCTTGCACCTGTATAGCACGTGATGCTATTTTTTTGTGTTATTGTGGATCTTATTTGACCACTACTCTGATGTACACTTTCATGTGTTATATTCATATCTATTTCCGCCTTTGTGATATGAATTGTCTGTGACTGATTTGTGTTATGTTTATTTCTATATTTGTTTCCGAAGTCCATATAACCACTGTGTAGCAGCTTTGAGTTTGTATCGGTATGTCGGATTTCCTCTTGAGATGAAAAGTTATATTTTTATCTGGCATATCGGTACTCGCATAAAGCAATTATACAGATGGTCGCTCCCCAACAGCCTTATTCTCCGTGCTAGTTGACGGCATTATCTCGTAGTGTCCTTGGCTAGCGTGGGTATAGAGGTGGGGCGTCACATAAACTGAAAAATATAACATGTTATATGTATAACATATACCATATATAACATTATGTAATATTTGACCATATCAGTCAGTTAAGATTTCTCTAGGCTGTATTTTTTTTCCATCCTTATCCAAAAATTTCCGAATCAATGAATGAGTTATGTATTAAAAACTGAATAAATGATACAAATATCAAAACGGAAATGGTTTTACAATGTTGGAAACGATTAAATTAGTTGATTATGATTAATTAATTTAAACAAATGAATATATCTTTATACAATGGTTTTACAATGGTTTTACAATGCCGTTATTATATCAATTTATTGCATCATCAACAACTATATAACGTTATACAATCATGGGCAGCAACCATATAACTTTATACAATTCTGTTTATAAACTGAAAAATATAACATGTTATATATATGGCACTGATATCGCTCTATTAACTTTTAAATAAAAAAACATGTTAGAGTATTTATAACCATTAGATATTGTTTGGTAGCATATACCATGTAAAACATTGCATAATATTAGACCATATTTGTCGGTTAAGATTTCTTTAGACCATTTTTTTTCCATCCTGATCCAAAAATTTCTGAATCAATGAATGAGTTACGATACTACAGATGAGTTGAAATCGACGTGGCATGCATATTCATAACCCTTAATCGGTCCAACATAGGAATATTCAAACTTTATAACACAAATATAGCATTCTAGAAATATCCACCGAATCCTGTAAATGCCACTCATTCTATCCATCTATATTCACATCTCCTTCCACCCATGTTCTTTTTCCACTTCTCTCTCATGTCATCCCCGTTCAATTCCCTCACCACCAAATGTCTTTTTTGGACACGCTTCATTGAGTTGCTCGCCATTGTTAATCTTCAATATTACAGCTTCAGGGTAATGTAATAATATCTTTGAAACTGTGCTTTACACTATAGTCCTATCTTGCACTTATATTTTCAATCTTGTTCTATAGGAAAATAAACATTTTTGCGACCGCAACTTCTACACTTTTATTTTATATTAAAAAGGTATTTTGCATGTTTTAGACGTTATTTGTATTGTTTATTTAAGTCCATTGCTATGTGTATTCTCAAAATAATTTCATGATTACATGTTATTTACGGACATTAAATCAACCGATCGATGAAAATTTATTCTTTTTTCATGTTATTTTTTATTTTTAAATATATTTCAATCTTATTCTACAGAAAAAACAATTTCTATGCAACTTCTACACTTCTTTTTTATATTAAAAAGATAATTTGCACTTTTTAGTATTTGTTTGTATTGTATATTTAAGTACATTGCTCTATGTGTTCTCAAAATAATATCATGATTATATGTTATTTACGGACATAAAATCAATTGATCGATGAATATTTATTCTTTTTTCATTTTACTTTTTATTCTAAAATATAGTTCATCTTATTCTACAGAAGAAAAAATCATTTCTACGTAGGTTACTTCTGTTTTATTTTAAAAGGGTAGTTTGCACTTTTTAGAATTTATTTGTATTGTTATTTAAGTGCATCGCTCTATGTATTCTCAAAATAATATCATGATTACATGTTAGTTATGGACATAAAATCAACTGATCGATGTAAATTCCACTACAAAAACGGCTACTTATAGCAGCACCTATTTGCGTCGGCTAGCGACGGCTAAAAAACACGGCCGACGCTACCCGTTGCATATATAGTCTGTATATGCAGACAGCAACCTGCCAATGAAACATTTCACTCTTTCCCCACAAAACCTGAAACTGCCACCTCTTTCTCCATCTCCCCCAGCCGTCGCGCCACCCCAACTGCCGCCTCCTACCGTCGTTTGCCGCCACCAACGCCGTCGCTCCTTCCGGTATCTCCTCCTCAAATTTCGGCTTATAATTTAGGTATGATTATAAAACCCTAATTTTGAAAATTTGTGGACTATGGATTTGAAATTGATTATTATTTCGTATGAGTGGATAATAGTGTGTTCTAAGTTGATTTGGGGATGTAATTAAAACCCTAATTAGAAAATTAGTTGAATATGGATTTGTAGTTGATGATTATTGCGTATTAGTTATGTTAATAGTGTATTAGTTGATTTGGAGATATTAATTAATGGTTTGATTGTTTAATTTGGAACTAAAAATTAGGGTTGCTTTAAAATCCAACAATTAGTGTGTAATCATTGATTAACATGCTTATTAATAAGTGTACATGGAATGTTTTTGTTATAGTTTAGAACCATGTTTGATAAGTGTGTGTTAGTATAAAATTAATTTAATTTAATTTATTATAAGTGTCAACTTATAATTTTAGTTTACAAAATGGTTAAGCTAAAAATTTTAATTGTTAACTGAATTTTAAAATAAGTTTTAAATTTTAAATTTATTAAATAAAATATTTAAATAGTTAAATGAACTATTAAATTTTGAAAGGAGCATAACAACAACAAATATTCTACTGAAATCGATTTTGTAAAAAAATTAAGAAATGAATATAACAACAACAAATATTATACTGAAATCGATTTTGTAAAAAATAAGAAATGAATATAACAACAACAAATATTCTTCTAAAATCGATTTTATAAAAAAAATAAGAAATTAATATAAGAACATTAAATATTCTACTGAAATCGATTTTGTAACAAAATTAAGAAATGAATATAACAACAACAAATATTATACCAAAATCGATTTTGTCTAAAATTAAGAAATCGATATAACAATAAATATTCTACTAAAATCGATTTTATAAAAATTAAGAAATGAATATAAGGACAAGAAATATTCTACTAAAATGGATTTTGAAAAAAATTAGGAAATGAGTACAACAACAAATGTTGTACTGAAATAGATTTTCTGAAAAGTTAATAAATAAATATAACAATAACAAATATTCTACTGAAATCAATTTTCTAAAAAACTAAGGAATGAATATAAAAACAAAAAAGTGTTAAGTATTATTTTAATAAATACGACAACAACAACAACAACAATTTAAAACCTTTAGTCCCAAAAGGCTTTAATTTATTTAGAAATACAACAACAAAAACAATACACCCATTGGATGCAAAGTTATGCGTAGAAGAGAAGTGAAGTGCTGTCGAAATTAGATAGAAGCGTGGTGTGTGAAGCCTTTAGTCCTAAATGGCTTTACTTTATTTTAGAAAATACAACAACAATATATCATTTGAGGGCAAGTTATACGTAGAAGAGAAGTGAACTAAAATGTTGTCGAAATTACTAACATATATTTTTAAATTAGGAACAATATTCGATTATTTTCTCGACCATACTTGGATGTATGAAGTCAAAACAAGTATGAAAGGTTTGGTGAACGAACATTTCTAAAATGGTGTACACGAATTTATTAGATTCACTACATCTAATAATCGAAATAATGAAGAACTTTGATGCCCTTGTAGTGGGTGCCAACATTTGAAGTATTAGAAACCAGACACAGTTAAAGTACATTTGTATAAATCTGGTTTTGTGCCAAATTATTATTTGTGGGATCGTCATGGAGAACATGTTGCACCTACGCTTAATTCTATAGCGTCAGAGGACGATCATGTTATGATGAACCCAATAGAAGATATGGTGGAAGATGCAGCACGATCAATGTTCCCTACTGTCCAAGTTGACGTTCAAGACAAAAACATCGAAGAAGAACCGAATGTGGGAGCAAAAAAATTTATGATTTACTAGATACTGCTAAGAGGCCTTGTGGGATGGTTGTAAAAGTGGAACCGAATTATTAGTAACCGCCGAATACATTACTATGAAATCAAAATTCAACTTTACAAAAGCTGGATTTACAGCAGTTGTAGAAGCTGCAAAATGACATATGCCACCTAATAATCTGATGTGCGATGGTCATTATAAAGTGAAAACACTTATATCGGCTTTTGGTCTGCCGTACCAAAAGATAGATACATGTAAAAATGGTTGTATGTTGTATTGGAAAGATGACATTAACCTTAGAAACTGCAAAATATGCAATGAGGAAAGATACAAACCAAGAAAAAAGAAAGGAAAGGAAGTTTCGTACAAGAGAATGCATTATTTACCCATCACTCCTAGACTTCAAAGGTTATATGCGTCTTCAGCTACGACATGTCATATGTAATGGCATAGTGTGAGAACATAGGAAGAGGGAACTTTGACACATTCATCTGATGGAGAAGTATGGAAACATTTCGATAAAACATACCCTGTGTTTGCTGCAAAGAGTCGTAACGTGAGACTTGGTTTATATGCGGATGGATTTTCACCATTCTCTCAGTTTGGTAGTAAATATTCATCTTGGCCAATTATCGTTACTCCGTATAATTTACCTCCATGGATGTGTATGAAAACTCCATATATGTTTTTGACTGTTGTCGTCCTTGGCCCTAATGATCCAACACAAAGAATCGATGTTTATTTACAACCATTGATAGAGAAGTTGAAAACACTATGGCATGAATGAGTTGAAACATACGACATTTCAAGAAAAAAGAATTTTCGTATGTTCGCTTCTTTGTTATGGACTATTAGTGATTTCCATGCATATGGGATGCTTTCAGGTTGGAGTACAGCTGGTCGTCTAGCTTGTTCTTATTGCATGGAAGAAACACGAGCATTTTCTTTACGGTATGAAAAAAAATTTCATGGTTTGATTGACATCAGTGTTTTCTCCATCCCAATCATAATTTTAGAAAAGATAAAAAAAACTTTAAAGCTAACAAAAAAGAGAATATGCAACCGCTAAAGGTTTGGTCAAGCGAAGAAATATATGAAATTGTGAAGGACTATCCGAAAATACATAAAACTGGAGTACAGACTGAAATTCCAAGTAAATCGGACATTCATAAATGTGCAAACAAAGTATATTTTAAGAGTAACCATATTGGAAAGATCTCTTACTCCGACATAATATTGACCTGATGCACAATGAAAAAAACGTGTTTGATAACGTGTTTAATACTATTATGAATATAAAGGGCAAAACTAAGGACAATTTGAATGCGAGACTTGATATAGCACAATTTTGTAAGCGTCTCGAACTTCATATGAAGCCGATGACAATAAAAAAACCAAAGCACACTATGAACTAGACAGCAAGCAAGTAAAACTTGTGCTAAAGTGGGTAGAAGGACTAAGATGCCTTGATGGGATTTCTTCTAATCTCTGTAGATGTGTTGACTTTAAAAATAATAAAATTAGTGGGATGAAAAGTCATGATTGCCATATCATGATGGAATATTTATTACCGGTGGTTTTTAAAGAACTGTTGCCCGTAAAAGTATGAAGTGTTATAATAGAATTAAGTATGTTTTATAAACAGCTTTGTTCAACGACGTTAAAAGTCGACCGTATACGAAAACTTGAAATAGAAATCCATATATTGCTCTACAAACTGGAGAAAATATTTCCGCCAGGTTTCTTTAATGTAATGGAGCATTTACCCATTCATCTTCCTTTCGAAGCACTTCTTCGAGGTCCTGTGCAATATGGATGGATGTATCCATTTGAGAGGTAATACCGACTATCCGTAATATTATGTTATTCTAAATTGAATTTAATTAATTTTCTAATAGGTCTTCGTTTAAGAGGTAATTCAGATTTAAATAAGAAAATTTGAATTGAATTAATTTTTTACTAGGTACTTGAATCATCTGAAGAAAAAAGTTAGACAAAAAGCATGAGTTGAAGGTTCGATTTGCTAATCATATCTTGAAGAAGAAGCTTCATTCTTTTTCTCTCATTACTTCAGTGGCCATGTAAATTTATCATTTGTAAGTTTTCCTCGTAATGATAAAGCCGTTGAACAAGACTCCTCTCAAATAATGTTATCTATTTTTAGACAACATGGCCGACCTGCTGGAAAATGTGTGGAAATATGGTTAGACGATAGAGATTACCATATAGTGGCAAAGGTTGTGCCTAAGAGTGCGGGGTAAGTATCAAATTTATTGCTTTTTTAATTTTTAAAATTATACTAATTAAATTCCTACACTAAAATTTATATAGGGGATTTGAAGTTGAGACTTTGGACTATATCCTATAGGTATCCAGGAAGGCCTATATGAGTCGGAAGTCTGAATGCTGGCCTCATTGGGATGACATCCCAAACCATGTTAAGAACGCTATATGGGCCGACTTGATGATAAGTATAAATTTATAATTCATTTGGAAAATAATATAATGTACATAATTTTAATTAATTTCAATATACAGCCGTCGTCTGTGTCGATCCGCAGGACATGGATGTATTTGCAAATCACTGGAACCAGAAGACGCGGAAAAATTATAGGGACACCCTCTCCAAAGCAAAGAACACGAGAAAGAAACCGTCGTGGATGAGCGCCGATGTTGGGATGAATTTCTCCAGTTGTGGGAAACCTCTGAAATGAAAGTAAGTTATCTAATTTCATATTGTTATTATAATTTTTTAAATTTCGTATATTAGTTGCATTAAATTAGTTAAACATGTCTTTAAATTTATAGGAACTATCGGCACGAAACCATGTAAACATGAATAAAAATCCTGCTTTGCATCGTGGTGGATCAAAATCCTTTTAGCAACATCGCATAGAGTTGGTAAGTTTACCAATTGCGTTTATAAACAGATGTAACATTATTTATTTATATTTGTAACATTGTTCGTTAACATTGTTCATTAATCATATTTGTAACATTATTTAATCATATTTGTAACAGCATAGGAAGTTAAATTGTGAGCCTACAATGGCTGAGGTTTTCACAATGACGCACGCCGTCGAGCAGAAAGATGAGGAAGACAATGTTTCATATATTTGGACAGATGATAAATCTCAATCAATAATGGTAAACATGCTTTTTTTATTTCAAACTTCTAAATTAAATTTTTATTATGGAAAATTTTTGTTCGTGATTGCAGAAAAGATATGACACAGAGCATGCTTGAGTGGCACAATCCACCAGCCGTTAGTTGACCTTAGAAGAGTCAAACAGTATATGGAATGCTTTGATTGACCCTCCTTCGTGAAATAGGCGTTACGGTTTCGGAAATCAGGAGGTAAAATGCTTTATTAACAAATATATAAGCAATATTTAATACTAAGCATAAATTATAACCCGCTATTAATTATTTACAAGCCATGATGATCCAGTCGTCCTATAGAAGATCCCAGACTGAAGTGGAGATAGCCTAATCGAAACAACAGCTAGCGGAGATCAATGATTGGCGAAAGAGTGGGGCGTTGACGCAACAGCTAGATGAGCATATTGCGGCATACTTAGTTGAGCATGGGAAAATGCCGGGGGAGGACGACGACGAGGAGGATGATGAGTAGGTATGGCTGTGTTTCTGATGGATTTTGATCATTTTGTTTTGTACATATGTGACATGTGTTACATTTATGGATTTGATACTTGTTTGTTGGTTGGGTTGTTTGATGGATTAAAGGATGTTTTGTTTGATGTACATGAGTTGGTTGGTATGTTTTGTTTGATGTACTTGTTTGTAGGTATGGTTTTGTAGTTTGATGAGATATTGGTATTGGTTGATGAAATGGTTGTGTAAATATTGATATTTGCGTTACATATTTGATTATGTGTGATATGTATGAGATTATACGATTCTTGCATTGGTAGTAGTTGTGAAATTGAGTATATATGTGTTGTAAATGAGGTGGATGGAGATTTATGCGTTTGGATGGCCTAAGGAGGCGTTTGGTGTAGAAAAATGGTTCCATATTAGCGACGAATAATGACGCCCTATTGGTTCCACGCTAGCGACGGCTGATTGATCCTTGGTTAGTGACGACTGTGCGGCAGCCCTTCAACTTCTAAGATGTTGCCATGTGTCCACTTAGCCGTCACTAAACGTCGTAATATGGCGACAGAGCCGTCGTTAAAACCATCACTTTCTCTGTTGGTGACGGGTTAAATAGCGACGGCCGCCGACGCCATTTTTCCGTCGCTATTTACTGTTGTTCTTGTAGTGTTCATTCTTTTTTCATGTCATTTTTTATTTTTAAATATACACAAAGATTATGCTTCTTATAAAAAATGTTCAAAAGTACATGTCAGTCATCGCTTTATTATTACTTTACTGTATATATTAAAAAAATTAATTTCAGCATATAACACAATTTAACAGCCAACTAATGGATATTAAACACTAATAAGCAAAGGTCGACTTAAAAAAATGATATATCTCCGAAAGCATCTTCAACGAAAAATAGTGTAAATGTTCAAAAATCAACAAGCGACGATAAGAAAATACCTCTCAAAAGATGATCTTGGTTGGGATGATAAATTTACTTCTGAAGTGGTAAGTGGTATATCATTAAAAAAATTCAAAAAAATAATATATTTAAATTTTATTATCTCATATGTTTTCTCTTTCTATTTTTGCTATCAACGTAACTTCCAGAAATGTCTCTCTATAAACATTACCAAATGTTATTATTATCAATTAAAAAAAGGATCTAGCAACTATAATTTTTTATAAATTCAGTACACTCTCTACATATATTACCAAACTTAGTACCAATTAAATATATAATCTAACAATTAAACTTTTTATACGTTTTCGATTTTTATTAATTGATAACATAAACGAAAATTCAACCTAATAAAAAATTAAACATTTTTAGTTTTGAAAAAAAAAACGCTATTTTTCTTTGCAACGGTAATAATAACAATGGCCTCCTTCTCTCTCTCTGATTAGCGATTTTTCTGGCCTCTTCCTCTTCCCCCGGCTGCTTTCGCTTTCCCTCTCCAGCGCTATTTCGCTGCTCTCTCTGATTTTGCGATTCTCTGTTCGTGGTTATGGGTGCTGATTTTAGGGCACAGGAGATGGATTTTGGGGTTTATTTTTTTCGTGGCGATTTTGTGCTGCGTTGTCCCTCTTTTGCGTCCATTGCTGATGCCCTGTTAACCCTTGTCCCTCCACCCCTGTCGGTTAGCTTCACTGGCTCTTGCTCTATTGAGATTTGTGTGTTTTCGTTTGTCGCCTTCTCGGCGCTGGCTCGATTCAGGTTTGTAGATGTAGATGGGTGTTTCTTGGCTCTGGATCCCATATTCAGTTCTCTTCCTTCGATTCCAGCGAGTTTCAACAGATCGAAGGAAGAGATCTTCTCTTATGATGCTCCTTGCGGTGATGCTTCGATGTTGGAAGTGCCTCTCGGTCAGAGGGACCTTTCTCCTCGTTTTGCTCCGTGTATTGTTTTCGCTGATGAGTTGGACGGTGTTGGTTCTGACCAACCAGCTATTACCTTTGGTTCGGTTGATGCAGCTCTGGTAGAGCTCGATGGTTCTTTGGATGTTTGCCGTTCCTACTCGAGCCACAATCGAGATTTCATCACTCGTTTTGTGCCTCGCTTAGTCTTTGTGGGATCGGCTGTTGGCTGTGATCCGCTTGAGGATTCTGTTGCTTTTGGGACTGTTGTCGATCCTGGCTTTGGTTTTGCGACAGGGGTTAAGGAGTTGATAGCCTTAACTCCTTCAGTTGCCCGGCCAGTTGCTGTTGGGGTGGGCGGTGGTTCTGGAATCGATTCTTGGGAGCCTCTGTCTCCTCCTGTAACTGTGGTGAATATTGAAGAGGTCTTGTCGCCCTTGCTTTCTACGCCGAGGCTGCAGTCCTTGTCTCCGGCCTTTCAGGTTTGTTTTGCTTGCTGCTGGCAGGTGAGCAGCTCTGGTTACTGTTTTGTTCCTGTTGATTGTTGTGGGTTGCCATCTATTTGTGGGCTGTCGGTTTTATCTGTTTTCAGTTGTTGCTTGAGCCATGTCACACTTTTGTGTGAGCTCCCTGACACTGCCGTCTCTATTGAGACTGGGAGTGTGTCAGGTCACTTGCTGCCTGTTGCGTTTTATTCGTTCTACGGCTTATTGTCGCATTCCTTTCGGTCACAGCATTCCTGGCCTCAGTTGTTTTTGTTGGCTTTTGTGTGCTGCATAGGTGGTGCTCAACCCAGGGTAGTTGTCTGGGTTGTTTTACTGGCTGATCAGTTTTGGTTTCTTTTGTTGAGTCGTGACGAGGCAGATCCTATATCGTCACTGACTTTGTCTTTCTGGTGTAAACTTTCTTTTTCTGGTTTCGTTAGGCTTATTCGGAGGATGCTGAGGGACTGGAGCTGTTGGGTCGGATTTTCTCTTTGCCCTGTTCGTATAGTGGCCACTCTTGACCACTATATGGATAGTCTGAGATTCTGCCAGCCTTTTTGCTCCTCTTTCCCCTCTGATAGGCCCGCCTTGCGACTCTTACCTGCTACGCGGGGCTGTTTTGTTAGTAACAGTCCTGCATTGGTAAGAATCCGACAGCAATATGGGTCGCTGTTCGTTAGCACCCTTACATTCCTTCACTCTGTTCCGTTTGTTTCTTCTTTTTCTTCCTCTCCTCTATCCGCTATTTCGCCATTCTCTTTTCCCCCCTCGTCGGTTGAGGCTTCTCAACCGGTGTCTCCTTACTCTTGCCATGCCGGAGCTTTTAGTTATTCTACCTCTTATTTATCTGATTGGTTTCTTCGGCAGATTGGCTTGCGACTGATTCGCCTTCCCTCTTTTTGCCGGATTACCCAGGAGGAGCCGGATCTTTCGGTTGCCCAGGGTCTTTCTTCCTCCTGCTGCTCTTCTGATTGCTCCCTTCCTGCTTCCTCTTGCTCCTTGTCCATTTCCATTCCTCTTATGAGTAAGGCAGAGATTGCGCTCCTCAACGAGCGTCTCGACTACATTGCTAGGAATTCTTCGCAGGCGCCATCGCCGCTTGGTGCCTCGAAGACTTCTGCTTCGGGTTCGGGTCTTGTAGTGTCTTCAGAGACGCTTCCTCAGCGTCCTCATCTTTCTGACTCTATCACCAAGACGTCTCGGCGTCGATCGCGTAGAGTCCAGACTACCCCCCGCACCATTCGCACACGCTCTATAGCGGCGTCCGAGCAGATCGACCGATCCTCTCGGTACTCGCTGTACCTCGTCTGAGTCCTCTTTTTGGGATCTCCGGTTCTCGCTTTTAATGGCGAATTTGCTGTTCTGGAATGTCCGTGGTATAGGCAATGATGCGTCTTTGGCTAGGCTTAAACGCATTGTCAAGAAACATTCTGTTGGCTTGATCGCTCTCCTGGAACCTTTTCTGGGACCGGAAGCCATTTCCGGCATCGTCTTATCCTTAGGTTTTGGCGGAGGCTTTGCCAATGTTTCGGGGAAGATTTGGATCCTATGGTCCAGATCCATATCGGTTCAGGCCGCTTTTGATTCCCATCAGCTCTTCTCTTTAGCTTGCTCGTCCCCTTCTTTTAGTTCTCCCTTTCTTTTCTCTGCGGTTTATGCCAAATGTGATCGACTGGAGAGATTAGTTCTCTGGGCGGACATATTACGGCTCGATTCGCTGGGTTTCTCCGCTTCCGTGATAGGTGGTGATTTTAACATTGTCGCCTGCCAGGAGGAAAAAAGGGCAGGAGCCGCCATCAACCGGGTTGCGATGGCGGATTTCAACTCCTTCATTGTCAGCTCTGGTCTGTCTGAGCTTCCCTTTGTTGGTTCCGCTTTCACCTGGTCCAACAACCAAGCGGGGCCGAACCGCATCCTTTCCCGACTTGATCGGGTTTTCGGGTCGGAGGAGTGGTTTCGTCTCCCCTACTCCTTTTCGATTGAGCATCTCCATCGGTCTTTCTCTGACCATGCCCCCATGGTTGTCCGCTGCTCTCCCCGCTCTTTAACGGGGCCATCTTCCTTTCGGTTTCAGAGCATGTGGATTTCTCACCATTCCTTTCTCCAAGTTGTCGCTAATTCTTGGAGAATTCCTCTTGTTGCATCTCCCTGTGAGGTGTTCGGTCGTAAGCTTAAGCGCCTTAAAGTTTGCCTTAAGGATTGGAACATTCAGGTCTTTAAGAACATTTTCGACCGCGTTCGCTTGGCCGAAGAGTCTCTTATCGCAGCCGAATCCTTGCTAGATGAGGATCCTAACGAGGCTAACAAGGAGGCCTGGGCTCTTGCCCAAACCATTTTCTCCTCGGAACTTCGTATCGAGAACGACTACCTTCGTCAAAAGGCTAGGATCAAGTGGGTAGTGGTTGGTGATACTAACTCTAAATTCTTCCATTCCTCTATTCGCAAGAAGAATAACCTCCTCACGATCCGTGAGATTTTGCGACAGGATCAATCTACGGCCTCTTCCCCTGAAGATGTCAAAGAGACCATCCTGTCCCATTTTCAGTCCTTTCTTGGCTCTCCGTCGGTCTCTGTTTCTGACCCTGCTCTGCTGGCCTTTATTCCTCGTATTGTTCTTTCTCCGGATAGTTACCTTATAGCGGATCTCCCTTCCTCTGAGGAGATACGTGCTGCTGTCTTTGCGCTTAGCAAGGACAGTGCCAGTGGTCCGGATGGTTTCAATGGTGTTTTTTTTAGACATGCTTGGTCTATTATCCAGGTTGATTTTTGTCTTGCCATTCAATCCTTTTTCTCTGGGGGTGCCCTTCCATCTGGATGGACTTCGACCAACATTGTCCTTATTCCAAAATGTGAGACCCCTAGGTCGTGCTTGGATTTCCGGCCAATCAGTCTTTGCAATTTTTCGAACAAAGTTATCTCTAAAATCTTGTCCACTCGTTTGGCCCCCTACCTTGAGCGTATCATCTCTCCTTCTCAAGCGGGATTTGTAAAGGGACGTTTGATCACTGATAACGTTCTGCTCGCCCAGGAACTTTTTTCCCAGATCGACCGAAAGGTCAGGGGTTCTAACGTTGTCTTCAAACTGGACATGGCTAAGGCCTATGATCGCATGTCCTGGTTTTTCATCATCAAGGTATTAAGGGCTTTCGGGTTTCCGGAACCCCTTATTGACTTGGTTTGGAGGCTTATCTCCAACTGCTGGTTCTCTGTTCTTATAAATGGGTCGGCTCATGGTTATTTCAAAGCCGGTAGGGGGCTGCGAAAGGGAGACCCTCTGTCGCCTTCACTCTTTGTGATCGCGGCAGAGGCTTTCGTTCGTGGTCTTCAATCCTTGACTATCTATGGTCAGATTCAACGCTTCGGGATACCGAGGGGCTGCCCCCTGGTCTCTTCCTTGTCCTTCGCTGATGACGTTGTCATTTTTTCGAATGGTAGCGTCTCCTCTGTCCGTCGGCTTCTCGACTTTCTTCATCAGTACGAGCGTTCTTCGGGTCAACTTGTTAATCCTGCCAAATGTTGTTTCGTCCATGCTAAAGATTTGCCTCTCGCTCGTGCTACGTGGATCGAGTCTGTCTCCGGGTTCAAGGAAGCCACCCTTCCTCTTCCATACTTGGGTGTTGTCATGTATCGCGGTAGAAAGCTCAATGCTATTTTCGACCCTTTGACCGATAAAGTTAGGGGCAAGATCTTACGCTGGAATGCATCTCTTATTTCTCAAGCTGGTAGACTAGTTCTTATCAAATCCGTGTTGGATTCGATAGGAACCCATGTTTTTGCAGCTATGACCCCCACTTCTTCTTTCTTCCGGTCTTACCGGTCGTTGGCCTCTGCTTTCTTCTGGGGCAACAAAGACAGTGACCGTCGACACCATTGGGTGTCGTGGGACGAGGTCTGTCGCCCCAAAAATGAAGGCGGTTTGGGTCTGCGCAACCCAAAGGACCTTTGTGCCGCCTTTGCCTGCAAATTATGGAACAGATTTGGCGCCAACAATTCCTTATGGGCCTCTTTCCTTCATGCGAAATACCGCAGTCTTGAGGGTTCTAACTTCTCAGGTTCTCCGTCTTTTGCTAGTGAGACCTAGAAGCACATGCAAACGGTGAAGCCTCTCTCCGACTCTCATGGTGGCTCTTCTGGTTGGGATGGATCTCCTTTTTCCATCCTCAAAGCTTGGTCTTCTATTAGAATTCAAGCCCATATTCGCCCGATCTTTTCTTTCATCTGGGACTCTCGTATTCCCCCCAAGGTATCTATTTTGATGTGGCGGATTCTACATGATGGATTGCCACTAGACGAGAACCTTCAAAAAATAGGAATTCCTCTAGTTTCTCGTTGTAGATGCTGCGGCAACGGGGAATCAGAATCCCTGAATCATTTGTTTTTTGGTGGTTTCTCAGCCAGATCGTGCTGGAATTACTTCGGAAACCTTCTTGGTTATCGTCAGTTAGCCAGCTCCCCTTCTGATCTCCTTAACTCATGGTGGTCTGGGAATGGTGGTAAGTCTCTTCGCTCTATTGTTCTTCGCTTGATCCCCTGCCTCATCTGCTGGCACCTCTGGTGTGCGCGGAACAAGGCAACCTTCGAAAACTCTAGTATGGATCCCTCTTCTATTATTCGGTGTGTGAGGAAAGACGTCTTTCTCGCTTTCCGTGGTAGACCTTTCAGGGGTCGGTTGAACTCCCGTGCGGAGCAACTGGTCGGACATCTCTCTATCTCGTGTGCTTTGTCTCACGCTAGACTGGGAGTAGGCTGATTTTCGCGAGTGAGCCCTGGCCTCCACCCAGCGCTCACATCCCCTCCCCCCCTTTTTTTTGTGTTTAATGCTGTTGCTAGTTTTCCAGGTTCCTTTCTGCTTGGTTCTTCTATGGCTCGATTGGGCATTGGTTGTCTGCTTTCGGATTCCGGACTCCATTTATTAGCTGGTTTCTGGTGGTTCACTGTGGTTGTTCTGCGGCTATGACTGGTCTTGATCTTCTTTTATGCCTCTGGTTTGGTGTTGTTGGCGTCTGCTTTACTCTGACTGCCAACTTCCATGTGTTCTTTTTTTGCTGGATTAGCGTTTACTATTTGGCTTTCTTGTGGTTAGGCTTGGAGGTCTGGCCTTTTCCTTAGGGGTAAGGCGGATTAGTGCTTGTTGGTGGATCGCTTCCTCCATTTCCTCCACTATCTTGGTGTAGATTTGTGGCTGTCTTTTGTGTATTGGGTTAATTATCCGCTGTTGTTTTGCGGTATTCTCTTTTTGGTGGTTTTCGTCCCATCTTGTTTTATGTTTTTGTGAGCCCTCGGAGAAAGGCGTTTTTTCTCCTCTATTTATATTATACTATTCTTTTGGTAAAAAAAAAAATAAATAATAATAATAATAAATTAAACGTTTCAACTTAGGTGTGAAATTTGAACTAATTACACATGATTTCAATGCAAAAACATAGCCTCATATTTAAGAAAATTATTTTTCTTAAACATGTTAAACACAATTTGTAAAAAGTAAAATCAATTTACTCGTGAAGCATGCGTCATCGTCACACGCGAAGCATGTGCAATTATCATGTGCGAAATGCGTGACGTAACACTTGTTAGATTATAATGACTATGTTAAAGTGAAACAATATAACATTTGTATTTGTTATTTTGTAAGAAAATATATAGTCGTCATCAATACTATATCAAAAAAATTTCCAAGCGGTGCCCTTATTTATTGAAAAGTTTTGTAATTGATGTTTTTTTAATTGAATTTGTGCATTAAAATGATAACTTTGGCAACTAAAAAACTTAATGTGCACGTAATCCGTTTTTTAGTTGGTAAATGACAACTATTTTAAATGGATAATATTTATTTGTTAGTCCGAGCAAAAATCACGTTTCAACTTTAGTTATCGTTCAAAATTTATTACAAAGATAAATGTTATAATTTGAATCTGCGCACACAAATTTTAAAAAAGAAATTACACTTGCACAATTTCAAAATACGTATATTTGTGTTCACGCACTTTAAAATTGCACAAATAAAGATTATGACATGATTAAAATCAAACATATTTTTGTAATAAGTTTGTAAGGAGATCTCAAGTTGAACTAATTTAGCTTTGGCAAGTGGAAAAACAATCCTGTCCAGAGTCATTTCACTCTAAACAGCTCGTCACCCCTTAATCATGTCATAAATTAAATACATTCATATATTTATTTATTGATATACAACATCCCTAACGTAACAAGCATTATATCATATATTATGAAACATCGTACCTATTTTACTCCTCATAAATAATGTAAATTGTAGCCACCAACTTTAACAGCCAAGGCATTCATCTCTTTGGTAACTGTCACTCTTTATTTCTTACTATAAAAACATATCTCCTCTCCCATATTTCTCATTTCCATCAAACTTTTTCTACAACTTTGTTGCTTGTATAATGGATCCATACCTGAGTATGAGAGAAGACGCCATGTTTATTGAAATAGAAAAACGACTTTTGCATCTTATTTCTGAAGAAGATGAAGAAAAGGAAGTCGCATGCAAATTTGATAGTCCTCTAAATAATACAAACATGCAACTCGACTTTTATTCAACCAACAATGCGATGAAAGAGTGTAACTGTCCTTTGAATACAAACATGCAACTCGGGTTCTATCACCATACAAGTTTGAATTTGAATTTGGACTTGAATTTGAATTTGAAACCAAGAGCAAGAGCTAGAGGGACTGGAGTTTTCATTCCTCAAGCAAGAGCTAGAGGGACCGGAGTTTTCATTCCTCAAGCAGCACCAAATTGTTACGTTCCTCAGAAAAATCCTTATAACAGAACGAGGAGCAAAGCAAAATTGTGCGTTCAAGGAAGGGAAGACAATGTGAAATCTACACTTGCTATAGCCGGACAGTATTAAACGGATGCATATTACGTTTATGAATGGTTGCTATTACCTTTCAGTATTTATCATGTTAATTAAGAATTAATGACTTCCTTAATCTACCTTTCTATTTTGAACAATGAAAATGATCTCACTTTGTAGTTGACGTGGAACTTAAGTGAAATAAAGGTTGTTCTACTTTGTAATGAAATGTTTGACAGGATTCGATGTCTTCATTTTATACAATATGATCTATTAAATATTATTGATGAAGTAAACCTGTTTCCAATACAGTAAAGTGATGAGGTCCTGTCAATGTGCTGATCTAAGCCTAAGCTTTTATTACACCGTGGCATTGGATGGAAATGTTTTAAACCACTTTTAATGCCATTAAACCGTTTACTAAACTGGAAACGCAGCATTTTCGAAGAGCTACTATATTTTCGAAGATTGATTTGAAGAGCGGTTATCATCAAATTCGAATCAGACCGGGAGATGAATGGAAGACAGCATTCAAGACGAGGGAAGGATTGTATGAATGGCTGGTCATGCCATTTGGTCTTTCGAATGCACCGAGTACATTTATGTAGGTGATGAATCAGATTTTTAGACCATTCATTGGGAAGTTTGTAGTGGTGTATTTTGATGATATTCTGATATACAGTGAAAGTGCAAAGGAACATTTGCAACATCTGAAAGAAGTGTTGATGGTACTGCGACAGGAACAGTTTTATGTTGCAACGAAGAAATGCGTGTTCATGACGCATAGTGTTTTATTTCTGGGGTATGTTGTTTCGAAGGAGGGAATACAGGTGGACCAAAATAAAGTTGAAGCTATCAGAGATTGGCCGCAACCCAAGACAATAACGGAAGTTTGTAGTTTTCACGGGTTGGCTTCATTTTATCGAAGGTTTACTCCACACTTTAGTAGTGTGATGGCGCCTGTTACAGATTGTATGAAGGTAAACAGTTTTCATGGTCAGAGGAAGTAGGGGATGCTTTTGGGAAGATCAAGGAGCTGTTGACGTCTGCACCAATTCTAGTATTACCAGATTTTCAGTTATTGTTTGAGCTACATACTGACGCATCCAAGGTTGGGATTGGAGGAGTGTTGAGTCAGAGGGGACGTCCCATTGCATATTTTAGTGAGAAGCTATCAGGAGCGAAGATGAGATATAGTACATACGATGTGGAATTTTATGCTGTTGTACAAGCTATTAAACACTGGAAACACTATCTATTTCAGAAA
The DNA here is from genome assembly GCA_030737815.1 of Allium fistulosum. NCBI lineage: Eukaryota > Viridiplantae > Streptophyta > Magnoliopsida > Asparagales > Amaryllidaceae > Allium > Allium fistulosum. The sequence goes on along the minus strand of CM060902.1, from coordinate 1,474,433,092 downwards.
GAGTTTGTTCTTTACACTGATCATGAGGCGTTGAAGCATTTACATGGACAGGACAAGATTTCAGCAAGACATGCATCATGGATTGCCTATCTACAACAATTTACATTTGTTGTGAAACACAAATTTGGAGTTACAAACCGTGTGGAGGATGCGCTGAGTAGAAGAAATCACTTGTTAACTACATTGAAGGTTGAAGTGACGGGGTTTGAGGTACTGCCAGAATTATTTGTTGATGATCCTTACTTCGCAAAGTTTGTATATAAAGTCAAGAAGGGAAAGACAGATGAGTTTATGATGGTGGATGGTTTTCTGTTTAAAGGAAATCGATTATGTATACCAAATAGCAGCTTGAGAATGAAGATTATCAAGGAGTTGCACGAGGAAGGACATGTAGGACGGGATCGTACGTTACATTTGATTTCTCAATCTTACTTTTGGCCGTCAATGAGGAAAGAGGTGGAAAGGTTTGTGGAGCGATGTCATATCTGTCAGATTTCGAAAGGAACTGCGACCAATGCTGGATTATATATGCCATTACCTGTACCAACTAAACCTTGGGTTGATTTGAGTATGGATTTTGTTTTGGGTTTGCCTCGAACTCAAAGGGGAAACGATTCCATTTATGTGGTGGTTGACCAATTTTCGAAAATGGCACATTTTATTGCTTGTAAGAAGATGGCGGATGCTGTTCATGTTGCTCAGTTATTTTTCAAAGAAATCTATCGACTTCATGGATTGCCAGAATCTATTGTGTCGGATAGGGATACTCGTTTCCTGAGTCATTTTTGGCTAAGTTTGTGGAAGATGGTCAGAACGAAGCTGAATTTTAGTAGTGCTTACCATCCGCAAACTGATGGACAAACGGAGGTGGTTAATAGATCGTTGGGAAATTTATTGCGATGTTTGGTGAAAGATCATCTGAAAAGCTGGGATGTGAAGTTATGCCAAGCAGAGTTTGCTCATAATCATGCGGTAAATCGTAGCACAGGTTTCAGTCCATTCCAGGTCGTGTATTCAAACTTGCCAAAAGGGCCGTTGGATTTAGTAATGATACCGCAGCCAAAGGGGACAGTTAAAAGAGCTGCTGATTTTGTTGATAGTTTGACGGAATGTCATAAAATCGTTCAGGAACGTTTGGAGAAGGCGAATGAGAAGTATAAAAGATCCGCAGACTTGAAACGAAGAAATGTTGAGTTTAATGAAGGAGACTTAGTGTATGCAGTGTTAACGAAGGATCGTTTTCCAGTGTGCGCTTATAACAAGTTGAAAGCCAGGAAAATTGGTCCTGTAGAAGTCGTGAAACGGATTAATGAAAATGCTTATAAGTTGAAGCTGCCGGAGGATGTGTACACTTCTGACGTGTTCAATGTTAAGCATCTCGTACCATATTATGGGGATGAACGATCCGATGTGGAAGAATTTACAAATTCGAGGATGAATTTTTCTCAGCCTGGGGAGGATGATGCAGCTTAGGCCAGAGTCAAAGCAGTGCAAGCAACGAATTCACAAGGCCTAGGTCGTCCACGGTCTAAGGAAGGGATAGCTTTAGGTCGTCCACGACCTAACAAGGCAAGAGATAAAAGGTTACGACCTAATAATGCCATCCAGGCTACGAATTCTGTGGAGAAGTTAAGTTGTTACAAAGTCCTAGGTCGTTCACGACTTAACTCAAGCGGGTTACGATCTAAGGATATTTTTAAGTCGGTCGAACGACCTAACGAGCTGCGATCTCTACGACCTAAAGAGTTAGATCGCTGCTTGGTTATGCCGCACTGAAAGTTAAGCCGCACTGGAAGTTAACTCGTTACCGACCGAAGAGCTTAAGTCGCTGGGATGTTTAGATCGTTGACGACCTAAGATTAGGTCGTGAGTCGTATGTCATGACATTGTAATATATGTGTATTTTCTTAAGTCGTGAGTTGTGGATGTCTGACTTTCTGTTAAGTCGCGAGAGTAGTTAGGTCGTATACGACCTAAGTGTTGTAAAGATGTGTGTGTTGTATCGGGTATTTTAGGTCGTTAACGACCTTGTTTGAGTCGTATGTCGTGTGTGTCGAGGCGCTGTGTGTTTTAGGGTCGTGTACGAGTTATGTTGAGTCGGTAGAACTGCTGAGCCATTAAGTCGTTGACGACCTAATTGAGTCGTAAGTCGTATACGACTTAAGGGTCAGGTGATACTGCTATAAATAGGGAGTGTGTTGTACATTTTGAGGTTGGTTAATTTGGAATAAAATTCTTGTTTGTTAGCTTTGTGCTTTCAATTAAATTGGTAGTTGAGTGTAATCTCCTATCTCCACTCTCGGTTAATCGAGTGCGCTCGATTCAACAATTGCTGAAGCCGATTCACGGTATCTAGTGCGCTAGATCAACGTGCGAAGAATCGTAGATCTTTAAACACGGTATAGTGCGCTATCAACGTGTTTGGGATAGCTAGATTCAGGCATCTTTGGATGAACGGAGTTGGGCATTTGGTATTCTTCAATTCACCGATCGCTACTTTCACAGAATCATCATTTTGTTAATCCGCTGCTGCGTCATTTGGTATCAGAGCTTGTTTTAGCCAATCATAGCTAAATCGAGTCTTGGAGCCAATTCTTTGAAGAATTTCGAAGTTGAAGTGTTAGCCGAGCTTGAAGTGTAGAGCCGAGCTAAGTAGAAGTGTTGGAGATTGAAAGTTTCATTATTTGGAGAAGTTGTGTTCATCGTGTTCATCATATTTTCGCAACAAAGTGGGAGTTTACGATCCATTTCTTTTTAGATCAAAAGTGAAAAGTGTTTGAATTTGGCCGTGATTGTTTGCGCGCCAAAAGAGAAGTTTGAATTTTTGAAGTGTTGAAGAGCTTCGGCCGAGCTAAGCAATTGAAGACAAGCCGAGCTAAGTTAGGTCGTTTGATCTTGAGACGAGCTAATTGATTGAAGTTCTTGTAGAATATATTCGAATTGTTGAAGTATTTGTGAAGTTTCAATAATGCCACCGAGAAGAGCTAATCGACATCAAAACGTTGAAGATTTGTATAAGCGAGAAGATGTCAAGCAAATGGAACAACGCATGAGTAACAAATTCAATGAAAAGCTGGATGAAGGTATTGGGAGGTTAGAGAAGCTTATGATGGATATGAATCAACCCCGAAGAAGAACATCGCCAATTTCAAACCAAGGTGGAAACAGGGTTTCGCCGTCGGTTTCGGGAGGACGAAGAATGTCGCCACAATCTCATCAAGGAAGAAGAAGTCATAGAGAATTCGATGATGAACCATATCGAGATGATGAAAGACAAAGTAGAAGGGATATGCGCGATCATAGAGATGTGGATGGACGGGATCGTTATCGAAGTACATCTGTTATTGATGAAGATGGGGATAGAGGAAGTTATCATTATCGAAATCATGGCCAAGGAAGAAATCGAGATCGAGATTTTGAGGATGATCGTCGATGGGAATCGGGAATGAAAACTGAAATTCCAGAATTCAAAGGTGGTATGCAAGCTGAGGAGTTTTTGGATTGGTTGTCTAATGTTGAAGAGATTTTTGATTTCAAGGAAGTTCCAGAACATCGTAGAGTAAAGTTGGTTGCTACTAGATTGAGGGGTAGAGCTTTAGCGTGGTGGCAGCAAACCAAACTTACACGTGAACGGATGGGGAAGTCAAAGGTTGAATCATAGGAAAAGATGAGGAAAATGATGAAAGCTACTTTCTTGCCATATAACTATCAATCGCTTATGTATCAGACGTTGCAGAACTTGAGGCAAGGAACGAAGACTGTTAATGACTATGCTGATGAATTTTATCAACTGATTGCAAGGAACGACATCATGGAGACAGAGGAACAATTAATAGCCAAATTTGTTGGAGTGTTGCGTATGCAGATTCAAGACATGGTAAATATGTTTGATCCCAGATCTGTAGCAGAAGCACACCAGAAAGCGTTAGCTTGGGAGAAGCAGGGAAGACGAGGAGGTGGTGTGTTTACAAATTCCAACAATCCAGGGAAGGGTGTTAGTGGAAGTTCTAATGTTTCAAAGGCTGTTGCAAAACTAGTTGTGAATGAGGTTGGGAAGGCAAAAGTCAATAATGGTTTCAAGTGTTATAATTGTCAAGAAGTGGGCCACAAAAGTAATGAATGTCCAAAGCCGAAGAAACGAGCTATGATAGCGGAGGTTGAGGATGAGGATGAAGAAGCTGAATGTTCCAATTCACCACCTGATGAGGAGGAAGAAGAAGTGTCGGGAGACGAAGGTTGTAATCTGATGATGAGGAGGTCTTGTTTAACACCAAAGCAAGAGGAGGATTGTAGTTGGTTGAGGAGCAATATTTTTCAGTCGACATGTACTATTCTGGGAAAAGTTTGCAAGTTTGTTATTGATGCTGGAAGCTGTGATAATATAATTTCTTCAGAAGCTGTGAGGAAGTTGGCATTGAAAATTGAGAAACATTCGAAACCATACAAGTTGGCTTGGTTGAGAAAAGGCGGGGAGGTAAAGGTTGGACGAAGGGCTTGTGTGAATTTTTCAATTGGAAAGAAATACAAAGACGAAATCTGGTGCGATGTGGTAGATATGGATGTCTGTCATTTGTTGCTGGGAAGACCGTGGCAGTATGATAGGGCGGTGCAACATGATGGACGTACCAACAGTTACAGTTTCATGTTTGAAGGCACGAAGATTACTCTAGTTCCAAAGAAGCGACAACCAGAAGAAAACAAGCTGGAGGAGATTGAAGAGTTGAAAACTTTGCTATCTTTGAAGGAGTTTGTTAAGGAGGTCGAGGAGGAGCCGGAAGTGTTCTTGTTGATTGGGCGTGAGAGCAGTGAAGAGGTTGAGATTACAGAAGAAGTGAAACCAGTGTTGAAAGAGTTTGAAGATGTATTCCCAGATGAGTTACCAAAGGAGTTACCGCCACTAAGAGACATTCAACATCAAATTGATCTTGTTCCGGGAGCAATGTTGCCGCACATACCACATTATCGAATGAGTCCGAAGGAACATGAAGAATTAAGAAGGCAGGTGGAAGAATTGCTTGAACAGGGGCGTATACAGGAGATTTTAAGTCTGTGTGCTGTACCAGCATTACTCGTACCGAAGAAGGATGGTTCATGGAGGATGTGCACCGATAGTCGGGCGCTAAATAAGATTACAGTGAGATATAGATTTCCAATGCCGAGGCTTGATGATTTGTTAGATCAATTAAGCGGAGCTACTATATTTTCGAAGATTGATTTGAAGAGCGGTTATCATCAAATTCGAATCAGACCGGGAGATGAATGGAAGACAGCATTCAAGACGAGGGAAGGATTGTATGAATGGCTGGTCATGCCATTTGGTCTTTCGAATGCACCGAGTACATTTATGTAGGTGATGAATCAGATTTTTAGACCATTCATTGGGAAGTTTGTAGTGGTGTATTTTGATGATATTCTGATATACAGTGAAAGTGCAAAGGAACATTTGCAACATCTGAAAGAAGTGTTGATGGTACTGCGACAGGAACAGTTTTATGTTGCAACGAAGAAATGCGTGTTCATGACGCACAGTGTTTTATTTCTGGGGTATGTTGTTTCGAAGGAGGGAATACAGGTGGACCAAAATAAAGTTGAAGCTATCAGAGATTGGCCGCAACCCAAGACAATAACGGAAGTTTGTAGTTTTCACGGGTTGGCTTCATTTTATCGAAGGTTTACTCCACACTTTAGTAGTGTGATGGCGCCTGTTACAGATTGTATGAAGGTAAACAGTTTTCATGGTCAGAGGAAGTAGGGGATGCTTTTGGGAAGATCAAGGAGCTGTTGACGTCTGCACCAATTCTAGTATTACCAGATTTTCAGTTATTGTTTGAGCTACATACTGACGCATCCAAGGTTGGGATTGGAGGAGTGTTGAGTCAGAGGGGACGTCCCATTGCATATTTTAGTGAGAAGCTATCAGGAGCGAAGATGAGATATAGTACATACGATGTGGAATTTTATGCTGTTGTACAAGCTATTAAACACTGGAAACACTATCTATTTCAGAAAGAGTTTGTTCTTTACACTGATCATGAGGCGTTGAAGCATTTACATGGACAGGACAAGATTTCAGCAAGACATGCATCATGGATTGCCTATCTACAACAATTTACATTTGTTGTGAAACACAAATTTGGAGTTACAAACCGTGTGGAGGATGCGCTGAGTAGAAGAAATCACTTGTTAACTACATTGAAGGTTGAAGTGACGGGGTTTGAGGTACTGCCAGAATTATTTGTTGATGATCCTTACTTCGCAAAGTTTGTATATAAAGTCAAGAAGGGAAAGACAGATGAGTTTATGATGGTGGATGGTTTTCTGTTTAAAGGAAATCGATTATGTATACCAAATAGCAGCTTGAGAATGAAGATTATCAAGGAGTTGCACGAGGAAGGACATGTAGGACGGGATCGTACGTTACATTTGATTTCTCAATCTTACTTTTGGCCGTCAATGAGGAAAGAGGTGGAAAGGTTTGTGGAGCGATGTCATATCTGTCAGATTTCGAAAGGAACTGCGACCAATGCTGGATTATATATGCCATTACCTGTACCAACTAAACCTTGGGTTGATTTGAGTATGGATTTTGTTTTGGGTTTGCCTCGAACTCAAAGGGGAAACGATTCCATTTATGTGGTGGTTGACCAATTTTCGAAAATGGCACATTTTATTGCTTGTAAGAAGATGGCGGATGCTGTTCATGTTGCTCAGTTATTTTTCAAAGAAATCTATCGACTTCATGGATTGCCAGAATCTATTGTGTCGGATAGGGATACTCGTTTCCTGAGTCATTTTTGGCTAAGTTTGTGGAAGATGGTCAGAACGAAGCTGAATTTTAGTAGTTCTTACCATCCGCAAACTGATGGACAAACGGAGGTGGTTAATAGATCGCTGGGAAATTTATTGCGATGTTTGGTGAAAGATCATCTGAAAAGCTGGGATGTGAAGTTATGCCAAGCAGAGTTTGCTCATAATCATGCGGTAAATCGTAGCACAGGTTTCAGTCCATTCCAGGTCGTGTATTCAAACTTGCCAAAAGGGCCGTTGGATTTAGTAATGATACCGCAGCCAAAGGGGACAGTTAAAAGAGCTGCTGATTTTGTTGATAGTTTGACGGAATGTCATAAAATCGTTCAGGAACGTTTGGAGAAGGCGAATGAGAAGTATAAAAGATCCGCAGACTTGAAACGAAGAAATGTTGAGTTTAATGAAGGAGACTTAGTGTATGCAGTGTTAACGAAGGATCGTTTTCCAGTGTGCGCTTATAACAAGTTGAAAGCCAGGAAAATTGGTCCTGTAGAAGTCGTGAAACGGATTAATGAAAATGCTTATAAGTTGAAGCTGCCGGAGGATGTGTACACTTCTGACGTGTTCAATGTTAAGCATCTCGTACCATATTATGGGGATGAACGATCCGATGTGGAAGAATTTACAAATTCGAGGATGAATTTTTCTCAGCCTGGGGAGGATGATGCAGCTTAGGCCAGAGTCGAAGCAGTGCAAGCAACGAATTCACAAGGCCTAGGTCATCCATGGTCTAAGGAAGGGATAGCTTTAGGTCATCCACGACCTAACAAGGCAAGAGATAAAAGGTTACGACCTAATAATGCCATCCAGGCTACGAATTCTGTGGAGAAGTTAAGTTGTTACAAAGTCCTAGGTCGTTCACGACTTAACTCAAGCGGGTTACGATCTAAGGATATTTTTAAGTCGGTCGAACGACCTAACGAGCTGCGATCTCTACGACCTAAAGAGTTAGATCGCTGCTTGGTTATGCCGCACTGAAAGTTAAGCCGCACTGGAAGTTAACTCGTTACCGACCAAAGAGCTTAAGTCGCTGGGATGTTTAGATCGTTGACGACCTAAGATTAGGTCGTGAGTCGTATGTCATGACATTGTAATATATGTGTATTTTCTTAAGTCGTGAGTTGTGGATGTCTGACTTTCTGTTAAGTCGCGAGAGTAGTTAGGTCGTATACGACCTAAGTGTTGTAAAGATGTGTGTGTTGTATCGGGTATTTTAGGTCGTTAACGACCTTGTTTGAGTCGTATGTCGTCTGTGTCGAGGCGCTGTTTGTTTTAGGGTCGTGTACGAGTTATGTTGAGTCGGTAGAACTGCTGAGCCGTTAAGTCGTTGACGACCTAATTGAGTCGTAAGTCGTATACGACTTAAGGGTCAGGGTGAAACTGCTATAAATAGGGAGTGTGTTGTAAATTTTGAGGTTAGTTAATTTGGAATAAAATTCTTGTTTGTTAGCTTTGTGCTTTCAATTAAATTGGTAGTTGAGTGTAATCTCCTATCTCCACTCTCGGTTAATCGAGTGCACTCGATTCAACGATTGCTGAAGCCGATTCACGGTATCTAGTCCGCTAGATCAACGTGCGAAGAATCGTAGATCTTTAAACACGGTATAGTGCGCTATCAACGTGTTTGGGATAGCTAGATTCCGGCATCTTTGGATCAACGGAGTTGGGCATTTGGTATTCTTCAATTCACCGATCGCTACTTTCACAGAATCATCATTTTGTTATTCCGCTGCTGCGTCAGAAATGATCATCAAAGACAATTCAATTTTTGATGCCAACCCTGATCGGATCTCAAAGGGATTTTCACCCCCTTCTTGATTCTCCGGCTCCTCCTTCCTCTTTTTTCTGAATTCATAAAGACCAACCACCGGATCAAGAAAACGATGGTTTTCAGATGGTCAAATATCGTCATAAGGGTCCATCTACGAAATTCCAGAGGCAATCTCAAGGTTCTGTCATTAATATTCCAACAAGAACGTTGTCTAGAAGACAAAATGCTAACCAGAATTCTAATCAACAGCAAAGTAGAAACAAATAGACCCTTATTCCTCTAAGAATTCACTCAGTGGAACCATCTAGTGCAGCAAAACCATCATCTTTTTGAACATATCTGATCAGGAAATGTGGGTTATTTCCAACTACAAATTTGGGTTACTCTGCGCCTATTAAGATAGACGATAAAAAAATTGTTGTTATTAAAGAGGAGATAAGCCGAAGAACCGAGGATAAATGGAGTAATTCTATAGTAGCTTATGTTTTCGGATCTCTGTGATATCCCGAAATTTCAAGGAATTTAAAATGTGATAATCTCTTAATTAATTATTTAAAATTGGTAAAGTTTGTTATTTTCAAACAATTTAATAATGAGTTGTTTTTAAATATAGTTATAAATAGATTTTAAATAAACATATTATTTCAAATTTAATAAGTGTTGTTTAAATGTATATATATGTGTATTTGAATTGATTTTAAATTTGGATTTTTAAATTTACTTTGAATTTGGATTTAAAATATATGAATAAGGTTTTTATTTAAAAATAAGATTTGTTTTATATTATTCTCTTTAAAGAAATTTTTTTATAGAAATTTGGAAGAGTATTTATTTAATAGGAATAAATACAAAAGCTTTTAAATTAGCATTTAAAAATAAATTAAATAATTTTATATGATTTTTATTTAAATCATAATTGGTTTACATTCTATTTTCTTTTAAAGATTGTATTTATATAAAATTTAGAAAGCATTTATAAATTTATAAAAGTACTTATTTATTAGGAAATTTAATAATAAAAGCTTTTAAATCCATTTAAAATAATATAAATATAAATTATTACAAGTGTTAACATATTATACTATCTAAGCACATGTGTTAACATATTAATCAAGGTAAAAGACAAGTGTCACACATTTTATTTTATTTATTTATTTTCTTTAATTTTAAATAAACCATAAATTAGTTTATATAATCATTCATCTTCCCTTCCTATTTCTTTTCTAATCTCATTTCAAAAATCTGAAACTTTCTCAAACAAGAAAACAATGGCCAGACTTACAATCATTCCCTCAAAATCAAAACCTGAAATACTCCTCATCTCAAATGCAAAACTCTGTCATTTAAACCTGAATTCATTCCTCAAAAACTAAACACTGTAAAGCATTTTTCAAAGCCTGTAACATTTTTCAAACCTGAGATTAAATCAAAGCAAACTCAAGAAAAATCAAAACAAGAACATCTCAGTTTTCAAAGATCAAGTTTCCCAGTAACAAGCTTTAAAAGATCATCATAGTATTCAGTTTTCAAAAACCAAGGAGACATTTCAGTTTCAAGCATTTTTCAAGTTTCCAGTTTTAAAAGTTCTCTGGTTTCTCTGTTTAAAATAGGTGAGTAAACCTTTATTTTTAAAAATAGTTTTTAGATATGAGAATAAACTTAAATGTTGTGATGAATCTTTATAGTAATATGGTTTGCATATGATTTTATCTGTGAATGCATGCTTGTATAAATAAAATGCCTGTACTAAAATTAGTATGTATAAATATATGCTTCTCTATTATTTAATATGAGTAAATTAAGCTTAAACAGTTTTTAATTAGATTCATGTGATAGATGTTTGAAGTAAAAGTGTGATGCATGTTGAATATATATATGCATGTTGTTGTGAATATGAATATATGTATATATGAATATAGAAACTGTGTGCATGTATGGATGTATCAGAGATCATCTCTGTTTAAGTTACAGAGTTCAAATATTTGTTCAAAAAAATTCCAATTCTCCTTATCTAGTCTCTGTTAGGCTTAGTAATTCAAACGAATCATGTTTGTTTAAACATAAACTAAGATTTAAATTTTGTTAAGTGAAATAATTTTGTAAAATTCTGGAAATAAAGAAAAGACAGTGAAAAAATTATAAATAGGTAAAACTCAAGTATAATAATTCTTGGATTCACCTATATAATCGTAATCTCTATTAAAAACCATGATTTTTAAAAGTTAAATCACAATTTTTAACTTGGAATCGAGAGAGAATTCAAGTATTGATCGGGAAATGGGTTTTATGCTTTTTCTGGTGATCGACGTCTCAGGGATGATCGGGGTCGGGAAAAATCATCTGAATAATTCTTGTTCATCATGGCATCAGGATTTGATCGAAGTAGGGTTTTGAGTGGGTTTTAGTCGAGGTCGAAAATTTGATGACTACGTCTACGTCGAAGCATCGAGTTGATCAGGACGAGGGCGAAATGAAGCCGGAGAACAAGGCGAAGGTGTGGGCGGAGTTTCATGGTCGCTGGTGGTCGGAGACGCCAGGACGGGGTGGATTCTTGTTCGATGTTTCCTGTTCCAGTTCGACCAGATGGTTCGATTTTGATTTTGGGTTTGGGTTGACGATTTGGTGATTGGAATCGAAGGTTTAGGCGATCGTCGATGTGTGAGAGGTATTAGTGGTGGCCGGAGCATCGCCGTTGGTCAGTGCATGTGCACACGAGTTTGTGTGTGTCAGTGTTTTTGTTTTGAGAGGAAGAAGAATTTGTATACGGGTTTGATCTCGAGAATATGAGAGTGCGACTCGAAGTAGATATCGGCTCGAAGGGAAACTCGAGAAATTTGGGTTTGTGCTCGGGTTTGTCTTCGGGATTGTAAGAGAACTGTTTTAGATTTTAACTTTAAAAAAATTTTAAAAGTTTTTTTTTAAAGCAAGGTTTTGAAAATTTAAATGGAAGCTAGTTTTAAAACTACTACTTGATAATATTTTAAATATCTAAAGGAAGTTTGTAACTTTATTTTATCAAGTTGAATGTTTATTTTTATTTCAAAACTTAATTAAATGTTTAATTAAGGAAGTAAATTTTTAAGATAAAATGTTTTAATATGTTAGTGATAATTAGATCATTATAAGATAATGTTTTATCTTAAGGATAATTAAGGTTTTAATGATTGAGATTAATTAAGTTAATTAAGAAATTTAAATATAATTAATTAATTTAATTAATTAAGGATAAAGGATTAATTAAGTAATTAATTAAGAATAATTAATTAAATTAATTAATGATTAAGGATAATTAATTTATAATTGAGGGTTATAATTAATTAACTAAAGGTTAATTAATTGTAATTAAGGATTATTAATTAAATAATTAAGATTGATTAATTAATGATTAGTGATTAATTAATTAAGTAATTAGAGATTTATAAATTGGTAATTAAGAAGTACTTAATTTGTAATTAAGTTTTATTAATTAATAATTAAGTTTTATTAATTAATAATTAAAGGGTAATTAAGTTGTTTATGGTAATTAAGAATTTATCAACTGGTAATTAAAGATTAATTAATTTGTTTATGGGTAATTAAGGGATAAATTACCAAGTGTAATTAATTAAATAAATGTGATTAATTTAAGTTAATTAATTTGTAAATTAATTAAAGATAATCACTTGATAAAGGATTAAGTGTAATTGCTTAATAAGATTGATAAGTGAAATTACTTAGGGTAAGTAATTAATGTATAATTACTAGATATAATTAATTAAAGGGGATTACTTAATGATAAGTAATTTAAGGATAATTAATTAGTAGAAGTAATTAAGGATTAATTACTTAGTGTAATTAATTAAAGGATTAATAAAATTAATTAAGGAGTTAATTAATTAGAGTAAGTAATTACAAAATGGTAATTACCATTTATAATTTATTAAGGTGGATTAATGGAAGTGATTAATTAAAGTTAATTAATTAATGTAATTAATTAAAGAATTAATGTAATTAATTATAGTTAATTAATTAATGAAGTAATTAAAGATTTAATTACTGTTAATGGTTAAGAATAATTAATTTGTGAAATTAATTAAAGGATAATTACTTTATGTAATTAATGAATAATTAATCAAGAATGATTAATATTTAATGAGTAATTAATTAATTAAAGGTTTGTAATTAATGATTGATTGATTAAGCAAGGTTAGATAATTAATTCTTAAGTAATTAATTTAATTTAAGTTAATTAAATTAATTATAACATAGGGTTAATAATTGTTGCTTATGGATGATTGTTGTGTAGAATATCTGATTTGGTTGATATCTATTGGATGATATGCTATGATATTTTGTGATATGATATTTGATATATCTATGATAAATGTGTGATATTTATCTGTGAATGCTGTGTGAATTCAAGTATTGAATTGAATTAAATTGTTTTAACCTTAAAACAACTTGGACCTAAAAGATACGTTTTGGATTTCGATGAGACCGGGATCGGGTTTCCAGATTTGGATATCCGAATACCACATTGATCCAAATTAACGATAGGTCGTGAATCTCAAGTGAAGATGAAGATTCATAGTGCAAGGGTTATTGTCGTTAACTCTGAGGGTGATTCCAAAATGAGTGTAACGAGATAATGCCTTCGGTTTCGTTCTAACCTGGAACGAACTTGTATGGATTGAATGCTTTCAGAACATCGTCAGGTGGACGATGAGCATTCTAAGTGATGTGTTCTGATTAAAGATAATCGTAGCCTCAAGCCTCATCAACCGGGAATGGCTAAAACAGGGGAGGTGCACGCAAGGTTAAGTGGGTAGCACCCAAGTAGGATAAGATTTTCCCCTGTCTAGAGTACCTTTTTATTTCGGCTGTGTGGGCGGTTGTTTGGCCACAACCGCGGGGTTGTCTTATTCGGACTATCCAGTAAGGGGTAGCTCCAGCTTTGTGTTGCAGGAGGTCGGGAGTGATCCTCGGTACGTTGATCTAGGCCACGTACTGTGACGGGCGGTACCCCTGCCATTGTATGGAATCCAATTTCCAATAAGTGGTCTCGGACTTGATTGTATAACCCACTTTGTGGCTAGTATGCTGGAATTTAATAATGTAACAATTTCAGCTATATGAGTATTTATTTGAAAACCCTAGACCCTATTGTAATATAATTGAATTTCCTATCAAATGTTTTGGTTAGCGTAAGGTAAAAACTTACCCATGTTTATGTGTGGGAAGTCTTACGTGATACCTTTGTTTCAAATAGTTTTCAAGTTAAACAACTTAACCGTTTACTCACACCAGACCCATGTCTGACCCGGAGTTTATTTCTGTTTTCTTAAACTCTTGGGTACTCAAAATTTTTTATGAGTAGCCAAGTGATCAGGTTTTGCTTAGACGAATTTTGGAAGGACCTGGAGCTGGAGACTTGGCGTAGCTATATATATATATGTATCTTTTCGCTGTGTATTGACTCTATGGTGTATTTTGTGGGATGTAATGTAATGACAGATACTCATGACTGTATTGTTTTGAATGTTGTATAACTGGGTAACTCTGATATGTGTAAAGACTATGTAATGGTTATGTGATATATTATATTTTGTTCCGTTTCCGCTGTGAGATTCTGATATCTGTTAGTTCTTTCTTCTATCTTTTCTATTTCTATCTATTTCTTTCTTATTGATGATACGTCTTTCTATGGAATGAAAGTCGGGTCGTCACAATCTCGACCTTATTATTATCATTTCAGGGATTTTGTTATTAAAACATGGAACCCAACTGGTAAATTCGAGATATACACAAGAAATAATGGTTTCTTTATTATTAGATTCTCGAACGAATTTGATTGTAATAAAATCATTCAAAATGGTCCATTCTTTAATAAGGCAAACTTATTATTATGAAAAAATGGGACAAGAAAATGGTTCTTGTTCGAGATCTATTATCAACCTATCTAATCTGGATAAGACTACCAGAATTAAATCTCAGATTACGGGATAAAGAAGCTTTCACTGCCATTGCTAGTGTTGTAGGCAATCCGATTAAGTTAGATGAGCCTACCGCCAATGAGACCAGACTTAGTTATGCAAGAATCTTGGTTGAAATCAAAGCTAATGAAGTTTTACCAAAGTTTGCCTACATTACTATGCATGATGGCGAAAACTATGCACAGAAAATCGAGTATGGATGGATTCCACCAAGATGTATGAAATGAGCTTGCTTTAGACATCTCACAGAAGTTTGCTCATCAAAAACAGTTTGGAAAGAAAAAGAAAGTTCAAATTGCAATGCAGTTTAGAGAAAATCTTCTGTATTAGATTACTCATGGAAAGATCAAGATTCTTCAAATCAAGAAATGAATAATCAGGTTCTAAATGCTGAAAACTCTGAAACTAATATTCTTTCTAAAATTATTCACATTCTTGAAAATAGAAAAGATACAGAGAATATTCAAATGTTGGAAAAAAGGAAGATATATCAAATCCAAAAGCCGCAAAAGATGATATGGACATTATACTTAATGATGAGCAAACAGAGACTCCATTATTGCAAGCGAATTCAAAAATCATAAAATATAATCAATCTTGACTCAATATAGCCATGGATACTGAACAACAGAAAGGCAGGATAGATTCTACTGTTTTTTCAGTCCCAAATGGCAAAATGAAAAAAGCAATAGAAAACGATCAACAGAGAAATGGAGACTGGAATGAACAGTTCTTGAATCTCTCCCCCAGGAAGATTCAATTTTAATTACAAGCAATAACCTCTCAAATGACGCTCAAATGGAAAACATTAAAATCTCTGGAAAAAACTATCGGATTCCACTATCTCTGAGTCCCTGTTAGAAAATGCAGGCCTTCTCCTCTCCTCCTCTTCTTCTTCTGTCAACAGCAAAAGGAAAAAAGCCAGAAAAAAGAGTATACATGATATAATGGACAACAATACTATAGACAACACTGATTCAAAAGATTTTGAGAAAAAGTACATTATCGAAAATCCAGAATGGGAGGGTTAATTTCTTAAAAGTTCAAAACAAAAAAGAATATAAGAAAAGAGGAGGAAGAGCTTATAATAGCATAGAAATTAGCAGCAATCTCTCTCTCTCTAGCTGTTGTTGTATCCTTTAATTTATCCTTTATTTTATAATATCATTATGTCTATAATCTCTTGGAATGTTATGGGACTTAACTCCCCTGAAAGGAAATTAGATTTATCAAATTTATTGCAAACTTTCAAACCTAGTATGGTTTGTATTTTAGAACATAAGCTTAATGAGAGAAATATCAATTTATATTATAGCAGTATGCTAAATAACTGGAGAATTATTCATAATAATTCTATGGGGGTAATGGTAGAATTATTGTTATTTGGGACCCCAACATTTGGGATCTCTACCAATTTTCCCCTAATCTCCAATTCATTCATTGTTTATTTTAGAACTCAATAAAGCAAGTGTTATTTTAACCACTGTTGTCTATTTTTTATGGAAGGAAAGAAATAGAAGATTGCATAACAACATTGAAACAGACCGTCTACAACTTTGGAAAGCCATTGAAATTAAATATAATATCATTCTCCAAAAGGCAAGTAAATCAAAATTCATCAGCAATCATGGCTACAATATCTGTGATTTAGATAATTATGAAGAAATAATTGAAGAATACCTACAAAGAGGAAATTCTTCCTCTGAAAACTTCCTCCAACTAAATAGCAACTGTCGGCCAAGTAATTCATCAGATCACCAAAACTGCAACAAAGCTCCATCTGAAGGTGGCCATTCCTCAATCCAAACCAGATATCTATCCTAAAAGGGAAGTAAACAAATCTCTGTTAATCTAAATCCAAATAATACAAATATTTCAACTTCTAACAATAAGTATTACTTGCCTAATTTTAATAGGAGCTACCACGATTTCAGCTCCGAGCATGCTCAGTATGGCGATCTAAATCTTTCAAGCAGAGACAAAAAGTCAAGAGATGTTTTCTTAAAATCCAAATCCAAGTTTATTATCAATCACTTATCTGATTGGAATCAAAACGAAAGCACATGCAGCGTAACAGACATAATTCCCTCAGAATATATCTTTAATGCCTGCAAGGGAAGTAACAAGGCAATTAATAAAAATGACCTTGTTAATTTAAAAGATTCACATGCTAACCAGAATACTTTTTTTTACCTGATTTGTATAGGAGAAGCTGCTCTTACTCCAGCAAATCGGACAATTTTCTTCTGGCCATTAAGGACCAAAGATTAGGGAATTATTTTTACAAAAGCATTTTCAACAATCAGATCTACCACTTATATGTTTGGGATAGAGGCGAATCTAGTCTACCACTTAATCCAGTTACAGAAGCCACTGCTAAGGACTTCGCTGCATCTAAACTTGCTGATGTTATGAACAGCAAAGAGAATTGTTCCTTTAAAGCTAGAACAGAAGCATATTGAAAGGATTTACTCTCGATAGCTTCAAATTTGGCTGCTAATGTCATGAAACCTTCAGATCCAATACTTGACAATTTGGAAGCTGTAGCTGAAGTAAGGAGGAAGGACTGCCACATAAAAGATACATACTTTGCTATTTCTATCAAGGATTCCTTTATTTCTAAGCTTGATGAAGCTCTAATACACAAAGCGATCAACTGTAGAGAATCAAAAACAAAAAATGCTCTACAGAGCTATTTTTGTTCAGATTCAAGGGATATAATTTTGAATAACATCGAGATAAAGGAATAGAAGCCTCCCTGAAGTTTATTTTTTCTCTATTTTGTAATTCGAGAGTTTGCTTCAATAGTTCGCTTCCGTTATTATTATTATTTTTCTATTAGATGTAAGAGTTTTGTGGAGGCGTTAGTAACCCTAAGGGTTAGGATTTGCTGTGTATATCGAGTATATGGCGGTCGGTTGTACTCGGGTTTTTACCCAATTTACTATTCTTTGGGCTTGGGCCTTATTTTAACATAGTTTCAAAAAAAACTGGAAATGCAAAACCGTTTGATGATTATAAAAAGTACGTTGAATGTGCGCAAAGAATATTAAAAGTCTAAAATCATATTTATTTAACGTGAAATAATGGACATATACATAGATAATATTTATACAAATATTAACTTCTTTTTATAGTAAAACAGTACAAACAAATGCACACATAACACATTCAATGGTAACTTTTGGGTAATGCCAAGGCTTTGGGCCATTTCACACCAGAGCATTTAAATAGAAAAAAGTTAAATGAAATTATAAAAATTCATAGAATACGCCAACAGTAACATTAAATGGAAATAAAAATAGACCCTAGATGCAAGGAACGCTAAGCGTAAGAAAGATGAGCATCGATTCATCCATTATTTCTTCAATTCATAGTTTTTAAAAATCATAACTTTCAAATATCCCACAAATTTATAATTTTCAACATCTACTTTCATAGAAAGAAAAGATTTGAGCATCATTTTAATTTCAGAAATAACAATTTTGCACAAGAGGATAGATTTTCTTATCTTTATTTTTATCAACTTTATGATATGAATTTCTCACGACAAGAAAAGTTGAAAATAGCACTACAAGAAAAGTGGCCTATAGCGGTAGCTTTTTGCATCGACCGAAGACGGCTAGAATAAGCGGTCGACACCGGCTGTGGCTAGCCGACGCACAATCTGGGTATACAGATTGACCAACCCGCAAACTGGAAAATATTCCAGCTTTTCTCACCAAAAAACGACATCCCCATTCTTACCGCCGCCGCTTCCCCACGTCAGCCGCTGCCTGCCACAACGATCATCTAAACCCTCCAAAGCTCATGGGCATTTCCTTCCTCTCCAATTTCAGCTTACTCTAGTTATGATTAAAACCCTAGTTTCGAAAATTGGTTGATTGTAGGTTAGAAATGGATGATTATTCCGTATTAATTGATGATGATAGTGTATTAGTTGATTTGGGGTTATAATTAAAACCCTAATTTCAAAAATTAGTTGATCATGGGTTTGAAATTGATGATTATTGCGTATTAGTTCATTAAATAGTGTATTAGTTGATTTAAGAATATTAATTAGCGGTTTGATTGTTAATTTGTAATTAAAAATTAAGGTTGATTTAAAATCGGAAAATTAGTGTATAACTATTGATTAATAAGCTTATTGATAAGTTTGCGCGAATGTTTGTTATAGTTTAGCACAATATATGTTATAGTTTAAGCGAAAATTAGTGCACAATTATTGATTAATATGTTGTTTGATTGGTATGGTTAAACTTAAGTAATATATTTTTTTAATTAATTAGTGTGTGCTAATTATAAGTGTTTGAGGTTAGTATAAAATAAATTTATTTTAATTTATCATAAGTGAAAACTTCAAATTTTAGTTTACAAAATCGGTAAATTAAGAATTTAAATAGTTAACAGAATTGTAAAATATGTTTTAAAATTTCAAATTTAGTTAATAAAAAATTTAAATAGTTGAATGAATTATAAAATTAAGAAATGAAGTGAAGTGAAATAATAAAATTTAGTCCGAAATAATAAAATATTTTTTAAATAGATATTCTACTATAATCGATGCTAGACTTTTGTGTCGGCCGACGATGACTAGAATAAGCGGCCGGGGCTAGCCGTTGCTAGTCGACGCAGATCTATGTATACAGATCAAAACCCAGCAAAACCTAAAAACTTTTATTCTTTCGCACCAAAAATTAAGGTTGATTTAAAATCCAAAAGTTAGTGTATATTTTTTGATTAATATTGATAAGTTTACGCGAATGTTTAGTATAGTTTAAAACAATGTTTGTTATAATTTACGTAAAAATTAATGTATAATTATTGAAACATACTGCTAGATAGTTAAATGAATTGTAAAATATGTTTTAAAATTAGTGCATAATTATTGATTAAAATAAATGCAAAAATTAGTGTATAATTATTGATTAAAATTAATGCAAACTTCAAATAGTTAAATGAATTTTAAAATATGTTTTAAAATTTCAAATTTAGTTAATAAACACTACTAGAACAACAGTGAATAGCGACGGAGCGTTCTGCCGGCAATTTTCAACGGCTAGCGACGACTGTCGAACTCCGTGGCGTTTTCGTATATAAAATATACCAACCGTCGAAACCGAAACAACGTCGCTAGCCGTCGAAAATTATCATGTATACAGGCCTTCTGGCCGAGAGCTGAAACATTATTTACAATCCCCCAATTCCAGCCAAAACCCTACCACTACCACCTCCTCTTTGTCGTGAGCAAGCCGCCATGCCTCCCCAAGCTTCTCCAGCTTCATCATTCTCCAATCTCAACAAACCTAGCCCCTTCATCAATCTCCAATCGGGTTTTATTCCTAAATTGTAATTAATTTTGATTTATTAAACTAGGGTTAATTTGTTGTTATGGTTGTACAATAGCCCATTGATTATTTGGTATATCCTATTAAATGCTAATTAGGTTGTTATTATAATTGTTTATCATTGAAATGTTGAGAGAGAAATTTTTTTAGTGTATATGTGCATTAATTGGTGTATATGCGTTAATTAATTAGTGCATACGCGCATTATGGCTACTTTGGATTGATTAGAGTCGATGCTTAGAATTTGGTGTATGCTTTTTCAAGATGACGAAAACGACGATTTGGTGTATGCATTTTTTAGAATGTAAATAAGTTATTGTAAAAATTATTGTATAATACGCTTTACTTTTTGTAAATTCCTTAGAGAGTTTTTGGCCTAATCCTATATGTTGACATCAATGTTATTATCTTTAGATCTCTTTGAAACATAAAATCCATAATAATTGCTTGATCACTAATTTAAGTGATTCGGATCTTTTAGTTGATATGTTAATCAATATAACATTAATTTACAGACTAGTAGATACTGTGAAGCCATCAAAAGCTGTTTTGGATATAACTTCATTTTCATTAAGATAGCTAACAAAGGGATAAACCATAAAAAAAACAACGTATCATATTTACGATTAGTTAATACAAAAAATCATCCAAACGATTTTGATCATCTACTTAGGTAAAATTTCAGTGCCATGACCTAGATTTCTTGAACTGCTTTTATTATGTGAACCTGAAAAATACAAATCCATGAAAGGACAAAAAAAAGTTAATTGCATATAATTGATCATCATAAGTAATACAAACACCAATGCAACTATATATACCTTAAATCGAGCTGATCCAGTTAACTCAAACACCAACACATCTACAATTTCTAAATGAAGTGCCATAGCGAAATTCGCCCATCCACCAGAAAAAGCATTCCCCTTACCAAGATAGTTGACTGCATATTTCACCCCATCCTCGCATTCTAGTATCATTTATGTATCATTGTCAGGGAAGTGGTTATCCATGCAAAATTTCTTCGTAAGTGTCTGCAAATGCATTCATTTTCGTTGTTTACTTTGTTACATAAAGTTTATTTAATGCAAACTGGGTATTTATATCTTGATGAGATACATATATACACTTACAAACCAATAAGCACTAGAGACATAAGAAAGAGTCATAGGTCTAACAAACAAAGGATTTTTTATGCTTCTCTGAAGTTGTTCTGCTCTCTGTAGTGCGCGATGTTTTTGTTCCGAAATTGGTATTCTGCCCATATGTCTACTTCCTGGACATTCTGATTTTGAGTTACTAGGTGACTGTGTGTAGCCATTTCTAGACTGGGCGTGGTTTTCATTTTTAGAAACCTGATATTGTGGACACTATTGAAATTAATAATCATACTACTAATGTAATTTGTATTACATTCAACATATATAATCCACACTAGTGATGCAAAAGTAGATGAAAAAAGCAGAAGCAGAGTTTAGCCTTTGATTATAAATCTGATATAATTCTTGATGTCAAGGCACATATATAGGAATCTGCTTAACAACTTATACCAAATCTCTTTGGAAAAGTTGTGAATAAAAACTTATAAGTAGTTTGTAAGCTACTTTTGCTACTTTTCAAACATCCTCCAATCATGTGTGATGATACAGCTTTTTTTGTATAATAATGTTGCGGTTGGGATTATATTTTGTTGTGAACATAACAAACATTTTCAGCACAAAATGATATGAAATTTTCATCAAATACCATTCAAGGGACTCGTTTATTTGTTAAAAGATCTTGATTTTTACAAATAAAAAAGGTATTCAGTGATCTATAATCTAATGATTTTCATAAGAAAAATAATAAGATCTGAAAGGTGAAACCATACCTCAATTTGAGGTGTTCTATATTATTTTAGACAAACTGAAAATTCTAGGCTTAATCAAATACATATAAGTTTATCCTATCAAATATATATCTTTTTTTTAAGCTGATAAGCACACAAGTTTATGAAGCATCTCAGACTACAATAAGACCAACAATATTAACAAATAACAAGGTATGTTGATATCACTACTTTTACAGTTATAAATGTATTGTATAGAATATATACTTACACAACTGTCGGCTGGGATAAAATCAGGTGATGATTTGAACTTTTTTACTGGTGTTTTGTAACTATTTATCTGTAGAAGTACATCGATTTGAAAACTTTCCTTGTTTGCATTAATACCATAAATATTCTATAACTTATATGTTAGTACCTATGAAGAAAATATAGCAAAATGTACCAGGATAAGCGAGTCATCTGATTCCAATGTTGGACTATGTTTCATGCCATCGTCATTTGAAATAGTGTCTGAATCAAAAAACAACGAGGACTAATTTAATAGTATACATGTTGAAAAAAGGTAATTTATGGGAGTATTGATGTTACACTTTTTTTGTATGTTACATGCGATTATTGATGTTAAATCTTGATATGTTTACTTATAATTGAATGATATATTCTGCCATAATAAAATAATATGTATGTGATAGGTATTACAGATGTCCTTCTTTAGGCGGCGGAGTTCTTCACAGTTTGGTTCCCCCTCTAGGTCTTAGAGAGGGACATGTCGCAGCGGTGGTGATGGCAGCAGCCCTTCGCAGGAGGAGCCGTGTACGGTAATTAGATTGCTAACCGAAAGCTGATGGCTCGTAAGTAATAAATTTACTTCAGCATTGAAATATTTTATATGATATATTAGTCATGATTTGTCTATATCATATTTAATGCAGGGGTTTTGATATTGAGCCTTCTAACATTGTGCTCAGCATATCGAAGCAGGCATACATGAGCCGTATGATTGCATGCTGGTCGAAGTGGAGTAGGATTCCAAACCATGTACGGGAGAGCATATGGCAGGTCTTCCTAGTAAGTGTAAAATTATATACCATTATATATAATCATTTTACAATTTACTGACTAAGTATAAATGTATAACTTATATTTTTTCAACATATATATACATGGCGCAGTAGACTTACAAGAGGAGGACGTGTCTCTTTGCCAGCCCCACTGGAACTCAAAAATGGCGAAGAATTATAGGGATACGATGTCTACCATAAGAAAAACTGGGAAGAAGCTACCATGGATGGGCGCCAGTGTCTGGGATGCTTGGGTCACATAATGGAGTAGCGATGAATTCAAGGTAACTCTATCAGATATCACCTTATTTATTCGGTACAGAATACATAATTTATACCTGTAAAATATAATCTTAATTTTTAATTTGTAGGCGGCGTCGGATAAGAACTCTGCGAACAGGCAGAAAAATCCTTTCACACATCGTGGTGGCTCAAAATCATTTCAGCACCATCGTGAGGACCTGGTAAATTAATTAATTGCAATTACGAACGGTTATTACATTTTTAGTATAAATTTGTATGGACAACAATAATATACACCAATTATTACAGGAAAGAGCGCGTGGGGGTCCTGTTTCGTATATGGACGTGTTTGAGCATAACCATGCCGTTAGGTGGACAGACGACGAGGGATCAGTGTCATATGTCTGGCATGAGATTGATAGAGCGTACCAACACATGTAAGTATATTTTAAGTTATAGTTATTAATAATGATCATTTTCATTAATTAGTTATAAAATATTATAATAATGTCATGTAATATCTATTTGTATTTAATTTTACGTTGTAGGAAAAATTTATGCAGGCACGTCCGCAGATGCTTGAGCATTCCGGACAGTTGACCACTGATGAGGAGGATGCGAACATTGACTCTGTTATGGACCCGATCTAGAGAAACAGGCGCTACGGCTACGGCAACCAATCGGTAATTTGTAAAAATTAACTACGTTGTAAAATTTGCTTAATTTTTATAAAAGTTGTGTAATAACTTAAACATATTTTGACTTGTTGGCTCGGACATCACAAAGGGCTTACCGAAGAGCTCAGGACAACGTGGAGATTAATGAGCTTCGACAGCAAATTGCATAGCTATAGGAGCAAGACCGCCTCCGAGCAGTGCAAATGGAGTAGCTTAAGCAGCATTTTGCTGAGTATGTGGAGTGTCATGGAACATTCTCTTCGTCCAGTGGTTCCGTAGCTGATGAAGAGTCTTGAGGTACGATTTGCAGTTTTTAAACTGGTGTATATAAAGATTGAGTGATGGTGAGATTAATTTATGGACATGCGGTATTTGACATTGATTTGTGTGGTTGATTTGGTGGTTGATTTATGGAGTTGATATGTGGAATTTGATGTTGGATGTTGGATGTATATATTGTACATTGATGTTGGATGTAAATATTGGAGTTGGATGAGTGAGATTGATGATGGAAGGTTTGTTTTGTATTGATTGAATATGTTTTCATTTGATACGATGATGTTGAGTTTTATATTAATATTGATATTGATTTCAGCTTATATATCTGACTTATATACTGATTTTGATGAGTTGTGTTATATATTGGTATGGAAGTGAAGCTGTGCTGCAAAAAAGAAAATTAACCCAGATTTCCGACGGCTTCCGATGGCCTATTGGTCATTTTTTCGATGGTGAGTGATGACATTCTGGGGGCGAAATTTGTAATGGCTTGCGACGGCTTAATGGAAAATTTTCATGGCACATGGTCATCTTTGCCATTGGAAAAGCCGTCGGAAGTGCCGTTAGAAGAGCCGTCGTAATACCTTCGTCGAAGCCGTCGAAAGTGGAAGAAATGCGTGGTCCGTATTTCGACGGTTCACGACGGCCGCCGACGGCTGCAAGCCGTCGGAAATTGCCCTTGTTCTTGTAATGAAAATATTTAGATAGTTAAATGAATTATAAAATTAAGAAATGAAGTGAAGTGAAATAATAAATTAATAAATATTAAATATTAGTTTGAAATAATGGTTTTTTTTGAAACAAATATTGTACTAAATCGATTTTTTTAAAAACTAAGAAATGAATATAATGTTTTAAACTTTACACGAATGTTTGTTATAGTTTAGAACAATGTAAAGGACTATCTAATAGCTTACAATATAGTCATCGGTGTTTTACATTATATGAAGAAGAGAGAATGCTACCACCGAAGATTTGGTCAAACGAAGAAATATATGAAATTGTAAAGGACTATCCAAAGATACATGAAACTAGAGTACAGACTGAAATTTCAGGTAAATCGGACATTCATAATTAGTGCGAACAAAGTATATTTTGGAAGTTGCCTTATTAGAAATATCTCTTACTTCGACGTAATATTGACATGATGCACAGCGAAAAAAACGTGTTTGATAACGTGTTTAATACAATTTTGAATGTTAAGGGGAAAACTAAGGACGATCCGAATATAAGACTTGATATAACACACTTTTGTAAATGTCCCGAACTTCATATGAAGCCCAATGACAGTAAAAAAACCCAAACTATGCTATCAGCTAGACATAAGCATGTAAAACTCATGCTAAAGTGGGTGGAAGGACTAAGATGTCCTGATGGGATTTCTTTTAATATCCGTAGATGTGTGGACTTTAAAAACAATAAATTGAGTGGGATGAAAAGTTACGATTGCCATATCATGATGGAATATTTATTACCCGTGGTTGTCAAAGAACCGTTGCCCGTAAAAGTATGGAGTGTTATAACAAATTTAAGTTTGTTTTATAAACAGCTTTGTTCGACAACATTAACAGTCGACCGTATACGTAAACTTGAAGTAGAAATCCCTATACTGCTCTACAAAGTGGAGAAAATATTTCCACTAGGTCTCTTTAATGTAATGGAGCATTTACCTGTTCATCTTCCATCCGAAGCACTTCTTCGAGGTCCTGTGCAATATGTATGGATGTATCCATTTGAGAGGTAATATTGATTATCCGTAATATTTATTTTAGTTTAAAGTTCAGATTTACATAAGTAAATTTAAATAGAATTAATTTTGTAATAGGTGCTTGAATCATCTGAAGAAGTAAAGGTTAGACAAAAAGCACGAGTTGAAGGTTCGATTTGCAAATCATATCTTGTAGAAGAATCTTCATTTTTTTCTCTCATTACTTCAGTGACCATGTGAACTTATCATTTATAAGTGTTCCTCGTAATGATGAAGCCGCTGAACAGGATTCTTCTCAAACAGTGTTATCTATTTTTAGATAACATGGCCAATTTGTTGGAAAATGTGTGGAAATACGGTTAGACGATAAAGATCACCATGTAGCACATATATGTTCTTCTTAATTATGCAGAAGTTGCACCATTTGTTACGTAATAATAAATTTACATTTATTTCAATTATACTTACATATTAATTATAATGGAACATATTATATATATTTGAAGTATTTACGAATCAGAACATCCAACTGGCGATCTCAGTAAAGAATTTGCTAAATGGTTTCCGAACAATGTTTATGATCTAAGAAATTGTGTCGCTGATGAAGGATTACAACATCCTGCACTCGGACCAAAAAGAAATGTCAAGATTTATCCAATATTTTTCATCAATGGATTTAAATTCAACACCAATGATTATGGTGCTGAAACATATAACAGCGGTGTATTTGTCAAAGACAGTGATGATCCAGATGACCATATAAAAGATTTTTACGGCATCTTAACATAGGTTTTAGAATTGACATATTATATACAACCTGCAGAAAATGTTTTTTTACTCAAACGAAATTGGTTCAGCAATGTTCATGGTTCTAGAATCAACGTGCACAAAGATTATAAGCTCATTGAAATAAAGCACACCTCACATTACTATAAGTGTGATCCTTTCGTATTAGCCAAGCAAGCATTACAAGTTTATTTTGCTCGTTATCCATCCTTAAAAGGAGATAAAGCGGATTGGTCGGCTGTTTTTAAAACCAAGGCAAGATTTACGTTTGACGGAAATAATATTCTAGACGAAGCAGCGTATCAAGCGGATCTTGAGCCAAATAATGAAATAATATTAACAGATGACATTGATTTTGGGTCGTTGAAAGATGAATCAAATTTTTTAGTAGAAGCATTTGAGAGTACAGAAGCAAACAATATAGAGTACGAGACCGAGTCTGAATCAAAAAGTGACGACTACTGATAATTCTAAATATCTGTATCGCATGTTGTAAAATGTATATTCTGAGTCTCCGCTGTTATTAATAATGATGACTATATTGTAAGCTATATATTATTTTATTTTGTTGATTCCATATATGCATTCATGAGATCTTGTTTCATTTATGATGTTTTAGTGGAAGTTTTATGTGTGATCAAACAAGTTTTCTAATAATAAATTGGTATGTTTTTTCATTATATGAAATGACATTTTTTGCAGATATATGTCTTACAGAAGACATTCCAGCAGATCTCGTCCTTCTCCTGGCATGAGTGCCAACGGCACGGCGCCAGATTTACATTCAGTAGCGGAGGTCGTTCCGAGGAGTGCAGGGTAAGTATCAAATTTATTGCATGTATATTTAAATTTATTAATTGGCTACATCAAAATTTAAAGAGGGGTTTCAAAGTGGAGCCTTCGGACTACATTCTTCAAGTCTCCAAGAAGGAATTCAAGAGTCGGATGTCACGATGTTGGGCTCATTGGGACGACATCACAGACCATGTTATGAACACTATATGGGCCGACTTGATGGTAAGTTTAAATTTATAATTCATTTGAAAGTTAGTATAATGTATATAATTCAAATTAATTTCAATATGTAGGCTGCGGTACGTGTTGATCCAGAAGATATGGATGTTTTTACAAATTACTGGACCAAAAGATGCGGAAATATTATAGAGACATTATATCAAAGGCAAAGAATGCGAATAAAATACCAGCTTGGATGAGCGCTGATGTTTGGGCTGAATTTCTCCAGCTCTATGATACTCTTGAATTTAAAGTAATTTATTTAATTTTATATTGTTATTATAATTTGTTTAAATTTCGTATATTAGATGCATTAATTTAGTTAATAATATATTTAAATTTATAGAAAATATCATCGCAGAACCATGCAAACCTGAATAAAAATTCTACTGTACACCGCAGTGGCTCTAAATCCTTCCAACAACATTAGAAGAAATTGGTAAATTTATAAATTGCGATTATAAATAGAATATTGATATTTAATCATATTAGTAACATTGTTTATTCATATATATATATAGTTTCAGCATAAAAAGTATAATCGTGAGCCTACAATGGCAGAAGTCTTCACACACATGCATGTCGTTGAGCAGACAGATGAGGATGGCAAAGTTTCATATGTGTGGATTGACAATAAATCACAATCCATATTGGTAAACATGCTTAATTTTTTTTCCTTCATATTTTATAAGTTTTAAATTAAATATTTATTATATCAAACTTATGTTCATCATCGCAAGAAAGATATGAAGCGGAGCAAGCTCGAGTGGCATAGTCTACTGGCCGTGAGTTGACTTTGGAGGAGTCGAACCGTATATGGAATCCACTAATTGACCCTTCTTCACGAAATAGGCGTTACAGTTACGGAAATCAGGAGGTAAACTGCTTCATTAACAAATATATATAAATTTAATTTAATATTGAGCATAAATTATAACTCGCTTTTAATTATTTTACAGGCGATAATGACCTAGATGGCTTATAAGAGATCCCAGGCGGAAGAGGAGATAGCTCAGCTGAAACAGCAAATAGTAGAGACCAATTATTGGTGGAAGAGCGAAGGATTGATGCAGATGTTAGATGAGCGAATTGTGGCGTATTTAGCAGAGCACGGGAGAATGCCTGAGGAGGATGGGTCGGGAGATGACAATGAGTAGGTATGACTATAGTGTTTGATGGATTTCATTCGTTCTATTTTGTATTTATTTGATATGTGTTGGTGGATTTGATACTTGTTTGACGATTATGTTGCTTGATGGTTTTGTGGATGTTTTGTTTGATGGACATGAGTATTTTCGGTATGGTTGTGTTGTTTGAAGAATTTGTTGATGTTTTGTTTGATCCACATCAGTATGGAATATAGATGTTGTTTGACTGAATGTTGATGTAGATATTGATTTTTGTTTTATATACTTGCTTATGTATGATATGCGATGGTTGTAGTTGCGAAATTGGAGTTATATGTTTGTAGATAAGATGGATAGAGATATGGTGATATCTGCATGGTTGGATGACTCAAATAGTAGCTGTAGGTAAAAGAAATACCCTGTATTGCGACGGCTTGCGTCGGCTAGCGACGACGCACTTGTTCAAGCTTGCGTCGGGTAGCGACGGCCTGTTACGACCTATTTACCCGGTTTTGCGTCGACTAGAATCGATCAACGACAGCCCAATGACCAATCTGGATTTGCCACATGTCCAACTTCACGACACTAGCCGTCGCTAAAGCTACGACGATGCCGTTGTAAAACCTATTGGTGTCGACGGTTTTTGCATCACATTTTAGCGACGGTCGGCGTTGCATTCTAGCCATCGCTATCGGCAATGCCTTTTGTTGTGTAGGCGTCAGATTGTAGCGAACGAAATTTTCTATCGTTAAATTTACGACGGATTTTCAAGTGATTTACAAGGGATAATTATAAAAGATTTCTATTTTAAATTATATTATATTATCATCATCAACTTATTGTATTCACCACTAAACCGTTGCAAACTGCATCAATTTACCTACAGAAATATTTTGATGCTAATATCTATTGCAAATTGAGGAAGATTACCGACGATTACTTTTCGAAACTATTTTGCGATGGATTTTCAAGGAATGTGCAAGGGACACTTATGTTACTTTTTATAAATATAAAATTTTGAAGGGCTTATCCCAATTTAACCTCGGTGGTTTTTGTGACAAATATTTACCTTTATTAATAGTTGGTTTGGAAGCGCAAACTTTTGATATGACCGCGAACTTCCAAAATTGCCCTTTATATGGGACATGGAAAAAATATACGCTAATGCATTATTAATTTAAACAAATGAATATATCTTGATTTATTGTACACAATATCTAGAGATTTACGAATTTCAAAGTTATGGATTAAAATGCGAATAAATGATACAAATATCAAAACAGAAATGGTTTTACAATGTTGGAAACGATTTAACTAGTTGATTCTGTTTAATTAATATAAACAAATGAATATATCCTGATTTATGGTATACAATATCTAGAGATTTATGAATTCCAAGGTTATGCATTAAACTGTGAATAAACAATACAAATATCGAAAAGTATATGTATGAGAAACGTAATGAGAGGAATAAAATGTTGGAAAGTGGAATTAATAAGCCTTAATTTGCATTAATTCAGTAATGTCGTTATTATATCAATTTGTTGCATCATCAAGCAAGTGGCTCCGTTATACAATTATGAGATAAACGCACGGCAAATTTAAAGGCAACAACCATATAACGTAATACAATTATGGGCAGTAAACATATAACGTTACACAATTCTGTTTATAAACTGGAAAATATAACATGTTTTATGTATAGCACTTATATCGCTCTAATAACTTTTCAATAAAAAACCTATTAGAGTATTTATGACCATTAGATATCACTTGGCAGCATATACCTTATATAACGATACATATATTTGACCATATCAGTCAGTTAAGATTTCTCGTATTTTTTTTCCATCCTGATCCAATAATTTTTGAATCAATGAATGAGTTATGCATTAAACTGTGATTAAATGATACAAATATCAAAACGGAAATGGTTTTACAATGTTGGAATCGATTTAATTAGTTGATTCTGATTAATTAATTTAAACAAATGAAAATATCTTGATTTATTGTATACCATATTTGGAGATTTATGAATTTCAAAGTTATACATTAAACTGCGAATAAATAATACAAATATCGAAACGTATATGTATGAGAAACTTAATGAGAGTAATAAAATGTTTGAAAGTGGAATTAATAATCATTAATTTGCATTAATTCAATAATGTCGTTATTATATCAGTTTGCTGCATCATCAAGCAAGTGGCTGATATAACGATATACAATTATGAGAATAAACGCATAGCAAAATTAAGAGCAACAACCATATAACGTTATACACTTATAGGAAGCAGCTATATAACGTTACACAATTCTGTTTAGAAACTGAAAATTATAACATGTCATATGTACAGCACTGATATTGCTCGATTAACTTTTCAACAAAAAAAACCTATTAAAGTACTTATGGCCATTAGATATCACTCGGTATCATATACCATGTTTAACGTTACATAATATTTGACCATATCAGTCGGTTAAGATTTCTATAGACTGTTTTTTCCCTATCCTGATCCAAAAATTTCTGAATCAATGAATGAGTTATGCATTATACGGTGAATAAATGATACAAATATCAAAACGAAAATTCTTTTCCAATATTGGAAACAATTTAATTAGTTGATTCCGATTAAATAATTTAAACAAATGAATATATCTTGATTTATTGTATGCGGAGGTTTATGAATTTCAAGGTTATGCATTAAAATGTGAATAAATAATACAAATATTCAAACGTATATGTATAAGAAACTTAATGAGAGGAATAAAATGTTGGAAAGTGGAATTAATAAGCATTAATTTGCATTAATTCAATAATGCCTTTATTATATCAATTTACTACATCATCAAACAAGTGGCTGATATAACATTATACAGTTATGAGAATAAACGTGTGACAAAATTAAGGACAACAACCATATAACGTTATACAATTCTGTTTATAAACTGAAAAATATAACATGTTATACGTATAGCATATACCATATATAACATTATGTAATATTTGACCATATCAGTCAGTTAAGATTTATCTAGACTGTACTTTTTTTCCATCCTCATCCAAAAATTTCTGAATCAATGAATGAGTTATGTATTAAACAGTGAATAAACGATACAAATATCAAAACAAAAATAGTTTTACAGTGTCAGAAACAATTAAATTAGTTGATTCTGATTAATTAATTTAAACAAATGAATATATCTTGATTTATTGTATACTATATTTGAAGATTTTTGAATTTCAAGGTTATGCATTAAATTGTGAATAAATAATACAAATACGAAACATATACATATGAGAAACTTAATGAGAGGAATAATATGTTGGAAAGTGGAATTAATGAGCATTAATTTGCATTAATTCAATAATGCCATTATTATATCAATTTACTGCATCATCAACAACTATATAACGTTGTACAATTATG
The DNA here is from genome assembly GCA_030737815.1 of Allium fistulosum. NCBI lineage: Eukaryota > Viridiplantae > Streptophyta > Magnoliopsida > Asparagales > Amaryllidaceae > Allium > Allium fistulosum. The sequence continues at coordinate 1,474,401,040 of CM060902.1, read as the reverse complement.
GGCAGCAACCATATAACATTATACAATTCTGTTTATAAACTAAAAAAATATAACACGTTATATATTTGGCACAGATATCTCTCTATTAGCTTTTCAATAAAAAACCTGTTAGAGTATTTATAACCATTAGATATCACTCGGTAGCATGTACCATGTAAAACATTACAAAATATTAGACCGTATTAGTCAGTTAAGATTTCTCTAGATTATTGTTTTCCCACTCTGATCAAAAAATTTCTGAATCAATAAATGAGTTAAGATACTGCAGATGAGTTGAAATCGACATGGCATGCATATTCATAACCATTAATCGGTCCAACATAGAAATATTTGAACTTCATAAAACAAATATAGCATTCTAGAAATATCCACCAAATCCTGTAAATGCCACTCATTCTAACCATCAATATTCACATCTCCTTCCACCCATGTTCTTTTTCCACTTCTCTCTCCCGTCATCCCCATTCAAATCCCTCGCCACCACTGTTTTTTTGGACACGCTTCATTGAGTAGCTCGCCATTGTTAATCTTCAATATTACAGCTTCAGGTTAGTGTAATAATATCTTTGAAACTGTGCTTTACACTATAGTCCAAATCTTGCACTTATATTTTCAATCTTGTTCTATAGGAAAAATAATAATTTTTGCGACCGCAACTTCTACACTTTTATTTTATATTAATAAGTTATTTTGCACGTTTTAGACTTTATTTGTATTGTTTATTTAAGTCCATTGCTATGTGTATTCTTAAAATAATTTCATGATTACATGTTATTTACGGACATAAAATCAACCGATCGATGCAAATTTATTCTTTTTTCATGTTATTTTTTATTTTTAAATATATTTCAATCTTATTCTATAGAAAAAAATAATTTCTACGACTGCAACTTTTACACTTCTTTTTATATTAAAAAGATAATTTGCACTTTTTAGTTTTTGTTTGTAATGTATATTTAAGTACATTGCTCTATGTGTTCTCAAAATAATATCATGATTATATGTTATTTACGGACATAAAATCAATTGATCGATGAATATTTATTCTTTTTTCATTTTACTTTTTATTCTAAAATATATTTCAATCTTATTCTACAGAAGAAAAAATCATTTCTACGTAGGTTACTTCTGTTTTATTTTAAAAGGGTAGTTTGCACTTTTTAGAATTTATTTGTATTGTTATTTAAGTGCATCGCTCTATGTATTCTCAAAATAATATCATGATTACATGTTAGTTACGGATATAAAATCAACTGATCGATGTAAATTTCACTATAAAAAGGGTACTTATAGCGGCAACTATTTGCGTCGGCTAGCGATGGCTAAAAACGCGGCCGACGCTAACCGTCACATAGTCTGTATATGCAGACAGCAACCCGCCAACGAAACATTTCACTCTTTCCCCCCAAAACCCAAAACTGCTGCATCTTTCTCCATCTCCCCCAGCCATCGCGCCCCCCCCCCCAAGCTGCCGCCTCCTGCCGTCGTTTGCCGCCACCAACGTCGTCGCTCCTTCCGGTATCTCCACCCCCAATTTCAGGTTATAATTTAGGTATGATTATAAAACCCTAATTTTGAAAATTTGTGAATTATGAATTTGAAATTGATGATTTTTTGGTATGAGTGGATAATAGTGTTCTCTAAGTTAATTTGGGGATGTAATTAAAACCCTAATTAGAAAATTAGTTGAATATGGATTTTTAATTGATGATTATTGCATATTAGTTATGTTAATAGTGTATTAGTTGATTTGGAGATATTAATTAGTGGTTTGATTTTTTAATTTGGAACTAAAAATTAGGTTTGAGTTAAAATCCAATAATTGGTGTGTAATCGTTGCTTAATATGCTTAGTGATAAGTGTGCATGGAATGTTTTTTTTATAGTTTAGAACCATGTTTGATAAGTGTGTGTTAATTATAAGTGTTAGTGGTTAGTATATAATTAATTTAATCTAATTTATAATAAGTGTCAACTTATAATTTTAGTTTACAAAATAGTTAAGTTAAAAATTTAAATTATTAACTGAATTTTAAAATAAGTTTTAAATTTTCAAATTTATTAAATAAAATATTTAAATAGTTGAATGAACTATTAAATTTTGAAAGGAGCATAACAACAACAAATATTCTACTAAAATCGATTTTGTAAAATAATTAAGAAATGAATATAACAACAACAAATATTATACTGAAATCGATTTTGTAAAAAATAAGAAATGAATATAAGAACAACAAATATTCTTCTAAATCGATTTTATAAAAAATTAAGAAATTAACATAAGAACATCAAAAATTCTATTGAAATCGATTTTGTAACAAAATTAAGAAATGAATATAACAACAACAAATATTATACTGAAATCGATTTTGTTTAAAATTAAGAAATTAATATAACAACAAATATTCTACTAAAATCGATTTTATAAAAATCAAGAAATGAATATAAAACAACAACAAATATTCTACTGAAATCAATTTTCTAAAAAACTAAGGAATGAATATAAAAACAAATAAGCTTTAAGTATTATTTTAATAAAATACGACAACAACAACAACGACAATAATTTAAAGCCTTTAGTCCCAAAAGGCTTTAATTTATTTAGAAATACAACAACAACAACAATACACCCCTTGGATGCAAGGTTATGCGTAGAAGAGAAGTGAAGTGAAGTACTGTCGAAATTAGACAGAAGTGTGGTATGTGAAGCCTTTAGTCCTAAATGGCTTTACTTTATTTTAGAAAATAAAACAACAATATACCATTTGAGTGCAAGTTATGCGTAGAAGAGAAGTGAACTGAATTGCTATCGAAATTACTAACATATATTTTTATACTAGGAACAATGTTCGATTATTTTCTCGACCGTACTTGGATGTATGAAGTCATAACTGGTATGAAAGGTTCGGTAAAGGAAAATTTCTACAATGGTGTACACGAATTTATTAGATTTGCTACATCTAATAATCGAAATAACGAAGAACTTCTGTGACGCCCCACCTCTATACCCACGCTAGCCAAGGACACTACGGGGTAATGCCGTCAACTAGCACGGAGAATAAGGCTGTTGAGGAGCGACCATCTGTATAATTGCTTTGTGCGAGTACCGATATGCCAGATAAAAATATAACTTTTCATCTCAAGAGGAAATCCGACATACCGATACAAACTCAAAGCTACTACACAGTGGCTATATGGACTTCGGAAACAAATATAGAAATAAACATAACACAAATCAATCACAGACAATTCATATCACAAAGGCGGAAATAGATATGAATATAACACATGAAAGTGTACATCAGAGTAGTGGTCAAATAAGATCCACAATAACACAAAAGAATAAATACAAGTGCAAGGCAAAAGAATATGTATACATCAAGGAGTCTAAATCTCAAATGTATACAACAAAAACTACTAAACTAGAGTAGTTAGCCAAAAGTCAGAATATGGCTCCAGATAAGAAGTCATGAGAAAGCACCTGTAAAACCTCAGTCTGACCCGAGTATTATTTAAGAAGAAAATAATAAACGGATCAGTCTAGCTATAAATATCAGATAAAGTGATACAAAATAAGAGATATGACAAAAACGTATCATAACCATAATACCATACTGTGATAAGTACGTAATTGAAAATCAACAAGAGATTAATCAATATCACAAGAATCTTCTCAAAGATTAAAAAGAATGTCATATTCTTTATTTAATTCACCAAACCACAATAATGACATACATATTAATGCCAATTGTAAAAGTTGGTGAAACATAAATTCTAGAAATCAACCATTAGAAATCCAGAAATCAAATAATCCGAAGCAACGACGTCGTACAGCGTAACGTCCGATGATCCAGAGAAACAATAAATAAAAACAACGACGTCGTACAGCGTAACGTCCGATGAACCAAAGAAACAATAAATAGGAACAACGACGTCGTACAGCGTAACGTCCGATGAACCAACGCACAATAAAAAGGAACAACGATGTCGTACAGCGTAACATCCGATGAACCAACACATAAGAAAATGGAACAACGACGTCGTACAGCGTAACGTCCGATGAACCAACACATAGTAAAATGGAACAACGACATCGTACAGCGTAACGTCCGATGAACCAAATCACGATAAAACGGAACAACGACGTCGTACAGCGTAACGTCCGATGATCCAAAGAAACAATAAATAGGAACAACGACGTCGTACAACGTAACGTCCGATGAACCAAAGCACAATAAAAAGGAACAACGATGTCGTACAGCGTAACATCCGATGAACCAACACATAAGAAAATGGAACAACGACGTCGTACAGCGTAACGTCCGATGAACCAACACATAGTAAAATGGAACAACGACATCGTACAGCGTAACGTCCGATGAACCAAATCACGATAAAACGGAACAACGACGTCGTACAGCGTAACGTCCGATGAACCAACACATAAGAAAATGGAACAACGACGTCGTACAGCGTAACATCCGATGAACCAACACATAGTAAAATGGAACAACGACGTCGTACAACGTAACGTCCGATGAACCAAATCACGATAAAACGGAATAACGACGTCGTACAGCGTAACGTCCGATGAACCGAATCAAAGAGACATCGCACATTGCTAGTCTAAACCATAAAATGATCATCATCGATCATCAAGAAGTGTCGATTACACTAAGCTAGTAAATATAAGAGTTTAGCTTCATGTCCCATAACCACTTGCTTAACTCAAATATTTACGAACAGATTGTAGATCTCCACTAGAAAATTGTCACAAGAGGGTTCAATCGAACAAGTCCAAGAGCTAACCGACGAAGTGAACGCAAGCGTTTCATACCACTCATTTTACTAAGTCGTTTAAGTCGATTTCTCATTCGAGTGAAGTAAAGGCTTGTATATACTAGTAGATTGGAAATCGGTTTGAGAAAACGAACTTTTGGTATTTGAAATAGTGTTGAAATCGCTTTGATGAAAGAGTTTTGATATTTACTACTAGTATTGAAACCTTCATATATCTTTAAATTGACAAGTCATAAAGCGATTGTTGAAACAATCTATCACAAAAATTCACATTCGAAGACGTGAACAAAATCCAAGGAAATCAACTCAAAATGCATCAAAGTGGAAGTTCTGTTGAATGCTTTTCAGATAAGATCGCCTACGAAGGGGTGTACGACCTAGTGAAGACAAGAGAGGCGAGCGACATTCTCAAAAATCCCGAGAAGAAGTCATCAATGAAGAAAATAAATGATAACGACGAATCGGATAACCTTGATCCGATAGAAATTGAAATCCCGAGCTAAATAGGCAAAAGCATGCGAAATAGAGCAGGTCACAGGCTCCAGACGTCTGGGGTAAATGCTCAGACGTCTGCAGCAAGTTTCGGGAACTTCCTGAAACAGACTCCAGACGTCTGAGCCTACCTGCAGACGTCTGGTGTCGAGCTGAAATCGTTTCTCAGCCTAGTAGGAGAGAAATCTCCCACACTTTCACCCGAGTCGAGCAATGGACTACGGGGCTTTTGTCAATCGATACTACGGCCCTATAGGCACTCCGATTCATCACCGAAAACATGATCAAAACATCAAAGTTAGGATTTTCAAAGAATTGAACTCAAAACACTAAAAATTGGAATATTCACCGAATCAATCCAAACCAAAAGCATTTGCACAAGAATAAGTGTTAGGAATTCATACCTAACAATCGAAGATAAATATAGATTAAGATGTGAGATAAAAATCTCACCTTTGAACCCAAACAAATGAAGAAGAAGCTTAAAGACAAGGGAAGATCAACCACACTTCAATCTCAACACAAGAAGCACGAATCTAAGCTAAAAGAGAAACATTTCCCAAATTAGGTTTAGAAATTTTCTGAAATCAAAGAGAGAATGTGTTGGAGGAGAAGGAGATGAAGCTTACCAATGGGTTCTTTTTGAATTTGGAGCAAGAATTTGGATTTGCAAGAGGAACTAGGGCTTGGAGTTTTAATTTCCCATTCCACTCACCATTGTTGCTCAAGAACTGAAATGAGGAGGAAGTGAGGGAGAATGGGGAGAAGTGGTTCAGATTTGGGGGTTAAGTTGGCAAAGGGGCTGAACCCAAACCCAAACCCAAAGTGCAAATGGTCAAATTTTTGACTAGCTCCAAACATATCAAAGTTTATACTCAAAAAGGTCGCAAACGGCATTTTGGACTCAATGGAGGTGGTCTCGAGTCCTAATTCGACCGTTTGCAAAAAATAGCTTTTCGGACTAAAATCCGACTAACGATGAAATATTTAAATAAAATATTTAAATATAAAATCGATAAATATGCGGGTTGTTACAACTTCGATGCCCTTGTAGTAAGTGCCAACATTTGAAGCATTGGAAACCAGACACAGTTAAAGTACATTTGTATAAATCTGGTTTTGTGCCAAATTATTATTTGTGGGATCGTCATGGAGAACATGCTGCACCTACACTTAATTCTGTAGCGTCAGAGGATGATCATGTTATGACGAACCCAATAGAAGTTATGGTGGAAGATGCAGCATGATCAATGTCCCCTACCATCCAAGTTGACAATCAAGACGTAAACATCGAAGGAGAACCGAATGTGGGAGCAATTTTTTTTTATGATTTACTGGATGCTGCTAAGAGGCCGTTGTGGGATGGTTGTAAAGTGGAACCGAATTATCAACAACCTCCGAATACATCACTATGAAATCAAAATTCAACTTTACAGAAGCTGGATTTATAGCAGTTGTACAAGCTGCAAAACGACATATGTCACCTAATAATCTGATGTGTGATAGTCATTATAAAGTGAAAACACTTATGTCGGCTTTCAGTCTGCCATACCAAAAGATAGATACATGTATAAAAGGTTGTATGTTGTATTGGAAAGATGACATTAACCTTAGAAACGGCAAAATATGCAATGAGGAAAGATACAGACCAAGAAAAAAGAAAGGAAAGCAAGTTCCGTACAAGAGAATGCAATATTTACCCATCACTCCTAGACTTCAAAAGTTATATGCGTCTTCAGCTACGGCATGTCATATGCGATGGCACAGTGTGAGAACATAGGAAGAGGAATCTTTGACACATCCATCTGATGGAGAAGCATAGAAACATTTCGATAAAACATACCCATTGTTTGCCGTAGAGAGTCGTAACATGAGACTTGGTTTATGTACGGATGGATTTTCACCATTCCCTCAGTTTAGTAGTAAATATTCATCTAGGCCTATTATCGTTACTCTGTATAATTTACCTCTATGGATGTGTATGAAAACTCCATATATGTTTCTGACTGTTGTCGTCCCTGGCCTTGATGATCCAACACAAGGAATCAATGTTTATTCACAACCATTTATAGAGGAGTTGAAAACACTATGGCATGAAGGAGTTGAAACCGACAACGTTTCGAGAAAAAAGAATTTTCATATCTTCGCTTCTTTGTTATGGACTATTAATGATTTCCCTGCATATGGGATGCTTTATGGTTGGAGTACAGCCGGTCGTCAAGCTTGTTCTTATTGCATGGAAGAAACACGAGCATTTTCTTTACGGTATGGAATGTAAATTTCATGTTTGATTGTCATCAGTGTTTTCTCCATCCCAATCATACTTTTAGAAAAGATAAAAAACTTTAAAGCTAATAAAGAAAAGAATATGCAACCACCAAAGGTTTGGTCAAGTGAAGAAATATATGAGATTGTGAAGGAATATCCGAAAATACATGAAACTGGAGTACAGACTGAAATTCCAGGTAAATCGGACATTCATAATTGGTGCAAACAAAGTATATTTTGGGAGTTAACATATTGGAAAGATCTCTAACTCCGACATAATATTGACGTGATGCACAATAAAAAATACATGTTTGATAATGTGTTTAATACTATTATGAATATAAAGGGCAAAACTAAGGACGATTTGAATTCGAGACTTGATATAGCACACTTTTGTAAATGTCTCGAACTTCATATGAAGCCCGATGACAATAAAAAAACCCAAAGCATGCTATGAATTAGACAGCAAGCAAGTAAAACTCGTGCTAAAGTGGGTGGAAGGACTAAGATGTCCTAATGGGATTTCTTCTAATCTCCGTAGATGTGTTGACTTTAAAAATAATAAACTAAGTGGAATGAAAAGCCACGATTGCCATATCATGATGGAATATTTATTACCGGTGGTTTTTAAAGAACTGTTGCCCGTAAAAGGATGGAGTGTTATAACATAATTAAGTATGTTTTATAAACAGCTTTGTTCGACGACGTTAAAAGTTGACCGTATATGAAAATTTGAAATAGAAATCCCTATATTTCTCTTCAAACTGGAGAAAATATTTCTGCCAGGTTTCTTTAATGTAATGGACCATTTACCAGTTCATCTTCCATCTGAATCACTTCTTCGAGGTCCTGTGCAATATGAATGAATGTATCCATTTAAGAGGTAATATTGACTATCTGTAATATTTATGTTATTCTAAATTGAATTTAATTAATTTTCTAATAGGTCTTCGTTTGAGAGGTAATTCAGATTTACATAAGAAAATTTGAATTGAATTAATTTTCTAATAGGTACTTGAATCATCTGAAGAAAAAAGTTAGACAAAAAGCACGAGTTGAAGGTTCGATTTGCAAATCATATCTTGAAGAAGAAGCTTCATTCTTTTTCTCTCATTACTTCAGTGACCATGAATTTATCATTTGTAAGTGTTCCTCGTAATGATGAAGCCGTTGAACAAGATTTCTCTCAAACAATGTTATCTATTTTTAGACAACATGGAAGATCCGTTGGAAAATGTGTGGAAATATGGCTAGACGATAGAGATTACCATATAGTGGCAGAGGCTATCCCTAAGAGTGTGGGGTAAGCATCAAATTTATTGCTTGTTTTAATATTTAAAATTATACTAATTAAATTCCTACATTAAAATTTATACAGGGGATTTGAAGTTGAGCCTTCGGACTACATCCTACAGGTATCCAGGAAGGTCTATATGAGTCGGATGTCTGGATGCTAGTCTCATTGGGATGACATCCCAAACCATGTTAATAATGCTATATGGGCCGACTTGATGGTAAGTATATATTTATAATTCATTTGGAAAATAATATAATGTACATAATTCTAATTAATTTCAATATATAGGCTGACGTCCGTGTCGATCCGCAGGACATGGATGTATTTGCAAATCGCTCGAACCAGAGGATGCGGAAAAATTATAGGGACACCCTCTCCAAAGCAAAGAACGTGAAAAAGAAACCGTCGTGGATGAGCGTTGATGTTTGGGCCGAATTTCTTCAGCTGTGGGAAACCCCTAAAATGAAAGTAAGTTATATAATTTCATATTGTTATTATAATTTTTTAAATTTCGTATTTTAGTTGCATTAAATTAGTTAAACATGTCTTTAAATTTATAGGAACCATCAGCATGAAACCGTGCAAACAGGAATAAAAATCCCGCTTTACACCGTGGTGGATCTAAATCCTTTCGGCAACATCGCGCAGAGTTGGTAAGTTTAGAAATTGCGTTTATAATTAAACAGATGTAACATTATTTAATCATATTTGTAACATTGTTCGTTAACATTGTTCATTAATCATATTTGTAACATTATTTAATCATATTTGTAACAGCGTAGGAAGTTAAATTGTGAGCCTACAATGGCTGAGGTCTTCACAATGATGCACGCCGTCAAGCAGAAAGATGAGAAAGGCAATGTTTCATATATTTGAATAGATGATAAATCTCAATCAATAATGGTAAACATGCTTTTTTTTAACTTCAAACTTCAAAACTTCTAAATTTAATTTTTATTATGACAAAATTTTGTTCGTGATTGCAGGAAAGATATGACACGGGGCATGCTCGAGTGGCGTAATCCACTGGCCGTGAGTTGACCTTAGAGGAGGCAAATAGTATATTGATGCTTTGATTGACCCTCCTTCACAAAATAGGCGTTACGGTTTCAAAAATCAGGAGGTAAAATGCTTTATTAACTAATATATAAGCAATATTTAATATTGAGCATAAATTATAACTCGCTATCAATAATTTACATGCCATGATGATCCAGTCGTCCTATTGGAGATCCCAGGCTGAAGAGAAGATAGCGCAATTGAAACAACAGCCAGCGGAGATCAATGATTGGCGAAAGAGTAGGGCATTAGCGCAGCAGCTAGATAAGCATACTACAGCATACTTAACTGAGCATGAGAGAATGTCGTGGGAGGATGACGACGATGAGGATGATGAGTAGGTATGGCTGTGTTTTTGATGGATTTTGATCATTTTGTTTTGTACATATGTGATATGTGTTACATTTATGGATTTGATACTTGTTTGTTGGTTGGGTTGTTTGATGGATTAGTGGATGTTTTGTTTGATGAACATGAGTCGGTTGGGATGTTTTGTTTGATGTACTTGTTTGTAGGTATGGTTTTGTAGTTTGATGAGATATTGGTGTTGGTTGATGAAATGGTTGTGTAAATATTGATATTTGCGTTATATATTTGATTATGTGTGATATGTATGAGATTATACGATTTTTGCATTGGTAGTGGTTGTGAAATTTAGTATATATGTGTTGTAAATGAGGTGGATGGAGATTTATGCGTTTGGATGGCCTAAAGAGGAGTTTGGCGCAGAAAAATGATTTCATATTAGCGACGGCTAGCGACGCCATATTGGTTACAGGTTAGCGATGACTAGTAACGGCTGATTGATCCCAGGTTAGTGACGGCTGGTGTCGGTTTGCGGCAGCCCTTCAACTTCTAGGATATTGCCACGTGTCCACTTAGCCGTCACTTATAAGCGTCGCTAATATGACGACGGAGCCGTCGCTTTCTTTGTTGTTGACAGGGTAAATAGCAACGGCCAGCGATGGCCGCCGACGCCATTTTGCCGTCGCTATTTACTGTTGTTCTTGTAGTGTTCATTCTTTTTTCATGTTATTTTTTATTGTTAAATATGCACAAAGATTATGCTTCTTATAAAAAATGTTCAAAAGTACATGTCAGTCATCACTTTATTATTACTTTACTATATATATTATAAAATTAATTTCAGCGTATAACATAATTTAACAGCCAACTAATGGATATTAAACACTCTAATAAACAAAGGTCGACTTAAAAAGATGATATATTTTCAAAAGCATCTTCAACGAAAGACAGTATACATGTGCAGAAATAAATAAACGACGATAAAAAATCCCCATCAAAAGATGATTATGGCTGAGATGATAAATTTACTTCTAAAGTGGTAAGTGATATACAATTCAAAATTTTTGAAAATAATAATATAGTTAATTTTTATTATCTTATCGGTTATCTCTTCTTGTGTTTGCTATCAGCGTAAAATTCCACAAACATCTCTCTATAGACATTACCAAATGTTATTATCACTAAAAAATATGATCTACCAACTATACTTTTTTTACAAATTCAGTACACTCGCTCTATATATTACCAAACTTAGTATCAGTTAAATATATAATGTAACAATTAAACTTTTTATAAGTTTTCGATTTTTATTAATTGATAGCAGAACGAAAATTCAACCTAAAAAAAATTAAACGTTCTAACTTAGAAGTGAAATTTAAACTGATTATACATGATTTCAATGCAAAAATATAGCCTCATATTTAAGAAAATTATTTCTCTTAAATATGTTAAACACATAATTTGTAAAAAATAAAATCAATTTACTGGTGAAGCATGCGTCGTCGTCACGCGCGAAGCATGTGCAATCATCACGTGCGAAATGCTTGTCGTAACACTCGTTAGATTTTAATGACTATGTTAAAGTGAAACAATATAACATTTGTATTTGTTATTTTGTAAGAAAATAAATAGTCGTCATCAATACTATATCAAAAAAAATTTCCAAGCGGTGCCCTTATTTGTTGAAAAGTTTTGTAATTGATGTTTTTTTTATTGAATTTGTGCATTAAAATGATAACATTGGCCACTAAAAAACTTAGACTATATTTGGTTTACCGTTTTTAGTTTTGAGTTTTCGTCCATACAAAAATACGAACAACGCATGTATATTATGAAAAATGACTATTTTAGAAAACGAATTTAACACATAAAATAGAAAACAATTTTTTTTTATTTTTCGAGTTTTGAGAAAAACGGAAGCACGAGCAACAATTCATTCTTCTGTCGTTCCTCCGTCCACTTCGTGGTCCCCTCCAATCTTCCGTTCATCCCTTCCGACCTTTCTTCATTATTCTCATATTTTGTAATTAATGTTGAAAACTCAAAACATAAAATACAAAATAAACCAAACGACACGTAATCCGTTTTTTAGTTGGTAAATGACAACTATTTTAAATGAACAATATTTATTTGTTAGTCCGAGCAAAAATCACATTTCAACTTTTGTTATTGTTCAAAATTTATTAGAAAGATAAATGTTATAATTTGAATCTGCGCACACACAAATTTAAAAAAAAAATTATACTTGCGCAATTTCAAAATAAGTATATTTGTGTTCACGACACTTTAAAATTGCACAAATAAAAATTATGACATGATTAAAATCAAACATATTTTTGTAATAAGTTTGTAAGGAAGTCTCAAGTTAAACTAATTTAGCTTTGGCAAGTGGAAAGACAATCCTGTCCAGAGTCATTTCACTCTAAACAGCTCGTCACCCCTTAATCATGTCATAAATTAAATACATTCATATATTTATTTATTGATATACAACATCCCTAACGTAACAAGCATTATATCATATATTATGAAACATCGTACCTATTTTACTCCTCATAAATAATGTAAATTGGAGCCACCAACTTTAATAGCCAACGCATTTATCTCTTTGGGCGCAACTGTTACTCTTTATTTCTTACTATATATACATATCTCCTCTCCCATATTTCTCATTTCCATCAAACTTTCTCTACAACTCTGTTGCTTGTATAATGGATCCATACCTGAACATGAGAGAAGACGCCATGTTTATTGAAATAGAAAAACGACTTTTGCATCTTATTTCTGAAGAAGATGAAGAAAAGGAAGTCGCATGCAAATTTGATAGTCCTCTAAATAATACAAACATGCAACTCGACTTTTATTCAACCAACAATGCGATGAAAGAGTGTAACTGTCCTTTGAATACAAACATGCAACTCGGGTTCTATCACCATACAAGTTTGAATTTGAATTTGGACTTGAATTTGAATTTGAAACCAAGAGCAAGAGCTAGAGGGACTGGAGTTTTCATTCCTCAAGCAAGAGCTAGAGGGACCGGAGTTTTCATTCCTCAAGCAGCACCAAATTGTTACGTTCCTCAGAAAAATCCTTATAACAGAACGAGGAGCAAAGCAAAATTGTGCGTTCAAGGAAGGGAAGACAATGTGAAATCTACACTTGCTATAGCCGGACAGTATTAAACGGATGCATATTACGTTTATGAATGGTTGCTATTACCTTTCAGTATTTATCATGTTAATTAAGAATTAATGACTTCCTTAATTTATCTACCTTTCTATTTTAAACAATGAAGATGATCTCAGTTTGTAGTTGATGTGGAACTTAAGTGAAAAAAAGGTTGTTCTAGTTTGTAATGAAATGTTTGACAGGATTTGATGTCTTCATTTTATACAAAATGATCTATTAAAATATTATTGATGAAGTTAACCTGTTTCCAATACAGTAAAGTGATGAGGTCCTCTCATTGTGCTCTAAGCCTAAGCTTTTGCTTAACCGTGGCATTGGATGGGAATGTTTTAAACCGCTTTTAATGCCATTAAACCTTTTACTAAGCAGAAAACGTAAAACCGTTTGATGATTATAACCAGTACGTTGAATGTGCGCAAAGAATATTAAAAGTCTAAAATCAAATTTATTTAACGTGCAATAATGGACATATACATAGATAATATTTATACAAATATTAACTTTTTTTTTAGTGTAAAATAGTATAAACCATAGTTTTAATAACCGTGCCGTGCCTCGAACTGTAATAATTGAAGGTTTTGATGGTACAACCGGTCGAACAGTTGAAACCATGATTTATTTTTTCAAAATATTTGCACATTTAACTACAAACTATACACAAAAACATTTAAATAATAATACTATGTACACAAGCCGTAGATAGTTTTCAAGATCTGCAACAGAAGTTGTGTGTTGTTGCAGTGCACAACTACAGTTTTGTATATAGTAAAGTAATGCACAACAATAGAAGTTTAATAACGACAAATTTGACGAATCTTACAGTGGTATTAGAGGAGTTTGCAGCAGCGAAGAACAAAGTGAGAAGTTAGTGGTTTAGATTTTGGAACGATTATGATTTTTGAAATATATATATATATATATATATATATATATATATATATATATATATATATATATATATCCTTATTTTTTTCAAAGCAATGCAAAAGACGAAAATGAAAGAGAATTACACGATGAGAAGGTAGGAAAAAAAATAAAAGAACCGTGGTTCAACCGAGTAAAATTGACGGTTGAACCGTTGGTGTGATGGTCCGACCAAGGTTCATGGATGAATGAGGTCCGATTGAGTTCCGGATCGTGGTGATACAAGATTCAGGGTTATTTGAGGTCGGACCGAGGCATGATAGGGTCTTGAAAACAGTACTATAAACAAATGCACACATAACAATCTGCAATAGTGGCCTTTGGGTAATGCCAAGGCTTTGGGCCATTTCACACCGGGACATCTAAATAGAAAAAAGTTGAATGAAAATGTAAAAATTCGTAGAACACGCCAACAGTAACATTAAATATGGAAACAAGAATAGACACTAGATGTAAGGAACGCTAAGCGTAAGAAAGATGAGCATTGATTCATCCATTATATCTTCAATTCATTGTTTTTAAAAATCACAACTTTCAAATATCCCACAAATTCATAATTTTTTGCATCTGTTTTCATTGAAAGAAAAGTTTCGAGCATCATTTTAATTACAAAATTACCAATTTTGCACAAGACGATAGATTTTCTTATCTTTATTTTTATCAACATTATGATATGAATTTCTCACTACAAGAAAAGTTGAAAATAACACTACAAGAAAGACGGCCTATAGCGGTAGCTTTTACGTCGGTCGGTGATGGTTAGAATAAGTGGTCGATGCTAGCCGTCGCTTGCCGATGCACAATCTGGATATACAGATCGACCAACATGCGAATTGAATTTGTAAAGTTATTTACAGTAATAAACAGTTCAAATAAATAATCAGAAAATTTATTGTTAATATTTCGACTCGATTCTATTGACGTGTTTTTATTTTATTTTATTTGATCTTTTCATAATTTTTAATTTGAAAATTATTTAAGTTGTCGTTTGACGATTTTTGGCAAACGGTAGTGTTTTTGTGATTTTTCATGATTCAATAACCGGTGTATATTATTATTGTTCTGGGATCGCATTGCTATTCTGATCGCGATCATATTTTGTTTTGTCGATTTGGGGTTCGTACGTGAACAGAAATCTGGGTGGCGAGATACTGAAAACTTTGGATTTAATATAAGTCAAGCGAAAACTATCATTGTAACGACCCGCTATTTTGGACTATTCGCATCCGCACATGTCGGACTTGAATAATTCAAAATACCGCGTTGCTAATTTAAATTTGGCAAAACTGAACATATACAGTAAATAAATAATCACTACAAGGGGAAACGCAATTTCCGACAGCCAAAAGCCGTCGGCGGCCGTCGGAAGCCGTCGACCGCCGTCGGAAATAACCGTCGGAAATGGCGTTGTCGGGAAGCAGTATTTCCGACGGTTTCCGACGGACGCTGCCGTATACATTTCCGACGGACATAGACGGTTCCCGACGGTTTCCGACGGATTCCGACGGGTGTCGGAATCCGTCGGAAACCGTCGGGAATCGTCTGAAACAGGCCGTCGTTATCCGTCTGTAACCGTCGGGAATTTCGACCAATAAGCTGTCGGAAGCCGTCGGAAGCCGTCGGAAATCTGCTGTTTTTTTTTATTTGCTTCAGATTTAGCCTTCCAACCACATTTCTCATCAAAACATTAGAATATCAATACTACTACACAATCCAATATACAATAGTCCAACCAAATATTCAAACTCAAACCACAAAATATTTAATAAACACACAAATAAATAAAATTACATCAAAATATAAATAACCATTCCAACATTAACATAATCCTAACAATAACTGCTCTACCATGTTGTTAATACACAAATTCATCAATATTCTCATACACGTTCTCATACTACCATAGAACCAAATGTGTCAAACATAATTATACATAAATCAATAATTACCTACGCCGTCTATCAAATCATTCTAAGTTAAAACAAAACATACCTGAACGAGCAAGTAATGAATTAATCTCCTGCAGATCCAGAGCCAGCCGAGGAAGGAAAGTGACCACCACCCTGTTGCTGCTGCTGCATGTACTCTAACAACTGTGCGGTGTGCATGGCCTGTTGGCGGTTCTGCTCCTCCAACTGGGCAACTCTAGTACGCAATTCTTCTATATCTGCAAGATCGCTCTGATGTCTACCCCGCCGTCCCCTACCCTGACTACTGGACTGCAATAATTGAAAAATAAATAAAATTCAAGTTTAATGTTTTGAAAAAGTGAAAATATCATATTTTTAGAAAAAGTAAATTATTTACCGCTAAATTGCCAAATCCGTATCGTCGACCATGCTCTGCTGGATCCATAACGGACTCAAATATAACGTCTTCCTCATTGGTCGTCAGCTGATCTCGACCTGTGTCAGCAAGGAGTTTCTTCCACTGCTCCATAAACTTCTCCTGCATTAACAAATTAATAATATCATATCTTATGTCATCATAGTTTAACAATTAAAACAATTACTAATACTGAATAAAATAAAATATGCTTACATGGCTTTTGCTAGATTTATCGTCCTGCCATGTGTACGAAACAGTCCCGTCTGGATTAACATGCTCGACAGCATGCGTACGGGTGAACACGTCCATATAGCTGACAGGACCATGTGACTCGGCTTCCTGAAGGTGATTATTACATACAATTATTATACATTTAAAATCATATAATATAAACTATTTACATTTATTATTCAGTAAATTTACCAACTCCTGCCGATACTGCTGAAACGACTTCGATCCTCCGCGATGAGTGACGGGATTCTTATTTCTATTTGCAGAGTTTCTATCTGACTCTGCCTGTACATTCAAAATTTTATACGTTAATTTTCGATCACGTCAAATTAATAATTCAAAAAAAATTAGTATACTTGCCTTCGCCTCGTCCGTCTCCCAGTATCTCAACCAAGCTTCCCACACGCTCTCTCCCATCCACCGTGGTTTCTTACCAGATTTCTTAATCTCGGATATCGTATCCCTGTAGTTCTTGCGCATCTTCTTCATCCAGTATGCTCGTGCCAGCATCATATCATCTGTCTGGATGTCTATCTCAGCCTGTGTTATAAAAAAGATTACACTTTAAACGATATAAACAGTTAAAAAACGACAAAAACGAATTAAAAATGGAAAACAGAAAAATATGCATACTAGGACATCCTGCCATATGCACTCTATGATGTGAGGAGGGATGTTATCCCACTTCGGCCAGCAGGCACTCATCCTACTACGATAAGAAGCTCTAGAGACGTCCAACACAACCTTAGAAGGAAGTAGATCGAACCCCCTGTTTTTAAGTACGATATAGATAAGTACGTACTTATATCATAGAAAAAATAAGATGCTGAATAAAATTTAATTCTTACCCATCTACTCTAGGGACTAACGATACAACTGCACGTTGTGGCTCTTGCGATGGGCCACTACCATCGCCTCCTCCTGACGATCGTGAAGAGCTCCTACCTCTATATGACATAATGCTAAACCTGTGACATATACACATCATTATATAAGACAATAATAACATGATAATGAAATATATTTCATATGAAAATGACATCAACGGTATAAATTGCTTAATTAATGACTGAAATGGAAATAGAAATGGAAGTGTGTTATACCTGATTCATAATGGGTGTACTATTCCAACGATAAGCAGAGTTCATTGCATTTTCAATAAAAATTGCTAAATAAATGACAAATGGAAATAACATAAAACATGCAAAAATAGTAAACGGATTTAAAATCATATAGTTACATCAATTTCATAATACATCAAGAATTCAACATAGTTACATCAATTGCAAAAAACATAATCAGATTTATATCAGTCATCATCGTCTTCTGATTCAGATTCAGTCTCGTTTTCGACGATATTTTCGTCCGCACTGTCAAACGCTTCTACCAAAACATTTGTTTCATCGATCAAAGGACCAAAATCTGTATGATCGTCTGTAATTATTATTTCGTTATTTTGCTCAAGATCTGCCTGATAAGCTTGTTCATCCGGAATATTCTTCCCATCAAATGTGAATCTGGCCTTTGTTTTAAAAACTGCAGACCAATCTGCTTTATCTCTTTTTAGAGACGGATAAGGAGCGTAATAAACTTGCAATGCTTGTTTGGCTAGTACAAAAGGATCATACTTGTGATAGTGCGATGTATGCTTTATTTCGATAAGATTATAATCCTTGTGCACATTAATTCCAGAACCTGGAACATTGCTAAACCAACTGCATTTAAATAGAAACACCTCCTCCGCGGGTCGTGAGAAATATGTCAGTTGCAAAATTTGTGTCAGAACGCCATAAAAATCATTTAAATGATTTTCTGGATCGTCACTACCTTTAACAAATACACCAGTATTATTTGTTAACTTTTCTGCACCGTATTCTTTGGTGTTAAATTTATATCCATTGACGAAATATATTGGATATGTCTTGACCACTCTTTTTGGTCCCATCGCTAGATGTTTCAACCCTTCGTCAACAACACAATTTCTCGGCTCATAAACGTAATTTGAAAACCAACCGGAAAATTCTTTACTAAGATCTCCGTTCGGATGTTCACGTTCATAAACACTGTTTATATAAACAAATTATTACATTAGGTTATACATGCGCATGCATTATAGAAAAGAATAAAACACAAATTATTATTTCAGATTACCTAACAAACGGTGCAACCTCGGCACAATTTAGAAGAATATAAGTGTGTGCTACATGAAGATCTCTATCGTCTAACCATATTTCTACACATTTTCCAGAAGGCCGACCATATTGTCTAAAAATAGATAACATTGTTTGAGAGGACTCTTGTTCGTCGCCTTCGTCATTACGAGGAACACTTTGAAATGAAATGTTCACATGGTCACTGAAATAGTGAGAGAAAAAGAACGAAGCTTCTTCTTCGATATAAGATTTACATATCGAACCTTCAACTCGTGCTTTTTGCCTCACTTTTTTCTTCAGATGATTCAAATATCTATGAAAAATTAATTTATATTAACTTCATCTTTCAAATACAATTAAATTACATTATAACATATTACATACCTCTCAAATGGATACATCCATCCATATTGGACAGGACCTCGAAGTCGTGCTTCAGTTGGGAGATGAACAGGTAAATGTTCCATCACATTAAAAAAACCTGGCGGAAATATTTTCTCTAATTTGCAAAGCAATATAGGAATGTCCACTTCAAGTTTACGTAAACGTTGCACTTTTAAAGTAGTCGAACAAAGCTCTTTGTAAAACATACTAAGCTCCGTTACTACCTTCCAAACTTTTAACGGCAGTAGTTCTTTGAACATTACGGGAAATAAATTTTCCATCATTATGTGACAGTCGTGACTTTTCATTCCGCTCAATCTACCATTTTTAAAGTCAACACATCTACGAAGATTTGATGATATCCCATCAGGAAATCTTAACCCTTCCACCCATTTTAACACAGTTTTAACTTGATTATTATCTAATTCGTAACATGCTTTGGGTTTTTTACTATCATTTGGTTTCATATGAAGCTCAGGACGTTTGCATAATTCTTCTATATCACGTCTTGATTTCAAATCATCCTTCGTCTTCCCTTTCACATTCAAAATTGTGTTAAAAACATTATCAAATACATTTTTCTCATTGTGCATCACATCTATGTTATGGCGAAGCAGAAGATGTTTCCAATACGGCAACTCCCAAAAAATAGTTTGTTTGCACCAGTTATGAACAACTGATTTGCCTTGAATTTCTGTTTGCTCGCCCGTTTCATATATCTTTGGATAGTCCTTAACAAGTTCATATATGTCTTCGCTTGACCATATCGTCGGTGGTTGTCTGGTTTCTACTCTATTAGCTAAAAAGTTTTTCTTGTCTCCTCTAAAGGGATGATTTACATGGAGAAAATATCGATGACAGTCAAACCATGAAATTTTCTTACCATGAGGTAAAGAAAACGCTCGTGTTTCATCCATGCAATATGGACATGCTAGACGACCGGCAGTACTCCATCCCGAAAGCATTGCATAAGCAGGAAAATCACTTATAGTCCACAACAAAGAAGCAAACATACGAAAATTTTTCTTCTTGGACACATCGTATGTTTCTACTCCTTCGTTCCACAGTATTTTTAACTCCTCAATCAACGGTTGTAAATATACATCTATTCCTTGTATCGGATCGTCGGGGCCAGGAATGACAACAGTAAGAAACATATATTGCGTTTTCATACACATCCATGGAGGTAAATTATAAGGTGTGACGATAATGGGCCAGGATGAATATTTAGAACCAAATTGAGAAAATGGAGAAAAACCGTCCGTACATAATCCTAATCTAACATTTCGACTCTCCGCTGCAAAATTTGGATACGTTTTATCGAAATGCTTCCATGCTTCTCCATCGGCCGGATGTGTCAATGTACCCTCTTCCTCTGTTCTCACACTATGCCACCTCATATTAGACGCAGTTACAGAAGATGCATATAATCTTTGAAGTCTTGGAGTTATGGGTAAGTAGTGCATACGCTTGTATGGAACTTCCTTCCCCTTCTTTTTTCTTGGTTTGTATCTCTCCTGGTTACAAACTTTACAATTTCTAAGGTTTACGTCTTCTTTCCAAAACAACATGCATCCTTTTAAACATGTATCTATTTTCTGATACGGTAAACCAAAAGCCGACATAAGTTTTTTAACTTCGTAGTGATTTTCACACATGTGATTATCGGGCGGCATATGCCTTTTTGCAGCTTGTACAACAGCCGTAAATCCAGCTTCAGTGATGTTGTATTTTGACTTCATCGCAATGTATTCTGCGATTACTGACAGCTGAGTGCCGCTTTTACAACCATCCCAAATAGGTTTCTTAGCTGCATCTAGTAAATCATAAATTTTTTTAGCTTCAATATTTGGTTCTTCAACATTTCCATCATCGTCGTCAACTTCAACCATAGGAAACATTGATCGTGCTGCATCTTCGACCATATTTTCTATACGGGTCGTTGAAACTATTTCGTTAACGACACTTTCAGACTCTACAGAAGTATTTGCTACAACTTCTCCATGCCGATCCCAAACATAATATTCGGGTGCGAAACCGTGTTTGCACAAATGAACTTTCACAACATCTGGTAAAAAATACTTCAAATGTCTACACCTACTACACGGACAACGAATTTCGGGATCGTTTCCGTTATTACTTAAAGCGAATTCAACAAACACGTTTATACCATTATAAAAATCTTCTTTTATTGAGCCCCTCAGTCCTTTTCTTTGGTACATCCATCTCCTCCGATCAACAAAATAATCAATCATTTTTCCTATTTGACAAAATGAGAAGTTCAAACTTTAATATTTATTTTGAAGAATACAAATTCGAAAAAGATTATTTTCATGGTCGTATAATATTTTGAATTTAAAGAACAGCTTCACAAATTTAAAAATATTTTCAAATAGGGCACATTTTATTTTTTAACGTAACGATTTAAAAATATATATAATTTTTTTTTTCATTGGTCAGGCATCCTACTTCCCATTACAAACACAGTAAGCATTTACATTTCGTATATTACTTCGTCTCAAACGATTCAACAAAATTTCGGCAGCATTTCCCTTTTGTTCCCTGCATTGTACACAAATGCGTGTACGCAGGAAACAAAAAAGAAAAGTTAGGCCGAAATTTTATGAACCGTTTGAGACGAAGTAGTATACAAAATGTAAATGCTTACTGTGTTCATAACTTGTCCAATACAGGGACAAATCCGACAAACATTGTACCAGATGAATATAAATGGTCGTTTTTCGAAAAGAACGACTATTTATACAACGATCATGTACAACACTCGTCAGACGGGGCCAAAAACTCTCTAAGTGACATTTGTCAGTTACATGCGCGCATTTTGCAAAAATATACAGTTTTACTCAATGTTCACATTTACAAAAATATATATTAATTTAACACATTTATTCAACGTATTACGCATCAACTAAAGGCTCGTTCGACGTATTTTTTTGTTGCATAAACTAACACAATACAATGATAACAGTGCTACACACATATATAATCAATATAAATTATACATGTTTTTCGCAATTTCACGATATCAGATGAAATAGGAATACCATGGAATGCTAGAAACTATTATAACACTATTGTAAACAATTTCAATCAACAATTACCCCTAATTTATCAAATTATGCAAATCTTGAATTAGGATAAAAACTGAAATTTTGGCTAAAACAAGAGATTATACCTGTTCTAAAGAGCAGTAGAAGTTAATTGCACAGCCGGGAAGAACCTGAAATCTCGAAATTGCTGATTGGAGGGCTGGGGAAGAGAATTGGGGGAAAGTAACCTAGAATTTTCGTATGAAAGTGAAGAAGAAGCAGGCTCGGCTGGAGCATAATATTCGCGAATTTCCGACGGCTTCCGACGGCCGCCGACGGCCCGTCGGAAATAAGCCGTCGGGAGCCGTCGCCCTACCCTGCCGGTTTTTGAGCTTTTTCTTGTAGTGAATCACAGATCACAGAGTAATAATTGCAGCGGAAATAAAAGAGATAGTAGTTCATGAAGCTACTATATAGATATATAAGTTACATCAGAGTTAAACCAGATACAACGGAAGAGTAACACGATATATCAGATACAAATCAGAATACATCATTGGAATCTTCGAATACTGAAAGCAGAATAAATGGCTGGATCTTCAAGCAAAGCTCCAACTCCAAAGGTGAGTCTCGAATACTGGTACACTCAGTCTGACCCGAGCGTAAAGCAAAACACAAAACACTCGAGTCAGGATTAACATTCTTATATCAATAAATCCAACTCAAGTGAAATAACAACTGAAATACAAGTAACTTAAAGGATGTTTGGAATAACCATCTTTTAAGGATCCGTTAAACTATCTACTATGTAGTAGTGTACTATAAGTAGATAATGTCTATCAGTAATATAAAATATCAAACTAGTGTTAAAGCGTTACCATTATCCCCCTTAACACATTTTATATAAGCGTTATAGTCTATACAGTACTGTAAACTCCACCGTAAACTAGTGGGATATCAGGGAGTACTCCATAGGTATAACACAAAACAAATTCGTAGTGGTCGCGTATACAGGGATACAAGTATGACAAGGCACATGAGGCAATACCTAAGGTAGTGAAACTACCGTTTGCCTGATCCGGACTGGTGAGAACGCATCGCCGCAGCGATCGCAACACCGCGAAACAACACTCCCAAAATCAAGGGTGCACCAATCGACAACAAGTAATGAGTAGTTTTCGAAGAAGTGCTCGAGGTAGCTGACCTCCATTTGGCCCGGCACGGCTCCTGTTTTAGTCATTTCCAATTTGACACAAGTGTCAAGGCTATCCATTATCGTTCTCTTTCTTCAGTCATCACGTATATCATTCCAACCACTTCATTCTGGATCACACTCCACGTATAGTTATTAAAGTGGTATTCGGTTTAGACAGTGAGTATGTCCCTAACCGATTCCGGTCTCTTTAATAACTTTCGTAATTATTACACCGATTGGTCGTTCATATATTTCAAAACCAAATCAATTTCAATTTCAATTAGAATTTATAAACCAACATTTCATTTGTCTTTCAAAACCAATTTCCATAATTTACGTTTCAAAACTTCCAAATTCATTTCAACATCTTATAATTCAATTTCGATTTTATTTAAACAATTCAAATATTGATTCAAGTTCGTACATAAGTTTCTTCCCGAAATTATTTAAATTAATTTAATTTAACATTCAAATCAATTTAAATTCATTGATCGATTTCATTCAATTAAATCAATTACTTAAGTTCAACTCATTATATCAAAACTTACAAATTGAATTGAATTAAATTCGTCACATCAAGTTCTTTAAATTTCAAGTCTTACATTAATTCCAATAAATCACCTTTTCATTTCTTGTTAAAGAAATTCAATTTCACTTATTCATTTACTTAGTTACACATTTCAAAACTCAATTAATAAAGAAACTTAATTTCACTTATCCCAGAAGTTCAATTTCACTTATCAAAGAATTCAATTTTATTTAATTATTAAATAATTCAATCTTATTTAATTATTAAATAATTTCAAAACTTAACTATTTTAAAATTCCAAAACTTAATTATTAAATAATTTCAAAACTTAATTATTAAATAATTTTAAA
The DNA here is from genome assembly GCA_030737815.1 of Allium fistulosum. NCBI lineage: Eukaryota > Viridiplantae > Streptophyta > Magnoliopsida > Asparagales > Amaryllidaceae > Allium > Allium fistulosum. The sequence continues at coordinate 1,474,376,489 of CM060902.1, read as the reverse complement.
ACTTAATTCAATCATTTCTCAAATTAAACAATGTTCTTTCATAAATTACATTGTTAATATTTTGTTTCGGATTATTAAATATTAACATTTCCTTTCATTAGAATTCAAATTCCAACTTCGTATCAAAACCATATTATTTATTCAAGTAAAATCTTCATTTTATTTTTAAATCAAATTATTGACCAATCGGTTTTTATTTAATTCTCTATCCTAGGTCAAAGTTTAATTTGGGTATTTATCATTTCAACCCGATTCCAATTCAATTCAAAATCAAAGCATAACAAAGGAAACTTGCAATGTGATAACTGGGATGGTGTCAAAGTAAATAAACAAGCAATAACAACAATCAATATCAATCCAATAATCAATTCAAATAATCCCGAAATAATCGTATTAATTCACATTGTTGTTTGTATAAATTAATATAATTATTTCTAGAATCTACACTATCATTTCATGTAGATTAAAGATTATTACACTTATTATTCTATGCAATTCTACACTTGACATCAATTATTCAATTTCATACTTCATAAATAATACAACATAAATTCAAATGGTTCAAGGGTAATTAACTATTTTTCTATGTGTCAAATAACTAAACATTTAAGGGGTCATATTATACAAATTTAACTAATCAAATTCAACACATATGTCGATTCAAATTTTTAACTATCCTACGTCAAATTCAATTGCATAATATTTATCACATTATACATTACAATTTAACATCCAATATAAACAACAATCAATCAATCAATTATCAATCAAACTGTATTATCATCGCATAAATAATTACAGATAATGGTGTCAAATGTCATGGGTGAACAGATATAGGTAATAGCATATATAACAGTGTAAATAACCAACAACAGTATATTTCAATTGTCGTTTCAATTGAAATCAAATTTAATAAATAAAAGAACATTAATCGTGAGTGATTGCTCACCTTTCGAGGCTAGGGAGCGAGAATAGACGACGAAGTTGAGTTACGCATTGCAAGCACGACTTCCGAAATAAACTAGATTGGCACGAACCGACGAGCAAAGCTGTTAAATAGGAATTGCCGAAATCAAATCAAAACATTCAACATAGCAACAATTACAAAACATGTCCTGCGTCAAAGTTTAACAATATAATTCTATGTGCTACCGAGATCGAAATGGTCTGAAATTTGGTATGAATAAAGATCAAAACTTGTATTTCAAACTGCAAAAGAATCACTTGATTTGGACAAGAGACGAGAAAAGTTACGATGTCACGAACATAGACTCAGGCCATGTTGCGACTGTCAAATGTTCAGGTCTGAAAACCCCTCTGGGTCTGACTTTCAGGTAAGAAACAAAGGACTGAACCACCTCGTATGAATCTAAAATTTTATACACAGAAAGTAGAAAACTTTATCTTTTAAACAAAAAGGAAATCACTGTATTCTGACGTAAGACAGAAGAGATACGATGCGTCAAACATGAACTCAGGTCGTGTTTGCAGCAGTGTAAAATAATTTTAAGTACAAAAGAACAGCTGCTTGGGTCTAACTTCCAGGTAACTTCGACTCTTTTTTAAAAATAGAATCAACCCATTCCGATAAAACATGAGTGAGATATGATATCGTGAACATGAAGTCTAACTACTGTTTAGAAAAAAATAAAAATAATAAATAATAAAAATAAATAAAAATAAAAATAAACATGCAACACAAAAATATACGTATCCTTTAAACTTTTCATATATACCCAACTTAGTTCAAATATATAAGCTAATAGTGTATAGATATAATTATACACATAGAATATCATAAAACTACCCATATATATACTGACCCAAGATGATGTATAACCTATTTAAATCCATACATGACCATCAAAATGATATAGACTTGAATAAATCCTTATATATATAAAACCACAGACCTAACACATAAATAAACAACAGATCAAGTTAATATACTATATATACATGCGTTGATAAGACTTTCACGTTATTAAACTACATATTATATTTATACAATTACAACCATCATAAACTATATATGTATCGATATACTAACCTATATTCTTTTAAACAATTAAATATAATCTATAACTCATATCTATTTATGAACAGAAAGTATATATAATTTTTTTTTACAACAACATTATACACTAATCATATGTATATAGTATAAACCTATATACTTTGCAACATATCTATATAACTGTTATATCAAAAAAATATACAGTACATATATAAACCATTTAAGAAACTTCAATATGCCATGTATAGAAAATAACAGTTATGAATAGAGTATATATATCAACTAGTATACCAATATATAAAACAAAACGTAATGCATTATAACTAATATATATATATACATACGTATAAAATAGTAGAAATAAAACGTACCCGAGATTTAATATAAAGATGCGAACACTTATGAGTGAGAGAGAGGGTGTCTGGGCTCGGCTGTTCTCAGGTGATGGTGAGCGATGCACGCGAGTGATGCGGGATTTCATGGAAGAGAGGTCGGTCACGGGTGCTACAGCTCGCGTGAGGTGCTCGGCTTCCGAAAAACTGAGGCGGAGGGAAAACAAAGGTGGCGGCTGATGGACGTAATGGAGTTGTGGAGAGAACGGAGATGGAAAAGAAGGCGGGCATGGCTCGTGATGCAGCGCAACCCACAACTTTCAAAGGTATAAGTCGTACACGACTTAAGGAAGTAGACATAAGTCGTGCACGACCTAAGGAAGCGCCACGAGATAACCAAATAGCAGCGCGAGTTGAAGGCTTAAGTCGGCTACGACTTAAGGGGAATGTTTTGAGTCGTCCACGACTTAACCAAAGCAAAGACATGAGTCGCCCACGAGTTATCGAAGCGGAAAGCTTAAATCGTTCACGATTTATTGAAGCGGCAGGCACGAGTCGTCCACGACTCAAGGAAGAGGCTGACATAAGTCGTCCACGATTTAAGGACAGAGCTATAAGTCATCCACGACTTAAGAGAAGGGATGAGTCGCCGCCGAGTTACGACTTAAGACAAACAAGGGATAAGTCGTCTACGACTTAAGAGAAGGGATGAGTCACTGCCGAGTTACGACTTAAGATGAGTCGCCTGAACTGGGTTAAGTCATTTGTTGTTTGAGTCGTAACTCGTGTACCGGGTAAGTCGGCATATATGCTAAGTCGGAGGATATCTTAAGTCGGAGCCGAGTTAAGGGTTGTAACGTGTTGTATTGTTTCTTTGTACATATTGTTAAGTCGTGTCGTTTGTAAGTCGTAAGTCAGTTGTGTTGTATAAATATGTTGAGTCGTGAGTCGGAGAATGTGATGAGTCGTGAGTCGGAGAAGTGATAAGTCGCCACCGACTTATGAGTTGTGTAAATTGTGTTGTGTTGAACTGGGCGCCTATAAATAGGCCGAGTACCACATTTGTAATGGTTGTTGATTTTGAATAAAATTCTTGTTTGTCAGCTTTGTGCTTTCAATTAAAATCGATAGTTGAGTGTACCTCCTATCTCCACCTTCGACATTCGAGTGCGCTCGAATCTTCGATCGTTGAAGCCAATTCGCGGAATCAAGTGCGCTTGATCAACGCTCGAAGAATTGTAGATCTTTGAACCCGGTATCGTGCGCGATCAACGAGTTCGGGATAGCTAGAATTCAGTATCTTCGGATCAACGAATTCGGGCATTTCAGTATCTTCCAATCCATCGATTGCAACTCTCATCGATCGACATTGTTTTGATTAATCCGCTGCGTCAGTTTGGTATCAGAGCTTGTTCTAGCCAATCATAGCTAGATCGAGACTTGGAGCCTAATCATTTTGGAGTTTGAAGAAATCAAGTGATAGCCGAGCTCGAAGTGAGAAGCCGAGCTAAGTAGAAGAGTGGGAGATCAAATTTGCCTCATTTGGAGAAGTTGTGTTCATCGTGTTCATCGCGAAGTAGCAACAAAGTGGGAGTTTTCGATCCATTTCATTTTGGATCAAAGTTCGAATTGTGTTTGAATTTGAAGAGTTTGTAAAGTTTCAAGTATGCCACCAAGGAGAGCTAATCGACATCAAAACGTTGAAGCTTTGTATCGAAGAGAAGAAGCTGATGAGATGGAGCAAAGAATCAATGAAAACTTTAGTGAAAAGCTTAACGAAGGAATTGGTCGGTTAGAGAAGATGATGTTAGAAATGAATCAGAATCGGAGAAGGGTATCACCTGAATCTAATCATGGGGGAAGTAGAGTCTCGCCACATTCCAATCAAGACAGAAGTGTTGATGATGATCGAAGACGAGATAGAAATGTGAATGATCGAGAACGGAGGAATGTAGATAGAAGGGATGAAGGTGGAAGACGAGATGGTAATAGAGATGTGGGTGGACGAGATAGACAACGATATACATCTGATTTTGAAGAGGAGTATGATGGTGGAAGTGTTTGAGGATAAGGACGAGGACAAGGAAGAAATCACTCTGAGTATGATCACAAGTGGGAGTTGGGGATGAAGACTGAAATTCCTTAATTCAAAGGTGGTATGCAAGAAGAGGAGTTTCTAGATTGGGTGGCTAATGTTGAAGAGATTTTTGACTTCAAAGAAGTTCCAGAACATCGTAGAGTGAAGTTGGTTACTACGAGGTTGAGGAGTAGAGCTTTGGCATGGTGGCAGCAAACCAAAATAACACGTGAACGGATGGGAAAGTCAAAAGTTGAATCTTGGGAGAAGATGAAGAAATTAATGAAAGCAACGTTCTTACCTTACAATTATCAATCTTTGATGTATCAACGTTTGCAGAATTTGAGGCAGGGCACAAAGAATGTTAATGACTATGCGGATGAATTTTATCAGCTTATTGCGAGGAATGATATTATGGAAACGGAAGAGTAGCTGACATCTAGATTCATTGGGGGATTGCGAATGCAGATTCAGGATATGGTTAACATGTTTGATCCCAGATCTGTAGCGGAAGCACATCAGAAAGCGTTGGCTTGGGAGAAACAGGGGCGACGAGGAGGTGGTGTGTTTACAAATTCCAATAATCAAGTGAAGGGTGTTAGTGGGAGTTCTAATGTTTCAAAAGTTGTTGCGAAACCAGTTGTGAATGAGGTTGGGAAGGCGAAAGTCAATAATGGTTTCAAGTGTTATAATTGCCAAGAAATGGGCCACAAAAGTAGCGAATGTCCAAAGCCGAAGAAGAGAGCTATGATAGCGGAGGTTGAGGATGAGGATGAAGAAGCTGAATGTTCCAATTCACCACCTGATGAGGAGGAAGAAGAAGTGTCGAGAGACGAAGGTTATAATCTAATGATGAAGAGGTCATGTTTAACACCAAAGCAAGAGGAGGATTGTAGTTGGTTAAGGAGCAATATTTTTCAGTCAACATGTACCATTCTGGGGAAGGTTTGCAAATTTGTTATTGATGCTGGAAGCTGTGATAATATAATTTCTTCAAAAGCTGTGAGGAAGTTGGCGCTGAAGACTGAGAAACATCTGAAACCGTACAAGCTAGCTTGGTTGAGGAAAGGCGGGGAGGTGAAGGTTGGACGAAGGGCTTGTGTGAAGTTTTCAATTGGAAAGAAATACAAGGATGAAATCTGGTGCGATGTGGTAGATATGGATGTCTGTCATTTGTTGCTGGGGAGACCGTGGCAGTATGATAGGGCGGTGCAACATGATGGGCGTACCAACAGTTACAGTTTTATGTTTGAAGGCACAAAGATTACTCTAGTTCCAAAGAAGCGACAACAGGAGGAAAACAAGTTGGAGGAGATTGAAGAACTTAAAACTTTGTTATCTTTGAAGGAGTTTGTGAAGGAAGTAGAGGAGGAGCCTGAAGTATTTTTATTGATCGGACGGGAGAGTCAGGAAGTGGTGGAAATCCCAGAAGAAGTAAAACCGGTATTGAAAGAGTTTAACGATGTATTTCCGGAGGAGTTACCAACGGAGTTGCCACCGTTGAGGGATATACAACATCAGATAGATCTTGTTCCAGGTGCTGTGTTGCCACACAGACCACATTATCGAATGAATCCGAAGGAACATGAAGAGTTGCGGAGGCAGGTAGAGGAATTGCTTGAACAGGGGCGTGTGTAGGAGAGTTTAAGTCCTTGTGCTGTACCAGCTTTATTGGTACCCAAAAAGGATGGAACGTGGAGGATGTGCACAGATAGTAGAGCATTGAATAAGATCACAGTCAGATACAGATTTCCGATGCCGAGGCTTGATGATCTGTTAGATCAGTTGAGTGGGGCAACTATCTTTTCGAAGATTGATTTGAAGAGCGGATATCATCAAATTCGTATAAGGCCAGGTGATGAGTGGAAGACTGCTTTTAAAACCAGGGAAGGTCTATACGAATGGTTGGTTATGCCATTTGGCTTATCAAATGCACCAAGTACTTTCATGAGGGTGATGAATCAGATTTTTAGACCATTCATTGGGAAGTTTGTGGTGGTGTATTTCGATGATATTCTGATATACAGTGGAAGTCCGGAGGAACACTTGCATCATTTGAAGGAAGTGTTGATGGTACTGCGACAGGAACAATTTTATGCTACAACAAAGAAATGTGTGTTTATGGCAAGGAGTGTTTTATTTCTGGGATATGTTGTGTCAGGAGAAGGTATCCAGGTGGACCAGAATAAAGTTGAAGCAGTCAGAAATTGGCCACAGCCGAAGATAATAACCGAAGTGAGAAGTTTTCATGGGCTAGCATCATTCTACCGAAGATTCATTCCACACTTCAGTAGCGTGATGGCACCGGTTACCGATTGTATGAAGGGTAAACAGTTTGCATGGACGGAGGAAGCCGGGGTTGCTTTTGATCGAATCAAAGAACTCTTGACGTCTGCACCAATTCTAATATTACCAGATTTTCAGCTAGTGTTTGAACTACACACTGATGCATCCAAGGTTGGGATTGGAGGAGTATTGAGTCAGAGGGGACGTCCGATTGCATATTTTAGTGAGAAATTATCAGGGGCGAAGATGAGATACAGTACATATGATGTGGAATTTTATGCTGTCGTGCAATCTATTAAACACTGGAGACACTATCTATTTCAGAAGGAGTTTGTTCTTTACACTGATCATGAGGCGTTGAAGCATTTACAAGGGCAAGACAAGATTTCAGCGAGACATGCATCGTGGATTGCATATCTGCAACAGTTTACTTTTGTTGTTAAACACAAGTCAGGGGTGACGAATCGAGTGGCTGATGCTTTGAGTAGGAGGAGTCATTTGTTGACTACACTGAAAGTTGAGGTGACAGGGTTTGATGTGTTGCCAGAATTATTTGTCGATGATCCTTACTTTGCGAAGTATATTGATAAAGTCAAGGAGGGAAAGACGGTTGAGTTTATGATAGTAGATGGTTTTCTGTTCAAAAGAAATCGATTGTGCATACCTGATTGTAGTTTGAGAATGAAGATTGTAAAAGAGCTACATGAAGAAGGGCATGTTGGGAGAGACCGTACATTACAGTTGATTTCGCAATCTTACTTTTGGCCATCGATGAGGAAAGAAGTGGAGAGGTTTGTGGAACGATGTCATATCTGTCAGGTTTCGAAAGGAACTGCGACTAATGTTGGTTTATATATGCCGTTACCTGTACCAACTAAACCATGGGTTGATGTGAGTATGGACTTTGTGTTGGGGTTGCCGAGAACGCAGCGTGGTAATGATTCCATTTATGTGGTGGTTGACCGATTTTCGAAAATGGCACATTTTATTGCTTGTAAGAAGACGGCGGATGCTGTTCATGTTGCTCAGTTGTTTTTCAAAGAGATATATCGACTTCATGGATTGTCGGAATCTATTGTGTCGGATAGGGATACTCGTTTTCTGAGTCATTTTTGGCTAAGTTTGTGGAAGATGGTGGGAACGAAGTTGAATTTTAACAGCGCTTATCATCCGCAGACGGATGGACAGACCGAGGTTGTTAACAGATCATTAGGAAATTTGTTGAGATGTCTTGTGCAAGACAATCTGAAGAGTTGGGATGTGAAGTTATGCCAGGCAGAGTTTGCCCATAATCATGCTGTAAATCGAAGTACTGGGTTCAGTCCATTCCAGATTGTATATTCTAGTATGCCAAAAGGACCGTTGGATTTAACGGTAATACCACACTCAAAGGGGACAGTTAAGAAAGCTGCTGATTTTGTTGAAGGGTTGACGGAATGTCATAAAGTCGTTCAGGAACGATTGGAGAAAGCAAATGAAAAGTATAAACGATCGGCAAATCTAAAGCGAAGGAAGGTTGATTTTAATGAAGGTGATTGGGTTTATGCAGTGTTAACAAAGGATCGTTTTCCAGTGGGCGCTTATAACAAGTTAAAAGCCAGAAAAATTGGTCCTGTAGAAGTTGTGAAACGGATTAATGAAAATGCTTATAAGTTGAAGCTGCCGGAAGATGTGTACACTTCTGACGTATTTAATGTCAAACATCTCGTACCATATTATGAGAATGAACAATCGGATGTGGAAGAATTTACAAATTCGAGGACGAATTTCTCTCAACCTGGGGAGGATGATGCAGCGCAACCCACAACTTTCAAAGGTATAAGTCGTACATGACTTAAGGAAATAGACATAAGTCGTGCACGACCTAAGGAAGCGCCACGAGATAACCAAATAGCAGCGCGAGTTGAAGGCTTAAGTCGGCTACGACTTAAGGGGAAGGTTTTGAGTCGTCCACGACTTAACCAAAGCAAAGACATGAGTCGCCCACGAGTTATCGAAGCGGAAAGCTTAAATCGTTCACGATTTATTGAAGCGGCAGGCACGAGTCGTCCACGACTCAAGGAAGAGGCTGACATAAGTCGTCCACGATTTAAGGACAGAGCTATAAGTCGTCCACGACTTAAGAGAAGGGATGAGTCGCCGCCGAGTTACGACTTAAGACAAACAAGGGATAAGTCGTCTACGACTTAAGAGAAGGGATGAGTCACTGCCGAGTTACGACTTAAGATGAGTCGCCTGAACTGGGTTAAGTCATTTGTTGTTTGAGTCGTAACTCGTGTACCGGGTAAGTCGGCATATATGCTAAGTCGGAGGATATCTTAAGTCGGAGCCGAGTTAAGGGTTGTAACGTGTTGTATTGTTTCTTTGTACATATTGTTAAGTCGTGTCGTTTGTAAGTCGTAAGTCGGTTGTGTTGTATAAATATGTTGAGTCGTGAGTCGGAGAATGTGATGAGTCGTGAGTCGGAGAAGTGATAAGTCGCCACCGACTTATGAGTTGTGTAAATTGTGTTGTGTTGAACTGGGCGCCTATAAATAGGCCGAGTACCACATTTATAATGGTTGTTGATTTTGAATAAAATTCTTGTTTGTCAGCTTTGTGCTTTCAATTAAAATCGGTAGTTGAGTGTACCTCCTATCTCCACCTTCGACATTCAAGTGCGCTCGAATCTTCGATCGTTGAAGCCAATTCGCGGAATCAAGTGCGCTTGATCAACGCTCGAAGAATTGTATATCTTTGAACCCGGTATCGTGCGCGATCAACGAGTTCGGGATAGCTAGAATTCGGTATCAACGAATTCGGGCATTTCAGTATCTTCCAATCCATCGATTGCTACTCTCATCGATCGACATTGTTTTGATTAATCCGCTGCATCAGCTCGTGTAGGAGGAGAGGAATGTTTGTGCGATATAGGGTGAGGAGGGAGAACCAATTATGGTAGAGAAGGAGTAGCTTTCTTTTTTTTGAAGATAGAAGGCGAGGCTACAAACTGTTCACCATTTTTTTCAGTTGAAAGCATTTGAAAAACGAACAGATGGAAAGTGAGAAGAACAGCAACAGGAAGGGACGCTAACAAATATAATTATATTGTTTCTCAAAGAAGGAAGAGGAATGGACCGGAAATAAATTAACGAACTAAATTTGAAAAGTTGGAAATAACAAAGCCAGGTGATGCATTCAAGAATATGTAATTTTCAGTGGCTATTTATTATATACGGTGGTAAATTGAAAGGTTGGGAAACCAAAACGTTCGAAAGCGGAACCGATACGGTAGGCGTTTCGCAGATTGCACCGCACACCGTACTTCGAAACAGAAAAATAAATATACCACATAGATCAGCACGACGAGATGATCAAAGCGGTATACAGATATCAGTAGTACGATTAAATTTATAAAATTCGAATTTTTCTACTGGCGGAAAATGCAAGAAAAACGCAGAAAAATAAGATCGACGGAGCTAAAGAAGTCCAAATTTTGAAAAACAAAAAATGACGTCTTGCTCAGAAGATGTTTTAGAATTTTTCTATGTAAAAATATTTAGGTTTCGAAAACGTTTTATTTTCATCGCTTTTTAACTGATTAAATTGAAGTAAATTTACGCGCGAAATAAACTTTCATATTTTCGGACGAAAATTTACCACTTGCTATGTTTAACTAGACGCATTCCAAATATCAAATTTATATTTCAAAATTTTATCGTTTAAAATTTCAATTAATAACGTTATTAAAACGGTTAAAATTTACGGGTCGTTACAATCATACTAACGCTCACTTTTTTTCTGCTACGCTACTTCTTTATCCTCCCCGTAACCCCCAATTCATTTTCATCTTCATCTGATAAACAAGGAAAACAAAAATCCACTTCAATTGAAAAATCAAAACAAAAAAAACAAAAATCTATAATTTGAAAAAGTGGTATCTATGAGTTCGTGAGGGTATGGGCATCGATTCTAGGTGAGTTTTGGGATGTGTGATCGAGATTCTTGATGATCGACAATTTCGATAGTGAAGAGCGCTAAACTAGGGTTGGTGATTGTTGGAATTATGATCATCAATTGGCCAAGTGGGCGATGTTTTTGGGTTTAGCGTGGTGATTAGCACTCGGAAGTGGGGTTTGGTGGCTCATGGTGGAGAATGGGGGATTGGGTTGATCAGGCCAATCGGGGGTTTGGCTGCAATCGCGGATTTGGTTAGGGCGTCGAGCGTGAGATAATGGTGTCGGTCGGAAGGAGTTCGCGAAGGTGAGTTCATTTGGTGAAGTCAGTTTATCGTTTAATCAAGTCTAGCTTCGTGGCATTGGGATACGTGCACAGCCATATCTGTGTACATGCAGTTATTTTGGAGGGATGTGCGTGTTGTGTTAATTAATTAATAATTATAATGTGTAAACTTATAAATTTAATATCTTATGCATATGAGGCCCAATCGATACGAAACTTTTTGCATCGCGATTGTAATGACAAAAGCTTCATGATGGAACCTGTTTGGGTGAATTTGGAGCAAGTTGAAATTTTAACTAAAATCGGACGTCGTTCGATTTTAGTGCAAACCGGAACGCTTCGATGCCAATGGGAACTTCGGTGAGTTCAACTCATACTATTAGTTAACCAGTAATGTTTTTAGTAGATAATTATTATAAAAAATTTTTGAGAAATTATTATAATTATAAATATTTATTTTTAAAAGAAAAATTTTAAAAGGTTATCTTTTATTTTAAAGGGATTTTGCGGGTTCAAAGAAGATAGAAATATTTGAAATAATATTTATGGATTGTTTGAAAAGAATGTTGTAGATTTATAAATATTATATTCTAAGTGAAGAATAGATTTACAAAAGAAGGATTTTATAAAATAAAGTAATGGTTTTATAAGTATATCTTATAAAAGAAAATCAATATCATTTTGATAAATTGGAGAGATAAATTCCATTTGGGGAAATCATTGAAATATATGAAAAGATCATATTATCGGGAATAGTGAGTTCTAAATGATATTTGAGGTTTAGCCATATTGCAGTTCGGGGGTTATACTTGGAATTGGAATTTAAAAATAAGAACAAATAAGGTTGATAGGTTTTATTAGAAAATTTATAAAGAGAAATTTGTAAATGGATTTGGAGTTTATAAAAGAGATAAATGGAGATGTGTTTTATAAAAGAGTCCTTATAAAAGATTTAGGAGTTCGTAATTTTGCTTTGAATTTATAAAAAGAATTATAAATGATCTTATATAGGGGAATTATAAAAGATGATTATAAAAGGGATTTATAAATAATGTGTTTGGTAAAGAAATTTACAAAAGGGATTGTAAATATGGAAGAGTTTTATAAAAGGGGCAATGTTCTGGTTTATTGGTATAAATGTTAAAGTTAACATTTGTTTTAAAACCAATTAAATGTGATTTTAGAAAGGGGGGATTTTCTTAAGATTTGTAAGGTATACTTATACCGTTAAGATAAGTATACAAGTATATTGTCTAAGTATTGAAATATAATGATTTTGTGAACATACTTATATTGTGAATATAAGCATATAGAAAGTTCTCTAAGTGGAAGTGAAATGTTTTTGTAAGAATACTTATATTTCTAAGATAAGCATATCTATATTTTCAAATATTGAAAGAGTATAAAGGATTTGGGAATGTATCCCCTTGATACAAAAATTTTACAAAATGGTTTTGATTAATAAAAAGGATAATTAAAGAGGCTAGTGGGTGCTTTGTGCTTAAACAGTGTTATTTTCCCTATGGAATAAAATCTCTGGTTGAATTGATTGTTTATTTGATAGTTAAATAACCGACTATCAAATTTGGACCCAAACGTAACTTTGGAAATGTCTAGAAGAAACATGGAAATTATATGATACAGTTATCATCGGCGGTGCTATATTATACTAACAAACTCATTTTGTTCTTCTAGGATAATTGATAAGGAAACCCGTTCATTCAACGGTAGGAGGTGATCTTCGCTTTTATCTATTGTTTGTTTATTTCCTAAAAAAGCGAGGGTTGTGTTTACCGAAACTATCGAAGTTGTTTCGAAGAGACCGGGATCGGATATGTTGCCTGAAAACCACTTCGATCCAACTCAAACGTTTCAAAATGAAGACATCTTAAAGGGCATGGAATTGAAGATGGGGCCTATGAAGTGCAAGGGTGATTCCAAAATGGATGTAGTAGAAGTAGTGCCTTCGGTTTGTCCTTATCCTGGACCACTTGTATGGATAAATGCTGGCACTGTATTGCTACTTGGAAGGCAGTGTTAGCATTCCACGTGGCATTGCTATATAAAAGGTAATCGTAGCCTCAAGCCTCACAACCTAGAAATGGCTAAAATTGGGTAGATGCTGCATGGCTATGTGGGTCGCTCCCATTAGAGTGTGTCATCACCTTTCTAGATCATCATATTATGGATTTGGCTGTGCATGAGGGTTCTCGATTAAGGTTGGAAAGCAATCGGGATGATAACGTATTCGGTACTATCCAAGTTCAGGGGTAGGCTGGTTCTGAGTTAGCAAGGGTGGACCAAGTTCTGGGTCTGACCCCATGTAACAACCATGTTTTTAGTTACCTAATTAATTAAAATTAATCAAGGATAATTAATTTATATTTGTAATTTATGAAATTTAATTATGGAATTAAATTTAGTGTTGAGAATAATTGATAAGATTTAATTAAGAAATGAGTTTCATTTCTAAAATAGGATTTCAATTTAAAATTTTGAAATATTATTAAATCAATTATTTGAATTTGGTGTTTGGAGTAAAGTGTTAATATTGAGAATTTTTGTTGAAATACAATTTTTAAATTGTTAATTGGTTTTCTCAAATTTTAGAAATTAATGATTAATTTTGGTAAACATTATTAGAGAAAATTTTGGTTTATTAATGATGGAACTAAACAAATATTAGTAACACTTAGGAGAATTGGCAACACCTTGTTAGTGGATCCTCATCTCAACTCTCTTGACCCATTGGTGCAAATAAGAGAAAGTATCTTTATACATTCACGTTCATTCTAAAGTCAGAACATAGAAAAAAAAACTAAACTCCGCCTTCTCAAAGCTCTAAAACCCTAGTTCCAAATTTCTAAATTCAAAGCTCAAATCAAAGGGATTTTGCCCAATAATGAAGAGTGAGTTTTTTAAACCCTATATCTATCCTTTAGAACTCTAAAAGAATAATTTTGATCCCCTTTTTGATCAAATTGCTTGGTGTTTAAATTTTGTTCTTGAGTTTTTAGGTGATTTTGGAGAAGCTAGGAGGTTAGCAAGGCTTAAAAGAGGATTTACCAAGTTATAGGAAAATAATAGGTGGGTTAATCACTCACATTACTACCTCTAATCCATGAGAATAATTTTTAGTTGCTTTTGAATTGAATTTGATGGTTTGTTGATTGAATTGCTTTGAATTTGATTGTGAATTGTTTGCTTGAGTTTAAATGATTATTAGATTGTTTGCTGAAAATAAAGTGTGAATATCGCTGCTGTAAAACGGTGATATCATGGTGTAAAATAATCCAAAATAATTCAATTTTTTTGTGGAAAGAACTTTCAATTAGCTACAAGTTGTCTTTTATTCATATTTTGAAATTCTGATTTTTATTGGGTCAAAATCGAGTTTGAATCTGATAGTGTTGCTCTGTCCTGTGTATTTGCTAAGTTGAAAGCTGAAATTAAATTGGCCATAGGTTTTTCGTTACTTATCAGAATTCGATGATTATTGATGTTATGAAAACCATAGATTATCTGTTACAGCTTTCTTGTTTTGAGTTTTGTGGTATTTTGTCGTTTACATGGTCAAAAATACGTTTTAGTGTCGTTATTCCGAGAATAAACGACAGCGATAATGAAGTTAAAATCTAACAATAGTTTTAGTCATAAGTTTTTCGCTACTTATCGGAATTTAATAATTCTTGATGTTCTTGAAAGCATAGGCATTTATTTACAATTTTCATGTTTTAAGTTTTGTAAAATTATGAGATTTAAGTGGTCGTAACTGCAGATCTTTAGACCCTAAATTTGAGTTAAATGAAATAAGTAGACAAGCTTTGTATACAAGTAACTTTACGAAAGAGAATTATTTATATTTATAAATCTTAGAATTATTTCTAAATTAAGTTAATAGATATTAAAAATGATTTTTTAGCAAGTTATTTTATATATTAAGAATGGTTAGTAAAATATTTATAGATTTGGAAATATGACTTTGGAAATACAAATCTAATCTATTTTTATATAAAAGTGATTATGGATTTGGTGTATAAGTATTACGGTTATATTAAATAAATAATATAGGATTCATGGAATTTGGAAATGTAGTTTTGAAAAGTATAAACTTATTTTATTTCTAAATAAAATGGTTATATTTTAATATGGATTTAAAGGAGTAATTAAATATGGTTTTAAATTATAATTTTGTGAATAATACAACTATATGAAAATTTGAGACAACCTTTTGTATATAAGTGAAATCTTGGAACAATTCGGAGTTATAGAATATTTTATTAAACAAGGGAACAGTTATTTAAAGTTAAATAATAAGTGGATTTGTGCAAAATTATAACAGGTGTTTTTTTTAAACAATAAAAATCAGAGAGAAAATTTGTTTTGAGAACCTTAATTTTATAATTTGGGAAGTATTATTATTCGACTTAATATTATCGATTGTTTTAAATGCTTTCGAATAACGCTTTGTTGAATATGATATAACTCATTGAATAAAATATTTGAGTGGAATTTACTAACCCATTAGCGAATACTCGAATTCCGGGTAGTATGGGACGCCTTGGTTAAATTCTTGTGATCGTATTTGAGAAAGTATTTAACACTTTACAGTTGTATTCTCTTCTAGTGTGCGACAAGTGGTTGCTAGATCCTTAAGAGAATGTAGTTCAAATATTCCAGTGGTATCAGTAATAAGTGATATTTACTAGCTTTTAGTAAATACTTGGATTTCACCATATGGTATGGGACGTATTGGTTAAATCGTAGTAATTACTGAAAGCTATATTTGACACTTTAGAGTTTACTCTCTTTTGCTATGCGGCAAGTGACTGCTAGATTCTTAAGAAGTTACTCCTGGATTGCTTTTCAAGGGTAATAATCTAAAATAAATCTGAAGGATTCGGTCATGGCTGCTATCCTTGATATCGTCTTGTGATCCTTTAATTCCCGTCCTGTGTACGATCCCCGGTATCGGATCGGTTTATGTGATACCAAATTGTTTGTTTTTTTGCTATGGTTTTGTGTACGATCATTATGATCGTTTTGAGTAAGATCTCTTGGGTTCTGGATATTTGGATTCTGTGACTATTTTGTGTTCGTGAAATAAATATATTCTTGGGTCTTGTGTTCGTGAAATAAATATATATTCTTGTATCTTATGTTCATGAAATAAATATATATTCTTGTGACTTGTGATGGATGCTAAGTTAGGTTAATTTTGTTATTCTATGTTTAGTGACTAGTCGTGTTTGTGACTTAAATTTATAACCCTATTCTGAGTTAAATTTATTTCCTAACTCGTTATATCTTGGATACCTATATTTACTTATATGTTGTTTATTCCTGTGTTATATTCTGTTTTCACCCTAATAGATATTTAGAGATAGTCTAACCCGAGAGTTATCTTGCTTGGGTCAGACCGAGACTTTCAGGTTATAGGACGAGTAGACCTATGGATGGTTGGGCTAGCAGAAGTTGGACCATTGATATTTAGTTATATCACCTAGGAATTTTGTTTGAAATTGAGATGTATAATTAAGATTAGAAAATAATAACTTGTATATTAATTGAGTTTAGTATTTCATTTTGTAAACTTAAAATTTGTATATGTATAAGTTGAGATTTTATTCTGCTGTGATCTGTGACTATTATTTATATTATATATTGTTTTGATTCTGAGAAATCGGTGTGTCTATTACTTTGTATTAATACTATACATGTCAAATTTAGTGTAGATATTAAGTGAAAAAGGTATAAATGATGTGTCAGTGTTAGTATAAAGATATATTCACATTCGATCGCCTTTAACATGTCGTTTTCTTCGGATTAGCAAACGACATTACTTGTAATGTTCTTTGCTAATCTGGGCATCGCGGTGGGGTCGTTACACCCCAAGTACGTTTTATCTAGAGGTATACCGTACGGAAGGTAGTCCCTTACCTTGCCATTGTTGGAATCCATTCTCCAGTAAGCGTCGTGCAGACTTGATTGTAAGCCTATTATACCGAAATTTAATAATGTAACAATTTTGACTATGGTTAATATGTATTTTTATCTTAGACATTATTATAATATCACTGGATTTTCTATAAAAATATTTTGGTTGTCGTAAGGTAAAAATCCGTCCGTGTTTATGTGTGGCGTGGTCTTACGAGGTACTTTTATTTTCAAAGATTTTTATAACATTAAAATCCAATTGGGTGTGTTTTCTCACGCTGGTTTACCAGATTGATCCGGACGTTATTTTTCTTAGAATGCTCAGGTCAGACCAAGCATATTTACCGATTCAGTTTGGATACTTGAAGCTTTAGGATACGAGCTGGATGCCTTCAAGTTGTAATCATGTGCATTCTATTTTCCGCTGCATTGGTTGTTATATATACCAGCAATTGTGAGGACAGGTTGTTATAATTGTCTAGGCTGTTGATTGATTAGTTGAATTTGATTGATATATGTATAATAAAGTTCAAATTTTCTTTTGTAAGATCGTTGTTACATTCTAGATTTCTCGTCACGTAGTGAGATTCTGTTCTGTCTTTACTTTCTTTTTCCCTAAACAATCTGTCTTTCCGACACTTGAAAGCTCGGCACATTAATACCATGGATGTATTAGTGTCGACTTTTAATGATCGAAAAGGCAGGTCATTACACGATTTAATTAGTTGATTTTGATTAATCAATTCAAACAAATGAATATACCTTGATTTATCGTATACCAAATCTGAAGGTTTATGAATTTCAAGGTTATGCATTAAACTGTGAATAAATAATACAAATATCGAAACATATATGTATGAGAAACTAAAAGAGAGGAATAAAATGTTGGAAAGTGGAATTAATAAGCATCAATTTGCATTAATTCAATAGTGCCGTTATTATATCAATTTACTGCACCATCAAGCAAGTGGCTGATATATACGTTATACAATTATGAGAATAAATGCCTAGCAAAATTAATGGCAACAACTATATAACGTTATACAATTATGGACAGCAACCATATAAAGTTATACAATTCTGTTTATAAACTGAAAAATATAACATGTTATATGTATAGCACCGATATCGTTCTATTAACTTTTCAATAAAAAAACCTATTAGAGTATTTATGACCATTAGATATCACTCGATAACATATACCTTGTATACCGTTGCATAATATTTGAGCATATCGGTCGGTTAAGATTTCTCTAGACTGTATTTTTTTTACACCCTGATCCAAAAAAATTTGAATCAGTGAATGAGTTAAAATATTGTAGATGAGTTAAAATAGATGTGGCATACATATTCATAACCCTCAATCGTTCCAACATAAAAATATTCAAACTTCATAACACAAATATGGCATTCTAGAAATATCTACCAAATCCTATAAATGCCACTCATTCTATCCATCCATATTTACATCTCTTTACATCCCTGTTCTTTTTCCACTTCTCCCACCTGTCTTCTCCATATCTCTCACTACAACTGTTTTTTTTGGACACGCTTCATTGAGTTGCTCACCATCGTTAATCTTCGATATCACAACTTCAGGTTAGTGTAATTATACCATTGAAACAGTGCTTTACACTATAATCCTATCTTGCACTTATATATTTCAATCTTATTCTACAGGAAAAATATCATTTTTGCGACCACAACTTCTACACTTATATTTTATAATAAAAAAGTATTCTGCACTTTTTAGAGCATATTTGTATTGTTTATTTAAGTCCATTGCTCTATGTATTCTCAACATAATTTTATGATTAAATGTTATTTACGGACATAAAATCAACCGATCGATGAAAATTTATTCTTTTTTCATGTTATTTTTAATTTTTAAATATATTTCAATCTTATTCTACAGGAATAAAAATCATTTCTACGACTGCAACTTCTACACTTCTGTTTTATATTGAAAACGTAATTTCCACTTTTTTGAATTTGTTTGTATTGTATATTTAAGTGCATTGCGATGTGTGCTCTCAAAATAATATCATGATTATATGTTATTTACGGACATAAAATCAACTGATCGATGAAAATCTATTCTTTTTTCATGTTTTTATTTTAAAATATATTTTAGCCCTATTCTACAGGAAAAAAATCATTTCTACGACTACAACTTCTGTTTTATTTTAAAATGGTAATTTGCACTTTTTAGAATTTGTTTTTACTGTTTAGTTAAGTGCATTGCTCTATGTATTCTCAAAACAATATCATGATTACATGTTATTTACGGACATAAAATCAACTGATCGGAAAAAATTTATTCTTTTTTCATGTTATTTTTTATTTTTAAATATGCATAAAAATTATACTTCTTATAAAAAATATTCCAAAATATTTGTCATTCATTACTTTATTATTAATTTACTCTATATATTAAAAAATTAATTTCAGCATACAACACATTTAACAGCAAACCAATGGATATTATACATTTTGATAAGCAAAGCTCGACTTAAAACGATGATATATCTCCAAAAGTATCTTCAACGAAAGATAGCGTACATTTTCAGAAATCAACGAACGACGATAAAAAATACCCCCTCAAAAGATGATTATGGCTGGATTGATAAATTTACTTCTGAAGTGGTAACTGATATATCATTCAAAAAATTTGAAAAAAATACTGTAATTAAATTTTATTATCTTATCGGTATTCTTTTCCTATTTTTGCCATCGGTGTAAACTTCCACAAGCCCTCTCTATAGACATTATCAAATGTTACTATTACTTAAAAATAGGATTTAGTAACTGTACCGTTTTACAAATTCAATATATTCTCCTACTTATATTGCCAACCTTAGTATCATTTAAATATATGATCTAACAACTAAACTTTCTATACGTTTTAGCTCTTTATTAATTGATAACAGAAACGAAAATTCAACCTAACAAAAAATTAAATGTTCCACTTAGAACTGAAATTTAAACTGATTACACATGATTTCAACGCAAAAACATAGCCAAATATTTAAGAAAATTATTTCTCTTAAACATGTTAAACGCATAAACTTTTTTTTTAAAAAAAACCCAAGAGAACCCAGCGGGTCCGTAAACTACTGAGTAGGGTATAACAAAGCCGTCCGCTGATTCAAGCCCCCATACCCCCTGATAAATTTATATAGGATATGCAAGCGCACGGTAGGAATCGAACCTGTGTCTTTTTACCAAAACTCAAGCCTTCTTTCCACTGCGCCACACTCATGGACTTAAACGCATAATTTGCAAAAAAACAAAAATCAATTTACCCGCGAAGCATGTGCTATCGTCACGCACGAAACATGTGCTATCGTCGCGCGTAAAGCGCGTTCTGTAACACTCGTTAGATTATATTGACTATGTTAAAGTGAAACAATATAACATTTGTATTTGTTATTTTGTAAGAAAATAAATAGTCTCATCAATACTATATCAAAAAAATTTCCAAGCGGTGCCCTTTTTTAATGAAAAGTTTTGTAATGAATGTTTTTTTATTGAATTTGTGCATTAAAATGACAAGTTTAGCAATTAAAAAACTTAATGTGCACCTAATCCTGTTTTCTAGTTGGTAAATGACAACTATTTTAAATGGACAATATTTATTTGTTAGTCCAAGTAAAAATCACGTTTCAACTTTAGTTATTGTTCAAAATTTATTACAAAGATAAATGTTATAATTTGAATTTGCGCAAACACAAATTAAAAAAAAATTCACACTTGCGCAGTTTCAAAATAGGTATGTTTGTGTTTACGCATTTTAAAATTGCACAAATAAAAATTCTGACATGATTAAAATCAAACATATTTCTGTAATATCTCAAGTAGAACTAATTTAGCTTAGGCAAGTGAAAAGACATTCCTGTCCAGAGTCATTTCACTCTAAAGTCTAAACAGCTCATCACCCCTTAATCATGTCATAAATTAAATACATTCATATATTTATTTATTGATATACAACATCCCTAACGTAACAAGCATTATATCATATTATGAAACATCGTACCTATTTTACTCCTCATAAATAATGTAAATTGGAGCCACCAACTTTAACAGCCAAGGCATTCATCTCTTTGGTAACTGTCACTCTTTATTTCTTACTATAAAAACATATCTCCTCTCCCATATTTCTCATTTCCATCAAACTTTTTCTACAACTTACTTGCTTGTATAATGGATCCATACCTGAGTATGAGAGAAGACGCCATGTTTATTGAAATAGAAAAACGACTTTTGCATCTTATTTCTGAAGAAGATGAAGAAAAGGAAATCGCATGCAAATTTGATAGTCCTCTAAGTAATACAAACATGCAACTCGACTTTTATTCAACCAACAATGCGATGAAAGAGTGTAACTGTCCTTTGAATACAAACATGCAACTCGGGTTCTATCACCATACAAGTTTGAATTTGAATTTGGACTTGAATTTGAATTTGAAACCAAGAGCAAGAGCTAGAGGGACTGGAGTTTTCATTCCTCAAGCAAGAGTTAGAGGGACCGGAGTTTTCATTCCTCAAGCAGCACCAAATTGTTACGTTCCTCGGAAAAATCCTTATAACAGGACGAGGAGCAAAGCAAAATGTGTGTTCCTTTCATATTAAACGGATGCATATTACGTTAATGAATGGTTGCTATTACCTTTCAGTATTTATCATGTTAATTAAGAATTAATGACTTCCTTAATCTACCTTTCTATTTTGAACAATGAAGATGATCTCAGTTTGTAGTTGATGTGGAACTTAAGTGAAAAAAAGGTTGTTCTAGTTTGTAATGAAATGTTTGACAGGATTTGATGTCTTCATTTTATACAAAATGATCTACTAAAATATTATTGATGAAGTTAACCTGTTTCCAATACAGTAAAGTCATGAGGTCCTTTCATTGTGCTCTAAGCCTATGCTTTTGCTTAGCCGTGGCATTGGATGGAAATGTTTTAAACCACTTTTAATGCCATTAAACCATTTACTAAGCAGAAAACGTAAAACCTTTTGATGATTATGACCAGTACGTTGAATGTGCACAAAGAATGTTATAAGTCTAAAATCAAATTTATTTTGTTGAAAATTTGTGGTTCGAGACGAGGAAGATAACGATTATCGGATTATGCACTTCAAGAATCTAGAGTATAGATTATTTTAGACAATAGTTCAACCCACCGAATACAAACGGGTTATTAAACTATTGACTTCAGGATTCAGTAAAGTCTTGGAACTGCTTAACCAGATTCAAGATTTGTACGATCTTGATATGGCCAAGTACACTTTATTATATTTCCGATGATGCAAATTTGTAGAGAATAGAATAGTGAAAAATAACATATTTGTAACGTTTCTGCATTTGCAACACCTTACAGGCATCGTAAAATCTGGTTGTGATGAAAGTGTTCTGCAACACTTTTTGGCGTTGTAAAATCTGAAAGAAGAAGATAAGAATTTTTGTTGTTTTTGTTGAAATAGCAACATTTCTAAACGTCGCTATTTATGGTGTTGGAGAGATGTATGTTCGTTTAGAGATGCATCTATTCAAAACGTTGCATCCCTTACCAACGGTAATTTAAATTTGGTTCGTTTCAATAAAAAATTAATTCTGTCAACCCGAACCCGAACCGGCCAAAGGGCCCAAAGGTAATTTAAATCTGGTTCGTTGTAAAATCGGACGGATGGCGGCGCGCGTGCGTGGTGGTTATGCATGACATCCCTTCTCATAACAAATCAAATATTTGGATGCCCAAAGGGTCCAACCTTCTCATGAAAAATCTATATTTAAACAAATATCGTTCCATATTTCCCAAGATGTGGGACTATTTTTCCTTCCGTCTTCTTCTCACTTTAAAATAGAAAAAACTATGAAAGCAATGTTGGAAATATCCAACGTTCTCCCCCTATTTTCAAGATTGAATATTTTAAAACATTTTAAGTTTAAAAACGGCATTCTGCATCACTTGAGAGATTGCCTACGTAACCAAGTGGGATCAAGCCTAACATAGGAATTACATCATCGTGAAAACCAACACATAAATGGAAGGTATCTTTTGGATTTGAACCTTCACTTAGTGTAAACCATTCAAAGCCTTATCGAGATTCTATGGTGAACAAATCTTGAACCAAGTATCCCTAATGATAAAACCGGAACAATCGCATATGTTGATTTTCTTAGGTAAAGTGTTTTGTATTGCTCAGCATATTAATGGCCATGTGCTTTTAATCCTAGGTTCATGAGTCTACGTTAGAAAGCGGTCTTACTTTCTTAGGAAACGACCTGATTTTCATACTCATATAGGTAAGTCTTTTAGGTGTTTTTGCGATACACCTTTTAGTTATCTAGACAAATCAAGCATATTTTATCCATCCTTTGTTCTTCAGAATCCAACACTAAACATAATGGGAATTTTCGATTTAATATTCCATAATTATTCTCTTAACTAGTTGGTACCCATTGAACCTTGTTTATCCTAGGTTAGGTTTCTATTAAGGATGATCAACCTTCATTCAACGACCTTAGTCCCATTTCCTTCGATTTTATAGAAACCATTGCCTTTGGAAGACTCTTAATGAGTGGTTCGGCTAAGTTTTTCTTTATTTCAATGTAGTCAACAGTTATTACTTCTCTTTTGAGTAATTGTCTTATCATTTGATGTCTTAGACTTACATGTTTAGACTTTTCATTATATGTCTTATTAGAGATGTTGTATATTGTAGCCTGATTATCACAGTTAATCACTGTTGGAGATGGCTTCTTCCATAGTTGAATTTCTATTAATAAATTCCTAATCCATTCTGCTTCCTTACATGCATCTGCTAATGCAATCAACTCTGACAACATTGTTGAGTCAGATATACTGGTTTGCTTCTTGAAGCCCCAAGACACAGCAGCACCTCCTAGTGTAAAGTTCCATCCAGTTGTAGAATTGGATTTGGATTCTACATTGTTTCAGGTCGCATCACTATATCCTTCTATTACAGCTGGATTCCTTTATAAAATAAATCATAGTTAATGGTTCCTTTCAAATAAGCTAGAACTCTGGAAATTGCTTTCCAATGTTCGTAACCTAGATTACTCGTAAATCGACACAAAATGCTTATAGCATGTGCAATGTCGGGTCTAGTGCAATGCATAACATACGTAAGACTCCCAAAACACTGAAATACTCAAGTTGAGAAATGGTAGCCTAGTTTTCTTTACTAAATTAATACCGGGATCTAAAGGAGTTGGTGCTGGTTTGTCATTATAATGACCATACTTTTTGAGGAACTTCTCAATGTAATGAGATTGGGTTAGTAACAACTCCCCCTCTTTCCTAATGATTTTAATTCTTAAAATTACATCAGCCTCTCCTAGATCTTTCATATCAAACTTAGAATATAGAAACTTCTTAGTTTCATTCACACAGGATATATTAGAACCAAATATTAGCATGTCGTCAATGTATAAACATATTATAACATAACCGGTGTTATCCGATTTGCTATAAATACATTTATCAGCATTATTAACAATGGATCCATATGACCAGGCCCGGCCCGAGGGCAAGGCCCATAAGGCCTTTGAATTGAGCAACCCCCCTTATGGGGGCAACATATTAAAAAAAATGGTAATTGTTTGTTTATGCTTTAAATAAATTTTTGCTATATAAGCTTTTGAAAAAAGTGTTTGGCTGAGTGGTTTAAAGGCTGTAATTATATAATGGGAGGATGCAGGTTTAAATCTCAGTTTGGCTAAATTGCAATTGATTTTGCCTACATTTTCCATTTTCTGAAATTCCGTTTTCGTTTCAGGGCTTTAGATTGGCCTAGGGCAACCCAGTTCAATGGGCCGGCCCTGCATATGACAATGCTACTTTATCAAACTTCTCATGTAATTACATGGGAGCTTGCTTCAGGCCATAAAGAGACTTTACTAATTTGCAAACTTTCTTTTCTTAGCCTGGGGTTTTGAAACCTTCAGGTTGTTCCATATATATCTCATCTTCTAAATCTCAATTTAGAAAAGTGGTCTTTACATCCATTTGATGTACGACCAATTTATGAAAGGATGCAAGTGCTGTTAAACAGCTTATAGAAGATATGTGAGCAACTAGAGCATATGTATCAAAATAATCTACTCTATGTCTTTGCTTATAACCCTTAACAACTAATCTAGCTTTAAACTTATTGACGGATCCATTTGTATTCAATTTTTTCTTGAATATCCACTTACATTCTATAGGTTTAGCACCAGGAGGTAAATAAGTTAAATCCCAAGTTTGGTTTGACAGCATGAAACTCATTTCATCATTGATAGCATCTTTCCAGAAAATGAAATCTCAGTAATTCATAGCCTCGGAATAGGTTTTAGGATCATAATCCATATTCATTACATATCTAGTCACATTAAGGAATTCGTCCTTACTGCCTTCTACAAGATAAGTTATGAAGTCAGGACCATAGTCCTTCTTTATTCCTGCTTTTTTACTTCTCCTTTGTTCAGCACTATTATCTGGTACTAATACATCCTTGTTGTTTTGAGTAGGAGCATAGTCATCGTCATTGATATCACTAGTCGTATTAGGTTCTGGACTATATGATCTCAATGGAATCTAACCTGTTTGATTTTCAAAGAATTCTACATCAACAGATTCTATAACTTTTAAGATGTTAAGAATTAGGAACCTATAAGTTATACTGTTAAGGGAATAACCAATGAAAACACATTAAAGTTCCCTATTACCTAATTTTGGTCGTTTATGGTCTGATTTTCTAACATATGCTAAACAACCCCAAATTTTAAGTCTTGTAAGATTAGGATTCCTATTAAACCATAATTCATAAAGGGAAACATTATTCTTTTTAAGTGGTACTCTATTTAAAATATAACATGCAGATAACATAGCATCATCCCATAAGTTATTTGGTAAATTTGAACTTATAAACATGGCATTGACCATTTCTAGTAAAGTTCTATTTTTTCTTTTAGCAACACCATTTTGTTGTGGTGCATAAGGGGCAATGCATTGGTGAACTAAACCATGTTGCTTACAAAACAAGGTGAATTAATTTGAGAAATATTCACCACCACGATCTGAATGTAATACTTTGATTTTAACTCCTAATTGTGTTTCCACTTCAGCTTTGTAAATTTTAAATTAATCAAAAGCCTCATCTTTAGTTTTCATTAGATACACATAAGAATATCTAGTATAATCATCAATAAATGTGATATAGTATTGGTTAACACCATAGGTGATATGACCTTTTAAGTCACCCACATCACTATATGCTAAATCAAGCAAACCAGTTTTCCTTTCTACAGATTTAAAAGATTTTCAGTGTATTTTTTCTTGAACGCATATTTCATTTAGAGATAGAATCGAAATCACAATCAGAAATTAATCCTAATTTGTGCATATTTTTAAGGGAATTATAATTAACATGTTTTAATCTACCATGCCATAAACTAAAAGAATCAACAATATAAGCAAAATATTTCTTTATTAAATTCAACTTAATCATGCCGTTACAAGAGTATCCATGTCCAATGAATTTGCCGTTCTTAGACAACACTAACTTATCAAACTTATACACCATCTTGAATCCTCCTTTGTTAAGAAGGTATTCAGAGACCAAATTCTTATATATGTTTGGTACATAAAATACATTGACTAGTGTAAGAACTTTTCCGGAGGTGAGTGGAAGTTCTACAGTGCCTTTTCCCATAACTTTGCTTGGAATCTTTTTTGCTCCAGTAACTTTGTTGCATTCTCCATTGTTTCCTTCGTAAGTCTTAAACAAACTACGGTCTTTGCAAATATGAATGGTTGCTCCAGTATCAAGCCACTAATCATTATCTATGCCACTAATGGAGCTTGCCTCTTGCACTACAGCCAAAAGCGAGTCTTTGATCACATTCACTTTTTGTTGTTTCTTTCGCAGATGGCAGTCTCGAGCATGGTGACTGGGCTTGTTACAGAATAACAAGTACCTTTCTTTTTGTTGTTCTTGGGATGATTTTTTCTTTTAAACTGTGTCTTATTCTTAAGCTTTAACTTGTCAGTTATTTGAACATTATTTGCCTTAGAATATGACTCAGTTTGTGGATTATCATCTAGTTCTCGTTTATGAGATTCCTCTTCAATACGAAGATGACGTTGTAAACCGTCTAAATCATAATCCGTTTTCGGATGATTCAATTTTTTCTTATAATCATTCTAAGAATTAGGGTGTCTAGAAATTATGACTCCACCAACAGAAGATCCAGGAAGATCTATTTTAGCATCTTTAAGTTGATTCACCAACAGTTAGATTTCACTTACTTGTCCTATTATGGACTTATTGGCAACCATTTTGAAATCCATAAAATTGGAAATAAGAAATTTCTTGTTACTTTACTCTGATATGCGGTATTTGCTTTTCAGTGCAGTCCAAAGAGCCTTCGCAGTTTCCAAGGTCCTATGTGCGTTGTAGACAGAAGTAGACAGTGCATTCAGAATATGCCATTTACATAGAAAATCATTTTCTTTGCGCTTTGCACATTTCGCTTTTAGAGTAGCATCATCTATTGCAATTTCTTTCGGTATTACCCCTAAGCCATCTTCCAAAATGTAGAACAATTTAATGGTTATAAGGAAGAGTTTCATCGTCTCTTGCCAACGAGTAAAATTATCTCCATCGAAACGCTCCAATCGAGTTAAGTGCTGATTCATGATTTGCAGGGCGCTCGAAGTTTCCATTGTTGAAAATATTATCTAAAATTTGTTGAAAATTTGTGGTTCGAGAGGAGGAAGATGACGATAATGTCGTACTTCTGACTTAGAGTATAGATTCTTTTAGACAATAGTTCAAACCACCGAGTACAAACAGGTTATCAAACTATTGAATTCAGGATTCAATGAAGCCTTAGAACAGTGTAACCATATTCAAGATTTGTACGATCTTGATGTGGCCAAGAACACTTTATTATAGTTCCGATGATGCAAATTTGTATTGAATAGAATGGAGAAGAAGAAGAGAACAGATTTGCAACATTTCTATGTTTGCAACACCTTATAGGCGTCGTAAAATCTGGATGTGATGAAAGTATTCTGCAACACTTTCCGGCATTGCAAAATCTGAAGAAGAAGATAAGAGTTGTTGCTGTTTTTGTTGAAATAGCAACGGTTCTGGACATCGCTATTTATAGTGTTGGAGAGATGTCTATTCGTCTAGAGATGCATCTGCTTAAAACGTTGCATCCCTTTCCACCGTTTCAAATCTGTTGCTAACGGTCGCGTCCCTTCATTCAAATATCCCGCAATCAACAACTGTCGCATCTCCCGCCAAATTTGTCCGTTTAAATTTGGTCCATTATAACAAAAAAATAATTCTATCAATTTAGACCCGATCCCGCCGGACTATAGTGCAAATATGCTGGTATACCCGATCCCGCATCTCCCACTAACGGAGTTTTCCTCTTGCACTACAGCCCAACCTTCTATCAGTTTGAATTTAAATTTGGCCCGTTTCAACAAAAAAATAATTCTACTAATTTAAATTTGATTGTTTGACTGGAATATATGCCACTAATGGTTGTGTAATTCAAATATGCTGTTATACTCGAAATCCCTTTTGTCGTTTCCTACGATCAGAATTAATTTTTAAGGAGGGTCCACAGCAAAGTTACAATACTGTAAGCGATGATACTTTTTGCGATGTAGTTTTGGTTTCTCAACAATTAGATTATCGTGCATGATTTTTTTGTTATATTATGTTTATTCATGACTAGTATAATGTTCATAATTTTTGTTTCTCTTTATGGTTTTATTGATTTTTTTTTTGTTTTGAAATGGTAGTTTATATACAACATGTCACTGGGACAATGTATCACATGTCAATAAACGTTCGAATCACACTATGCAAGTTTCGAATTTGTGACCTCTCGCACCAAAGCCGAATCACTTAACCACTTGCACAATGGTGCTTGTCTTTATTGACTATCTTGATCATAGATCTGCTGCACTTACAATCATGTCACTTAATCATTCTTTACCTTTGAATCAGTAGCAAAAGTGAATATTTCACGTTGTTAGCTAATTTGGCAGGTGCTCATTATGTGTACATCAATTTTTCTATGTTCTTTGTCCCTCTAATCAATTGTAATATCCGCGCATGTAAATTTGTAGGTTTGGGAAGTCGATAAAAGTTTATTGGGCATATACAAGTTGGCAGAGAGGGATACATCAGGTTTACTATTATATCTAACTACACATTTGTCACATGTTTGTTCATGTGTTCAACGTCTGCCATTTATGCTTTGATAAATGTATTTTCTATTCACTACAACAAAAATACTCTATTACAACGTCCTTTTTACAACAGGCAATTGCTGCCCGTTGTAATAGTAGGCTACTACAACGGTCAGTTCAGGCCCGTTGTAATAGATTTCTTATATAACGTCTTTTTTACAACGGGCAGTCTTTGCCCGTTGTAATAAATTGCTATTACAACGGTCATTTTATGCCCGTTGTAATAGATGTTAATTTTACAACGTCCCTAAAATGCCCGTTGTAATAGAGGTGCCAATTTTACAACGGGTTAAAACTGCCCGTTGTAATAGGTGCCAATTTTACAACGGGCTTAAAATGCCCGTTGTAATAGGTACCACTAATTTTTAGACCACAGCACCCAAAAGAAAAATTACAGAGGCCGGCCCTCTTTTCTTCTTTTCCGTGAAGCAATACTCTCGTTCCTCTTTTCCTTTTTTCTTTGCTCGAAAAATTAGGGCTTTCGAATTTGTATTCCTTTTAGGTGTTGATATCGCTAAAGAGAACGAAGATTCAAGTAGCACAACGGATGAAGATGGCTATGATTCAAGCGACAAAATAACTGAAAATGGATTGGGATCTCAGGATATTAACGAAAAGAATAATGATTGGGAATTTGAAGAAGCTGAACAGCAAGTTGTGGATTATGACATTGAAAGAGTTATAACAGAACAGGAAACTCATGATTTGGTCTGCCCAAATTGTCACTCTTGTATCACTAAAAGAGTTATTTTACGTAAAAGAAAAAGAGGACGAAGACAAAATCCAACTGCTTCTCCATACGGAAAAACACATGTTCCTGCTCCTCCTTTCACTCCAATTGAAGTCAACAACAATGATCAAGTTAAGGAAGCTTTTACATGCTCATCATGTTTCAGCTTCTTTGTTCCAACTGGTATATATTTATAGCCTATTATACCTATCTTCTCAAGATGAGCTTAAATGAATTGTGAGATTGAACATTTTGTTAAACAGAAGGAGGATTCGATATTCGATGGGTCTTTTGGAAAAGTAAAGAAAACATTAATTTGACAGACTCAGATGCTATATCTAGTGATAAAACGAACTGCATTTCCTTCCTTTTTGGATCGGATTCAAGAACTAATAAAGACTATGAAGCAGGTATTAATAACTACTCAAATTCTCAAGTTTATTTATCTTGTATAGATCAGCTGAATGTTCTTGATTATAGTCTTAGTATAACTATTGTTCTAAACATTACTCATTTCTTATTACTTAGTTTTCACAGGTAAAGATGGCATTGTTAGCTCACTATATCTCACTATATAGCTTAAATCAATTATCCTTGGTTATGATCTAACATGGCCTAAAGTCGAACTTGCATATCACATTGTTAAACCATTATATGTTAATGCATAATAGCAAAATATGTGTACGGCTTTTTTTCTCCTTGCCTCCACTTTTGTTAAGTAACGTGATGGTCCAAAAATTGAAATTAGTGCTGATTGCATAACAGTGGTATGTTAGTTTTACTGATTGCTTAATAGTGTGCATTTATTGGAACATGTTTACTATTGTGTATAGTACACAACTAGAGCTTTCTGCTAAGCTTATAGTAACACCTTAACGTAATATTAATTGTACGAGCTTTCTGCTAAGCTTTACAGATCATTATTCTACCGTGAGAAGGGTTGAGCGAAAAGGAACCAACTAGTGGATAGTTGGTCCACGTTACAAATACCACTTAATATACAAAACTTTTCCCAGTCAAACTTTAGAATACCACCTTCAATAGTTTATTTTGAAAATTTCTCTCTCGATTTTTGCCATTAAACGATATCAAGATAACCACCTTCACCGAACCAAACACTGCAATCAAGCTACTAATACTGAAAACTAATTTACTTCTCGACAGGTAACCGTATGATTAAGCAATTCAATTGGTGGTGTATGCATTGACAGCGAAAGTTTACTCAACGTGCTTTGCTCATACAATTAAACAACGGATCGTTCTCTGATGACCCATGCCTGCAGCCATTAAGTTACCACCATAGGTACGTCCAAATATATTTGTTGCATCACACTCAACAGTTTATCAATTGCAGAAATAGATTAGACAAGTATTTGTTATTCTGTTGTACTTTTAATTCTATAATCGTTTCATGCACGTTCCTAGATGCTCTCGCTCCACAAAAGTTTATTTGTAGACAATAAGAAAGAGTTGTCTTTTTTGTTTTAGCTAAATTCATGTTTCTACGCACACTGCACAGTAATGATTGTTTCATCCCATCTTCACTTATTTCTAATACACACATCTTAGCTTCTATTTATAAGGCTAAATTCAAAAGCAACCGCAACACCTCACCATTCGTAACATATACACTGTCGTTGTCCTTAGGGGTTATGTAGTGCTTGAGGCATCAGTTCTTAATTATCGTAGTGTTTTGGGATACAGGCTAATATTCTTTATCGTCACTGATTTCAAGCTAATATTATTTATTGGCATCGATCTCATGAGCATCCATGTTAATTTTAATTACCTGATACATTTACTACGACTGAAGAATAGTTTATGGTCACAGTCTGGAACTGCATGATTCTTGTTTAGTTGCTTGTGTATTGAGCTATCCTATATTCGCAAGACGAGACGAATGAAAGCCATCCTATACACTTTAATACATAGCTAAATTATTTATCGTCTT
Organism: Allium fistulosum; assembly: GCA_030737815.1. Taxonomy (NCBI): domain Eukaryota; kingdom Viridiplantae; phylum Streptophyta; class Magnoliopsida; order Asparagales; family Amaryllidaceae; genus Allium; species Allium fistulosum. The sequence continues at coordinate 1,474,344,648 of CM060902.1, read as the reverse complement.
GGACACAGAATTTAATCCCATCTAACAAGGTCAACATAAATTTGGTATACATTAAACTAAAATAAATATAGGAAATAATGAAAATTGGTAGTGTTTTAAGTTGCTGTCAAAAGCGGAGAGCTTTTAACAAGAAGTATCCTATAAATACGGCTAGATAACTATATTAACCAAATTTTTGCGCCTCCAAATTATTATGCCGGAGCTGGCCTAGGAACGTTACTTCTGCCTGCAAATATATTTATATCAGTAACCAGATTAACAAATACAATGATATATAAATCTTGTTTATCGAACCAAAAGTTTTATACATTCCACTGTGGCATATTGTACCATTTTATGACACGACATTCATACAAAAATGAACAATGTCTAATTCAGTATCCTATTTATTTTACTATTTAGCCTGTACTAATGAGCATTGACTGTTTGTAGTTTTAGCCTGTACTAATCAGTTTTGCAGTGGGATGGCACTGATGTGGTAGTTACGTTGGTTAAGGGAATGTGGTAGTTGAGCAGTGCAAGGCAGTGATGGTATGTTGTGAAATGAAGTTAACTGTTGTTTGAGAGATGGAATGTGGTATGTTCAGGTGATGTTTATGAAAGGGATGTTGTTTCTAGTGTGCTATGGGGGGAATTAAAGTAAGATGGATGGTAGAAAGACGTGAATGCAGTATCATTTGCTTTTTCTTCCCATTTCCCCAAAAAACAAACTTAAGAATTCACCCAGTGAACGGAAAAATGATGCGTGCCGTTCAATACGCCGGGTATGGCGGTGGTGCCGCTGCCCTCAAGCATGTGGAGATTCCGGTTCCTAAGCCAACTAAAGATGAGTTACTATTAAAAGTTGAGGCTTCAGCTCTTAATCCAGTTGATTGGAAAATTCAGAAAGGAGTAATAAGGCCTATTTTGCCTCCTAAATTTCCATTTGTACCTGTGACTGATGTGACAGGGGAGGTTGTCGAAGTTGGTTCTGGTGTGAAAGACTTCTCTGCTGGTGACAAAGTTGTGGCCATGCTTAGTATGAATGCAGGGGGACTAGCAGAGTACGCAGTAGCAAATCAGGCCCGCACAGCCAAAAGACCTGCCGAAGTATCAGCAGCGGAGGCTGCAGGCCTATCGATAGCCGCATGCACTGCCCTCCAAGCCTGAAATCTGCAGGCGTCAAGTTCGACAACATCAATGAAAAAGTCAAAAACGTCCTGGTCACTGCCGGATCCGGAGGGGTGGGGACCTATGCAGTGCAGCTCAGCAAGCAGGCAGGGCTCCATGTCACCGCCACATGTGGTTCCCGCAACTTGGACTTCGTCAAAAGCTTGGGAGCCGACGAGGTGCTGGACTACAAAACTGAAGCCGGCGTCAGCCTCACAAGTCCCTCTGGCAAAAAGTACGATGCGGTCGTGCACTGCACCGAAGGCATTCCATGGTCGACTTTCGAACCTAATTTAAGCGATAGCGGGAAGGTGATAGATTTGACTCCTAAGAGTGCTACGTTTGCTAGGTGGGTGGTTAAGAAAATGACCTTTGCTAAGAAGCAGATTGTGCCGTTGATTGTTGTGCCGAAGAGGGAAGATTTGGAGTTTCTGTTTGGGTTGCTCAAGGAAGGCAAGATGAAGACGGTTGTGGATTCCAAGTACGAGTTTGGTAAGGCCGAGGAGGCGTGGGCTAAAATCATTGAAGGGCATGCCACTGGAAAGATTATCGTTCAGATGTAAGCCATTGTATTCATATTTAACAACATATCGGTTTGTTATTTTTTTATTTGATGTATACAGCTTTTCCATATTTCCTTTGTGGTGCACTTTTTAAAATGACGCATGTAAGGTATTCTTACCCAAAAAAAAATGTATGCAAGTATGCAGTAGTTTTGTGCAAGTTGGTGGTTTATGAGATGTACAGGTTGGTAGCAGCAGTATGCAGAGGAGGGTGTTAGTGTGAAAGTGAGTAGTGGTGGAGGTTGTATGTTGTTTGAAGGTGTAGTGGGTAGAGGGATGGTGGTTGCAGTTGAACTGATGATGGAGATGCAATGTGTAGTGGCTGTGGATGTTGGTTTGTTAAGGAGGAAGGGCACCAGTATTTTATAGGCAGTATGTTGTGTGAACTGTGGGATGTTGTGGTTTGTTGTAGAAGAGAGGCAGAGAAGTAGATTTTTTGGAGTGTGCAGGATGGTTGTGCAGTGGAGCGGGTAGCGGGCAATTGACTGTAAGTGGATGAAGAGAACGTATGGTGGCTGACTGTGATGTTTAATTGGTGCAGTGTTGAAAGGATGGTTTGGGGAGTCTGCACAATTGGAAGCAGGAATTGACAATGAGTCAAGGAGGATGTATGTGGTAGTGGACTGTTATGTGTTAACGCTTTATGTATTTGGCATGCAAACTTATCTAACTTTTTGGAGTGTTAAAATTTTATGACTCTAGCTTTTAGTCTTTCCGTATGTGATTTTAATTATTTTACGATAATATTTAGTATTTGTATGGATGTAGTGCATGGATGCTGCTGTAAATTTTTTTAAAATTTGTATTTATTTTGCAACGGGCAATGTGTGTTGTTATATCAGTTTATTACAACGGTCAACAAACGTTGTTAAATATGTATTTTACAACGGTCAATACAAGTTGTGACATAGGCTATTGCAACGGGTTATGGTCGTTGTTATATAGTTTATTGCAACGGTTTTTACAACGGGCTTTGCCCGTTGTAAAATGTGGTGGATCTATTACAACGAGGCCTATTACAACTGGCACATGCCCGTTGCGAAAACCATATTACAACGGGCATTGCCCGTTGTAAAAAGGCTGTTTTGTTGTAGTGATTGTTATTGGGCATTATAACATTTTTGTTGGGGACCTTAGGCCAGAAGTCACAGGTGCTGCCTTGTTTTCTGCCTTCTCCGTGTACCCTAGCAGCTCATATGTAGCATGATATCCTCTATATTCAATATAGCTTATTGCCAGTGTCATTTGCTTCCTAAAATATTCAGTTATATTATTTATTTTAGGGATGCAAAAGTTATGTGGGATCAAATACAACATGATACAGAGGTTTTGGTTTTGTTTCTTTGCGGAACGAACAGGTGTGATATACAATCATTGCCTTTTATTATTTGCTATTTCCATTGTATCTGTTTACTTACTTAGTATTGCATAGTGATCTATCTTTTTTCAAGATGCCTAAAATCCCGTTATTGAGCAAACTAGCATGTTACAAAATATTGTTTCCTCTGATAATCATTCGTTGACATGTATGTATGTACTTACAAGATTATTTAGCAGCATACTAGTGAGGCAATGAATACAAGATAAGTATCTATTGGCGATGCTACTAATGTTTATTACTTCAGGTAGGTGGCTTAGAGGTCATCAGATTAGGTGCAATTAAGAAACAAAGGGTGCTAGTACTAATGATGGTTAGGGTTCAAATTAAAAAACTATGGTAGATGTTACAAATGGATCAATAGGTCGGTATCATATTTAGGCCCATCCGCTATGCAACTTTAATTTTCAGGTGATTCTAAGCTGTTCAGTGAAAATAATAGTATCATTACTCACTGGATTTAAGTTGCCTCTTTTTTTAACATGTAACCAGTGATTTAGTTGATAATAAAGTGTTATATTATATGATCATATAGTAGGGAAAGTTAACCCATTAGTTTTTAGTTGCACTGCACACTTTTGGATCCAATGTAAGCATTAGCTTAAACCAGCTAAAGTTCACCAATAATCCTTAACCACTTTTCCATGCACAAGAGTTGATCCCTACAAAAACATATTGATGGCAAAAATTGTCTATATATAAGATTTTAAATGCATAATAATATATCACCGAGCAATTTATAAATTTTTAGCTACGTTATTGAGTTGTCCTTCATATTCAGTTTGAAGTTGGCTAATAATCGTTAACGACTTGCCTATGCATGTATGATATGCTTATATAATATTTTTTACATATGTGATGTTTAAATTTATGCTCCAACTTTGCTTCTAGCATACCACACTTTCTGCTATATAATGAACACGCATTCTCCCTGGTTGAGTTAAATTTTCCCACTGTGACTATTTGTAGTGAAATATGATGGTATTCTTGAGAAATATATGGAAAAAAGTTTGAGCCCACTTCCCTTTGATTTTTTGTAAATAGGAGTATAAAATAATATTCATTATGTCATTGGCAATGGATAAGTTTACATGATAGTTGGTACACAGATACATATGATTATAATGTTGTCACTATAATATAATATGATCCAATCGAATCTTTAATATGACGGTTTGATACATTTGGTAAACAACTGGGTTGATAACTTAGCAGAGATATCAGAACAAATGTACGTTCCTTGTCGACCCAATTGCTAAACAATAATTTCAACCTTAGCATCAGATATTCCCGCTGTTATGCAGCATTCTTTAGAAAGCTATCAATACCTATGGTAGTGTTTTTCAAACGCAATTATAAGTCTTTTCTATTGTAGTAATCATATGGTGTGCTAACATTAAGTTCATAGAATTACAATCAATGGATATTTCTCAATAAGAAAAGTAGTTTGGGGATACATCTCTCTATACTGATGGAGATATTAAAAAAAAGCTATATATTTATCTACCACCTTGGTTGTGACTTATACATTTGCAATCTTTCTTATGATTGTGCAAGCATATAGGAAAAATTCTTATGATCATGCAATTTAAGACTTCTCATGTAGTACATATATGCTTTGTCTATGAGTTGATCGCAACATGTACGCTGTCTTTTTAACAAGTATGTTTTTGCAGTGAGCTTGTAGAATGTAATGGAAACTTTTGAACCTTCATTGATGTTGAAGGATGCAAACACCATGAATCAAACAGTTTTTTTAATGTTTTTCATTAATCCACAAGTTTCTTCTACTGCTATTTTTTTTGTAAATGTGTCTATCCATATTGTGATCAAATTTATACACATGCATATATGCTCTCTTCCATGCAATTCTCTTCATGAAGGACCTCTTATATTCATATCCTATACCATTTAATTTATTTTAAATATTGACTATGCTATGCAAAAATTTCACCGTGAAGCATAAAAACATCCTTATCAAAAGTTGGTGTGTAATAGTCATCTATTCAAAAATGATAGTCCAACTGAACTTTTGCGCTGGATAAAGTATATGAGATCTTGTTTAACATGTAGTTGTTTGTGCAAGCAGAGCATGTTTTTGTTGGGGAATTTTGCGGTTCGAGACGAATTTGATGGCGATTGCGATGAAGATAATGATGTACTTCCGACTTCAAGGATCTATGGAATAGATTCTTTCAGACAATAGTTCAACCCACCAGGTACAAACGGGTTATCGAACTATCGACTTTCAGAATTCAATGAAGCCCTATAACAGCGTAATCGGATTCAAAGTTTGCACGCCTTTGATCCGATCAAGAACACTTTAGCAATGGTATCTGATGATGCAATTTGTACAGAATAGAAAGAAGAGGAAGAAGAGAGCAATTCAGTGACGTTTTCTGAGTTTGCAACACCTCAGAGGCATCACAAAACAGAGTAACGGCAACTGAGTTCTGGCGTCGCAAAACTGCTCTGTGAAGAAGAAGAAGAATCAGAATGATTATATTTTTTTCAACGATTTCTGGACTTTGCTATTTATAGATGTGAAGAGGTTCCTATTCGTGAAGTGTCACAACCGTTTGCAACGGTTCGCAATTTAAAACGTCCCGTCCATTCATATTTTGCAACGTTCAGAAAACCGTTGCAATTTCCCGCCCAATATTCAATTTCAGAAATTCCGGTTTTGGGTCCCTAACGGGCTGAAATCTGGCCCGTTACTGTTCATATATGATCCAAAAATATTTTCGGATCCGAAACCCGTACCCGACCCGGCCCGGTTCGATCGGACGGACGGCGGCGGCGCGTGTGTACTGTTGCATGACTTCTCTCCTCACAACAAAGCAAACATGTGGGAGCCCCAAGGCCCCAACATCCACATGAGAAAACTATATTTATACAAATATTTTGTATAACTTTCTACCATGTGGGACTAATTTGTTTCTTCTTCTCTCTTTACTTCTTCTCTTCAAAATCAAAACCCAACCCCAAAGTTATTTGAAAATTTTACAACAATCTCCCCCAATTTTCAAAATAAGAAAAATTAATAAATAGAATGGCTGCATCACTAGAGTGACTTCGTACATACCCAAGTGGGATCAAGCCTATGTAGTTCTAAGATCAAGTTTTTCATCATCGTGAAAACCAACACATAAATAAAAGGTATCTTTTGGATTTGAACCTTTACTTAGTATAAACCATTCAAAGCCTTATCGAGATTCTATGGTGAACGAATCTTGAACCAAGTATCCCTAATGATAAAACCGGAACAATCACACATGTTGATTTCCTTAGGTAAAGTGTTCTGTATTGCTCAGCACGTTAATGGCCATGTGCTTAATTCCTAGTTCATGAGTCTACTTAGAAAGCGGTCTTACTTTCCTAGGAAACGGCCTGATTTCCATACTCATATAGGTAAGTCTCTTAAGGTGTTTCTGCGATTCACCTTTTAAGGTTTCTAGACTTATTAAGGATATATATCCATCCTTTGTTCTTGTAGAATCCAACACTAAATAATATGGGATTATCGATTTAGTGTTTCATAATCATTCTCTTAACTTGTTGGTACCCATTGAACTTTGTCTATCCTTTTCAAGACATAAGTTGGGTTTCTGTTAAGGATGATCAACCTTCATTCACAGACCTTAGTCTCATTTCTTGTGACTTTATAGAAACCATTGCCTTTGGAAGACTCTTTGTAAGTGGATCAGCCAAGTTTTTCTTCGTTTCTATGTAGTCAACACTTATAACTCCTCGTTTGAGTAACTGTCTCACCATTTGATGTCTTAAACTCACATGTCTAGACTTTCCATTATATGTCTTATTAGACACATTGTATATCGTTGCTTGATTGTCACAGTTAATCAAGACTGCTGGAGATGGCTTCTTCCATAAAGGGATTTCCATTAATAAATTCCTAAGCTATTCCGCTTCTTTACATGCATCTGCTAATGCAATCAATTCTGACAACATTGTTGAGTCAGAAATACAGGTCTGCTTCTTGGAAGCCCAAGACACAGCATCGCCTCCTAATGTAAAGATCCATCCAGTAGTAGACTTGGATTTGGATTCTACATTGTTCCAGGTTGCATCACTATATCCTTCTATTACAGCAGGATATCCTTTATAAGATAAACCATATTCAATGGTTCCTTTCAAATAAGCTAAACCTCTGGAAATAGCTTTCCAATGTTCGAAACCTGGATTGCTCGTAAATCGACATAATACACTTATATCATGTGCGATGTCTGGTCTAGTACAATGCATTGCATACATAAGACTTCCAATAACACTGGAATACTCTAGTTGAGAGATAGTACGTCTAGTGTTCTTTTCTAATTTAATACTAGGATCTAAAGGAGTTGGTGCTGGTTTGTCATCGTAATGACCATACTTTTGTAGGAATTTCTCTATGTAATGAGATTGAGTTAGTAATAACTCCCCCTCTTTTCTAATAATTTTAATTCCCAAAATTACATCAGCCTCTCCTAGATCTCTTTCATATCGAATTTAGAAGACAGAAACTTTTTAGTTTCATTCACACATGATATATTGGAACCAAATATTAGCATGTCATCAACGTATAAACATATTATAACACTACCATTGTTATCCGATTTGCTATAAATACATTTATCAGCATCATTAGCAATGAATGCATATGACAGTGCAACTTTATCGAATTTCTCATACCATTGCATGGGAGCTTGCTTCAGGCCATAAAGAGACTTTACTAATTTGCAAACTTTCTTTTCTTGGCCTGAGGTTTTGAAACCTTCAGGTTGTTCCATATATATCTCTTCTTCTAAATCTCCATTTAGAAAAGCAGTCTTTACATTCATTTGATGTATGACTAATTTATGAATTGATGCACGTGCAATTAAATAGCGTATAGAAGATATGCGAGCAACTGGAGCATATGTATCAAAGTAATCTACTCCATGTCTTTGCTTATATCCTTTAGCAACTAATCTGGCTTTAAACTTATCAATGGATCCATTTGTATTCAACTTTTTCTTGAATATCCATTTACATCCTATAGGTTTAGCACCAGGAGGTATGTCAAGACCCGCAAATCCGTACCCTTGATTAAACACTAAATTCCATTGATTAACTCAAGATGCACGGAAATACGAACCCTGAGGGGTTTTAAGAACAAGAAAAGGGAGAAGAAGAAGAAAAATAGAAGAAAAAGAAAAGAAGAAGAAAAAAAAAGAACAACATCAGAACAGAAACAATATCAGAATCTCACATATCGCAGCGGAACAATATATAATAGATAATCACTAGCCTTTTAAAACAAAGAACTATATCAGTTTTTATACATACATCAATCAGAGTCAATATACAACAATGGACAGTTATATAAACTTGTCCTCATACAGAATACACAGCGGAATAAATACTATCAGATACAAATACTACGTCTCGTCATCCAGCTTATCTCCAAGCTCCAGAATATCCAGAATATCCTGATAACATAACTCTAGGCTGCCCGTGTGGAAATTGGTGGGCACCCAGAGTTTAGAAGGGAAACAATAAACTCCGAGTCAGTCATGGTGACTGGTGTGAGATCGTAAAACAGTTATTTTTCACAAAGAAAATAAAACAAATTCACAATGCTTTTGGAAAATGAAACTACCATAAGACCTCCCACCACACACACAATGCAAACGCAGAATTGGAGGAGATTTCTTCTTATGATAGTCAAAGATGCTTACTACGCAAAATCAAATCCTTTTTGATATTATTATTAGTGCATAGTGTAGAAAACATTTCGAAAGTAGAATATAAATCTTAGCCAGCATAGACATTTCGAACTATGCCTACTATAGCTACCATCCAAACAGTGGGGCGCCACCATAAGTGAATGATAGGTTCTACAACTAATACCGTACAAGTCACGTATTGTTTCTTTGGATTTCCAACAAATGGTCAGGCTAAGGAACTTCCTATTCCACGAAGGAACGCCTCTGGAATGACGTCCCGAGAACCTAACCGGATCTCTGCCAACACAAGGCCGGGTTACCTCTGCAAAAATAGGTAACTACTGACACGTGTATGCCATCCCCCGATCGTAACCGATCTTCCCGAGGATCCCCGATTCGCAACAAACCACATAATAATAATAATGCAGCAACCACATAGGTTAAGTATCTGGGCTCCATACCATGATACCACCTCTATCCAGAAGGAATGACATACACTAAGGGGCGCTACTCCCTAGAACCTTGCTGCATCTTTCCTGTTTTGACCATTTCCGAGGTGTGAGACTCGACGAAGTCTCGTCCACAAAGCTACGCTTTTCAAAAGCCATGCTTCGGGTCAAATAAATGATCAACCTATGATCACAAAGATATAAGATCAAACAAATGATCATATCGCAAATGATCAAACACTGATCATTTCACAGCAACACTCAGTATGCCACGTTACCAAATTGGGAATATATCGCTAATAAATTTCAACTACATAACCTCTGAGCTCGTACGTCTCAGAGAAGGGTGTTAAGCTAAGAGAATAAATTCTCCGCCACCAACAGAAATGTATTTGAAAGAAATCAGCTTTATAACTCAATTTGTAACGTCAGACATACAATCCATACAAGTCTATTCCGGGATCGAACAGAACCGAAGGCACTTCTCACGAAGCCCTTGCACATCTGGATAAATTTCTAATCACGTCCGGACTTCCCGTCACTAAGGGTGATAAAACCTCTAAATCGGAGATCAGCTGATGTAGAGTAACTCGACGGTAATCCTTCCGTTTTCAAAAATATCCGGTCTTCAACACCGGTCTTCGAATGCAATTTATAACGACGTATCACATATTCGGAATGGATTATACGTCCCCATGGTCCTTTCTCGGCTAACCCGAATAGTGAGCGATTATTCAAAAATAAGTGTGGCATTCAAATTCATCCAATTCACAACAAATACCTATTCAAGGTAATTATTGATAGTCGGTTATTTAACTATCAATAAAGATGCGCAACATCATCAGATTCCAAATAATTTTCCAAATTATTTATCTTCCAAAATATCTTTACTAGATATATAATTTCCACACTTCACCATTTGAAAACAATTTTCAAATCAATTCCCACATTTCATTTTATCTTTGAAGATAAAATCTCAAAACAGTTCATTTCATATTGGAAAAGCATTTCCATACTTATTTAAAAGTAAGTAATTCACAAATCATTTATTTTCAACACCTGGAAAAATATTCGATATACTTAAATCAAAATTAAATATATATCTCATTCTTTAAGGAAATCATTCTCTTTCATAAATTTTATTTGAGTCAAAACGAATGTTACGTAAAACATCGTTACGACAACTCAAAATCACTAGTATAGGGATTCGAAATTTAGATAGATATATAAATCCCAATACTACATAAAACATTTCCTTTCGGAAATCATTTACTATAACAACAGTGTTATAGTCCACCATTTCCTTATTTCTCGAAAACGTCTATTTCAACAATAAATGTTGAAATCTATGATTTCGATATTTAACGCGTTTTAAAACATCTTTTAAAACAATTACTTCATTTCATAATATCACTTCTCCAAAACATCTCCATTTTATTTAATAATATATTCACTGTCCAAAATCGTGAATATACTTCGTTATCCAAATTCAACATTTCTACACATTTTATTTAAAAGCTTATCCACTGTCCAAAATCGTGGATATAATTCCTTTAATTTACTTCTACAATTCACTTATCAAAATAAGTGATTTCGGATTTATAAACAACGTTTATAAATCACAATTTTATATTTTATAACAATTTCAAGTTATGAAATATCTTATTTAAACAATTCCATTTGACTCATTTATATAACAAAAATCCAATTCATAAGTTGATAACTTATAATTCATTTATTTTCAAAATCCTTCATCTTATAACTTCACAAATCGTATATCTATTAATATTACTTACTTAAAAAAAACCGTTTATAAGTTCATTTTAACATTTATAGAACTCCTAAATAATCTCCTTATTTTTATTTATAAAATAACAATTTCATACATCTTCTATAAATATAATCCATTTGTAAAAAGTCAAAAACTTCAATCTAAACCAATTACAATTTAATCAACTTATATTTCAAAAACCACTTTTCGCTTATATTTCACAAATCTCATAATTTTTATAACACGAAAATTATAACATTTATTTATTTAAAATGAATTAATTCCAAAATTCAATAAAACATATATTTTCAAAAATCACTTTGAAATCCTTTTAAAAATAATATCGTTATTTTTAAACTTCAAAAATGGATCTGATGATGCAACAGCACCAAACAATCAATCACAACAATCAAATATCATATATCATCATATGATAACAGAATATATCAAAATATCTGTAAATAATCAATACGGTGAGGAATCCAGTCGGATCCCTCCAACCTGTTTCCCTGCATCCACAGATGTTAGCACAATACCAATTCCGCTCCAGTACGGAATTATCGCGGTATATGGGTTTAATAAATATTATCCGCTTACTAACGGCGCGATAGGGTCTCATCCGCTATACAATGCGGAAAATCAACAACTGCAATATATACATATGCCAATATATATATATATATATATTGCTATATATATATAATACCAATTTCACATCAATGTGAAATTATCGCGGTATATGTTTTTATAATTAACCTCCGCTTAATAACGGCGTATAATGTCTATTTCAATCAACAGATAGCAATCATCATCCAAACATACATTCAAGCAATTTTAAATCTAACTATTTAAAATTAACATCAAAACTATTCGATTGAGTGAGAAGTTCTCACCGTGATTTTTCCGATAGAAATTTGTAGCGTTTATTTCGAATGAAATTAAACGGACGTTTAATCTCACTCAAAATTTTCACTGACCCCGATCGTTTCCAATCCAGTTTCATCGCGAAGTATTCGACGGTACGATTCCAATGCATTTTGTTTCGTCATTTTCTGATAACGTATGACAAAGTTACGGCATTACAAACTTAATACAATCTAATATATTCAATTTCAATTTTAAATTTTCTTTATTTACAAACCCTACTATCATCTACCGTTGCTTCCAGGAGACCAAATCCAGGCCGCACGTTTTTACTTCTCACGCGCGTCTTCTTCCTCCATCCTCCAGGCATCGTTCGTGCAAATGTAACCCACGCCGCCCTTATCTATGCAATTTCGCACTCAACTCCGGCCATCTCCACCTCGATCAAGACCCACCATTCCAACCCCCTACTTCGCCCCTACCCACGGCCAGAAAACGGGGCCACTCGGCTTCGCCGTTTGCACGCAGTTCGAGGATGAACGGCCGGTCTTCACGCGAGCATTATCGCCAATATACTCAACGAAATACGATCTTAACCGTTCACACTATAGGTCTCAACGTGTAGAACATATCTCCAGTTGAAAACTTTTGAAATCGCTGCTTGGATTTCAAGATTTTTGAGGGAGAACAAAAGAAGATATCGGCCATTAATCTCTATAAGTGGCGGCCGGTCTGTTATGAGCTAGGGTTTGGAGGATTATTAATATATATAAGGATTTTAATATTATTTAATTAATAAAATTTCTTGATTTAACAGTTAAAGCAAACGGCCTCCAATCCTCACGTTCCGACAAGCTATCCTAGGGTTTTTCCGCGTTCCGGACACAATGGAACAGGTTTCGGAAGCTAATTCGATCGTCTGTGCAAGATATGGAATTAAACGATCAATTTAAATTAAACCGATTTAAATCGATTTCGAGGCGTTTTAATTTGTACCGGACAAATGGTAAATCCAAAAATTACGAAATTTGAAACCATGCAAAAATATCACAGTACGGATCCGATGAAACTAGTTTCGTCGAAATCCGAGACTTTTTTGAAAAATGACTATTTTTAACTCGACGATTTAAAATTAAAACGATATCGATGCGTTTCGAGCTGCCACGGTCAAACGACAACTCCGATTGATACGAAAATTGAAATCTGATAATAATTAACTATTATGGATCCAATGGAACTGGTTTCGTTCAATTCTGAGACTGTTCGAAAATTGGCTATTTTTACAGTCGATAATTAAATATTAAAATATTCAATTTTCACAGATTAACTCAAAATTAAATTTTAAAAGTTCTATAACCTTTCTATAACTCCAGTATGATTAAATAAAATTTTACAAATCATTTTCAATCATTTTAAACTCGATTTTCAATTATCTCTGGAATTTCAATCATTAAATTATCGATTTAATTGACCAAATTAAATCCAATATCCTTTAAATAAATTATTCGACTTATTAAATTCATTTATTAATATTTAAAATCAATTAAATATTCGAATTTTAATTATCAAAAATTATGGGTCGTTACAAACTTCCCCCCTTAAAAGAATTTCGTCCTCGAAATTACAAGGTAAGAAAGAAGTTACAGAATTCGTTAACTTTTCAAAACAAACCATTCAAATTAGATTTACAAATCCACTTAAGTGTTTAACTCTTTCAAAATCCATAGTTAAACTTCTTACAAAATCTCTACTAAGTTTCCCAAAATTTTCCTTAGTTTTCAAAATTTTCAAATTTTCCAATTTTCTCAAAAATATTCCAACGCCTTAAATTTTCGGAAAAATTCGCCATAGCCTCCTTTGCGCGGCTCGATCCGAAAAAAAAATGAGTGTATATATATCACAAATATACATCTCATCAAGTGATGAGGCATCCCGTAGGGAAAAAAGTGTAAAAGTACGATATTTAATCCGAGATATGTACCTTATATATTTTTAGCGAGCGTATACGGCTAATATAGCGCGAAAGCGAGCTCCAATTGCGAAGCAACGCCATCCGCACCTACTAAACACTCAACAAACCATATGAGAACATGTAGATATGAAAATAAAATCAATATACATCGTATAGCAACATAACTACATATGTCAATATAGCAAATGCAACAAAACAACAAATGCAGCCATCAAACAATCATCCAACTATCATCCAACAAATTCATAACCAAATCAGTTTACTTTCATTTTTCATTAATATTCATTGATTTGGTTTCCAATTTAATCACATTTGATTGTTAACATTGGGTTTTACTAATATTCATTCGTTCGAATTTAATTAGTTTACATTCACATTAGTTCAGTTACAAATCAAATTCAATTTTTATTTAAGATTCTCTTAACTTCCAATTTGATTTCAATTACTTTGCTTCAAATTTTATCAATTCAACTTCATTAACACTTAATGAATTTATATACAATCAACTAACAATCATCAAACAATCAATGCATATTCAACATAACCATTATTATTTGATTTCCATCCAATTTAGTTCAACACCTTTAATTTCAATTGGTTGATATTAAATTGACTTACATTCAATTTATTCAATTCCTTCAATGAATTAACCTTTACATTCAATTGATTTACATTCAATTCATTCATTAGTTCAATAGCTGATTCATTTCACATTTCATGTTGAATTTCATTTATATAACTCAAGTTCATATTCATTTAATTCATTTTGATTATTTACTTCGACACCAAAATCAATTCCAATCAACACTTAAGTTATATCCCATTAAACATCGTTTGTTTAACTTAACTTACATTTCCACTTATAAATCCAAATTCAAATTTCAATCCTATTTAACTTTTACCAAGGTCAAATTTCTTCACTTATTCAAAATTCATATTAAATCCAGATTTCATATTCCACAATCTCAACTTAGATTTAACTGATTCACTTATACTTACTTTAATTTAACTTCATCCTTTAAGTTAAATTTATTCTATCAGAATTTAAATTAAATAAGTTATCAATCCATTCAATTCCAGAGTCTTTTCAATCTTTCAAAACTATTTTGAAATCTGTTCAAATTTATCTTTTGAATTCCCAAAACAAAATCCAAAATTTCCCAATCAACTTTTATTTAAAATATTCTGGCAGCAATTCCTCTTTTGGAAACCCGAAAATGAATTCTAATGATGTGGCCATCATCATCAGGATTATTTTCCAGCGACCTAAAAAGAGTTTAGAGCTTTCATCACTCTAAAACATTTTTCCAAAATATCAAATCCTTTCAAAACACTTCTCTGGAATTTTATTTCAGATTATAAATCACAATTACAAATCTTTTACTTATATAACTTCACTTTATATATATAAGATTATTCCACAATTGTAAATCATATTAATTATAACTTCATCTTTATAACTCATTGGTTTATACAATTTACTCTTTCACAATTGTTGTTTTATTTAACTTATTCAAACAACTTTAATTAACTTGTATATATATACATTTTAACAACCAAACAACCAATTCATATATATACTTTAATAATTCTGAAAAATTATTCCTTTACATATAAAATATAATCGGGGTAAAATTATTCATTTACCCAATTTAAAACAATATCATGCCGAATTGTTCTGTATAAGTGTTTAAAGATTCCTATCGATAGAGTTGTACGGACAATACCGACCAGAATCCATATACCACTCAACAAATCAATCATCACAATATAAAACAATTTTTATATTAACTAACAAATACGCGCTCGTATCTATTATTACACTCAAACTCATCCTAGAGTACTACTGACTCTATCTCTAATGAGTAACACCCAACAGAGCAGGGTTGTCGCTTAACCATATGCTCTGATACCAGCTGTCAAGACCCGCAAATCCGTACCCTTGATTAAACACTAAATTCCATTGATTAACTCAAGATGCACGGAAATACGAACCCTGAGGGGTTTTAAGAACAAGAAAAGGGAGAAGAAGAAGAAAAATAGAAGAAAAAGAAAAGAAGAAGAAAAAAAGAACAACATCAGAACAGAAACAATATCAGAATCTCACATATCGCAGCGGAACAATATATAATAGATAATCACTAGCCTTTTAAAACAAAGAACTATATCAGTTTTTATACATACATCAATCAGAGTCAATATACAACAATGGACAGTTATATAAACTTGTATTCATACAGAATACACAGCGGAATAAATACTATCAGATACAAATACTACGTCTCGTCATCCAGCTTATCTCCAAGCTCCAGAATATCCAGAATATCCTGATAACATAACTCTAGGCTGCCCGTGTGGAAATTGGTGGGCACCCAGAGTTTAGAAGGGAAACAATAAACTCCGAGTCAGTCATGGTGACTGGTGTGAGATCGTAAAACAATTATTTTTCACAAAGAAAATAAAACAAATTCGCAATGCTTTTGGAAAATGAAACTGCTATAAGACCTCCCACCACACACACAATGCAAACGCAGAATTGGAGGAGATTTCTTCTTATGATAGTCAAAGATGCTTACTACGCAAAATCAAATCCTTTTTTATATTATTATTAGTGCATAGTGTAGAAAACATTTCGAAAGTAGAATATAAATCTTAGCCAGCATAGACATTTCGAACTATGCCTACTATAGCTACCATCCAAACAGTGGGGCGCCACCATAAGTGAATGATAGGTTCGACAACTAATACCGTACAAGTCACGTATTGTTTCTTTGGATTTCCAACAAATGGTCAGGCTAAGGAACTTCCTATTCCACGAAGGAACGCCTCTGGAATGACGTCCTGAGAACCTAACCGGATCTCTGCCAACACAAGGCCGGGTTACCTCTACAAAAATAGGTAACTACTGACACGCGTATGCCATCCCCCGATCGTAACCGATCTTCCCGAGGATCCCCGATTCGCAACAAACCACATAATAATAATAATGCAGCAACCACATAGGTTAAGTATCTGGGCTCCATACCATGATACCACCTCTATCCAGAAGGAATGACATACACTAAGGGGCGCTACTCCCTAGAACCTTGCTGCATCTTTCCTGTTTTGACCATTTCCGGGGTGTGAGGCTCGACGAAGTCTCGTCCACAAAGCTACGCTTTTCAAAAGCCATGCTTCGGGTCAAACAAATGATCAACCTATGATCACAAAGATATAAGATCAAACAAATGATCATATCGCAAATGATCAAACACTGATCATTTCACAGCAACACTCAGTATGCCACGTTACCAAATTGGGATATATCGCTAATAAATTTCAACTACATAACCTCTGAGCTCGTACGTCTCAGAGAAGGGTGTTAAGCTAAGAGAATAAATTCTCCGCCACCAACAGAAATGTATTTGAAAGAAATCAGCTTTATAACTCAATTTGTAACGTCAGACATACAATCCATACAAGTCTGTTCCGGGATCGAACAGAACCGAAGGCACTTCTCACGAAGCCCTTGCACATCTGGATAAATTTCTAATCACGTCCGGACTTTCCGTCACTAAGGGTGATAAAACCTCTAAATCGGAGATCAGCCGATGTAGAGTAACTCGACGGTAATCCTTCCGTTTTCAAAAATATCCGATCTTCAACACCGGTCTTCGAATGCAATTTATAACGACGTATCACATATTCGGAATGGGTTATACGACCCCATGGTCCTTTCCCGGCTAACCCGAATAGTGAGCGATTATTCAAAAATAAGTGTGGCATTCAAATTCATCCAATTCACAACAAATACCTATTCAAGGTAATTATTGATAGTCGGTTATTTAACTATCAATAAAGATGCGCAACATCATCAGATTCCAAATAATTTTCCAAATTATTTATCTTCCAAAATATCTTTACTAGATATATAATTTCCACACTTCACCATTTGAAAACAATTTTCAAATCAATTCCCACATTTCATTTTATCTTTGAAGATAAAATCTCAAAACAGTTCATTTCATATTGGAAAAGCATTTCCATACTTATTTAAAAGTAAGTAATTCACAAATCATTTATTTTCAACACCTGGAAAAATATTCGATATACTTAAATCAAAATTAAGTATATATCTCATTCTTTAAGGAAATCATTCTCTTTCATAAATTTTATTTGAGTCAAAACGAATGTTACGTAAAACATCGTTACGACAACTCAAAATCACTAGTATAGGGATCCGAAATTTAGATAGATATATAAATCCCAATACTACATAAAACATTTCCTTTCGGAAATCATTTACTATAACAACAGTGTTATAGTCCACCATTTCCTTATTTCTCGAAAACGTCTATTTCAACAATAAATGTTGAAATCTAAGATTTCGATATTTAACGCGTTTTAAAACATCTTTTAAAACAATTACTTCATTTCATAATATCACTTCTCCAAAACATCTCCATTTTATTTAATAATATATTCACTGTCCAAAATCGTGAATATACTTCGTTATCCAAATTCAACATTTCTACACATTTTATTTAAAAGCTTATCCACTGTCCAAAATCATGGATATAATTCCTTTAATTTACTTCTACAATTCACTTATCAAAATAAGTGATTTCGGATTTATAAACAACGTTTATAAATCACAATTTTATATTTTATAACAATTTCAAGTTATGAAATATCTTATTTAAACAATTCCATTTGACTCATTTATATAACAAAAATCCAATTCATAAGTTGATAACTTATAATTCATTTATTTTCAAATCCTTCATCTTATAACTTCACAAATCGTATATCTATTAATATTACTTACTTAAAAAAAACCGTTTATAAGTTCATTTTAACATTTATAGAACTCCTAAATAATCTCCTTATTTTTATTTATAAAATAACAATTTCATACATCTTCTATAAATATAATCCATTTATAATAAGTCAAAAACTTCAATCTAAACCAATTACAATTTAATCAACTTATATTTCAAAAACCACTTTTCGCTTATATTTCACAAATCTCATAAATTTTATGACACGAAAATTATAACATTTATTTATTTAAAATGAATTAATTCCAAAATTCAATAAAACATATATTTTCAAAAATCACTTTGAAATCCTTTTAAAAATAATATCGTTATTTTTAAACTTCAAAAATGGATCCGATGATGCAACAACACCAAACAATCAATCACAACAATCAAATATCATATATCATCATATGATAACAGAATATATCAAAATATCTGTAAATAATCAATACGGTGAGGAATCCAGTCGGATCCCTCCAACCTGTTTCCCTGCATCCACAGATGTTAGCACAATACCAATTCCGCTCCAGTACGGAATTATCGCGGTATATGGGTTTAATAAATATTATCCGCTTACTAACGGCGCGATAGGGTCTCATCCGCTATACAATGCGGGAAATCAACAACTGCAATATATACATATGCCAATATATATATATATATATATATATATATATATATATTGCTATATATATATAATACCAATTCACATCAATGTGAAATTATCGCGGTATATGTTTTTATAATTAACCTCCGCTTAATAACGGCGTATAATGTCTATTTCAATCAACAGATAGCAATCATCATCCAAACATACATTCAAGCAATTTTAAATCTAACTATTTAAAATTAACATCAAAACTATTCGATTGAGTGAGAAGTTCTCACCGTGATTTTTCCGATAGAAATTTGTAGCGTTTATTTCGAACGAAATTAAACGGACGTTTAATCTCACTCAAAATTTTCACTGACCCCGATCGTTTCCAATCCAGTTTCATCACGAAGTATTCGACGGTACGATTCCAATGCATTTTGTTTCGTCATTTTCTGATAACGTATGACAAAGTTACGGCATTACAAACTTAATACAATCTAATATATTCAATTTCAATTTTAAATTTTCTTTATTTACAAACCCTACTATCATCTACCATTGCTTCCAGGAGACCAAATCCAGGCTGCACGTTTTTACTTCTCACGCGCGTCTTCTTCCTCCATCCTCCAGGCATCGTTCGTGCAAATGAAACCCACGCCGCCCTTATCTATGCAATTTCGCACTCAACTCCGGCCATCTCCACCTCGATCAAGACCCACCATTCCAACCCCCTACTTCGCCCCTACCCCCGGCCAGAAAACGGAGCCACTCGGCTTCGCCGTTTGCACGCAGTTCGAGGATGAACGGCCGGTCTTCACGCGAGCATTATCGCCAATATACTCAACGAAATACGATCTTAACCGTTCACACTATAGGTCTCAACGTGTAGAACATATCTCCAGTTGAAAACTTTTGAAATCGCTGCTTGGATTTCGAGATTTTTGAGGGAGAACGAAAGAAGATATCGGCCATTAATCTCTATAAGTGGCGGCCGGTCTGTTATGAGCTAGGGTTTGGAGGATTATTAATATATATAAGGATTTTAATATTATTTAATTAATAAAATTTCTTGATTTAACAGTTAAAGCAAACGGCCTCCAATCCTCACGTTCCGACAAGCTATCCTAGGGTTTTTCCGCATTCCGGACACAATGGAACAGGTTTCGGAAGCTAATTCGATCGTCTGTGCAAGATATGGAATTAAACGATCAATTTAAATTAAACCGATTTAAATCGATTTCGAGGCGTTTTAATTTGTACCGGACAAATGGTAAATCCAAAAATTACGAAATTTGAAACCATGCAAAAATATCACATTACGGATCCGATGAAACTGGTTTCTTCGAAATCCGAGACTTTTTTGAAAAATGACTATTTTTAACTCGACGATTTAAAATTAAAACGATATCGATGCGTTTCGATCTGCCACGGTCAAACGACAACTCCGATTGATACGAAAATTGAAATCCGATAATAACTAACTATTATGGATCCAATGGAACTGGTTTCGTTCAATTCTAGACTGTTCGAAAATTGGCTATTTTTACAGCCGATAATTAAATATTAAAATATTCAATTTTCACAGATTAACTCAAAATTCAATTTTAAAAGTTCTATAACCTTTCTATAACTCCAGTATGATTAAATAAAATTTTACAAATCATTTTCAATCATTTTAAACTCGATTTTCAATTATCTCTGGAATTTCAATCATTAAATTATCGATTTAATTGACCAAATTAAATCCAATATCCTTTAAATAAATTATTCGACTTATTAAATTCATTTATTAATATATAAAATCAATTAAATATTCGAATTTTAATTATCAAAAATTCTGGGTCGTTACAAGGTAAATCAGTTAAAACCCAAGTTTGGTTTAACAGTATGGAATTCATTTCATCATTGATAGCTTCTTTCCAGAAATTGGAATCTCTGGAACTCATAGCCTCAGAATAAGTTTTGGGATCATCATCGATGTTCATTACATATTTAGTCACATTAAGGACTTCATCCTTACTGCCTTCTACAAGATATGTAATGAAGTCAGGACCATAGTCCTTCTCTATTCTTGCTCTTTTTCTTCTCCATTGTTCAGTACTATTATATGGTACTAATACTTCCTTACTGTTTTGAGCAGGAGCATAATCATCGCCATTGATATCATTAGCCATACTAGGTTCTGGACTAGATGATCTCAATGGGATCTCAACAGTTTGATTTTCAAAAAATTCTACATTTACAGATTATATAACTTCTAGGGTGTCAAGAATAAGGAATCTATAAGTTATACTGTTAAGTGAATATCCTATGAAAACACATTTAAATGCTCTATTTCCTAACTTTGGTCGTTTAGGTTCTGGTTTTCTAACATATGCTAAGCAACCCCAAACTTTAAGTCTAGTTAGATTAGGTTTCCTATTAAACCATAATTCATTAGGGGAAATGTTATTCTTTTTAAGTGGTACTCTATTTAAAATATAACATGCAGATAACATAGCATCACCCCATAGGTTATAACGTAAATTAGAACTTATGAGCATGGCATTAACCATTTCTACTAAGGTTCTATTCTTCCTTTCAGCAACACCATTTTGTTGTGGTGTATATGGGGCAGTACATTGGTGAACTATACCTTGTTGTTTACAAAACAAGGTGAATTCATTTGAGAAATATTCACCACCACGATCTGAATGTAATATTTTAATTTTAACTCCTAATTGTGTTTCGACCTCTGCTTTGTAAATTTTGAATTTATCAAAAGCCTCATCTTTAGTTTTCATTAGATATATATATATATATATATATATATGCATATCTAGTATAATCACCAATGAATGTTATATAGTATTGGTTACCACCATAGGTGATATGACTTTTTTAGTCACCCATGTCACTATATACCAAATCAAGCAAACCAGTTTTCCTTTCTATGGATTTAAAGGATTTTCGGTGTATTTTTGCTTGAACACATATTTCACATTTAGAGATGGTATCGAAATCACAATTAGAAATTAATCCTAATTTATGTATATTTCTAATGGAATTATAATTAACATGTCCTAATCTACCATGCCATAAATTAATATAATCAACAATATAAACAGAAGATTTCTTTATTAGATTCAACTTAATCATGCCGTTACAAGAGTATCACTGTCCAATGAATCTACCATTCTTAGACAACACTAGCTTATCAGACTCATACACCATCTTGAATCCTCATTTGTTAAGAAGGTATCCAGAGACCAAATTCTTACACATATCAGGTACATAAAATACATTTACTAATGTAAGAACTTTTCCAAAGGTGAAAAGAAGTTCTATAGTGCCTTTTCCCAGAACTTTACTTGGAACCTTATTTGCTCCAGTAACTTCGTCGGCTTCTCCTTTATTTTCTTCGTAACTCTTGAACAGATTACGGTCTTTACAAATATGAATGGTTGCTCCAATATCGAACCACCAATCATTATCATTGCCGATAACGGAGTTTGCCTCTTGCACTACAGCCACAAGTGAGTCTTCGACCACATTCACTTTTTGTTTTTCTTCCGCAGACGGTAGTCTCGGGCATAGTGGCCGGGCTTGTTACAAAAATAATAAGCACCTTTCTTTTTGTTGTTGGTTTTGGAATGATTTTTCTTCTTAAACTGTGTCTCATTCTTTGGCTTTAACGTATCAGTAATTTCAACATTATTTGCCTTAGAATGGGACTCGGTTTGCGGATTATCATCTAGATCGTGTTTGTGAGAGTCTTCTTCAATACGAAGATGACGCTGTAAATTGTCTAAATTATAATCCGTTTTTGCATGGTTCATCTTTTTCTTATAATCACTCCAATTATGCGGAAGTCTGGAAATTATAACTCCAACAACAAAAGATTCAGGGAGATCAATTCCAGCATCTTTAAGTTGATTCACTAACAGTAAGATTTTGCTTACTTGTCCAATTATGGACTTATTGGTGACCATTTTGAAATCCATAAAATTGGAAATAAGAAACTTTTTATTACTTGCCTCGGATATACGGTACTTATTCTCCAGTGCAGTCCAGAGTGTCTTCTCTGTTTCCAAGGTCCTATGAGCATTGTAGACTGGGGTAGATAGCGCATTCAGAATATGGCCTCTGCATAGAAAATCATCCTCTTTGCGCTTTGCACATCTAGCCTTTAGAGCAGCATCATCCTTATCAGTTTCCTCCGGGATTTCTTCAAAGTCATCTTCCAAAATGTAGAACAACTTGACGGTGACCAAGAAAAATTTCATCGTCTCTTGCCAACGAGTGAAATTGTCGCCATCAAAACGCTCTAATCGAGATAGATGTTGATTCATAACTTGTAGAGCGCTTGAACCTTCCATGGTTGGAGAGTATTGTCTGAGATTTGTTGGGGAGTTTTGCGGTTCGAGACGAATTTGATGGCGATTTTGATGAAGATAATGATGTACTTCCGACTTCAAGGATCTATGGAATAGATTCTTTCAGTCAATAGTTTAACCCACCAAGTAAAAAATGGGTTATCGAACTATCGACTTTCAGGATTCAATGAAGCCCTATAACAGCGTAATCGGATTCAAAGTTTTCACGCCTTTGATCCGACCAAGAACACTTTAGCAATGGTATCTGATGATGCAATTTGTATAGAATAGAAAGAACAGGAAGAAGAGAGCAATTCAGTGACGTTTTCTGATTTTGCAACACCTCGAAGGCGTTACAAAACAGAGTAACGGCGACGGAGTTCTGGCGTCGCAAAACTGCTCTGTGAAGAAGAAGAAGAATCAGAATGATTATATTTTTTTCAACGATTTCTGAGCGTTGCTATTTATAGATGTGAAGAGGTGCCTATTCGCGAAGTGTCACAACCATTTGCAACGGTTCGCAATTTAAACGTTGCGTCCATTCATATTTTGCAACGTTCAGAAAACCGTTGCAATTTCCCGCCCTATATTCAAATTCAGAAATTTCGGTTTTGGGTCCTTAACGGGCTGAAATCTGGCCCGTTACTGTTCATATATGATCCAAAAATATTTTCGGATCCAAAACCCGAAACCCGTACCCGGCCCGGTTTGGTCAGACGGACGGCAGCGGCGCGCGTATGGTGTTGCATGACTTCTCTCCTCACAACAAAGCAAACATGTGGGAGCCCCAAGGCCCCAACATCCACATGAGAAAACTATATTTATACAAATATTTTGTATAAATTTCTACCATGTGGGACTAATATGTTTCTTCTTCTCTCTTTACTTCTTCTCTTCGAAATCAAAACCCAAACCCCAATGTTATTTGAAAATTTTACAACAGTTTTAACCTTAAAATGGTATAAAATCATACACAATCAATCAACCAATAAGAAAACACCATTGTGTTCATATTCTAAAAATGGGTAACATAAATTAGTGTTGTACTGGCTAACGGTCCTAGACAAAAATGACAAGGGTGATGGCAATGCAATAGAGGCATGATGGATCTAAGTATGAAGACACTTGGCCGTCGTTATATTCGTAAGCGCTTTGGATATGGTAGCTAGACACATTTAGTTGTAATTGAGATTTTACGTGGTGTTTTATATGGGATATTAGTCATAAATGTGGATGATATTGTTTTTTGTATGAGACATTAACACTAGTTGAATATTTTGTCGTTTAGAATTCAACTTAGTGTGCACATGGTTTAATGGTTTATAATTGCATTTTCATTTTTATTTATGCTACACATTTTATATAAGAGGGAATTAGGGAAAAGGATAAACTTTGACAAAAAATTAGTTTAAAGGACACCAAGTTTTATTTTTTGGCTGAAGGACAAACTTTGAAAAAAATTAGGTTGAAGGACAATGCTAGTTCTAACTAGCATTATATTCAGTTTTTACACTATACAAAATGCTAGTTAGACTAGCATTATATTCAGTTTTTACACTATACAAAATGCTAGTTCTAACTAGCATTGTCCTTCAGCCTAATTTTTGTTCAAAGTTTGTCCTTCGGCCCAAAGATGAAACTTGATGTCCTTCGGCCTTAATTTTTTTTAAAGTTTGTCCTTATGCCTATTTTCCACTTTTATATAAAATGTGTATGTATACACACACATACATGTAGATGATTTTATTACCGATCGTCGGAATTTTGCCAACTACTACACAGGAAAATTTGCAAATGAAAATAAAAATTTAGCATAGAAAATTACAGTTACCGAAGGAATGGATTGAGAATACAAGTAGAAATTACAAACAAAACCGCTATTAATACGTCATAGATAATGGTGAGTGGTTACACAAAAACAAAATCCTTCGTTACACCTTCTCAAATCAACGTGTGATTAGCAACAGAAGCTTGTTACATCTGATACTAACCCATGCTATATAGTTAGGATATACCGATGGTAATATATTAAAATATTTTTGCACAAAATATTATTCTTTATGAAGACGTAGGAAAAACGTCGATAATTTCACATTAAATTTCATCATTAGATTGACACTGGTTTACCGACTATGAATTTACCGATTAGGTCTTACCATCGTAAACCCACCGCTAAATGCAATTTCATTTAGCGGTGGATTTAGCCATCGCAAAATCGAGGTTTTCTTGTAGTGTCTATTTATAGAAGATTAGTATGAAATCTGAATGTTAAATTTCATGGTAAATAAGCTCCTATGCTTTAAATTTAGGGTTTAGCATTTCTAACACAAATCAATTGCTAAAAAATAATTTTTGTTTCAAACTATTGTATGACTTGGAAGTATTATTACCAAGATAGTTGTTTCTTCTGTTACTTCATATATTATCTACATCATATATAAACTACTTTAATGTTTTAATTTTATTAATATAATTTGTAATTTTAATAGGACCTTGATTCATAACTAGATTTAGACACCAGAACTCCCGGGAATGGTCTGGCTATGTTTTCGGGAACCAATTTGGTTTCAGTGTAAATAATGAATGGGAAAAGTATAATATGCAAATTACACCAGTAAGCTTGAGATTAAAGTATGAACAAAAGTTTTCAGACTTATTTCGAATTCTAGGGATATTTATAGACTTTATGATATGAGTTGTCAAACTCATTCTTCAAACTACTTTGAATAAACCTAAATATACTTAATTTTCGACGTCATCACTTTAACAAAAATAAAAAAAGATTCCCTAACAAGCTTCCTCGGAGAAATGTTATCCCTAAAAATGGACTATATTTTGGCATTCATTATAATTGAAATATTTGTTGTTACTTTATAGTCAGTCTTCTCCACATCTAAGGAATTGCTAAAAAGAGTTGTTCTTATCATGTCAACTATAGCATCCTCTTGTACGAGCATCAAAGCTATTGCTTTGTATATTGTTTCTCTTTCTCTATACACACATTAGTACTTAGGCAACGTCCAATTGGACGTGTACAAGGAAAAAGGCTCAACTTTCTTTAGTTGCAAAGTTAATGCGCCATTCCAATATGTCACATGTTTTCACTATCTTTGATTACATATTGAATTACAAACAATTATAGTGATTATCATTTAAAATTTTGATCATCGCATGATTTATGCAATCACAACACATATTTTTATTACATAAATTACAAACACCAAATAACACTAACAATAGGTAATTTAAAAAAAGCTAGATAATGTAAATAAAGTAATTTCATGAAATCTTATATCGATCACATGTTCAGATATACAGAGTTAATCGAGATGGAAATTAAAAACTCAACTACAAATTAGTATCTGCTAGAATGAATACGATTTTGTAATGGACTATTAGTCATCATAATGCTTTATGAATATTCTAAAAACTTAATAGTGATTGGATAAAGTCTTTCGAATGAAACTCAAATCGCCTTATCCAAACATGTTTTAAGCTATAATATTATCCAACCATGTATGTCTATTTTCTTCACTATAAGTTCTATTGGAGTTATACTTTTGTATCTTCCAATTTCACTCCAAGCTATATACATAGAGAAAAGAACCATGTTACTTTTTTGTAATATTCATCTAAATATGTTTTGAGCATAATCTAACTAAAATATACTTTGGAATTAACATTTGGTTTACCATGACACTATATTAAAATTTGCACAAGGAAAAACACATAATTGATTGCAGAGCATGATATATATATATATATATTGACTAAATCAAAATATTGGATGCATGGGAAACAAACAAAAGCGTAACATCAAGAGTGCAAAATATTTTCCTATTTGCTGTATGGAACTTAATGAAGCTAAATATTATTTTAGTATTAACAAAAGTTGTTCCCTTCTATTTCATATAAACAAACAAAAATGTAACTATAGAATCACTAGTAACTTAATGATGCGATTGTGTTTCAATTAAGACTTCTTTGCCTAATCGACTCATGAAAACCATGAACAATATTAAGCCTAGTGTTTGTGTTACTCATTTTTTTCATAAGCAAGAAGACAGATAAATCGCTGTATCTTAGCCTGACCCGCTCCGATCTAGACCGACTGGGTCCACATCAGCTCGCAAGCCAGCCATGATTGGGAGCAGGTCGATTGGGTTTTCTTATTTATGATGATGTTTTTTTTATTGTAGTGTGTCACACTAGAGAACCAATAAGTCCCTTAGCACTTAGGTTCATTTTAGGACTACCCAACAGCAGAGCGATGCAATGATAAGTTTACCCATTACCATTTTTATCTGTAAGTTCTTATGAACATCGACGCATATCGCTCGTATCACCATTATACCACACCCTTATGAATGTGTGTTTAAGCTAGCTATGCACCTCAATTCGGGTCGGAAATTGCGGTCACCTAACGACAGGCGGCGTGTCACACAAGAGAACACTCAAGCCCTCCATGGTCTTCGGTTTGAGTCTAGCCCATCCACCACTCTACGCATGACCGCTTGTCACCAAGGAGAACCCATGGGCCAACATGCGCTCTCGCTCTATGCAAATGCCACCCACCACTTGGTACCGACCGACACTGGCTCTTATCAATGCCTGATTTTAGCACGTCACATGACAATATTGCAACTTAGAATGTCTTAAACGGGGAACCTTTTCTAAAAATAATGTAGGAACT
The DNA here is from genome assembly GCA_030737815.1 of Allium fistulosum. Taxonomy (NCBI): domain Eukaryota; kingdom Viridiplantae; phylum Streptophyta; class Magnoliopsida; order Asparagales; family Amaryllidaceae; genus Allium; species Allium fistulosum. The sequence goes on along the minus strand of CM060902.1, from coordinate 1,474,316,352 downwards.
CCTCTCGACCGCATGTCGCTTGGGAGGACCTTGAACAACTCAATGCTCAAATCCATGCCAGGACCGTGCATCCGCAAAGTAGCAAGGTGAAGCTTAACTGTCATTTACCAGCCTCGGCACCTGACGAACGACCTGGTTGCTCGGTTAAAACATATTGGTCAACCTAATGCAATGGACTTTGCTAGCTATCCAAGATATGCTACTCTTCTAATAGTAGGCAAATAATCAACGACAAATAGTTTCATAGACACCAAGTTTTCAACAAATGATCTATTCTTATTTAGTTCAAAAGAATGCAGGGGCACAATGCCCTCTCCGCTAGGCTTATAAAAAATTTCAATCATTAATTAGTTGAAAAAAAGAAAAAGAGAAAGGGAAGATGAAGCACGTCAATAGCGCTCTTCAGAGAACGCGTTTTTATCACTACTTAGACTACGCCCGGCTACACCGATGGCACCCCTAAGCACTTTAAGCGATCAAGAACTTGTTGATGAAAACTGAGGGTAAGGCCACCATCGAAACCTTTTGCATTGAATCCCACGAAAGACCCTAAAAGCTTCCAGACAACCTTGCCAAGGAGTAAACCAAGGCTTGGACCATGACAGAAGCAGGAGAGGTGATGGTTGATACTCCTTCCTGCAAGGCGTTGAAGCATCCAAACTAACCTAAGGTTAGGAATTCAAAGCATCAAAGCAAGGAAGCCCCTCAGCTTCACCTGGATCATTAGTCTGAGACCGGTGGGCAATCACCATCAAAGAGATGGACATAAGCGCAAGCGCAGGTCTAAGCCAAATGCAATATCCATCTCAAGAAGCATAAATCCAAGCAAGCAGTCTGAACTACAATCGACAAACACAGTTCGACCACCAAAGAGCTACTCTTTCCTTTTATCCCAACTAAATTTGATAAAAACCTAAGAGCTCAAGAGCAATGGGAAAAGAAGAGGAAGGCAAAGTAATCTATATTTATAGATGAAAAACGTTCAAAGTTTGAGTTTGCTAAAGAAATTGCATGCCAATAGCCCCTGGGTTCAAGAGGAAGAAGAAAGGAGGTAGTTATACACATCTCCTTTGAATCACAGCCGTTATGATCAAGAAGGAAAAAAGGATCTTAACCATTTAAGATTGATAACTATTGTGTCTCACCATGCGTGTGGGTGAAATGACACATTCCTGCTACGTCTTAAGAAGCACAATCGCTACAGCCAATGGTGTAATGTCACGTGGGTGGTGCATTAATTGCATAGAAGAACCGTCAATCGATGGAGTCTTCGTGATTCTACAAGCTCGCGTCTGCTTACGGGCATGGACTTAGAGGTCAAAAGGTTACTCAATTTTTTCATAAATAAGAAGGCAAACTAATCAAGTTATCTCAGTCTGGCCTGGTCCGGTCCAAACCAATTGGGTCTAGGTCAGCTCGCAAGCCAACCACGGCTAGAGCAGGTCATTTCCTGTGTATGATGATAGCCTGAATCCAGCCTAGACCTATATTTGCTCCTCTGCTCAATCGCACGTTAAATCTTCTGTTGGTGAAGCCTCCCGACTCAACAACCCTAGCAACTAGTTCGCTTGTCAAAATAAGGCGCAAGTCCGGCTCGGCTCATCTCCCATTGGCCAATTGACACCCTCTCCTCGAGTCGCTTGCAACATGGTAACAAGTTAGCCCACTTGCTCAAGCATCTCTCCTTTGGCTATCTCCCGATCATTATAGTTTGAAACTTTCTTGAGGGTGGCCCGTCATCGATACAACTTTGATACCACCACTTGTGACCTGCACTCTCCATCGTCTCATCCCAGCTTGGACCCTCGGCTTTCGTAGGTCCAATTACCCTTATAGTCTCAGCAGACCAGCTCAACCCATCCAGCCACCTAGGCATGTAGGAGAAAAGCGGCAAGAGGTATAGCCAGGCGTACCTACTTCCAATAAGAAGCATTTCCATTTCCTACAAGCATACTATAAGTGAAAGCGCATTTTATGCAAAGCATGGTAGAGCATGCTCCTGGTATAGTTATGTTGGCAATCATCTCAGCCACGTACTCCTTCCATCTACTTTCTCCCATCAAATTCATTAGACAAAATCAATGGCTTGCGGCTCTTCATGCCTGTTTTGCAGCATGATAATGGCTGTCCAATCATCAATTCAACTACTATAAGAACCTCATGCATGACCACATCCAAGGAGTTGGTTAGGTCCTCGGTGGAAAGGATCCCTGGTTGGTTGGCCCCTGGTGGAGGGGACCCCTAGTTGGTTGGGCCCTTGGTGGAGGGAGCCTCAAGTGGTTGCACTACAACAAAAAGTCCCTTTAATAGCGTTTAAAAAACGCTATAAAAGGCTTTTTAGCATTTTTATAAACGCTGTAAATCAACATGTTGTAAGAAGTCAATAACCTATTATTACATAAGAAACGTTATAAAAAATCATGTCTTTTATAGCGTTTCCAAAATGCTAGAAAAAGATTATTAATGGCGTTCATAAAATGCTATAAAAACCCCTTTATTACAATGACATGTTAGTGTACAACGGTCACAATACGCTATTATTAATTGTAATAGCATTTCAGAAACACTATTATAGGCTTTAATAGTGTTTTAAAAACGCTATTAAACCCTTAAAAAGCGTTTTAAAAACGCTATCAGATCCTTTAACAGCGTTCTAAAAATCATTTTTCAGTATGTACATATCCATTATCACACTATAGTCGTCAAATTTACATAAACACAATGTATCATTTCACACAATTATATAGATCACATTGAACGAAAAATAACTAACCATTCAACATTCACATAGAATAATGCATAATATGTCGTAATATTTAATGAACATTACATTAAAAGTGTAAATAATACAAGTGATAAAAGATCGTACTACACATGACGATTAAATGTGCAAATCAAAAAAGTTGTTACTTCAAAAGAACTTCAAATCACTAATATACTGCAGCATGTTGCCATTTGTATAGGGCTGTCAACGGATGCTTTCGGATACGGATAGTGCCATATCCGTATCCGTATCCGAAATCATTTTCGGATATCGGATATCCGTATCCGTTTAATTTTCGGATATCGGATATCCGTATCCGCTTAATTTTCGGATACGGACGGATATCGGATATTTATCCGCTCCGCCAATAATTGATAAATTTAAAGGTATAAACGAAAAAGTTTAGATCAACATAAAACATTTTTTGTACTATTGTTTATAAAAAACAAAGAAATAAAAAATATGGTGATAAAACATTGTTTTATACTAATATATGTATGTGTATCCAAAAATATTCAAAAGTTAAACACTCATAGCCCTATTTTTCTATTTTAAATTATATAAATATGCATCAGTTAATCGGACGGATATTTTTCGGATACGGATACCACTATAACCATATCCGTATCCGAAAAGCTTTTCGGATATCGGATATCCGTATCCGCTTTTCGGATAACGGATATTTTTCATATTTTCGGATACGGATTCGGACGGATATCGGATTTTTCGGGTACCCATTGACAGCCCTACATTTGTATGCACCATAAATGGGTAATTATCTATGAAAAAGAAATTCAACAATTAGCAATTATAACTATACATACATACATACGTGTGTGTGTGAAACTTAATTATATAAATTTAATTAATTTATATGGAAGTTAATTAATTTATATGAAACTTGATTAACTTAGTTAATTTTTATAAACTTAGTTAATTTTTATAAAAAATAGATATTTTTATAAAACTTAGTCAATTTTTATAACAATTTAACAAAGACTTCAAAATAGAGAACATGATTTTTATGAAACTAAATTAATATTCATAAACTTTAGTTAATTTAATTTTTAAAAAAATAAAGTTTGTTGATTTTTATAAAACTCAATTAACTTAGTTAATTTTTATATAATTTAATTAATTTTTATATCCTTTAATTAATTTTTATAAAACTCACTTAATTAACTTAGTTGAGTATTTATAAGACTTAGTTTATAAATTTGTTAAATAGTTTTAGTTAATTTTTATATAACTTAGTTAAATTTTATAAGAATTAGTTAATTTTTATAAACTTTTAGTTAATCTAGTTAAATTTGTATAAAACTTGATAACGTAGTTAACTTTTATAAAAATTAAGTAAAATTTTTTATTTTTAATTATTTTTTATATAACTTAGTTATCTTAGTCAATTTTTTATACTTAGTTAATTTTCATAAATTTATTTAAATTTTATAAATATTTTATTAATATTTAGATATTAATTTAATTTTATAAAACTTAGTTAATTTTTAGAAAATTATTTAAATTTTATAAAACTTGGTTAACTTAGTTAATTCTTATAAACTTTGTTAATTTTTATAAACTTATCGGATTTCATGAATTTTCGACAACATCTCCTTTGCACGGTTAGTGCTTTTCCGCACACCCCGATTCAATATACATTTACACGATCAAAACAAGGTCAGATTTATATCATATATAACAAAATATACTTCATAACAGCGTACACATTCAAATGCATAAAAACATACATTTTATTAGCAACTTTAGCTAGCAATCTTCCACATAGCAAATGAATGTTTTGTGTACCTATATAGCAACGTAAAGGGAATAATTAGGGTGCAAATGTACAAAAGAGTTATGTAATTATGCAAAAGGTGCGAATACCAATAAATCAAGTAAATATCTCTCTATTTTGTGGAGGTTAAACAAAGATTTCAAAATAGAAAACACTATTTTTATAAAACTTAAGTTTAGTTATCTTAGTTAATTTTTATAAACTTAGTTAATTTTAATTATAATAAAACTTAGTTAATTTATATAAACTTATCAAATTTTTATAAAATTTAGTTAACTTAGTTATTTTTTTATAAAACTTAAGTTAATTTAATTAATTTTTTATAAGACTCACTTAATTTTTATAACATAGTTGATATTCATAAACTTTAGTTAACTTAATTAATATTTTATAAATTTATTTAATTTTTATAAAATTTTGTTATATTTCAAAAATTATTTAATTTTTATAAAATTTTGTTAATATTTCAAAAATTATTTAATTTTTATAAAACTTGGTTGGCTCGCTGCAACAACCTCGCTTACCACATCTACCAATCTTCTAACACTGCATTACTACCACTGGCAGCTTCAAAGAAAACATCAACACAAGCTCCTTCAACCTGAAAGTCTTCACCTCATCACGCAACTCAAACCCATGTCCCTGTAACACTGCTCCATTCCACCCTTCAAATTGCACTAGAACTTCACCTCAAATTAACAATACAACTCAAAACTCCATCACCCAAACACCTCGACCATCTTTAGTCAAATACTAAACTTCCAAAAACCATACACACCAATTTCCTCAAGCACAAACATACCAACTTCACCAAAACATACAAAACAAGCCACCGCCTATAAACAACCAATCACCACTACAACACAAACACCATGAAAACATATACATCCTCCTCCTTTCACAATAATAAACCCACATCATTGCTAGCATAAACTCCTCCACTAAGTGGTACCTTTCTGCTACTTCACACCCACCATCACTTTCACTTACCTACAAACACTACCCTGCCTCCAACAAACCTGCCTTCCTCCTCATATCAACACAATCTACTCCTTTCATCAACTCCTCCTCCTAAACCCCTCCCTCTACAAATTTCAACTACAATCACCCTCCACCATTTCTTCCGGCACATACAATCCATATACCATCAACTATTAGTGACTTTCTCAACAATCGAACATCTTCCAAGCACCAACCTATTTAACAGTACTCCGCCTGCACCTACACCTCACCAAACCTTTTTTTCCTCACTGCTTCCTCAACAACTTCCTCACCACCCTTCACCATCAACTACCAAATTCAACCTCCATCACAAACTACTCCCTATATGTGCCTTCATCTCAGAATCACCATTCATCATCCTGCAACAACTGCTACAACTCCAATCAATACCAATGACGAAATCCTACATCATCCTACAACTACTGCTACAAATCCAATGCCAAATAAGGATGATTCTGTTATTACAGAACAAACTTCTTCAACCAATGCCAATGACGAAACAAAAAACTATCTGAAACTGAGAACTAATTTTCTAAAGTGGCATAATAACTATTAGTACCTACAACATATAAGCAATTCAGCACAATATCATTATTCTAATGATTGTATGCGATCAGTATCATGTATTCTTCTTATGGTAATTCAGGTATTTGTTTTGAATTTATGTTCATTTCAAATAACTAATCCATAATTTCACCTAACCAAAACATTCACAACCAAGAAACCACAGCATCCATCTAAATAACCCTGAAAATCCATTATCAACTACAAACCCCTACCTAAACCTTCAAATGAAACACTCCTGCTTCTGGAATCTAATGACATGCCAAACATCACACTCCCTCATACTTCACACTAACAACCTTCCACCCCCATCTCACTAATCTATGTCCTAATCGACAAGTAAAACACACTGTTTCATACACTGAATTACCATAATTATTTTGTCATAAATTTTTGTTCCATGTTAGCATTCAAAAGTTTAATTATGATGGGGCTATGGTTCAAAAGTTTGAATTACCATACACCGCAATCAACCCCTATATGGCCATGGTTCATTCGAATTCTATGATGATGGGGCTATGTTCCAAGAAAATTATGATGGAATTTACAGGGTTTTGCAAGCCTTTTCATGTCTAGAACTACAAAACTTTTTACCAAAGTTTTGCAAGCCTAAAAACTCATAAATTATTTGTTACTATGTAGATGAAATCATATGTTGTGTACACCGGTTGACTTATTAAAATCAGTCGGTTTATTGAAATAGCGAAGAGACACGGTTAGATGCAATTATTTTTACATATTAAATTGAACAAAGTGCAAGTAAAACAGAAAATATACCTTCAGCTTGGTTCTTCTGCTGAATCAAAGAGTTGTGTAGTTACAGCTGCTGAGACAAGAATTACATGTGGCATCATTTCCCTCCTCATTTGCTTTAGTTCCTTCTTTTCTTTAATCTTTACAGCAATAGTGTAAAAGTTCAACAATTTATGACGTGAAATAAAAGTAACAATAATAGTATGGAATTTATTATTTCGCCAAGCTATACGAATAATAATTATACCATCTTAATTTTCTTGTTCTCCTCCCTTAGTCTTTTGTATATCACTTCTTTTCCTTCACTTACACACATCATAACAACACTTTTTCTATAAAAAATGAAAGATAACAAATTAAACTGTCTTAAGGAGATAGGGAAAGACAACAAATTTTGATACAGTAGTTAGAAAAGTAAAATGTGAAATATGAAACTGTTATATAATATTACCTCGCCTCTTGTTGTATATGGTCTGAAACAAAGCCTGCATCCATATTCCAGCTCCAGAGCCTACCAACTACATATCAATGTTGAGATGCATATAAAAATAAAAAATATTTTTATAATAAATGCATATAAAACTAAAAGATGACGTAAAAAAAGCAACCTATAATTCCAATATCATATCCATAGATGATTCCACCCACAGAAGCCATTATACATGAAAGAATGACAAAATAAGTCACACTTATTCTGCCTAAGAAAAAATAACTAAAAACTGCGGTATGGCCAAACATGCTATCTTGTTGTGCAATAAACTACCACTTTTCTTGTAGTGATTGTTTCAAGATATATTTGTTTAGTTTGCTTGTTTTATCTTTCTTTCTTTATTTCCTTTTCTTCTTCTTCTTTTTTGAGCGTACCTTCTATATAGTAGTACTACGGATCTTAGATATTATACGCTTCATCCTCCTTATACGACGTGCCAAATCTACAAGCAATTTCTGATTAGTTACTGCACCTATTGTTTAACAGCCCGCGATTTTACTTTTAAAAAATTCTACCTTTTCTCTCAGTTTGTGTATCTGTGTCTGTGTGTATATATAAGTTAAATAACTAGAAGTAGCTTGGTGGTATTTGTTTCCATCCAGTTGGAGTTGGCCAATGGAGAGGTAGGAGGTCATGGCTGATAATATTTTGTACATGACAATGAGATTCATATATAAGTTGAATCTGACAAAAGAATAAGCAGTACCCATATTTTGTCATAAGGTAATTAAGCTTGTTGTACATGATTTGATATGTATTAAGGTGTATATCAGAGAACCCGCTTATATTAATTATTGCTCCACTAATCGAAATGAAGGAGTTGAGTCAATTCCTAGAATAAGAATATCATCAAAATCCTAGTTTGGATTAAACTCCATTTTTGTGGTCTAGATATTTGGCACACAAAAGCAGAAGCGCTTTTGCTTTTTCTTAAGTCTTTTGATTTTCGAAAGTCGAAAGCCCATTTCATTCTATGGCTTAGTTGAAATGATTTATTTCATACAAAATAAATAATTTATATAAAAACATTCATTTTTTGTGACCATTTGTTTTTTAGTTTTGAAAAGCAAAAATGCTACTTTTGGTCTGATGAATGTGTATTCTTGAAAATATAGTAACATAATATAAAAATCAAATTACCAAGCAAATGTGAGTTTCTTTCATTGCGGAAAGTAGAATTCTAGAAACATGTATTCTTCACCAACTTTACCAACTAAAAAAGCATTAAACTATGGTTATATCATCAAAAATAAAATAATTCCTTCAAAATTTGATAACCAACCTCTTGAGTTTTTATCCTGCACTTAAAGTTAACAACTAATTGTTGTGTACTGACATGTGCCAAAGCCAAAAGAAAAGCTCTAATCTATTCCACAGTAATGGCTCCCTCGAATTCTTTTAATCCAGCTTTTGAAGCGGGAAGACTGTTTGAAGATTGGATTGGTTTCGTTACAGAAGGCTCCTCTTTAACGGATGATTTTGAATCCTGGATTCAAAAAACTAACATTAGGTCGATGATTGAATTTCCATTTTGGCATAAACTACTATTGTAAGCATATAGTTAGAGGATCGATGTTGAGTATTTTATTATAAAACCCTTCAATCTTACTTTTTTGACGTTCCTACAAACCAAGTAACAAATTCTTAGAAGCAAATGCCAATCATCAGGTTTAATGATATTTGGATTATTCCGATTGAATGTAACACAATCAAGAAAACCATGTAAAAAAGTTCAGATTTGTATTATACGAGCTCTAACCTCTAAACTTGGTAAAAGGAATAAAGAATGCAATATGTTATAAGCTTAATTACATGATGCAATAGTGTCAAAAATAATCTTGTATTACAATTATCAAACAAAAAAAAATTAAAAAAATAGTACTGTGTATGTACAAATTATGAAATTATGAAGTTTATTAGGGTTTTTGAATCGGACTTTAATTGCGACGAAGAGGATTTGGAGTAGAATCGGAGCTCAAAATTCCGTAAATAGGTTGAATTTTAGTACAAAGTGATTTTCTAACTTGTAATTGAGGGTTTTTTAAGTTAAGCATGGAAACTTTCAAAGTGGAATGAGGGTTTTCGAAGTGAGCGATGGAAGGAGAAATACGAGACTGAGTAAAATTACCGCCAATCTTTTTCACACGTTGTTTCAGACGCGGAAAAACCAAATACAGCGTGAATAATGAGCCATGTTTAACTTTAACAAGGGACAAATAGCTAATAATAGCAAGATCTGTTTCAATGATGTCCCATATTGCTATTAATAGATCATTTACTTGTAGTGCAGTTTAAACACAATAAACAAATATTCAGACGGGGTAGAGAAATGAGAGGGATAAAAAAAAGTTGCTGCTTTTGTTATGTTTTTGCGGGTGAGGTCAAATTATAGCACGCCTAGTTGATTTTCCAAACCCTAACGAACCAAAAGATAGCAAGTTCAGTTACAACGCTATTCCAATGGGCAATCAATAATATATTTTCTTGTAGTGATAGCAACAAAATCATATCCTAAATTTATGTTTCCATTGTTAGAGCATTAAAACCAAATATTGTATTATAAAATTTATTTAGTTATACAGTTAAAATGCTTAAACTTTCTAAAACGGGTTCTTTCTTATCTCCTAATGTAATAATCTTGTTAATAAACCGTTTATTTTTGTCCATACAAAAATGAATGTTATTTAAATACTTTGATGTAGAATATATTTAGAAAATGTAAAATACATTAATACATTGATGCATAGAAATAATAAACAATAATTGCCCAATAATGTTTCCTGATCAGTGCGTAGTAATGAATTTGTATTCAACATGATCTATTTCAAGTTCATCTCTTCGCTTATATAATGCACTTTTTCTTTACCAAACATGTGCAAAATGTTTCCAAATTCTTATTTTAAAATCAGTTGGTCGTGCTATTAGGAGTGTTCATGTCACAAATATAGTATATATTGGAGCTTACTAACATCTATTTTGAAATGCAGCCGAACGATGACTCTAACTATAAAAAAATTCTTGCAAGGTTATAACCTTGAAGTCATAGTCTAAGGCTAATTATTTATGATCTATCACATCACTGGAACCAAATGGCTTTCATTTATGAAACAAGTATAATGTGAAATATGTAGTGTCATAAATAGTTGCTGCATTTAAATATCAAGAAGGTATTGGATAAATTCCATTTTATGCAAATTGAGGAGTACCTACATGGTCAGCGATGGTTTGGAGTTTGATGTGTCTTAACCTTAGTGGTCTTCATGCCTTCAGTCCTGTCTTTTACGCTTAATGATGTAGCCATTTGGAACCGTTTTATCTCATTCTTATCCATCATTATTCTTGTCCCTTATGCCACATTATCATAATATGAAAATACCCAACCGTAAAATTTGGTTTATATATCAACCCGCAAGGTATTATTAAGATATAATAACAAAAGAAAATAGTATGCAAAGTATTTCTATGTATAGTTCTAACCACTTATATCTACATTTCTAACCCTTAAACTAATATTTTTAGATGAAAAGCTTTAGTGAAAAAAAATTAAAGTCCAGTATAGTCATAATCCTTTTGCATAAGTTAACATCATAAAATAAAGCAACATTACTTTAGATATGCACTCACAGATTTTATTAGATGCATTATGTTTTAATTAAAACAAAATAATAAGTTTTAAAATAGACATCAAAGAAAATAATCATTAAAGAAGCATATAATGAAGAAAATAATCACTTGAATTTAACGTAGATATAAAAAAGAAAATAATCAGTGATGTTGTAATTCTCACAAATAGTTCACTGATTAGGCTGATATTATCGATGCCGCTGTCACTACAACAAAAAGACCTTTTAATTGCATTTAAAAAATGCTAAAATGCTTTTATAGCGTTTTTACAAACGCTGTAAATCAACAAGTTGTAATAAGTCAATGACCTATTATTGCAATATAAGAAACACGATAAAAAATCACGTCTTTTATAACGTTTTCAAAACGCTATGAAAAGTCTTATTAATGGCATTCTTAAAACCATTTATTATAATGGCACGTTGGTGTACAACGGTCACAAAATGCTATTATTAACTGTAATAGCATTTCATAAACGCTATTATAGGCTTTAATAGCGTGTTAAAAACGCTATTAAATCCTTTAACAGTGTTTTAAAAACACTATTAAATCCTTTGACAGCATTTTAATAATCATTTTTGCAGTACGTACATATCCATTATCACACTATAATCGACAAATTTACATAAACACAATGTATCATTTCACACAATCATATAGATCGCATTAAACGAAAAATAACTAACCATCCAACATTCACATAGAATAATGCATAATATGTCATAATATTTAATGAACATTACATTAAAAGTGTAAATAATACAAGTGATAAAAGATCGTACTACACATGATGATTAAATGTGCAAACCCAAAAAGTTGTTACTTCAAATCGCTAATATACCGCAGCATGTTGCCATTTGTATGCACCATAGATGGGTAATTACCTATGAAAAAGAAATTCAAAATTAGCAATTATAACTATACATACATACATATATGTGTGTGTGCATGAAACTTAATTATATAAATTTAATTAATTTATAAGGAACTTAATTAATTTATATGAAACTTGATTAAACAAATCGAGAACATGATTTTTATAAAACTAATTTTTATAAAACTTAAATAATTTTATAAACTTATTTAATTTTAAAAATAAAAGTTGGGTTGTTTAATTATTATAAAACTTAATTAACTTAGTTACTTATTTTAAACTTAGTTAATTTACTATTATTATTATTATAATATATTATTTTATTACTACTACTATTATTATTATATTATATATTATTATTCTTCTTTTAAATTTAGTTAATTTTTATAAACTTAATTATTTTTTATAAAACTTAGTTAATTTTTATAAAAATTAGACAATTTTTATAAAACTTAGTCAATTTTTATAACAATTTATCAAAGATTTCAAAATAGAGAACATGATTTTTATAAAACTAAATTAGTTTTCATAAACTTTAGTTAATTTAATTTAAAAAAATTAAATGTTGATTTTTATAAAACACAATTAACTTAGATAATTTTTATATCCTTTAATTAATTTTAATAAAACTCACTTAATTAACTTAGTTGAATATTTATAAGACTTAGTTTATAAATTAGTTAAATAATTTTAGTTAATTTTTATATAAGTTAGTTAAATTTTATAAAAATTGGTTAATTTTTATGAACTTTTAGTTAATCTAGTTAAATTTGTATAAAACTTGGTAATGTAGCTAACTTTTATAAAAATTAGTTAATTTTTATAAATTAAGTAAATTTTTATAATTTTAATTATTTTTTATATAACTTATCTTAGTTAAATTTATATACTTAGTTAATTTTCATAAATTTATTTAAATTTTATAAATTTTTACTAATATTTAGATATAAATTTAATTTTATAAAACTCAGTTAATTTTTAGAAAATTATTTAATTTTTATAAAACTTGGTTAGTTTATAAATTGTGCACGTTTTTATGAATTAACAGAACGTAATAAAGCCTAAAAACATTCATATCTTTCAAAAAAATCACCTATTTACTCTGAAGAGCAAAAAATAACTTTCCACAACTCCCAAGTACCCATAAGGAATCAAATATCTAACTAATAGTCTTCAATGTTAAATTAAAAGAAAAAACGTTCAAGTTATTTGGGTCAGCTAATTAAGATAGTGGTGTTTACATGCATGTTCTTTTTAGGGTCATACTTGTGTTGGACGAGTTTAGGGATCAATGCACACAAATGTGGTTTCAGAGCATCACCAGCTTGCCTTGCTATCTTGGAAATCCAAAAGCTGCACCTCTTCGAATTTAATGCAGTTTGATAATTGGCAATGTCCATGAATTTATATATTAAATCTGGTTGCCCCATTTCATCAACATGATCCATCAATCCCTAAAATTAATAAATTGTACGAATCCATTATAAATATGGAACTATCATTATGCATGCCAGAGGTGGAGGCAATGTTTGATGAGATAGGGCACATGCCCTACCTCTATTTTCGACATTCTTTTGTAAAAAATGATATAGTGACATTTTTGCCCTATCTGAAATAATCACTCGGCCACATCTGAAACCATGCCCCATATGAAGTTACATGCTAGGTCCTCCACTGATGCATTGGAGTCAAAAGTACAAGGTAGAGAAAAACCAAGTGCTATACCTATCATGTTTTGGTATATTTTAGTCTGAGTTCAGAATAAAAATCATAGCATTCTATTTTAAGTGAGACCAGTAAACACAAAAAAAATGTATGTAACACATACAACTAAAGCATCAATTTGTAATATCATACTTAGTTATAAGGGATGGTTTAAGTTCATATTAATATCAGTACGTGTAAGGGAGATACAAGATAGGAATGTTGCAAGCAGCATATATTGATGATTCGATATCTCTATCTTTCAATTTATGATTGCAATTCGGTATGTAAAGAAGAATAACCCTTCAGGCAATTCAAGGTTGAGAAGGTGACATTGTTTCATGTATTTTGAGCAGTTAGTGCATAAAATAAGTTAAAAAAGCAGCTTGTTATACACCACGGCATAAGCACCAATAAAGCTTTTGGGTAAACACGGCCAGTTGACAAAAGGAAGGAAAAAAGGCAGCATTGTTAATCTTTGATTAAGAAGAGACCAAAGGTCATGCTGCTTAAAAGAAGAGTGAAAGACTGTTTTTCCTAGAGTTAGAACTAATTAGGCATGAAAAAAGCATTGTAATTCATGTAGAGTAAGGTTGAAAAATGAATATTAAGCAAACGCTTTTCTGTAATTCCATATATCTCTTATTGAAGTCGACATAGGCAATTGGCTACACGTAATATTTGGTCAGACTAAAACAACTATGCAACTGTAGCATGATTTTATTTGAAGTATGGTGCCATTTGAAAAGTTTAGTTCATTACTCCAAATTTATTTTGGATTTAATATTCAAAGATCAACTTAAGTCTAATCAGTTGGTTGAGACTTTGTATGATCTAAGTTTACTGAATTCTAAATCTAGGGATTTCTTCTGCCATGGGAGAAAACAAATTTCCTCTCAAAATCCAATCTAATCCTCCTCTCTCTCGTCCTTCTCCTCAGGATAGGCCACCTGAATCTCATTTCAGAAAGCCGAATAGTGGCATCATTGATAATGAGGGCTTCCCATTGGTTCAGCCAAGATTACAAAGAAGATATCAGTCTAGAAATGATCCAATCCGGTTTCATATTAATGATGATCAAAGAAAAAAGGAGGGGCCAGATGACCAACTCCTTTCAGGATAAGACCAAACTGATGCAAATCAGAAAGCCGACAAAGTTCTCTTTGAATAAAGAACTAGGACATAAATCCTGGGCTGACATCGTCTCAGAGCAATCAAAGGAACCAAGGGATGAAGAATGCAGTCTTGAAACCATTTCTCCTATTCAAATCAACAACAAGAAATATGGTGTGGTAAAGGAGGCAGTATGTAAAAGGGCCATGGAGTGTTAGAATAACTCCATATTGGTTTATGTGGTTAGTAGCAAACCATATTTCTTGTTTTTTAAAGAATATATAAAAAGAGTATGGAAACCGAAAGGCGAATTCGAAATCTATTCCAAAGAAAATGGGTTTTTTCTAATCAAATTTAATGATTCTCAAGACTGCAATTCGATTATTCAGAATGGCCCTTCTTTCTACAACGGCAAGCTCATCATCATGAGAAGATGGACTGAATCACTGAAGTTGGACAGAGATCTTCTATCAACTATGCCGATATGGGTTAGATTACCCAGTGTAAACCTCAAGTTATGGGATAGAGAGGCGTTTTGTATTATGGCTAGTATTATCGGAAAACCCATAAAAATGGACGCAGCAACAACCATGAAGACGAGATTGAATTACGCTCGGCTTCTTGTGGAAGTTTCTGCGACTGATGAACTTCCAGATGAAATCTATCTCAATCTTTATAATGGTGAAGTCATAACACAAAAAGTCGAATATGAATTGGTTCCACCAAAGTGTAACATCTGTAAGTGTTTCGGTCACACTAGAGAGCAATGCAACCCGAAACAGATGTGGATCCCCAAAAATAGTGATAAAGATAGAGTTATTACTCAAGAAAATAGATCTGAAATGATTCAAGAAATGAGTATCAGTAAAGGCACAAAAAACCAATCAAGAACCCAAAAGGACAAAGATCAAATCTATCAAGAAGATATCATCTCCGATCAAGAAAATAATTTAAGAGAGCTCACTGACCAAAATGATTAGATCACGGCTATGGAAGTTCATCAGCCAAAAGGATATGAAGAAAAATCAAATGTTCTGATTTCGACTAATACAGAGGAGGGTATTCTTTAACTCTGAAACCCCCCTATTTCAGAGTCATGTTTAATTACAGACCATTATGTTACAAAAATAGTCAACAATCATCAGAAGACAAGCCTGAACTAGGAAATTGAAATCGAGGAAGGATCTTCTTCTAAGCTTGCTACAGATGTTGAGAGAATGATTTGCAATAACTCAACATTGCCTCGCAAGTGTGATCCTCCTCCAGAGCAAGCTGCAGTGACTGACTGTAATGAGTCAGTCATGCCTCGCACAGCTTCGTTTGATATTTCCTTAATCAAGATTCCAGAATCTGCACAAATAGAGGAAGATGAATCTGAGAAGGTTGATAACATAGAAGAATTCGACTTATCAGAACTACATATTGCCAAAACAAAAGCATCTGGTAAGCTAAAAAGCAGCAAAGAGAAGAAAGCTTTCAAGCAAAAATACATTTCGATCAATCCATAATGGGACCAAATGTCTACCAGATTGAAAGCCAAGGGTGTTGATAATAAAAGGAGAGGTAAAGGCACTATAGTGTCAGGTACCATTTAAATTTCTTATGTTTATTATTAGATATATATGACTTTATTTGCTTGAAATGTCAGGGGAATGAACACCCCTGTAAAACAATCTGATATCCTTTATATGATTAATGCTTACAAACCTTCAATTATTGCTTTAATTGAGAATAAAATGAATGATGAGAATTTTGAAAGATTTTGCCTTAAGATGTCCAGTAATTGGAAAGCTATTCATAACAATGATTGTGGTTGTAAAGGTAGAATCATTGTTATTTGGGATTCTAATATCTGGACTAATATAAACATTAACAAAGATAGTCAATTTGTAGATTGCAGTTTTAAAAACATTGGAGGTTTTCTTTGCAAGTTACTAGTGTATATGGCAGTAATTTTGAGAAAGAAAGAAATGCTTTATGGCAAAAACTTAAATCTCTAAATTCCATATATGATTTTCCCTGGATTGTGTTAGGGGATTTTAATACAGTCTTTCATGTTAATGAAAAATTTGGAGGAATTAAAATCCTTCAAAATAAATTAGATAGGTTTAATAAATTTCTATTAGAAACTGGTCTTATTCAACCAATTATCAGTGGGAACAAATTTACATGGAAATCTGGAATAGCTAAAAATATTCATTGCAAATTAGATAGGATTTTGTATAACAAAGATTTTTAAAAAAGATTTCCTAATTGTATTTGTTCTACTTTAGAACAAAACTTAAGTGATCACACTCCTGAATTGAAACTTTTTGTCAATGGTGAATTTAATAGTAAAGTTCCTCCTTTTAGATTCAAAAATAGCTGGGTATTTGAAGAAGATTATAAAACTTTAATGGAAAACAGTCTTAATTTTTCTTGTGAAGGAACTACGCAGTATCAGTTTTATATGTTTTTGAAATACACTAAAAATAATCTTAAAAACTGGAACAAAAATAACTATATGAATAAAATTAAGATTATTGGATTGAGAAAAGAAGGTAAACTGTTATAGCTGAGTTATGATAATAAGCCTGATGATATTAGTACAATTAATAAAAAAATTCAAAATCAAAATGAGTTGTCTAGTGAATTGCATAAAGAATCTATTAATGCTAGACAAAAAGCAAAGGTTGATTGGCTTACTTTAGGTGATGACTGTACCAAATTTTTGTATGCTAAAATGAGTAATAGAAAACACTTAAACAATATAAGTTGTATTATAGATAAAGAGGGTAATTTATCTAATGCATATGATAAAGTTACTACAGAAGCTATCAACTTTTATAAGGAACTTTATTATTCTGAAATCACTGAAAAGGAATTTCCTCATATAACCTGTAAAAATATTTTAAATCATAATGCATCTAAAATCTTGCTTGCTCCTGTAAGTTTAGATGAGATAAAAGGTACTGTTTTTAATGCTGGGGATAATAAAAGTCCTGGCCCTGAGGGGTTCAATGCAAAACAATTTAAAAATAATTGGGATAATATTAAACAGCAGGTGCTGGATGTGGTTGAAGAATTTATGAACAAAGGAAAATTTCTCAAAAGTTTAAATCACACATTCATTACCCTTATTCCAAAAAATAAAAATCCCACTGATATTGGTATTATAGACCTATTTCTTGCGGCAACTTTATTTAAAAAATTATTGCTAATGTCCTTAGTAATAGAATAAAAGCGTTTTTGCCTTTTCTTATTTCTGAAAATCAGAGCACATTTGTACCTGGTAGACTTATCTATGAAAACTCCCTTTTAGCACATGAGATGGTCAGAAAATTCAACACAAAACAGGGTGAAAATGTATGTATTAAAATTGACTTACAAAAAGCATATGATAAGGTAAACATATACTTTATTCATCATATTATGAAATGCATGGGTTTTCCTATAAAGTTTTGTGATTTGGTGTTTGAATGTATTAACACTCCTACCTTTTCTATTCTGATTCAAGGAAGAGCATAAGGGTTTATTAAGAGTAACAGGGATTTAAGACAGGGTGACCCCTTATCACCTTATCTTTTTGCTATTGTTATGGAGTATTTTTCTATTCTTATGGAAATAGAGAATATTAAATGTAATATTCACCCTATAAACAGAGTTCAGCCCTGTATTAACCATCTGATTTATGCTGATGATCTCATGGTGTTTATAAAAGCTAATAAAGATAATGCAGACTCTATAAAAACAATTTTTGATAACTTAAAAACCTATGTTGGGCTTCAACTTAATGTTAATAAGCGTAAAGCTTATTTTAGTAAGTCTTGTAAGTACAAAAAAAGAATTTTTAAATGTATTACAAATAGCAGAGGGATTTCTTCCAATCAAATATTTAGGTCTGCCCTTTTCTACAAATCAGATTAAGGATTCAGATTGTTCTATTCTATTTGAAAAAATCCAAGAAAGAATAGAGACTTGGTCTTGTAAGTTACTTTCCATTGTTGGAAGATTTGAACTTATTAAGACTGTGATTTATGCTATTATCTTATACTGGCTTCAAACTTTTTATATCCCAGCTGCATCTATTAAAAAATTGGAAAGTAGATGCGCTGACTTTTTATGGAGAGGTAAGTATCACAAAATTAGTAGGGAAAATGTGTGCAGACCTAAAAATGAAGGGGGTCTTGGAATTAGAAGTATTAAGGACCTGTGTATTACTTGCCACTTAAAATTATTTTGGAGATTTCTTAATTCAGACTCTTTGTGGGCTAAATGGATGAGATCCAAGTATTTGAAATAAAAAAATTTCTGGACTTATGTGCATAATAGCAACCAATCGAATACTTAGAAGCAAATATTAAATTGTAGGGAAATTGGTAAATCATTACTTCAAAGAAAATTTAAAAGTGGTAAAGAAACCAGTTTATGGTTTGATCTATGGTTTAAAAATGAGGCTTTTATAAATAAGGTTGATGGAATAGTTTAGTTATATGTGGTGGATCAAATGATAAAGTATCTGATATCATTGTAAATAATCAGTGGCAACCACAATTACACCCTATTACTAACCCCCATAAAGTTGAAATATGCAAAATTCAATTTGATATTTATGCAGAGAATGACTACTGGGAATGGAAAGCAAGCAACAGAGGGAAGTTTTCTTTTAAAGCAACTTGGGATTTTATTAGAAACAAATTTCCAACAGAAGATTGGTATCATTGCATATGGAATAGAGTGAACTGTCCCAAGATAGCATATTGTACATATTTTGCAATTAAGAACAGACCACCAACTTGGGATAGACTTAATAAATGGGGCAATAATATAAATTCACTCTATTCCTTATGCAATTTATGTACTGAAAATGCTAATCACTTATTTTTTGAATGCAGTTATTCCTACTTTATCTGGAATCAAATCAAAGCTACTCTGGGTATTGATGACAACAGGCAAATGGATCTAATGCATATTATCAAAATGATCAACAACAAATTCAGATCTAAATCTAAGGAAACTGATTATGCTCACATTCTATTAACTACTGCAGTGTTCAACTTGTTGAAAGAAAGAAACTTGCGAGTGCACAACAAAGGCAGCAGGAGTAAAGAGCAAGTTTGGTTACTTATAAGTACTGACAGCAAAATAATTCTTCAAAAATCAAAGAAAATATTTAAAAACCAAACCAAGTTCGCTTCCCTTGCTGATGACTGGAGATCTGAAGCTGGAAGCAAACATTTAGAAGCTTATCTTTTGCACTCGAAAAGATTACAGACCGACAATCATGTTGACAGTATAATTCGAGAGTCGTGCTTCGTCAACCAGCAAGATCTCGTTGATAAAACTGATAAGATTTACTCCCATGAGGCTCTGAACAACCGCTTTAACCCACACCAAGCTCCAGGCATTAACTTCTCAAGTATCAAAGCTAATTTAGGTAGTAATAGCAATTCGGGGATGACATCGTTAGATCTAGGTCGCGATGACGCTAGATCTAATAACTCTCGATATTTCAGCACTGTTTCCCATGAGGCTGAGAACAATTGCTTTAACCCACAGCAAGCTCCAGCCGTCTCGAGTATCAAAGCTAATTTGGGTAGTAACAGCAATTTGAAGATGACATCGTTAGATCTAGGTCGCGATGACGCTAGATCTAACAACTCTCTGTACTTCAGTAGTAATCTTAAAGCTCCGAGCAAATTGGAGAGTGGTAGGGGTATGAGAGATGGGTTTAACAAAGCTTTATCTTACTTGGAGCATGGTGAAACTAGCGGTGGGAAGAATGAAGAAGAATTGGCGAAGATTTGAGGAGTATCGGTCGCCATTTTTTCCTGCTTACTTCTCAGAGTAAAGGGTTTATGTCGGCAACCCTAAACCTAATAGAGTGTTTGTAAAGTGAATGTTGTGACTTTGGGTTGGATGTTAAACCCATTTTTTGTATCTGGGCTGGGCCCATTTTAATTATCTTCAAAAAAAAGTTTACTGAATTCTTCGCATATAGTCATTTGGTAATATATTTGGTTACGAATTATGTGAATCATCTGATATCCATGTCCTGAAGTTAAATATCTAGATAACTTGAATCATCCTTCCAACGATTGCAATATATAATTTGCATTTATGGAGAATAATGATTAACTACCTAGGGTCGTTGTGCAAATTATTCTGGGTCTGAACTACATCGGAAAATTTGAATGAAAAGAGAAGAAAATGCCTTATTTTATATACATCACATCAACTTGCATTAAATTGTGTAATGTTTTTATATGTCTATATGATTCTAATATCATTGAAAGTTCCTTTTAAAATAGGTAAGAATTCTTTGAATTTATGCATAATTATCTCTTTAGCAAAGAGTTGATAATATAAAATACAACATCAGCTTGAACATTAATTCAATAGAGAGTTAATTAAACACAGAACCTGTTCAAAAATCTTCAAGTTATAAGAACATACAAATAAATATTGCAATCCTCTAGAGCATTACAGTCGGAAGAGAGACATTTAAGATTGTAAGAAAAGTGAGTATACACTGACATGAGAAAGAAAGAGGGAGGCTGCTTAAATTTTTATTATTTTGCATTAATTGAAATAAATGAAACATGAAACGATTTTTTAATACATCTTTGGTATACAACAGTACAAGTATTTCCTTTCTTGGTTCCTTTAGGATCTTCTATGTAGTTTATAATGACTTCAATATGGTTTATGTTAAATTTGTATGTTTCTTCATGTTATTGACTAAATAATTAGAGATAATGGTTAATTTAGGTAAATATTGAATATGGTCATCAATATTGGTTTGAGCTGTCGACGAAGTAAATTTTCTTATTTATTATATATATATATATATATATATATTAGTAAGATTGTCGATTAATTATAGAATGTAAAACATAAGTTAGAATCAACTTAGCTACTATCTCATGAAAAACCTGATGGGTAACTGGAGAGCAACCATAAAGTTAATCATAATCAAGGAGTAAAGAAAGAAGTTGTAAAGTATACATTTAACATTTTATTTAATATGAGCTATAAGTCTAGAAAACGTAAATCAACAGCTACTTGGATATCAATTCAATGGCAAGGGCTAAAGAATAACCTAAAATTACATCTCTGTATCGGTGATGAATAAGCATTTTAAGTGGTTGCATCTAAAATATAGAGACAATTACAAAAGGTAACCTCCAAAAAAAACTTGTTTCAATAATAGACCTCACCGGAAAATTATTATGAAAATTTGAAGGCAAATTCTATTCAAACACAGAAATTTACTTAGCAGCCCCCCTTAAAATACTTAAATTTTAAATACCAAAACACCCTTACCGTCCTTCTATTCAAAAAGTACAGTTTTCTTATGTTTTTTCTCACCAGCTTCAATCAGCTCTTTCCTCTAACCTTATTTTTTTAAAATGGTCAAGCTAAATTTCAAATATTTCGTTCAACTTGATGGATTTTGATGAGGAGAATGAAATGCCAACACAATCACAAGAGGTAATTCGTAATTTTTTAATGTAATTATTTTATTTAAAAAAAATATAATCATAGAAGGGGGAAAACAGGGTTTTGTGACTAAGTGAGTAAGAGAGCTAGGGTTTTGAATTATTTTGTGCATGTTAGATGTTTGTGTGCATGAGTTTTTCTATTCATGAGTGAGGGCAAATTTGGAAGAAAACAAAATATAGAGGGGGCTACTAAGTACAAACTTGGATATCCACTTTTTTCGAAAAAAATGGGGCTATTAAGTAAATTCTTGTGGTTGAATAGAATTTGCCAAATTTGAAATATATAAGTACCCATTCAATTTGATGGAAGTAAACTCATCACATGCCCAAGTTAAAATATATATAACTACGTATTTTCATACCAATGTCTAGATTTTAACCGTTTACCATTTTAACCATGACATTTACTTCATTGTTAGAAATGTGTAAATTAAAAATCAATATCGCGTACCCAATACACATACACATTTACTAAACATGATCATATCCAGCATAATACATGCAAAAATCATTAAATTGTGGCGACTAATATTTAGACCTCATCATGCTACCTTAAAAAATAAGACATAAAATGACCTATAAGTCAACTTAGGTAACCATTTTATAGTGGAAACTAACATAACCAAAAGAGAAAAAAATAGGTAAAGGTTAATAAACATTCGTACGTGGGTTGATAAAATGTATTTATCATAGTTCATGCTGTAAAATGATCAGTTTAAACCATATGATGTAGATCACACTAACCAAAGTGTACATTGTCTAGAATTCATGTTAGAATGATCGTATAAAGCAAATAAACCGTGTAGCTTAAGCGAGTGTTGAATTATCATATCTTCCCTATAATATGTGAGATTATACGTTATTTTGCTTCTTTGAGCAGAAGGTTGCGGATCTTGTCCAAAAAAATTTCGGTTAGTATTGTTTTTTGTGGGGAAGGGGGGCACTGCACACGGGAGACATGTTTTTCTAGTCTCCAAAATTTTATTTTTAACTTGAATAGAAATATGAAGTTGAAAATTTTAAGACATGCTAAAGACATGTTATTACTTGATATATTTACTACTACATAGAATCATGTATTCATATTGTAAATTCAACCAATGGTTCTATGATACATGTTTTTAGCTTTCTTGCAGACAGTCATTATTCGATTGTGAGAGGTACTTTTGTCTATATTGATATCACGATTATCATCAAACTACAACAGCCAAGCTGTGAAAGCACCCAGTGTCAATGGTTATAAAAAAAATTAGCTATATCAAATAATGGGGTTGATGAACAAACAATGTCTTACTCATACAACTCAACATAACTTCCAAAATAGAATTTATTTCGTATGTATCATAAGCAAACATTTATGCTCATATTGTCATCATTTGCATATATCCACAAATTTGAATAAAATTATACTCTAACTTTCCAGTTATAGCTAATTCAAGTACCTCTCTATTTACATCAAACATATGTATGTGTGTGTGTGTGTTATTACCAACAATGTACTTGGGTGCTTAACTTATATAGAGTGGAAACAATATGCAAAAGCAATTTCGTGAAAAAGGGGAAGAGAAATGTGTTTTCTAAAATGTTTCCCATGATTTGAGATATGACTGAAATAAGCCAGATGGCAATAAGATACTATTAAGATAGCAATCTTTTGGTAAACTTCAAGGGCGGTGCACATAGTGTGATGTTATGTTATTCTCCAATAAGATTTGCCAATGTTGTACTATAAATAGGATCACAACCAAAGCAGCATCAAATTCAATTAAAAAAAGGCCTGAAGGAACCAATGACTGCATCAATGATGTACTCTACTACCATTTCAGGCATGCAATCTAACAGCATGGTAGCTCCTTTCATGGAACTTAAATCAAAGCGGGGTTTCATAATCTACCAAGCAATGGTGATAGACTGCAGTGCATGAAGGTAACAACTATATTATTATAATTAAATCAATGCGGAGTAATGTAAAATATGGTGTGGCCAACAGAAGGGGTGAAGAAATTTGAGACACTTTCATACCGTCATACACGAAATGATGCATAGCTGCTAAAATAGATAGAGTATTTGATCTGAAATGGATGGATTCCATGCCCGGAATTCATCCATGTGAGATTTGTATACAGAGAGAAAGGCAACTCACCAGGATACTATGATGTACTATATTGGACAATGTTGAAGCCTCCCATGTTCGGATGTAGCAATGTTGCTCAAGTTTTGAATAAAGTAGCATAGGCAAAGGATTACCCCAAGTCTGTTTGCATGATCATTGGATTTGGTACTATCTGTCAAGTTCAGTGTATTAGCTTCATTGCTTACAATCCCACCTAATACTACAAATAACTTATGTTAATATATTTGGTTGAGAATGTTGCTGTTACTTTGTGTGATAAATTGTTGGTATGCTTGCTTGCTTTGGTTCATACTGAAAGTTGTTCATATATTTTGCAACAAATGTAGAGATTTCTGTTCAGACTTCAAATTGTTTGTTATTTGTAGATTTTCTATTAAAGATCTTTAACAAAGCCTACCAAGGAGTGACTTATTGTAGACCCAATTAAGATCAACATATTTCAAAGAATTTAAGTAGAGTCTAGTTTTTGTAAGTCACGTGTTGTACAAGTCACTACCAAGGTAAATAAATGATAAAAGTTTACTTTTTAATTTATGCAATTGATACTACCAAGTTCAAATTTTTTTATATATAACTCCCTATGGATCCTGAGATATTTCTACAATATAGATATCTAATAAGCATTACATCGTAGTTTTCACAAATAGCTAAAAAAATTAAGCATCTTTAGTCAATATCTACAGCAAATTGTAAAAGCTAACATCTTAGTCCTGTTTGTGTCTCGAAGACATATCCTCAACATGGATTGTGAAAAGCAAACTATAAGTGCGGTTAAGCTGTTCGGGAAAATCCCTTCAGATGATCAGTCTAAGGTAATAAAAAACCCAACGTAGTGGAAAACAACTGGATCGTGATTGTATTGAGACGGAACAAACAAAAGATGAATACCAGAACAGACAGTCATAGATCTGTGCAATGCATAAAAATAAATAACACCAGTATTTATAGTGGTTCCACTACCGCAAGGCAGTGTACGTCCACTTGGGAGAGGAGATTTTATTAATCACTGAAAGATTTGAGTTACAAGATTGATTCACTTTTGGAGGCTATACATAAGAAGAATTTACAATACAGACAAAATTCTGCAGAGTTTCAGCTCTCTAGGATGGCTCTAAAATTGGCTGAAATTAGCTCTCAATTTCGACTGTCGTTGTTGTCCAGAAGCTCCTCTATTTATAGAGTGAAGAAATGAACAGGGGTAGCTGCTATATAGCTGCCCTGGGGTTTGGTTCGGCAAAACGTCGAGCAAAAGATTTGGACCGACGTCAAAATACCGAACGAAAAATTTCGTTTGGCAAAACACTGAACGAAATATCTCGTTCGGCAAATTATCGAACGAAATAATTCGTTCGGCAAATTACCACTTCAAATTGCCGAACAAAGCTTTCTTCTCTCTGCTCCAAATTTTCGAACAAAACTTCAACTACCGCTCCAGATCTCGAGCGGCATCTGCCCCCTCCACCGAATCACTTTACTGGTTCGGTCTTCTTCCTCAAAGCTGCTTTTCAAATCCAACGCCTAAGGTTTCGCTCCTCCTTTTTCTTAGAATTCAGGTATCAAATTTTAACAATCTCCACCGTGATACCGAATTCCATACAAGCCTTCCAACATCATCTACACCTTCATGCTCCAAGCAATGGATACTTACCCAATGAGCTTCGGCAATGCCATCACCCATTACACTCTGTCAACGAACTCCGGCAAGGCCACCGCCCGTCAACGAAGTGTTCGAAGTACCCAGTCCATGAAGAACCTATCAATCTCCACCATGAAAACAAACGTCTCCATGAACTAGCTCAACTCGCCCCCCATGCCACCCCGTGGCACCTAACACTTCATTAAGCGAATCAAGTCCGAGCAATGCTCGAACCTAGCAACAGGCAACAACTTGGTAAACATGTCTGCTGCATTCTATTTTGTGTGAACTTTTTGAAGACAAACTAGCTTCTCTTCACTCATCGAGACAAGGAACGACTCTCTCACATCAATATGCTTCGTCCTTGAGCTGAAAGCCAGATTTTCAGCTAAGTGAATTGCACTCTGATTGTCACAGTACACATTCACTCCTTCGTATTCGAATCCCAAATCACACAATAGTCGCCTCAATTAAAGCGCCTCTCTAGCTGCTGCAACCGCAGTTATGAGCTCTGCCTCTGTAGTAGACAAAGCCACAATCGTCTACAACCTCGCTCTCCAACTGATCGCTGTCCCACCAATGGTGAACACATATCCGGAGAATGACTTCCTTCGATCTTTATCACCAGCATAGTCGGAATTGCAAAATCCAACCAAGCTGAAATCTCTTCCTCTGCCGCCAAAGACAAGTCCATGGTTTGGAGTTCCTCTAAGGTATCTGAAGATACACTTCACTGCTTCCCAATGTGTCTTTCCTGGATTTGCCATGAACCTACTCACCAATCCAACAGCCTATGCAATATCAGGCCTAGTGCAGACCATGGCATACATCAAGCTGCCAATCGCATTTGCATATGGGACTTTCATCATATAAGCCTTGTCCTTTTCCAAGAGCGGAGAGCCTTTACCAGAAAGCTGTATGTGCAAAGGCATGGGTGTGCTGATTGCCTTTGCACCTTCCATGCTAAACCAAGCAAGCACCTTTCGAATGTACTTCTTTTGAGTGAGGCTCAAAATTCCAAGCTTTCTATCCCTTTGGATTTCCATACCCAAAATGTTCTTTGCTTCTCCAAGGTCTTTCAATTTGAATTCCGCTTTTAGCTTTAGCTTGAAACTATCGATTTCAGTCTTATCCTAAGAAGCAATCAACATATCATCCACGTACAAGAATAGGTACACCCATCTATCATTCTTTAAATGCTTGAAGTACACACAAGCGTCTTTGATGCTACGATCAAAACCAAGTGAAAGCATAAAAGAGTCAAACCTCTTGTACCATTGTCTAGGCGACTGCTTAAGTCCATACAATGACTTTTTCAATTTGCAAACCCAATTTCCTTTCCCATCTACAACGAATCCTTCCGGCTGCTTCATGTAGATGGTCTCATCCAAGTCTCTCCATGCAAGAAAGCGGTTTTCACGTCCAGTTGCTCCAACTTCAAGTTATGAGCTGCGACGATAGCGAGCAAAATGCGGATGGGCGTATGCCTCACTACTGAAGAGAATATCTCATCATACTACAATCCCTTTCTTTGTGAAAACCCTTTAGCAACTAGTTTAGCCTTGTATCTCCCATCATCCTTCACCTTGAACACCCATTTGTAACCTATGGCTCGGCTTCCTTGAGGAGGTGGTACCAAATCCCAAGTCTTGTTCTTCTTCAACGACTCTAGCTCCTCTTCCATAGTGCACATCCACTTCGAACTGTCAAGTGACTTCAAAGCTTCATCAAGGTCAAGCAGCTCCTCAAGAACCACATGTAGGGCATAGTCAAACTGATCACCAAGGCTAAGATTCGCAAACTGCCAATCATAGTACCTTTTGGGCGGCCTAATAGTCCTACGACTGACCCGGGTAAGTACAGCTTCGCCTAAACTCCTTTCAGCTCCACCTTGAACTGAACTTCCTCTAGATTCATGCACATTACCAGCACTACTAGAAGGTACCTGTGGATTATCCTATGATGTTTCATCAACTGCGTTTTCCTCGACGGCATCAACAACAACTCTACTATTTGGCTGGAACACGGGAACTTCTTCCATCTCCTTAGGCCTATCAGAATCTTCTAATATGGTAGGTAGCTTCTGCTTCGGATTGAACATAGCAGGCTCATCAAAAGTAACATGTCTGGATTGAACAATCTTCTGATCAACAGGGTTCTAAATTTGATACCCTTTGATACCATCATTGTATCCCATTAGTATGCCCTTGTATGCTCTAGCCTCCAACTTGTCATCACCTGTATGGTGAACGTACATAGGACAACCAAAAATTTGGAAGTAACCAAGGTACACTGCTTTACCTCTCCACTTCTCCTCTGGAATCTTCCCATCTATGGCTAAGCACAGAATTTGATTTATGATATGCACTGCAGTTCATAATGCCTCAGCCCAAAAGCCTCTAGACAAGCCCGCCGTCAATCTCAAGCAACGAGCCTTCTCCAGTAGAGTCATGTTCATCCTTTCTGCAACCCCATTGGATTGCGGATCTCCGGGTGTATTGAAATGTATCTGACTGCCATGCTGTCTAATAAAGTCGAGGAACTCCCTAGAGACAAATTCATCGCCATTATCAGATCTCAGCACCTTCAGCCTAGAACCAGATTGATTCTCAACAAGCGCTTTCCAGTCTTTGAACTTCTCAAAACTCTCTGATTTGGCCTTCATCACATACACCCATACTTTCCGAGAAAAGTCATCAATGAAAGAGATAAAATACTTTGCTCCTCCAAGAGAAGGAGTAGCAACCGGTCCCCAAACATCTGTATGCACGTACTCAAGTACTCGCCTCAATCTATGGAGTCCAACTCCAAAAGACACTTTAGTTTGCTTGCCTAACACACACTCCTGACGAGAAACCATCTTGTTGAAGCTTTCTCCTTGATCTTCTTCCATGTCTGAAGAAACTCTAAGCCCTTCTCTGAAATATGACCCAACCTAAGATGGCAAAGCTTTGTGGCATCCAATGCACGAGAACTATCTACTCCAACACATGACTCTCCAAGAACCGCGGTTCCTTTCAGCAAATACAAATTTCGGAACACATCTCATTTCACAAGAACTAGTGCACCTCTCGAAACCTTCAGACTATCTTTTCTGATAATTACATTGCATCCCAAAGATGCCAATTGTCCTAAAGAAATTAAGGACTTCCGAAGACCTGGAACATACCGGACACCTGTCAAAGTGCGTATCACTCCGTCAAACATCCAGATCCTCACTGTACCTTCACCCGTTGCTCTAAAACTAGCATCATTACCCATAAGAATAGAGCTTCTCTCTCGTCCAACGAAAGGACTGAAGTAATCCTTATTAGGCGCCATATGAAAAGATGCCCCCGAGTCCAACACCTAAAGGTCTGAGACATCCGATACTGCTGCAGACAACACATCGTC
The DNA here is from genome assembly GCA_030737815.1 of Allium fistulosum. Lineage (NCBI taxonomy): Eukaryota > Viridiplantae > Streptophyta > Magnoliopsida > Asparagales > Amaryllidaceae > Allium > Allium fistulosum. Next base: position 1,474,287,022 of record CM060902.1, on the reverse strand, counting down.
AGATACAGACTTCTTCACCGCGAATGATGAAGATCTGTCTTCTTCCTTCTTCTTCAAATCTAGACAATCATTTTTTCAATGACCGGGTTTCTTGCAGATAAAGCACTTCCCGTCCTTAGACTTTCCTCTCCTGCCATTATCGGGCATCCAAGACTTGGAACGCCCTCTAGAGTGCCAATTCGTCTTATCTTCTCTACCTCTTTCAACAAACAGTCTATAACTACTACTTCCACCTCTACTTCCTTCACTTATCTCCTTCATTTGATCTCTCAAGCCCTCAGATAAAAGGCCTGACTTCATATCTTCCACTGTCAATGTGTCTCTGGCGAAGATAAGGCTGCTAGCGAAACCTATGTATCGCTCTAGAAGAGAACACAAGAGAATCATTGCCATTTGCTCCTCATCCATCTTCAAGTCAACAGTCTTCATCTTCATTACAAGATCATCAAAGAAATTAAGATGTTCCTTCACTGAAGTACCCTCTCTCATCCGCATGTTGAAAAATGTCTTCAGCAATATCAAACGGTTAGTCAGAGATTTCTTCAAGTAGAGATCTTCTAGCTTGTTCCAAATGCCCCTAGCGGTGGTCTCACTGCTAATCTCTGAGATGACATTCTCTCACATAGCTAGCTGTAAAGTAGTAAACGCCCATTTCTCCATCTCTTTCCTTTCCGCGACTGAGATGTCAGCCGTCAACTCCTCAAGGGCAAACACTACTGGATGGACTTCATTCCTCATTAGAACAGCCTTCATCCTCCATTGCCACTTCTTGAAGTCTTTTTCCTCATTCCATTTTTCAATTGCCAACTGTGATCCTGACGCGATATACATCCCTCTAGTATAGGGTCTTGTAATAAATAGAGTCGCTTCATCTCCTGCCATAGCGTCTAACACTCGTCAATCAACCTTGCAACTCCGATACCAGACTGTTGAGGAAAATCCCTTCAGATGATCAGTCTAAGGGAATAAAAACCCCAACGCAGTGGAAAACAAATGGATCGTGATTGTAGTGAGACGGAACAAATAAAAGATGAACACCAGAACATATAGTCATAGATCTATGCAATGCAGAAAAATAAATAACACCAGTATTTATAGTGGTTCCACTACCGCGAGGAAGTGTACGTCCACTTAGGGAGAGGAGATTTTATTAATCACTGAAAGATTTGAGTTACAAGATTGATTCACTTTTGGAGGCTATACATAAGAAAAATTTACAATATAGGCAAAATTCTGCAGAGTTTCAGCTTTCTAGGATGGCTCTGAAATTGGCTGAAATTAGCTTTCAATTTCAGCTGTCATTGTTGTCCAAAAGCTCCTCTATTCATAGAGTGAAGAAATGAGGAGGGGTAGCTGCTATATAAATGCCCTGGTGTTTGGATCGGCATGCATCTGGTTTGGTTCGGCAAAACGCCGAGCAAAAAATTTGGACCGGCGTCAAAATACCGAACGAAAAGTTTCGTTCGGCAAAACACCGAACGAAATACCTCGTTCGGCAAATTACCGAACTAAATAATTTGTTCGGCAAATTACCGCTTCAAATTTCCGAACAAAGCTTTCTTCTCTCCACTCCAAATTGCCAAACAAAGCTTCAACTACCGCTCCAGATCTCAAGCGACATCTGCCCCCTCCACCGAACTTTACTGGTTCAGTCTTCTTCCTCGAAGCTGCTTTTCAAATCCAATGCCTAGGGTTTCGCCCTCCTTTTTCTTAGAATTCAGTTATCAAATTTTAACATAAGCAATAATTATCAAGGTTTGTGAAGTAATCTACGAAGTCCACCCTCTATAATAAAAGAATGTAATGATGAAAATAAACACAAATAAAAGCATAATTTAGGAAATATCAAAACCTAACTAAGAGCAAACAGTAAACTGTTTAACAAATACTTGTAAGAAGAAATTGATAAAACAAAAAGGATCTATACAGATGTAAAAGAGGGATTTAGAATTTCAAAGGTTTTAGATATACATTGAAAATGCAAAATGGTCCTGGATCGATAAAAAAGAGGGATTTTGTGTTTATTTGATTTGAAGTACAATTCGAAGAAGTTACCTGTAAGAAGAAACCAAAGATATGGAACCGTTTGATGGAAAAGATGGATATAGGGTTTCTTAACTTTCCTCGGAGAATAATATTCTTCAAAAATCCGTTTGAGAACGAAATTCTCTTTCCCTTTTCCGAGCATTACATGACTTTTGTAGTGAGACAAGGATGAAGACGGTGAAGTTGGAAAGCAAGATTCTGCTTTCGAAATTTTCCTGACAATAAGAGAAGTTTCTTTCTCTCTTTTTTTGGCTCATATGATTTTCAAGGAAGATGGGGAAGAAAATGGAGAAACTGGTATGAGAGTGGGATAATAATGAGAAAAGGCAGGCACCAAAAAATTTTGAGAACCCGCCTCAAAATTTTGCATGTTATCTCAACATAGTGTTGATACCGTGCTATTTATCATTTTGGTAAGTTTAACCACAGCATGTAGGCTTTATGTGCAAAATATGCTGCTATGAATGACTAATTTCCTTGTAGTGTGTCCATGTAAAGCCTTTTGCTGCATTAGATCAGACTACCACCACTGTGCACTTCCTGTTGTCTAGCATAATGTCCACATTATAATCTAGTTGACTTGCACTTCACTTCCATTCAACTACATGCTTACAATTGTTATGCATGTTGTGTTACGGATAAACTTCATGTTTCATATGTTTTCACCGCACATATAATCATTTCAGCTGGCACTTTTTCCAAAATCCAAATTTCATCATTAGTCAATCCTAACCTAACAAATAACATAAATTAACTCAATCCAACTTGATAACCCGCAGGTACAAATTCATACAAATTTATAACTATAACCTATTTCAAGCATCGATATCAATTGTTTCAGCTACAGACCATCATTAAGCTAAGTAAAAGTTTGAACAAACAATAAAGAAGTCTCCTTTCAATCAGCAGCATCATAAATGCTCATGCTAACCATATATTGATCTAGATAATCAACGGACGTCATTCAAATAATATCTCAATTCACTTTACCATAACATAATGCTTCAACAAATATAAAATAAAATCAACGGCTCCAGTATCAGCTTTTACCTTGAAAAATCACAACTTGATGTGATAGTGGGTTGAAATTGGAGGCTGGGCACCAAACAGCGAACTGGAATATTTAATGTAGGTTGGTTGCTTTATTTAGGTTGTCGATGCGGGGTTTCAATTTATCAAATATAAGGGAGGTATACAGGGGTTTTAAAAGTGTTAAAGTCTGAATCGCGAAGTCATCATGTTGTGGAAGTGGGATGAGGTGTGTGGGATTGATTCCTAAAATTGCAAAAATTAATTGGTATAATTTAATGAAGTCGTGATGTTAGGGCACGCTAAGGATTTCTGATGAAGTCGCTACTCTAGATGTTTGGCAAAATCTACAAAGACCAACGGTGAATTTGAGATTTTGGGTTTGTTGTTACGGGGAAGAAGAGGACATGTTTTAAGCGGTGAATGAAAACAAGGAAGGAACTTTGGCGGGCTTGGAAATTTACTGGACAGTGTGCTTAATACAGCGTTATATGTTTTATTTTGTTTTTTTTCATTTATAGAAGGATTTTCAACTGCAATAGGAGTCCAAACGCTGAGCTTCGGTGCTGTTATAAATAACTTTTCTTGTAATGTTAGGCACCCAAAGGTTGGAACTCATGATCCGCCACTCAAGCTTCCGGAGATCAGCATCTCCTAGAGTTTTAGCACCTTCTTTAGTATTAAACTCATGAACTTTTCTTATTATTCACTTATAATCCCTTGTAACTGTAAGAGAGTCATATAGTAAGAGAACTTCACAATAGATGTAGGCAGCTTAGCCGAACCACTTCACATCTACTGTCATTTACTTTAGAATGCTCTTTTCCCTTCATTTGTCTGTCATTAGGCTTGATGATTAGCAAGTAACCTTTCCTCTTCATATCGCATTATCATAACTCCGAGGTTGACGAAAAATATCATCAATAGTTTAGTTTTTCTATATTGAAGCTATCAAAAGACTGTTAAATTAAATTTATGCATCGTACAAAATTAAATACTTGATTTCAAGGATATTATGCATCCACACATGCAATATATCATAATGATGCATAAATTATTCAATTATCTGTACATATGTATACATATTTCCTAATAATGAGGCTTTAATTCTTTTATTTGCTTGAATATACATAAACCTTGGTATAAATGCAACAATACATGTAAAATATATGATAAAATTTTGGTCGAAAATGATATGAGTGTATTTAAACATGCAATAGTAATAAGTAATGATATGAGATGTGTAATGCAAAAACGAAAGAATAAGCATATAATTTTGGTTAGTTCTATAATGAGATGAGTTGTAAGAACAATGGGAAGATTAATTGACCTTCAATTATTATCCTACGCCATGATTCGGGACAATAATCAATTATTAATTAAACATCATTATTTAAGTGACACTTTGACATGGGAAAAATATTACTCTAAAAGAAAATTAGCTTCATTAATATAAAACTTAAGAGAAAAAATTACTTAGCTTACTTAATATTATGTTGGGCAAATTTTTTGCGGAACGTATATTTTTCACTGTTATTAAAACTGCTAAATCATATAGTAAATATTTGTTAAAACATTAGAACTAAGGTTTAACCTTTAGAAAATAAATACACCTAAGTGTAAATGCATTTCTCTTTGCAAGAGCTTTTGCTCCCCTTTTACAATTATATTGATTATCCAAAAATAAAATTATTAATGAAAAAACCGACCGACTTTATAAATAATTATGATTATAAGTCAATGCATGTTTTTGTGTGTAACCAAACGTTGTTTCACTTGCTTTCATTCTTATTCTTTCAAAAAATGTGAACACCATGATGTAGTATTAGTTAGTATTTCATCAAGAACTGAACAAAGCTTAAATAATTGAATATTAAGTTGTATAAGACTGTGAGTAATTATACCAAACATTACATGGGGGGTACTATAATACCAATTCATATTCTTACTAAACCATTTGAATAAATTAATCAAAACTACAAATGATAATGAAAAATTGCTTAATAAAATCCCCGAAAGAAAAAAAGGAAAGAAATCCCAAAATAAAAAATTGAAATCTGTACCCCATTGCTAGTAGTAAATCTGTAACAATAGAGCAACAAAGCCAATAACGCAGAGAGACTTGCATACAACTGTTACGGCACAATTAAGTAGAACTCGCCACCAAAAGCTAGCTTGTAAGGGGAGAGTGCCTAATGGGTTATATATGCATCACCTATCCCATACTAGGCGATGTGGGACATTACATTCCACCACTCTTCGAAAGTCCGATGTCCACGTCGGCCCACTCTATTCCCTTATTGACTGATTCGATGGTAGCCCTTTTCTCTTTGGACGGCTTCACTCACCTATCAGTTCAAGCCTATAGGTCGCCCCTCTCGTGACTCGAACTTTCGAGTAGTGGCGACCTGCTCTGATACCACTTTGTTACGGCCTAATTAGGTAGAACTCACCCCCAAAAGCTAGCTTGTAAGGAGAGGGTGCCTAATGGGTTATATATGCATCACCTATCCCATACTAGGCGATGTGGAACATTACAACAACCTAAGCGTAGCTCTCACCTCAGCTCCCCTAAGAAATTTACACCACTCTATTGGCATGAGGATTTTTTCATGATGCATCGGGCAAGTCGTTGAGGGCTAAAGGTTGCCAAGAGAACCGTTGGATGCGATTGGGAGATAGCTTCGTCGTTTTCATTTTTCATTGAATAGTTTAGAGTAATTGGAATCTTGAAGATGGTGATGAAAAGGATTACGTGAAAGAGAAATACTAAAAAGTTTAAAGTTGCTGGTAGGAATGTGGCGAGGGGGATGACTAAAATAACCTATGTAACATGTGTGATATAATTTTTCTTAGAAAGGATATTCTAGTAATTACAAAAGCTTCAAATGAAGGTTTTTCTATTACATACACAAACACACGCGCACACGCATACATACATACATACATACATACATATAGGGATAAACCATAGAATCTAAAATTAAATTTATGTTTACGTATTGAAATATATTTTTATCATTAATAGATGAACGTTTTCCACCTACTTACAATTTTCAATATTTGAGGTAATAAGTTTGCTCTTTCTTTGAATGTAAGAGTTAATTTATTATGATAATGATTCTACTTTTGATTTAGTCAAACACTGGGGCCTTGAATCTTGAAAATCATATTTACAACATTTTGTTTTACAACTCCTAACAATACCATTTTTTATTATTATCGACGTGACAACACACTATTTTAGCGTCTTACTTACTATCTTTTTTAAATTAATATTTGTAAAATGTATTTATATCAAAATTTCTTTAATCAACCATCAATTATATGCTTTTAATAATCAAACTTAAGCAAATCACACCATTATTTCTTATGTAATTTTTGGAAAAATCAAGGAACAAAGTAGCTTGGTAGTAAATCTTGAATTTGTTCTCTTGAAAGTTTCGAGTGTTCCACTTCCCAAGTAGGCAGAATGAAAAATAATGATGGAGAGATCCAAATATTATGTATCTATTACACTGTATGTTACAAAGTTCAAGTAAATAGCTAACAAAGTTGTGGCTATTTCATTCTTGCTTTCCATGTAAGTATTTCCTTCAACATTATAATATTGTTTAGTTTAAATGACATATTGAAAATGATTATAGATTTGGTGATCTGCCACCAAGTTATCATTGTTTATTTCAAAAACATAACATATAATTGTTAAACTAATTACAAATATATACATCGAAAACTGATATGATAATTCACGATTCAATTACCTTAGTGAGATTGTGCACTTGTTCCTTCATCCTATACTAATGCAAAAATTATGAATAAAATAATGAATCCAAAATAGCATGTTAACAGTAACGATTCTCCTAACTATGCGAATACAAATAACATGAATTTCTAGTTTATAGAAGGAAATACAACACGATATAAACCATTGCCGCTATAATTAATGAATAGCTAAAGAAGTAACTAATTATGAATAAAACGGAAAGAAGTATTTTATAAAAGAAATAAGCAGTTGAACGATATCATCCTGATTAGGCTTTGTGATCTCCTTTCCAACACAATTGTCCTTTTCACATCCTTTGTTCCTCTTCGTGTTTGTTTTTCTTCCAGATTTCCACCATAGAGGGCTCAATAGCATGATAATTTTGGTAATTTAGAAAATGTATTTTTTATGAAGTATTTTTATCGAAATTTTATATTTATATAGTAAACAAGGAAATTAACGGTGAGAAGAATTTTTTTATAAAGGAATTACAAGACCAGAAGATTAAATGTGACCTGAATGTGGGTATAAAAGATGGCAATAATACCCTTTGCTTACCACCTGCCTGGTACAAGTTATATTGTATGAAATTCTGTAAATTCAAAAGCTTCATTTCAGGGTTTTTTTATTATATATAGACCAATACGTATGGCACGTTCGTTGGACTTGTGCAAAGAAAAATGTGAGTTAAGTTCTTTTTAGTGCAAAATAATATATGCAAACACATACAAAACATCTTTTTAGTACTAAGGCACGTTCGATGGACCTATGAAAAAAGCGAGCTAATTACTTTTTATTGTAAAATATTGTTTTTAAAGTACTGTAAAGATCACATATAGTGAAACTATTACATATATAGTATATGTATAAGATACATGCATAATGAAGTACATAACCAAAGTATATATATATATATATATCCACTTTAACTTAATATATCATTTTAAATGAATTTGCTTCAAAATTACACTAATTATTAAATATGCGCATTCTTGAGTGAAGATTAAACATGGAAAAAGCATATATATAGAAATACCAAATATGTTAAGCTAATTATCTAATTTTAAAAATAATACATGTTTCATAAAAAATCATCAACGTCAATTTCATTTCACTTTTCAAGGACCGCTAGCTCAACTAGTTAGTGGTACAGTGCTATAGACTTAGCAACTAGGGGTCACGAGACCAAACCCCTAAGACATCAAATTGAGTTCTCTGCTTGAGTAAAGTACTACTCTTGTTATCAAAAATTTTATTTTCACTGTTTCTAGCTTCACTTCCTACGGTTAGAGCATTGCATCAATGAAGACCGAGTGTGATATCTCTAAAAATATAAATATGCATTTACCGTTGTAGAAAGTAAAAATATTTAAATATTATTATAAACTAACCCACCCATTTAACTAATAGAGCCAAAAGTCGATCATGGTATTCAAACTCATCTAGTTGCATATTCAGATCATGTTGAGCCATGGCATCTTAAATATTATGCTATGGCTTTCCCCACCTATTTTTAAAAGGTGATGGAAAAATTAGGATAACTGATTTTTTTCAACATTATTAGAGTCTACTGTAGACATAAATGCTACTTCAAATTAATGATCAGGATGTCATGTACTTAATATACTAAAATACAATATTGTAAATTACCAAATATTGATAAATATAAAATACTACAAATAGTTGATTAATAGTTATGAAAATACTACAGATACATAAATTACCAAACATTGCAAATATTTGAAATTACCAAATAATTCCCAAGTGATTATGGTTCAAAAGTTAAAATTACCCAATGATTATGGTACAAATATTGCAAATTACCACATAATAAAAATAGATTGTTAACTAGTATGGAAATGATGCAAATTGTCATACATTGCACTTGAATTTAGCTAATCATTTGGTAATTCCAACAGTAAATAGTGTACCCGGTTCGTCACCTCCATCAACCGAATTCTTCTTTTTATCATATTTATAATTCAGCCTCAACCTCAACATATCCTTCCTCCTCATAAAAATCAAAAGACAATATATAATAAAGGCACATAATTTGATTAACAAAATAATAATTCTCCAATAAAGTATTTATAAAAAAAATTAAATAATGCTTATTTAAAAAAACTGTACAAAAGATGATTTTGTAACCAAAATTATCCGTACTTGAGAAAACGTAGAATGACCTTCACCAAATGAAAGGTTTATGTTTATCATAGCATATACATGTATGAAATAAATTAGGGTTTTGAATCTCCCTAGAAGATATAAGAATGTGAGGTTAGATTATCAATTATTTTTAGATGCTCATTCCGGTGCTTTAGCTAAAAATTTCCATCTTAAAAGTTGAAGATAATTTTTCATGGGATTCATTACATGGTCAGGCACTAACAAATGCAACTAAAATATAGGGATAAGGGGATAAGGGAATGGAAATATATCCTTCATATTATATCCTTAATCAGAGGGTATTTCATCAAATCCAAAAGCTTCATTTCAATGTATTCCTATTATAAATAGATAAGCGAAAGTCATGTTTACACCTAGATTTTTATCAAAGATGATAAACTCACCCCATTATTTTTGAATATATAAAAAGGATAATTTTTTTTAAAGGACAAATTTGTCCATTTTATTCTCTAGGACAACAATTTCAAATTTTACCATAATGACAATATCAACTTCTTGATTATGTATTGTCACAACCAAGATCCCATCACTCCGCCTTACCTTGTAATTCCCCACCGCCACTCTCTCTCTCACTCTTAAACACATCTACATTGCCACCCTCTAGCTCCCACCTATCTTCTCCAACTAAATAATAAACCCCAAATTCATCCAAATCCCACCATGTCACCTCACCCAAACACCTACCCCACCTTTTAGGTTCGCCACCTTACTAAGTTGGTGATTCTCATCTCTTCTTACGTTATTTCATTGCCTATAATTGCTAATAGCAGAAAATATAGCATTAATTATGAAAATGATACATAGTATCATTAACTATACGACTTTTTAAAAGGTAATAGGTACAAAAGATACAACATAGTATCCCTATAGAAAAAAAATCAAGCAGAAAATAATGTGATCTTTAAAAAATAAAAGTTACAAAATGATACTTTAGAGTAGTATTATAGGACAATATTTCAACAAAATAAAAAACAATACTTGATTCTTGGTAAGAAAGAGATTAAACACAAAAAATGCATAAAATGTGGAAAAAACATAAATGAAACTAAGTAGTTGCAAATTGAAGCATTAAATCATAGAAAAATAAATAAACTAGTAATAAAGAATGAAATGATACTACACGGTAGCATTATATCATATATTTCTTTATATGATTCCAAAAACACTATTATAAATAACACTACAATATAAAATTTGCAAAATTTGTGTTTCATTTCTACCTCAGGTCACGATCTCTTCCTCGATCGGTCTCACGTCGTGAATCTCGTTCATCACCACTCCCCTTCCCCACTTCTGCTACCTACCCCTTATATCTGTGCTTTCCACCACGTCACTACTGTTGCTTCCCATAGGCAACACCGTTACTACCCTAGCCACTTTTGTAATAACACAAAATTTCAATAACTAAATTTAACAAGGGTATTTTAGTAATTTTAACTAAAGGGGTAAAATGGTAATTTCAAAATTTTAGAAAATTCCAAAATGTCAAAAAAAGTCTCAAAATTCGAAAAAAATAAACATTGCATTGCAAACTATTGCTTCCATAAACATCTAGAAGTTTTCTTTTATAACTATCTCTTCAGACATATACAAGTTTTGAATATGTTTACAATTGTTTAAAATATTATAATAATTACTAAATTATAATTAAAAGTTAATAATTTATAAATGATAATTTATAATTAATAATGATAATATGTTTACACTAACGGATAGTCATCTCAATTAACTACTCGTCGTGATTTGTTAACCAATATTAACAGCTAGTTTAATTATGTCATTAACTGATATCAATATTTCTCAAAGTTCATAAGTAAACCGTATTGCTAAGTTATTTGGTTAAACTTTTTTTATTGAAAATGAAATAATTTTCAAACAAATAATACATCCGTGAATAAATAATCTGTATTTTAATTATGAAGCTGTGCTGAATGCACTAGAGTACAGTATCTAAATTATCCAGTTTTGCCTAAATTACCCAGTTTTGTTTGCAATATATTGCCTGTATTTTGGTGAATAAAATTTGATTTTATCCAGTTTTGTTCGGCAATATACTGCCTCTACAAGGCTGATTAAAATTTGGTTAAAAATGAAAAGAAAATTATACTTTATGCGGCATTATGACCCTGAATTACTTCACAACCAATCAATCAGATCATCGAACGAATTTTCTGAATAAAATAGGGCATCCAATACATTCTGCACTAGTAAACTATTTTCCAGTATGCGCCTAATATTTCACTGCCTGGTTGATATTTAACTTATTGCTGTCTCATTCACACTTAGCAAACCCGCATCTCTCAAAACCCTAGCTACCCAAATGCATCAAAGTACGGATGATCATCCGATCATCGATGGCACGGACCAGAACCAAAGCTCGAGAGATCTTGGAAATAAAAAAGAAGCTAGAAACCCTAATCTTCAGAATGCTTCGTAAGCGTAGAACCCGAATCGGCTATTTCAAGTACGATCTGTTTAGCTACCCACTCAATTTCGAGGATGTTAAGAAAGAGAATGTTGAAATTGAGCGATTCAAACATGTACAGACCAAATTGGATAAGTCATGAAACTCTAGGTCAACGAGGAGGAAGAAGCAATGTTGTCCGGTGATGTGCTAGGGCTTCTAGGAGAACTAGGAATTTCGTTCGGTGGTGGAGATGCCGAATCAGAAATCTGGTCCGGTGATGATCTTATTCTGAAGCGGTGATGTGTAGAATGCCCGACGAGAAATCTCATCCGGTAATGGTTGGATCGGTAGCTGATGAGGAGAAGAGATGGTTGTTTGATGAAGTAGCAATCTCGTCTGGTAGTCATAGTGATGCCGAACCAAATATTTGGTTTGGTGGAGGAGTTGATTTCATTCGATGATGACAATACATTTTAACAGAGGGAAGTATGGATGCCGGACCAGATTTGTGGTTCGGGAAGATGCCGCTCCAGATTGAAGGTGCTATGCCGGTCCAAGTTTTGCCGGTTCGGTATAAATACCGAACCAAAGTGTTGCCGCTCCAGATTTTTTGGTTCGGATGCCAAGTACAGATGCTGAACCAAATGATTGTCGAACCAATCTTTGCCGAACCAGATCTCAGAGTTGATATGTTGCAGCTGCCCTGCTCACTTTCTCATTCTATAAATACCGAAGCATCTACACTTTAATGGAAGACAATTTAGAGAGCAAAAACTCTGCCAATTTTTTGTGCTTTGTTTTGTAACTCTTCAATTGAGTGATAGATTATGGAGAATCTCCGCATATGTTTTAACTCTCTAATCTTGAGTGGCTTGTAATCTCTTGTACTTGCTGAATAAAAGAACTTGTTGGGTCACCGTGGACGTAGGATATTCATATCTGAACCATGTTAAATCTTATATGTCTCTTATTTCTGCTATTGTGTCTGTGAGATTGCATAATTGATTTTTAAGTTGCATTGATATCTAAATAGATAATACTAGATCCTGATCAAATAATTCGCTTCCGCTCGAATTAATATAAATTCCACTACAATTTGGTATCAGAGCTAAGGTTATTGTTCCTGTTTGGATATTAATGGCTACTTCTAGTAAGTCTATTGGTAGATCCGGTGTCAATTATGGAGTAACACGTTTTGACAGAAAGGGAGATTTTGGTACTTGGAAGATGAAGATGGAGGCTGTATTAAAGAAGGAGAAGACTTATAAGGTTGTTTATGCGCCTGAGAAATTGAAAGATATTGATGCAGCTGATTTGGAAGAGATGGAAGATCAAGCTCTCACAACAATTCAGTTGAGTCTTTCAGATGAAGTTCTTAGAGAATTCTCTCAGAAGAAGACGCCGAAGGAACTATGGGATGCATTATCGGATGCATATCAAGACAAGTCTCTCACTAATCGGATTATTCTTCAGCAACAACTCTATTCATTCAAGATGAAGCCTGGAGCCGATCTCATGGACCATGTAGATGCTTTGACCATTTGATTATGAACCTGAAGGCAGCGGAAGTTGATATTACTGATGGGGCTCGAGCTGTGATCCTCTTATGTTCCTTGCCTAAGGAGTATACTGCTTTTGTTAATTCCATGATTTATGGCCGTAGTAAAATTAGCATGTCTGATGTAAAGGATGGTCTTCATAATGAAGTGTTAAGAGGTAGATTGACGAGCACTAGCTTGGATAGTGATACCGAAGGCTTATATGTTCAGAGAGGTAGATGCCAAAGCAGGTCGAAGAAAAGTGAAGGACGAAATTCTTCGTGGTCTCAGTCTAGGGAGCCTAAGAAGTCGACTTGTCATTATTGTAAGAAGCCAGGGCACTTCATAGCACAATGTCCCAAGCTTGAAGGTAGAAGAAAAGATCCAAAGAAAGCCTTAGCTTCTACAGTAGAGAAATCAGATATAGAGAGTGACCCCGATGTGTTTACAGCTTCTGGCTCTTCTGGGAAGAGCAACTTATGGCTGATTGATTCTAGCGCATCCTATCATATGACACCTGATAGGAACTGCTTTTCCACTTACCGTGAAATTGATGGAGGAGAAGTTATGATGGGTAATGATGCTTCTTGCCATATGGTTGGTGTTGGTAGTGTGATGATTACGATATTTGACGGTGTTATTCGTACGATCACTGATGTTAGACATGTACCTGATTTGAGGAGGAGCTTGATTTTTGTTAGGGTATTGAGTAGACTTGATTTGAAGATTGTAGTGGAAGGAGAGAAAATGAAGATATTGAAGGGTTCCATAATTGTTATGAAAGGTGTGAGGGCAGGAAATCTTTATCTATTAAAGGGCACTAGCGTAGTTGGTGAATCAGCTTCTGTTACATCTGTTGATTCAGATTCTTCCAGATTATGGCACTTACGGATGGGTCACATCGGTGAGCGCATCATGGATCAGTTGAGAAAATAAGGATTGATTGATGGAGTTCATCATTCAAAACTTGGTTTTGTAAAGAGTGTGTTCTTGGAAAGCAGACGAAGATTTCTTTTGGTACAGGAGAGCATAAAGCAAAAGCTGTCCTGGAGTATGCTCATACATATGTTTGGAGTCCCTCCCCTTGTTAGTCTTTAGGTGGAGCCAGGTATTTTGTTTCATTTATAGATGATTTCTCTCGTAAAGTATGGGTATACTTTCTTCTGTCAAAGAGTGAAACCTTTGCCAGGTTTCGAAAGTGGAAATCTATGGTTGAGAAGCAGTCAGGGAAGAAATTGAAAATTCTCCGTTCAGATAATGGTGGTGAATTTGTATCGTAGGAACTCATCGATTATTGTGAGTCTGAAGGCATTAAGAGGCATTACACCACACCAGGCGACCCCCAGTCTAATGGAGTTGCAGAAATTATGAATCAGACATTATTGGAGAGAACAAGATGCCTCAAACTGGCTGCTAAATTGAAGAAGGGATTTTGGGCTAAAGCTTTATCTATGGTGGCTTTTCTTATCAACCACACACCTTCTACTACCATAGATATGAAGATCCCTGAAGAAGTATGGAAAGGAGAGCCTGTTAGCTATTCATTTCTCAGAGTGTTTGGTTGCCCAGCTTATGTGCATGAGAGTAAAGGGAAGCCAGAACCTAGAGCTCGCTAGTGTATCTTTCTAAGTTATAGGAGAGGAGTGAAGGGATATAGGTTGTGGTGTCCTATTAGCAAGAAGATCGTTATGAGCAAGCATGTGACTTTTGATGAGAAGGTTATGTTGAAGGTGGAGCCTTCCTCATCGGATGACAATGCGAGGACATTTGAAGAATACCAGACACAAAGCAAGTACTCTGTTGATTCTTTCCATAGACGTTTAGATGGTGTTTTCGATGACACCGTGGTTGATGAGGATAATACCGATATTGGTACAAAGGATCAGACTCAAGGTGGAGCTCATTCAGAACCTAGGCTTGTTAGACAAAGAAGAAAGCCCAAGTGGCTTGATGAGTTTATTGGATTGAGCATCGAAGACATTAACTTCGATGATATGGCAATATATGCTTTGAATGTTGTCCATGAATAGCCCTATGAATATAGAGAAGCTATCGCATCAGTTAATTGTTCTATTTGGTTAGTTGCTATGGAGGAGGAGATTGAATCATTGCAGAGAAATCATACTTGGGATTTGGTGCCTCTTCCCATCGACAAGAGAGCTATTGGATGCAAGTGGATCTATAGAGTGAAAGACGGTGAAAATGGTGATCTCAGATAAAAGGCAAGATTAGTCGCAAAGGGGTATGTTTATAAGAAGGGGATAAAGTATCATGATATCTTTGCTCCAGTGGTTAGGCATACTTCTATTCGTATTCTCTTGGCATTAGTTTCTCATTATGATATTGAATTAAAGCAACTAGATGTCAAAACTGCATTCTTGCATGGTGATCTAGATAAGGAGATTTATTTAAAGCAGCCAGAAGGGTTCATTGATAGTAGCAGACTGGATTATGTTTGCAAAATCAATAAATCTCTATATGAGAAGTCTCCTAGACTATGGTATAAGAGGTTTGATAAGTTTACGCTTTCACAGGGATACTCCAGAAGTTTCAAAGACCAGTGTATTTATTTTAGAAGATGTGATGGTGATATTATTTATTTGCTTTATATGTTGATGATACGCTAATTGCATCTCGGAGTATGGTCAAAATTAAGGAGTTGAAAGCGGAGCTCGGTAGAGAGTTTGACATGAAGGATTTGGGAAAGGCACAAATAATATTGGGTATGGAGATAAGCAGGGATAGGAAGTGGAGAGAGTTAAGGCTCACTCTGGCGCAGTACATCGAGAAGGTCCTTGCTCGATTTGGTATGGAGAAAGCCAAGCCGGTTGGCACTCCATTAGGCTCTCATTTTTAGTTATCAAATGACTTATCTCCCTCATCGGATGAAGACAAAAGGTATATGGCTGATATACCTTATTCTAGTGTTGTTGGTAGTCTTATATATGCAATGGTGTGTACAAGACTAGATTTAGCCCATGCAGTGGGTGTTGTGAGTCGATATATGTCTAACCCAGGCAAAGAGCATTAGCAAGCAGTGAAGTGGATTCTTAGATATCTTCGAGGCACTTCTTCGGTGGGCTTGTTATGTGGTGGAGCGGATGGTGACATCTCTCTTAGAGGATACTGTGATTCTGATTATGCTGGGGATAGAGATGCTAGGAAGTCAGTGTTGGGCTATGTTTTTACACTTGGCATAGACTTGATTTCATGGAGATCAAAACTGCAATCTATTGCAGCTTTGTCGACTACCGAAGCAGAGTTGATATCGATTCTGGAAGCAACAAAGGAGGGATTATACTTACTTCAGTTATTGGATGATCTTTCAGTGGTGCAGCGGACAATAGAGATGTTTTCAAACAGTCAAAGTGCGATTCATCTTGTAGAGAATCAAGCTTATAGTTCACGGACGAAGCATATTGATGTTAGAGGTTTCTTTCTTATGCTTGAGGAAGAACGAAGTAAGATCAAATTGTTAAAGGTGAGTACTTGGGATAATCTTTCAGATATGATGACAAAGTCACTTTCAAAGGACAAGTTTGAGCATTGCTCAAACTTGATCAGTTTGCTTCTGGTTACTTGAGTGCCATGGGGCGTTAGACCCAACAACTTCTATGTTGATTGTTTGATGATGAGACATGCATATTTGAATCGAGGTGGAGTGTTGAAATTGTGCGATTCAAACATGTACAGACCAAATTGGAGAAGTCATGAAACCCTAGGTAGACGAGGAGGAAGAAGCAATGTCGTTCAGTGATGTACTACGGCTTCTAGGTGAACCAGGAATTTCGTTCGGTGGTGGAGATGCCGGATCAGAAATCTGGTCCGGTGATGATCTTATTCTGAAGCGATGATGTGTAAAATGCCGGACGAGAAATCTCATCCGGTAATGGTTGGCTCGGTAGTTGATGAGGAGAAGAGATGTTTGTTTGATGAAGTAGCAATCTCGTCCGGTAGTCATACTGATACCGAACCAATTATTTGGTTCGGTTGAGGAGTGGATTTCATTCGATGATGACAATACTTTTTAGCAGAGGGAAGTATGGATGCCGGTCCAGATTTGTGGTTCGCTTCCGCTCAAATTAAAATAGATTTCACTACAGAGGATGCCCCGACCAGGAATTTTATGGCAGAGCTGTTGGCACCTCCGGCGCAGTTGGAGAAAATGAGGACGACATCAAAGGAAAACGTTCATTTAAAGTAGCTGGTGTTTACTAATGTTGATGCAATTGGTAGAAAAATAAAATGTTGAGATCGGTTTTATGTGAAAATGAAAATTCTTATGTTGTTTATGGACATCTGGGTGTTTTTGAGATTGTGTATTAAAAAAAATTATTTAAAAAGATGAATTGATTAAATTGGGTAGTTTCCCATCATTTTTTAAATAGTGAATTTTTTTTAGTTCAGCTTGTGTAATTCAAATATGCTGCTATACCCAAAATCCCTTTTGTCATTTCCTACTATCAGAAATAATTTTTAGGGTTAGTTTGGCTCACATCCCTGATAAGTTTCAAAATAGAGAAAATATCCTTCCCAAACTGAACTTATATTTCTGGTCCTTGTTTTCAAATTCGCGCGCGCAAAAAGATCCAAATACCCGTTACATTTTTAACATTTCAAACGCGTATAACTTTATGTAGAAACATCGGATCAGCATACCGTTTTCACCAAAAAATCACAATTTTTATGATCTTTAAAATGAGATCCATTATTGATACCAAAAAAACATATTTGTAGTAAGGGTGTAATTATTCCATATATTTGCAGATAATTTTGCAAATTTTGAACATTATCGATTTTTCTTCAAATGTCAGCAACCATTGCATATAGTTGCTGAATTGTCTGCAACTATTGCATATAATTGCAGACATTTCTACAATTATTGCATATAATTGCAGACATGTCTGCAACTATTGCATATAGTTGCTGAATTGTCTACAACTATTGCATATAATTGTAGACATTTCTGCAACTATTGCGTATATTTGCTGAATTGTCTGCAAATGTAGTACTAAAATAATATAACAAATAAAAATAACATTATGCAACAAAATAACTTAAATTATGAACTTCAAGCATAAACACCTTTAACATAATATGACCACTGATGGCAAATAACTCTAAATCTGAATGATACTCAAAGAAAGGTGATAATAATAACAATTATTTACAGATAAATGGCAATACCATATGATCAGTGCTTCTGCTAATGCTTCAACACAAGATAATTCACATGGATAATCATAGTTTACTAGATTTGCTACCACCAACCATGGCACTGCAATTGAATTTAGCGTTATCATCAGAAACTATGCCTTGAACAAAATTATTTGAATGCTTTCTGTGCTACAAGGAAATACTTCCAGAAACTGAAGTCTTATATTATTCAAGACAGAATGAATATCATGCCAGCGCTAATGTTCTTACTTTCACTTCTAAAGTTGGAGTTTAGCTCTAATTCTTTTCATCTTTTAGTTTTCATATGCACAGTATCCCACAGATGCAACATAAATAATGGATCACAGCAACAAACAAGCATGTGGCACACATACGGTGATAATAAAGTGGACATGATTATTTTATATAGTTAAGTATCCTTGGCAAATAAAGATGTATTGACATGTTTTTATCACATATCTTCTAACTATTGCATATAATTGTAGACATTTCTGCAACTATTACGTATAATTGCAGACATGTCTGCAATTATTGCATATAGTTGCTGAATTGACTACAAATATTGCATATAATTGCAAACATTTCTACAACTATTGCGTATAATTGCAAACATGTCTGCAACAATTGCATATAGTTGTTGAATTGTCTGCAACTATTGTATATAATTGTAGACATTTCTGCAACTATTGTGTATAACTGTAGATATTTCTGCAACAATTGCATATAGTTGCTGAATTGTCTGCAATCATACTATATAATTGCATACATTTCAACAATTATTGCGTATAATTGTAGACATTTCAGCAATTATTGCGAATAGCTTCTACTGCCATTGTTTTTACATATGCACAATGCCACTCATTAGAAAGATAATTAAATTTGTGATTTAATAGTGAAAATGGTTTGTTAATCCATCGTTTCTACAAAAAGTTGTTGCGTTTTAAAGATTAATAATTAATGGGGTGAAAATTTTAATTATGAATGTGAGAATAACATCCATATATGAAGAATCAACGTTGCAGCAATGGAGGAGAGGGGTATTGTAGGGAAGAAAATTGTAGTATTTGAAAATAGGGATGTAATTTATATCTTTTTTTGAGGAGGATGTTTTGTGTATTAAGTTTGATTTTAAGGACGTGTCCCTTATTTTCACTAATTTTTAAGGAGGGTCCTCGGCAAAGTTACAATACTGTAAGCGATGATACTTTTTGCGATGTAGTTTTGATTTCTCAAAGGTCAGATTATTGTTCATGATTTTTTTGTTACATTATGTTTATTTATGACTAGCCTAATGTTCATGATTTTTGTTTCTCTTTATGGTTTTATTGACTATTTTGATCATAGATCTGCTGCACTTGCAATCACGTCACTTAATAGAATGCGTTTATATGCATTCTTTACCTTTGAATCAGTAGCAAAAGTGAATATTGCACGCTGTTAGCTAATTTGGAAGGTGTTCATTATGTGTACATCAATTTTTCTATGTTCTTTGTCCCTCTAATCAATTAAAATATCTGCGCGTGTAAATTTGTAGGTTTGGGAAGCCGATAAAAGTTCATTGGGCATACACAAGTTGGTAGAGGGGGATACATCTGGTTTACTATTATATTTAATTACACATTTGTCACTTGTTTGTTCATGTGTTCAACGTCTAGCATTTGTGCTTTGATAAATGTATTTTCCGTTGTTATACTGCTGCATTCTTTAAAAAGCTATCAATACCTATAGCGGTGTTTTTCAGACACTATTAAAAGTCTTTTATGTTGTAGTAATCATATGTTGTGCTAATGTTAAGTTCATACAATTACAATCTATGGATATTTCTCGATAAGAAAAGTAGTTATGGGATACATCTCTCTATACTGATGGTGATATTAAAAAAAGCTATATATATTTGCAATCTTTCTTATGATCGTGCAAGCATATAGGAAAATTTCTTATGATCATGCAATTTAGGACTTCTCATGTAGTACATATATGCTTTTTCTATGAATTGATCGCAACATGTACGATGTCTTTTAAACAAGTACGTTCACTACAAGGAATACGGTCATTTCCAACGGCTCCTAACCGTCGAAAGCCGTCGGAAATGCCGTCAGTACATAGAACACGACTTTCGTCCTTTTCCGACGGAAACGACAACGGCTTTACGACGGCCTTCGACGGCAGTTCCGACGTTTTTTTCGACGGTGCTGACATCCATGTGGCTTAAAAGCACGCCAGAAAACCATTGGAAGCCGTCGGAAGCCGTTGGAGTTTTCGACCGGTTAGCCGTCGGAAGCCGTCGGAATATTTCGACCTATAAGCCGTCGGAAACCGTCGATAGCCGTCGAAAATCTGGATAATTTTTTTCTTTCCAATAGCCTAACAGCACATCAATATCAATATATATCACAACACATCAAAATCAATATATATATCAAATATACAAGCTAAAATCAATATCAATATCAATATCAACAATAATATAAAACTCAAACATTACCATCTCAAACTCAAACATTACAATCAATACAAACCAAACCATCTATCATCACGCAACTGCAATATCTAAATCGAACATCAATGTACAATATATACATCTGACATCAAACCCAACAAATCAATATCAAGCACCAAATGTCCACAAATCAACCTCACCATCTCTCATTGTATATATACAAAAGTTTTAAAAACAAAATCTGCAAAACGTACCTCATGACTCGTCATTAGCTCCGGAACCACCAGACGAATAGAATGCTCCATGACGCTCCATATACTCGACCAAACGCTGGTTCAATTGCTCCATTTGCGCTGCTTGGAGGCGGTTCTGCTCTTGCAGCTGTGCAATCTTCTGTCAAAGCTCATTAATCTGAGCGTTGTCCTGAGCTTTTTAATAGGCCTTTTCTGAGGCCTAAGCCTACAAAATATGTTTAAATTATTGCGTAACTTTTATAAAAATTAAGCAATTTTTACAACTTAGTTAATTTTTATAAATTACCGATTGATTGCCATAGTCATAGCGCCTATTTCTTTGTGTCGGGTCCATAACGGAGTCAAAGATAGCATTCTACTCATCAGTGGTCAACGGCTCCCGTCCCGAATGCTTAAGCATCTACGTACGTACTTACATAAATCTTTCCTGCAACGCAAAATTAAATACAAGTAAATATTACATGACATTATTAAAATATTTTATAACTAATTAATTAAAATGATCATTATTAATAACTTATAACCTAAAATATACTTACATGTGCGGCGTATGCTTTATCATCCTCATGCTAGGCCATACATCACCGATTCCTCGTCGTTAGTCTGCCTGACGGCATGAGTATGCGCAAATACGTCCATATACGAGACAGGAGCCCCACACGCTCTTTCCCGCAATAATTGTTGTATATTATTGTTGTTCATACAAATTTATCCAAAAAATGTAATAACTGTTCGTAATTGCAATTAATCAATTTACCAGGTCCTCGCGATGATGCTGAAATGATTTCGAGCCACCACGGTGTGTGATTGGATTTTTCTGCCTATTCGCCGAGTTCCTGGCTGACTCCTCTTGCAAATTATAAATTAAGATTATATTTTACAGGTATAAATTATGTATTCTCTACTGAAAAAATTAAGATGACAACTGATAGACTTACCTTGAATACATCGCTACCCCACCATGCGACCCATGCATCTCATACACTGGCGCCCATCCAGTTTGGCATCTT
Source organism: Allium fistulosum (assembly GCA_030737815.1). Taxonomy (NCBI): domain Eukaryota; kingdom Viridiplantae; phylum Streptophyta; class Magnoliopsida; order Asparagales; family Amaryllidaceae; genus Allium; species Allium fistulosum. The sequence goes on along the minus strand of CM060902.1, from coordinate 1,474,265,167 downwards.
CCGGGATTTCCTGATGGTAGACATTGTATCCCAGTAATTCTTTGCAACTTTGGAGTTCCAGTGGCGCTGGCAAAGAGTAATATCCTCCTCTTGTAGGTTTATCGCACCCTGTATATATGTTGAAAAAATATAAGTTATACATTTATACTTAGTCAGCAAATTATAAAGTGATTATATATAATGATATATAATTTTACACTTACCAAGAAGTCTTGTCGGATGCTCTCCCGGACATGCTCTAGGATCCGACTCCATTTTGGCCAGCACACAGTCATTCGGCTCATGTATGCCTACCTACATATGTTGAGCACTATATTTGAAGGCTCAAGCTCAAAACCCCTGCATTAAATATGATACAGACAAATCATGACTAATATATCATACAAAATATTTATAATGCTGAAGTAAATTTAATACTTACCAGCCATCTGCTTTCGGTAGCAATCTAACCACCATACGTGGCGCCTCCTATGATAGGCCGCTGTCATCACCTCCACTACGAACGATCCCTCTCTAAAACGAAGAAGGGGAACCGGACTGCGAAGAACTTCGCCGCCTAAAGAAAGACATCTATAATACCTGTCATATACATATTATTTTATTATGGTAGAACATATCATTCAATTATGAGTAAACATATCAAGATTTAACATCAATAATCGCATATAACATACAAAAAAAGTGTAACATCAATACTCCCATAAATTACCTTTTTCATCATGTATACTATTAAATCAGTCCTCGTCATTTTTTATTTTCATTCGGTCTCGTACTCTATATTGTTTTCCTCTATGGTCTCAAATGCTTCTACTAATACATTTGATTCATCATTTGGAGATCCAAAATCGATTTGATCATCTGTTATTGTAATTTTGCCATTTTCCTCGACATCCGCTTAGTACGCTTGTTCATCTAGAATATTATTTCCATCAAACGTAAATCTTGCTTTCGTTTTAAAAACTGCCGACCAATCTGCTTTATCTCTTTTTAGAGATGGATAAGGAGCATAATAAACTTGTAGGGCTTGTTTTGCTAGTATAAATGGGTCGTGCTTATGATAACATGATGTATGCTTTATTTCAATAATATTATATTTTTGGTGCACGTTATTCCAGAACCTGGAACATTACTGAACCAATTGCATCTAAACAAATAAACTTCTTCCACGGGTCTGGTGAAATATGTTAATTGCAAAACCCAAGTTAACAAAATTCTTTGGTGTTGAATTTGTATCCATTGACAAAGAATATTGGATATGTCTTGATTTTTCTTTTTGGTCCCATCACAAGATGTTTCAACCCTTCGTCAACCACACAATTTACCGGATCATATACGTGGTTCGAAAACCAAGTAGGAAATTTTTTGCTGATATCATCGGTTGGATGCTGTGATTCATAAATACTGCATATATAGATAATATATTGCATTATAATGAATACACACATGTATTATTCAAGTAAATAATTTTAGATGTGTTATTTAATAATACCTAACAAACGGCGCAACTTCTGCACAGTTAAGAAGAACATATGTGTGGGCTACATGGTAATCTATGTCGTCTAACCATACTTCCACACATTTTTCAATAGGGCGTCCCTACTGTCTAAAAATAGATAGCACTGATTCAGAATAATCTTATTCAATGCACTCATCATTTCACATAGCACTTTCAAAAGATAAGTTCACAAGGTCACTGAAATAATGAGAGAAAAAGAACGAAGCTTCTTCTTCGATATATGATTTGCATATCGAATCTTCAACTCATGTTTTTTGTCTCACTTTTTTCTTTAGATGATGTAAGTACCTGTTAACAATAATTATAATTAAATTTTATTACATGTAGTTAAACTAAAATTTAACATACTCAATATTAATACCTTTCAAACGGATACATTCATCCATATTGAACAGGACCACAAAGACGTGCTTCAAACGGAAGATGAACAGGTAAATGCTCCATTACATTAAAGAAACCCGGATGAAATATTTTCTCCAGTTTGCAGAGCGGTATAAGAATTTCTTCCTCAAGTTTACGTAGACGATTAACTTTTAATGTAGTTGAACAATGCTCCTTATAAAACAAACTATGTTCTGTTACAACCATCCAAACTTTTATGGGCAACAGTTCTTTGAAAGCGACAGGTAACAAATGTTCCATCATTACATGACAATCATGACTTTTCATCCCACTCAGTTTACCGTTCTTATAGTCAACATATCTACGTAGATTGGAGAAAATCCCATCCGGAAATCTTAATTCTTCCACCCACTTTAACAGTATTTTAACTTGGTTACTGTCTAGCTCATAGCATGCTTTGGGTTTTTTGTGTCATTTGGCTTCATATAAAGCTCAGGATGTTGCATGGTGCCTCTATATCACATCTTGATTTGAAATCGTCTTTAGTCTTTCCTTTAACATTCAGAACTATGTTAAATGCATTATCGAACATATTTTTCTTGTTGTGCATCACGTCGATATTATGACGAATTAGGAGATTTTTCCAATAAGGCAACTCCCAAACTATACTTTGTTTACACCAATTATGAATCGTCGATTTACCTTGAATTTCAATTTGTTCGCCAGTTTCATATATCTTTGGATAATCGTTTACAAGGCCGTAAATATCTTCGCTGGACCAAATCGTTGGTGGTCGTAAGGTCTCAAGTCTATTTCTTGTAAAGTTCTTTTAATCTTTTCTAAAAGGATGGTTAATATAGAGAAAACATTGATGACAGTCAAGCCATAAAATTTTCTTTCCATGCGGTAAAGAAAATGCTCGTGTTTCTTTCATGCAATAAGGACAAGCTAGACGATCAGCCGTACTCTAACCCGACAACAGAGAAGCGAACATATGAAAATTCTTTTTTTGAAATGTCGTATGTTTCAACACCTTCATACCACAATGTGTTCAACTCTTCAATCAACGTTTGTAAATATACATTGATTTCTTGTGTTGGATCATCAGGGCCAGGGATGACAATAGTGAGAAACATATACGGAGTTTTCATACACATCCATGGAGGTAAATTATAAGGTGTAACGATTATAGGCCAAGATGAATATTTTTGAACCAAATTGAGAGAATGGTAAAAATCCATCCATACATAAACCAATCTAATATTACGGCTCTACGTTGCGAAAGCGGGGTTTGTCTTATCAAAATGCTTCCATGTATCTCCATCAGCTGAGTGTGTTAACGTACCTTCTTCCTGTATTATCACATAGTGCCATCTCATATGGTGCGCGGTTATAGAAGATGCATCTAACCTTTGAAGCCTAGGAGTGATGGGTAAGTAATGCATACGCTTGTACGCATTTCCCTTCTTTTTCTTGGTTTGTATCTTTCCTGATTACATATTTTACAATTCCTAAGATTGATGTCTTCTTTCCAAAACAACATGCAACCATTTAAACATGTATATATTTTTTGATACGGAAAACCAAAAACAGACATAAGTTTTTTAACTTCATAATGATTTTCGCACATTAAATTATCGGGTGGCATATGTCGTGTTGCAGCTTGTACTATAGCTGTTAACCCAGCTTTTGTGAAGTTGTATTTTAATTTCATCGCAATGTATTTTGCAATTACTGATAGTTGAGTACTGCTTGTACAACCATCCCAAAGGGGTTTCTTAGTAGCATCCAATAAATCATAAAAAAAATTGCTCCAATAATTGGTTCATTTTCGACATTAACATCGTTACCATCACTTCAACAGTAGAGAACATTGAACATGTTGCATCTTCAACCATATCTTCTCTGAGATTCGTCAAAACAATTTCAATATCCACCTCGTCCTTCGAATGTATGGGATTAGGTGCTATAAGTTCTCCATGATGATCCCACACCAAATAATTCGACACGAAACCATATTGGCGCAAATGAACTATTACCATATCCAGTATCAAATGCTTCAATAATTTGCACCTACTACATGGACAACGAATTTCTTCATCGTTCCCATTATTACTTAAATCGAATTCAATAAAGACGTGTACACCATTTTGAAATTGTTCACTTATTGAGCCTCCAATTTCTCTTCTTTATTGGTACATCCAGCTCCGATCGATAAAATAATTTCAAACGGATTTACACAAATTATTATATGAATATAATCTACAATTTTTAGGTTATTGTTTTACACTTTGATGGTTGGTCATCCTACTTCCCATTACAAACACAGTAGTAATTATATTTTGTAAATCATTTCATTTTAAACGATTTAACCAAATTTCGGCAGCACTTTCCCTTTGTTCCCTGTATCGTACACTTATGCGTGTACACAGGGAACAAAAAGAAAGTGTTGTCGAAATTTTATGAACCATTTAAAATGAAATGATTTGCAGAATATAATTACTCTATTATGTTTGTAACTTGTCCAATACAGGGACAAATCTGACAAATATTGTATCGGATGAATATAAATGTTCGTTTTGTAATAAGAACGAACATCCGTACAACGATCATATACAATACTTATCAAACTGGGCCAAAAATTCTCTTAGGGATTTATAAAATGTAAAGCGTATTATACAATAATTTATTTACATTCTAAGAAACGCATACACTAAATCGTCGTTTTCATCATCTTAAAATCACATACACTAAATCCTGAACATCGACTCTAATTAATCCAAACAAGCCCTAATGCGCATATGCACTAATTAATCAACACATATACACCAATTAACGCACATATACACTAAACAATTTTTTTCTCAATATTTAAATGATAAACAATTATAATAACAACCTAATTAGCATTCAATAAGGTATAACAAATAATCAATAGGGAATTATACAACTATAACAACAAATTAACCCTAATTTAACAAATCAAAATTAATTAGGGGTTAGGAATGAAACCTGATTGGAGATTGATGAAGGGCCTAGGCTTGTCGAGAATGGAGAATGATGAAGTTGGAGATGATCGGGGAGGCGCGGGGGGTGGCTAACGATGGGGAGGTGGTGGTGGGTTAGGGATTTGGTTGATTTTGGGGGAGAGGGAATAATAAAGATGGCTCTCAGCTTGGAGCCTATATACATGATAATTTCCGACGGCTTTCAACGACCGCCGACGGTTAATTTACGTCAGTTTTTGACGGTTTTAGACGGCCACTATATTTTATTTACGAAAACGCCATGGATTTTGACAACCGTTGGTAGCCGTCAGAAAGCGCCATCGGAAGCTTCCATCGCTATTTGTTGTATTCCTTGTAGTGCTTTTTGCAGTGAGCTTGTAGAATTTAATGGAAACTTTTGAACCTTCATTGATGTTGAAGGATGCGGACACCATGAATCAAACATTTTTTTTAATGTTTTTCATTAATCCACAAGTTTCTTCTACTACTATTTTTTTGTAAATGTGCATATCCATATTGTGGTCAAATATGTACACATGCATATGTGTTCTCTTCCATGCAATTACCTTCATAAAGGACCTCTTATATTCATACCCTATATCGTTTAATTTATTTTAAATTTTGACTGTGCTATACACAAAGTTCAACTTGAAGCATAAAAGCATCCTTATCAAAAGTTGGTGTGCAATAGTCATCTATTCAAAAATGATAGTCTAACTATAACTTTTGCGTTGGATAAAATATATGTATGATCTTGTTTAACATGTAGTTGCTTGTGCAAGCAAAGCATGTTTTAACCTTGAAAATTGGTATAAATCATATACTGTCAATCAAATAATAAGAAAACACCATCGTGTTCATATTCAAAAATTGGGTAACATACATTAGTGTTGTATTGGCTAACGGTCCTAGACAAAAATGACAATGCAATAGAGGCATGAAGGATCTAAGTATGAAGACATTTCGCCGTCGTCGTATTCGTAAGCACTTTGGATATGGTAGCTGGACACATTTAGTTGTAATTGAGATTTTATGTGGTGTTTTGTATGGGATATTAGTCACGGATGTGGATGGTACTGTTTTTTGTATGAGATATTAACACCAGTTGAATATTTTTATCATTTGGAATTCAACTTCGTGTACACATGGATTAATGGTTTATAATTGCATTTTCATTTTTGTTTATGCTATTCATTTTATATAAAATGTGCATGTGTGTGTACACACACCTGTAGATGATTTTATTATTGATCGTCGGAATTTTTCCAACTACTACATAGGGAAATTTGTAAATAAAAAAAATTAGCATAGCAAATTATAATCACCGAAGGAATGGATTGAGAGTACAAGTAGAAATTACAAACAAAATCGCTGCTAATACTTCATAGATAATGGTGAGTGGTTATGCAAAAACAAAATCCTTCGCTAATCCTTCTCAAATCATCATGTGATTAGTGACAAAAGCTTGTTACATTTGACGTTAATCCCACATTATATGGTTAGGATATGCCGATGGTAATTTATTAAAAATAGTTTTAACAAAATATTATTCTTTATACAGACGTTGAAAAAATGTCGATGATTTCACGTTAAATTTCGTCGCTAAATTGACACTGGTTTACCGACTATAAATTTACCGATCAGATCTTACCATTGTGAATCCGTTCCTAAATGCAATTTAACGATGGATTTAACCATCGCAAAATCAATGTTTTCTTGTAGTTTCTATTTATAGAATATTAGTATGATCTGAATGTTAAATTTCATGGTAAATAAGTTCCTATACTTTAAATTTAGTGTTTAGCATTTCTAACATAAATAAATTGTTAAAAAGTAATTTTTATTTTGAACTATTGTATGACTTGACGTGTTATTACCCAGACAGTTATTTCTTCTATTACTCCATATGTTATCTACATCGTATATAAACTACTTTAATGTTTTAATTTTACTAATTTAATTAGTAATTTTAAAAGGACCTTGAATTACAACCAGATTTAAATACCAGAACTCCAGGGACTGGCCTGGCTATGTTTTCAGGGATCAATTTGGTTTCTGTATAAATAATGAATGGGAAAAATATAATGTTCAGATTACACTAGTAAGCTTGAGATTAAAGTATAATCAAAAGTTGTCAAACTCATTCGAATTATATGGATATTTATAGATTATGATATGAGTTGTCAAGCTCATTCTTCAAATTACTTTGAATAAACCTAAATATACTTAATTTTCGACGTCATCACTATAACAAAAATAAAACAAGATTAAGCTTCCTCGGAGAAGTATTCTCCCTAAAAATGGACTATATTTTGGTATTCATTATAATTTAAATATTTGTTGTTACTTTATAGTTAGTCTTCTCCATATCTAAGGAGTTATTAAAAGGAGTTGGTCTTCTCATGTCAACTATAGCATCCTTTTGTACAAGCATTCGAGCTATTACTTTGTATCTCGTTTCTCTCTCTCTCTACACACACATTAGTACTTAGGCAACATCCGATTGGCCGTGTGCAAGGAAAAAAGCTCAAATTTCTTTAGTTGCAAAGTTAATGTGCCTTTCCAATATGCCACATGTTTTAACTATCTTTGATTACATATTGAATTACAAATAATTATGATGATCATCATTTAAAATTTTGATCATCTCATGATTTATGCAATCACGACACATATTTTTATTGCAGAAATTACAAACACCAAATTACACTAACTTTGGATAATTTAAAAAAAGCTAAATGGTATAGATAAAGTAATTTCATAAAATCTTATATCCATCACATGTTTAGATATACATAGTTAATCAAGTTGGAAATTAAAAAATCAACTACAAATTAGTATTTGCTAGAATGAATACAGTTTTGTAATGGACTGTTAATCATCATAATGCTTTATGAATATTCTAAGAACTTAAAAGTGATTGGATAAAGTCGTTCGAATGAAACTCAAATAGTTTATTTTAATATCCATATCCAAACATATTTTAAGCTAGAATATTATCTAACCATGTATGTCTATTTTCTTCACTGAACTTTCTAATGGAGTTATACTTTTGTATCTTCCAATTTCACTGCAAGCTGTATACATGGAGAAAAGAACCATTTTACTTTTTTCTAATATTTATCTAAAATATGTTTAAGCATAATCTAACTAAAATATACTTTGCAGTTAACTTTTGGTTTACCATGACATTATATTAAAATTTACACAAAGGAAAACAATTAATTGCAGGGCATGATATATATATATATATATATATATAGCCTAAATCAAAATATTGGATGCGTGGGAAACAAACAATAACATAACATAAGGAGTGAAAAATGCTTTCGTATTCGCTATATGGAACTTAATGGAGTTGTATATTATTTCAGTATTAAGAAAAGTTGTTCGCTTCTATTTCATATAAACAAACAAAAATGTAACGATAGAATCACTGGTAACTAAATGATGCGATTATGGTTCAATTATGACTACTTTGTCTAATCAACTCATGAAACCTATGAACAATATTAAGCCTAATGTTTGTGTTACTCATTTTTTTGTAAGTAAGAACACAGATTAATCAATGTATCTTAGCCCGACCCGATCCGATCCAAACCGACTGGGTTCACGTCGACTCGCAAGCCAGCCTTGATTAGGGTCATATCGATTGGAATTTCCTATTTGTGATGATGTTTTTCTTATCGTAGTGTGTCACCTTAGAGAAACTTTAAGGCCCTTAGCGTTTAGATTCATTTTTGGACCACCTAATTGCAGAGCGATGAATAGATAAGTTTACTCATTACCATTTCTATCTGCTAATTTCTTGTGAACAGTGACGACTGTCGCTCGTAGCACTATTATACCACATCCATTTGCATGTGTGTTTGAGCCACCTATGCACCCCAGTTCGAGCCGAGAATTGTGGTCACCTAACGACATGCGGCGTGTCACCCAAGAGAACACTCAAGCCCCTCATGCTCTTCGGTTCAAGTCTGGTCTGTCCGCCACTCTATGCATGAACGCTTGTCACCCAAGAGAAACCACGAGCCAACATGCGCTCTCACTCTATGTCAATGCCACCCATCCCTTGGTAACAATCGGCACCTGGCTCTTATTAATGCCCAGTTTTGGCCTGTCACATGATAATATTACAACTTAGCATGTCTTAAATGGGGAACTTTTTATAAAAATAATGTAGAAAATTACCTTGATTGCGTGTCGCTCGGAAGGACTTGAACAACTCAATGCTCAAATCCATGCCAAGATCGTGCATCTACAAAGCAGCACAGTGAAGCTTAGTTGTCATTTACCAGCCTCGGCACCTGACGAATGACCGATTGCTCGATTAAAACATATCGGTCAACCGAGTGTAAGGGACTTTGCTAGCTATCCAAGATATGTTACCCTACCAGTCGCAGACAAATAATCAATGACAAATAGTTTCATAGGCAACAAATCTTCAACAAATGATCTATTCTTATTTAGTTCAAAAGAATGCAGGGGCACAATGCCCGCTCTGCTAGGCTTATAAAGTTTTTCAATCGTTAATTATTTTAAAAGAAGAAAAAAAGAAAGGGAAGAAGAAGCACGTCAATAACGCTCTTCAGAGACCACGCTCTTATCACCGCCTAGACCGCGCCCGACTGCACCGATGCCACCCCTCAGTACTTTAAGCGATCGAGAACTTGTTAATGAAAACTAAGGGTGCGGCCACCATTGAAAAAATCTACATTGAATCCCGCGAGAGACTCTAAAAGCTTCTAGACAACCTCGCAAAGGAGTAAACCAAGGCTTCGACCATGACAAAAGTAGAAGAGGTGACGATTACTACTCCTTCCAATAAGGCGTTGAAGCGTCCAAACTAATTCGAGGTCAAGAATATTAGAGCATCAAAGCAAGGTAGCCTCTTAGCTTCACCTGGATGATTAGTCTAAGACCAATGGGCAATCACCATCAGAGAGATGGACATAAGCGCAAGCATAGGTCTAAGCCAAAGGCAAGATCCATCTCAAGAAGATGAAATCCATGCAAGCAGTCCGAACTGCAATCGACAAACACTATTCGGCCACTAAAGAGCTACTCCTTCCTTTTAGTCCCAACTAAATTGGATAAAAACCTAAGAGCCCAAGAGCAATGGTAGAGTAAGAGGAAGGCAAAGTAACCTATATTTATAGATGAAAAACTTGCAAATTTTGAGTTTGCTAAAGAAATTGCACGCCAATAGCCCCTGGGTTCAAAGGGGAAGAAGAAAGGGGATATTTATACACCTCTCCTTTTAATTGCAGCTGTTATGATCAAGAAGGAAAAAATGATCTTAATCATTTAAGTTTGATAACTATTATGTCACACCATGTGTGTGGGCGAAATGGCACATTCTTGCCATGTCTCAAGAAGCACAATCGCTGCAGCCAATGGTGCAATGCCACGTGGGTGGTGCATTAATTGCATAGAAGAACCGTCAATCGATGGAGTCTTCATGATTTTACAAGCTCGCGTCCGCTCTAGGGCATGGACTTGGAGGGCAAAAGGTTACTCTATTTTTTCATAAATAAAAAGGCAGACTAATCAAGGTGTCTCAGTTTGGCCCGATCCGCTCCGGTCCAGGCCAATTCGGTCCAAGTCAGCTCGCAAACCAACCATAGCTAGGGCATGTCAATTGGGTTTTCCTGTGTATGATGATAGCTTGAATCCAGCCTAGACTTATATCTGCTTCTCTTCTCAATTGCATGTCAAACTTCTATTGGTGAAGCCTCTCGGCGCAGCAACCCTAGCAACCGTCTCACTTATCAAAATAAGGCACAAGTCTCGCTCGGCCTAACTCCCATTGGTCGACTGACACCCTCTCTTCAGGCCGCTTGCAACATGACAACAAGCCAGCCCACTTGCTCAAGCATCTCTCCTTCGGCTATCTCCTGATCGTTATAGTTTGAAACTTTCTCGAGGGTGGCCCGTCATCGATCCATCTTTGATACCACCACCTGTGACCTGCACTCTGTATTGTCTCATCTGGGTTGGACTCTCGGCTTTCATAGGTCCCATCACCCTTATAGTCTCAACAGACTAGCTCAACCCGTCCAGCCACCTAGGCATGCAGGAGAAAAGCAGCAAAAGGTACAGCCAGGCGTACCTACTCCTAACAAGAAGCATCTCCCATTTCCTACAAGCATACAATAAGTAAAAGCGCATTTAATGCAAAGCATGGTAGAGCATGCTTTTGGTATAGTTATGTTGGCCATCATCTCAACCACGTACTCCTTTCGTCGGCTTTCTCTCATCAAATCCATTCGACCAAATCAATGGCTAGGGGCGCTTCATGCCTATTTTGCAGCATGATTGTTGCTGTCCAATCATCAGTTCGACTACTATAAGAACCTCATGCATGGCCATATCCAAGGAGTTGGTTAGGCCCTCCATGGAGGGGATCCATGGTTGGTTGACCCCCGGTTGAGGGGACCCCTGGTTGGTTGGGCCCATGGTGGAGGGAGCCTCAAGTGGTTGGGCACTCAAAGGTTGGAACCCATGATCTGCCACTCAAGCTCTCGGAGATCAGCCTCTCCCAGAGTTTAGCACCTTCTTCAGTCTTAGGTGCATGAACTTTTCTAATTATTCTCTTATAATCCTTTGTAATTGTAAGAGAGCCATATAGTAAGAGAAATTCAAGCAGCTTGGCCGAACCACTTCACATCTACTTTTATTTACCTTTGAATGCTCTTTTCCCTTCATTTTTCTGTCATTAAACATGGTGATTAGCAAGTAACCTTTTCTCTTCATAACGCGTCATCATAATTCCGAGATTGATGAAAAATATCGTCAACTATTGAGTTTTTCTATCTTCCAGCCATCAAAAGACTGTTAAATTAAATTTATGCATCATACAAAATTAAATACTTAATTTCAAAAATATTATGCATCCACACATGCTATATATAATAATGATGCATAAATAATTTTATTATCCGTACATATATAGACATATTTCATAATAACAACACTTTAATTCTTTTATTTACTTGAATATACACAAAACTTGGTATAAATGCAATACCATAGGAAAAATATTGATAAAATTTTGGTAGAAAATGATATGATTGTATTTAAACATGAAATAGTAATAAGTATTGACATGAGATGCATAATGTAAAAACGAAAAAATAAGCATATAATTTTGGTTAGTTGTATAATGAGATAAGTTGTAAGAACAATAGGAAGATTAATTGACCTTCAATTATTATCCTATGCCATGATTCAGGACAATAATCAATTATTAAGCATTATATTCATACACATTAAAAATAAAAATGACGTACCTATGATTACAATATAATTAATTTCTAAATGCTAACAAAGCATTTATGAATGTAAACATCATTATTTAAGTGATACTCTGAGATGGGAAAAATATTACTGTAAAAGATATTAGCTTCTTTGTATGAAACTTAATAGAACAAATTGCTTAGCTAGCTTAATATTATGCTAGGTAAATTTTTTACTGAACATATATTTTCTCGCTATTTTTAAAATTGCTAAATCATATAGTTAATGTTTGTTAAAATAGTATAACTAAGGTTTAACCTTGAGAAAAAAAATACACCTAAGTGGAAATGCATTTCTCTTTGCAAGAGCTTTTTCTCCCCTTTTATTATTATATAGATTATCCAAAAATAAAATTATTAACGAAAGAACTGAACAATGCCTAAATAATTGAATATCAAGTTCTAAAAGACAGCGAGTAATTATATCAAACATTACATGGGGAGTACTAGTATAATACTAATTCAAATTCTTACTAAACTATTTCAACAAATTAATCAAATCTACAAATGATAATGAAAAATTGCTTGATTAAAAAAATCCCAAAAGGAAAAAAATCCCAAAATAATAATTTGAAATCTATACCCCATTGCTAGTAGTAAATCTGTAACAATAGAGCAACAAACACAATAATGTAGAGATATTTGCATACAACTTAAGCGTAGCTCTTACCTCAGCTCCCTTATGAAGTTTACACCACCTCTATTAGAATAAGGAGTTATTTCATGATGCATCGGGCAAGTTGTTGAGGACTAAAGGTGGCTGATAGCGCCATCGGTTGTGATCGGGAGATAGCTTCATCGTTTTTCATTTTTCATTGAATTATTTATTTTAATGAGAGAGTGACTAAAATCTGGAAGATGGTCATAAAATGGATTAACTGAAAGAGAAATACTAAAAAGTTTAAAGTTGCTGGTAGGAATGTGGCAATGGGGAATGTCCAAAATAACCTATGTAATATGTGTACTATAATTTTTCTTAAACGGGATATTCTGGTAACTACAAAAGCTTCAGACGAACGTTTTGCTATTACACACACACAAACACACACACAGTGATATGAGGATAAACCATAGAATTTAAAAATAAAATTTATGTTTACGTATTGTAATATATTTTTATCGTTAATAGATGAATATTTTCCACTTACTTACAGTTTTTAATATTCGAGGTAATAAGTTTGCTCATTCTTTAAATGTAAGAGTTAATTTATTATGATAATGAATCTACTTTTTATTTAGTCAAACACCAGGGCCTTGAATCTTAAAAATCATATTTACAATATTTTGTTTTACAACTCGTAACAATACCCTTTTATTTATCATCGACGTGATAACTCACCCTTTTAGCATCTTACTTACCGCCTTTTTTAGATTAATCTTCCTGAAAAGTATTTATATCAAAATTTTGTTAATCAGCTATCAATTATCATGCTTTTTAATAATCAAACTTAAGCAAATCACACCATTATTTCTTTTATAATTTTTGGAAAAATCTAGGAACAAAGTAGCACGGTAGTGAATCTTCAATTTGTTCTCTTGAAAGTTTCGAGTGTTTACTTCCCAATTAGACAGAATGAAAAATGATGATGGTGAGATCCAAATATTAGATACCTATCACAATGTATGCTACAAAGTGCAAGTAAATAGTTAACAAAATTATAACTATTTCATTCTTGCTTTCCATGTAAGTATTTCCTTCCGCATTATAATATAGTTTAGTTTAAATGACATATTGAAAATGGTTATAGATTTGGTGATCTGCCACCAAGTTAGCATTGTTTATCTCAAAAAATATAACATATAATTGTTAAACTAATTACAAATATACGCATCGAAAACTAGTATGATAATTCATGATTCAATTACCTTAGTGAGATTGTGCACTTTCTTCCTTTATCCTACACTAATGTAAAAAATATGAATAAAGTAATGAATCCAAAATAGCATGTTAACAGTAACGATTCTCCTAACTATGCGAATACAAATAACATGAATTTGTACTTTATAGAAAGAATGAAAAATATAACACAATATAAACCATTGCCACTATAAGTAATGAATAGCTAAAGAAGTAACTAATTATGAATAAATGCAAAGAAGTATTTGCTAAAAGAAATAAGCAGTTGGACGATATCATCCTGATTAGGCTTTGTGATTTCCTTTCCATCACAATAGTCATTTTAACATCCTTTGTTCCTCTTCATGTTTGTTTCTTCCATATTTCCACCATAGTGGGCTCAATAGCATGATATATTGGTAATTTAGAAAATGTATCTTTTATGAAGTATTTTTATCGAAATTTGATATTTATATAGTCAACAAGGAAATTAAAGGTGAGGGGAAATTTTATATAAAGAAATTTTCAAGATATGAAGATTAAATGCGACCTGAATGTAGGTATAAAAGATGGCAATAATACCCTTTGCTTACCACCTACCTGGTACATTTTATATTGTAGGAATTCTGTAAATTCAAAAGCTTCATTTCGGGGTTTCTCTATTATATATAGACCAGTACGTATGGCAAGTTCGTTGCACGTGTGCTAAGAAAAACACGAGTTAAGTTCTTTTTAGTGCAAAATAATGTGTACAAACGCGAACAAAACTTATTTCTAGTACTAAGGCACGTTCGACAGACCTGTGAAAAAAATCGATTTAAGTACTTTTGATTTAAAATATTGTTTATAAAGTACTGTAAAGATCTCATATGGTAAAACTATTACATGTATAGTAAATGTATAAGATACATGCATAATGAAGTATCACAACACACACAGACACTCTAAATTAATATATCGTTTTAAATGAATTCGCATAAGAATTAACTAATTATTCAAGGTGCACATTCTTGAGTGAAGATTAAACATGGAAAAAGCATATACAAAGAAATACCATACATGTTAAGTTAATTTTCTAATTTTAAAAATAATCCACGTTCCGTAAAAATCATCAACGTCAATTTCATTTCACTTTTCAAGGATCACTAGCCAAACAGTATAGTGGTATGGTGCTATAGACTTAGCTTCTAGAGGCCGTGGGACAAACCCCTAAGACATCAAATTGAGTTCTCTTTTGAGTAAAGTACCACTCTTGTTATCAAAAATTTGATTTTCACCGTTTCTAGCTTCACTTCCTACAATTAGAGCATTGCATCCATTAAGATCATGTGTGGTATCTCTAAAAATATAAATATGCATCTACCGCTTCTTGTAGAAAGTAAAAATATTTAAATATTATTATAAACTAACCCACCCGTTTAACTAATAGAGCCAAAGGTCGATCATGGTATTCAAACTCGGCTAGTTGCATATTCAGATCATGTTGAGCCATGACATCTTAAATATTATGCTATGGCTTTCCCAACCTATTTTTAAAAGGTGATGGAAAAATTAGGGTAACTGATTTTTTTCAACATTATTAGAATCTACTGTAGACATAAATGCTACTTCAAATTAATGATCAGCATGTCATGTATTTAATATACTAGTATACAATATTGTAATACCACATATTGATAAATATAAAATACTACAAATAGTTAATTAATAGTTATGAAAATATTATAGATACATAAATTACCAAATATTGCAAATATTTTAAAGGGGCTTTGCACGAAAGGTCCCTATTTCTGATGGTGTTATAAGAAAAGTCCCCGTAGAAATAAGGATGTAAATTTAGTCCCTGTTTTTTCTAATTAGAAAACGCAAGTTAGCTTGCGCTTTTTAAAATTTCAAAATTTTCAAAATCAGAAAGCGCAAACCAGCTTGCGTTTTCCTGATATAAAGCGCAAGTTACCTTGCGCTTTTCAAAAATTTCAAAATTAGAAAGCGCAAGTTACCTTACGCTTTTCAAAAATTTCAAAATTAGAAAGCGCAAACTAGCTTGCGCTTTTCAAAAATTTCAAAATTAGAAAGCGCAAACTAGCTTACACTTTCCTGATAGAAAGTGCAAGTTAACTTGCGCTTTTCAAAATTTTAAAAAATTTCGAAAAATATTTCAAAATTAGAAAAGTGCAAGTTATGTTGCATTTTCTATCAGAAAAGTGCAAGACGC
The DNA here is from genome assembly GCA_030737815.1 of Allium fistulosum. Taxonomy (NCBI): domain Eukaryota; kingdom Viridiplantae; phylum Streptophyta; class Magnoliopsida; order Asparagales; family Amaryllidaceae; genus Allium; species Allium fistulosum. The sequence continues at coordinate 1,474,248,951 of CM060902.1, read as the reverse complement.
TTTACGTTTTTTTATTTTTGAAAAATAGGGACTAAATTTACCAATTCATTTCTAGAGGGACTTTTTGTATAACAACATCAAAAACAAGGACCTGTGACTCTTTTCTTGTATTTTAAATTACCAAATAATTGCCAAGTGATTAAGGGTTATAAGTAAAATAACCCAATGATTATGGTAAAAATATTGCAAATTACCAAATACTAAAAATAAATTATTAACTATTATGGAAATGATGCTAATTATCATACACTGCACTTGAATTTAGCTAATTTTCCAATAATTCCAATAGTAAATATTGTATCCAGTTCATCACCTCCATCAACCGAATTCTTCTTTTTATCATATTTATAATTCAACCTCAGCCTCAACATATCCTTCCTCCTCATAAAAATCAAAAGACCATATATAATAAAGGCAGACAAATTGATAAACAGAATAATAATTCTCCAATAAAGTATTTATAAACAAAATAATTTAAAAAAATGCTTATTTAGAAGAATAGTACAAAAGATGCTTTTGTAACCAAAATTATCCATACTTGAGAAAACATAGGATGACCTTCGCCAAATGAAAGGTTTAGGTTTAGCATAGCATAAATATATATATATATATATATATATATGAAATAAATTAGGGTTTTGAATCTTCCTAGAAGATATGAGAATGTAGAGGTTGGAATACCAATTATTTTTAGATGTTCATTTTGGTGCTTTAGCCAAAAATTTCCATAAAAGATGAAGATAATTTTTACATGGGATCCATTACATGGTCAGGCAGTAACAAATGCAACTAAAATGTAAGGATAAGGGGATAAAGGAATGAAAAAATATCCTTCATATTATATCCTTAATTAGAGGGTATTTCATTAAATCCAAAAGCTTCATTTCAATGTATTCCTATTATACATAGATAAGTGAAAGTCATGTTTACATCTATATTTTTATCAAAGATGGTAAACTCACCCCACTAATTTTGGATAGATAAATGGGATAATTTTGTTTAAAGGACAAATTTGTCCATTTTAGTCTCTAGGACAACAGCTTTAAATTTTTAGCATAGTGACAATATCAACGTCTAAATCACGTATTGTCACAACCAAGATCCCATCACTCCGCCTTGCCTTGCAATACCCCAACGCCCTCTCTCTCTCTCTCTCTTAAACACATCTACATTGCCACCCTCTACCTCCCACCAGTCTCCACCAACTAAACAATAAACCCTAAATTCATCCAAATCCCACCATGTCGCCTCACTCGAACACCTACCCCACCTCTTAGGTTTGCCACCTCACTAAGTCGGTGTTTCTCATCTCTTCTTACATTACTTCATTGCCTATAACTGCTAATAGTAGAAAATGTAGCATTAACTATGAAAATGATAACATAGTATCATTAATTATATGACTTTTTATAAGTAATAGGTACAAATGATACTACACATTATCCCTATAGAAAAAAAATCAAGCAAAAAATAATATTATCTTTTAAAAAATAGAAGTTACAAAATGATACTATAGAGCAGTATTATAGGACAATATTTCAACATAATAAAAAATGATGCTTAATGCTTGGTAAAAAGAAGCTCAACACAAAAAAATGCATAAAAATGTTGAAAAAACATAAATGAAACTAAGTAGTTGCAAATTGAAGCATTAAATCATAGAAAAATAAATAAACTAGAAATAAAGAATGAAATGATACTACACGGTAGCATTATATCATAAATTTCTTTATACGATTCCAAAACACTATTATAAATAACACTACAATACAAAATTTGCGTTTAATTTCTACCACAGGCCACGATCTCTTCCTTGGTCGCTCTCACATCGTGATTCTCCTTCATCACCACTTCCCCTTCCCTACTTCCGCTACCCCTATATCCGTGCTTCACCACCACTTCACTTTTGTTGCCTCTTATAGGCAACACCGTTACTACCCTAGCCACCTCTGTAATAGCATGTAATTTCAATAACTAAATTTAACAAGGGTATTTAAGTAATTTTAACTAAAGGGGTAAAATGGTAATTTTTCAAAGTAATTAATCGGGCGATGAGACTTATACCATTTGTGATGGGATAATTTTTCCAATCAATTTTGACGATAAGCTTGCCACGATCGGAGTTTTTTTTTAAATGGTACTTTATATACAACATGTCACTGGGACAACATATCACATATTAATAAACGTTCGAATCACGCTATGCAAGTTTCCAACTTGTGACCTTTCACACCAAAACCGAATCACTTAACCACTTGGACAATGATGCTTGTCCACGGTCGGAGTTAGGACGAGAAAGATACGTATTATTTTATAAAATGGGTTTTGAAATTAAAACAGGTTTATGGGTGCTCTTTTTATTTGAGGACCACTTTTTCATCAAAAAAAATATTTAAATGAGTTTCGCTTAAATAGAATGAACAAACACCTGCCTCGGTTTACAAATACACCGATTCAAATTCAAATTTAAAAAGAAAGAAAATCATATGTACTCCATCTTCTTCCTTCTCACAAAATCTCTTTCTCAATCAGAATTCAAACCTAAATATCTCTCTCAAAACTCAACGCTTTTCCACAAGTAAACTATCAAATCGATGGGTTCGAGGAGGGCAACATACTGTTATAAATCTTAATTGAAATAATGAAGATTTGTAGCCCACATATTTCAAACAACGTAGAGTTATTGGATAATTGGCTTTGTTTGAATATGCTTGTTGGTGAGTGTGGCTCTTTTAATTTGAGTCATACTTGGGTTCTACCCTTAAACTAGTATGGTTTCTATGATTTAGGATGTTAAATCATGGGTTATAAAAGTTAACTACTGAAATAAACGGATGCTAATTTTGGTATGATATAATTTAAATAAGTTTAAATTAGTTTAATGAGATATTGATTTGGTATAAGAAAGAGATAGTTGGTTAAAACATAGAAAAGAGGAAGTATAAGTTGATGTATACAGACAAATTAATGATTAGTTGGTAGGCTAATTCTATTTAAACACGTAAACTTGCTGAGTAGTCCCCCACAAAATAGATAAAACCAATATATCACTGTTTTTGCTGAGTTTACCCATCATCTTGTTAAATTTTCCCAAAAATACCCTTAGTGAAGAATTGTTCGGTAAAAAAAATTCACCATTCCAGAAACCACTCCACCAAATCACTCAACCATCTACCAAATCAATACAAATTAAGGACGGATTAATTACTGCAGTGATATGGGGTATGAGTGATTGTCTATTCAACCATAAAATCAGTGCAAGTGGATGTGTACTCTACACCCACAATGATAGTGCGAGGTAACAAAGCTACCCTTCCATTGACCCTGCACGGTTAGTGTACAAACCACACGCTATTATTGCATGAGTATACTATAATCTCTCACTCAATATTCAACGACCTAGGCAATTTCAAACTTTAAAAAATTCAAAAGAAAAACATTATATTCTAAGTTTACCAGTTTTGATTAATGTCAATTCGTATTATCATCGTCACGATCCATTATTTCAGTCCAAATATTTGAGATTTTAGCTAGAATTTGAAGTAGAAAGGTTTAATAGTTAGGAGATTTTAGATAGAATATGATAAGGAAGAAAGAAAGAAGATAAATGGGTATTTAAATCAAATAAGGGCAATTTTGTCCTGTAATTTTTTAAAACTTAAGATGAGCAGCTCAGCAAATTTTTGTGTTAAAATAAAATTTCTCAATTTGCATGGTAATAGTTTTTGAGGCTAATAAATGCTAAATAACAATTAAATACAAACATTAATATATAATGTGATATATTGTAAAAGTATATAAAAATGATATGTTTATGTTGTAAAGCAAGATATTTTTCTTATACACATGGAAATATTATATTTAAAAATAGGAAGCAATGTTGAGTGACTATTGATTTTAGATAATAATAAGAGTTTATTTCGAATTTAATAATAAATTTAAGTATTTTAAAATGATTTTAAGTTAAGGAATTTTATAAAATGGTATATAGTTTTTTTTAGCATATAAATAAAAATGAGATCAATATATAAAATTATGCTTGAGAAATATGTTAAAACAAAGTAATATGGCTTGCAGATACGATGTAACAAATTAGATTTAATCCAAGTGAAGAAGAAATTGAATGAGAAGAAAAGAAGAAAGTATGATGCACAATAGAAGCCACGACCTTGACCACCACTAATCGACCTGTGGGGTCTTGTTAGGCACAATAAAGCTAGACCCAACTGGGCCGTGTCTGTAGGGGTTAGGTTTTCGAACAAAGTTTTTATGTAACGTTTTGGGCTGGTTTTTGATATGATTATGTAGTACAAATTGGATGTAACAAATATGTATATAAATGGTTGTAGATATGATTGTGTGTTTGATGTATTTCATGTTTTTGTCGATAGATGTATGGATTGAATATGTTATCGCTGGTTGTCAATATTACTTGATGGATGGTTATTTGGTATGGCATGGTGGTGGGTAAACGAGATTATTTGTGTCCTTGTCTGTAACACCCCTAATTTATGTATCCCATTATTTCGGATATTTATTTAAGAGATAATTAAATAAATAATGTAGGAAAGTTAGGAAATGAAGATTTTCCATAACTTAATTAATTCAGCCAATTATACAAGGAAGAGAATGTTTTAGAAGAAAGAAAAAAAATTCTAATTAACAAAATGAAAGGAGTGTAAATGAGGTAGGAAAAATATTATATCGTTATCCCCTTCCCATTCATTCACTTATTTTTTATTCAATCAAAACTAAACACAGATAAGGGTCGAATTCTATCATTAAAAAGAAGAAGAAAGAAAGCTAAGCACAAAAGGAAGAAAAGAATTAAAGGAGCAAATCTCTTTATTTTAATTAAAACTAAATTAGATAATATTGCCATCTCTTATCTGTTTGTATGTTTAAATTCGAACTTGAAGTGAAATCGAAATGGATATGTTATGAAATCATGCATATGGTTTAGATAATCATTGTGTGTATCAATGTTATTTTAATTTTTTTGGAATTTTCCTCAAGGGATTTGAGTTAAATTATGGATTTTGATCTCCAAATGCTTTAAATTTTCCATATGATGTTTGGAATATTATTTTAGGATTGGTTTAAAACATTTATAATTTTTGGATGAAGTATGAGTTTACTATGCATTTTCTAAGTTGAAAAATGGAAAATTTTGGATTTTGGTCATTTAGAATATGAAAATTAATTAATTTAATCCAAATTTTTTACATGATGTAAAAATGGTAAATTTTGACTTTTGGGAATTTTGGGGATTTTTCCCATGTATTTTCAAGTTATTATGAATTGTTTAGCAAAGAAAAGATTTAACAATTAAGGATAATAATTAATTAATTATGGAACATAATTAAGGTTTTGTAAAGATAAGAGAAATTCTCTCTCTGGTTTTGTTGTAATATTTTTGAATAGAATTTGATTAACCATTAAGAATTGGATAAAGATATTTGTTTAATAAAGTGTTTTGAAGGAAATATATCATTTTTGCAAATATTTACGAAAATGCAATTTTCAGCCTGCGATTGCTTTGAGTTTTTCAACTTGCGATAGCTATGCATTTTTGACATGCGATACCTTTGAGTTTTTCAACTTGTGGTTGCTATGCAATTTTCAGCCTGCGATAGCTTTGAGTTTTCCAACCTGCAATTGTTATGCATTTTCCAACCTGTGATAGCTTTAAATTTTCAACCTTCAATAGCTATTCGTTTTTCAACCCATGATATCTACGCATTTTTCAGCATGCGATAAATTTGAGTTTTTCAGCATGCAACATCTTACTATAGTTGACATGTGATAGGTTATGGATTTTTAAGTGCGATAGCATAAGTTTCAAGTGTGATGGCACTAAGTTTTGAAGAGTAAAATAGCCTATTTTGACACTATGTAGCTTCTAACTCTAAGTTGGGCTATGTTTTCTTTAAACAAGAGTATAGTTTTTGTTACCTATTTTTGACAAAGCTTTAAGAGGAATGAAATGATAGTTTAGCCAATTTTTAAAGTGTTTTGGGAAGGGAATTATTAATTAAGTACAACTAATTTTTATGTATAAAATGGCTATCATAAGAACATACATGTATGATGGGTGATCTTATTATATATTTAATATTTGCATATTGATCGGTTGATATTGTGTATGATAGGTTATTGACAAGTTCACTTGTATTTATATGTTATCCCCAACATTTGTGGCCTTGGGGATTGGGAACTAATGATTGATTAGGGTTGTTCCAATAGTGGGTATAGTCAGACTTAAACTCCTAGTGAGTAGAATTGCATAATTGAGGTCCTGAAGATCAAATTGTGTTAGGATGTGTAACGACATGCCTTTTCGACCCCCGAATGTTGACACTAATACATCCATGGTATTCATGTGCCGAGCACCCAATTGCCAAAAAGACGATTTGTTAGGGTAAAAAAAAGAACAAGAAAGAAGAAAACACAACTCAGAATCTCACGGCGGAATGATAATATATAATATCAAAAGAATAGTACAAAGGGGTTACTTCAATACAGAAATTTTGGAGTTACAAAACCTAAGTGCTATCATCAGCCTGGACAATTATAACAACATGTTCTCACAAATGATTATATATACAATATAGTAATGTAGTGGAAATAAGAATACTACGGTAGGTGAAACATCTAGCTCGTCTTCTCGAGCTCCAAAGAACATCAATGAAAACCTGCATTTCTTAGACTACTCGAAAGAGCACACAAGGAATTTAGGGAAAACAAAAACCAAGCGTCAGACATAAGTGTGGTTTGGAAAAACTCAAGAAATATGTGATCAGCATATAACAGTACTTTTGAGACCGCATGGAATGCCATAATGGTTATCCCCTCAAAAGAACCACCATCTAATAAGTACATAATGTGATATAATAGATAACGTCTAGGGTGTAGAATATAAATATTATTATAACATAGCTGGAATGGTTACATTGGTTACATTCAACAACATATTAGAGGATACAATCAAAGCCGGTAAGAAACGTTTGCATATTGGATTTTCCATGGAGATCCCTTTGGTCAAGTCGAAATCCAATCTCCATGCATAAGGATCAGAAGTTATACCTATTGAGCATCCTATATCTCTAGATAAAATATACCATAAGGAAAACACAAAGGCCCACGCCTGAACATAAACATGAACCACGTGGAAGCAAATACCATCATCTCCCGGTACCAACATATCGATAAGCATACTCTAAATCTGGAGTTGATAATATCCTATCGTTGGTTAGTCAAACCCTAAATTGTACACCACCCTACTCTATCTTTAGCCATTTTTGATGTCGAGGCTACATTCGGCATCTTTCACACGAGTCTTCATTACTCGAATAGAACACGAATCCCCAATTGAATTCCCTCATCTCGAACAGATCTCGAAACCACACATGAATTCCGGCATCTCAACAGATCTCAGAATCACGCATGGATTCCCACATCCCGATTAGATCATGAACAACTACATGTGTTCGAGCATCTTAAATAGATCTCGAATCTCCACATAGATTCCCGCATCTCAAATAGATCCACTTCCAAGAGATAGAACATGTATCTTAGCCTTGAAGTAGTTTTCGGTAAGTAAAACACTTACCAATCTCCGTATCTCCAAAATTGAATTCACGAATTTGGTCATTTAATGATAAGAAGAGTGATCACGTATGGAAACCAAGTCTTGTATACTTATCACGTTTCCAATATTTTCATCTCACACTTTCCCTCGATCAAGAGTAAAGCCGGTAAGTTAAGGCTCTATTGCTCATATCCCTACATGAACATCAGTCTTAATTCCTATAGGTAGACAAGCCTGCTTCATTGACATTTAGTGCTAAGTATACGACTAAATGTTTTCCATAAATGAATAAACATAAAATGTATAATCAAATCATTCAAAGCACGATTAAGTCACTTAAGCAACTTCTAATCCCCTTTTTGTTTAATTATTCTTCAATTAATGAAAACCTCTTTTATTTGCAAAACTTCTTTTATCTAATAAAACATTGTTTATCAATTTCTACTATTCATTTGTACTCTTTCAGTACTTTAAAAGGTATTCATATACTTATCTCAAATAGTATAAATATATTCACAAATCATTAACAAGATTCCTTACTTAAAACTTTTACTCTTTCTATACTTCAAAAAGTATTCATACACTTATTTTAAATGGTATAAGTATATTCACAAATCATTAACAATATTTCTTACTTAAAACCTTTACTCTTTTTGTACTTTAAAAAATATTCATATACTTATCTCAACTGGTATAAGTATATTCACAAATCATTAACATGATTTCTTACTTAAAACCTTTATTCTTTCTATACTTCAAAAGGTATTCATATACTTATCTCAAATGACATAAGTATATTCACAAATCATTAACATGATTTTTTACTTATAATTTCCTTCAAAATATCCATTTTAAGGAACCATTTCACTTATACTTACCTTTCAAACATCCTTTTAAAGATTTATTTACATTCTTAAGTTTAATCAAAAAGGGTTAAATACGAATGTAATTAGCACATTTTCACAACAAACCCAAAATTATTCCATACTTGTTTGATCTTTAAAAACATTCTTTTTAAATATCTAAGATAATAATTGGTTAAGTTAGATAGTCGACTACTCGATTATCTAGTTAAAACAGTTGCTTATACAAATCAATGTCCGTATACTTAACTCTTTTCCAACACTTCAACTAAACTATTCCTCGTTCAAAAGTGAAGCCAGGTAAGTTTGAGCATTGGTTGCATTAAAATCTTTCCTAGACATATTATTCTTGTATCTCACAAATAGATGAGCATACTCGTCGGCTTTTAGTGTTAAGTATTTATTAAAAACGAGTTAGAAATATGATTAACCCATTTCTAACATTACTGACTTAACTATTCCTCATTCAAGAGGGAATCCTGATAGGTTAGAGCTCTATGGCTCCATCTCTACTCGACATCAATCTTAATTCTCGGAAATAGATAAGCCTTCTTCGTTAGCTTTTAGCAAAGTTAATTACCTTTTAAACAAGTAAGTAAACGACAAGATTAACACGTTTCCGACATTCCAACTTAACCATACCTCGTTTAAGAGGGAATACAGGTTGATTAGAGCCTTATTGCTCCATCCCTAGTCGACACCAATTTAACTCTCATAAATTAGTGAAGCCTACCTCGTCGGCTTTTAGTGTTAAGCCTATTCTTTACTTTTTCAAAATTTATATATTATTAAAAATATATTTAAACTTCAAACCAACTTTAAGATGCCTCAAAATTTGCTTGAAAACATCTCTAAAAAAATTAGAGTAAGATACCATATATAAATATCATTTTCGAACACCTAAAACCAAAAGCAACTTACTACAGCATTTATAAATGCTGTCAAAAGTCCTTGTTAAAGCAACGTTGAAAAACACCATCTTTGTAACTAGTTTTAACCACTTTAAAATATATGATTTAAGACTTGAAATTTATATATTAAGTATTACCATTAGGATACTTAAATAAAATTAAAAGAAATCCCTAAGAATATCTTTCCGTTTATTTATAAAAATTCCCAGAACCAAGGGATTCAGAAGTGCACTTATAACGACTATTCTCGTTTCAAACACTTTCAAACTTACGTCGATTTACCAACAAGTTAAATAACCATTTAAACATCAAGTCAAGGCCAAGCCACATGTTTAAGAGGGTAATGGAAGTAACGTTATACAATATAAATTTATCATTTGCTTTCAAAAGTAACAAGGGTCTAAAGTTTATAACTTTACTTAGGTAATGCCACTTTAACTTTATACTTTGAACACAACATATATATACACAATATATACTTATAAGATAGTGAGATAACTCAGTTAAATCCCTGCCAAACCCAATGACAAAGCCATAAGAACCAAAGAACCACCTTCATCCATCACCACATGCCTAAAGATCCAACCTTTAGCACTTCTAAACCAAAGCTATGCTTGTTTTTATTAAAATTCTTTCAATCATTTCTAATGTTATCATAGAAATAATAATTTACTAATAATAATTCCATAGCACACGCATTCATCAATATATACCTCAAGAAAACATCAAATTTTTGTTATTCATCTTAACATTTAATTAGTCACACATATGAATTAACATTTCATTTTATATAAACTTAAATTTCCAATATTTCTTATGGTAACTACACTACTGAAGAGATCGCAAGTTCTTATTGTTATTATTGAGCAGGTTTCAACTCTCAATAGTGATTCCTACTCAATACTAATTGTGCATAATCACTTACAATTTTAAAACAACCAAGCATCATCAACCAATCAAATTTTTTATTATTATAACTTAGTTTATTTATTAAGTATATTTTCCAATTCCAAATTTAATTATATACATATTGTTTACAATTCTATATTTTATAACTATTAATTGCTTAGACATTTTTATTATTTTGCAATGATTCTATTTTGTAGAAACTGCTGGCTTTTATTAATAATTGGGTTTATCTAGATTCAAATGGGATTATAAATTCTTTAAGTGATAATGTCTTATTTAGTTCCACATTTTAAATTAAGCATAAACAAATATAAATATTGATGCAAATAACATACAGTTTAATTAAACAAACAAACAACTATCTTCAGCGGAAAGATTTTCCAGCTTCCACTATGCATTCTGATCACTAACCGATCAGGACACAACAATTCAATTCTATGCCATATAAGGTCTCAATGGAAGTGAGTTCCGACTTTAGAATCATTTTCATAACAATAATTGGTATAGACATTCAAAAATTTTACAAATACATTTCGATGATTATTCCCAATAATCATTTATATTTATATTCTAAATAAGAATATAAATTCTAATTCTATCCTACACACCCAAGGGACGGAACTCTAGTCTATTTAGGTTTAAATCTCAACTCTGTATCAATTATATTCTATAATGTTTTGAATATAGCACTGATACCAAGCTGTAACAACCCCACCGCTTTATCCATATTTTTAATAAACATTACAAGTAATGTAATCTAATAATACGGAGAATATGGCTGGTTAAGAGATACCGAATGTGAATATATCTTGATACTAACACTGACGTGTCTTTATTATCTTTTAAGAATCTGAGCTGAAAATTTTGACGTGTACAGCATTAATACAAAGTAATAAACACATTGACTAAAAATATTCAGAACAGTATATAATATAGATAAATCAGAATCGTAGATCGTAGGGAAATAATATACATCATATCAAAAATACAGTATCAAGACATAGTGATTACTAGTGATGTATCCTCAAAATGTCAATATATACAATAATGAAGTAAAACTGAAACAGTCAAAATAGTCTACTTCATTGCTAGCACAAAATCCAAAGATCAACGGGTCCCTGTACCTATAGACTCTTGGCCTAATTCGAGTATTTTAAACTAAATGTGTCAGATAATATCTAATAAAGAGATGAGATACTGATATCATAATTATATGACTTAACAATAATAACAAGTCATAAATACAAATATGCCTGAAACCAAATCAGATGAGCAAGACATATAATAAATCCAAATCACCATTTCATAAATTCATATCAAGTCTCAAATAGACTATCATCAAAAGTATGGTGATAACAAATCAAAATTCTTCAGAGCCAAAAGAAACTAATAGGTTAAATCATAAATCTCTGAATAAATAATCATCACTAATGAAATAATAATGGTAGTCCACATAAGTTTAATACAGCGACACGAGATCTTCGGAAGAGACCTGCTACATAGAAAGGAAGCCTACCGAAAGAGACTGCAAAGTAAGAATGTCGCTCGAAGAAAAGAGCAGTCGTATACCTAATCTGTCTTATGCAAATTTACTTACCGAAAGAGGTAAGCATCGTCTAACTGTACAAAACAAAAATAAAATAATGGGTTGTAGTCGTCTGGTCTATAGACTACGATGCATGTAAATACCTGCCTTCCGTAAGAGATAGCCTATATTTACACCATAAATAGATCTACCGAAAGAGACCTACCTACCAAATCTAAGAATGGTATCGACTCTCAGGTTGATGAATAACGAGTTCTCTTCTCTTGGGGATCCATCGGCCTGAAATCTAAACACCCTAAGATGGTATAACTCTAAGTGTTAATTACTGTCACTCAAGTAATTACAATAATTTAACTAGTATCATACAAGATAGTAAATTCAAGTATTTACTAAAAAATTTAAATTCCACTCAAACTCTATTTAACAAATTATAAGAATAAGCAAAAGAATTGTACGAAATACCTCATACCAATTCGATATTTCAATCATTTATTAAAATTATTTGTTCCATAGAAAAGCAAGAAATCTTATTAAAATCTAAAATCCATAATAAATAAATAAAAGAGTTTTAAATTAATTTTATATATACAAAGATATAATTTTTCCAAAATCACTTTTAAATCCATAAACTCATTTTAAAGAAGAGTTTCTTATTTACAAAAGCTTTTGGACTCTTTCAAAATTATTTAAAGCTCTTTTATATCAAAATCACTTGGTATTAAAATTATTACTTTCATAACCTCTTTTATAAAATAATATCCTATTTTATCTTTCATGTCTAAAACATTTCCAAAATTATATACTTATAATAGTAAATTTTAAAAGGTTTTATGAATAAATATTTCTCATCTTTAAAAACTTCGAATAGAAATTTTTGAAATAAGAAATAAATTAAGATTATAATATAATTTAGTCATATTCTATGAACTAAATTCCAATAAGGATCAAAATAGATAAAATCTCATTTTTAGAATCCTTTAAATATATTTAAACAATTCAAATAATAAATCCATCCAAAATGCATCCTTAGAGCCAACATCGTTCTATAAAATATCATTCCATAATATAAAATTTCTTAGAGATCCGAGTTGCTTTCTGACAACTCCGATCACACGATGATATACAAGTATCGCCGTACTATAAATTTTTAATTCACAATCGAACGGGGTTCCGTTTATAAATTTACACTATCAATCCCTTCAATACATCAATGTTGTGCCAAATAATCAAATCTCATCGAATAATCAATTATTCGATGAAATAGCTAAATCACAGCATGCAATCATATTTTAATCCAATTCATTTACACATAACAAACATTCATTGAGATATATAATTTTGGAAGGATACGCAAAGCAAAATTCATTCATATTATAGAGATAGTAGTGTGAGTTATTGAAGTAGCTTGCCTTAACCCATTTGTTATCCAAAGGTTCAACCTACACCAAATCACCAAACAACCTCTGCCCAAAATCCTAACTTTCCCTCTCTTACACTATCATCAAGAATTGATGCACGTCCGAAGATAACCATTGTTGCCTGAACGCCAGCACCATATCGTAAATTCCACTATGCTGCAGCCGAGCTCGAAGCACAATCACACACTATCCGCCACGCACTTCCAGTCATCGAGATCGTGCACCTAGAACTGGTTGCCTCCTCCGTCGTCAGCCACGCACGTCACTGCCATAGCCCTGATCGATCATGGCTTACTCCCTGACACAGACCATGCTCAAACTACCCATCGTGACTCCCTCGACATTCCTGCCAGGTCCGCTCGCCCGTGTCCCCACTTGAGTCGATCACCGTTGTCGATTTTTTTTTTCTTCCATCAATTTATTTTGATTTGGGGATTTTGGAAAAATGAAAGGTAGTGTAACGGGTTTGGGGTTTAAAGGGATTAGAACAAGGTTTTGGGTGATTAATTAGATTTTGGAAATAATAAATGGGCTTTGGGCTCTAATAGTTAAATTTCTATTTTATTCTCATGTACATTTTTTTCCTTTTCATTTTTATTTAAAACTCTTGAAATTTATTTAAAACTATATTTCAATATAATTGAAACTGTTCATTTTACGAAAAATATATTTATATTTCGGTAACTGCACAATTTCATTCAATCCAATATTGTTTTATTCGTTGTATTGATATAAAATAAATTTTCATCTTCATCGATTTATTGATTTTAAAAATAGAATATGAACATTTTTATTTTAATTAAATTTGTATAATCTTACGGCTTCGAAAATAGGGTTGTTACATGTAATGTGGCCTTGAAATATAATATTGGATTTCTGTTGTAGTAAGAATGAAACTTTGTCCTTCTCACTAGTAGCAAAAAAATGTTCAAACTTTGTCCTTCACATTATTTCCCTTATATAAAATGGCCTTTTAGTTTTAAAATATAAAACATTCCCATTATTCTTTATAAAATGTAAAACAAACCGTTATTTTCACACATTTTTTATAATATGAAGTATTTGAGAGTCCTAAAGTTATCGTATTTTAACAGAATTAATTTTATCATGTCATTAAATGAAATGATGCATAATGATAAATTATTAAGTTGTCGAAGTTATCACTTATTGCACACTGCGATTTCACAATGTAAGCTACCCAAAATTTTGATTTTATTTATTTTATCTAAAAGCATTTTACATTATATAATATAAGAATATCATGTTAAATGAAAACAATAGTTGTAAACTTGATCGCATTTATAGTATTGCTTTCTTGTGCAATGTTGGTCGATTCTTTATGCGTTACATTTTGTACAATGCATCCTACTTGATTTTGTTTAGCTCATTGCATTTTTATTATTCAAGTTACACAAATATCTAAAATAATTTTTATTATATTAATAAATTGCATCTCATGCATTCAATCTATATAAACATAAAAGATGATTAAAATATTGGCAGTTGTGCATTTTGTTTGCATCATTTTACCTTATACTTAAATAATGCAAGCAACTCGAGCTGCTATTGCTGTAGTTAATTTGAAGATTTTAGATTTGGATTCAGATTTATGATTTAGATTATTAATATTATATTATGCTAAATATGTTATTATTAATATTATATTTTGTTTCATGATTACAATATTACAAATGATTGAGAAAAGGCCATTTCTTTGGGGAGGTTGTTCTTTAACTATTGGATGCTTAACATGTAGCAATTAAATGATGGAGATTTTGCCTTGATGATGACGTGACATGTTCCTACCATTGCATGTGTCACTATGGAAATGATATTGTCCACAAAGTAGTGGAGAGCTTTATAGGCCCATTTGTGCAATTGAAGTGAACCAACATCCTTGTGACACATGGAAACACATGTTTTTCAATAGCTTATGCCATATTTCCAATAGAATATTACTTTATGTCTATGATAACTTGGATCTCACTTTTCCTATAGCTATTATCTTACACATTCGATAGCTCTACAGCTCATATTTTCAAGCTCATCAGACCATACTTTCGAAAGCTCCTGAAATCATACTTTCGATAGGCTTTCAAATCATACTTTCAATAGCTCTTCAACACATACTTTCGATAGCTCTTCAACACACACTTTTGATAGCCCTTTTCAACTCATACTTCGATAACTCTTCAACTCATACTTTGATATCTCTTTAGCTCATACTTTTGATAACTCTTTTCAACGCATACTTTCGTCTTTCGGTAGCACTTTGACACATGCTTTCAATTGCTCTTTTAAACTCAAACTTTTGATAACTCTCTCTTCGTGTTTTTGACAACTTTGTTTATATATTTCAGACAGCTCTCTCTTTATGTTCTCGATAGTTATATGCTATAAATTTTGTTATAACCCTTTCCCCCAAAGAGTTTCTTTAAGCTTTATCTTGAAGGAAACTCTTTTATCGGTCGAACATTTGAAAATCAATGTTTCAAAAAATTTCTCACCTTTGCAAACTAACTACATGGCTTTTGATATTCTTGATCTTGTATTTGTATTTGTTAGATTGCTTTACTAGTACATGCATGATTGTTATTCCAGCCCCAAATTATTTGTAAATACCCATGCTTCTTTCTTTCCTTTCTTCTATTTTACTCTTGAAAATTAGTAAAAACTTAGAAAACTCCCAACTTTAATCTCTTATTTGATTGCTTTAGGTCTTCGCTCCTCTAATATAATTTTTCTTCATTCTCTTAGTTAATCTAGTCTCTAAACATACTAAATTTTATTTTGAAATGTAATTCGCCATAATTAATTAGCCTTAGAGTTCTTTTCTCGATTAATTTCCAATTTATATTGATTTCAAAGTGTTTACAACTTAAGCCGATTGATTTAGACCGACAATCAATGTTCTATTCCTCCATAAATGTTCGTAGGCATTTGTTTATGCGCAACTTTGCTTTTTCGATAATCTTAAATTTTACATCATTGATAAGTCAAAAATTCATATTTTTGATAAATTTAAAATCTCGTATTTCCTATAGCTTAGAAACCCAAGCCTTTAAATCTGTATTTATTTTGATGAAAGAGTGTTCCTCACATAGAGGAGATCATACACATATTTCATTAATGACTAAAAAAGAAGCTACCAACAAGCTTAGTATGTGGAAAAATTTTACAACTGAATTTTGCTAAATGAACATGCAAAAGATGACTAAAAATAAGAAGAATCATTAGAATGATGATCCACTTCATACAATATATGAACAAAAATAGGCCCTTGTAACAGAAGTAAGATCTAGGATAACCTCATATGTTATGGCACTTGATAGCTTTGAATTTGTGACATTTGATACCTTTTAAAAGATAAAAGATGGATAGCCTTATATGTTATGGCACTCGATAGCTATATTTTACTTGGCACTCGATAGCTATGTTTTGCTTGACACTCGATAGCTTTATGTAGTTTAGACATGCGATAATTATGTTCTACTTGACACTCAATAGCATGTTAACACTTGGTAGTTTCACTAGTTTGGACATGCAATAGCTATGTTTTTATTGACACTCGATAGTTTTATGTAGCCTAAACATGTGATAACTTTTCATTGACGTGCAATAGCTTTGTTGACATTAGATAGTTTCATATAACTTAGGCATGCAATAGCCTATATTTTAACAAACAATAGTATGCATTTTTTATAGTGCGATAGCACAAATGTTTAAAGCTTGATAGGTCTACTTTTATCATGCGATAGCATGAGATTTTAAGATGCGATAGCATAATGTTTTGAGAAATGAGATAACCTATTTTTATGACACTCGATAGCTTTGAGCTCTACATTGAGCTATGCTTTTGTTAAAGAAAAATATATATTTTGGTTAAGTATTCTGAAATAGTTTTTAAAAGAAAATAAAAGATATTTTAGCCCATTTTTAAAGTACTTTTAGGAATGAAATTATTACTTAAGTAAAACTTTTTTTTGTGAAATGACTATCATATGAACATATATTATAATGGATGATTATGTGTTACATGTTCAATTTTGTATCTTAATCAATATTATCGCATACGTTAATTGTTGACATGCTCACTTATACATTATATGCTTGGAGATTAGGAACTGATGACCGATAAAGGCTATTCTAGTGGGTATGATCAGACTTAAACTCTTGAATGAGTCAAATTGTATCCAAGAGATCATGAAAATAAAATTATGTTAGGACAATAGAGTAAGGGGTATGCCCTAGGGTCAAATATGCAATTTGTTACGTATATCTATCTAGATAACCAAACTTGTTCAAAATAAAGGTGTTTGATTTCTATTATATGCTTTGTTATATCGTGATATATTTAATTAAATAATTAATTTAAAGTATATTGAATAGGAAATTCTTAAGTGATAAGTTATGCGATAGTAATTATAATGTGTTGTAATCATGAGAATTTTATCATGTTGAAAAATAACATATTGTTTTAAATATTATAGCTCTTTTGAGAAAAGATACCGGTTCACCCGTTGAGACTAAAGTATGTAAAGTTCTCTAAATGTTGAACGGTGTATTACCCATGGCTATTGGGGGTGCCAAGGGGTTACATGCTGATAGTTATTAGATAACTATGGAATGAATCACTCGAGAGTTTTCAGTTACTTAATGTAATGACTTGAAAATACAAGTATGAACACTCCACTTTGATTATAGTTAAACCGTGATATGGCGTCCATCGAATGACTATAGTTGGGTCTGTGTTAAAGCATCGTAAGTGAAACACTATTCAATAAAGAATCTTCTCCATAATTATATGATGTTAGTATTATGGTCAACTGTAACCAAGTCAATGTCTCTAGCCCAAGTAGTATGATTAATAATAATTGTTATTACTGCGTCAAGGATTTTGTGTTTGGACTAATTAGTTTGAATGTGGACGATGTTTAAATTTTGAGCAAAACCAAATTCCACAATTCCTAATATGCTATAGTGTTGACGAAGAGAATTGGTGTAAATGATGTTGCTATAGGGAACGCTTATAAAATTAGATTTTACCAAAAAATGTGCAAGTGATAAATTCAGCCAAAATGTCATACCACTAGCTAAGGTGATGTGTGAACATTATTATTTGAATTGTTTGATATCAACCACTCGCAAAATTTACACCTTTGAGTCGTACAACCATTAGAATGAATACTTCAAAAAACTGCATGGTTTATTTAATTTATAATCATTATAAATTAATTAATATTTATGAAATATTATTTCTTAAATTTTAGTTGATTTGTTTGAGTACCATTTTATAGAGTACCATTAGTATTTAATGAAGTGTCTATATAAAAGTTATATATGTACGTATCTATATACGATATCGATAAACATTTAAATTTAATCTAAATCATCTCTACAACAAAATACACTTCTAGTAGCATGTTGCAATAGCATAAGCAAAATACTAGTATTAACTTTTTGTCTCACAGAAATAAAATGCTATTTCATCGGTCTAAAAATAGAAACTGGTGTTAGATCCTACCAAGGCAGTAAATTCTCACGTTCATGTCCTATCTCTCATCATGGAATGAGGTTCTGTCGGTATTCCATCTCACATGGCATTTGTATCTCCCAGAGATATATCATTAACCTCACATGTATGTGAGATGGCTCACATGATATCGGTTGATGTCTCCAATCTCTACTTTTCTATTTTTCCAGTTTTAGGTCAACCTACTCTTGCCCCCATACTTGAAGGAGGCTTTTTCTCGAGCACATGAGCTACAATGACTGAACCAATCATCGTCAACCCCTATCCCTATTCCAACCTCTTTGGTGGGTCCTACTCCAGGCCTTGACGCCGAAGTAATCCATTCTCTGGATGAAGACATCACGGGCGATCCTCACAAGATATAGAGGGACGAAGGTATTATTATTACTAGGGTTACTAAGCATTCATCGGGACCATCAATGTTATAAGAGAAGAAACAACAAACTATCAAGATTAGGGACATTAAGAAGGAAACGTTAGATGATATCCCTCCTCCTCTTTCAATCATGTTGCCTATACCACCAATCGGCATTCCCGCTTCTGCTCCTACTTCCGGTAACATTCAAACTGATATCTCCATATCACCAGGGAGTGACTATGATTAGGATACCGATCCCAAAGGTTATAAGTCCAAGGGAGGTAGAGGGAGGAGATCAGGCAAGAGGCGTACTACACACTTTTTCGAAGAAGAAAGAAAAAGAAGAAGAGGAAGAATGCTTAGTTTTGGTTTTTTGGTTTTGCAATTGTTCATATGTTTAGCTTTAAATTTGTGTACATGTGCAGCCCCCACTTTTGTTGAAAAGGTTTGTTAATAAGGAATAAAGTAGTTTCCTTTTTTGATTTTTATTACCTATACCTATGTACTTGGCTTTTCATTTTAGTTGTGATTCGTTGGAATCCAAGTTCAATAATCATCCATTGTAATTGCATGAGGATGGGTTATTTATAACTGCTATTTAGTAAGATTAGTGATTTTCTCAACGTATCGCCAGTAAGGCTTCGTTTGATTAGCAATCAAGTTTGATTTTCACATCACTCCTAGTTATGAAGGAGTGGTGTCTTGGATATCTATCTCTGGACATCCACGTTCGATCCTACTACTTTGGGCATCGACCGTAATTATCCACTTTGAATGGTCGTTTGAACGTCTATCTCCGTACATTTACATCTGATCTCGTCTAACTCTTGGTGTGATCGCATTTATCTAGGTGGATCATTCTCCCATTATTTCCTATCTCTGGGACTTTATAAACGAGATTCCTATCTCTGGCATCGCAAGTCGACATTTCCTGTCTCTGGGCAATGGTTTGGGGCCTTGCCTATCTCTAGGCAAAGGTCATATGATGAAAGTATAGGGTGTATTTCTTGATCGACACTGTTATGTTTATACTTCGACAATCCAATCATGGGCTAAGGAAGTTAGCTAGTATTTGTCTCTGGGTACCAGGAATAGTCACGTTCCTACGGTCCACTCATGAATCACAAGATTCACTTGACATTATCTTCGGGTACCTATATACATGCATTATACAAATGTAGAATATTCAATTTTACTATCATACACGGCGCACAGTTAAGCTAATGAAAACATAATTCCATCGATTTCCAAAGTCATTTCATATCATATTCATAAGAACGGCAGACTCTGCCTTATTACATTAGAGCTTAGTTAAGCATTTACAAAGATACATTTAAGAAAAATAGCATTGTAGATGCTCGCTATTCCATGCCCTTGGAAGTGATATTTTGTCAATAGTTGCTTGCTCGAAGTTCCATCTCCAAGCTTGTGTTCAATAGCATATGGACCTTCCCAGCTCAGTCCCATATTCACTGGACCAAGGAAGATTCATTTAAGGATGAGATCATCGATCTTGAAAGTTCGATTCTTGACGTTTGAATTATAATGTCGAGCGGCTCGTTTCTGGTGAGCAGCAGCCCTTAAACCAGCTTCCACACACTTCTCATCGATCATACCGAGGGACTTGAGAAAGAGCTCCTCATTTGTCATAGAATCATAGTGGATCTTCCGATGAGAAGGCATTTCCAATTCAATTAGGATCATGGCTTATGATCCATAGGCAAAAGCAAATGGAGTATGGTCGGTTGCGGACTTGTGGGTCATTCGGTAGGCTCAAAGCACTAGTGGTAATTCATCAACCTACTTGCCCTTGGCCTTCGTCAATCGCTTCATCATGATGGACTTGAGGATTTTTTTTACTGCCTCTAGTCCATTCGCCTGAGGATGCACTATCGTGGAAAAAAATTTCTCTATCCGATACTTGTTGCATAAATTCTTGAATTCAGCGCTGTCGAATTAGGTTCTATTATCGAAAATGATTGTTTGTGGAATCCCAAATTGGTAGATAATGTTCTTCACTATGAAATTGATCAATCTTCATAGTGATTCTGGCAAGTGATTTGCTTCGACCCATTTTGTAAAATAGTCAACTACAGCAATGGTGTATATCGTTCTGCCCTTTGACATTGGTAGCACACCGATAATGTCAATCCCTCATACCGCAAACGGCCATAGACTGGCTAATCATGCAATTTCTGTCGACATGGATTTAGGAATTTTTGAGAATATTTGGCATCTTTATCACCTTTTGGTATAATCAGTCACATCCCAGTTGATTTTGGCCAAAAATATTTGTAGTAGAGAATCTTCCTTGCTAGCGTTTACCCCTTCAGTATGATCGCCATGGGCTCCTTCATGTACACCTGCAAGGATCTTTTAAGCTTCTTTATTGGCGACACATCGCAGAAGGGGATCTAAGAATCCTCGCCTATATAGTATTCCTTCCTGGACAATAAATTACAGACCCTTGCACATGAGTTTTCTTCGTTTGTTCCTCTCATCTAGGAGAGTTCCTTTGAGCAAGTACTACTTGATCAGAATCATTTACAATTCCTTTTGAACTTCAACCTCCAAGATCCAATAGACATCCATCTGGTCGATGCTTGGAGCTGATACCTCCATTGGAACCAAACCCATGAGTTATGCATCCCCGGATGTGACAACCTGCACCTCCTGACGGCTCATATTTCTCGGTGCAACGCTAGTCTGAAAGTCACACTGAAGCTATCCATCTTGGCTAGCGAATCAACCTTTGCATTATGCTCCCTAAGCATGTGTGTTATCTTGTAATATTCAGTGTCATTGAGTAGTTCCAGAACCTTTGTCAAATAAGGGGCTAGCCTTGTGCTTTTAGCTTGAAATTCTTTCTTCACTTGGTAGAGCACTAATTGAGAATCGCTATATATATGCAATATTTTGACTCCCAATTCCTTCACTATCTTATGCCCTGCGATAAGCACTTCGTCGTCAGCCTCATTGTTCGTTGCAAGGAACTCAAGTTTCTAACATATCGATCGTTCTTTAGGAGTAATCAAAATCACTCCTACCCCGAAACAACGTACATTAGAAGCAATGCCTGTATATAGCTTCCATTGAGCATTTTGCTCCGCCTTTTCTCCTCTTTCTTCATCCCGGGTGTTAAATTTGGCAACAGAATCGACCGACGCCTATCCATGGATTGCTCTCCTGGGATGATAGGATATATCGTACTGACTTAGTTCGATATTCCACTTCAGCAACCTTCTTGAAGTCTCGGGCCAGTGCAGCACCTGTCTTAGAGGTTGATCAACCGGTACTTTAATCGAATAAGCTCGAAACAAGGTATGGGGTTTCCTTGATGCAATCAACAAGCAGTAGGCTAGTTTTTCCAATTTTGGATAATTCCTTTCTACTCTCGTTAACCACTTGCTGATGTGATATACCAACCATTGGACCTTGGCTACTCGCGTACTATGGAAGCGCTTAAAGAATGAACAGATACCACCAAATAAACAAATAAATCCTCTCCTTTCAAAAGTTTTGATAGGACGAGTAGTCTTTCCAAATGATTAATGCCTGAAAGGTGTCCTTATATTCCTGCATCCAAGAAAAATTCCTTTTTCCCTTTTTAAGGGCATCGATGGTATACACTTGTCTGTAGCCTTTGAAATAAATCGAATCAACGCGGCTATTTTTTCATTCAAGCTTTGCACCTTCTTTATTGTTTTGGGCTTCCACATTCCTCGGTACCTTAACCTTTTCTGGACTGGCTTCTGTGTCCTTTGAGTTTACTATGAAACCCAGAAATTTCGTTGATGCAAGTCTTAATGAACATTTTAGTGGTTTGAGCTTCATCCTGTATCTTCGGAGCATGCCAAACATCTCTGATAGGTCTTCTAAGTGGTTCACTGATCGCTGCAACTTCACCGGCATATCATCTATGTAGACCTCCATTATACGCCCGATCCGATTCTTAAACATCGAATTTACTGATCTTTGGTAGGTTACTCTTGCAGACTTCAGATCGAATGGCATGAGTGGTAACAATACAGTCCCAAGTCAGTGATGAAGCTAGCGTGTTCTTCATCTTGGATGTGCATCGAAATTTGGTTGTAGCCAGAATAAGCATCCATAGACGATAGCAGTTCGTGGCCAGCTATTGAGTCCACTAGTTGGTCAGTCTTCGGCAGCGGGAAGTTGTCATTTGAGCATCTCTTATTTAAGTCTGAATATTCGATGCATGATCGCCATTTTCCATTAGGCTTCTTGACCAGCACTAAATTGGATACCCACTAAGGGTACAGGGCATCGTGGATAAAGCTGTTGGCTTTTAGCTTATCCACTTCTTCCTTCAGCGCAACAGATCGCTACGGACCCAAGATGTGCCATTTTTGCTTCATAGGAGGACATCTGGGGTTCACATTCAATGCGTGACGCGCTATCTTTGGAAATATTCCACATATATCGGAATGTGCCCAGGAAAACACATCCCAGTTTTCATGGAGGAACCTTGCCAACTTCTTTTTCATCTTTATACTGAGTTGAGATCCGATCTTCAAGATCTAAGTAGATCCTGGTTGAATGGGATGTTGATCGTCAACTCAGCTGGGGCCGCCCTTGCATCCTCTGGCTCTTTCATCAAATATATAACTTTATAGAATTTACAATGTCAACCGAGCCAGGGCTTAGACGGTGGTTGCTATACATCGATAGATTTGACGTAGATACCTCCCTACATCCTTTCCCTTTTCACGTCGCTTAGCATCTCTCAGCTCTTCGACATAACACTCATGCCCTACATTCTGGTTATCTTGGAGGACTCCAAACCCATTCTTCATAGGAAAGTTCATTATTAAGCACCACGGGGCTAGGGACACCTAGAAACTAGCAAGGGATGAATGGCCCAAGAAGGTGTTATACGCAGAAAATGTATCCATCACAATGGTCACAACTTGCACTCTCTTCCAGTTACCGTCGCCTAAATCCACTGGTAAATCAACATAGCCAATAGGCTTTACAGCCTCTCTAGTAAATCCTCATATTCGAGACTCGCATGGCTTCAAGTCCTGACAATCCATCATCATCTGGTCATATGCTTTCTTGAACAAAATATTTAAAGAACACCCACAATCGATAACAACTTTCCTTATGATAGCTTTCCCAATCATGGTCATAATCACCAGCCGGTCAACCGTCTATGTTTCAACCCCATCTGCATCACAATTCCTAAAAATGATATCATTGGTTATTATTTTTATTGCTTTGCCGGAGCTCCTTCTTTGACAGTAAAGCAACTCTCTTTTACGATGTGTCTCAATAAGTTTCCATCCTTTCCATCTCATTCCAGCTCTTCTCAGTTGGATGAGATCCACCGGTTATCCTGTTAATGATAAGTAATTTACCAAGCTATCTAGATTCATCCTTACTAGGACTAGCTTGGATATATTGGAGCAACTACCCCTTGGATTGAGCATTTCATTGCCCGCCATCCTCCAAGGCTTTCATATACTATTGAGTTTTTGTTCTCAGATTAAATCCTCAATCACAATGCCTACACTCATTAGTATTATGGTCGTGTGTCTCATTGAAGCGACAGTACTTCCCAGACATTTTCTCCTTTTCAGTTGACTCCCTCCAAATCGGCTTCTTATAGTGCTCGATACCCTCGTCGTAAGGTAGATATTTTTAATTGTATCATTCAGCAGTGTGTAATCCTCATGCTTCAAAAACCTTGGATGTTTTTTGAAATCTGTTTCTCTACCTCCATTACCCAATTATTTCTGTTCTGGTTATTATTTTTGTTTCCCACATGAACAACGATATTCCCGGAACTCTCATTGGTTTGTTTAACAACTACGTTACTCTGAACCACCTCAGCTGATTATCTCCTACCGGCCTTTCCAACTATCGTAATTTCCTCTTCTAAGCGCAAATAATGCATTGATTTTCTATAGACCTCTTCCATCGTCAGTGGGAGTTTCATTTTCAACCATTTACCAAAATCTGTATCAAGATGTATTCCTCTAATCAAAGCCATCAAAACAATGTCCTCTTTGGCATTGCTTATCTCCATCACATTTATGTTAAGCCTACTCAAAAAGTCCTTCAAAGACTCTCCAATATTCTAAAAAATATTAGACAACGACATCACGTCTTTTGGGAGAACAGTATGCAACCTGAACTGCTCCACAAACTTTCTAACTAGCTGATCGAATGAAGATATGGATCTCGAAGGTAGTCAAGTAAACCATAGCATAGCCACTCCTTCTAAAAATTTCGAAAAACATCTATAACACATGGCATCAGTAGCCCTAAAGCTATCCATATGTCATTCAGACTTTAACAAATGCTATCTTGGATCAGTAGTCCTATTATAAGATGACTTTGTGGGCATAATAAACATTCTAGGGTATTCTTCTCGCAATATCTCCTAGATTAATATGTTCCTACTAATAGAAGGACCCCAATCATCGTTACATCTATGCTAGTTCTCGTTCATCAACTTCTTCACCATATCTAATAAAAACTCGGGTTTTATTGGATAAGCTGAATGACGATTATCAGGGCTTGCCCCAAGTGTTTGGCTTGGCAAACGGTCTCGATTAGTTCCATGATATCATGGTTTTCTTATCTGATGTGCACGTAAATGTGCATATTTTTGCCACCATATTTAATCTATTTAAATTAAATAAATGATCATATCGGGTATTTTAACTCGTTTAAACCAAAATTCATATTATTTTCAAATCGTCACATATTCATCTTCATTCAAGGGCAAAATGGTCATTTTGTGCATATATTAATTTAAGAAAATTTAATTAGAAATTTCTATATTATTTTATAGGAATTTGGCTTCATATACAAGTGGTTTCATGAAGATGTATGCATGCACAAAGAAGATACAAAGGAATGGAGATGGAAATAATTCAAAGGCATGATAATAGAGGACCCCATCTACCCACCTTTCTTCATGTACAAATTAGAGGCTAATGCACATGCTTATGGAATTAATGGCTTCTTGTACACTTAAATGATGATTAGTAGAAGCTAATGATTACTTGGCCTCCACACTTTCTCAAGGGCAATTTGGGCATTCCCCAAAAATATGAATTAGGGTTTAACACTTGTATAAATACCCCATATCTTCATGTAACCCTCCTCCTCTCTAAGTCTCTCTTACTTAATTTTTAGCTTAGGAAATAAATCAAAGCTTTTCTCTCTTCTTTTTCCATGGCTACTTAGCCATTTTATTTCATGTAATTTTTTCTTTCTTTTATGCAATGTTAATTCTCTTTTATTTACATGCTTCTTCTCTTCTTATGTTAGTAGTGCAGTTTACATTCATGCAAAGTAGATTAGTTTTAATTCTTGTTAATTAGCTTCTCTTTTCCATTAGCTTTCATTTTCCTTTCATTTTTCTTTCATGTTGCTAGCTACATTTGTTCATATGATAACAAAAATGAGAGCTTAACCCCTTCAATTTAGGGGTAATGAAGCCTCTGATCATGTAGCTTCAACATTTTGATAATTTTGATCTCTTTTGTGCTTAAAGGAATGTTGATGTGATTTATTGTTTCATGTTGAATTTGATAGTCTATGTTGTTCATAACAAATAGGCTATGCTTAAACAATCACAAGCAATAATTACCTCTTCATCTACATATGATGATGGTAATGAAGTGAATGTGAAATTAAAATTTGATGGCCTATATTTCTAAACAATAGTTAATAGGTCATGCTTAAAATAGATTTCATTTTCAACTTTGTTGTTGTTTTCATGAGAGTTAGTAAGTGATTTAAGGGGTGTGTTATAGTTTGATGGCTTACGTTGAGCTAATTAATAGCACAAATAAGCCATACTTATGATAAACACATCATTTAAACTCACTTATGACCAAAAAAGAGATCATAATTTCATTAATTGTTGAATTATATGATCTAGAGAGTGGATTTATCTCTAAATTGTCATTTAACTCTCATATTTTTATCTATTTTTCTTTTGCTAGTTTTTGTTAGTTTCTTACATTTTTAGTTAATCACACTTTCAACTTTGGTTAATTTGATTGAATAGAATTTTGAAAATCATCAATTCCCTGCGGATCGACTCGTATTCGCCACGTACTACAAGTGTACGCCGTGCGCTTGGTTGTAAAAATATGCACATTTACGTGCACATCAAATACCCCTACACTTATCTTTTTATTTGTCCTCGAATAAAGGAAAAGCTAAGATAAATTCATTTTCATAGGGAGCAAGATTGCATTGAGCGTATGCAACAAGCCGTTAAACCTCTGGGTGTCCCCAGTAGGACGAGTGTTGTCTCGTGAGGGTTTTCAGCGGATACTACCCACAAAATCCAAATGCATAATGAAAATATTTACAAAATGCAAGATTTATTTACAAAGAGATGAATGCGAGTTTTTGAAAATATTTACAATGAAGGATTTACTTTTAAATTAACACAAATAAGTTAAATATAGGTTTGGTTATTATCTTGAAAACTTAAGTCATTTACTCATCAAAATTTCCAATAAAAATTAAGTTATCATAACAAATAGACTATAGTTCAACTCGTTGTTTCGGTTGATAACAAAGTGTAATTATAAAATGGATCCTTAGTTGATTATCAAAGTTTATCAAAGTGGTATATTCATTTCTTTTCAATAACAAGTCAAATCAAATAAGTTTAAAAAAATAGTGCTAGGATTTCAATTGTTTACTCTCTCCATTTTTTTCTTTTGGAAATTTTATTGATATTAACAATATTTATATATGCCTAACTCAGATAAACTGAGGCCAGACATATTACCCATTCACTGTCTTACGGACTTACGTAAGGGGAATACAGAGCGTGGCGAGTGAACACACAAGTGTGAACACCTATTGACTGTAGGCGTTATTAGTAAAATAATTTTTATATACACACACCTAACTCAGATAAACTAAGGCCATATATACCGATCGTGCACTGCCTTTCGGGCTTACGTGAGAAGGGTACAGAGCATGGCGAGTGAACACACGAGTGTGGACACATGACTCTAGGTGTTAAAAATATATACATATATACAAGAAATATCTTTTGTATATATATATATATTTATTTTTCGTTGTTTTTTTTTCGAAGAGAGAGTTTTGCAAAATCATCTTAGCACCATTTAACTTAGAAGACAAAAAAAATGTTATATCCTTTACTTTAAATTCACCACTTTTTAAAGCAAAGATTTTCAATTAGGATGTATTTCACAATTAACACGTATGAATCTTCCTATATACTAGTTAAACCATTGTTATTTGTAATCAAACTTCATTTTTATTTTTGTCAAGACAAATAAATTTTCAAAAATTTCAATTTAATTAACCAAAACCATATATTTATCCTATAGTGTTTCTTTAAAAATAAATCAAAAATGCTTAACAAAATTTTTTTTTTGATATTTTTTCTAAAAAAAATTTGGAAAGAAAAAATAAAAATAAACCATGAAAAATTGAAAAATGATGATGGGTCTCCCCCCACACTTAATTTTGACTGTGTCCCCACAGACAACCCAAGTGGAAGGAGAAAAATAAAAATGAAAACATGACCTTTATTTAAATGAAAATTAACGGTATTCGCACGAGATCAGAAAGTATATCGTCAAAAAGTAAATGAAACGGTCTTCCAAAAACCGATTCATTTGCCTCGTCAAGTATACGAGACACAGCTTAAGCTTGAAAAACCAAATCGTAAAAGATTTCAAAGTTGAAAGTTGATTTGGAAAAACGAATGTCGTTTTATTGGAAACCGTACAAGTTGTTTTATTTTCGATGATTTTCGGGGTTAATAAAATAATTGATTGAAATTCAAGTTTATTTTCACCAAGTTGAAGTTCAAACTTATCATTGAAAATTCTTCAAAATTATCGATTTCAAAATCAAAATGGTGATGTAAATCTTCCCCTTCAGAATTTAACAACTCATTTTCAAAAATTCCAAAGAATTCGTGTTCGTTAAATTCGTCTTCCTTTGTTTGATTATCAACAATTTCATCGCATATATTAAGTTCAAAATCCAAAGTTGTCGTATTCAAAATTTTGAAATCGTGAAAAGGAAGATTGAATTTCAAATTTGGTTCCACACACTCAAAAGAATTGAAATCCAACTCAATTACTTTGTTTTAGACAACTTCATTAAGATTATTATTTTCAATTTCAAAAGTTGTTATTTGAAAATCGGTGATTTGGGTAAAAGATGGATTATCGTTTGACTCGTCACACGTTGGGATTTGATTTTGTTTATCACGTTGTTTCATATATGTTTCAAACAACGAATCTGTGTGATCATCGTAAATTTCATTCATTTGTTCAACAAAATCCAATTTATATTTATTAGCCTGAGGATTTTCAATTTGGATTTGTTGAGAACAAAAATTTTCACTTGCATCATAGTCGAGATTATTCCCATTGCCAAAATTATTTGAAAAGTGGATCACATTTTCGTTTTGATTTTGAAATTCATTTTGGAGTTCAAAATTGAATTGGCATGGGCTATAATCGAAATCATTTGAATTTTGAATTGAATTCAAATTTTGACTATTTTGAAAACTTCGACTCGAATCAATGCACAAATATGAATTACACAAATCATTTATCTCTCGAATTTGTTGTGTAGAGAGTTCGAGTAAAGATGAAATCATTTCAATGCTATTTTCGAGATTCGAGGGTTGTTCGTCATTTTGAAAATTTTGTGGTTCGAAACTCAAATCGTTTAAACAATAGTTGTTGTTGAAATATCCATAAGAATTTGGTGTGAAATTATATGGATTATATTGATTTTCACAACTATCATAGAATTCATGTGAATATGGAAATTCAGACATTGTCAAGAATATTTTTGGTTTTTTTTTTGTAAAGGAAAAATATTTACATATAGAATTTATTTTTCAAAAGGATTTTTGTTTAGTTTTTTAGTTTTTTTTTGTTTTTAATAAGATTTTTTTTTGGATTTTGGTTTTTCTAAAAAAAATTTGGATTTTTGAAATTTCAAAGGAAAAGGATTTTAAAATTTTAGAGGAAAAGATGAGGAATATTTACAATTTTTTTAGTTTTGGATTTTGAAGTTTTTTTTATATATAAATGCATGAACTAATGCAACTAAATGAATGCAAGGTTAATTACAAATGATTTATCCTAAGTTAACCCAAAATTGTATAATCACACTCTATCTTAAATCAACAAGATAGTTCTTAGCCAGGTAACGGGCAGGAGTTATCGGTGCACCACGAATCACCGTAGCAATGCAGCCGAAGGTTTAAGTACATTTAGAGGAACAACCACTATAATATTTACAAATCACCGTAATATTTATAAATGGCTATTACTCTGCCGTAGCCTAGACACCAAGAAATTAAATTGTTCAAAGAAGACAACTTGTTAATATACAATTAAGTGTGTTATTATTAATCAAATTCTAAGATGAAATGCAAAACTGAAATTAGACGTGTATTAACAATGCAACTACAAATGGATTTTTTTTTTGAATTTTTCTTTTATAAAATGCAAGCAAACAACAATGCAAGGCAAATAAAAACAATATATATAGCAACCAAGCAGTTTTTTTTGGCAAGCAATGCGAAGCAATTATTTTTAGCAAGCAGCTCCTTTCCTTTTCTGCTTTTGCAACCTGAAAATAAAAATAAGATATATATACACAGTATTTTTTATATCGAAGAAGAAACAAAAATAAACGAAAAACAAAACAAATTAAATCAAACCAAATTCAAAACAACCCCCTTTTTTTGGCAAGGAAAAACAAAAACAAATTTAAAACAAAATAACTTGTTTTTTTTATTAAGAAATAAAACAAACGAAACAAAAAAAACTTTTTTTTTAGGGAGAGACTTTTTTTTTGAAAAGGAAACTTAAAAGTGAAGTTTTACTTAAAAAAATTTTGTGAAGGACTTAAATAAATAAAGTAAAAACCTAGATAAACTAAACTAAAAAAAATCTAAACCACTGTTCTTTCCGGCCAAACAACAAACGAGATAACCCACAAACCCAAATATAATCAAAACTCCTCCCGTTCTCTCTAAAAAAAATCACAATTCAGTCCCACTTAAATCGAATTCAGCTCCACTTAAAATCGAATTCAGGTCTACTTAAAATCGAATTTAGTTCCACAAAAAGTCACAATCCCGTTCTCTCGATATTTGAATTCGGTTCCTCTTATAATCGAGTTCGAGTTCAACTTAAAACTTTGGATTGATCGAGGATTAATTTGGGTCCTCGGATTCTTGCGAATTTTGTGGTTTCGAAATAGATTGCAGGTGATGAGGAGGCTGTTGAATTGGGATTGCCATGATTTAACTGCAGGTGTCAATGTGAAAGAGGGCAGTTCGAATTGAGGTTGGTCAAGGCTCGTTGCTGAGGTTGTAGTCGCGTTGTGGTGATGCTCGAGTGCACTTGTGAATGGTATGTGAAAGGCAGTTTTTTTTGTTGAATTCGGTAGCAGGACAGTAAATGGGAGAATGTGTTTGTTTCAAGCAAGTGGATGGTAGTGGCTGATGGCTTGTTGTTCTGGTTTGTATGTGCACGTTGGTATTGACTTCGATATGGATTGGCGTGTTTGTGGGCCGCAACGGAGTCAAGGACGAGATGCAACTGGTCAGATGGGTTGTTGTTGCACTGTGTACAATGGCAGGGCAGAAATTATTTTGGAAGTGGGAGTTTGGTATTTGTATTTGCAGTATTGACAGTGGTTGAAATATGAGATGGAGTTGCAGTTTGTTTGACTGGCTGGCGATTGATGACTAGAAGTGGCTCTGATCAGTTGTGAAGACTGAGCTGTTTGTTGATTGTGATGGAAGCTGCAGTTTGGGTCTCTCTGGTGGTCAGTAAGGACAGAACAAGTTGGAAATGAGGGGATTGTTGTGGTTGCAGCAATATAACCATCTTTGAGAGAACTATTTGTCCAGTTGATCGATTTCTACGATCTTTGCACGAAGGGTCAACGGTAGCCATTTGAATTCTAGCATTTTGGCCATCTCCTTTATCAACATCGTTAGGCAAATCAACGAAATTCATATTATTCACGGCATGTCATGTCAATTCAATACCAACCTGAAAAGATAGTTCGGTACCGACCTATGCACCGCCAACCTGAGCACTACCTATTCCATTTTTTAAGGTTCCAACCCCTTTTTCTTTAATTCTCTGCTTTCCTTCTCTATGATTTTCATCGGATAAAGAGGAACTATCTTCTTCTGGGTCAGAAGGCTAAGGCGACAATTCCTTCCTGTTCCTTCTACTACCTTGAGACGGTTGGGTCATCAAATCCAAGTTTTCTTTCATCTGTTTCATCATAACACTATGGCTTTCAAGCAGCTTATTGTTCATTTCTTTCATCATCTTATCCAATTTAACCCTAGTGATTATATCTGAAGCACTCTGGATTTTAGTAGTTCTGGCTGAATGGTTTCTTCAATGTGCTGAGGGTTAGCATTATCAGCATCGTCAATGGGCTTGGATGCAGTTGATTTTTCCTTAGTATTCCTTAGAGCCATTTCTTTGGTAGATCCTGTGATAGACTCTAACGAAATCACGGACCTCTGGAATAGAACTTGTAGATCTACTTTATAGATTAAAGCAATCCAAAGGTTGAAAATAGATCTAAACAGCGAGACGTTGGAGCTTTTAATGAAAGCACCAAAATATTTGCACGAAAAGTTGGCACAAATACCCTAGTAATTTGTAGAAGAAATAAAATGAAAATTTTAAATGGAAAATAGGTAAAACTAGCACATAACAGTTTATATTGGTTGGGTTAAATTCTGTCCTACGTCCACTTAAGCTTTGTTAAAGAGTTCTTCAAAATTTTGCAAGTGAGATTTTATGGATCGGTGATGATCTAACAAATAGCTATAATATTGCAAAAATTTAGAACATAGAAAAAAGAATCTCAAAATAGTGCCTCTCATCTCTTATTTATATATGAAGATCGACGAATTTGTCTCCACCACATTCTCCCCGGTTCTCCACATTTCGAAGAAGGTTTCCTGAAGAGATTGTGGCCAAATCAGCATGTAGATTCAGGGTTCGGTACCGACCTGAGCGCCTTGGTTCGGTGACGAACCATAAGTTGGCTCGCTAAACTTGAATATTTAGCTTCTTTCTTCTTGGAACAATAGGCATGTATTGGTGGCGATCCATATTTCTTGGCTCGTTTGTCTTTGGACTTTGGGCATTGATTAACTTGAAGTCAGTTCCATGCACTTATGAGTTAATCTCTTGGATTGGTAAAGGTACAAGGATCCGTAGATCATTCATCATGACTTCATTTATGTGGCTTGAGTAGGTTGACATGGCTTCCATCTTGACTAGGCTACTAAAATCATAATGCTTCCATTTATGTTAGTTTTCAATAGATTTTAGATGGGGTTGGTTGTTTCAAATCAGTACTGATACAAGACTTAGTCTTGGATTTTCTAGTATGCACTTTGTCATCCCATTTCTTCTAATAAGTAGATGGTTTTAAGCACTTGGCAAGATTGTGGTTATATTTCTTGAGCATCAGTTAGGAATTGAAATTTGAAGTTATCGTTCTAGATTTCTAATTTTGTATCTAACCATTCAATTGTTCTGACTCATCCAGATATTGCTTAGTCACAAAGCTGGACAACAACGATCGTTGGTGTTTCATCGATGGCGGTTATCAAATGTCAGGCATCATAAAGAAAACCTAAAGCCTTAGGTGCCCATAACGATGAACCGTCCTCATTTGATTAAAAGTAGAAAGAAAGAGGCTTGGACTTGTAGATAGGACTAGGTGGTGGTTGGTTGGTTGCAAATACTAGCATAGGGGCTAGGCTTGCCCCCGAGTTAAGTTAGAATACTTTCTTAAATAGGTTGGGGGTAGTTCAATAATCTAGGTGACTTCTTATTGATTGTAGATGACTGAAGGCATTTCTACTAGTGGATGACAAACTCTGGGGTCCTCTAAGATTCGAGAGGACCAGATCAACCTTGCATGCACTCTAGCCTACTTCGACTGTGAGAATATTGCCCCTATGTATCCGTGACCGGAAGATCCGCCCAACAATCACCTACGGGGCTGCTTTTCCTGGTCACTCGCTTATATGAACGCTAGGGCGACTCTCCCTCTACACTCATTCTTCATCAAATTCTTAAATGCACATTGGTTCACGTCGGGTGAACTGGCCCCAAATAGCTATAAGCTTCTGGTTGGGCTGTTTATTGTTTGTTGCAAGGTGAATCTTCCTCAGTTCGATCCTATGCTTATTCATTTAGTTTTCAAGCTCTACCAGCAGGCAAAATCCAACCTGACCAGTTACTATCATCTTCAGTGCAACCCCTTTGATCTTTGGTCTCCCAAGCAAGGCACTAGCCTATAACGACTAGTTCTTCATCCCCATAACCATTAATCTGGACCTTCACACTTGGATCTTTAGCATGCCTTGTATGTTTTCCTTAACTTGAAGAAGAACCCTTTGATGATAGTCCCCTAATAATCATTTCTTCCCTTGTCACAGTGAGCCTCGCTGGGACTGGGGTAGATCTAACCATGTACGAGGCTACCTTCACTAGAACAAAGCAACTGAGGGCATAAACAGGAACCTGGCGATGATTTTAAATAATGAGATCCTTTTCCAGGTTGGATTGTTAGGCTCGAGGCAAAACCATGGGAGTAGGAGCTATCGTAGTGAGGACCTTTACTGTGTGACCA
Organism: Allium fistulosum; assembly: GCA_030737815.1. NCBI lineage: Eukaryota > Viridiplantae > Streptophyta > Magnoliopsida > Asparagales > Amaryllidaceae > Allium > Allium fistulosum. The sequence continues at coordinate 1,474,214,126 of CM060902.1, read as the reverse complement.
GCAATGTCGATAGGGATTATGATTAGGGAGGGGGAATAGAGGCGACTGGGGTGAAGGTAAGATAAGGACAGGACCACCGAGTTGGATTCGTGTAACAACCCTCTTTTCCGTATAATTCAAGCTAACAATAAACCACACATGTCCAACCCAAATCAAATGGAAAGACAGATAGTTAAGGAAAAGAAAGAAGAAAGAAGAAAGAAGAAAGAAGAAGATAAAAGAAACTAAAAACCACACAGAATCTCACAATCGCAGCGGAACAATATATAATATTATATCAATGATCTTTACAAAGAGAAATTGTTATATACATACTTCCATCAGCGTACAACAACAATCACAATCATCAATCTGGGCAGTTATAACAACCTGTCCTCACAATTGCTGATGATTTCAACAACAAATAGCGGAAATAAAACATATACGTAAATACGATTTGAAGACTCCAACTCATCTTTTGAGCTCCAATGCATCCATAGCAAAAATCTGTAAATATGATCGGTCTGACCCGAGCATTATAATAAAATAACACCCGAGTCAGTCTGGAAAACCAGCGTGAGAAAACACACCCAATTGGACTTTACAGTTATATAAAAACCTTTGGAAACAAAGGTATCTCGTAAGACCACGCCGCACATAAACATGGATGGGTTTTTACCTTACGATGGCCAAAACCATTCATATGAAATTCTCTGATATTATAATAATGTCTATTATACAAATACTTATCAATCATAGCTGAAATTGTTAGATTAATTAAATTCTAGCATACTAGGTTCTACAACCAAAACCGAAGACTCGTATTGGAGAATGGATTCCAACTATGAAAGGGTAAGGGTCTATCCACCGAATCCGTACACCTGTAGATCAAGTGTACGGGAGGCTACAACACGTTGCACCTCTGCTACTCAGGACCGGCACTACCCCTTTCTCGAGTAGCACCGAATATGATCACCCCACGGTTGCAATCAACAACCACACAATGGGATCCCGAAGCATACATGAATATCGCTCTAGATTTGGGATGATCATACCTTACTTGGGTGCGACCCACTTAGCCCTACCGCATGTCCCTACTTTATTCATTTTTCGGGTGTGAGGCTCGAAGAGGCCACGCTCTTACCATTTATATAGCACTTCCTACTTGGAATGCTAACACTGCCCTCCAGGCAACAATACAATATCAGCATTCATCCATACTAGTTCGTTCTGGGACTGAACGAAACAAATTGAGAGCTCCTTCTCCAATTCCATCATCTTCAAGATGTCTTCACTTCGAATGCTTAAGTTGGATCGAAGTGGTTTTTGGATAACATACCCGATCTCGGTCTCTTCGAAACAATTTTCGATAATTCTCAGTAAACTCAACCCTGGTTCTTTAGGAAATAAACAGTCAAAGATAAGATCGGAGATCACCTCCTAATCGTTAGTGGATGGATTTCCATATCATTGTCCTAGGAGAACGAAACGAGATTTCCATGCACAGTACAGCATCACTGGAGATGATTGTGCCACATAACTCACGTGTTTCTCCTAGATATTTCCGAAGTTACTTTTGGGTCAAAATCTGATAGGCGATTATTTAACTATCGAATAACAAACATTCAATCAGGAATTTAATTCCATGAAAAACAACATTGGTTAAGCACCAAGCAACACTAGGCCTTTATAAATTAATCCTTTATTAATTAAATACATCTTGTAAATGCTTGTATCAAAATATTTTTACAAAGATATATTCACAACCCTTATATTTTCAATACTTAGAAAATATCCATACACTTATCTCATCGGTATAAGTATTTTTGCCAAACAATGAGGAAGATCTCTATTTTACCAAATTCTAAAATCATTTATAAACTCCATTATAAATTTCCAAAACCATTTATCAACCATTTATAAATTATTTCTCAGGTCATTTATAAACCCTTATAAAAACCATGCAATTATTTATAAATTCTTTGTATAAATCTACAAACTCATTTCTAAAATTCGTTATAAATATCCATATATTTATAAACCCCTTTACCTTGTAGAAATCTTCTTTTAAATCTTCAACCATTTTATAAGCTCCTTTTATAAAAATCCAAGTTCGTTTACAAAACTCTATTTATGAATATCGAAACCATCATAAATGAATAATTATTATTCTTTTAACCTCTTAAAAATAATAACTAATAATTCAAACCATTTGGATAAAATAATCATTAATCTTTACCATATAAATAATAATAATAAATTGCCAAAATATCATTATTATTAATTTCAAACCATATTAATAATTTAAATAATTAACCCTTTAAAATATTTAAATATTAATAAACAACTTTAAAAAATATTAATATGAGTAACCAACTTTTTGTACATAACTTATTTCCTTGATACAAATCCATATTTAAATCTTCAACCCAATCATTCCCATATTTATAAAACTATTTTTATAAATCTCCTTTCGTTTTTATAAAACTTCTATTTTATAAAATTCCTTTATTTACAAAGTTCTATTTATAAATCCATTCTTTTATAAAACAAATTTTACTATCAAAATCCACTTATAAATCCATTTCTTTATTAATCAAATTTATTTATAAAATCCATTTACAAATCCATTTACCCAACAAACTTCAAATCCATTTGCAAAATATTTATAAATTCCTTTTATAAATCTATTTCTTTACTTAAAAAATATTGCGTCTATAAATCCTTTTTATAAACTTATTCAAAAATTCCAAATCAAAGTATTTCTCAAAACTATACTTTTATAACATCAAAAATCATAACTTTTTATTTTTTTAAAAACAAATCCATTCCTTTTAAAAATTTAAAAATCATTAAACATATATACTTTCAAAAATCACTTCGAAATCCTTTTTACATCAAAATCATCATTTTCAGTATTTCAAAATACCAAAATTGAGGCCTAGTGCTACTAAAGCACTAATTAAGAAATATCATATCCATGTCATCGATATGGCATTCAACCAGTCATATATCACTATATATATGAAATTAAAATCAACAATATGAGGAATCCTATTGGATCACTCAACCTGTCCCCCTACATCACATACAGTATATAATCATAAAAATATAAATCGACCGCTTCGAGGTGGGATTCGTATACAGGGTCATCCACTCTTACACGGGAATGTAATAGGGCCTCATCCGCTCCAATATGCCGGAATATATCCAGTCCAACTAATAATAATTAGTAAATTATCCAAACAGTCAATAACTATCAATAATAAATATCTGAACATATAATAGATAATTTTTATCAACTAAAAATATTCCTGGTTAACCAAAAAGGTGAGATTAACTCACTTTGGTTTCAATAGTCGAAAAAACGTTCCGTTTTGAATTAAAACTGAACAAACTTTCAAATTTAACCCAAAATTCCAACTAGCTCCAAATTCGTCCAATCCAACTCCATAGCGTAGTGCTGGCTGATACGTACGCAACGCAACTTGTCGCACTTGAAATGGACCTTGAACGAACATGTTATGAATTATTGAATATTTGCATATAATTAAAACAATAATTAACATAAATAAAATAATTTAACTTTAAACATTACTCCTCTTCCCTCCCAGGCACACAGGCCATCGCTTGTTCTTCCACCACGCTATCGCGATATTTTTATTTTTTTTCTCGTTCGAAAACTTGCGCCGCCCACTTGATCCGCCGCCACCTGTTCCATCGCGCGCCTCCCCAACGCCGACTTGCCGCCGCTCCAGCCACGACCCCACGTGCGCATATGCGAATTTTGTTTTTTTTTCTTCTCGAACGCCACTAGCTCCAGGCCGTACGTCGCCGCTCCGCCCAGCACCCTCCAATTGTGCCACCTCCCCATCGCCTCGCGCCTCCATCGCTTGCGCGCGCTTACGAACGTGACCAAACCCATGAAACTACAGTCGAACGTGGTCATTTTTCGGTCGCCTCGACTCGTCATTCGACGATCCGACCGTAGGATAGCTTCGTATCGTTGCCCTCTTCATTTCTCTAGTTGAAGTCGTTGGCTAATTTCGCCTCTCGAGGCTCCAATCAACGTCGGCCATTGGATGGTGGATTTTAATGGCGGCTGCAATTAAAAGCTAGGGTTTGGTTTGCAAATGAAAGGAGTTGATGGGTTTTATAGAAAATTTACTCAGCACTATTCATCCGTGAAAATTTCGAAGCGTGCCGCCTGGCGTTCTATATGTTATACTCTTATTCCGAACACAATGGAATATATATCAAGAGCTAATTCCATCATATATAGAAGTTAACTTTTCAAAATAGAATTATATTAATAAAAATTCCTTAAATTAATTTCTACGCATTTCGATCTTGCATGCCCAAACAGTACGTCCAAACGACACGAAATTCGACAGCATATAATAATTCACTATTACGGATCCGATGAAATTGGTTTCGTCGAAATTCGAGATAGTGCCTCGGAAGGCTATTTTTACACGTTAATTTAAACAAGTAATTCCCAAAATTAGTTTATTCGCTTTTAAATCAAATTTAAAAGTTCACTAACCTCCTTCTTATTCAAATAGAATTTAAATCAACTTTTGAAATCATTTTCGTTCATAATCCAGATTTAATTATTTAAACAATTCTAATATTAAATTCAACAATTTAATTGTCAAATAAATCTCTATATTTGAAATTCAAGTTATTTAATTTTTAAAATTAACTTTTCAATATTTAAATTAAATTAAATTTCCAAATTCAAATTACTGAATTTCTGGGTCGTTACAATTCTGGCCAAGGCTGGGGAAGGGATTGGGGTTAGTGAGAATCTTTCAACGCGCCCATCCTGGAGGACATCATGGTCCATCAACATGATCCTGTAATAGATTGGTCACGCAATTACACTAGCTCGTTAGAGATGCTCGAGCCAGAAGTGATAGGCGATTGTGCGTAGGAGCTAGACATGTCGACCAACGAGGGCTTCTCCTCCGGGAACCCTACCGCCCGTGGCTCTCTAGAACAAGTAACCTAAAACATGCCCCTTAACACAAACAACCTTGAGAGGGCACAGCTTAGCAGTAGTAGAATGGAGTCTCCCTACCCTCTTTTAGCTTTGTGCTGCGTCCCTTTCAATTTCTTCCTTTCTTTTTATTGACTTGCACTTGTGTTTTTTCATTGGTATGTTTAGGTTTGGGTGCCTTTGTTGATGTTGCTACCATGAAGGGAACCCAATCAGTAAGTCCTGCCTCAACACCCTGTATATGTGCTACTCGACCATAATAACTTGACCCCAACACCTTGCTGCATATGCTGACAAGGTCCCGGCCACCCATATGGAGGAGGGCTATTTTTCCGCTGCATGACCTGACATCGAATAATGAGGTGCTTGTCAAGGGGGACCAAAGATAGGAGGAGGTGGAGCAAGGAAGGTTGTCCCAAAGGCCTTAGATTTCGGAGCTGAAGGGTTCTGGAAGTGGACTGACATATGGTCTTTCTAAGGAGGTGGACTTGAGTAGGCTCCGACAGGGGGTGGATATGCTTAAGGTAGTGGGATTGACCATTTTGAAGGTGGTTGAGGCAGATGATGGACTTCGAATGCCGGCGCCTGTGGCTGCTAGGGTTACATCGAAGGTCATGTACAACAAGCACTAGACCAGGTTGGTTTGGGAGACTCATCCCCTGACGCGGTTCTCAACTCCAAGCTGATAGAAGCTTATTTGGTAAGGATCTTCATACTTGATGATTTTTTCTCTTCAAGCCTTAGACTTGGAACTGCTAATTGTATAGGTCATGGCATGAACCTTTCACATGCATTTAGGTATGACAGACTTAATTAAGCAGGTGGAGGAGGAGAAGGTCGTGCACAAGCGGGAGGAGTTAGAGAAAAGGGCTCAGGATGTTGAAGGGGAGCTCGAGGCTTATGAGAAAAGGGCCTTGAAGGCGGAGGCCCCTCGGAATGCGGCCAAGTAGGTTAGAGACGCCACTATCAATGACCAAGCCGAGGAGAAAACGAGGTGGGAGACTGAGCTCCAGCAGATGAGGATGGATTTGGAGGTGAGTTGCAAGAAAGTGGAAGAGATGAGGGAGAAGCTATAACAACACATGAACTATGCGACTCAGGAGGAGATCATGAAAGAGAAAGATGTCCTAAGTGATCAGAGAAAGGAGAAATTGACCAAGATGTTAAAGCATATTTTCTCATCCAACTACATCCTCCCATTGTTGATTTCCTTGATTGCCCCAGAACGGTGTGTAGAAGTTCGTACTGAGGTTGCTGTGGAAGTTGCGGAGATCGGGGTGGTTACCCCGGCAATCCTTACCCCATAGCAGATTGCCTGCCTGAGGGTCAAGCGAGCTCGTTGCTCCAGATACCCCATAGGTAGACATGGAGTTAATTTACGATGATTACGGCCATGTTATGGGTGTTTTATCCCCTCCCTCCTGTAAGCTTTTGAGTTGGTCATCTTTTTGTTTTTTGGATGATGTATCGGTCGGGTTGTGACCACGTTTGTAAATGTTGAATATTACTATTGTCTTTTCCTATGTTGAAAATTGTCATTGTTGACTGGTTTATCTCTGTGAATTTTCTATACTAGCTATGCATTTCTTTTTCTAATCATTATGCATGCATGAATATATACTTGAATGCCCCCACATTCTTACCTTTTATAGTTCAAAATCGAGCGACTCTGATGCCCCTGGCATTTTTATATTAAACACATAGATAATCCATGCACAATATCATAAGAAAGTATGATGAAAGCAAAGACAATCCAAGCAAAATAAAACTTATCACTTAATGAAGTTGTCAGGCCGCATTATTGTGCGATGGGTGTGACCTGTTGCGAGGAACCTTTGGGTGGTCACCTAGTGCTTCTAGTGATGGAGGAAGCATTGATTGACTTATGATTCCCCATAGAGCGGCACTACAGATGCCTGGTTCGGGGATACGACATAAGTAACTATGCTGCTAGGGCACTAGTGCCCATCCACTAGGGATATGGGGAACACCATAGGAGGACAAATTAGATCAACTGTGGGGTGGTCTCGTCATTGGTTCATCGATGCCTCCGATGAGGAAGGAAGCATTGAGTGGCTTGCACACCCTCATTGAGTAGCACTACATATGCCTGGTTTGGAATTATAATATGGGTAACTGTGCTACTAGGGCACCAGTGCCCTGTTCCACCAGGGAGACGAGCAACATCATGGGTGAACGAATCAGGTCCATCATAGAGCTGGTCTTGCCATCGGTTCGTCGATACCTCCAGTAAGGAAGGAAAGGTTGAGTAGCTTATGCAACCCTATAGAGTAACACTACGAATGCCAGATTTGGAGTTACGACGTGGTTAACTATGCTGCCATGGCACCAGTGTCCTATCCTACCAGGGAGATGAGCAGCATCATGGGCGAACGAATCGAGTCCACCGCAGGATTAGTCTTACCATCTGTTCGTCGATGCCACCAGTGAGGAAGGAAGCATTAAGTGGCTTACACATCACCATGGAATAGTTTCTTGGGCATTTCCCAATTGTAAAGGTAGGTTTTTAGGCCCAACCCCTTCAAATAGTCATGGCTCTAGGCCGCCCTAATGATGGCGGGAGCCCAGATATGTTGTTTCCAATTGGTTAGCCCTGTCATTACTCGGATCTAGAATGTTTCAAGGATGTCCTATTCCACATTCCACATACCCAAAGGAGTTGATACAATCCCCATTACATTATAACAATGGAAACACTTCACAACCTAATAATAGTGGCTTATAATCTTCACATATAATATGCCCGAAGATGCTTCGAGTTCCATGTGCAAGACACATTGGAACCATCAGGATGAAAGTACACACGGATCGTATAATATGGCTTAAACATGTATTCAAGTGTATAATCAAAACTAAGGCTTACTAACTAGCAGAGTATAGTAAAGTAAATAAAAGCAATCATGCTAGGATTTTTATACTTGTTCGAAACTCCCATCCTACGTCCAGTCCCAAACTCTTTTTGAAATTAACTAACCAACCCTCACTTAACCTGGAGGAACAAGTATCTTACAAAATACCTGAGTAGCCGAACAGGACTTCAACCTTCATCTAAAGATCTCCAATCGGACTTCGCAAAACAAGAATAATTCTCTGACTTCTATTGAGTTATTGATAACTCGAATAGAGTCAATTATAGTACAAGACTTCCTATAATCTACTTGATGATTCAAGATGCGTGCTCCATGATTATGGAAGTGTAGCAAATGATTCTTGAGTAAAGAATAAGATTTTAATGCAAGAATTTTTAAGAGTGCTCAAGAGACAATAGAGATCAAGAAAGTGAATTGAGAAAGTTAGAAATGATTTTAGATGTTGATCTCTATATATAGATATCAAAGAGTTACGTTGAATAGTTGTAATCATTCAATTGCAGCCATTACCATTCATAGAGATGCTCATGAACGATCGCAACTATTAGAGATGACTTTTCAAAAAATAATCATTACAGGATAAACAGTCGACTTAGTATAGAAAGTCAGTCTACTGAATAAGAATTTTGAATTACACGAGAAAATTAGAAAACCAATATGTATAATAAAATATTAAAGTTCAGTCGACTGAATATATTCTCAGTCGACTGAGGGCAGTCGATTGAGAATACTATTCAGTCGACTAAACAATGTAAAACTTGTTTTCATAAAATTTTGCTTTTCAAAACTTATTAAAACTCTTTGATAATTACAAGCATTTGTATGCAGGTGTGTGTGTCTGTGCATATGAACTACCAAGGAGATTTTACAAGAGTATCTAGGACCAAATACATACATTCAACTTAACGAACCATATTTTTGTAGCTTTTAAAATGTAGATGATCCATCTTGCTTTTTCCTTGATTCTTCGATTCAGTAACTTGTTATACCTGTAATATACTAGATATACATAGAGATATAGTTGTGATCATTAAAACATAAAACTGGGGTTCTAACCGGGATTCGAGATGTAGTACACGCCATTGGTGAGTGCTGCAATGATTGCATATGGGCCTTTCTAGTTCGGCCCTATGACTCCTTCGGCTAGGTCCTTAGTGTTGGCAAAGACACGGCACAAAACCAAGTCATAGATTTTGAATTGGTGGAGATTTACGCTCGCATTATAGTGCTTGGCTACCTTTCTTTTGTATGCCTCCGTATGCAGTTCGGCTTTACTCTTTTTCTTCCAAACTGTCAAGTTTGTGCTTAAGAATCTCTCCATTTTTCTCAAGATCGTGAGTGAGATGCCTCGAAGATGGTATGTCGACCTCGATGAGTATCATAGCTTCATACTTATAGTCCAAAGAGAATGGAGAGTGGCATGTTGATATGTAGTTGGTGGTGCAGTATGACCAGAGTATGAGCGGCAGGTATTTGGCCTAGTTTCCCTTGGCCTTTATGAGGTGATTTTTCAATGTTGCCTTGAGAGTTTTGTTTATAGCCTCGACATATCTATTAGCCTACAGATGGGCAACTAAGGAGAAGCACTCCTTTATTCCATTCTGGTTATAAAGTCCTGGGAACAATCCACTCTCAAACTAGGTTTTGTTGTCGGTTACGGTCTTCTTTGGGAGTCTGAATTGGTACTTAATGTTATTGATCACAAAATCAAGAACTTTTAGCATAGTAACCCTAATGAGAGGTTCAGCATAGACCCACTTTGTAAAGTAGTTGATGGCGACAATGGCATGGTTGTACCCGCCCTTTGCTTTCGATAGTTTGTCGATCAAGTCAATCCCTCAAGTGTTAAATGGTTAGGGGACGTCATAGAGGTCAAGATATTGGAGAAGGCTCTTAGAATTTTGGAAAACCTTTGGTGGCGGTTGCATTTATTCACATAATTCACTGTGTCTTTGATCATGGTGGGCCATGTAATACCCTTGATGACCAGCTTTCTTTTTTAGTCTCTACCTCTCAGTGTGATCTCTATAAAAACCTTCGTGGGATTTCTTAAATATGTGGGCGGCCTCTTCGTTCATCACACAACTTTGGAAGGGATTCAAGTATCACCTTCGACGTAGCTTTGCATCCATGATAGTATAGTGGGGTGCCCTGTACAAGATCCTTCGGGCCTTTTTTCTTTCAATTGACACATCGCCACTTTTGAGATATTTCATTAGCAGTGTCATCCAAGAGTCGAGGTTGGCTTCATCGAAATCCATAATGATTTCCCCTAGTTCAAAGAAAGGGGCCAGACGCACTTCCATTGAAAACAAAGGGATGTCTTCTCAAGATTGCTGGCTGCCTTGGCCAAGTGGTCGATCTTGGCATTCCTCTCACGAGGGATCTATTCTATCTTAAAACTTACAAATGTGCAAAAGCTTCTTGGCCTCTTCTACATAGAGGGCCAATGTCTTGCCCTCGACCTGAAATCACTCCGCAATCTAATTGATAACCAATGAAGAGTCATTGAACACATGCAATGGTTACACTCATAGTTATTTAGTCATCCTGAGATCGACTAGGATGACTTTATATTCAACTTCATTGTTCATGGCCTTGAAGCCGAGATAGACGGCGAGCAAAATTCTTTACTATTGGGCGTGATCAAAACCATTCCTGCCCCTCACCCTTCTTGTTAGACGTGCCACATCAACATATAGTTGTCAAGAAACCACGTTGTTTGTTGTCACCTTGTTGCCACCGTCTGAGCTAGAGCACTCTGTTCTGAAATTGGCTACGGTTTGGCCCTTGATCGAGGGCAAGGGTAGAAGGTGAAGTTATGCTGCTCAAGCTCCATAGACCATTTCAACAGTCGACCGGCTGTATTGGGCCGGCTCAATACTTTCTTTAGTTGCTAATTGGTGAGAACCTTAATGGGGTAAGCTTGGAAATACCGCCATAGACGCCATGCGACCGTTAACAGGAAGTAAGCTAGCTTCTCTAACCTAGAATATCTTGTTTTTAGGGCCCGTTAACCTCTTTCTTACATAGTAAATAGGGCGTTAGGATTTATCTTCATCGTGGATCAAGGCATCACTAATTCAATGGTTAATCACCGAAAGATATAAGCACACATCTTCCCCGTCAATAGATCTCAAAAGTATGGGAGGAGTGGCCAAGTGTTTCTTTAAATCTTTGAAGGCTTCGGTGCAATCTTCACTTCTCACAAATGACTTCCCTTTATGATGAGGTCGAAGAAGGGTATATAATGGTCCGTGCCTTTTGATACAAAGTAGTTGAGTGTCATGATCATTCTATTTAGACTTTGCACTTGCTTGACCGTGCGTGATACCTACATCTCTTGAATTGCCTAAATCTTGTCAAGATTAGTATCGTTTCCCTTGGTACTTACCACAAAGCCATTTAATTTCCCAAATCATACTATAAAAGAATATTTCCTGGGATTGAGCTTCATGTTGTATCTGGGGAGGATGCCAAAAGTCTTGACCAAATTCTTCACATGCCCCCAGCCTTTTCAGAGTTAACCAACATGTCATCCACATAGAGTCGTTGATATGAAGCATCAGCATTGCAAAGGCCGAAAGGCATAGCCGGGTAGCAGTAGAGCCTAACTTGGTGATGAATGAGGTATGCTCCTTGTTAGGCCCATGCATGGCAATTTGGCTATACTCGGAGTAGGCATCATGAAAGTGAGTAGCTCATGTCCGCTAGTTATTTCCACTAACTAGTCAATGCAAGACAGAGGAAAACTGTCTTTAGATCATACCTTATTGAGGTTTGAGAAGTTGATGCAAGTTCTTCACCTCTATTGGGTTTTCAAACAAGTATCGGGTTGGCTACCCAAACAAGGTATGTTGCTTCGTGGACAAACACTGGTACAAAATCTACATGTTGCGTCGCCTTATTTGCGACGGTTTAGGTAAAAGCAGTAGCAATTAGTATTATTTACGTCGGTTCTTTTAAACAACCGTAGCAGTTGGTCCATGAAAAGCGGTAGAAAATTTTTAAAAAACAATTTGCGATGGTTGGCTTTCACAACCGTAGCAAATATATATAGGTCATATGCGACGGTTATATTTATAACCGTAGCATATATATGTTGCAAATGCGACCCTTATTCAAAATATATATTTAGATTCCTGGAAAACTGATTTGCGACAATTTTAATTTAAAACTGTCGCATATACTTATCCTAAAGTAAATTAACCAACCCGACCCGAACTATCAACTACTTCGTCTCTCCCTAGCTTTCTGCTACGTACCTAACTTCATAACCTAACTTAATTTCAATTACATCGAAAACACTTCGTCTCTGCCATCTCGATCCACATCCCCAAATCCCTCGAAATTCGCGCACCACAACCTCTCGTAAGCTTCAACAACCCTTCTGCTTCCCCAAAACCCACTGAAAAATGTCTGTTGATCTCATCTCAGTTTCTTCACAAGGAGCTTCCTATTAGAATTGTGAGAAGAGTTATTAAGCTTGAGAGATTGCCTTTTGGGTTGTCGGACAAACCTGCTGTGTTGAAAGTAAGTTTGATTTTGTTTACTTCAATTGTGTTTCTTGATTGATTTTACATGTGAATTCTAGGCTACATATAGTATTGGTAAGAATCACATAGATTTATGTGTTTATTTCCACCTTTGGAATATTTGAGTCATATTAATTTTTGTATAGTGAGATATCTGAAATGAGTTGTGTTTCTTGGTCTCGTTTCTCTTTGTTGCTTCATAGGATTTGATGAAATATAAGATGTGTGATTTTATAAAGCATTATTTAGTTTATGTTTAATCACCTTTTGAGTATCAACTAGCATTTAACATTGTTTATTTACGGGAATAACATACTTTTACATAGTTAAGGATGCAAGCGTTGCAAACTAGTCATTCTTATCATTTTATATATAATAATATGTTGTAGCTGGCCGTTAGCATTAGAACCATGTTGTAGCAAGAACCATGAAATGTAAACTAAGCATCTTGGTAACCTAGCTGTTCTCATTAGAACCATGTTGTGCCAAGAACAAAGAAACGTAAACCAATCATCTTGGTAATTAAGCTGATCGACTATATGAAAAATGTGGTTTACCTACGCCAAAAAGGCGTAGGCGGGGCGTAGGTAAATGCAGTAACTACGTAACCTCTACGCCAATTTTTACATGGGTAAAACTTGCATAGCTAATAAAATACCTACACTTTACCTACATCATCCGTTGGATTGTTTCCTACGTCTTCCTTACGCCATGATTTTTCTACGCCTTCCCTACGTCTCGTTGTTCCTACGGTTTTGCTACGACATTTTTACTTCTTTCTTACCCACGCCTTTCCTACGTCATCCATTTACCTACGTCTTCCCTACACCTTGTTTTTTTACGTTTTCTCTACGCCATTCTTACATATTACATTCGCTACGTCTTTTCTACGCCATTCATTTATCTACGGTTTACCTACGCCTGTGTTAACTATGTTTTTCCTACACCATGCATATGACTTTTTGCCACATCAATATTCCATTTACCTACGCCTTTCCTACGCCTTTTCTGAAGCAATTTTGATATATTACTATTGTGTTTCATTTCACCACATTAAATAGAAACTAAAATCAACTTATTACATATATATACACAGTCCAACAAAAAGATTATAATCAAATCATTCATCTTTAATTAAAAAAACAAATATCTCATTCATATTACAAAGTCAAACAATATTAATCAAGTTCTTATATGTTAAAATAATACGATAATATGTTCATGATACATGACATCATACAGTTACCACTAAAAATAAAAAATACCCTCATCCCTCATGACGATTGTTCAACTCTCCATCAAATCACCGTCGAAGAATCTCAGTGAGTTGTTCATAATGCATCTTTAGCATTTGAATCTCCCATTCTTTACGCTCCACTTTTTCCTCTAGTTTGGCTCTAGTCTGTACTTCTCCCTTATTGATGCTATAAGTGGCGTCTTTGTATTTCTGCATTTTATCAAATATTGCATCAATTTCTATATTCTAAACTATTTAAAATAATGTTTTGTTGAAAGTTTAAATATTTACTCCAGGGATATTGCCATAATATGGCCTACGATCCTTTCTTTTAGCTATAGCACCGGTAAGCATATCAAATACTTCTTTCTTGACTTCATAGGAAATATCTGTGCCTTGACTTTTCAATTCTTCGATTCTGGCTTGATATTGTGTCCGCATTTGTAATTTTCCAAATAAATTTTTATTAGATATATATATATATATATATAAGTAGAGATGTGTGCTAGGGCAGCTATTAAATACCGCATAATTAACATATACGTCTATATAACAACATTAGTAGTATTTTTATTATTATTATAACTTTCACAAATTTTGCAAATCAATGTTCCGGCTCTAAGTGATATCTTGTAACCTTGGAGCTACACATCCCAACCTTCTGTTAACTTAATGTACCTATGGAAGAAAATTAAAATGATCATAACTAATTTAATAAACTACATTCAATAGTTTCGTTGGATTCAAGAGCTGCACTTTCATTTTTACGTTGTTCTCAAATATATAAATTTCATTCTTTTATCCTATTCCAAATAATATATCATTGTTGAAATTATCACTTGGAAGAATTCACATATTAAACGCACATTCATGAAGTAACGTTATCAGAGAAATATAATAGCATATGTGATAAAGGTGCACTCTAAATATTACACATCATCATTAGTCATTCTTTCATTATGATCATTACTGTAATGTTAAGATTAAGATTATTTTTGAAGTTAGGAATGCAAAAGTGATGCAGCACTCACCAGAATCGAGCGATTCCTAGCTCGCGATGACGAAGACAATCCAGAAACCCTAGCTCTACGCCGCTCCAGTTTAGGTCGCGAACGACCTAACTCTACGTCGCTTCTAGCCCTAAATCGCGAGTCCTTATGTCGCGAGCAATTAGGTCGCGAGCTCCAGATTGGCATGCCGCATCTTTCTTATGTCGCTGAAAATTCCACCGTAGGTCGTGAGTGTTTCCAGATGCCTAGGTCGTTGATTGTTTCCAGCGACCTAACTTCATCCAGAAGGTCGCGTTTCATTCCAGAAGGTCGCAAGGAGCTTCAGAGGCCTTAGGTCGTTGTTTGTTTACTTTAGGTCACAAGAAGTTAAGTCGCGAAGCAGAGCCGAAGTCTGTTAGGTCGTTGATCGATATATATGTCGCGAAAACTTCGTTAAGTCGTACCATTTTTAGGTCGCAAAGTTCGTTAAGTCGTACCATTTTTAGGTCGCAAAGTTCTGTTAAGTCGTAAGTCGTTTGTATTCTTTATTTTAATCATTTGTATTGTACTGTGTAGCGGTCGAGTTGTATGTGTTGTAAGCCTATAAATAGGTGGGTTTGTGTCACTTGTAATAGTTAGTCAATTTGAATAAAATTTCTTTTGTGTGCTCTTGTGCCACCACTAAAATTGATAGTTGAGTGTTATCTCCTATCTCCACCTTCGGCATTCGAGTGCACTCGAATCAACGATTGTTGAAGCCAATTCACGGTATCAAGTGCGCTTGATCAACGTTCAAAGAATTGTAGATCTTCCTTCACGGCATCGTGCGCGATCAATGTGACGAAGATAGCTAGAATCCGGTATCTTTAAGATCAACGAATTTGGGCATTTGGTATTTTCAATCCACCGATTGCTACTTTCACCGTTTCATCCATTTTTGTTATTTGCCGCTGCGTCATTTGGTATCAGAGCTAGATCGCAAGGAGTTTGCGTAGATTTTTGGAGTTGGTGCGAGATTTGCATCATTTGGAGAATTGGGTTCTCGAGATTTTGAAGAGATTTGTTCGTTTGGTGATTTTTGAAGATTTCAACAAGTGGGTAGTTTTGATTTGAAGATTTTTAGATCGAAGTGAAGTTTTTGTTGGAATTTGTTGAAGAGTGATCATGTCTCTGAGAAGAGCTAACCGTTATCGCAACTAGGGATGGCAATGGGACGGGTCTAGAGTCCAAACCCGGTCGATCCGCCCCTGTTTTGGCCCGTCCAGACCCGCCCCATTGGGTCACTGGGGCGGGTAGACCCATGACCCGTTCTTGATTGCACCGGGTCTAGGGTCGGGTCGGGACTCGGCTGACCCGCCCCAACCCGACCCGCACTACTAACATCTCATGAAACTGCATTATTACTATAATGATTTATTAATCTTTTTACATATAAGTGATTCTAGCATAGATATTAAAATGTTCCAATCAATAATCTTTAGAAAAAATTAGAGTATTAAGTTGCGTCATTGATAATTATGCAATAACATATGTATATATTTTTTGAATTGTTATTGTAGACAACATTTTTATTAACTTCCCTTAAAGACATTGTTATTTGTATTTCATGTATTATTTGGTGATAACGAGTATAAACAAATAAATATATATATGTTGGTACATAATTTTGAATCAATACATAGAGACTTATCGGGTCTTGGGGCAGGTCGGGTCTACCTTGACCCGTACGGGTCCCAGGTACGGGGCAAAATTCCAGACCCGCACCGGGTCTACGGGGCGGGTCTGGGGCAAGGTATAAAAAATCCGGGACGGGCATAGGGCACTAAAAACCCGCCCCATTGCCATTCCTAATCGCAACGTTGATGCTTCGTATGGGAGAGAAGAGGCCGATGAGATAGAGCAAAGAATTAACGAAAACTTTAATGAGAAGCTTAATGAAGGAATTGGTCAATTAGAGAGAATGATGTTGGAGATGAATCAAAATCAGAGAAGGGTTTCACCTGAATCTAACCATGGGGGAAGTAGAGATTCACCACATTCAAATCGAGAGAGAAGTGTTGATAGTGATCATAGAAGTGTGGATCGAGATTGTGATAGAAACGTTGATGATCGAAATCGTGATAGAAATGTGAATGATCGTGATCGGAGGAATGTAGATCGAAGGGATGTTGATGGAAGAAATGGTGGTAGTAGAGATGTTGGCGGTCAGGATCGACATCGATATGCATCAGATTTTGAAGAGGAGTTTGATGGTGGTAGTGTTCATGGACGAGGACGAGGTCAAGGAAGAAATCATTCGGAGTATGATCACAAATGGGAGTCCGGGATGAAAACTGAAATACCGGAATTCAAGGGAGGTATGCAGGCCGAGGAATTTCTTGATTGGCTAGCTTATGTTGAGGAAATTTTTGACTTCAAGGAGGTTCCGGAAGATCGTAAAGTGAAGTTGGTTGCTACTAGGTTGAGGGGGAGAGCTATGGCATGGTGGCAGTAAACCAAACTTACTAGAGAGCGGATGGGGAAGTCGAAGATTGTTGCTTGGGAGAAGATGAAGAAGTTGATGAAGGCTACTTTCTTACCCTACAATTACCAATCACTGATGTATCAGAGATTACAGAACCTGAGGCAAGGGACGAAGAATGTTACTGATTATGCTGATGAGTTCTACCAGTTGATTGCTCGAAATGACATTATGGAGACAGAAGAACAATTGACCGCTAGGTTTGTTGGGGGACTTAGAACACAGATCCAGGATATGGTGAACATGTTCGACCCTAGATCTGTGGCAGAAGCACATCAAAAGGCGTTGGCTTGGGAGAAACAAGGTAGACGTGGGGGAGGTGTGTTTCCAAGTTCTACGGGGCAGAACAAAGGAGCGGGTAGTAGTTCTAATGTTCCTAAAGCATCGAGTAAGCCGGTTGTTCATGAAGTGGCTAAACCAAAAGTCAACACCAATTTCAAATGCTATAATTGCCAGAAAGTGGGTCACAAGAGCAACGAATGTCCGAAACCGAAGAAGAGAATTATGATTGCTGAAGTGGAAGATGAGGATGTAGAAGAAGATCTCAATTCACACCGTGATGAGGAGGAAGAAGAGGTGTCGGAAGACGAGGGATGTAATCTGATGCTACGGAGATCTTGTTTAACCCCGAAGTAGGAAGAAGAGTCGAGTTGGTTGAGGAGTAACATTTTTCAGTCAACGTGCACTATTTTGGGGAAGGTCTGTAAATTTGTCATTGACGCTGGGAGTTGTGATAATATCATTTCAATGGAAGCTGTGAGGAAGTTGAAGTTGAAAACGGAGAAACATCCTAGTCCTTGTAAACTTGCTTTGGTTGAGGAAAGGAGGAGAAGTGAAGGTAGAGAGGCGAGCTTATGTTCCATTTTCTATTGGGAAGAAATACAAAGATGAGATTTGGTGTGATGTGGTTGACATGGATGTTTGCCATTTGCTGTTGGGAAGGCCGTGGTAGTACGATCGGGAGGTACAGCATAATGGTCGAACAAATAGCTACAGTTTCTTGTTCGAGGGCACGAAAATCACTTTAGTTCCGAAGAAGCGACAGCAGAATGAGAACAAGCTGGAGGAGATTGAGGAATTGAAGACTTTGTTGTCCTTGAAGGAGTTCGTGGAAGAGGTAGATGAGAGCCCTGAAGTTTTTATGTTGATTGGGCATGAAAGCAGTGAAGTTACTAAAGTTCCAGAGGAAGTGAAGCCAGTTTTGGAGGAATTCAAAGATGTATTTCCAGAGGAGTTGCCGAAGGAGTTACCACCGCTTAGAGACATACAGCATCAGATTGACTTGGTGCCAGGTGCTGCATTGCCTCATAGACTGCACTATCGGATGAGTCCAAAAGTACACGAGGAGTTGAGAAGACAGGTGGAGGAATTACTGGAACAAGGGCGTGTTCAGGAGAGTTTGAGTCCTTGTGCAGTGCTAGCTTTGTTGGTACCAAAGAAGGATGGAACGTGGAGAATGTGCACAGATAGTAGAGCATTGAATAAGATTACAGTGAGATATCGATTTCCTATGCCGAGACTAGATGATCTGTTGGATCAGTTGAGCGGTGCTGTTGTGTTTTCGAAGATTGACTTGAAAAGTGGATACCATCAGATTCGTATTAGACCGGGTGATGAGTGGAAGACTGCTTTTAAAATGCGGGAGGGTCTGTACGAATGGTTGGTGATGTCGTTTGGCTTGTCAAATGCTCCGAGTACATTCATGAGAGTCATGAACCAGATTTTTCGACCATTTATCGAGAAGTTCGTAGTGGTATATTTTGTTGATATCTTGATCTACAGTGGGAGCACTGAAGAACACCTACAGCATTTGCGGGAAGTGTTGTTGGTTTTACGACGTGAGGAATTTTATGCTACAACGAAGAAGTGTACCTTCATGACTACAAGTATTCTATTCTTGGGCTATATTGTGTCGAAGGATGGTATTCAAGTTGACCAGAGTAAAGTTGAAGCTATTCGAAATTGGCCACAGCCTAAGACAATAACAGAAGTGAGGAGTTTTCATGGTTTAGCATCATTCTACCGAAGATTCATTCCACACTTCAGTAGCGTGATGGCACCAGTTACGGATTGTATGAAAGGGAAGAAGTTTGTTTGGACTGAAGAGGCTGATTCTGCTTTTCAGAGAATCAAGACACTCTTGACCACAACGCCCATTCTTAGATACCCGGACTTTCAGTTACTCTTTGAGCTAAATATTGATGCGTCCAAGGTTGGAATTGGGGGAACGTTGAGTCAAAGGGGTCATCCTATTGCCTACTTTAGTGAGAAACTGACGGGAGCTAAAACGAGATACAGTACTTATGACTTGGAATTCTATGTAATAGTCCAAGCCATAAAGCATTGGAGACACTATCTATTTCATAAAGAATTTGTGCTACACACTGACCATGAAGCTTTGAAACATTTACAGGGGAAAGATAAAATTTCAGCAAGGCATGCTTCGTGGGTTGCTTATTTACAACAGTTTACTTTCGTTGTGAAGCACAAATCAGGAGTTACTAACCGAGTTGCCGATGCATTGAGCCATAGAAATCATTTGCTGACAACTATGCGAGTGGAAGTAGTAGGATTTGATTTGTTTCCAGAGTTGCTTATTTCAGATTCTTATTTTGCGAAAGTGCTGGATCAGGTGCAGGAAGGGAGTTCTGATGATTTTGTGGTGAAAGATGGATTCTTGTTCAGAGGAAATCGGTTGTGTATTCCGGATTGTAGCTTGAGGTTGAAGATTGTCAAAGAATTGCATGAAGAGGGTCACGTGGGCAGAGATTGTACATTGTAGTTGATTTCGCAATCATATTTTTGGCCTTCTATGAGAAAAGAAGTTGAAAGATTTGTGCAGAGATGTCACATATGTCAAGTTTCCAAGGGGACAGCTACGAATGCAGGATTGTATATGCCATTGCCCGTGCCTACTAGACCATGGGATGATGTTAGCATGGATTTCGTTTTGGGTTTGCCTAGAACTCAATGGGGAAATGATTCTATATATGTTGTGGTAGACCGTTTCTCGAAGATGGCACATTTCATTGCTTGTAAGAAGACGACGGATGCAGTTCATGTGGCATAGTTATTCTTTAAAGAAATTTATCGTTTACATGGGTTACCTGAATCTATTGTTTCTGACCGAGATACTCGATTTCTAAGTCACTTTTGGTTGAGTCTGTGAAAGATGGTTGGGACGAAGCTGAATTTTAGTAGTGCATATCATCCTCAGACGGATGGGCAAACTGAAGTTGTGAATAGATCATTGGGAAATCTGTTGAGATGTCTTGTGTCGGACAATTTGAAGAGTTGGGACTTAAAGTTGTGTCAGGCAGAGTTTTCTCATAACCATGCTGTTAATCGAAGCAGTGGTTACAGTCCATTTCAAGTTGTATATTCAAGCTTACCAAAGGGGCCGTTGGACTTAACGGTAGTGCCACAACTGAAAGGAGTGATTAAGCGGGCGTCAGATTTCGTTGATGAGTTGAAAGATTATCATAGAATCGTTCAGGAACGTTTGGAGAAGACGAATGAGAAGTATAAACAAGCTGCAGATAAAAAGAGAAGAAGTGTGGAGTTCAACGAGGGTGATTGGGTGTATGTTGTGTTAACGAAGGATCGTTTCCCAGTGGGTGCTTATAACAAGTTGAAAGCCCGAAAGATTGG
The DNA here is from genome assembly GCA_030737815.1 of Allium fistulosum. Classification (NCBI taxonomy): domain Eukaryota; kingdom Viridiplantae; phylum Streptophyta; class Magnoliopsida; order Asparagales; family Amaryllidaceae; genus Allium; species Allium fistulosum. The sequence continues at coordinate 1,474,193,321 of CM060902.1, read as the reverse complement.
TCCGGTAGAAATTATAAAACGGATCAATGAAAATGCTTATAAGTTGAAGCTGCCAGAGGATGTTTACACTTCTGACGTGTTTAAAGTTAAACATCTTATACCTTATTATGGAGATGAACAACCCAATGGGGAAGAACTTTTAAATTCGAGGACGAATTCTTTCCAACAAGGGGAGGATGATGCAGCACTCACCAAAATCGAGCGATTCCTAGCTCGCGATGACGAAGACAATCCAGAAACCCTAGCTCTACGCCGCTCCGGTTTAGGTCGCGAACGACCTAACTCTACGTCGCTTCCAGCCCTAAATCGTGAATCCTTATGTCACGAGCAATTAGGTCGCGAGCTCCAGATTGGCATGCCGCATCGTTCTTATGTCGCTGAAAATTCCACCATAGGTCGCGAGTGTTTCCAGATGCCTAGGTCGTTGATTGTTTCCAGCGACCTAACTTCATCCAGAAGGTCGCGTTTCATTCCAGAAGGTCGCAAGGAGCTCCAGAGGCCTTAGGTCGTTGTTTGTTTACTTTAGGTCGTAAGAAGTTAAATCGCGAAGCAGAGCCGAAGTCTGTTAGGTCGCTGATCGATATATATGTCGCGAAAACTTCGTTAAGTCGTACCATTTTTAGGTCGCAAAGTTCGTTAAGTCGTACCAGTTTTAGGTCGCAAAGTTCTGTTAAGTCGTAAGTCGTTTGTATTCTTTATTTTAATCGTTTATATTGTACTGTGTAGCGGTCGAGTTGTATGTGTTGTAAGCCTATAAATAGGCGGGTTTGTGTCACTTGTAATAGTTAGTCAATTTGAATAAAATTTCTTTTTTGTGCTCTTGTGCCACCATTAAAATTGGTAGTTGAGTGTTATCTCCTATCTCCACCTTCGGCATTCGAGTGCGCTCGAATCAACGATTGTTGAAGCCATCGGTATCAAGTGCGCTTGATCAACGTTCGAAGAATTGTAGATCTTCCTTCACGGCATCGTGCGCGATCAACGTGACGAAGATAGCTAGAATCCGGTATCTTTGAGATCAACGGATTTGAGCGTTTGGTATTTTCAATCCACCGATTGCTACTTTCACTGTTTCATCCATTTTTGTTATTTGCCGCTGCGTCAAAAAGAGAGTGTGATTGTACTTAACACGTGATACATTATTAACTGTTAAATTTATCAATTTACTACCGTGTTCCCTGCCATAACCATATTTCATTTATTTTCTCCTAAACTTGTTCGATTTTGTTTCCTGCTAATTCAAGGTCTACTAGATTATGGAGCCTCATATCATTATCAGCGTTTATAAAATAGACAGACTGTCACTTTGTGGGTTAACATATATCAACTGAAGGTTTTCTAACAATTATAGTCGTCAACCTTTTCTATAATTGCAACACTTCAAACTTCATCCCTCCTTTTCTAAGATTTTTCGTGATATTATGTTATAAAAGCTTGGGCTTTAGAATTAAGTACAAAAAGAGTAAGGTATGTAGACGTTAGAATTGTCAAATCAAATATCATATACAATAATAGTCTCATTTATTGATATATTTTTCTTGATCCATTTTGAACTAAGGCAGACTATAGCCCATGAGTGGAAAAAATAGGCTTTTACATTTCTGACTTTACTCACATGCATGCTCACCTGCTTTCAAAATACTTGTGGATAGAATAATCCACAAGAAAAAGGAAAAAAAATTGGTAAGAAAAAAATTCCGTACTTTAAAAAAACTTCTGCAATACGAAGCACCACTAACATAAAAATAATAATAATTTTTAAATCAATTTAAGTTTGTATAAAATTGGTAATATTGTCTACAAAATTGTATTAGAAAATCAAAAGCTACATATAAACACTATACATAGCTAATCTTCAGGAAATCTGATTTTGCTTACTGGTAATTTGAACCCTGCTACTTTTTAACATACACTGGTAAAATATTTATACATGATTATAAATTATATACATAAGTCCACAAAGGCTTGTAACTATTGATATCTGTTAGCTTAAAAGGATGGGTTTGTAGGCTAGATAGTTAAAGGAATATTTGTGAGTACAGTTTTTGTTTATCAATAAGACTTTAGACAGTTATTCGGCTTCAGCAGATGCTAGCAAAGCAGAATTTATAGTTGTATAATTATTATTCATAGAAGATCAGTAGATGGAAGAATTAGCGCCCATAATGCGATATTAGGTCCCCTGCATTCTTGTAACATTACAGTTGATTTATACTTTTTAAAGGAAAAGGGATGTAGGATTATCTTTTTGCTATATGGATCAATGTATTGGTAAGTGGAAGAAAATTATATATGCTATGTTGTTTATGTCTTCAGTTTTTATGTTGCTTGCTGCAGAATATTTGTATTTGTTTCCAAATATTAGTTTGCTCAAATTTGATGTAGTTTGTTTTTTAAAATTTCTTCTTGTTTATCTTGTTCAAGTCTTTTAATTCAAAAGTGAACGGTGCTGTTGAAATTGGATGTGCTCTTTGAATCTATGACTCTGATTTGATAATGCTATACTATGCTCTATTATTGCTGTTTCAGAATTACATAACTGACATGAAATCCTTTGTTGTGTATAATTATTTGTAGAGATGATCATTGACTTGTTGTCTTTTGGATTTTCGGACAGAGAGAAAAAAGAAAAGCGAAAATACACTTAACTAAACTGTAAAATGCTTATGTATGTCGAAGATTGTTTGCTACATGCTTGGAGTATCTGTATTTTTCAAGAATTTGTTTGGAGCTTTCATACTTTACCGAGAGCTATATATATTATTGATTTAGAATTTAAATTAGAAGTAAGCTAACATAATAGATAGTGATGAAGAGCATACCTCACAAGCGAAGACAGCGACATTGCTAAGTCGCGAAGCCCTAAGTCGCGGCGAAGAGGAAGCCCTAGGTCGCTGCGCTTTGAATCGAGACGAAGCCGCTAAGTCGCGTTTAACTCCAAACCCTAGGTCGCTTCCCTCTGGGTCGCGAGCGACGACCCACCATATGTCGCTGCCGCCCTCCACCATAGGTCGTGATCGACCTTCGATCAAGCCGCCGCGATTTCCCAAACCTAGTTCGCGAGCAAACTTAAGTCGCGAACGAGCTGTGACTTCCTTTAGGTCGCTGATGATCTGTCGAATGCTATCTCGTGAAGCTTAGGTCGCTTCCAATTTCCAGTCTAGGTCGTTGCCGAGCTTCGTTAGGTCGCTAACTTCGTTAAGTCGTGAATTGCCTTATGTCGCTGAATCCAGTTAGGTCGCAAGAAGATCTCTAGGTCGCGAATTCTCTGTAGGTCGCTGATGAAGATTTTTAGGTCGCGTGAGTTGTATATTATGTATATTAGGGCATTGTGTTGTAATTTTTCTTAAGTGTGTGTTTTGTTGTAACCCTATAAATAGGGATGTTGGTCATTTGTAAAGGAGTTGAATTGGAATAAAATTTCTTTTGTGTGCTTTTGTGCCACCATTAAAATTGGTAGTTGAGTGTTATCTCCTATCTCCACCTTCGGCATTCGAGTGCGCTCGAATCAACGATTGTTGAAGCCAATTCACGGAATCAAGTGCGCTTGATCAACGTCGAAGAATTGTAGATCTTCTCTCACGGCATCGTGCGCGATCAACGTGTCGAAGATAGCTAAAGTCCGGTATCTTCGTGATCAATGGATTTGGGCGTTTGGTATCATTAATTCATCGATTCATATTGCTTCATCTAATCGTTTCATCGATTAGTTTGACACAAAATCTTCATTTCGTCGTCAAGTGTTATTTCCGCTGCGTCATTTGGTATCAGAGCTAGATCGCAAGGAGTTTGCGTAGATTTTTGGAGTTGTGCGAGATTTGCATCATTTGGAGAAGTGGGTTCTCGAGATTTTGAAGAGATTTGTTCGTTTGGTGATTTTTGAAGATTTCAACAAGTGGGTAGTTTTGATTTGAAGATTTTTAGATCGAAGTGAAGTTTTTGTTGGAATTTGTTGAAGAGTGACCATGCCTCCGAGAAGAGCTAACCGTTATCACAACATTGATGCTTTGTATGGGGGAGAAGAAGCCGATGAGATGGAGCAAAGAATTAACGAAAACTTTAATGAGAAGATTAATGAAAGGATTGGTCGATTAGAGAGAATGATGTTGGAGATGAGTCAAAATCAGAGAAGGGTCTCACCTGAATCTAACCATGGGTGAAGTAGAGTTTCACCACATTCAAATCGAGAGAGAAGTGTTGATAGTGATCATAGAAGTATGGATCGAGATTGTGATAGAAATGTTGATGATCGAAGTCGTGATAGAAATGTGAATGATCGTGGACGGAGGAATGTAGATCGAAGGGATGTTGATGGAAGGAATGGTGGTAGTAGAGATGTTGGTGGTCAGGATCGACATCGATATGCATCAGATTTTGAAGAGGAGTTTGATGGTGGTAGTGTTCATGGACGAGGACGAGGTCAAGGAAGAAATCATTCGGAATATGATCACAAATGGGAGTCCGGGATGAAAACAGAAATACCAGAATTCAAGGGAGGTATGCAGGCCGAGGAATTTCTTGATTGGCTGGCTTATGTTGAGGAAATTTTTGACTTCAAGGAGGTTCCGGAAGATCGTAAAGTGAAGTTGGTTGCTACTAGGTTGAGGGGGAGAGCTATGGCGTGGTGGCAGTAAACCAAACTTACTAGAGAGCGGATGGGGAAGTCGAAGATTGTTGCTTGGGAGAAGATGAAGAAGTTGATGAAGGCTACTTTCTTACCCTACAATTACCAATCACTGATGTATCAGAGATTACAGAACCTGAGGCAAGGGACGAAGAATGTTACTGATTATGCTGATGAGTTCTACCAGTTGATTGCTCGAAATGACATTATGGAGACAGAAGAACAATTGACCGCTAGGTTTGTTGGTGGACTTAGAACACAGATCCAGGATATGGTGAATATGTTCGACCCTAGATCTGTGGCAGAAGCACATCAAAAGGTGTTGGCTTGGGAGAAACAAGGTAGACGTGGGGGAGGTGTGTTTCCAAGTTCTACGGGGCAGAACAAAGGAGCGGGTAGTAGTTTTAATGTTCCTAAAGCATCGAGTAAGCCGGTTGTTCATGAAGTGGCTAAACCAAAAGTCAACACCAATTTCAAATGCTATAATTGCCAGGAAGTGGGTCACAAGAGCAACGAATGTCCGAAACCGAAGAAGAGAACTATAATTGTTGAAGTGGAAGATGAGGATGTAGAAGAAGATCTCAATTCACACCGTGATGAGGAGGAAGAAGAGGTGTCGGGAGACGAGGGATGTAATCTATTGCTACGGAGATCTTGTTTAACCCCGAAGCAGGAAGAAGAGTCGAGTTGGTTGAGGAGTAACATTTTTCAGTCAACGTGCACTATTTTGGGGAAGGTCTGTAAATTTGTCATTGACGCTGGGAGTTGTGATAATATCGTTTCAATGGAAGCTGTGAAGAAGTTGAAGTTGAAAACGGAGAAACATCCTAGTCCTTATAAACTTGCTTGGTTGAGGAAAGGAGGAGAAGTGAAAGTAGAGAGGCGAGCTCATGTTCCATTTTCTATTGGGAAGAAATACAAAGATGAGATTTGGTGTGACGTGGTTGACATGGATGTTTGCCACTTGCTGTTGGGAAGGCCGTGGCAGTACGATCGGGAGGTACAGCATAATGGTCGAACAAATAGCTACAGTTTCTTGTTCGGGGCACGAAAATCACTTTAGTTCCGAAGAAGCGACAGCAGAATGAGGACAAGCTAGAGGAGATTGAGGAATTGAAGACTTTGTTGTCCTTGAAGGAGTTCGTGGAAGAGGTAGATGAGAGTCCTGAAGTTTTTATGTTGATTGGGCATGAAAGCAGTGAAGTTACTGAAGTTCCAGAGGAAGTGAAGCCAGTTTTAGAGGAATTCAAAGATGTGTTTCCAGAGAAGTTACCGAAAGAGTTACCACCGCTTAGAGACATACAGCATCAGATTGACCTGGTGCCAGGTGCTGCATTGCCTCATAGACCGCACTATCGGATGAGTCCAAAAGAACACGAGGAGTTGAGAAGACAAGTGGAAGAATTACTAGAAAAGGGGCGTGTTCAGGAAAGTTTGAGTCCTAGTGCAATGCCAGCTTTGTTGGTGTCGAAGAAGGATGGAACGTGGAGAATGTGCACAGATAGTAAAGCATTGAATAAGATTACGGTGAGATATCGATTTCCTATGCCGAGACTAGATGATCTGTTGGATCAGTTGAGCGGTGCTGTTGTGTTTTCGAAGATTGACTTGAAAAGTGGATACCATCAGATTCGCATTAGACCGGGTGATGAGTGGAAGACCGCTTTTAAAACTCGGGAGGGTCTGTATGAATGGTTGGTGATGCCATTTGGCTTGTCAAATGCTCCGAGTACATTCATGAGAGTCATGAACCAGATTTTTCGACCATTTATCGGGAAGTTCGTAGTGGTATATTTTGATGACATCTTGATCTACAGTGGAAGCACTGAAGAACACCTACAGCATTTGCGGGAAGTGTTATTGATTTTACGACGTGAGGAATTTTATGCTGCAACGAAGAAGTGTACCTTCATGACTACAAGTATTCTATTCTTGGGCTATATTGTGTCGAAGGATGGTATTCAAGTTGATCAGAGTAAAGTTGAAGCTATTCGAAACTGGCCACAACCTAAGACAATAACAGAAGTGAGGAGTTTTCATGGTTTAGCATCATTCTACCGAAGATTCATTCCACACTTCAGTAGCGTGATGGCACCGGTTACGGAATGTATGAAAGGAAAGAAGTTTGTTTGGACTAAAGAGGCTGATTCTGCTTTTCAGAGAATCAAGACACTCTTGACCACAATGCCCATTCTTAGATACCCAGACTTTCAGTTAATCTTTGAGCTACATACTGATGCATCCAAGGTTCGAATTGGGGGAACGTTGTGTCAAAGAGGTCATCCTATTGCCTATTTTAGTGAGAAACTGACAGGAGCTAAAACGAGATACAGTACTTATGACTTGGAATTCTATGCTATAGTCCAAGCCATAAAGCATTGGAGACATTATCTATTTCATAAAGAATTTGTGCTATACACTGACCATGAAGCTTTGAAACATTTGCAGGAGCAAGATAAAATTTCAGCAAGGCATGCTTCGTGGGTTGCTTATTTACAACAGTTTACTTTCGTTGTGAAGCACAAATCAGGAGTTACTAACCGAGTTGCCGATGCATTGAGCCGTAGGAATCATTTGCTGACAACTATGCGAGTGGAAGTAGTGGGATTTGATTTGTTGCCAGAGTTGCTTATTTCAGATTCTTATTTTGCAAAAGTGCTGGATCAGGTGCAGGAAGGGAGTTCTGATAATTTTGTGATGAAAGATGAATTCTTGTTCAAAGGAAACCGATTGTGTATTCCGGATTGTAGCTTGAGGTTGAAGATTGTCAAAGAAAATCATGAAGAGGGTCACGTGGGCAGAGATCGTACATTGCAGTTGATTTCACAATCATATTTTTGGCCTTCTATGAGAAAAGAAGTTGAAAGATTTGTGGAGAGATGTCATATTTGTCAAGTTTCCAAAGGGACAGCGACGAATGCGGGATTGTATATGCCATTACCCGTGCCTACTAAACCATGGGTTGATATCAGCATGGATTTTGTTTTGGGTTTGCCTAGAACTCAACGGGGAAATGATTCTATATATGTTGTGGTAGACCGTTTCTCGAAGATGGCACATTTTATAGCCTATAAAAAGACCGCTGATGCAGTCCGTGTTGCTCAATTGTTCTTTAAAGAAGTGTATCGACTACATGGGCTACCTGAATCCATTGTTTCTGACCGGGATACGCGATTTCTAAGTCATTTTTGGCTGAGTTTGTGGAAGATGGTGGGAACGAAGCTGAAATTTAGTAGTGCTTATCATCCACAAACAGATGGGCAAATGGAAGTGGTGAATAGATCGTTGGGAAACTTGTTGCGATGTCTTGTGCAGGATAATTTGAAGAGTTGGGATATAAAATTATGTCAGGCGGAATTTGCACATAATCATGCTGTCAATCGAAGTACTGGATTCAGTCCATTTCAGATTGTATATTCAAGCTTGCCAAAGGGGCCGTTGGATTTAACGATAGTACCACAACCGAAGGGGACAGTTAAGCGAGGTGCTGATTTTGTTGATGGGTTGACAGAATGCCATAGAATCGTTCAGGAACGATTGGAGAAGTCGAATGAGAAGTATAAACAACGGGCAGATAAGAAACGAAGGAGTGTGGACTTCAAAGTGGGTGGTTTTGTTTACGCAGTATTGACGAAAGATCGTTTTCCACTTGGAACTTACAACAAGTTGAAAGCACGAAAGATTGGTCCAGTAGAAATCTTGAAGAAGATCAATGATAATGCGTATCAGTTAAGTTTGCCGGGAAATATTCATACTTCTGATGTTTTCAATGTCAAACACTTAATTCTGTATTATGGGGAGGAACTTGTCGAAGATGACGAGAGTGTGAATTCGAGGACGAATTCCTTCCAACAAGGGGAGGATGATGAAGAGCATACCTCACAAGCGAAGACAGCGACATTGCTAAGTCGCGAAGCCCTAAGTCGCGGCGAATAGGAAGCCCTAGGTCGCTGCGCTTTGAATCGAGACGAAGCCGCTAAGTCGCGTTTAACTCCAAACCCTAGGTCGCTTCCCTCTGGGTCGCGAGCGACGAACCACCATATGTCGCTGCCGCCCTCCACCATAGGTCGCGATCGACCTTCGATCAAGCCGTCGCGATTTCCCAAACCTAGTTCGCGAGCAAACTTAAGTCGCGAACGAGCTGTGACTTCCTTTAGGTCGCTGATGATCTGTCGAATGCTATCTCGTGAAGCTTAGGTCGCTTCCAATTTCCAGTCTAGGTCGTTGCCGAGCTTCGTTAGGTCGCTAACTTCGTTAAGTCGTGAATTGCCTTATGTCGCTGAATCCAGTTAGGTCGCAAGAAGATCTCTAGGTCGCGAATTCTCCGTAGGTCGCTGATGAAGATTTTTAGGTCACGTGAGTTGTACATTAGGGCATTGTGTTGTAATTTTTCTTAAGTGTGTGTTTTGTTGTAACCCTATAAATAGGGATGTTGGTCATTTGTAAAGGAGTTGAATTGGAATAAAATTTCTTTTGTGTGCTTTTGTGCCACCATTAAAATTGGTAGTTGAGTGTTATCTCCTATCTCCACCTTCGGCATTCGAGTGCGCTCGAATCAACGATTGTTGAAGCCAATTCACGGAATCAAGTGCGCTTGATCAACGTCGAAGAATTGTAGATTTTCTCTCACGGCATCGTGCGCGATCAACGTGTCGAAGATAGCTAAAGTCCGGTATCTTCGTGATCAACGGATTTGGACGTTTGGTATCATTAATTCATCGATTCATATTGCTTCATCTAATCGTTTCATCGATTAGTTTGACACGAAATCTTCATTTCGTCGTCAAGTGTTATTTCCGCTGCGTCAGATAGTTTAGTGGAAAAGGCTTAAATTCACGTATTTAAAGACAATTATATTAACGTTACCTAACACTCAAAGATTGACCCAGTGAAAGCCCCAGATCTGCATGAAACTGTTAAGAATCTTAAATTAATCGGATCACAAATAAAAATAAAAATAGAGGATAAAATAGAAAACTACTACACTTGCAAAACTAATCATGCTATAGTTGGTCCAATGCAAAAATGAAAGAAGTATAAGACAACAATAAGGGTTCGACATGTAAGATGAAGAAATAGTGATCAGAACATAATAAAAGGTTGTTCCAAGAAAATGAAGCGTTTATCGTAATCCTTGTCATCTACAATGATTCTACTATACTACAATGATAAAATTATAAAACAATAGTTTAACGGCTAGCAAAAGCTACAATTCTCCAGCTAACATATAGTACTTCAGTTTAAACTCTTGCTAAATTATAGTTATCTCGCTGCTTTACGCCGCTTATCTCAATCCTATCATATCCAATCCAATCAACTTCAACAAATATAATACTACTGTAAATGCTCTCGTATGTATTAAATTATTAAAGCATGGAAGATCACTTATTTTACACTAGTACGAGATCATGATACCAAGTTCCAAGTCTACGTATTATATTGTATGCATCTGCCTAACAAAAAATAAATAATGATATGATAAGCAGCTATTACTAGAAGCATTTACATTTTCCATATTTGGAAATCTGAAATATTAACTATTTTCTTTTGCACATGACTTGATGCGTGGCTCTTCAAATCGAAGAGGGGTCATATGATAGTGTTTAGAAGGAGAATCCTTTTAATTAGGGTCATTTTATATGTCAAGGGCTATATGTCCTACTTATGTTTAAATAATTTACTTCATATTAAGTACAAGTTACATATACTCTGTTTTGGATAGTTGGCAATTATATATGTTACCTGCTTCCGTTAATTTTGTTCATTTTTTGCGGTTTACGTACTGAAGCAAAAAGGGATCCTAAATTTGGATCGTTCTAAACAGCTACTCTGGATTAACTTAATCCAACGATGGCTTAGCTGAGGTTTTTTTTTTCCTATTTTTATTTTTTTTTTATTTTTTTTAAAGAGATTTATATTTTATTACAAATAAAGTTACAAAACTTTGCACCAAATTGAATATGCAGTTGCTATTTTTGCAAGTTCATACACTCTTGATTTGTTATGAAACCTTTGAACCAAGTCTTGAATTTGTGTTTCGATCTAAAGAGGGTCGTTCAGTTGCGAGATAGAAGATTTCAATTTCAGCCTTTGCGAGATAGAAGTTTGAAGTGTTGCAATTATAGAAAAGGTTGAAATTCAACCAATAGTTCTTAACTTAATGCTCACCAATACGAAGCAGGTGGATAATCAAAATCATACGCACATAAGAAGCAAAATCATTTACTTTTCTAGATTTCTTGCTCGGGTTTTCATATGTATATATTGAGTGCATAAGTGGTCAAGTATGCATCATCAGTAGTCTACTTTACCAAATTTCTATGCATGCTCGATAATTTTAATTTTCCATTTTACTGAAATTTTGTAAAATATAATATCAAATAAATTCATTATCCAACCTTAAGTTTTAACTTAAGATTTACATTGGATATAAAGTTCATATGTATTTTTCACCACCTTTATCTGATTTACTGAAAATAAATCATAACAATGCTTTAGTGCAGAGGAAATAAATATTCAATTTCCCATGGCAATTGCATTAGAGAAAATATTACACGTCATTATAATAGTAACCAAGAACCATGAACTGTAAACTAAGCATCTTGGTGAGTAGCTGGTCGTGGTCATTACAATAGTAAGGTTTTGTAGCAAGAACCATGAAATGTAAACCAAGCATCTTGGTAAACTGGTTGTAATCATTATAGAAGCAAGTTTTATAGCAAGAACCATGAAGTGTAAACCAAACATCTTGGGAAGCTGGTCGTTATCCTCATAATAATAGATTTGCTAACAAGAACCATGAAATGTAAAGTAAGTTGGTCAGTTGTTATCATGATAATTACGGAATCAATTTCAAGATCATTAGTCTTTGAATAATCTCTATAAACAAAAGAAACTGCATATATAGGGTTTCAACCATGCTTCCATTTCAATCATCTTTGATAAATACTCTATCATTTTTTCTCCTTTTAATCTAAACATTGTAATGAGTGTTGTTTGCATAAATTGATGTGCGTGCAGATGCACATATTGTGTGTCAATACACTACTATGCATTAATCTGTTATGCATTAATGTATACATTATTATGCTGAACTAGTATTCTCCTAAAGTGTCGATGACCAAGAAGGTTCCTCGGGTTACATTATTATGCATTAATATGTTATGCATTAATGTATACATTACTATGCATTAATGTATACATTATTATGTATTAATGTAATCATACCTTCATAACATTAATACCCAAGAAGGACAAACCGCGGGTTATATCAGATTATCGCCCTATTTCCTGTTGAAATGTTATTTACAAAATTATGGCCAAGATAATATGTCATCGAATAAAATATTTCCTGCCCTATCTTATCTCTGCCGTCCAATCAACATTCATACCAGGGAGATATATAGGGGAAAATATTTTACTCACCCACGAATTACTTAGAGATTTTAAAAAGCAAGGAAAACCCAAAATGTGCATTAAAATTGACTTGCAAAAAGCATATGACATGATAAATAGACACTTTACATGTCATATGCTTCATGCTATGGGTTTCCCTTCCCCTTAATTTGTCTCATATTTGAATGCATTGACACTCCATCTTTCTCCATTCTGGTTGATGGTAAACCAGAGGGTTTTGTTAACTCAAACCGAGGGTTACGTCAAGGTGATCCGTTATCTCCATATTTATTTTGTATTACAATAGAGTATTTATCCTTACTTATGGAAGACGGTGTTTTATTGGGCAATGTCTCCCCGTTAACGAAAATCTCCTCTATAGTGACCCATTTATTATATGTTGACGATGTGATGTTCTTCTTGGAGGCATCAATTAAAAATACAACTGAGATTCAATGTATTCTACGTGCTTTGGGTGAAACTACAGGCCTACACATTAATCAACTTAAATCCAAAGTGTATTTTAGCTGCAATATACCCCACAGAGATGAGATATTACACATATTGGGTATGGAGGAAGGAAACTTACCTGTAAGATATCTTGGCATACCTCTATCTGCTGACTATGTTAATGCATCTCAACGCACCCCACTATTGGAGAAAATCTCTACACGTCTAGAAAGTTGGGACAGCCATTTTCTGTCCACTGCGGGAAGAGCATAACTCATACAGTCTGTCATCGTCCTGCTGGTTCTTTACTGGCTACTAATTTACCATCTACCTTCTTCCCTTCTCTAGAAAATAGAGATGTGTGCCAACTTCTTCTGGGGTGGTAAATTTCATAAAATTGCTTGGGAATTGTTGTGCAGGCCCAAGCAAGAAGGGGGTATTGGTCTGAGAAGATTGACAGACCTTCAAACAACGGCAGTTCTTAAACTTTCCTGGAACCTACAAACTACAGAGACACTATGGTCTTGCTAGGTTAGAAATAAATATGTAAAGCATAGTAACTTTTGGAGTATGGCTACAAATAATAATTTCTCCTGCCCTATGAAACACATGTTACGTGTCAGAAATACTATGAGCTCATTACTTACAAGACAGATTGCTAATGGTTACTCTACCTCTCTATGGTTTGATCCTTGGATTAACCATAAATCATTGGTAGATCTATTAGACTAGCAAACACTGGAAACATGTACGTCCACCGCAAATACTGTATCTATTATTGTTCAGGGTGACAGATTAGCCCCTGAACTACTTTCAAAAACTAGAGAATGTGTTCAGCAAATTAGACTATAGTCCATCCAAAGTAATGCAGCAAGAGATTATTGGGAAATTTGTGGTAATCAATAGTTTAATTTCTCTAGAGTGCATGATGCTATTAGAATTAAATACCTTACTGTCAATTGGGCAAAAATCATATGGAATTCGTACAGTGCTAAAAAAATATCGTTTTGCACATACAAAGCAATTATGAGTAGATTACCGACTTTGGATAGACTTGCAAATTGGGGGATTTCATTAAACAGACGATGCAAACAGTGTAATGAAGAACAAGAATCCCATGAACATCTATTTTTCACCTGTACTTATAGCAAATACCTCTTGTCCTTCATTCTTCTGAAGATCGATCTTACCTTACCGTGCGAGATAAATATAGCTAATTTGTGTGATTATCTTTTCCAGAAGCTGCAATACTCTCCTTTGCGTTCCAAATTCGCCTATGTCGCACTGGTTACACTTGTTTATCACATATGGGCTGAGCGTAAACGCCGAGTTTTTGACAACAAGATGATAGAGAAGATTCATCGCGCGCGGTTGCTGGAGAAAGATATTATATGCCAAGCTTTACGACTAACGTCACGACATCCTCCCTCAGTTGATGATTGTCTTTTTTTGGGGCGATGGGGGATAGATCTGCGGGATAATGGATGAGGATGGCGGCTGCTGTTAAGCTTTGTTGTATATGTTAGGGTTAGTATGTTTTGGGCTATGGGCCGTGTTTGTATGGTGGTGTTTAAGGTTGCTTATTTGTAATGACGTTTACATTTTGTTGCAATACATTACCCTTTCTTCAAAAAAAAACATGAGCACCATAGACAAGATTTTCTTTATGAGAGACCATTCTTGTTACAAACGAGAATAAACCGACATATAAGGAATACTATGAGATCTGCTTCAAGAGTTGAAGAGGGAGCAGGATCAGGAGCTGCTACGCCTAATTTTCAAGCTATGTTCAATCACTACAAGAAAAAAGAGGATTAAAGACCTCATATATTGGTTTTAAATTAAGCTAGGTGGTCTCTATGTTTTGTTTAAGACCTAACAGACACCAATATATTTGTCTCTAATTTCAGGTCTCTAAAAAAATTAAAGACAGCCTGGTTTAGTCTCAAGTAACTTAGAAACTCCTTAAGGACAAATTATTTGGTCTCTGGTTTAATAACTAAAGACCAAAACTACAATCATTAATGGGTCACTGATTATTTCTAATATTAACGGTGTTAATGATATTCACAAACTCGTACATGTACACAAACATATATAAATAAAACAAGAATTATGTTTTCATTATACAAATCCATCTAATATTCTCACAACAACTTAACATTAAAAAGATCATAGTTTAAATACTCATGAACATACACATTTACCACTATAACAATTGCAGTGCATTTATTACTAAATCTGAAATACAATTTATAATCCAAATTATAAAGATGTTAAAATATCCAAATTACCAAGTAAGAATATCACATTCATACAATCAAAATAAAGTAATAAACATACAGATGATCAGTAGATGTACTAATTAACGTGTAACCTCTCTACACCTTCTCTTCTCTTTTCTTTATTCTTGTTTCTCTGCTTGTTCTTCAATTCAATATGATTGCTTTTATGTCTCATGTTCCTTCAAAAAGTGAAACAATTATAATATTAAAGATCAACCAATAAATAGCAAATTCAAAATTAGCAACTGGTCCTAGCTTGCCAAAGTAACAGTAGAAGGCCAATATATTACTCACTTCATAAACATGATCACCACACGGTAGGAAACACAATATATATTAATATTTCTAATAATTCTGTATTTAATCCGGAAACGTATCTTTATTTTTGCATTTTAAGCAACTTATTTAACCTACATACGAGCCAATGTCGCCAGTTAACTCGAATATGCTTCATTGTTACCTGTTACTTAATTATTTATAAAAATCATATGAGATTATACTTTATAATATAAAGTAGTATGGCTTTGTATATTGCATAATACAAGTTAATAACGTGAATAATATGGAAGAAAGAAAAAAAAATGGATTTGTGTGTTTGGAGTTTGAAATATCCACTCATTTTGCCTGCATGATCCGGATTGTACAGTAAAATTATTGAAATCAGGACATACAACATTGAAATATTATTCTATGTGCACTAGGATTATTGAAATCAGTGCAAAGATTCAGATATTGCTTTTTTTTACTAATCAAATGCTAAATAGATGCTAGTTTAAAACATCAAAGAATAAAATAAGTATAATTGACATATTATAAAAACAATAATTATACATGTTTTTTTTCATTTGCAGCAACTTGCAGCTGCTGGCTGTGGCAGCAGCCCACTGCTGTTTGGCTGTACCAACAACTTTTTTTTATGTTGATTTGTAAACGTATGGCAATCAAACAGTCATTAAAAGCATGGAATATTTAAAGCTTTCCAAAACTCGAAGTATTTGCTTGAAATTGGTACATACCAAACTGTACATACCAAATACTGATATAGATACAAAAAATATTTACATTAGTCACTCTTTCATAACTTTAGATAATATTCCACAAGCTTTTACTTTCAAGAACATTTCATAAAGGCACAATCCATGACCGTGTGTATTCTTATTTAAAAGAAAATATATTTGGGGCTATGTATGTTTGAAATACGTACGTTTTTGAAATCAATATGTACATATATTTACAAATATACGAACGCATTATGGCAAGCAAAGATAGTACAAGAAATGTTCAGGCTAGGCTAAAATAAAATAAGAACTGATGTTTGTATAAACATTATAAACCAAATCACATTGTTTGTTTATTAAGCAGGTATTCACGTATATGTAAGTTTGATGATATGTGTGTGTAATTGCCTAGACCTGAGAATGCACAAAATAAAAGCTCCATTATTAAATATACTTATATATACTACTATAGCAACTTTTCCATACCCTTTATTTTAACTTGCACCATTCATCTACACATACGCATGCACTTCCAGGCACAGACATAACTTCAAATGTATCACACGGCTGATGAAATAAACCCACACTCTCACTTAGATTATCAATTCATTAAACTCATACTTACGATCATCCACATATATAATATTAAGTAAATATTTTAAAATTGAATATAGACTTAGTTTGATTTAATTTAAATGTGAAATATATTCTAATATGAGTAACAGCAGCTCGCATGCGATCAAGATAGCACACACCCATTTTAATACTAGAATTGCACCTACAAGCAGCACCTTTCTTTAATGCAAACACTTGCATGTCCATATACATCACAACTCCATATCACACGCATGAACAGACATAACAGCTCTCTCTCCCTAATACACTTGTATGTATTAACAATTTAATATGCTGGGAAAACATATGTTTAATGCAGGGGCATTGCTTAAAATTTCGAAGTTGAAACAATGGACTAGTTCAAGGACTTTAGTTGTGAAGTTATTATGCTCGTCTTTGATATGACTGCAATTTACTCAATTGACGACGACGATTAACTCTTATTTTTCCAACCAAGGCAACAACGTTTGCAACCACAATGATTCGTCACATCCATAGATATTTTTGCTTAAAATAATTGACTTAGAAAATAGTATAGCATCGAGTTTGCTTTAATTAGTTGTAGTTATGCAAAACCACATACTACTACTAAAATCACATTTGTGTTCATTAAACATACTGAAATTCTGATTTAGACATGCTAGTTCAATAAAGCAGTACAATGCAATTGACATTTTATATTAAATGAAGGAAAAATCTGGTAGCATATTGAATTGTCACTAAAATAGAATAATTTCTTCATTTTACTTCTCTAAAAAGAGGACTATTTTTTTTAGAACCTGACTATGTAGATTTTGGCCTCCAAACTGAAAAGGTTGATTTCATCTTCATGTTCAAATATATTAGTATTGGTTGATCCTTTCCTCCACTCATCTTCTAAAATCCGAACACAAAAAAGTATCCTTGAAATAACAAGCCCACAAGCATAAGACAAAATTAACCAACAAACTTGACTGGCATACCAATGCAAAAGCATATGCAAGTACATGGCACGTTTTGATGCATAACACTGAATATTTCCAAACAAATAAATGCAAGATGTTTTCTATCTCATAAATGATAAGAAGGATATTTGCAGACAAATAAATGCAAGATGTTATCTATCTCATAAATGACAAGAACAGTGAGTTTGAGTATGAATCATGTCAATGGCTAGCTATACCGGTTCATATACCACGGTGATGGATGATTCAGCAAATAAATGTATTGAGCATAATGCAAAGTTGCCTCGAATTGGCTATAAAGATGATATATGTTAAGTGAAAGTACCTTTTTATGATTTTATAAGCTATCATAAGTTGGCTTATGGTCTATTAGACACAAACATGTAGATTTGGTAATATTTAAAGCTCGATTCTGCATGCACAAAGCATCTCAATGCTGTAAGCCTCTTAGTCAATTACAAGCTCATAATAGAATCAAGTTCGGAACATTTTATTACCAACTAATATTAATCTGAACAAACTCCACAACTTTCATCCTTTTAATTATAAGTTTGCGCTTATGGTTTATGTATACGCGCATCATGCATGTCATTTACTTGTTTGTAGAAAAGAAAAAATGACAAGTAATCTTTTTCAGGTTGCAAAAATCTCTTGAAAATAGTCTACATGGTGCTAAAGTAAAATAAGTTTTTGTATATGCTTGAATGTGTGTAAAAATTAGAGTAACGTTTAATTTATAGATCTTTGTTGCATATCCTTCTACTTAAAATTACAGATCTTTGTCTACGAACAATTCATGTGATAGAAGCTAACTTTTGATATATCTCCTTTTTTGTGAATACCAAAGTAGACAATATTCACCCCAAAATATCATTATTTATATGAGAAGTAAACTCAATGATATATGAGGTATAGTTCCATAAAATCTGCTGGCATTGCTAGAATACCAGTTCATGAGTTGAGAGGACTTCTAGTTGTACATGGATTACAAATTTACAAATTTACCAGTTTTCAAACCTAATTGCTAGATATTTAAACTAGTCATTCTCTAGATTGCAATAGCACATGGATTTAAACTAGGGGACTTACTTCCAGAGTTAGGTAAATTTCGAAAGTGGACAATTTGTATGAAGTAAATTAAGGTGAATGTTTTAACCAAAAATATAATTGAATTTTACCACAGCTCACAATTTGTTTCAAGATACCAAAAGTAACAACTTATTTTACATACATACATACATATCTATATGTAATTCAAGATAGTAATACCATATTGAAAGCTAAACCCTAATGACACTTGATGAAATACTCACTAATAGTTTTCAAATCCAAGAAAAAAAATGTTCTTTCTAAGATAAAGACACTGTCATAACACCCAAGAAAGAGAAACTTTAAATAAGAACAGAACTTTGAAACAAATTATTCAATGTCAGGATTAATTTTGTGATGAATATGTATTAAATACCAATTCTTTTGGCCCGATGCTAGCAATTGATTTCATGTGCAGTCATCGTATTTTGTGAATCTAATGGACCTGACTAACACTTGAACTGTAAATCTATTATATATTCTGTGAATTCAACCAATGAACATTAACAAATCTATTAATCAAATCAAGTATTTGAAAATATTTAAGGTAATTAGATATTACAAATTAAATTTTATCTGATAAATTAAATTGGGGAAAACTTACCTTTTCACTTCTCGTCAATCCCTCCTTCCATGTCGAAAATCTCATGTTGAATCAAGGGAGTTTGTCCATAGATTCAAGGAATAAGATGTCACACAATTGAATAGCCTTGAAACGGTATGCCCTAAAATGACATTGAGGAGAAAGGCTGGAGCTTTTTATTTAATGTGATTTAATTACCTAATGGATAGATGGTCGAGATTAAGTCCCACAGAAAATAGGGATTGAAAGATAGGTTGATACGCATTAGAGATGCAACGCAGGTCTCTAGTTTCATTGTTTGAGACAACATAATTTTGTCTCTAAATTGTTTTTTATTAGAGACAAAATTTTATGCAGTTCCTAATATTTGTCTTAAATATAACATTATCTTGTAGTGAATGCTGTGATGGCAACGATGATGAAGAATGCTCCTGGTAGGATGGTTGGAGGAAGTGCTCCAGTGCAAGCCTCTAGAGTTGATTCCGCTAAGTTGAGCCTGGATTACTCTACTCTTGGAGGGAAGTCATTCCATGGAATGGAATTAGCTATAGAATTGCAAGATTGGATTGATACTTGTGAGCACATCTTTAGTGATATGGAAGTGGATGACGCTATGATGAGGAAGTTGGCTTCTAGACCGCTTCAAGGGTGAGCTACGAACTAGTGGAATACTATAACTATCACTGCTCTTAAGGATCAGTTCAAGGCAAGGTTTAAAGAAAATTTTATCCCGACTGCCTAGAATCGGTATTGTTCAGAAAGTTCCCCAAGCTTAAGCAGGAGAGAAGTTAGTCTCAAAATATGTTGTAGAGTTTGAAGCTTTGTTGAAGTTGGAATGTCATTATTGATACTCCCTTAAGGAAGAATGAGAAATTCATCATTGGCTTGGATGACTACTTGGGAGAGAGCTAGTGGATCATGTTGATGAGCCTTTTGAAAAGCTAATGGGGAAGCCGCTTCGCCATGAGAGTTTGTACCCTAAAGCTAAGACTGTTATTGTTGTTTTTTCTGAAAAAGAGGAGCCAAAACCCCAGCAAGGCGATGAAGGCAAGAAGTGGAATGGAAAGAGAAAGCAGTCCCAAGGAAAGGATGGTAAAAAAAAGAAGGGTAAATGGGAACCTACTTAATATGGATGCAACGAAAAGGGTCATTTAATTAAAGACTGCAAGACGGGTGAGATGAAGAAATGCTATAATTGTGATAAGCCAGTGCATTTGAAGAAGAATTGTCTGGAACCGGTAAAGGATAAGCGAATGGTGAAGGCATATATTTTGGACGCAGTTCCAACTTTGTCAAGTGCTCCCTTAGTGAAGGAGAAGGGAAAGGGAGTTGTTATTCAAGTGACCTAGTATATAGATTGGATTGGAACCCGAGATAGTATACTGATTCTTAATAGTGACAAACTATATTGGAGGCTCGACTAGGCTGTGCATGGTTTGTAGTGGTTTAGTTTTATCAAGTCATGGATGTGCTTTTGTTTTTGATTGCTTTGTTCTGAATTTTATTGGATTCAAGATTATCTTCGGAATGAGCTGGCTAAAGAGGTATGCAGCTATAGTGGATAGCGAGATGCTATTGGCGACAATTAGAGATGTGGATGGATGAACATGAGTGATTAGCTACCTACCAAAGGATGGAGTGATGGTTATCTTTCTATATTCGCTTGAGGTTCCACAAGAGGGGTTGTCATCTATGTTGATTGTTAGAAAGTATTCGGATGTCTTTGAGGAAGTGAGCGGATTACCGTCGCACAGAGAGGTCGAGTTTTGGATTGACTTAGTAAAGGAAGGCAGACCTATAGTTATGCCTTTAAGGCGTATGGCACCCAAAGAGCAGAAGGAATTGAGGTTCAAGTGAATAACCTACTGAGGAAAGGGTTCTTTCGAAGAAGCATATTTGAGTGGGGTGCACCTGTTGTATTTGCGACTAAGGTGAATGGATCTTTGAGATTGTGTGTGGATTATCGTAAGCTGAATAAAGTGACGAAGAAGAACAAGTATCCACTCCCACGCATTGGTGACTTGTTCGATCAACTGCACGATGCGAAGTGTTATCACAAATGGATTTGGCAATGGGTTTCAGCAGCTTAGAGTAGCAAAGGAGTGTGTGTCTATTACTGTGTTTCTTACGCCGTCGGGATTTTATGAGTGGTTCGTGATACCATTTGAGTTAACCAACACTCTGACATACTTTGTGGATCTCATGAATCAAGTTTTTAGAGACTAGCTGAATAAGTTCGTTCTTGTGTTCGTGGATGATATTCTGATCTATTCCAAAACTGAAAAAGAACACAAGACACACTTGAGGATTATGTTAGTGATATTGAGAAAGCACAAGTTGAGAGTGAAGTTCTCTAAGTGTCACTTCTTGAGAGAAGAAGTGAGATTCTTGGGTCATGTCATGTCGGAATAGGGTAAAGCAGTGAATCCTGCTAAGGTAGCAACAGTCTAAGGTTGGAATCAACCCAAGAATGCTATGGATGTGAGGAGTTTTCTAGGATTGGCGAGATACTATAGATGCTTCGTCAAGCACTTCTCAAAGGTAGCGGCACCGTTGACCAATTTGACAAAAAAGAATTAGACTTTTGTGTGGGATGCGAAGTGTGAGCATCCATTTGTAACTCTAAAGGAGAGGTTGAAGAGTGCACTAGTGTTGACCATTCCAAGTGGAAATGAAAAGTTAACAGTATGCACTGATGCCTATGGTACTGGATTGGGTGTGGTGTTAATGCAGAAGGGAAGGGTTGTCGCTTATGTGAGTCGACAGCTAAAGCTTCAAAAAAGGAATTACCCAACTCATGATTTGGAATTGGCAGCAATTGTTTTTGCTTTAAAGATGTGGAGGCACTATTTTTTAGGAGAAAGGTTTAAGCTATTTACATACCACAAATCCTTGAAGTACGTTTTCTCTCAGAAGGATCTCAACCTCCGTCAGCAACGGTGGTTAGAGTTCTTGGCCCCTTATGATTTCAATATTTCCTATACTCTAGGAAAAAGGAATGCAACCGCAGATGCATTGAGTAGAAGACATGCAGGGTTGGGGGGAAATGTTCTTGGAATGGAAGTAGATATAGTATATTGTTGGATTTGATTTCAGACCTCACTGTGAGATAGAACCTGAAATGTTAACAAGCTTATCGATTAGACATATTCTGATTGAAAGGATCAGTACAAATCAGTAGCGAGATGCTAGGAAAGTGGAGATCATAACGAAGATAGAGGAAGGAGTAGAATCTGAAGATATGAAGCAATACAAACTCGACCGAGAAGGTTGGCTTAGTAAGAATGGGAGGTTGTTAGTTCCCGATGTTGATAGATTACGAGATGAAGTGCTAAGAGAGTGTCACCATTCTAGGTTGACCATTCATCCCATCGGTAACAAGATACCGAGATATGAAGCAAACCTATTATTGGGAAGGCATGAAAAGGGATGTAGGGACATTCACCTCGAAATGTATAAACTTTCAATTGGTGAAGGCAAGGTAGAAGAAAACTAGTGGATTATTGCAACCATTAGAGATTCCAAAGTGGAAATGGGAGCAAGTATCAATGGATTTTGTAGATGGACTACCAAGGATTCAAGCAGGGTACGATGGAATTTGGATCATAGTAGATCGGTTGACCAAGAGTGCGAGATTTATACCCATCAAGTCAAGTACAACAGCATCCAAGCTGGTAGAGTTGTATGTAAAGTGGATAGTACGATTTCATGATGTGTCAAAGAGCATTGTGAGCGACCAAGACCCGTTGTTCACTAGTGGGTTTTGAAGAGCATACATGAGGTGTTAGGGACGGAGCTGCATCTTAGTATAGCTTATCATCCGCAAACGGATGGGCAGACTGAAAGAGTAAATCGTATATTAGAGAATCTCTTGCAAGCATGTATTATAGACTTCGATGGATCATGGGATGATCATTTGCATTTGGTGGAGTGTTCATACAACAGTTATCAATCGAGTATTGGGATGGCTCCATATGAAGTATTGTATGAAAAACTATATAACGCTCCTTCATGTTGGTGGGAAGCAGGTGAGAAATCGATACTTGGACCAAATATGATTACAGAGACATCAAAGAAGATTAAGATCATTGGGCAACGAATGAAAGCTGCTTAGGATCGATAGAAAAGCTATGCTGATAAAAGACAAAGAGATTTGGAGTTTTCTGTCGGAGATATGGTATTTGTAAACTTTTTTCCTCTAAAGAATGTAGTTCGATTCGATAGGATGGGAAGTTGGCGTTGAGCTTCATAGGTCCTTTTCCAATAGTCAAGAGAATAGGGAAGCTAGCATATAGGGTCGACTTACCTCAGAAGATGGCAGGAATGCATAATGTTTTTCATGTCTCTTATCTATGGAAGTTTATGCATGACTCAGACATGATGATCACACCGGATCAGCTAGAAAATGTTGAGGTAGAATCAGAAGTTTCTGTATCTCGTAGTTCGTTTCGTATTGTTGGGTATGGTACAAAGCAGCTTAGGAGTAAAACGATGAAGCCAGTGAAGGTATAATGGAGCGGAAGTGATGATGATTGTACGTAGGAGACAGAGGAGAGCATGAGGACTACTTTTCCGGAGCTCTTTGAATGGTAAGATCCACCGTTTATCATATCTACTTTCACTATTGTATGTTATATTTGATAGGTTAGTATTCTGCATGCTAGGATAGGTCACATATGATATTGATTGCATGTCTGCTTGTTCAATATTGTGATGGTTGCTTATGACTGGTAGGCATGTGAGATGACCATGGTTGCTTATAATTTGGCTTGTTTAGGGATTTTGGGAGCGAAATTCCTAGAGGGAGAATGAAAAGACCCGTATTTTACGTATCGAAAGATCGTGAAATATTTTTATTTTATTCGTATAAGGTCGTATGATTCTATAATTTTAGGACATGACTCTTAAGGATATTATACACACCTATGATTTTTCTTAATTTCTATATGACCAATTTGGTCCTAAAAACCTTGTTTGGGTTATAACTTTTAGTAGGAATCTAATTAGGGTCTCAAACCAGTTCTATTGCTTCAGGATGATGGTTTTCCATTTCGTAGATTAACAGTTAGGAAGTTATGGCTATTTTAAATTTTAACAGCTGCTGGTCAGAATTAGTGTGTAATTAATAAAGCCCATTAGTTGGCTTATTAGTCTAATTAGAGATTACTATAGACAAGGGTTGTAGGAGTCAAATTAGAACTTTTCTCTCTCATTGCAAATCAGATCTAAACCCTAATAAGCCATAGATTCATCCTAATTCATCTTAATTGATCTCTAAATCAAACTAGATTATGGATTAGAAATTAGATCCTCAATTAGAAGATAGAGATCATCGATTTACTTGATTTGGAGTGCTTTTTTTCACTGTCCGGATTAGATCTACACACAAATTGGTTGAATTTGATAATTGGTGAGTGGTTTATGACTTCTCACTGTCCTATGCATGTTTATATGGTAGAATTATAGGTTTTAACATGATTTTGATCCCAAAACCCTTTTTCTAACATTAATAACATGTTAACATACGTTAATGCCCAAAATTGGTAAGTTCTAATATGATTTCTAAGGATTGTTTAGTAATTCACCACACTCATGTTAATATGTTCATTATTGCTTAGATTTGGATTAGAAGTTGCTCGAGTGTTATAATTCAATGTATTATTCATTTGATTGATTGTATAGAATGTATGAATGCACTACAACAGTTTATGGGTTTCATAGCATTTGAAAAACACTATAACTGGATACCATAGCGTTTCAGAGAACGCCGTGGAACCACAAGCTATAGTAGGCCGGTAGCATTACATAGCAGGAAGGAAAACGCTATAATATCTAATAGCGTTTACAAAAGGGCATAGCGTTTGCAACCTACCATAGCGTTTTTTCTCTGTTATTAAACTTAAACGCTATGGGGAATATAATCCTTCATTTAACTTCTATAGCGTTTTCGAGCACATTTTATAGCGTTTCATCAAACCATGTTATAGCGTTACAATGTTTTTCGATAGCATTTCTTGTCATGCTTGTATAGCGTTTTTATTTTCTACTATAGCGTTTTTGATGCATAAATCTTACATCTCATACAGAGTTGCGATAGCGTTTGATGAATCAATAGCGTTTTTCAAACGTTATTCTATATAATATTAATTTTCAGCATTTGTTTCAATTTTCATTTTATTATATTATATATATATATACACTACATTACACACATTCAATTTTCAGCATTTTGTTGATGGATAGATATATGTATACACATTACACACACATATATATATATATATATATTAAAATGTGGATCCCAAAAATAACAAATCGAGAAGATGAAAACAACTATATGTAACAATGATAATGTTGCAGTGAATTCTAATTTGGAAATACACAATCAAACCAGTGGAAAAGTTTCAAATAATTCTGCTAATATTTCAAATACTACAAGACATGGTCACATGATAATAGTTCAAAATAGTCTAACAAATGAACACAAATACTACAAGACACGGTCACATGATAATAGCTCAAAATAGTCTAACAAATGGACACAAATACTCAGTTATGGAGACGATGATACGGAAATGGCTGCTACAGAAGTTTCTTGCAAGGATCTAAACATTGCTCCAGGTTGCTTCAGTGTTAACCAAGTTCCTGCATTAAATGATAAAGTAGACATTGACAGTTCCGGGTTGAATATACTAAATTTGAATTAGAAAAGGAGATGTGATTTAACAAGCAAAATCAGTAATAGGAAGAAAAAAAAGCACAAGTTTACTTTTCAAAACTGATGCTAGGTAAATAGCAGCCCATTTTCCTTCACATGGAAAAACATTCAGCCGGCAATATTTGATCCACTACATAGCAAATATTTGCACTACTTAACCAAACAAAATAAGAAAAGCCGATTTCCAAGTCAGCAACAATTCTTTCCCAACAAATAGTTGTGTGACCTAAAAATAATAATGTACTTTCGAAAACAACTTCAGTTCACTTAACATGCATGATCAAAAAATAAAATAAAAATCACTCATCTTAGTTGTATGCATTTCCATCCAAAAAAAATGATAACTGAATAACTTTGCCAACTTATAGACGCAAAAGAGTTGTCAATCTCAGCCTATCCATTAAAAATATAAGATGACCCACTCTCATTCGTTAATTGACAAAATTAAATCACAGTTAAAATGAATTAAGTAAATATATTTTATTTATTTATTTACTAAAGGAAAAGACGCATGAGGCTAGCCGCTTAACATAAACCATTTCCTCGCATAACTACACGTTGTATCAACTAAGTAGGAAAATACAAAAGATTTGAAAACAGACTTTACATACTATTATACAATAAAATTAATCAACTACGTAGGTAATTAGACATCTAATTTCATACAGATCTAGCTTTGAATTAAAGTTTGTGCTACAGCATATAGAAGTTTATGTGAATATCAAGTAATAGAAACTCATTATTTTATTACTACCCTTAACCGGTTGTTGGTTGTAGATGGATAACAAAACATACATATATGATTTCAGCGTATCCAAAATGATAGCTAAAGGTATTACATGTGAATCTAACCTGTAAGAGAATAGTTACATTCAGGAGAAGCAAAGAGAATACTATCCGCTTCAAGTATCTTTTGCCTAAACAATTCCACAGACGGAGGATAGGTCCCATTCACTTCAAGATCTGTATTTAATAATGGCAGGGAAGCTATGTCTACATACTCAATTAACAGCCCACACACAGACTCCTTAGATAACTGAATTGCTTCAAAAACGCAACAAAAATTCAAAAAATATATTATTTATTTGGTTAAAACAATGGCTTACATGCACTCTCTAAAGTCTAAATCCAGATGAGAGAATTATTTGTCAGGTAAAAAGGGAATATTTCAAGTTTCAATATTTTGTCATAAAAACTATCTTACCCAACTCCAAAAGACCACGGTTGGATGAAGCTATATGAAGTGACCCACAAATTGCAGCAACTTTTACAATAGGCTTCATTTCTCTTCCATTTATCACAATTTTGCTCAAGTTCTCATCCTTGTGTCCATTCACGTTCCCAACCACACTATTAACATTCCTCCTTTTCATTCCACTAGTTGCTCCCACATTTTCTCTATGTCCATTCACATTCTCAACCACACTATTGACCTAGCATATATGCTATAGTGCATCCTAAAAAAAAAATTAGTAATTGCTAGAGCTGAACGCTCTATTGCTATGTTTCCACCAAACCAGTACACTCTTATACACGATCTAGTTTAACAATAAACATATATTGGTACACCCATTATTGTGCATGAAACTACAGCAGATGCATGTAAACTAGAAACATTGCCTACTGATGCTAGATCCAAGAGAAATGTGAAGGTACCTGCTAGATATTTGAATTAGCAAATAGTTGTAAACACCTACAAGGTGGTTATGCAAGAGGACAGCAACTCTGAAAAGAAGATTCCATTAGTAATATAAAATTTACAAATTTATTTATGTTAATCTTTTGCTTTTACATATTGAGCCAGCTAGCCATGTTTCCATATACTTGATATTAGGCTATGGGATTAAACCCATATTTTGTTCAATTATAAAACCAATATTTTGATCAATTGATTTTTGTTGGTTTCAAGATTGTCATCTACATCACTTTCAATTAAACATGTATTTTTTGACATTTTTATTTACCGTTAACATTTGTATTATGGTTGCTGCATTAAACCCACATTACATTAAGTGACCATCAATGGATTTTTAAGAAGACGTTATGCCACAAGTTCATAAATTTGGTAGTAACTCTTATACACACCCATCCTTGTTATAATATTTAATGATATGCAAAGGAAAATTAATCATTTGCTAGTTCTAGGAACGGTAAACTCAGAGTAAAATAAGATAAATGCCTCTAAAATAATGTTTATCCTCCGCTTTTAATAATTAACATGTAAAATGTCCTCCAGTTTAGAATTATGTATGAATTAAATTGATGAAAGGAACCATTATGATTGTTTCTAATAAATTTGGAGCTGTCCCAAGTGGCAGAAGTAACAATAGGGACCATTTACGAGTTCAGTTTACCCGTATTAAGGAGGCTACTCCATTTTAAAAGAAAAGTTGAACAAGTGGAACATTATTATTTGATATTAAAATCACATCTTAATTTTAGCCATCAATAAAATACTAATACGTAAGAGGTTTATTGAAAATTTGAGCTGTCTTGTCATTAACATATTTCAAAATATTAATTACATAAAAATAATTGCAGCTATCAAGTAAAAAAAGCCGAATAAACTGACTAAATAGACATGAAAGTTCATCTACATCATAATACAAGCATAGAACAAAAATAAAAACAACCTTTGTGTATAGATACTATGCATCTATCAAAATTTTAGCTACATCACACTTTTGACACTAATGAGCTCACTAAAAAATCAGATGCTCAATTGGAATTGTGCATAATGCTCAATAAGTCAC
This sequence comes from Allium fistulosum, assembly GCA_030737815.1. Classification (NCBI taxonomy): domain Eukaryota; kingdom Viridiplantae; phylum Streptophyta; class Magnoliopsida; order Asparagales; family Amaryllidaceae; genus Allium; species Allium fistulosum. Next base: position 1,474,164,867 of record CM060902.1, on the reverse strand, counting down.
TAAAAAATTTTGACTTCATGTGATTGAAATGGCTAAAAGTTGGTTGCATTATTTGCATTGTGTGTGGATGCAAATGATTACAATCGTTGTGATTGATTGAAAAATAATCGTTGTGATTGTTTGCTTGTGTTAGGTTGTCCGAGATTATCAGTCTTTGGCATCCGGATTAAGAATTGCTTAAATCTCGTATTAACAAAATATTATAATTTGTTATGTTGTATATTCTCCTGTTTGTAAGGTATTGTAACAGTTTAAGTGATCAAGAAATTCAGTAATAATTTTGTAGTTTTATCCTAGTGCCTGCCCACATGGATGACAAATGTCACAGCAAGAGCTGTAAATATCATGAACATTTATGCATTTTTATGTTCATACCGGCAACGTTCATGATAAAAGAATATGAAGAAACAATCAAGAATAGAAATATTGTAGAGCCATTATATTAAATACAAATGAATGTACTGAATAGGAGTGCAGATGATCTAGTCTAAGATAATCATCACACTTGTTATGTGATAATATAGTAGGTGGGTTTAATAACGTGAAAATGATACATAAAATTTGAATAAGGTAACAGGGCAGGTGTTAAAGAGTACCAAATGTAATAAATCCGCCTACTTATATATATATCAAGAAATGTATACCTACCTGAGAACCTGAACCGATACACGGATCACTACCCCGTAATCCATCCACAAGCTCGTTATAGAGTTGTTCTTTTGGTGTTGGAGCTGGAGCTCCATAATACGAAAATTTGACAACATCTACATCACACCACACGCCACCTGGACCCTATTTAGGAAATAATGATAATAATAAATAAATATTGCTATTCTGACGGCCAAAAGCATGAATTTCATTAAATCCCTAAAACAAATGTCAAATTCCCTGTATTAAGATTTAATTTCACAAGCAAATATGATGCATATGAGGAAACTTATAATGGATTGTTTGGGCAAAAATCGTAGATTCTATGGCTCAGATAAATGTACAATACCATCGATCCAGATATATATTTAATGCTTAGGTAGATTAACTTTCAAGTGATTTCAATTATTTTCTTGTTGTTCAGGACAGTTAAAAAAATATACATTTCCTGATGTATATCTGATCACGCTTTCATTTTAGAAGTTAAAATATTACAGCATGAATTTTAGTGTACACATTTCATATAAGATTAAGATAAGTAAGCCAAACGTATTGTTTATTCTTGTATAAAACGATATGGTGATCTTATTTTACAGGAGTATCAAACATGTTACATTTGATACCCACTAAGTCCAGCTAAAATTTAAGTTTTCTATTTGGACAAGCTATGCGGAATTGACAAGGTATCAAACACCACAAAATCATAGTGTAATAAGCAAGATACATTATTCCTGAAATTAGGAGGAAAGTACATGAACTCATAAAGTATTCAAAGAATGTTAATGAAAAATTAGTTAAACCTTAATTTTGATTGTAAATGTTTAAGTAAATGTTAATCGGTGAACTTCTTTGAAATGGTCTTGGTTGAAAGTAAAACAAGGGAAATTTTATGCAATTAACTAAAGAGCATAACAGTAAAAACAACAATTTTCCTACCTCAAGAGCAGTTGGTAAGCACTGAACATTATTAAGCCACTTTCTATGAACTTTTCTAGCAACGAAAACAAGAATAGCAGGTATACTGGTTAAAGTACCCTTCCTTATCCGAAACCCAATAGCCGTGCCCAGACTGTACCTTCTTAGAATTTTACTATGAAATGCTCTAATAGTCATCAAATCAAGCAAAGTTGTTGCTTGTTGTCCAGTTGGCAACCTAAATACCCAACTTAAGAAGTAAATTTTATCTCAAGAAATTAGAAAAAAATATGAGTAGAAGCCATCTGCGGATGTTGAAGCAACGAGGTTTAAGCAAAAAGATTTCAAGCAAAGAACAATTCATATAGATGAAGTGAGCTAATTATTACCTACGGTGGAGAGCAAAACTAGGGTTTGACCTGTTGAGATATGGACAGTTGCAATCGAACAAAGATGAGGAAGCCGGATAATAAACTTTGCGATGGATTTCATTTTTTTGATAGTTGCGATCTACTAGGATTTGCGATGATTGAAGAGGAAGATGAGGAAGATCGGTAGGAAGTGAAATTTTAAGAGGCAAACGAAAAAAGGAAATGAAAAGAACCCGCGAATGCAAGTATTTTAATCTACGGTCTAAATTTGTATAGCGTTTAACAGAAATTTAATATTAATTTGTGACTATACGGGAAATGCATAGCGTTTTGTATTTTAAAATTTTTCGTTCCAAATGGGTTTAATAGGACTAGGGGCGAAAACGCTATGCATTAGTGCTATAAATATCCTATTTTCTTATAGTGATGGATGTAATTGATGTGATGTTATGCTTGTATGTAATGCTTTGATGTTGTTTGTCAGTGTTTTGGATGCATTAGAAGATGGGTTGGTGGATTGGACAAATCGGAGGCAAAGTTGGTTGGAATTGGATGAAACTTGGTAGTTAGACTCTGGAGTATGGCAAGACGCTATATGATAACTCGCAAGATGGTAGGAGTTAAAGTCATAACTTGGTACCAAGTTATGGGTATAACTCGGCACCGAGTTATGGTGCTAACTCATGTGCACTTCTCAAATTTGTAGATCGAAAAAGCTTGTCAAGTGGGGGTTGTCTATGGTTTGATGTAGGAAATTTGGCTAAGTGCTGGAAATGATGACGAGTTATCTCTAGAACTTGAAGATGGGGCTTTGGATTGGGGTGGTGTTATCAAAGATGGATGAGTCAGGGTCTAAAGCACTTAGAGAAGAGTACTAGAGGCATGGAAGAAAACTTAGCATCTGGTTGGCTAAGTATATAACTCGTCACCGAGTTATGTACATAACTCGGTTCGAGTTATCAAGGTGCAAGTGTGGAAGGTGGAACTTCTGGAACTGATGTAGAGGTTCTATAGATTGTGTTGGAGGTGGTGGCTCATTCGTATCTGGTTGGATGACGATGTAACAGCATGATGAAAAGCTAGAATCTTTGGATGTTGGCTTGTACTGGGAGTAGGTTTCGAAGATGGCAGCTCGTAAATGAGTGAGCCGTATGATCAGGGAATATGGATGGGTTCCTCATAAATAATGAAAACTGGATTGAGAAAGAAGGGCTTGGTATCCAAATGGAGCAAAAGTGGTCATAAAAGTATGCGCTAAGGAATCATTGATGCTTGGAGTGTTTTCTATTATACTCAAGCATAGGTATTTTAAATGGGGACAACCATGGATTGGTAGCAAGGATCCGTATACCCAAACTTGTGGCTTTTGGTCTAGTGTCCAGATTTGGGCCGCGAGACACGTATCCAGCTTTGGGCCGCGAGATACGAGAGTACAACGGAAAACCAGGATTTCCATTAGTCCTTGGTAGTAAGGAGGCCATACGAGTTATCATATATTCAGAGCACAGGGATGAGTGATGGTGAGTCTTGTTTGATGGATTGCTTTGGTTACTTTCCGTTAGTGGGCTATCACTTGGGGAAATCATTGGGAGTAGGTACTGGAGATAGGGATATTTGGACATCCACTATGGTATTCTGTATTGCACCTTTATAATATTATAGGGTAACATATTATACTGTTATGTGCTAACTCTTTGGTTGTAGGGACAGGTTAGGTATGGTTCGTGTATTCTTGTTCCTTACCATATTTACCTGTATAGTACTTTGAGATTTATTTACCGCTCACTCCAAACTGTTGTTTAATCCAAGATTTTTTGCTTTGCTTCTTATTATCCTGGATACTCTTAAATGAGTATACTAGATGACAGATCTAGGTGATGCAATAGTTGTTCGAAGGACGAGCTGGATGGAGCTATCTCGTATTATATACTTATATAGATTCTACACTTATTCCGTTGTGCAGCACTAGAGAGCCTTAGCAGTGACTGCTTATATTTGTATTTGAGACAGTTATTAAGTTTGTTTCCATTGTATAAACTCTATGACATCTGATGTATAACTGTATGGATCCGTATTTTGATGATTTGTTCACATAGTAATTACTGTCTCTTCTGTTATATCATGATATTATATTTTATCCATGCGTTGTGAGATATGACGGGTTATATGCTATGTTTGTTATGTCAACCCTGATGATTGTCCTATATCGGTCGGGCATGGCTGCAGTACACTATTTAGTTATATTTGTGTCGGTGGTATAGAGCGATCGACACATTATCCATCACTTGCGGGCCTATAATTTGTTGATACACCTCAAGGTTAGAATCTCAAGGCAAGAAAGTCTTAATATCCACTAGAGAAATCGAAAGATTTCTATGTTTTTCTTAGTGTTTTGAGAAACATAAAAATCTAGTAGGAGCTTTATATAAAAATGAAATTATAATATTTAACCTTTCTAGTATCGTAAGAATATATGCTATATAAGTTAAAATAATCTACTTAGATAAATTTGTTCAACCACTTGATTGATAAAATGTTTATTAGTTAAAATATACAAACAAACAAAATTGAGATTGACATAGAAATATAAAATATACTTACCAATGAAATCTTTTGACATGTTGTAACTTCAAGGCCCATGGAAGAGCAAATTCGTATGACCACTGAAATATTTGTGTTATGGGCGTTTAGTTGTTTATTTGTGTGAGACTGTGAATTGTCTTCTATGAGTGTCTAACTTTAATTGCATTGCAAGCATATGGATATTTGATCCATATTTCATCACATATAAATTATAAATGGTGAATGGTCGTGGTTCGTAATATACGAAACTTCGATGAAATTAGTTCATTGGAAATAAGTAAACAAAGCATAATTTGATACCATGCATTCAATACGATTGATTACAATGAGGATACTTAATATGGAAACTAGGCATAGTTGGGATGAAAAGAGTGAATGGTCGCTCTGTTTCATGAAGAGACATCGGAAGTGAGAATTGTGTAAAATTCTAAAGGATACTTAATATGGAATGAGAAATGCGATTTCCACTCCAAATGTATTTTCATATAGAAAATTGTTTTCCGTAAAAGTCATTTCTTGGAGTTCAAGATAATTGATCTGAAACTTATGACTGTGAACTAGTTACAATGAATGAACTAAAATCCCACAATAAGTGGTTGAATGGAGCATCATATTCCGTAAAATGTTATAGCAATGGCGAAAATAGTGGGAGCACACCATATAACACTTCTTGGTGGACGCATCAAGTTACAAAAAATTATTTTTGTACACATACCATATATTAGTTTTGAAATAATAACTATTTTCAGTATTGACTGCAAATACATATCGTTTTATTCAATATGAATGTTATGAATATTTGTTATAAGATAAAACTATAATAATGGAATTTGTTTTCATGAGACAATAATGCACTAGAAAATGACTGTGGTCGGGCAGGTTCGAATCCCAGCGCCAAACCATCAGTGGGAGTTTCAACGTTAAGCATCCGTGTGCGACGACTAAATAAAAGCGGGGTAGACACACGGCGTGGGGTTTACTTAAGTGAGTATCAATGAATATCATGATCTTAAGGTTCCCCATGATCTCAAAAAAAAATGCACTAGAAAATGTAGAAGTATCTGAAATCCAACGGTTATTTCGAAATTATAGACTAAGCCACAAGTTTGAGAACTAATTCTTTACTCATATGATTATGAGTCATATGGTACTAGCGAATGGTATCTGAAACGATTAAGAGTAAAACACTCATTCAGTGGGAACAACATAAGAGTTGGTGAATTCTTAAGATTGATATATGTAGATGTATGCAATCATAAGTTTAATGATACCAAAATAGTTCCAAATACTTCGTTAAAGTCACCGATGAATTACCACAAACATGAACATGTGTGTTTAATACACATGGAGTATGTCTATGATAAGATCATATAATATAAAACGAAAGTAACATGCAATGTAAAATAAAATGATTTGATTCGATCGAATAGGTGAGTGTATTAAAAAGGAATTCCAAATGTTCTTAAAACGAATAAGATTATATCTCAAAAGTCACTCCTTCCAATAATACTAATGAGGTATCCATTAGGACTTAGCGAACTTTGTTGGATAGAGTACGATTAGTGATGAGTGTAGTTGAGTTAACTTCTTTCTGTAAGGTTATGTACGCAAGAGTTGGTGTATAAGGTTAAATTTAATATCATCCAAAATATAGTTTACGAGATCATACAAGATAAGGGTTGAAAAAATACTCCTACATACCTAGGTCAAGGAGTTGACATGTTGTGTGAGTCAAGATGCTGCATGTAATATCTATTTATAAGGGATCTTGTATGGACCATCCAAATAAGTTTGGGACTGATCAATGTTGATTGACCAATTTATGTTATGCACATAAGTTTCGTAAACTTAAAAATCAAATCGGTTATATATATAAAGGCAATTCATAAAATGTTTATGAATACTTATTTCGTTACATTGAGAAACAATTATTGTTTTATAAAACACCAACTTCATGATGAAGAAATTTCTTTAAGAAATTATTGATAGTAAAATGGATTTGGATATGATCCAAAGTTGAAACTGGTTATGGGGATGAAACGAAATTGATCAAACCTAAACGGATGCATCTAATTAGAATATCCAATAAGAACTCTTGCACATTAAAGAGAAACTTTGATTGTCTTATCGATGTCGAGAAAAGAATTTCTTCAGTTGTCACTAAACCATTAAAATTATTGACTCTACCATGTGGTATGACGTGCAAATCCAAAATGGGTTACATGTATATTATCAAAATATTATTTTGATGGTTATACCCGAAGAGATATGATCCATCGACCACAAAAATATCTTCAAAAAGAAGACCAATGCGGTTGAAATATGGTATGTGTGTAGGCATGCACATCCCCCCTCACAAGCACACTAAGAGCCTGTTTGGTTTCATTTTGAGTTTTGCGTTTTACGTTTTCAAAATTCATTACAAAATATGAGAAGAGCGGAGAAAAATATTTAAAATTTTAAATCATTATGTCAATGATGGAGGAACAAGATGTATCGTTTTATGTGCTTTTGTTATTTTTCAAAACACATAAAACAAAACAAATTTGTTTTCCATTTTGTATGTTAACTTCATTTTTTTAAATTGGTTGTTTTCCAATAAATATATGTGTTTCATTTGGACGAAAACACAAAACTAAGGCCCCGATTGGTTTGTCATTTTTAGTTTTGCGTTTTCGTTCAAATAAAAAAGCACAAGACGCATGTATTTTTGTGGAAAACAACCAATTTGAAAATTGAAGTTAACATATAAATGAAAAAAAAAATTATATCGTTTTCCGTGTTTTCGAAAATCCATCCCTCTATCATCCCCTTCGCCGTCCCTCCATCTCATTTGTCGTCCCTTCATATTGTCATAACAATTTAAATTTTTTAACGTTTTCCTCTACTCTTTCTGTAATTTGTAATGAATTTTGAAAATGCAAAACTTAAAACAAAACCAAACGGACCCTAAAAATGACAAACCAAACGAGGCCTAAGAATTTGATTTTATATTTACATTGATTTCACATCAAAAGGATAAATTTGAACCGAGAAAACTATTTCAACTCGATGTAAGAGGAAATTGTTGTAATTTTCACTTGTTGATTGTAATTAAAAGTGAAGTATGGACGGTGTTTATAATAAGATTAACACAAAAGAGTTTTTGCATATTACAATCAATCACTAAGGCGTTTCGTTGATTCCTCTTATGTTTTCACGACTCTCTGATTTTATTTGGTTCCCACCGGATGAACAAGATTGTATAAGACAATTACTTCACTTATAGCACAAAAAAAGGTTATCTTTACAGACACTACAACCTCGACCTCCTTAATAAACATTTAACTGGATCAAAATGACCATTTCGCCCCGATGAACCAGCTTCGTTAAGGTCCCAGTCTTCTATGTCTTTAGGAACACATACATCAAACAGCATTTTACCTAAAACCCCATTGGCATTCAATTTTGGTGGGCTATGTACATGAAATGATCCATCTCTTTGCTCGTTCATAAGTGAACCTCCTTCTTTGGTTTCTTGATACTCGGCTGAGCTCGGTATGAAGAAATGGTCGCTTGGACTGTTTGCTACTCTTTTTAAGCTCTCGTTTGAAGTTACGGCTGCTTTGTGTAGGCAACAAATGGATTCACAAATATGTTTAGATGAACCTGTTACTCTTTCTGTTTTCTCCAGTTGCAGCTGTCTTCTATGGGTGTAGAGAGTAGATGCATTGGTGAGGAGTTCGGTTACTGCAGCTTTGTATTCATCTGGGTGTCTTTTATAATGGCCTGAAATGAAGCGAAAAGTAGGCTTTGTTTTCAAATGGTTTCAAATTTCAAATTTTTGAATCATTTTCTAATTTTTATGTTAATATACGTATGTATATACATGCAGGTATGTATGTATGCATACGTGTATTTTATAGTGGCATAGTCAAGATTTTGTGTCGGGAAGGTCCCGATTTGGAATAGTTAGGGGATGGTGACTTTTTGCCAATTATTGAAATGTTTACACAAGAATTCATGACAGATTATTAAATAACTGTTGAAAGTGATCGACAATGGTTATAGAAATTGGCAAAATACAAAATAACAAAAACATGTGACCCAATAGATTTAACCGTTGGATCTTATTAAGTTCACATTTGAAGTTGAAATCAGGCGGCAATCTAATAGTTGAAATCTCCACTGTCACCATTTAATGTCATTATTTTGTGTTCATACACACACAAGTTTAACAGAAAATTTGATTAACTTGATTATGAACAGAAAATAGAAAGCATGTTTAGGTTGATTATTTTGAAAAAAAAGAATCTGGTTTTCAAAACAAAAACTCACACTTCAGAATTAAGTTAATGCGCGTTGGAATTAAGTGAAAGAGTTTGAATTTTGTTATTCGAAATGGAAATGAAAGAAGAAAATTCAATTTGGTACTTAGAAATTGATCTTGATTTCTTATATATATTCACTTCAAAAGGAACCATCTTTCGTCTTTTTATGTTTATAGACCAAAAGAGGGATGTATTGTTCTTTTTCTTTTTTCTTTTTTTTCTTAGTCTTGATAACGGTCAGACAATATAAAGAACCTGTCCTTTTTTCTTTCTTTCTACGAGCGTTACGGCACGCGCTTCGCACGTTAACTACAAATTGTATATGTTTAACACATTCAGGTAAAAATGATTTACATAAATATTTAGTCATATTTATGCGTTAAAATCATGTGTAGTTAGTTTGAATTTTAATTTCTGCATCTAATTATTTTTGTTAGTTTGAATTTTTCTTTCTATTATTAATTAATAAAAAAAGAATTTGTAAAATAAAAATTATTTGTTAAATCCTATTTTTAAGTGATATTAAGAGTTGATAATATTTATAGAGGAGTGTTTTGAAATTGTAAGAGAGTTTAATGTTAAATCATATTTTTAAGCGATATTAAATTTTTATAGTATCTGTAGAGAAGCGTTTTTGGTAGTTCACAATACTACAAAAAAGTGTGATATCAAAGGTATTACAACTATTATTAAATATAATAAATAAATTTGTAAAAAGGTTTATTTGTTAGATCCTATTTTTTAGTGCTATTAAGAGCTGATAATATTTATGGAGGGACGTTTTGAATTTGTAAATGAATTTAATGTTAGATCCTATGTTTAAGCAATTTCAAATTTTGGTAATATCTATAAATTGGCATTTTTGGTAGTTCACGCTGATAAAAAAAAATATGACAGTCGAAAGGTATTACAACTATTATTAAAAAAAATTGTAAATTGTTTTCGAAACCACTGGAATAAGATTGATCCTTGTAGAGATTTAAATGCTAAAATCTGTTTAGAGAAATAAGTGTTTCCTAAAATGTATATAGAATCTTCCAACATTTAAATGTTGTGAAAAACTCTAGACATGAAATAACAAACTAGACATACCCTAGTGGCCAAGCCTTGATGTGTGTGTTTTTAGCTGTGATTTCTATGTTTACATTGGATTGATTTAAAAGGAAGTAGGTAATGATATCATTAAGAACATACCTACATGAGGGGAGCTAGTCCATTTTACTAGTCTAACATCACCACCAAGTTCTTTTAGACGACTGGCAAAATTTGAAACGATTTGGTATGGAGCAAGTTCATCATCTTCTGAACAAAATATGAGTATTGGACCAACATTCTGAAACCAAATGGAAGGTTCACATGTCAGTTTTTCTCTTATATGTAAGATTTTGCTAACCATTTGTTGGTAAAGTAACATTTTTGAAAAATGAGTATATGAATAAAGAAGAGACTTACAACTGAGGAGTATAGCGTCTCCCAATATTCCGCCCGTTGTGCTTCAAAATTGTTGATGAACATTGAATCAAGCCCAGAAGCAATAGCTTTTGCTATCCATGTAGCCACTTTTGGGGGTCTTGACATTTTAATCACGTTGGGATGGAGAACAAATCGAGTGCCTAAATCACTTGTAAAGTCTACAGGAGATGAATCAAAAACTTGTCCGCAGACACAATCTCTAACTAGCTGATAATCATCCTTCAGTATGACAAAAAAAAAAAGTTTAAGGTCAGTCGACACTAACAGACACCTGGATAACAATTTCATGACAAAATGTGAACTACACAAGAATATTATGACTAAAAGTCTAAAATCAGATTCTTGGAACTTCAGTTAAAACCCAAAGTTATGAAATTGTAAGGTGACCAATTGCATACCAGATTGGGTTGCCCTTCACATTTTCCATCCAGCAACTGAAATAATTGCATGCGTAGGTTATTCCATGTACACAAACACGAAGATAAAATACTTTGCGAGTTCATAATAAATAGATATAGGTAATAAAAAATTACCTGAAGAACCTTGTAAAGACAGCCTTTGGGTCCCCCAGAAAAAGATACAAACACGATAGGCAGTGGGCTAAACTTTACTTCCTGTTACTCCAAAGCAAAATGATTTTGTCAAAATAGCTGCGCAATATAATGTTACTAACATTGAAATAGAGTATGAAAACAGGGAGACAGATAAATTTTTGAAACTTTGCAGATATACTAAAGGTACTAAAAACATATAGCTGCATACATTCCCAACAGTAACCGGCAAGGGCATGCCTACATATATATCTCTGATTATACATCAACTTATTGAGGAAAAAAGACCAAGTAGAGAAACATTACTTGAACAATTGGTAGTCTGAAGGAAGAAACCTTTGATTAGCAATTGGTTCAACACCAAACAAATTTATTTATGATTAAAATGATATTATTGCAAATTTCTTGTAAAATTTAACTGGATGTCGGTTAATAATGTATAGTGTATATGTTTAATTTAACATGCACTCAAATATTAGTGTATTGCACTGGTCTGAATCCCGTTGTCTCGTATTTGAATGTATGAAGTGTTTTGTGTGCTATCCCACTTTGAGTATGTCTATATCAGCAATTCATTGCATGATTTTTTTTTCCATGGACAATTTGGAAGGGAAAATATCAGGATGATCGCATGGATTTATTTAAAAAAATATGAAGGAATCACATCTTATTACTTATAATTTGAAGGCTAAATTTGTAGACTGTGAATATTTCACATTCAAGATGTAAAACAATAAGATGATAAACTGACCTTAACAAGCTCATTTAACACCCCACTGGCCAGAGATATTGCTTTTTCAGGTAAAAAGCTGCATAAAAAATATATAAGCATTAAGAATACAGAATATGAGTTATTGAATGCGTTGCAACGAAATCATTCCTACATAAATAATACTATATATTAACGTCAATCTATTTTAAAATAAGTATATTATGTCTATAATCAAGAGATCCATAATCAAAGGTAACCAGATTCATAACTGTTCTATAAGATATTTGAAATTATAACCAACATATGTCTAGTTTTCATCATGCACGACTGTGTTTATGTCGTTCTGTAGACCTATAAACTATGCCCAGTTCTCATCATGCATGACTGTGTTTATAACGTTCAGTATACCTATAAACTTCACATGTGCACACTATGGTTGGATAAATTTCATTGTGAATTGGGATTCTGCTAACATTCAACTAGTAGAAATCATCTTGATCATCGAGCAAGATGATAACATCCTGAAATTTACCAGTTCAACAGATAGAAAAGTGACATCTAAATTATTCCAATAGTGCGTTCTTTATTGCCTAGACATAAAAAATGAGGGATATTTTAATTGCATCCACTACTAAGGTGGTGAACAGGAAATCAAACAATATTTTCATCTTTTGTTTTCACCACCATCTAGATGTTCTTTTATGAGTGTGAATGGTTGGATTTTGGGAAGAATTGTTGCTTAGTGTTTTCTATCCAACATTTAATTTGGTAAGCTTTTGGCCTCTACAGAGAAATAGTGTACTTGAGGTTTGTACGAAAGGAACTGGTACAAAGATGAGTGTAACTTTATGGGAAAAAACCAAATATTACTCCAGCTATCCAAAATATTTGCAACACATGTTTAAGCATACAAGCTTAATCACCGAGGTAGCGAGGCCAAGAGTGTGATAAATTTCCTTCACCTGATTCATAACCGAATGAAGTATTCATGCCAAATTTATTTCGTGAAATTTCAAATCTAAACAATGAAGTAACAGTTAACTCCTTTCCCAAATTTCCTTCCTCTCTAGAGTCTTGCTATGAGGTTCATTTTCATTATACATAGTTATGTTAGAGTATAGAATACTGAACTCAGTTATTATAATTTGTTAATAAATTATCATATTGCGTTGATCTTTCTGTAAAATATACTTCGAGAGATTTATTGTAGATCAGTGAATCAAAGCATAACATTAATTAAAAGTAAACTGATGTTGCTATTATGTCCCTATAGGATGCCTTCTTCATGTTAAAATCTTCTAATTTAACTCCATAATGGCGTAATCTTTAAGATGCTGCACCAATAATAATATAGTTTCTATGTATCCACCTCTCCATTGAATTTAGATAAATAAAAAATAAAGCAATTTTTCAAACCACCCAGGAGGTAATTTGTAATCATTTCACATATAGCTTTGCTAAAGGCAGACACACATCAAAACACTTTTCCAAAGGAATCATAGTTATGTAAGCTAATAAATAAGAAATCAATATTAAATAGAAAATATATATGAGCCAGTAAAGAACAAAAATCAAAAAATTACAGAGTAAGAAATTCTGAATGGCAGACAAGAGATATCCAACCCATAGAATAGTACAAATCGGTAAAAGGCTTCAAATTTCTCTCATGACTCGACAACCACGCATAGATTACGACTATGCCAGTACGATTCTCAGTATTACTTCTCCTCTCTTCTTCCTTCTGCCCCCAATACAATCTCCCTCCTTCTCCCCACATATTCAAATCAAACAATTCGAAATCGAGAAACCTTAATCTTTTCGAGTTGTCGACGGCGGAAGACTTCTTTGTCGGGCCCGAGCTGAGCTTTGATCGCAAGCCGCGTTTCCTCCAGTTTCTGTTTCGTGCCTAGGTAACCAAAACAAAGTTACGGAAGCAAAATGAATAAAATTGGATAATTAAAAAGCTAATGAATATACTGATATGATTGAGGATTGGCGGGCCCTGTAATTTTTGTTTTCTTTCAGGAAGTTAATGTAAATTGTCCACATTGTAGGTTCGGGGCCATTGCGGGCCGAGGAGTGTAGGCCCATCAGTTAGCATTGATGCTTTTTGTTATGGTAGTTAATATAGAACGGTGTGTACGAGCGAAAAGAAAGGCGGGTTTTCCAAACCATATCGCGTTCCAAGCTGATTTTCAAACTTATTATCAAACATGACAGGCTTTCGTTCAATCAACAATCGTGTAATTGACTTCGTCTAAGCGAACTATGAATTGCACTTGTATTAAAAAATAATAGGCACAACTCATAGTTGTGCCTATTGTATTTTAAAAAAATCATCATGACGCAACTATGAGCTGCGTTTTATTTTTTCATACGGGTGCAACTCATAGTTGCGCATGTACGAATTTGCTGCTGCCATATAAATGTAACAGCAACCCCACCCCTAACCCCACACAATCTCATCAAAACCAACTTGCTTCTCCCTTTGCTGCAGTTTGAACCCAACATCCTCAAACCCTAAATCTTAGTTTTTTTCATCAATTCCACTCAAAATTTACAAATCTCTTCACTAATCTTCGATTAAAACTAATCTATAACAATGGAAGCGGAATCTTCTTCAACACAATACGATTTTTGTAATCTTCAAACCCTGGTTTTTTTTGTTAGTTCCTAAGTTGTGTATTATTTGTTTTATTTTTGGAAGAAGATTTTATCTTAGTATAAATCTTACTATACTTTGTAATTTTTGTTTTATTCTCAAATCCTATTCCATTTCGATTTTTGAATGGCTTGGAAATTTTAATTAAATTCTCCAAGTCTTGTTTACCTTTGTTACATTTTGTAACATTATTTGTAATTTTATCCAACTTGTTTTTAAGATCAGTATTTTCAGATCTTGAAATTTCTAGATTATCTTTTAAGACAGTATGCTCATTATTAATTTTATTATTTTCTAGTTTAACTTTTTCTAATTCACAAGATAAAACACTATTTTCAATAGAAAGATCCTTACATTTTTCTTGAGCATTTTCTAATTCTTCTTCTAAAATAGATTTTTCATCTTTTAGTAACCCTATTTCAAGTTCTAATCGATTTATTTTAGCAACATATTCCTTATTTAATTTTTTAGTTTCTCTATATTTGTCATCGAGTTCCATACTTATTTCTAAAATTTCATCATAAGTAAGATTGTGACATACCTCATTAGTGTGTGTCATAAAACATACATTTGCTTGCTCTGTATCACTTTCACTGTCACTATCGGATGAAGAAGAAGAGTCAGAGTCATCCCATGTGACTTGGAATACCTTTCTCTTTTTCTTAAATTTTTTAAAATTATTTTTCTTCTTCTCGATGTTGAGTTTTGGGCAATCCTTCTTCATATGTCCAAATTGATCACATCCAAAGCACTTAATCGAAGTTTGATTTGATGAGTTTGATTTTCAGCTATTTTGGAATCTAGTCATTTTCTTGAATTTCTTAAATTTGTTGTAGTTCTTGGCAATAAATACAATTTCATCTTCATCCAATTCAGAATCTTCATTGCCTGCTTGAAATGCTATGTTCTTCTTTTCATGATTTTGTTCCTTTCTGGCCTGTAAATTTGCTTCATATGACATTAAATTTCCAATCAACTCTTCAACTTTGAGTACAGAGAGATCATTAGCTTCTTCGATAGCCAGTACTTTTCTTTCCCACTCAATTGTTAAAGAGTAGAGAATTCGAGATACTAAATCAAAATCAGTAAATTTAACTCCTAGTGCCATAAGATCGTGTTGTATGGTTTGAAATCTTGAATACATGTCAACAATTGACTCATTTTGTTTCATTTTGAAAGATGAAAATTGATTTTGTAAAATTGATATTTTTGTTTGTTAGACCTTAGTTGTACCTTCGTGTGTAACTTGTAAAGTACGTCATATATCATATGCACTAGTACATAACATAACACGTGAGAATTCATTTTTATCAAGAGAACAAAATAGTACATTCATAACTTTAGCATTATTAGAAGCAGCGGTTTTTTGTGCATCTGTCCATGTGCTAATATTTGTTTCAGGTGCTACATATTTATTTTGAGTTGCTGACCATATTTCTAAACCATTTTCTTCCATAAAAATTCCTATTCGGGTTGACCAATATGCATAATTAGATCCGGTGAATAGTGGAGGACGTGCAGTCGACTGACCTTCTTGAAAGATATTTGCCATATTAACAATTTTCAAACACGTGTTACTGTGATTTGAACTAACCTTGCTCTGATGCCAATTGAAAGTGTATGTGGATCGTATATGTATATAATATATGACAAGTGCGTGTATGATAGTATGAATTGCACAGAGTAATAATGCAGGTAGAATTAAAAGTAATCACACCAGAAATTTTATACTGGTTCGGACCTCCCGTCCTACGTCCAGTCCCGAAGCTCCTCTTCGGAATTTCACTAATCAATAACCCTCACTTCGCCCGGAGGAATAGGCTTGTTACAATATAGATCTTTCGTTAAGAATGTGCTTTGATTAACACTGATATTGACAATACGTACAAGTCTTCCTATAATCTCCACTGGATATGTATAGATATGAATTTGTGTGTGCTTTGGAAATATGGAAGAAAATTGAACCAAAGTTAATGATCTTTGGTTGAAATATTGATAGCAAATATGAGTAATCTTGAATTTGAGTGCAAAGTAAATATAGAGAATAGAAATCAGAAAGTTAGTTGTTTTTCATTGTAAAATCTGTGAAGTATTTATAGTTGTGAAAAGGGTTGGTTTGAAGTGTTGCTGCCATTTCTCTTTGTTTCTGGAGATGCTTCTGTTTGAATAGAACTGAATTGAAGAAGAGATGCACAAAGTAGCCTTTCAGATTTTGACAGTTGCATGTTTGAAAAAATTTCTGGAGCCAAATCCAAACGTCTGGATTATGATGACCAGACGTCTGGTCATGTGTTGTCTTAAAAAAAATTGCAGAGGCTCAGACCAGACGTCTGGTATATGCTGAATTTTGTTATGTTTGAATGTATGTATATTTTTCTAAATACAAAATCCAAGGAGATTTTACATTCTATTTCTAGGATTTGTATACAATGTTTAACTTTCCACTGCTGTGATCTATGTTCCATACTTCGATTTGTATCCTTGAGAATCTGCAAAAACTAAGATACGAGATATATGTAAATAATTTTGATGATGTGGCTTGTCGTCATCAAAACTTGTAGATAGGAGTTCCTAACACTATTTGTAATCAAAATTGTCAAAAAGCTTGTTCTATGTGGTCGTAATCCAATTCTTACCATTGAATCAATCGTAGCTTGTATGTTAATTAATTTGCATTTTTTTGCATTAACTTTCAGAACCGGAGAGCGGACCCATCGACGGTAGCGTTCTGTGTCACAAGAGAACAACGTGCGGGGAAAATAAGATAATTTGTTTGTTTTACTACTTATGTCATTCGTGTATTGTACTACTACTTTTATTTTGTATGCAACTTTGGTATTAAAAGTTATGTTTCTATCTAACATTGATGTGAGTTGCTATATTATGTGATTATGATTTATTTTGTATGCAATTTTGTACGCAATATCCATTATACGCAAAGTTGAACAACGACCAAGTAATACATCAATCATTACATAATCATTCTAGTTAAAAGTACTAATAAATAACTCCAACAAATCATTCTTATACACAACCATTACATAACAATTGCATTAATAATTTCACTAGAACATTACATAAACATTGGATAAGACTGCATAAACATTACTTGGTTCTACTAGATCGCACAATGTACTATAAATAGTGTATCCGATGTAGTAGTCTACTATTTTCTTTTCCATTCGACCCACTTCGGCTTGAATCTTTTGGGCATATTCAACTCCCCTAGGATACATTTGAGGATCCATCCATTGGAAGTATTTACAGCAATCGACACCATACGAGTTGATCTTATGATCTTGGTACTGTGCACATCCATAAAAACGATGCCCTGCATTTTTCTTGTTACTACATACAGCTACCTCACACATAACTCCACAATGACAAATTGGACATGACGGTTGTCTCACTCCGCCTTCGTTCATCTAAGCAAACCCGATTCTCCAAACCATATTCAACAACAACATCAATACTCTGAAAAACTGTTTCAAACTTAGTTTCAGAAACAAATTCACATTCAGCTTCTCATTGTTCACAATATTTCACCAATGCATCATCTTCGATCTTCCAATTATTCATATCGGTTCAGCTAGCTACATATGAAATGTATAGAACTAAAAATCAACACAAAGACATAAAAGAACTCAAATGACGCTAGATTCAAAAATAGGGTTTAGTCAATTACCTTGCAAAGGTTGTTGTAGTTTTGTTCGAATCGAATAATGATGCAAAAATATGATGATTTTGAGTGGAGTTGACGAATAAATTAGAATTTGATGATTAGAGAATTTTAGGTTCGGAATTGGAAAAGTAGGAATGGGGAATGAATGGTAAAGCAAGAATGTGGTGGAAAAGTGTGGCTTTCGCTATTTTTATACAGCAGGTAATACAGACACAACTATGAGTTGCGCCTTTGTTAAATGTATAGGCACGACTCACAGTTGCGCCTATGTTAGATATCTAAAAACCCATAAAGCGCAACTATGAGTTGCGCCCATATGAAAAAATAAGGCACAACCCATAGTTGTGTCCTCGTGTCTTTCGAAAAATTATAATAGACGCAACTAAAAGTTGTGCCTATTATTTTTTAATACAGACGCAACAGTTGCGCTTAAACAAAGTGAGTTACAAAGTTGTTGATGTGACTGCTAATTGGGCACAAATCAGCTTTGTTTGATAATAAGTTTGAAAATCAGCTCTGAACGCGAAATAATTTCGATTTCGAAAATTTGTCCTAACGAATTTTAAATTTTATGTTTTGGATTTCTAACATAGCATTTTAAAAGCCATGGGAAAATAGAAGCAAATGAGTCCAGCACCACATGATTAAGTCTGTCAATGAAAATGCCAAAAATCAGAAATTCATCCCCACTCGTATCTAACAAACGAATAAATATCCGATATCCGAAGAAACAAATACGAAGACATCCGCATCCGAATATTATTCATCTGATTTTTTGTCAAGATTATAATTTATATGTTTTTTAGCACAACATAAAATATATAGTTATTGTTATAAATTAATATTTTATATTATATGCAGTTAATGCATATTAACTACTCAAAACTTTTTATTATCGTCATATCGATTATGCAGACTTCTATGATAAGTGGAATTGAAAAAATTACATTAAACCTAAAATTTTTTGTTTTTCTTTCTTGATTTATAGATTGTTAGCAAATACGATAATTATCTGACATCCGCTCGTATCCGTGAATATGGATATTCGATATACGAAAATGATTTCAAATACAAATGTGAATATGGCATTATTCGTATATAAAAATATCGATATACGATTTGGATTTGATTTGTGAGATCACATGTTCTAACATTATTAGAAGCACTGACATGTAACATGTTATATACTATTTTAGACAATTAACAATTCTTAACAAATGAAAAACAATAAATTTGTAAAAAGAATTTAACCTATAAAACTGAAAATGATTTTTCCTTAAAGCTTAAATTTCAAGTTAAACAACATGTTCAAAAGTTCCAAATCAAAATATTGATACGAATCATAAGCCTAAAAAAGTAAATTAAAACTGTTAACCGACCGTGTCATAAGCAGACATCAAACTACCATATGAATAATAAAGTAGTAAAATTGCGAGTGCATATGGTACATCCCATGACAAGATCAATATTTTTACACGGTTGGACCAGAATACCAATATTGCTAGCACAAATACAAAAATGTAGATTCAGAATCATAGAGGTTAAGGCAATTCTGGCAGTAAATTTTGGATAGACTCAGAAGAAAGTGGAATGTAAAGGCAATCATGACCATCAGAATGTCTTCTTGTTTTCACCAACTCGTGATCTTTAAACTCTTGGAGGTGCGATTTAAGTGTAAGTAGGCTGCTCACCAGAAATTTCTCTCGGCAGGCGCTGTACAATGTGTCTACAGACATCCCTGAAACATAAAGATAACGAACAATTACATAATTTCCATATTTTTTGTATATTTCCAAAAAAAAAAAACATATGCAAAACTATGATTCATGACTCATACTGAACCCTTTCATATACACATAGATATAATATATACAGACACGCATTTTGTGTGCCAGTATACACATACATACACACACTATGTCTTTAGTAAACTGACCATACAATTTTTTTTTTTTGAATATACTCGGAAGAACCCGGGACCAGTAAACTCCCAGGGAAAATTAAGTTGTGTCATTGCATCACGCCTACGGACGTGACAATACAAATTTTTATAAATAGCACTAGTGCAAACTAGGGATTTTAATATTATGAAAAGATTATTTCGTTCTAAATTTTTGAAAAGAAATCCTATTTGTACAGTACTACATCTTTATCTTTACTACTAATAAAGAGAATTCGATGATTACTATTTTCACGGTGTTTTTTTGAAATTCCAAAAATACTATCATCCATCAACGGAAACTCACCATTAGTTTGCAACATCCACCACTATCCCTTCTCAACGACCCATCAACGGAATTTTACTACCGATTTGTCACCGACACCACCAACAAAACAGCTTGAAATAAAAGCGTTGTGATTATCAAAACTTTTGCACTTACAACACATATCCGCTCTAGCTACTAGATGCACGTACGTGCAGTTTATACTAGTTTACAAATATGTATATGTACTAGCCATCACTGCTAGTAGTGATAAGACACATGATTTGACTATATAAAGGGCTTGGATTTATTCCTCTAAATATTCATAATAACCGATGCTAAGAAAACATGTGATATCGTAACAATTCCCAAAGACGTATAGAGTTTTACATTTCAGGAATTTTACTAGCAATCTGAGTATTAAATCTCTCTCATCTCCCCTGAGACCTCCAACGTTATCTTCTTGATGCACTTGAACGTGACAAAATTTCAAACGTATTTTTTACCTTGTTTGACGTTCATCTCATCCACCAAGATATCAATTCAACCCGAAGTATGGATCAAGATGTCAGTTCAAGATCTGGTTTGAATTCGAGATTTCAAACCTTGCATGCAATAATTTTTTCTTTCTAGATGACCTTGAGGCCTGCTACGCAGTCTACACTGCAGACAATCACACCTAAATAGTTGTGCATGTGCATGAAAACATAGATGTAACCGCAGGCAAGAGAAATATGATACTGACCTTCATCTTCTGGGTTGGCTAACTGGTACTCTGCAAGAACCTTGAAAACACTCTGTGCATTTGGGGTCAAACTCTGAAGAACTACCAAAGCTGTTTTTGTGGTTTGGGCAGCCGTCCCTGAGGCAAGAACTAATGGATAGAATATGCCTTCAGCTTTATATGGTGCAAATGTAGAAACATGATACCAGCTCCAGTTGAATTGTGTGTGGACCATCTTCTTGTCCCACACTGTTACCACACCGAAAAAAGATTTATTATGCATGTTCATACTCAATATTGGCTAACTAAAAATAACAAAACTTATCTATACTTTAGCATGTGCTCTTCGGGTGGGTAGCCAAAGGAATTGGTATAACATGATAAGGCTTATAAAAAAATTTGCCCCTATTCAACACACTTCTTATGGAACAAACACTGGTTCGAAATAATGGCTCCAAATATGTGTCATGCACATATTCAAGTGGATAAAAGGTAAACTGGACTGATAGGCAGCGGTATTTCTATTTTATTTTCGAAACCCAAGTGTACGAACCAGATGCTGTTGGAAGAATTCAAAAGAATATGCACCTCATTTGTCATCTCAATGTTTTGATCACATAAGACTACCACAACATTTAATAGATTTCAGTTTATTTTAGCTGTTCTCAAAGAACTTTACACCATACTTAGTTATCAACATATATTGCTGGAAGAAAGTTGCAAAAATCAACATTGGTTACTTACAAAGAGGTGCATTGACATGGTCGATAGATGCAACCATTGCAACATGTGCGCATGATGCAAGACGAGCAAGATACTGTTGTGATTCAGAATCTCTTAAGGCAGGCCCATCAATATTATGAATGACAACACATACAAGGGAATTATTATTTGATTGTTGCCCATTTAAAAATGAAAGAATGTCTTCCATAGATTGAGAACTATAAGGCTGATCCATTTTTGACTTGCTCTTTGCTGATCTTTTCTGGTTGCCTTTCATTTGCTCATGAAGAACTTCAGCAATGGTGATCACAGCCTACAAGAATGTAAATATTTGAACATCAACGCTTAACACAAGGACTCCAGATGAACTCATGTGTGTGATCGATATATAAACAGTAAGCATAAAATAGGTTCAAGATATAATATGACCACTTATTTGTTGTACATCAGATTTTATCATAAGAAGTGATTACCTACTTGTTTTAAGTTAACTGAAGAAAGATACCCATTTATCACAATAACCCCAAAATCAGTTAATGCCGTCGAAGCAAAATCTTCAATTAGGGCTTTTTTAGACCCAAAACCATACATCAACAGGTTGATCCCACACCTGCAATAAGAAAATTTTCATGGACACCTGCAATCGGACTGCATGGAGAAACGCTTGAAAGAAAAAAAAAAGACTGTTTGTATTAAAGGATAGCCAAAAATAAAACTAATGAGCATGCTTACTTATTAGCACAAACATAATTTACAATTGCAGATTAACCATTGGAAGTCTATAACCCAGAAAAAATAACAATTTTAAGAAACAGTTCGCTTTGTTGTGTTAATATTGATTCATGTAAGAGCTATGCAAACTGGTTCAAGCTGAGTGGGTCACGATGATTTTACATTTTCACACGAAATATAATCTAATACATCAAGAAGGTAACTGCTTTGGATCTATAGATTAAACTACACCTGCAAACTGAATCTTATGATGCTGATGATAAATAAATAAGCACGGAAAAGGTGTTTTCTTTGGTAGTTGATTTCAGTTTCAGTCTCAGCTTATGTTTTCCAAGTACACATTACAACTTCTAAGATTACATGAGCTGTGTCAAAGGCCCAAATAACTGATAGTTCTTGATAAAGTCGCATGTATAAAAGAGAAATTCTACTGGGACACATGTTGGTGACACAATTTGTGACATAACAGATCTGAATCATGAGATCTTCCCCTGAATTCAATCTCTTATTTAAACACAATGAGATTTGGTAGCCGCTCCCGTACAAAAACATTATCAGATAAAGTAATGAACAAAAAAAATACAAACCTCAATGCGAAGAGCCACTTAGAATAGTTGTCTTTGTATTTTTTCAACAAAGCTTCAATCTCCCTTTCATGTTTTAGAGGTAGTGAAGATACTGCATCTCTCAAATCCTACAGTTTTAAATATACAAAATCCAATAAAACTCAACGAAAAAACGTAACTGTTGCCACTGAATGAACAAATTGCCAGTCTGAGCCCATAATAATGGTTAAGAAAAAAATGTCCATTGCACCCCTCCCAAATATTTGAAATGCCTCATAACTTTAAAGTTTGCAATTTCATAATCAAATAAAAACACGGTGATGAAATTATATTCAACGAATTCGTTGACACATTGAATCGAACAGTTTTAGTGCAATTCAGTCAATAGAAAACTAGTGCAAGTAAGTGAAGAATAATTATCAGTACAGTAATTGTTGACAAGAACAAACAAATAAAATAAATACCTGTTCTCCGACGAGATTAATGTCGCTAACTTTGCGGGCAGCAGATTTCTTAGCGGATGCAGATCCGATTTCTTTAGAAAGAAAATAATTACGAGAGAATCCAAACTCATCTTCCTCGTCTCCTGCGTACTTGGGATCCATTTTTCTCCTTTTTTTTAACCTTCCTTTGATGTGAACTTGTAGAATTCGGAGTAAATGGTTTTGTAATTGCTCTCAATTTTCCCGCGCTCTTTAGTAGTCGGTTTCCAAAACAAAATTTCCACTGAGACGGGCCGATGGATGTTACTGTTTACAGTAGAACTGTAAATAGCATCACCCATGTTTCCCCGTGTTACCAAGAGAGAATGCTTACTGATGTCATTGCAAAAAAAATTTTGCCTATGCTCTTCCTAATACCAAATGTTTTAATAGGCTAACAAAGACATTAAAACTAAAATCAATTTGTACGGCAAGAAACCATCGATCAATACAATTTTTCACGACCATCAACCACCGAACCGACGGCTGTTCTTTGTTCTCCGTGCAAGTTGATTTTGATCGGTAGTTGATAACTGTAAAAAGGCTTTGATGTTAGAAAGAATACAAATCTATTCTATTATATATAAAAGAGAATAAAAAAAAATTGTATTTTCATTTCTCATTCAATCTGAATTCAAATACTTATCTCTCATCGTTTTGAGTAAACAATTTACAATTGCCTCCTCCAACTCTTTTCCAATCATAATTCATGTATCCATTGTATTTATTGTTATTCATTTTTTTTCTATTAGCATTCTTCAGCTCTGAATTTATTAATAATTAAAAAAGCGTATTTTTGATAGTTCTCCATTCTTTTTCTGTAACTTCATCCTCTCTTCCCATTAATTTGCAAATTCATCTTCCTAAAACCATATCTTTGTTTCTGTTTAATTTAATCTCTAATATGTTTGTCAATTTTGTCAACATTTCTAATTTCTATTTTCTCTTTTGATTCTCATAAACTATATTTGTTTCAAATCATTTAAGGAAACACCTTTTATTTTGTAAGAAACCGTTGAATCAGAACCATTTGGATCTGGAATCTAGATGTTTTCATTTTGTAGGAAACCATCATCGACGAAGACGAATCAGAATGTTTTTTATTTGGCAATTTTCTTTTCATCTTTTTCAAAGTAGTTTATAGTTGTTTGTTGATTATTTTAATTTCATCATTTTCAAACTAGTTAAAATTTGTTGATTTTTTTCATTTCTTAAGTAGTTTTCTTAGGAACGTTCTTGCATCTGATCGCCATACTTTGGTTCTTTTCATTGGATCAATAGGTAAGTTTTCATTTATAGACTATTATATTATAGTTTTAATCCTTATTTTGTATAAAGTTTCTATATTTGCCATAATCTTATCTGCTTCGGATATTTTTGTTCATTTTTAAACCTTTTTTCAACTTTTTCAATATTTTTGTGTTCAACCGTTGAATCAGAACCATCTGGATCTGGAATCTAGATGTTTTCATTTTGTAAGAAATCATCATCGACGAAGACGAATCATGATATTTTTATTTGGTAACTTTCTTTTCATCTTTTTCACGGTAGTTTAAAATTGTTTGTTGATTACTTTAATTTCATCATTTTCAAATTAATTAAAAGTTGTTGATTTTTTCCATTTCTGAAGTTATTTTCTTAGGAACGTTTGCATCCGATTCTCATGCTTTGGTTCTTCTCACCGGATCAATATGTACGTTTTCATTTTTAGACTATTATATCATAGTTTTAATTCTTATTTTGTACAAAGTTTTCAGATTTGCCATAATCTTATATGCTTCAGATATTTTTGTTCATTTTTAAACCTTTTTTCAACTTTTTCAATATTTTTATGTTCATGTTTGGTAATGTGTGGTTGTCTCCTACATTTTAGTTACAATTTATTCTAATATTGTAAAAGTGTTTCATGTTACCTAAAATGATATATACCTAATTATGAGTATCACAATCATAAAAGTAAAACAAAAATTCACAATAATGACATTTTAGGTGTGTTTTAAATATTTTGTTTCCTCTATGTTCGTGATTGTGCCAGTATTATCAATTTTAAATCGCTCTACGTTATCATTTTCAAACCATTTTCCAACTTTGTCAATATTTATTTGTTCATGTTTAGTGATGGATAGTTGTCTCCAAGATTTTATTCACAATTTCTTTTGTGATTGTAAAAGTGTTTCATGTTATCTAAAAAGATATATATTTCTAATTATGAGTATCATAATCATAACAGTAAAACAAAAAAGCACAATAATGACATCTTAAGTATGTTTTAAATAATTTGTTTTTTCTATATTTGTGATCGTGTCAATGTCATCAATTTGATTATCTAATGTAAAATATTTATTTATGAATATTGAAGAAGTATTTCGTGTTAGTTAAAATGGTGTGACCATTATACATAAGTTTTTTATTAAAAACATGCACATAAAAGGATTGTCCACACATTTATAGCAGTAGAGTTCTTACTATTCATTCTCATTTATAATTTTATTACCTTTGTAGCCTTTGTGTTATTATGAAAATTTTATTCATGCTTTTTTGTTACCCTGACAGTACAATTTTTCTAACGGTAAACTAATCAAGTATATTGTGTTTTACACAATCAAGTTTATGAATTTTGTGTTTGATTTCTTTGTGCTTGATTTCTTTGTTTTCCAATAATGACATCTTAAGTGTGTTTTAAATAATTTGTTTCTTCTATGTTTGTGATCGTGCCAATACCATCAATTTGATTATCTAATGTAAAATATTTATTTTTGAATATTGAAGAAGTATTTCTTGTTAGTTAGAGTGGTTTAACCATTATGCATATGTTGTTTATTAAAAATATGCAAAAAAAGGAATGTCCATATATTTATACACTACAAGGAAAAAGGCATTTTCCGACGGCTGAAAACCGTCGGCGGTCGTCGGAAGCCGTCGGAAAATAAGGCGTCGGAATGCAGTGTTTCCGACGGCTTCCGACAAAGGGCGCCGTACATGTTTCCGACGGCTTCCGACGGATTCCGACACTTGTCGGAAGCCGTCGAAAACCGTTGGAAAAAATGGCCTATAGGCTGTCGGAAGCCGTAGGAAAATTATTACTTGGAAGTCGTCGGAAGCCGTCGGAAATCTGCTGTATTTTTTTTATTCCTGCTGCAATATAGCCTTCCATCCATATTTCTCATCCAAATACTATTACACAAACACTGCAGAATCCAGTATACAATATTCCAACCAAATATCAAAACCCAAACTACACAAAATTCATCAAACACACAAATACATCAAATTACATCAAAATAAAATACATAATATACATAATCATTCCAACATTCACAACAACCCCAACAACAAGTGTTCTACCATGTCATAGATACACAACATAACACAAAATCATCAACATGCACATCATCATACAACCACATAACCAAGTGTATCAAACATAATCATACAAAAATCAACAACTACCTCCACCGTCTACCAAATCATACAAAACTAAAAAAACATACCTGAAAAAGCAAGCAATCAATCACTCTCCTCCAGATCCAGAGCCAGCAGAGGAAGAGAAGCGGCCACCATACTGCTGCATGTACTCGACGATACGCTGGTCTAGCAACTGTGTGGTCTGTATGGCCTGTCGGCGGTTCTGCTCCTCCAACTGGGCCACTCTAGCCCGCAAATCTTCGATCTCTGCTAGATCGATCTGAGCTCTAGTCTGCCGACCCCGTCTCTGACTGCTGGCCTGCAATAAATATTTAATTTAGCTGTGTGATCTCTGTAAGTGTATGTGCAGGTATGTGAATGATTAGCTGTGTGATAATGTTATTTAATTTAGTTTATGCATGTTTATGTAAGTGTAAACTGAATGAGGCTGACAATGTATTGGATATCTAGAAAAATATTATATGCTTTTAGATTTAAATTAGCTTTTAGATTTAAATTTAGATAAAAAAAAATTAATTAGCTTTTAGATTTAAATTTAGATCAAACAAATAAATCCTATTTAAATTTACTTTAGCTTGAATAATATGACTTCTGACATTATATGCTTATGTTTATGATGTTATACAAGTTTATTTATTTATAAATCCATTATTGCAACTTATTAAATCTAATTTAGCTTATGTATTAATATTCGATGTCGTGTTTTATAAATGCTTCTACTATATAAACTGCGAATTTTAAGTGTAATTCTAAACACACAATCATATGGCCTATTAAAAGTCAAATGACTTAAAACTAGTAAATTAAACATTTATTGGGAGAGGCGTTGGGTTTTGGGTACAAGATGCTTGTATAAATCCCTACGATTTAATTAATTATGACTTAAATATCAAATTAGCAGTAAAATAAATTATTTACCACTTAATTGTCAAATCTGTATCGTCTGCCATGCTCTGGTGGATCCATAACGGACTCAAAAATAGCATCCTCCTCATCAGTCGTCTGCTGATCTCGACCCGTATCAGCAAGGAGTTTCTGGCGCTGCTCCATAAACTTTTCCTGCATTAACAAATTAATAACATCATATCTTATTTCATTATAGTTTAACAAGCAGAACAATTACTAATACTGCATAAAATGAAATATGCTTACATGGCTCCTGCTGGATTTATTGTCGTGTCATGTATACGAAACAGTCCTGTCCGGATTTACATGCTCGACAGCATGCGTACGAGTGAACACGTCCATATAGCCCACGGGACCATGCGCCTCAGCTTCCTGAAGTTGATTTTTACATACAATTATTATACATTTAAAATTATATAGCATAAACTATTTACAATTATCATTCAGTAAATTTACCAACTCCTGCCGATACTGCTGAAATGACTTCGACCCTCCGCGATGAGTGATAGGATTTTTATTTCTGTTTGCAGAGTTTCTATCCGACTCTGCCTGTACATTCAAAATTCGATACATTATTTTTCGATCACGTCAAATTAATAATTCAAAAAAATTTAGTATACTTGCCTTCGCCTCGTCAGTTTTCCAGTATGCCAACCATGCTTGCCATACGCTCTCCCCCATCCACCGTGGTTTCTTATCAGATTTCTTAATTTCAGATATCGAGTCCCTATAGTTCTTGCGCATCTTCTTCAACCAGTATCCTC
This sequence comes from Allium fistulosum, assembly GCA_030737815.1. Classification (NCBI taxonomy): domain Eukaryota; kingdom Viridiplantae; phylum Streptophyta; class Magnoliopsida; order Asparagales; family Amaryllidaceae; genus Allium; species Allium fistulosum. The sequence continues at coordinate 1,474,136,433 of CM060902.1, read as the reverse complement.
GTGCCAGCAGCATATCGTCTGTCTGGATGTCTATTTCAGCCTATGTTTCACGATAAAAAGCAAAAAAAAGATTACACTGTAAACGATAAATAGTAGAAAAACGACAAAGACGAATTAAAAATGGAAAATAGAAAAATATACATACTAGGACATCCTGCCATATACACTCTATGATGTGGGGAGGGATGTTATCCCACTTCGGCCAGCAAGCACTCATCCTACTGCGATAAGAAGCTCTAGAGACATCCAACACAACCTTCGAGGGAAGTAGGTCGAACCCCCTGTTTTTAAATACGATACAGATAAGTACGTACGTATATCATAATAAAAAATATGCTGAATAAAATTTAATTCTTGCCCCTCTGCTCTAGGGACTAATGAAACTACTGGACGTTGTGAAGCTTGCGATGGGCCACTGTCATCGCCTCCTGATGATCGGGAAGAGCTCCTACCTCTATATGACATTATGATAAACCTGTGACATATATATACATCATTATATAAGAGAATAATAACATGATAATGAAATATATTTCATATGTAAATGACATCAACGGTATAAATTGCTTAATTAATGACTGAAATGGAAATAGAAATGGAAGTGTGTTATACCTGATTCATAATGGGTCTACTGTTCCGACGATAAGCAGATTTCATTGCATTTTTAATAAAAATTGCTAAATAAATGACAAATGGAAATGACATAAAACATGTAAACAATGGTAAACAGATTTGGTTTCATAGTCACATCAATTTCATAATACATCAAGAATTCAACATAGTTACATCAATTGCAAAAAAATCAGATTCAGATTTATATAAGTCATCATCGTCTTCTGATTCAGATTCGGTCTTGTTTTCTACGATATTTTCCTCTGCACTATCAAACGCTTCTATCAAAACATTTGATTCATCGATCAAAGGACCAAAATCTGTATGATCGTCTGTAATTATTATTTCGTTATTTTGCTCAAGATCTGCCTGGTAAGCTTGTTCGTCCGGAATATCTTTCCCATCGAATGTTTATTTATTCTTCCGATCAACAAAATAATCAATCATTTTTGCTATTTGAGAAAACGAGAAGTTCAAAATTTAATATTTATTTTCAAGAATACAAATTCGAAAAAGATTATTTTCATGGTCGTATAATATTTGAATTTAAAGAACTACTTCACAAATTTAAAAATATTTTCAAATAGGGCACATTTTATTTTTTAACGTATCGATACAAAAAATTGTACAAAAATATTTTTTTTCCCATGGTCAGGCATCCTACTTCTCATTACAAACACAGTAAGCATTTACATTTCGTATATTACTTCGTCTCTAACCATTCAACAAAATTTCGGCAGTATTTCCCTTTTGTTCCCTACATTGTACACAATTCGTGTACGCAGGAAACAAAAAAGAAAAGTTAGACCGAAATTTTATAAACCGTTTGTGACGAAGTAGTATACAAAATGTAAATGCTTACTGTGTTCATAACTTGTCCAATACATGGACAAATCCAACAAAATTGTACCAGATGAATATAAATGGTCGTTTTTCGAAAAAAACGACTATTTATACAACGATCATGTACAACACTCGTCAGACGGGGCCAAAAACTCTCTAAGGGACATTTGTCAATTAGATGTGCGCATTTTACGAAAAAATACAGTTTTACTAACTGTTCACATTTACAAAAAAATATTTTAATTTAACACATTTATTCGACGTATTACATCAACTTAAGGCTCATTCGACGCATTTTTTTGTTGCATAAGTCAATACGTGCACAATATAATATTCCTAGCTCGTGCATTCATTTTATCTTATTCCAACTAACACAATACAACGATAGCAGTGTTACACACATATACAATCGTAGAATCAAGGCATACACAACGATTTACATATACACGGATGACCACAAATTATACATGTTTTTTACAATTTCATGATAAAAGATGAAATAGGAATACCATGGAATGCTAGAAATTATTATAACACTATTGGAAACAATTTTAATCACCAATTAGCCATAATTTAACAACTTATGCAAATCTGGATTTAGGGTAAAAATTAGATTTTTGGCGAAAATAAGAGATTATACCTGAGCTAGAGAGCAATAGACGTTGATTACGCAGCCGGGGAGGATCCGAAAGCTCGAAATTGATGATTGGAAGCTTGGGGAAGAGATTTTGGGATTTTGGGTTAAAAATTTTCGTATGGAAATGAGGAAGAAGAAAGCTCGGCCGAGCCCTGTAATTCGCGATTTTCCGACGGCTTCCGACGGCCGTCGACGACCCGTCGGAAGCCGTCGCTTGATGCTGTCGGAATAATTGCCTTTTCTAGTAGTGATAGTAGTAGAGCCCTTACTATCTATCTTCATTTACAATTTTATTACCTTTGTAGTCTTATGTGTTATTATAAAGTTTTTATTCATGTTTTTTTGTTACCCTAACAATATAATTTCTTTTAACAGTAAACTAATCAAGTATATTGTGTTCTACACAATCAATTTTATGAATTTTGTGTTTGATTTCTTTGTGCTCGGTTTCTTTGTTCTTCTAACAAAACAGTATGTCCTATATTTGTTATGGTCGTTCAAAACCTTTGGTTGTTTGCCTCATCTACTTAATTATTTGTTTTCAAATCTGTTGTCCTTAGCGACAATGTATTACCAAATGCAATAATGGCCATCATTTGTAATTCAAAAGCAATCACCTATTTTCTTTGTTTGCAACATAAACTTTGGTTTGTGTTCCCATATCAAAAGCGGTGTTTTGTATTTATCATGGCTTTTTATGTCCATTCAATTTTACTATTTCAACTAAACCTTATGCTACTTCACCAATTGTGTTCTTAGAATTGATTTCCTTTCTTTAATTAAATAAAGCAACTAATAATCACTATTGTTATGGTATGTTATTTTTGTCTTCCTAATAAATGTAGCAAAGATAAAGGAAACAAAAAATTTAGATGCATTAATTCATATTATCCTATGTTTTTTCACACTATACCAAAAAATATTTAGTTGTAGTCGGTAACATTGACATAAGAAGACAAAAAATTTGACCATTTCATTTAGAAATACTAGTATTAATTTCTTAGAACTTCTCTAAATGAATTGTATGATCTGCTCCTACCTTATTACTTCATTTCTTCCCAAAATTGAAAGAGCATTTATTTTGAAGTAATCATATTTTAATTAACTATTTTCAAATTAAATTCATGTTTTCTTTATAAATATAATATTTTCCTACTTTTTTATTGTATGAGGCTATAAATTTGACAATCATATTTCACACGTGTAATTCAAAACATAAATTTTGATTACTTTTCATTTCATCGGAATTATTTTACTATTTACTGCAACTTATTTTGCATATTCATTTTCATCGTTTTCTACTTTTTTTATCGTTTAACGATACTTTACCATGATCTTGAAATTTACTTTTTGTTCACACTAAGATGATTTTATTATAAATGATATGCGGAAGATGTATCATACTTTGAATTTCTTACTTCTTATATTTACTAGAAGTTGTGGTATGTTGCCTTATGGCTTCCTGAGGTATTGAGCAAAGATATAACAAGTAAAAAATTTGACATCCTGTTGCTGTCTTTCAACTAAACTATACATTATTTTTTCTTGGATTGCTAAAGGACGAGTAACTATATTTGAACAGCAAAGCACAAGATTATACAACTAAAATTGTGCTAATAATTTTTCTACTTTGTTTTATAATTGAATATATGTTGTACATTTTTTTTATAATTATCCTTTATTCACGAACCGTCAATGTATGTTGATTGGAGGTAATTGACTGTTACAAGGTTTAACAAAGTTGCTTACATATGTTTTTCCACTTACGTAGTATATTGGCCAGTTTACTTAGTTTTACCTTATCAGTTCATCAAAGTTACTTACATTCTGTCGTTATTATGAAGTAATTTTGCTTTTCTCTTTTCCATTTGCTACAACTGATTCAAAATACCGTTAAGTTATAGTTATCATGGTAAGTAAGAGTAAGGATTAGATTCAAATATTATTGTATGGCACTTTATGGGTGAATTTATGTTTGTTGTGTAGTATATGTTACACCCTGAAAACAATAAAGCTTTGTTGTGTGCTAATCATTATAATTCAAGGGATTTATTTAGATTTCAAGCATTAATTATATTCATTATTTGGGATTGTGAATTTGAATGCATGATAAGAATCAATTTAATATACATGAAATTATTTTCAAGGACAAAATTTCTCAGCATTTTAGCCTCAAAGACAGACCTTCAGTATTTTTGCCTGAAGGACAACTTTCTTTAGGTATCAGTTTTTAGTTATTGATAGCAGTTTTTAGGTATCAGTTTGTAGTTATCGGTAGCAGTTTTTAGGTATCAGTTTTTAGTTCGGTAGCAGTTTCGAAAGAATGTTTGTCCTTATGAATAATTTCGGAAGAATGTTTGTCCTTATGATTAATTTTTAGGAGAATGTTTGTCTTTGTGGTTAAAATATTGAGGTCGTGTCCTTGAGGCTAAAATTATACAAATTTTTGTCCTTTTAAATTAATTCCCCTTTAATGTATGTATCAAAAAAAAAGTGAAACTATGTGTTGGTATCTAAGTTATCTAATTCACTTTGAATTTTTTAACTAATATATTACTGTTCATCTTCAATCTACTTTGCACATTCTAATCACTAAGCGATGGTCCTATGTTTCAATGAAGTTAGTTTAAACTGCCATAAGTTCATTTCAATCATCAAATGACTTTGATAGTAAATATATATTAAAGCTTTAGAGGATTATATTTTTGTGTTCATATCATTTTCAGTAGTACGAAAGGTTGGAAATAAATTAATGCATTGAGTATATAATTTATTTTCTATATAAAAAAGTAAGGGAAAAGAGTATAGTTAAAAAAGTTGACTAAGAAATGAGTTGAGTTAAATGGTTATGTTAACTGTCATTCAAAAACTATTTCAGTATCTATAGTAACAAATATTCGATGGTAACAACAGATAAATATAATTGCAATTTGTATGCTTATTTTTACTCAATTTTGATTTTCAAAAATCTACTTGATTTACACTTTCTCAACAAGGGTCATCTTTTACACATTGATCTGCTTTTCATATGCTAATTAATATGGAGCTTGCGGTTTTTACCAAATTGTGTAACATTGTCACTGTTCTCTAATAGCAAGCTTATCATTATGGTAAACAGATGAACATTCAATCCATTTGGGTTTAGACACAGGGACATGGAGGATGACAATCTCTATCAGCATATGCTGCTTGGTCAATGATGCTACACTTTTATCCGAACACTGATTTTTCTTCTTCATTTTTTATATGTATCGAACCAAACAATCATTCTGCTTATCTGTTATAATGTTGTAGACATTTGCATTTATGGACTTAATTTAACCTCGCTATACTTCTTTGTTAAACACAATTTGATATTCATCTATTTGATATGATTTATATAACACCCTTTCATTAGTCTTTCAAACAAAATATATTTTATTTCATGTAATTTGTTTTAGACGCTGATATATTTGTCACAAGTTAGTATTTCCTTGATTGGAAATATTAGGTCATCTATTTTATCATATTTTCTATTGCCGAGCTAGCTACTATGCTTTCAAATGAGTTTGATGACCAACAGTATAATTTATTATTTAGGTGCTAAAGAAATGCACTACCATAGATCCTTCTTATTTTGAAAGCACGTTGGACTGTGCATCAAAATTGTTTGTGCATGAGCCATTGTGAACCATTCCATGCAACAGTTATTTTTTAAGACAGCTCCAACATTTGTACTGAACCACTGGGGCCAATTGATATGTCAACACATGATATCTCAAGAGTACAAGTGCTATATATGTATCACCTTGCTATATATCCTTTGTGATGTACATACTATGTTGTTCTAATTGTTTTTGTTTGAGAATAAAGTGAACAATACATTAGATTAAGTTTCTAATGCCCCTATTGAATCGAAACCTATATTGTGCATGACATTTATTGTCCGACATTTAACAGTTGCACATAATTTTTTTTCACGTTGCTTTGGTTTGAACATGATTTACAAATATGGTTTTACCAATAACGTACTATTGTATTTTCAAAGCTTTACCTTCAAGGCTGTGTGCGTAGCACGGGTTCGCACTCGTATTATTGTGTTTATTGAAAAACTTTGTGGCATTTGTAAGTTTTTTTCAAGGTGCCCTTAGCACCATGCTATTTATTTACTCTTGAGTCTGGTGGATTTATAATATCAACTCAATTGCTTTTATTTTGTATGCTCAGGGTTTATTCTATAGAAACACGGTTATTAATTTCTTGATAAAACAGAAATGTTGCTAAAAATTTATTGTTTATGAAAGGTATTATATACATCTATTTTTTTCACACACATCTTCTCATACCCGCTAATATTTAGTAAAATACTTTTCTTACCTTTACACATCTTGCTGTCTCTTCTTTTGTTATTTTATTTTATAAAAAAGAAGCATTCTTTCTTTTGTGCTCTAAAAAGAAAACCATTTATTATACTTCAGTTTTCCATGAATATTTACCAATTTGAAATTAAGTTGGTATTGAACCTTACTAAGTGATGTGATATCATACTTCATATAACAAAAATTGAAGTTATAGCTAGGATGAAGTGTGAAGAAGCAATTGTTCAGGCACTGAAGAAATCCAGAGTGACTTTTTTGTGTGTAAAATTCGTTAATATTAAAATGTTTAATCAACTGTGTGGATGTTTGAAGTATTTTACTTTTAATCTTTTAGTTCTCTTTAAGTGGCATAATGGATTGTTCTAATGGGTGTATACAATAACACCCTTTATTAAATAATACATCCACTCTAACAATTTTTTTAACAAATTGCATGTTGATAAATTTGAATCGACCAACTTAGTATAGGAATTTCCCATTTAATCCACTAAAGGATTTAAATTAGATTTTATTAATAAAAGGTCACGAAATATACAAAAAATTCAAATTTTGTTATTTACTTTTAGAATAATCAAAATTATAGTTTCAAACTATAATTTTCATCAAAATTCCAATTTTCATATTTTCAATTTCACAAAAAAAATTCAAGTTTAAAATTAATATGCAAACTTTCAAACCAATATTTTCAAATGTAAATTCAATATAAATTTTAAATTTTCCATTGTTCGAACTCAAAATTAAAATTTTGGACAACAAATTTACGAAAATCAAATTTTCAAATCTAGAATTTTCATAGTTAACTTTTCAAACTCAAAGTTTAAAAATTCAAATAATCAAAAAAAGGTTTTAAAAATTAAAAAACTTTAAAAATTAAATTGTTAGGGTTAAATATTTTCATGATTATCCAATAATTTATTTTTTGAGAGAAATGAGCGATCCTCTTTTAGAAGAGGAAAGCACTCATGTATATTATTTTACACTTAAAAAATTCAGTTGTTAATATGTTTGACATGTGGTGATACCCACCCTGTATAATATAAAAATAAAAATAAAAACTCCCCAAATCTATAAAACTAATGTCCATAATAAAACAAAATAAAATAAAACACAATAATCCACTAAAAATGACAAGAGATCATCTCAATAAATCGACTGAATCCATCATAACCACGAACATATCTATAGCTGCAAAAAAACTAAACAAAAACTGTAAGACCAATACATATATATGTATGTATATAAATATATATTTATATACATATATGCATTAAAGAAATAGAATGATTACACTAAATAAGAAGCAGAATATCCCATAACAAAAATCAGATTAACCAAAAAAAATTACGAGTAAGGAATTATAAAAACATGATGACACTTCTACCTCGAAACTAATTTTCAAACAATAACAAATTATCATATATGTCATTGGGAAAAATGTCTAATGGTATTGAAACTAAACCATTACAATTTCTTCTATTATTTAGAATAACTTTTTCTTTAAAAGATCGATACGAAATTTTAATTTTATAAGGAATTCTTTGAAAGTGTCATGTTTATTTAATTTATAACTAGAATTAGAAACCCATTTAAAACAAAATAAACTAGTTATTATATATATATTAAATTTTCCAAATTAATGTTAATTTTATTAAATAATCTTTGATTTCTTACAAATCAAATATACCTACATGTAATAGTGTAAATAGTATCTAGTAAAAATCTATTAACTCTTTTATAATAGAATGTAAAACTATGCCAATAGATTTCATAATTAATATTCCTATTTTTTATATTAAAATCAAATATACTAAAAATATTTAAGAGAATAAACATAGTATTACTACATTCAGAATATAAATGCTTTATTTTTTCTGCTCTATTATTATAGACAAAAACATTTATTATCATTAAATATATTTTTCATTTTTAGCATTTCAATGGTATTTAATTTTCCATATATAATTAATCACATATGTACTTTTGCTTTAGATGGAGCACTAACTTTTCAAAGGTATTTGAAAATATTTGACTTTTCTCTTGACAAAATTGACAAATTTATAAAAATGAATGAGATGTATAGATTTTATTTTTATCCTAACACCATATTTTAAAGTCATTTTCATCATCAATATCGTACGATTCAAGCTTAACACATAATAAGGCAAATTGTGATAAAGTGGTACCCTCTAGTGTACGATTAAAACTAAAATTCCATTGGAAAACTCACATTTGGTCTATATATATCTAAAATCAATACATTTTTAAAATTACAAATTTCATATAATTCTCAAAATCTACTTTAAGGGGAATAACATTTATCCAACAATCATGCCAAAAAGAAGTGTTATTCCCCCGAATGTACTACATTATTAATACCTAATTTATAGGTATCAAAATTTACTATTGTTGATTTTCAAAAGTGAGAAATATTATTTGTATTATTACTAGAAATATGATGCAAATTATATGAACCATCGTATCGCTGATTACATATTATTTCTTTCCATAATAAATTTTTTTGTTATCATTAAATTTCCATTACCATTTTCATAAAAAAGATATATCTAAGTTGTGTAAGTTTATCATCCCAAGCCCTCCCTCGTTTCTGGATTTACAAACAGTTTCCCAATTAACAATACATTTGGAACAACTATTTATGTTATCACCACTTCGTAAGAAATCTCTTTTAATTTTATCAATTTTATCAATAACCCTTTAGGTAAAAGATAAAATGACATCTAATATACAGAGTCGAATGAAAAATTAAAGTATTGTTTGATTTAGAGTTTAGAGGTTGAGGATGTAGTCTGCTATTTGTTAGGTACAACTATTAGTCACAATTGAGACAATTAGCATATGTTCATATTGATAGGGTTAATAATTAGCCCTGAGGCTAATTATGTAATTTGATTTGATTATATAACATAACTCTTATAGAGAATTTCGTCTGAAATGAAGTATGCATCTAGTTTTACTTTTCTAATATATATATATATATAAGTGATTTTTTATATATACTAAATACATATAAGTAGAAAATATTTAGGAAGAGTATTTAATTGATTGCAGTTGTGAACGGTTATGAGGATTGAATCATGTTTAATAAATACTTACCCTTAAATTGTTCTTCGTCAAGATGTAAGAAAAGGATATCAATACATGTGTTGAGACAAGTGTATGTAATGCTCTCAATATGATGGGCGGTGAATTACTCATCACCATTGGGGGCACCAAAGGATTACTCATCAATATGAGTACTACTGATTTTAAGTAGGTAGGATGTGCTTTGATTATCGTTAATCACATAACATCATGAAACACAATTATGTTATGATCATAGTTGAGTATGCATTGAACTACTTGAAGTAAAACACAACTCAAGAGAAAATTTGTCGCCTTCGTTGTAGAAGGTTGGTATCATTGTAACTAGTAGTCAACTTAAAGACAAAATCTCTAGCCAGAGTAATGATTAATCGATAAATGTTATCGGATTAAACCAAGAACTTTAACATGGTCTATGTGGTTAATTATGAATATTATGGAGCTTTTGACTACTGACCAACTCTAAATATCATGGTGATATAGTTATGAAGAAAAAAATGTGCACAAAATACTGTTATAAGGTGTGGCTTAATATAAATTAGAAATTGGATTCACATAAATGATTATAAGCAACTAAACTCATGTCGAATACCATACTTCAATAAAGTCCATATAGGTTTTGGTATTTAAATTACTTAAATATTAACTAAGGATTGAGTTCACACCAAAGAATCAACACAACCATTTGTTAGCTAATTTTTGAGTTCAACCAATTTAAATTAATTTATAAATATTACGGTTTAATATTAATTAATGTTGTATTGAATTTTTATAGCATTTAAATATTTATTTGAAGCCTTAAAATTAATTAAATAAGATATAATTATGCTATTTTTTTTAGTTCATGGGATAATTATGCTATATTTATTTAATTAAATATATTTACTTAATTAATTAATTAATATATTGTATATAAATTGGGTCTGACATCATGGAAGCTCATGCATGGGTACTACCAACCATATAATGGAAACAGGGGTAGTTCTTGATTGCCAATTGTGCTCAAATTGATATTTAGTAGATTGATTATCAAATATCGAGTGAATGGTGAGAAAGATGGAAACATATATTTATTCCCTAGCCCAAGAGAGGCTATAAATATTTCTCATTCTCTAATTTACAAATAAAATAAAATAAATCTAAAACCAAGTCTCTGTTAGAAAATTAGTTAAAGGCTTGAAGCTAGGAATTTGCACATCAAGTTCAAGGAGAAGGAATAGTGATTCAAAGAGAAAGAGTTAGCAACCAACGTGTCGAGAATCGGTGGATCAAGGATGTTTTTATATTTCAAATTATATATATATATATATATATATATATATCACTGTAAGAAAATGACCCTATTACAATTATTCTAAATACAGAAATTTCAGAGTTACTGAAACCTAAGTACTATCATCAGCCTGGACAGTTATAACTGTCTGTCTTCACAATGCTGATATATACAATACAGAAATGCAGCGGAAAAAGTAATACTACGGAAGGTAATCATCCAGCTCTTCTCCATGAGCTCCAAAGCGTCCGTAGCTAAATGTGGAAACATACATGGGGCTAACCCGAGCATTATAAAAAAATAACACCCAGATCAGTTTGGTAAACGAGCATGAGTAAACTCATGAAACAAGCGTGACATATAATACTAACCATTGAGACCGTATAGATTCCCGTAATGGTTTTTCCCTCAAAGAAACCAATCGTTCATTAAGTTAATATAGTGATATGATTGATAATGTCTAGAGTGTAGAATATAAATCATATCAAATAACTGTGATACTTACATTCATCACACCACAACATATTTAGGATGCAATCAAAACCGCCAAGGTTCATCCCATATTGGGTTTTTTCATGGAGATCTCTTCGGTCGACACCAAATCCATTCTCCTGCACAAGGGTCAGAAACTACCTTTGAGCGTCATATATCTCTAGATAAAATATACCTCAAAGGAAAACATAGCTGGTCCACGTCTTAACACATGATCCCAAATATCATCAACTCCCGCTGGCCAACAATCGATAAGCATACTCTAGATATAGAGGTGATATAACTTGTCAAGGGTTTGCAAAACCCTAGACGATGCCCCTACTCTGTTTTCTATCAATTTCGATGTAGAGGCTACGTTCGGCATCTCTTACACGAGTCTTCATTACTCGAACAGAAAATGAATCCCCAAACGGATTCCCATATCTTGAACAGATCATGAATCTCTACATGGATTCGAGCATCTCGAACAGATCTCGAATCTCCACATAGATTCCCACATAAGTCTTTCGACGAATGCTAACGTTGTCTCCTAGAGTACTCCTCAAGAAAAACAGTCACATACGATAGCATCATTTGAAATGTTAACGTTGACCTCTCCTTTGGACTTAAACTTAGGATTGACAGTTCAACTCGATAACATTTTACTTCATAACTGCTTCCAAAACAGAGAACTCGTATACTAGTTTTAAAATGGTATTCGATAAGTAAAACATTTATCGATCCCGGTCTCTTCAAAACTAATTCGATGAATTTCCGGCTAACTCAATTTCGGTTCTTTTAAAAGTAAGAGAAAGCTAGAGATGTTATATACCAATACTCCTCCCCAAGGATTCTTATTGGTATAAAATCGCGAAGCCCTTCGATAACTTCCTAAGTCAATATTAAGTCGAGTTAGATAATCGACTAATCGATTATCTAGCCAAAATAATTGTTTATACAAATCATGATTCATATGCTTAACTCGTTTTCGACATTTCAACTTAACTATTCCTCTTTCAAGAGTGAAGCTAGGTAAGTTAGAGCACCGGTTGCATTAGAGACTTGCTTGGACATTTGGTTCTTGAATCTTACAAATAGATAAGTCTATCTCGTCGGCTTTTAGTCTTGAGTATAGTATTAATGATTTCTATAAACAATAAGAAATCAACACGATTAATAAGTTTCTGACATTTTCCGACTTACTGCTCATCGATCAAGAGGGAAACTGATAGGTTAGAGCTCTATTGCACCCTCCCTACTCGACATCAATCTTAACTCTCACAAATAGATAAGCCTTACTTCGTTGGCTTTTAGCGTTAAGCATAGTCAATTACTTTTCAAAAAAGTAATCAAATAATTAACCATTTAGCCACTAAGCAATTCTTAACCCCTTTTCAAAAACATTTGTATATATACTTTTAAAATACTTGAAAATACTTATAATAGGTTTTAAAACATTTATCTAAAATATAATTTGAAAATAACAATTTTGCAATTTTCTTGAAAACGACATGTTTTCAACAAAATATCTCTTCTTTAAAAAATCACAACTAATTCTTAAAAACTCATGAATACCTCAAACCACTTTTAAAATATTCTATATGAGTTAGTAAATGCTTGTATAAAGAATGAAACAAAATACTTAAATTTAAATATCTCTTCAAATCTATCAAAGTCCAAAATCAGGGCTAAAAGGGGCAGTTTTGCACTAGTGATGTTTTGACCACTTTTCTAGATGTTACTTAACTTTTTACTATTCAAGCTTTTAATAAAAAAACATACATAAATTATTATAAATATTGCGAGAAACTCCTAAGGATATCTCAATAGATTTCCGTAGTAATCGCCAAATACAAGGCAATGCACAATTGCATCTATAACGACTATCGCTATAAGTGCACTTTCCAATCTGAGTCCGATCTAAACCAAAGTCCATATATAACCCATACACTTTTTCAAAATCATGTCACAAGTCATACAAGTCCATTCAAGTCCATTCCAAGTTCGTTCAAGTCCATATATATGAATTGTCACTTACTTTTAAAGTAAGAACCAAGCCAATGTTTTAACGTAAGTTAACAACAATTCAAACGTATATACAATCAACACAACATATGTATGTGTGATATTTTACAATCAAAATGGTGAGTTAGCTCACCTTTAACCCAACAACAGCCAAGATCCAAGAACCCAAGCTAGCAACACCTCCTTCCTCTTCCTCTTGCTTTTTGCCTTCCCAAACCCCTCCTTGCCCACGGCCAAAAAAGATAGGTGGGGTATGGCTTTGCTTTTTCAACTTCTAACTAGGTATAAGGTTTTCTAATATTTTACTAAGTCTTGTGGAAAAGTTTGAAGTGATTTGAAGTTGAATTGCAACTATTTTGCATTAGGAATTTATGATGAAGAAGGAGAAGAAGCCATGGATTTCTTATGATAACTTGCTTTGAATTTTTGATTATAATGAAGTAGTTTGCCTACATATTTATAGCTTAGGAAATGAAGTGTTCAAAGACCAAAAACCCCTCCCAAAGTACCAACCATTAATTACTTCTATCGTGTCTACTTTACACCACATTGCTTAATTTTTAAGTATTTCCATTTATGCTTATTTTCAAAATATCATTGATGACATCCCCCATGACATACTCCATAAAGTTTATTTTCATAAATGGAAAAATATTATTTCATTAAATTGTTTTCTTAAACAAATAAGTGTATGCAAAATAATCTAAACAACTTCTAACGGTTAAAAGCTTGTTTACCGACAAAATGATTTCCAATCAAATTATCGATATTTTCCAAAGGATATATTTTTGTAAAAAAATTTCAAAAATAAGTTTCTTAGCATTATATAATAAATAAATGATGTCTAACAAGGTTATAAAATCATATTTATAACACTTAGTTATAATTTAAAATGTTTTGATATTTGAAGACGAAATGTTCGAATTTTCGGGTCGCTGCATTCTCCCCCACTTAGAACATTTCGTCCTTGAAATTCAAATAAGAACAATAATCAAATGAGATATACGAAACAAGATATATATATATAGCACTACTACAACTATATACAAGTTAAACTGCAAACCAAGATGCATATTAAGCGACTCCACCTTAAGCAGTGAGTACATTACAAAAGATATATGATACTAAGATAAGAAGGAACCCCTAGTTTGTAACTATTCTGGGTGGAACTCCTTCAAACTGTCCTCTGTCTTCTTTATACCATTCCGAGCATCCTCGCTTCACGACACTTCTAACCTTAACAACGGAGAAAGCACACAAATACTCAAATAGCATTCAAAATTACTAGCAACCAATGCTTATGGTTCGCTCAGATTCAAACTCTCCCATCGTCCTAGGACGATAAACAATCTACTACGCATACCTTTTGCTCAACAGCATCTGGTTATTACTTAGACGATTATTCATGCTATCTCATAATAAATCGAAGAGTCATTCCCCAAACTCTTCATAAGTCAACATACATCATAAAATGTACTGAAGCCCATACGATGCACATGGATCATCCGTACGTAATACCAAATCCAATCACTTGCTCAATTACATAATTTCACTTCCTAACTAGTATAGATCACTTGACCTCTCTAGTGCATACTCCGATTAGGTTCATTGATTAGAAACCTCCATTCTCTTTGCATAGCCATATATTATGATAGAAAAATTTAGGATCATATCACGAATCTGCATCAAGTGTTCGCCGTCAAGAATCAAGTGAAAAATCATTGTTCGGACCGGTGTAAACCACCTCAAAATCATGTACTCGAATACTGGATCAAGAATTGTTATGCGAATAAAACGATCTGCGTACAACTTATGTATTTATCATATTGGTTTCTTAATTATACCAATATCTTTTATCACTTTTATTTACACTAATAGTATATCTCTATACTAAAATCATTTATGAATCATTCCATAAAACATAATTTCAAGTTTATATATGGTTATAACTTAAGTTCGTACTCGTATAATACTCTATGACATCCTAAGAGTATTAATTTACTAACTTTTCAATTCAAGTGTTATATAAACTCAACTTTATATTTTCATAACACTTAGTTTCAAGTTCTATTCGATTCGAAAGTTTCTGACTGTCCAAAATCGTTGAAAATCCCATTTTATTTTAATAAATGAAAACTACCAAATAACATATCATATCATGATGCATATACCATACTTTCCTAACGCGTAGGCTACATGTGTCCATGAAATAACTTAACAAGAGAACTTTTAGAACTAAACACCAATTTCATTTCAAATCATTTTGAAATACTATATACATATAACTTTTGTATATCAAACATTACTTTTGGGATTTTAACTCAAAATTTGTTTTATTAAAACAGCTTCGTAGCATCCCTCACTTAGAAACCCGAAACTAAATGCCGATGATACTGCAGTCATCACCGAAATTATTTTCAAGTAACAAAAGTGAGTTCAGTACATCCAAACCATACTCTTGGTACTCAACCAAAATCGTTCCAAAGCGGCATCAACTACTTCTTATTATAATACTAAGTATCACGATCTCAATTTCCTAAACCAGTTTTCCAAATATTTACTTTCAAATAATACTATTATTATTTTCGTCAGAATCTTGAAAAATAATTTCAAAGATACCAGGATTTAAGTTCTCGAATTCCTTGTTTTTTAAAACATTTTCGTTTATAAACCACATTTTATAAACCATACTTTATATAAAATCACTTTCTTATATAAATCTTTTCATAAATATTTATTCCCAAAATATTCTATCTTTCCCTTTTTTTATTATAGTAAACATCTTTTACTAAATTTTAACTTCTAACCCAACATTATCACCGAATGCCTTATAGTCAAACCGTGAAATTTAATTCACAAGGTATTTGTTTTAATGTACCCACAATTACTGTCTACCCAATCCATGATGTAGAAAGGTAAAACTGCTCATAAAATGGTCAAGCACAAATCAACAACAAATGATACTCAATGTTCCTAACATGCCGAACATGACTAAACAATCCAGGTTTATGGGGTATTAAACTATGAGAAGCGCTAAAGTCAAACAAACATGAATAAAGAAAGCCAGATAGTATACCCTCAAGAATATGCTTCCCATTCTCATTTGTAGAAATAGCAAAGACCTTAGGATGCTCCCTTTCCTAAGAATAGGGCAATCTTTGGCGATATGACCAGGCCGATGGCAATTATAACAACGCTTTGGTGCAAGCTGTGCACCGAGCTCCGGAAGCTTATCGATTGGTGCTTCACTATCAGTGCTTTAACCACCCTCCCTTCTTTCCTCGATTTACAACTCCAAGCAAAGTGTCCCTTCTGCCTAATCTTACAGCAAACCACACTTGAAATATCTTTTGGTGGTGGAAACTTCCGCTTGTTGCCTCCGGTCAGCGTAGATAAAGACGGCTTTGGAGCCGTACCCTCGAACCGAAAAGTCGTAATTATAATATCCTTGAATGCTACCTTGGATATGATCTGTCATGTCTTTACATACCATGTTGCATAAACTAATCCAAGCCAGGACTTCAAGGATAGTCCCGGTGCTATTGAACCTCTTTTTACCCAATATCTCAAACTCGTGCCATATCGAAACAAAGTCTTTCCATGGTCGATCCTGCACCACTTCTCCTATACATCTCTCTCAGCATTAGAAGCTCTACCATCCATACTTTTTATTACCTAATCAAAGCAACCTTCTTTCAAGATACGAAAGGATAGAGTTATTTCAAAGAAAGGATTCTAAGAAAGAGATATTCCTAAGGAATATTTTAAAAGTCTAGTTTTCAAGATACAAATAGGCTCTCATATATATAATACACTTGACTCATTCTAGGGTGTCGCTTACCTTGTCTCTAATGAGCTGTATCGAACCAAAGCCAAGGTGTTCGCTCAACCTTGGGCTCTGATACCAAATATAACGACCTGACTTTTCGACCCTCGAATGTCGACACTAAATAAATCAACAATATTCGTGTGTCGAGCACCCAAGTGCTGGTAAGACTAAAAGTTAGGGTAAAAAAATAAAAAGAATAGAACAAGAAAAGAAGAACACAATATCAGAATCTCACAACAGAAGGATAATATATAATATCAAAGGAATAGTACAAAGGGTTACTCTGAATACAGAAATATTAGAGTTACTAAAACCTAAGTACTATCATTAAACTAGACGGTTATATCTACATATCCTCACAATGTTGATATATACAATACAAAACTGCAGCGTAAAAGGATTAATACGGAAGGTAATCATCAAACTCTTCTCCCTAAGCTCCAAAGCATCTGTAGCTAAATATGGAAACATACACGGGGCTGACCAGAGCATTATAAGAAAATAACACCAAGATTGGTTTGGTAAACCAACGTGATAAAACTCATGAAACAAGAATGACATATAACAGTAACCATTGAGACCGAATGGATTCTCGTAACGGTTTTTTCCTCAAAGAAACCAACCATTCATTAAGTTTAACATAGTGAAATGATATATAATGCCTAGAGTACAGAATATAAATCATACCAAATAGATGTGATGTTTACATTCATCGCACCACAACATATTTAGGTTACAATCAAAACCACTAAGGTTCATTTGCATATTAGGTTTTTCTATAGAGATCTCTTCGGTCTGAATCCAATCTCTTACACAAAGGTCAGAAACTACCTCCGAGCTTCGTATATATCTAGATTAAATATACCTTAAAGGAAAACATAGCCGGTCCATGCCCTAACACGTGATCTGAAATATCATCAACTCCCGTCGGTAACAATCGACAAGCATACTCTAGATATGGAGTTGATATATCCTATCATGGGTTTGCAAAACCCCGGACTATGCCCTACTCTGTTTTTTGTCATTTCCAATGTCGAAGCTACGTTCAGCATTTCTCAAACGAGTCTTTATTACTTGAATAGAACATGAATCCCTAAATGGATTCCTATATCCCGAACAAATCATGAATCTCTACATGGTTTCGTGCATGTTGGATAGATCTCGAATCTCCACATAGATTCTCGCTTAAGTCTTCCGACAAACACTAACGTTGTCCTCTCTCTTGGTGTACTCCTCAAGATAGACAGTCCTACACGAATCAGCGTTTGAAATGTTAACGCTGATCTCTCATTTAGACTTAACCTTAGGATTGATAGTTCAACTCTATAACATTTGACTTTACAACCACTTCCAAAACATAGAACTTGTATGCTAGTTTTGAAGTGGTAATCGATAAGTAAAACACTTACCGATCTCGGTCTCTTCGAACTATGAATTTCCAGCTAACTCAATTCTGATTCTTTCAAAGGTAAGAGAAAGCTGGAGATGTTTTGTACCAATACTCTTCCCGGGGGGTTCTTAATGGTATAAAATCGCGAAGCCTTTCGATAACTTCCTAAGTCAATATTAGGTCAAGTTCGATAATCAACTAATCGATTATCTAATCAAAACAATTATTTATACAAATCATGATTCATATGCTTAGCTCTTTTTCGACATTCCAACTTAACTATTCCTCGTTCAAGAGTGAAGCCAGGTAAGCTAGAGCACTAGTTGTATCAAAGCCTTGCCTAGACACTTCATTCTTTAATCTCACAAATAGATAAGTCTATCTCGTTGGCTTTTAGTTTTAAGTATAATATTAATGATTTCCATAAACAATAAGAAATCAACACGATTAATATGTTTTTGACATTTTTCGACTTGCTATTCTTTGGTCAAGGGGGAAAATGATAGGTTAGAGCTCTTTTGCTTCATCCATACTCGACATCAATCTTAACTCTCATAAATAGATAAGCCTTACTTCGTTGGCTTTTAATGTTAAGAATAGTCAATTACTTTTCAAACAAGTAATCAAATAATTAACTATTTAGTCACTAAGCAATTATTAACCCCTTTTCGAAAACATTTTTATATATACTTTTAAAATACTTGAAAATACTTATAATAGGTTTTAAAATATTTATCCAAAATATTTTTTGAAAATAACAATTTTACAATTTTCCCTAAAACTTGAAAACGACATGTTTTAAAATATTTATTCTTTAAAAATTCATAACTAATTCTTAAAACTCATAAATATCTCAAACCACGTTTAAAATACTCTAATATGAGTTAGTAAATACTTATAAAAAGAATGAAACAAAATACTTAAATTTAAATATCTTTTCAAACCTTTTAAAGTCCAAAATCAAGACTAAACGTGGCAGTTTTGCACTAGTGATATTTTGCCACTTTTCTTGATGTTACTTAACTTTTTACTAGTCAAGATTTTAATAGAAATAATCAAACATGTAAAAAATTATAAATAGTGAGAGACCTTTAAGGATCTCTCTACAAATTTCCATAGTAATCACCAAATACAAGACAATTCACAACTACATCTATATCGACTATCGCTATAAGTGCACTTTCAAATCTGAGTCCGATCTGAACTAAAGTACATCTATGGCCTATGTGCTTTGTTCAAGGTCTTGTCACAAGTAATACAAGTCCATTCAAGTTCATTCCAAGTTTGTTCAAGTCCATATACATGGATCACATATGTCACTTACCTTTAAAGTAAAAATCCAAACAAACGTTTTAATATAAGTTAACAACAATTCAAACAACGTATATACAATCAGCACAACATATGTATGTGTGATATTTTCCAATCAAAATGGTGAGTTAGCTCACCTTTAACCCAATAACAACCAAGAACCAAGACCCAAGAACCCAAGCTAGCAGCACCTCCTTCCTTCCTTTCTTTTTACCTCTTTCTCTTGCTTTTTGCCTTCTTAAATTCTCCTTGCTCACGACCAAATGATATGGGAGTATGGCTTTGCTTTTTCAACTTCTAACTAAGTAGAAGGTTTTCTTATAATGCACTAAGCCTTATAGAAATATTTGAAGTGATTTGGAGTTGATTTACAACTATTTTGCTTTAGCAATTTATGGTGAAGATGGAGAAGAAGCCATGGATTTCTTATGATAACTTGATTTGAATTTGTGATTATAATGAAGGAGCTTGCCCACTTACTTATAGCTTAGGAAATGAAGTGTTCAAAGACCTAACCCCTCCCAAAGTACTAACCATTAATTACTTCTATCATGTCTACTGTACACCATATTGCTTAACCTCTAAGTATTTCTATTTATGCTTATTTTCAAAATATCTTCGATGACATACTCCATAAAATGGGAAAAAAATTATTTCATTAAATCGATTTCCTAAGCAAATAAATGTATGCAAAAAAATCTGAACAACTTTTGACGGTTGAAAAGATATTTATCTATAAAACGATTTCCGATTACATTATCGATATTTTTCCAAAGCATATATTTTTGTAAACAAATTTTCAAAATAAGTTTCTTATCATTATTTATCAATTAAATGATGTCTAATAAGGTTATAAAATCATATTTATAACACTTAATTTTATTTCAAAATCTTTCGATATTTGAAGACGAAGTGTTCGAATTTCCGGGTCGCTACACCACTTAATGATAGGAGGACGAGGGAGTAGGTTCCTAAGAGATAGTAGAACTAGAATGACATCATATTGCATGGAGCAGGTGTCAACTAGGTGACTAAAAGTATGACAAGATGAAAAAATATCCAGTTTCCAACTTTAATGGACATCGACAACTAAAATATGACCCTCAGCAATAGGAACATGGATCTTGGAGAGAAAAGGCTTACCTGGAGTTACTTCAATGGGAGCATTTCATAAACAAGCTTCGAGCAATAGTATCTACATCGAAGCATTTGAGTTTTCCAACAGCACTCACTAACCAATTTAACCCAATCATGGGCTGCAACATAGAAGGAATATGAGGGAAATGAGCCCAAACAGGAATAAAGAGAATCTATTTCTTAGCTTCGTCTACCATCGGACTCAAAGGGGTGATAATGAAGGGATGCCTGACAATTATGGATGGATCCACCTCAAGCACATAGAGCCTTTCTTCCTTTCTAGAGAAATTGAAAAAGAACATGCAATTGTCGAAATGAACTTGTAGCCTACCCCTTATGTTCCAATGCTGAAAGCAGTAATCACGAACTGCTTAATAAGGTGGGTTTGAATCAAGGAAAAAATCGACTAAATACTCTAACTAAAAAGTAGCACATGCTTCCAAAACCTCCGATGGGGGTACCATAGCACCATTCACCTCCTCAATAACAAAGGAACGAGGTATACATTCATCGACGTTTCTTGGCAACGAGCAGAAGAGAGATAACCACTTGGAACCGGTAATAATAGAAGGGGCCAGATCTTGAATAGGCAAAGAGGGCACTGCACTAGAGTTGGGCTTGAGAACTTAAGATACAACAGTTTCCTTTTGGATATTTGCACAAACAGATTGCGTGCATGAATCACTAAACATCAACATGCACGTTGATGTGCACGTAAAAGTGCATGTTTTTACTTCCATATTTAATCTACTTTTATTTAATAAATGATCATAATATGGTATTTTACGTGTTTAAACCAAAATTTAAATTGTTTTCAAATCATCATTTATTCATCTTCATATGGGGGCAAAATGGTCATTTTGGTGTATGATTTAATTTGATAAAATTTACTTGGATATTTTAGTGTTATTTTGTAGGAATTTGGATTCAACTTGTAAGTGGTTTCATGTATGCATGCATAAGTGAAGGAAGACAAAAGAATGAAGAAATAAAAGAACGCATGCAACATGGAGGAGCCCACCTACCCACTAACCCATGGACCACAATTAAAAGCTAATGGAGATTAAAATGCACATGCACACGTTAATGGTGGATTAGGTAGAAGCTAACGGTTACTTGGAGGTTACACTTCCTAAAGGGCATTTTGGGTAGCTCCCTAAAATATGAATTAAGGTTTTAGGTATGTATAAATACCCCTTATGTTTCTGAATAGGCTCTTTTACCTTCTCTTTAGTTAGTTTAGTTGTAGCCACAAATTGTAAACATAAACTCTCTTTCTCTTTAATGGCTTCTTATCCTTTTCTTTATGTAATTTATTTATATGCAATTTTAATTCATACACTTTTAATTCATGTTCCTTTCTTTTATGTTAGTAGTTTAGATCTCTTTCTTTTATGCAAGTAGATTAGCTTTTTAGTTTGTTTTAATTTGCTCTCTTCTTTCATGTTGAAATCATTTTATGTTATAATAACGAATCCAAATATGAGAAGCTAAGCCCCTTCAATTTAGGGGTGATGAAGCTCTCATGAATCACATAAAGTTGACATAGTGATTTCATTTGATCTCCTTTTGTACTTAATGGAAATTTTTGACGTGGTAAATTTTTTTTGTTTAATATTGAATTTGATAGCCTATGTTGTTGACACTAAATAGGTTATGCTTAAACAAACATAAACACAAATTACTTCTTCATCTACATATGATTTTGGTAATAAAGTGGTTTAGAATCAAAATTTAATGGTCTATGTTACTAATCAATGGTAAATAGATCATGCTTAGAATATATTTTATTTTTAATTTCATTATCATTTTCATGAGAGTTGACAAGTGGTTTAGAAGGTGTGTTAAAGTTTGATGGTTTATGTTGGGCTAATTAATAGCATAAATAGACCATACTTAGGATAAACACATCAACTAAATTCACAAATGACTAAAAAGAGAGATCATAATTTCATTATGTTGATTTGTGTGATCATGAGAAGGGATTTTCCTCTAAATTGCCTTCTACTCTCATATTTCTATTCACTTTTGTTTTAGTTAGTTTTTACAATTTTTTAACCTAAAACAATTTCAAACTCTTGGGTTAATTTGATTGGGTAGATTTAAAATTAATTCAATTCCCAACAGATCGGCTCACTCGCATACGTACTACAAGTGTACGTCATGTGCTCGCGGTTATTTTTATTGCATTTTTTGGTGATTTTCTAACCGATAGAAATTTCGTCCTTCAACAAAATTTTCAAACAAAAAAAATTTCATTCGTAATTGCATCGTTAATTCACATTTATTTTTTATTTTGCATTCATATTATCTTATTTTCTTTTCTAAGGGCAATACCCAAATTAACATAAGGTGGGGGATTTCATCACCCTTTCCTTGGCCCACAAATTGCATTTTATCTTAGAACTTGACTAATAATAACGGTTAGACATTTGATTTGAGTCACAGGTACATCTAGGGCTTAATTGTATCTTGACAAGTTGTCTTCTTTGAAAAATTTATTTTCTTGGTATCTAGACCACGGCAGAGCAATAATCATATATAAATATTACAGCGATTCGTAAATATTATAGTGATTGTTTCTCTGAAGGTACTTAAACCTTCGACTGCATTGCTACAGTGATTCGTGGTGCACCGATAACTCATGTCTGTTACCTAGCTAAGAACTATCTTGTTGGATTAAGATAAAGTGCGATTATACAATTTTGGGTTAGAAGCTACTAAGGAGAGAAAATTTATAATTAAGTCCTTACATTCATTTAGCTGCATTAGTTTCATGCAAATTTTAAAAAAAAACCAAAAAAAATATTCAAATTTTTTTTCCTTAAAAATAGAAAAAAACAAAAAAAGGAAAGAAAAAGAATTCAAAAAAAAATCCAAAATAAAAAAAATTGAAAATGTCTGAATTTCCCTACTCGCAAAATTTTTAAAATAGTTGTGAAAATCAATATAATCCTTATAGTTTCACATCAAACTCTTATGGATATTTTAATAACAACTATTGTACAAGCAATTCGAATTTTAAACCACAAAGTCTTCAAAATGATGACCAACCCACAACTCTTGAAAGGAGTATTGAAACTATTTGGTTTTTACTTAAACAATGAAATCAAATGATAAATAATTTGAATAATTTATTTCTGTGCAATAAATCAAGTCAAGAATTTCAAAATAATCAAAATATGAATTCACTTCAAAATTCAAATAATTTTTATTATAACCCATGCCAATTCAATTTCGAACTCCAAAATGAAGTTCAATATCAAAATGAAAATGGAAACAACCGTTTAAATGATTTTGGCAATGAGAATAGTTTTAATCATGGTGAAATTTTTTACTCCCAACAATTTCAAATTGAAAATTCTCAAATTAATAATTATAAATTTGATTTTGTTGAGCAAATAGATGAAACTCACAAAAATCATACGGATTTGTTGATTGAAACATATATGAAACAACGTAAAATCAACTCCCAACGTGTGATGGGTCAAGTGATAATCCACCTTTTACCAAAAATGACGATTTTCAAATAACAATTTTTGAAACTGAAAACGACAATCTTAATGAAGTTGTTGAAAATGCAGTAATTGATGTGGATTTCAATTCTTTTGAGGGTGAGAAACTCGATTTTAATTTTGATCTTCCTTTTTCTGACCAAAACGAATTTTAAACAACAACTTTACACCTTGAAAACGATAAAATTGTGAATAATTCAACAAAGGAAGATGAATTTAGTGAACACAAATTTTTTTGGATTCTTCGAAGATGAGTTGTTAAATTCTGAAGGGGTAGAGTTAAATCACCATTTTGATTTTAAAATCAATAATTTTAAAGAATTTGTCAATGATGAGTTTAATTTAAATTTAGTGAAAATAAACTTGAACTTCAACCAATTGTTCCATCTACCCCAAAAATCATCGAAAATAAAACAACTCATACGATTTTTAATAAAACGACATTCATTTTTCCAAATCAACATTCAACTTTAAAATCTTCTATGGCTTGGTTTTCTGTGCTTAAGCTATGTCTCTCATACTTGACAAGACAAATGAATTGGTCTTTGGAAGACCATTTCATTTACTCTTTAACGGTAAATTTTCTAATGTTGTGTAAATAATAATCATTTTATTTTCATGTAAATATAGGTCATATTTTTATTTTTATTTTTCTCCTTTCACTTGGGTTGACTGTGAGGACACGGTCAAAAGTAAGTGTGGGGGGGAGTCACATCTTCATTTTTGTTTTTTCATGGTTTATTTTTTGCATTTTCTTTCCAAAACTCAAAAAAAAATCCCAATTTTTTTTCCTTTTAGCATTTTGATTTTTTTTTGAAGAAACGCTATAAGATAAGTATATGTTTTTGGTTATTGAATTTAAATTTTTGAAAATTTATTTGTCTCAACAAAAATAAAAATAAAGTTTGATTACAAGTAATTATGGTTTAACTAGCATGTAGGAAGATTCATGAGTGTTAATTATGTAGTATATCCTAATTGTAATCTTTGTTTAAAATAGTGGTTGATTTAAAGTAAAGGCGATAACATTTTTGATCTTCTAAGTTAAGTGGTGCTAAGATGATTTTGCGAAACTCTCTTCATAAAAAAAGGGAAAACATAAAACATAACATAAAAAAAGGTTTTTGTGAAAATAAGAAACACCTAGAGTCATGTGTTCACATGCAAGTGTGTACACTCGCCATGCTTTGTACTCTTCTCACGTAAGCCCAAAAGGCAGTGCATGATCAGTATATGTGGCCTCAGTTTATTTGAGTTAGGTGTATGTAAATAAATTTTTAATAAGAATAACCACCTAAAGTCATGTGTTCATACGCAAGTGTGTACACTCGCCATGCTTTGTACCCTTCTCACGTAAGTCCAAAAGGCAGTGCATGATCGGTATATTTGGCCTCAGTTTATCTGAGTTAGGTGTGTAAAAATAACAATGTTAATATTTTTTTCAAAATAGAGAGAGCAAGCAATTGAAATCCAAGCACTATTTTCATTTATTTGATTCGATTTGTTATTCAAAGGAAATAAAAATACCACTTTGCAAAACTTAGATATCAACTAAAGGATCCATTTCATAGTTTCACTATGTAATCAACCGAAAACTAGCCAAACTAGAGTCTAATTATGATGTTAACTTAATTTTTGTTGGAAGTTTTAACGAGTAAAAGAACTTAAATTTCTTAATAATGACCAGAACTTATATTTAACTTATTCGTGTCAATTTAAAAGTAAATTCTTCATTTGTAAATATTTTTAAAAAAAACTTGCATTCATATCTTTATAAATAAATCTTGCATTTAAGAATTTTTCATGTTGCATTTGGATTTTATGGGTAGTATCCACTGAAAACCCTCCTGAGACAACACTCATCTTACTAGGGACACGTAGAGGTTTAACGGCTTATTACATAAGCTCAATGCAATCGTGTTCCCTACGAAAGTGGATTTATCCTAGTTTTTCTTTATTCAAAGACGAATAAAAAGATAAGCGTGGGAGTATTTGATGTGCACGTAAAAATGCATATTTTTACTTTCATATTTAATCTACTTTTATTTAATAAATGAGCATATTTGGTTAGTTTACATGTTTAACCAAAATTTAAATTGTTTTCAAATCATCATTTGTTCATCTTCATATGGGGGCAAAATGGCCATTTTTGTGTATGATTTAATTTGATAAAATTTACTTGGACATTTTAATGTTATTTTGTAGGAATTTGGATTCAACTTGTAATTGGTTTCATGTATGCATGCACAAGTGAAGGAAGACAAAATAATGAAGAAATAAAAGAATGCACGCAACATGGAGGAGCCCACCTACCCACTAACTCATGGACCACAATTAAAAGCTAATGGAGATTAAAATGCACATGCACCCGTTAATGGTGGATTAGGTAGAAGCTAATGATTACTTAGAGGTTACACTTCCTAAAGGACATTTTGGGTAGCTTTCTAAAATATGGATTAGGGTTTTAGGCATGTATAAATACCCTTATGTTTCATGAAGAGGCTCTCTTACCTTCTCTTTAGTTAGTTTAGTTGTAGCCACAAATTGTAAACATAAACTCTCTTTCTCTTTAATGGCTTCTTAGCCTTTTCTTTATGCAATTTATTTATATGCAATTTTAATTCATGCACTTTTAATTCATGTTCCTTTCTTTTATGTCAGTAGTTTAGATCTCTTTCTTTTATGCAAGTAAATTAGCTTTTTAGTTTATTTTAATTAGCTCTCTTCTTTCATGTTGAAATCACTTTATGTTATAATGAATTCAAATATGAGAATCTAAACCCCTTCAATTTAGGGGTGATGAACCACTCATGAATCATATAAATTTGACATAGTGATTTCATTTGATCTTTTTTTGTGCTTAATGAAAATTTTTGATGTGGTAAAATTTTGTTGTTTAATATTGAATTTGATAGTCTATGTTGTTGACACCAAATATACTATACTTAAACAACATAAACACAAATTACCTCTTCATCTACATATGATTTTGGTAATGAAGTGGATTTAGAATCAAAATATAATGGTCAATGTTACTAATCAATAGTAAATAGATCATGCTTAGAATAAATTTATTTTTAATTTTATTATCATTTTCATGAGAGTTGACAAGTGGTTTGTATTGTGTGTTAAAGTTTGATGGTTTATGTTGAGCTAATTAATAGCACAAATAGACCATACTTAGGATAAAAATATCAACTAAATTCAAAAATGACCAAAAAGAGAGATCACAATTTCCTTGCGTTGATTTGTGTGATTATGAGAAGGGATTTAACTCTAAATTGCCTTTTACTCTCATATTTTTATTTACTTTGTTTTAGTTAGTTTTTACAATTTTTTTAGCCTAAAACAATTTCAAACTCTTGGGTTAATTTGATTGAGTAGAATTTAAAATTAATTCAATTCCCTGTAGAACGACCCGTACTCACATATATACTACAAGTGTAAGTCGTGTGCTTGCGGTTATTTTCATTATATTTTTCGGCGATTTTCTAACCGATAGAAAATTCATCGTTTAACACACGTTTTCAATTTATTTCACCCTCAACCTCAACACCTATTCTCAAATCAGATTCGATGATTCTATTATCAGTTACAACTTATTTCCCCGACACACCACCTACAACCAACATAGGTGATATTGGCGATTTAGCACTCATGGCAGTTTTGGCAGGCAGGCCCAAGATTGGATTGCTACCAGATTCGATATTGCTCAAGGACATTTCGAGCAGCTCAAAAGCATTTGCAGTAGACACGAGAGGAGATGGACGAACATGTGAGATGGCATGATGCAGGAGGGCAGATGGCAACGCGCCCGAAGGTGGAAAATCAACGAACGAAGCAAGATTGTCAAGCGAAGCTGAAACAAAATCGGGTTGTAGGTTTGAGACGTTGGAAGGGCGACTCGGTCTGGTCAAGGAAGGAGGTGGAGTTCTGACGCTATTCAAGAAAGACATGAGGGATGTGATGGAGAGGTGGAACAACAAATATCGATTAAGGAGTCGCCATTAACATAAGCGGTATATTTAAGCTTTAATTTATAATTGATAATATTTTATTATAGTTAATAATTATAGTAATAACGTATAACTAATAATATATAGTTAAAAATTAATAAATAATCATTTATTATAATTAATGATTTATAATTCATAAATAATGATTTATAATTAATAAATTATAACAATTTATAATTAATTATTTATTATAATTAATGATTTATAACAATAATTTATAAATTATAATAAATTATAATTTAACTTTAATAATTAATAATTTCTCATAGTTTGTGATTTCATTAGAATTTGAAGTCAGGCTTAATTATCTGAAAGCCCACCTGTAATGAGAGCCATTTTTATTGTTTATATCTTTTATCTTATTAAATAAAAAATCTCTCAAACAATCCCCAAACAAAACCCTAGCCAAAACCGTCTACCACCCTACGTCGATTTTGTCTCCTGCCTCTTCAATCCCAACCCACACGTTCGCCACTGCACGAAGTCCCTAAACCAAACCCTATATCACTGCCTATTCCTACCACCGTTCGACCTCAAAGCCGTCGTAGCCCCCCTCTACTCCTATCACCGACCTCTGCCTCTATCCCTACCAAAGGTTGACGCAAGTTTCTCGCTGCTATTGAAACGCTTCGTACTGACACTGTTCTAAGAATCTCTCTATGGTACACGTGGAAGGTATTTGGTTAATCCCAGTATTTCTCTATATAAAACTAGGCAAATTCTATTTCAACCTGAGTATTTACTTAATAGCCCTTCAAAAATTAAAAAAATCTATAAATCCAAAAAATAACTTAGTAGTCCTCTACCATTTTCAGAACTACCTTTCCCATCACGCAAAACGTGAAAAATTGAATTTTTTCTCCACTGATTTAGAAACTTAGTAGTGAAAAACTGAATTTTTTCTTAGTAAAGTCTGTAAACCCAAAAACTAACTTAGTAGTGAAATTGAATTTTTTCTTCACTGATTTAGAAACACAATTCATATTTTCTTCAGAACGATAATTAAGAAGTCTATAAACCCAAAACTAACTTAGTAGTGAAAAATTAAATTTTTTCTTCACTGATTTAGAAACTAAGGTTTTGAAGAAGCGGTGGTTTAGACGGTAAGAAACTGACGTAAGAAGATAATGGAATTGAGAAAAAAGAAAATACACAACTTTCTAAGGGTATTTTAGTCTTTAAAATTTTATTTATTTTAGGGGGGCTATTAAGTAATTATCTATGTTGAAATATAATTTGCCATAAAACTATGTGTAATCTAGTTCATTATAATTTGATTAATTTATATTTTGCATGTACTAATTATTGATATGTATTATAAATATTGTAGAAATAATAATGGACAAGTAGAGTATAATTATCCGGTTCAAATTGACCGCATTTTGTGATCTGTTGCTGCAGCCAAAAGGGGAGGATTTGTTGTTGTCAAGTAGTAGCGGTTTTGGTGCGTTCACTTCAAGGGGCGATTTTGGTGGAGCTGGTTCAAGTAGTGGTTTTAGTGGAGCTGGTTCGGGTGGTGGATTTGCTGATGCTGGCTCAAGTGGTGAGTTTGGTGGTGGTAGCAATTTTGGTTTTGCTGCGACTAATAATGCTGGTACTAGTTTTGAAGTAGCTAGAGTAGGTTTTGGATTTAAATCAGGTATGGTTTTCTATTAAGTTATTCTGAAAAGGTTGCAAACCTTATAGTTGATGACAGAATGTCTTAACATTTTCAAATTTACTGGTGCACATTGAATTTCAACATACTGCCATATATTGATCATGGTTTCATGCACATTGAGGTTCATCTTACTCCATTGTGGTAGATTTAGAACATTTGAAATGGACAAGTTAGATGATTTGATTGAGAAATATTTGATTCTGTTCATGCTTGAGTTTTCAACTTAAGATAATGCTAGGAGAGCGCACATTTTCCTTGTTAGTTATTTCCCTTCAGATTGACTAAGTATGATTAATATGCTTTTCTACTGCACAAAAGTAGTAATTTTCAGCTAAAGTCCATGATATGAGCACATATAAGAGTGATTGAAGTCGGATATTTTTTATCATGTATATATCAAATGTTTTAGCTCTCGAAGATTAATTCTGGATACAAATAGCAAACATACAAATCTACTACTAACTATTGTTCCAACACAGTCAATTTATTGGCATTATCAATACTCGTGATTTTGCTAGCTTTGTTTTTCCATACTGTTATATAAATGAATCTTTTTTGTTGAACATTTTATAGTCAGAGTACGATTTTAAGATGTGAAACTGATCAATGGTTAAGAGTCCACTATATCAGAAAGTGATTAGCAGAGGTAGGTAATTATTTTAAGATGTGAAACTGGCCAGTATCTTATGAACAAGTGCAATTTTTGTGTATACAGGTATTCTCTTTGTTTTTGTTTTATTTATGTTGTATCATTTGTGATACTGTCTTGATTATTTTGCATAACAAATTCCATGCGAGTCATGTGGTGAGCCATGCCCTATAAGAACAGCTAACACAGAAGTGAATTGAGAGAGGAAGTTCTTTTCATGCCAAAGTCACGAATGCACGGTTTCATTTGTATAGTTGCAAATATAGTCAATCTTTATGCACCTGCATAGGTAATTTATTAATATATAGTATTTTGCTATTTGTTTATTCCAAGTTTCAGAACAATATAATGCAACTGTATTGTACTATTTTAATGTTAATTTAGGCTTGATGATTTGTAACTCCGTTAAGACTTTATGAATCATGTGAATATATCATTCTTTTTGACTTTTTGGAATGTGAATTTTTCATGTTGTTTTTAGTAAATATGAATAATTTTGGTTATTAGTACAATGTTGGTTTCAATTGCAAAGTGATATTAAATCTACAGGTATACACTGAAGCAATGCATATTATTTTCGCATTTTTTAACATATGGCAATTTTTTTGTAAAAGACCTATTATAACAAGCAGAAACGGTTGTAAAAGACCTATTGCAACTGACAAAAACAGTTGTAAATTCTATATTATAACGGACCCTACGATGGTCGAAAATAGCTGTAAAATGCAGCCACTTTGCATATTACAATGGTTGCATGATCGTTGTCAAAAACCTATTACAATTGACATTGTAAGTTGCGAAATGGGTATTTTGTTGTAGTGTGTATATATATATATATATATATACACACACACACACACACACTAGTACAAATCACATGTACATGAATCTAATAGCTAAATGTATTTGCTTTTTATTTAATAAAATTTACTAGGGGATGTGTGCTACAAGTGCAAAAGCTTTGGTGGTCACCACGCCCTTTATTTCTAGCAACTTTGTAGGTGGTGCGTGATGCAAATTGATAGTGATATTTCATTAATGGATCGTCAAGCAGAGGTAATGGTGGAGGCCATAAATCAATAGTGAGATTTTGTTGATGGGTGATCATGAAGGGATGCTATCTAAGGTATTCTCGAAATTTCAAAAAAACACGGTGGAAATCATATTGATTAAATTTTCATTATTAAAGATTAGAGATTAGAGATATATATTATCATAAATTTATAATTTATTTCGGTCATAAATAAATGAAAGAAAATTATATTAATAGTTTTCAAATATGACATTACTTTAAAACATTTTAATATTAGTATATACGTGTGTGTGTATGTATGTATGCATGTATTGTTTTTATATATGGCTTAGCCATAAGTTGATATATTTATATATGTACATTTACATTTTAAAATATTATTCAAAAGCAATAAACGTGTGTGTGTGTATAAACATGTATAAATATATAAATATCTGTTCATATAAATATTTGTTCATGAGTTCTGAAGTTAAAAATTCATCTTTGTTTATATTATTATAAATATATCTATATACATATTTTAATTAAAACAAATTTAAATGATATATGCATATATAACAAGCTTAGATTTTAAATTAAAAAAAGTTATTCCTTGCTCATGGCAAACAAAAATAATTATTTTTTCTTTAGATTATAGTTAAACTTTAAATGTAAAACACACGCACATATTACACACACACACATATAATATCAGATATGGTTTTAAATTTTAAATAAATATATACATATATCTTATAAGTCAAATATATTTATATTATATATAGATGTTTATAAACCGAAAAATTATTGATATTGTCTTCACTTTATAACCATAAATCGCAATGGCTATTCATGTATATATATATCTTTAATATATAATAGTTGTAATACCTTTGGTGTCACACTTTTTTTTGTGTCAGTGTGAACTAACAAAAATGCCCCTCTATAGTATTAACAAATCTCAATAGTCCTTAAAAATAGGATCTACTAGTTAAACTTACCCGATATTAACAAATCTTAATATCCCCTAAAAGTATAATCTAACAGTTAAACTTCTTTACAAATTCAAAATGTTTATCTACACTTAAAAATAGGATCTAACAAATAAACATTTTTTCTTTAATTAACTACAAATTCGTTGTTTATTAATTAATAATACAAATAAAATTCAAACTAATAATAAAAATTAGATGTTGCAACTTAGAAATAAAAGTTTAAATTGACTACACATTATTTCAACATAAAAACATGAGTAAATATCTTTGCAAACCATTGTTTCTTGAATGTGCTAATCATATATAATCTGTAGAATAATAATTCATACGCGAGGCACATGCCATTATCACGCACGAAGCGCGTGCCCTAACGCTCGTATGTATGTATGTGTGTGTGTGTGTGTGTGTGTGTGTGTGTGTATATATATATATATATATATATATATATATTGCATATTATCGTGCGATTATTCAAATTTGTTAAAGAAAAATTATTGATATTGTTTCCCTTTATTACAATAAATCACAATGGTGATCATACATACATACATAGAGGAAAGTTCAATAACATTCTTATTTTGTAGCACCTCTCTAATCCACTGATTTCCACCATACATTCGAATTTAATTAATAATAGTAGTTTCTCTCTCTTTTCCATCATGTTGTAATTTAAATCGAAACGTATTGTAAAAACCAGAAGACTAGAGGGGTGCTGCAAAATAAGGGTCTCATTGAACGCTCCTCGTATGTGTGTCTATATATACACGCACGCATGCACGGAGAAACACACACATACATGCATATGTATATGTTCCAACGTACATAAAAAATGGTGAACGGTTATAAAAGTAGAAACGGGAAGAAGGAAAGGAACGATGTGATCCGTCCGACAAAAATACTGAAACTGGCCATAACAAACAAAGCTATGCAGATGCGGTAAAGAAGAATCAATCAGATGTAGAACAAAAAAGGCAAACTCAGATGGGTTCAAATTTGTACAACCAGAGAAGGAATACGAAGTCATGCCTGAAGAAGTTTTCAACCAATCGATGGAGGAATGGGTCAATACTCTCATTGTATATATGGTAGGGTTTCAAATTCCTTATCTCAGATTAAAGAATTATGTGGTAAATTTCTGGAAGTCGATGGGCTCTTTTACAATTCACAATTCGAAAAATGGTTATTATCCTATACAATTTGAGAACAAGGAAGACTAGAATCAATTTAAGTAAGAGAACCTATTCTTACTATAGTAAATTATTGGTGGTTCAAGCTTGGATCCCTGGATTTTCATTCATGCCAGTCAAACTAGATAAAGTACAAGTTTGGGTAAACATCCATAACTTAGACATGGAGCTATGGAGTACCGAAGCAATAACAAGTTATATAGGCACTCCTATCAAATTGGATCCAATCACAGCAGTAGAGAAAATAATGAATTTCGCGAATGCTCTAGTCAAAATAAACATAGAATGTACAGTCCCAGAACATGTTGTAGTTATGTTACACATTCCGTAAATAACCTAATATGTCAAAATTTGTCACAGCCGGTAGAGAATATATACCAACTTCAAGCAATACAAGTGTATCAAATAAAAGGCAACTCCTACTAAAAGGCAATTGAGGAGTAGCTCCAAAGGTAAATGACTTTTATTACATGGAACGTTAGGGCTGGGAATAATGATAAAGGACTACAAGATATATTCATACTCTTAGCAAAATACAAACAGATGGCAGTTGGCTTATTAGAAAATAAATTAAATAATGTTAATTTAAATTGCTTTATAAAGAAATTGCCATCACATTGGGATGGTGTTACAAATTACTCAAGTTTGGCCAGGGGTAGAATATTATTAATTTGGGATACAAACTCATGGAGCATCACACTTATATACGAATCAAAGAAACATATAACCCTAAAAGCAAAAAATGCTGGTGGGTTTATATTAGTTTTCCCAACAATATATGCAATTAATATTGCTTCAGAAAGAGAACATTTGTGGGAATTGCTGATATAGGCCTGAGCCTTAATTTCAGAAATTAAGTCTACAGTTATTGCTGATGTAGGCCTATATCAGCAATTGCAATAACTGTAGATCTAATTTGTTGAAAATGAATTTGTGGCAATTGCTGATATAGGCCTGAGCATTTATTTCAGAAAGATATCTATTGTACATTGATGATCTGATGATTGTTGGAAAAGCAAGTATGCAAAATGCAATAAAAATAAGAGATATATATTCAAAGCTGCAACTACACACTGGCCTGAGCATTAATTTCATGAAGTCTACAGTTTATTTCAGCTCACATGCATTACAAAAACAAGAAAACAAGGAAAGATTAGAAATAGAGTATGCAAGCTTACCAATTACATATCTAGGTGTGCCACTATCCTCGAATTACTTACACTTATCCAACCGTGGTGATATTTATGCAAAAATTCAAAGAAAGATGGATGGATGGGATGCCAAATTTTTATCTATGGCTGGAAGAGTAGAATTGGTACATGTTATTATACCTATGATTTTCTATTGGTTGTTTTTTTGTCAATTATCATAGGAAATTTTACCAATACAGGCCACATTTTGAAAGAAATAACTAATATAAGTCAATTTGAAACTTAATTACAAATATAGACATGTTTTGGGTTTTCTGGAAGAATGCGTTGGCGATTTTCAAAAATCGCTAACAGACGATTTTCCAAAAATTGCCAAAAAGAAAAAACAAATTTTCTAGTTGGCAGCTTTTCAAAAATCGCCAACGTACATAATGCTATATGATGTAGGCGATTTTTGAAAAATAGCTAAGATGTCGGCTTTAAAACCAGCAAGACTCATCCTTCTCCTTCACTCTCAACTTTATCAAAATCAGTTCCAAACTATTCCTAAAGCCTCTCAAACCCTACTTCTTCATAGAAAACCTAAAACAAGTCTGATTCTCTCAAGATCTAATCAAAGCTTTTCAACAACTAGGCGTAATCTTCGGTACAATGTAATGTTTAACGATTTATAATTTGTTTTTTAACCTATAAATCGGATCTGTCGTGTAATCTAATCAATGTTGATATACTCGCAGTTGAACTAGACATGAATGATTGGAAGATAGACGACGAGACGATGACAAAATGTTACGATGAATTTGAAGCTTAAAGGGGCATTGCGCATCTCAGTGATGTAGAATTTGTTCTAGAGACACAATTTGAGCCGATACCTCATAAGTTCCATTCCGGAACATCATCTCTCAATACTCGCTTACGCAAAGTTGAAGCAAACTAAAAACCGGGCAAGCAAATTTCCATTGATGGGAAAATACTAAATCCTCTACATCCTGTTGGTCCTACGCTACCATCCGACGCATATCCAGTTTGTCGATGTGGAGATGAATGCGTGGTTGTCGTAGCCAACCGAAACTAATATCGGACATAGATTTGATGGTTGTGTTTCGTATGAAGATCACATGATGAATCCCGGCGAAGTGCTGTGCTGTAATTTTATGAAGCGGATTGATCCTCTATTATGTGCTCGGGGAGTGGAATATGCCATTGAGATGCAAGCCGAAGTTAGGCGTTTGAAAAGGTTAGTTGAAGAAATGCGTAGAAAGGGTTGGTAGAGAAGAAAATGTCCGCTTTAGCTTATGTTCGTAGTGGACATGTTTATCGAACTATTTCTAATTAAGAAGCTTGTGTTGGGTAGTTTATTTATTTTCATGTAATTGATGGATATTTTCATGTTTCGTAGAATGTATGTTATGAGTTCTCTGCAATTGCGCTAGAAACGGTACGGATGTTTCGATGAATGAATGTATGTTTGATTTTCTCTGTAATTGATGGTTATTTTCATGTAATTGATGCGGATGTGTGCATGTGACGTCAGATGAATATGTTTGGTTTTGTAGAGTTGTTCGGAGGCACTTATCGAGCATGCACGGTGGTGATAGGAGAAAGGGTGGCTGGATGTTTTGTTGCAGGTAAACTAGTTTGCGATTTTTTTGAAAAATCGCCAATCTCGTCCACGTCTTTACCTGTAACAAAACAGATAGCCCCCTTTTCTCCCCTCATTCTTAAAACGTTCCCCTCATCTTTACAAAATCCATTTCGGCCAGAAATTGCTTCCCCTCCAAAATTTTAATTTTCCTAACTTTTTATCAAATTGAAAGCTTGTTCGGGTCATGGCTAGTACGCCCGACATCGTGGAGGATATTGGTAATGAAATCTTCTCCAATTTGGTGATTTAGGGAAAATTTAGGTTTCTTTAGGTTTGCTAGTTTTGCAAGATTTTGTGAAAGTTATATGATGTAGATTGCATTAGGGGGTTGTTGCTAGTGTATGTTCATTCAATTGCGTAGAAACTAGTATAGATTGAAGGAAATAATTTTTTTGATATTTAGGGTTGAATAAATTAATCTTTGTGTTGTAGATTATATTGAGATGAAGTCCGGTCCAGTAGACCCGAGCATGCTATACCTACAGCCTAGACACCGCACGTCCAGTGAAGCATATATGATGGTAATTTTCTATGATTTTCGTTTCACAAATTGTGTAAATAGTAATATATGTACATACAATGTTAAACAGAGTGAAGAAGCAAACTTCACAATTGATCACTCCATTTCTCTCAAGAAAGTCACTTCTCAACATCCTAGAGCTTTAGAGGAGATTGACCGAGCTGGATTTTCGATAGCATTGCGTTTAGGCTACCTTCAATTAGATCATCATCTTATTACTGCTCTTGTTAATAGATGGAGATCGAAGACGTCTACTTTTCATCTACCTGTCGGAGAGATGACGATTACACTAGGAGATGTGGCTGTGCATTTAGGTTTGCCTATAGATGGCAATCCATTGACTGATGATGACCATTATGATTATATACAGTTATGTACCGATTTGCTAGGTTTTACTCCTCCTTCGG
Organism: Allium fistulosum; assembly: GCA_030737815.1. Lineage (NCBI taxonomy): Eukaryota > Viridiplantae > Streptophyta > Magnoliopsida > Asparagales > Amaryllidaceae > Allium > Allium fistulosum. Next base: position 1,474,098,688 of record CM060902.1, on the reverse strand, counting down.
AACAAGTAAGGATTAACGACATAGTGAAAGTGAAATGGTTTAGACATGCTTTAGCTTATGATATAGCTGCCGATGCTATAGAGGTTCAGATCCAGCAGCGTGCTAGAGCGATTATTTTACACCTCATTACATCCTGTTTGATGTGCGATCGTTCAAAAGATTGAGTGGATTTGAAATGGCTACCATATTTAGCCGATCTTGATGAGTGCGCCCAGTACTCATGGGGCAGTGTTGTTTTGTCCTACACCTATATGGAGCTCTCTAATCTCGCTCTTATGCTCACTAAACTTATAGGGGGATGTTTGACACGTGTTTAGGTATGCGTCTACTTTAACTTGCTAAATATGTGTTATGCGTTATGCCATTTTTTAATATGCTTTTTTGTTGCTAATTTGTTTTTTTATAGCTTTGGTCATGGACATATCTACCTGTTGGACGGATCCAAGTCCGAAATGTTGTCGTTGATCACCTAAAGCCTCTTGGATCTCGGTATAACTTCTTGTGCTTTGACACTAATTTTCTAATTCGATATGTGTTTGTGCTAAAATAATGTGTGTTCGCCTATTGACAGATGGATTGGCCCAAAAAAGACTTCTCAAACCCCCCGACGAAATGTACGCTTTTACCGCAATGAGCTAGATGTATTAGATCCTGTTGTGGTGACATGGACTCCATACACCCAGGATGTGTTGGAGGGACTTCCGGCTATTTGTACAGTCGCCACATATCAGTGGACTGCTAGGCTACCACTCATTTGCAATACACGTACTGCACACCACCTACCCGATCGGGTAATGCGACAGTTTAGCATGACGCAGCATATACTGAAAATGCTCCAGTATATACCCGTGAGTATCGGGAGGGGGAAATTGCAAATGCTACAGAGATATGGAATCAGCGCCATTTTTTTACGCAATTTGACAGAGAGCCGATCACCCCACTTGAGACATATATGAGGTGGTATTAGCAAATCACGTGTAGATATGTTCTTCAGGCGCCATTACAAGTTATTCCCAGCAATCCGTAAACCCCCGGTGCACCTCTTGAGAGAAACGTTGTACGTACACCCAAGTCCATTAATTTAAATATATTCTGAAATAAAGATAACTAATTTCGTTGCGTTGTACAGGCTGATGGCATTTACAAGGCGTTGAAAACGGCCGAAAGGCTTGAACAACATCTAGAACACGATGGTTAGTCGAAGGGGATGTGCATGAACATCAAAAACATTCTACGCGCAGTGCTGGAAAGAAACAAATTAGAAAGGCCGAGATGTCCTTCTCCCCCTATACCTCCACCTCCTGTAGATGTACCTCCACCTCAGGCGGATGCACCTCTACTCCTACTTGCTTACACTCGACGAAGCAAAAGAGGTGAAGGTACTTCGTTCGAAGGAAGAGCTTCAACGTCACAACAACATGAATATTTCACCCATGGTCCTTCTCATCCCGCATGTACAATTGATCCTTCCACCGAGATCGACGAAGAAGAATACATGTCTCAACAGCCAGAACATCGTCATCGTCATACGCCTTTGGAATTTCATCGCTTGCGTAGATGATATATGTTTTTTATTGGATATGGCTTTGTACTTTACAAATGCACGTTTGCATTTGTTGTTATTTAAGTGTGTTGTGTATGGTATGGACGTGTTATTGTCATAGACATGTACATTGGATTATGAATTTAAGTTGCTATTGTGCCATGCTTGAAAAGATGTTATAATATGTGTACATTTGCTGTCTCACTTCGGTTTTAATATGTGTATTTATGTCACTGTTATATGTACAATATGGGACCTGCTGCTGTGTTTTAACAGCAGGTGTCTATTGGCGATTTTTCAGAAATCGCCAGTAGGCAACTTTTGGAAAATCGCCTATAGACACCTGCTGCAGAAAACATCACAGTAGAGGACTGGTATATGCACATATAATGGGGTAAAAATTTTCCAACGGTAGCGTACTGATTCCCATATAACAAATTACATTAGACCATATCCGAAAGCGTTCGACAATATCGTAGAACCCACATTAAATTCACGGTAACCAAAATAATAAATAGCAGCATAATCACAAAGCCACAATACCCGTTTATAAAGTCGGATTTAGCATACACAACATAAAGTAGGGTTCAATTACATAAAAGTTAAATAATACAAACACACTAGACGACAGTAGTACATCGCTTACGGTTATGCCTTTGCACACCGCATTTGCTACACCCATTTAATTTGGACAACTGGCTCTCATCCATCACACCTTTGATTCTTGTAGACCGTGGCCTCCCCGATTGTTGTTTCACAATCAACGGCAATATCTTAGGACCGTTATATGCGCTACAATATCTCTTATCACGCACAGGATGAAACTCGGGTTTATAAGCAGCTTTGTAGCTGTCAACAAAGTACCAGCTTGACGTTAAGTCATGGTGTGCTCTATTAGCCCCACTTGTTTGCGCCGAACAAGTTGTTATTACATGAGCACATGGTATCTTCTGTAGTATCAGAATGTTGCATGTGCACGAGCAATTGTTGCCGTCGATTATAACTTTGTATTCATCACCAAAGTAGTGAATAACTTGCCATTCATTTTGGTTAAATCGTACAAGTCTGCAGCGACGTGCTTCATTGGCTCTTTCTGCTATTTTAGCTTCTCACTTCGGAGTCAAGCATGTCGCTAGTTCATCAGCAATTTGAGAACGCTTACAGAAATATTCTACTGAGTGATAGAATGTTCGTGCAACCAAAGTCTTTATATGTAAAGATCTAGTCCCTTTTAATACACCATTAAAACTTTCAGACGTAATAGTTATCATAACATGAAAGCGTCCTCCATCGTCTTTGCGCAAAGCCCGGTTTTCTTCAAAATTTTCCAAACTCCTCTCAATCCACTCATGCGCACGCCTATTTGTTGCTTTGATCTCTTCTCTAATTTTCATGTACTCAACTACCTCGGACGCACACGCTGCTGAATAAAATAACCCCGTCAATCGCTTATCTCTGAATCCTACCACTTGGAAGTTGGTTTTTTTATGCCTTGCACAATATCGATGTTTGTGTAGTTGTCGCCATTTTCTATGTAAAGGTTTTGGAATTCCTTTCATCCTATCCGATATGAAAGTAATACAACGACCGCGTACACTATGTATGAATTCAAGCATGCAAGGAAAAAAGCAACTTCAAGAATCACATGACTCCGATTCAACAACTGTGTATGCCAAAGGAAAAAGACAATCATCTGCATGTACCGCGGTAGCAACAAGCAATGTGCCTTTGTATTTACCGTATAAGTGCGTCCCGTCAATACATAACAATGGCCGACAATGCATAAAACCTGTAATGCAAGGTCCAAATGCCCAAAAGGCACGATCTAACACTCCCACTTCATCTTGTGTCATATGACCTATAAAGCCAGGGTTCGTTCTCATTAGCTCCTCAAAGAACTGTGGTAAAGTCGTATATGATTCTGCCCAATCACCATAAATTCTCTCTATCGCTCTGCTTAATGCTCGCTATGCTTTCATGTAACTAATGTTGATGAACAACCGATCGTGTACAAGCACTTGAACTGTACCAGCTGAAATATCCAAATCAGCTTTGACAAAAGACATGATTTTTGTCACAAGAAATTTCAAAGTGGCTTGCTTATGGTTGGAATTAACTATTGGGTTGACACAAGTATGTTCGCTTGGATACTTCCGAATTTCCCACCATCCTAACTCAGATTTTTTCGAAACTATCGCATGTATCCTCCAAGGACAATTACCTTCAACGTTACATATAGCGGTGTATTTTATTTTGTTTGGCTTTATTGGCTTGTATGAAATAGCATGCAGAATTGACCATTCCGTTAGTTGTTGGAGAAACTTCTCTTTTGTCTCAAAAACCATTCCAACATTAAAACCACCTTGAACGCAAGCAGTTGAAAATCGTTCGCCGACAAATTGAAGATTAGCCACAACATTTACGCAGTGCAAAGATCATCATCCAAAGGCAAAACATTCACCAAAGAACGTTAAATCTTTATGCTTCTTATTTTTTTTGGTGTGTGGTTGCTCATATCATTTCTTCTAAGATATATTATTATTCATTGAATTGGTTATTGGATTCTAACCAACGACCTATGTCCTTGGGGTTGTTTCTATTGTAGTTTTTAGTTTGGTAATTTTTCACAACATAGTTACCCATCAAATATTAAGATTGCATACTAAACAAATATACCATGTAACTCTATACTCCAATAAATTTAATAGGGATGGTGATGAGTTTAAAATAATTTAAAATGGGAAACACTTCGGTTAAAACCAGCTCTAAATACACCGCAGTGTGGACTCCATCAAAATTCAATCGACGCTACAACCCCAATCGAATAAAAAAATAAAACAAAAATCCATTGTACTGCCAAAAAATTTCTAAAGTAGCCGGCAGTGCACTATCGATTAAATTGCTGGATAAAAAAAGCGTTAAATGCGGTGCGTTTAACACTACTCCTAGTTAAACTTATACATTTAATCAACTAAACCAACTTAATTGAGTGCTATTAATATGAATAGTCCTTATATTATTATTCCAATAAAATTTTGTATTTTAGTGATCAAACTGAGTTTTACGAAGGTTTGCATACTGTAGATAGAATAAATTAGTCTGAAGTCCAAAAAAGGGAACTCATGCTCTATGATTTCTCTTCGTGGTCTCATCAATTTTCGTATATTTTCTCCATAGTTTTCGTTGTCACTATTGCAGGAAATTCCTCAAACTTTAAGGATCTAGACTTAATCGATTTTGCATCATTTCAGATCTAGTCACCACTATAGCAAAATCCTCAATATTTTACGGATCCATATTTAATTAGTTTTGCATTATCTCAAATTGGAAAAACCTGGTCTAGTCTACATTAATTTTCTCAATTCCATTGTTCATCTCTCTACCTTCCTCCAGCACCGTCTGCATCCATCAGCACAACTGCCCTCTTTCATCCGTGTCACTATCGGCAGCACGGAAGTAGATCTGAACCAGCGGTCATATCTATCCCGGATCTAATCACAAATTGCGGAAATACGAATCGATGAAACAAGATAAATTGATGAATTGATGATACCCAAATGCCCAAATCCGTTGATCTTTCGAGATACCGGATTCTAGCTATCTTCAACACGTTGATCGCGCACGATACCGCGTTAGAAGATCTACGATTCTTCGACGTTGATCTCGTGCACGAGATTCCATGAATCAGCTTTAAAATCGTTGATTCGAGCGCACTCGAATATCCGAAGATGGAGAAAGGAGATCACACTCAACTTCCAATTTTAATGGAGACACAAAGCTCTAAACAAATTTTATTCAAAATTAAACTCCTTTTACAAATGGCAACACACCCCTATTTATACGGAAAGTACAACACACACATGTGCCTTAAAAAATGCGATATAACAACTACAACACAAATGACTTAACATTATACGACATAACATCATACGACTTAACGACATAAGAAAACGACACAACAATTACAACACAAACGACACACGACTTAACAAATGCGACATAAGAAAAAGCGACATAAGAAAAAGCGACATAAGATTTGTGACCTAGGAATTCTGGAGCGACTCAAAGTAAAACACGGCAGCGACATAAGGTCCTTGCGACCTACTGGAGCAGCTTCGACTTAAGGAGCTTGCGACCTACTGTAATCGCGATTCAGGAAACTCGCGACCTACTGGTATGTCATTCGCGACATAAGGAAGCTCGCGACTTAACTGGAACGACCTAGGGCTTCGTTCGCGACCTAAGGAGGAGCTACTTCGTTCGCGACCTAAGCTGAAGCGGCATAAGGAAGTCTGGATTTGCTCGCGACTTAAGGAAGCTCGCGACATAGGAAGCTCGTTCGCGACCTAGGGTTTCGCGATTCTGGTATGCGCTGCATCATCCTCCCCTGGTTGAAAAGAATTCGTCCCGAATTCACACTTTTTCCTTCTTCGAGACGTTGTCTTCCATTCATTATCTGGTCTGATGCGGCTCTGGTGATAACCACTCTTGAGATTGATCGTGTCTTGACCCTTTGAAGATGCGGCTCGACATAAGGAACGCATGCAATAAAGCAGACGTGGCATTAGGCAGGCGGCATAAGGAAGTGATCTGAGGGAGATGACATCATGATGCTTGTGCCAATAGGAAGGTGTGATATAGAACCAAATCGTAACGAAAATGCGAGATGATATAAGGAAGTTTAAAATCGCGGAGCGACTTAGGAAGTTACGACTAAAGAAGTGTGATGACTCATGCCCAGATTCTTGTCTTTCCTTATCTCGTTCAGGTGTATCATCATTTAGAATCTTCTCTTGATGTGTTGCAACAATTTCCCCTGATTGAAATGAACTCCCACTCGCTTCTTCTTTGACATGTTTATTTTCATGAAACGGTTCCAAGCAGTTGACGTTGACAACGTCAGCAGTGCGGACATGATCAGGAAACTCCAACGGACAATCATTCTCTTCCTCATGTCTTTTCAACTCTTCCTGTTCTTTCAGATTCACAAGATCATACGATCCCCGCAGTAAAATAGCATATGGTACTAGTTCAGTTTGATGTTGAATGTCCTGTAGTGGTGGTAACTCTTCGGGTAATTCCTCAGGATATTCGACTTCAGACTCATCGAATTCTGATCCAACTTCCTCAAAAACCTCAAGATCTTTACTCGTTCCTTGCCCGGTCAACACAAACAATTCATTACTATTTTTCACCTTTTCAACAGACTCTTCCAAAAATACAAGACTAGTTTCTTCAGGCAGTTCCTCAGAAATCTCATCTTCAAACTCTTCAAATACTTCAACCTCTTCAGGATTCTCAAAATCAGAACTTTCTCCAGATTCAATCAACATTGATAATTCATCACTATCTTTCATTTTATTGACGAACTCTTTCAAAGATAATATACTATTTGATTCTGCCTTCTCTTCTGTTTCACTTTCACTTTGTTCGGGCTTTTCGGAAACTAAGGAATTTACACTTGGCTGGCTCTCATCCATAAGCTCAGGTGTTAAGCAAGAATCCTCCATCATCAAGTTATTTCCCTCAACTCCAAACACAATTTCTTCTTTCATACTATCGACATCAGTCTTTGGCGGTGAAGAGTAATCAACTTCTACATCCACATACTTTGACGTTGAATAAAATCCCATCAACAAATTACATTCATCATTCTCTAACTCGACCTCTTCATCTTCGTTGTCAAACTTTGGTGGTAATTCTTCGAACGATTCCGTAGGACTGACCTCTTCAAACTCTTCTAACATTGGTTTAACCTCCTCAGGAGTTTTAAGCTCTTCACTTGCCTCATACCTAACCATTGATTCAGCACTACCTTCCGCTTCTTCAACACTTTCTCTAAAAGATAATGGACTAGTCGGTTCCTCTTCCTTTTCCGGCTCGCTTTCAGTAGAATCATCCACATCCTCGTTTTCACATTCTTCTACAACTAAGGCTTTCTTCTTGGGCTCCATACATTCAATACTTCTATGGTCAGACTCCTGATAATGATAGCGCTTAATTCGGTCATCAACATTTGTCTTGGTGATTCCATGTACAACTGGTTCGTTGACTCTCTTAGAAACATTTATACTGCAATTAACACCTTTATTCTGATTGCTGGGGCTTGTAACCACACCCTTTCCTCGACTCCCTTGACTCAACTTCTGCAACTGTTGGTTCATACGAGCTTGATAATTGTAGGGTAAGAAATTTGCCTTCATCATCCTTTTCATCTTATCCCACGTGACAACTTTGGATTTCCCCATTCTCTTTCTGGTTGATTTAGTTTGTTGCCACCAATTCATAGCTCTTCCTCTCAATCTTGTAGCAACTAACTTAACTTGACGATCTTCAGGCACGTTGTTGAGTTCAAAAATCTTTTCAACCTTTGATAACCAATCAAAGAATTCCTCTGCTTGTAGACCACCTCGGAATTCTGGAATTTCTGTGTCCATCCTTGACTCCCGTGTATGACCATTCTCTTCAACATTCCTATATCGATTTTGCCCTTGACCTGGATACCGAAAGTGAACACTATCACCATAACTATCTTCTTCAAAATTAGATGAGCTTCGATGTCGATTCTGAACATTGCCTCTTCTATGACCGTGCATGTCCTCTCTACTTCTTCTTTCATAATCACAATATGTCTCATGCTCGTAACCACGATAAGCTCTTCTTTCTTCATTCCGATCATCATGATTGTCTCGAAATCCACGATCTCGATTTATCGACAAGGATGGTTCCCTCCTTTCTCTATCATAATGTGGCGACACTCTCCTTTGATTTCGATTCATGTCAGACATCATTCTCTCTACTCTCTCGAAACCCTTATTGAACCTTTCATCGATACGTTGTCCCATCTGTTCAGCGTCTTCTCTCCCTTACAAATCTGCAACATTATGATAACGGTTAACACGTCTCGGTGGCATGATCAAATCTTCAACAAATCCAAACACAAACTTCACACCCAACGACCTTGGAAAAGTTCGTCTCCTTGCTCTGATACCAAATGACGCAGCACGGAAGTAGATCTGAACCAGCGGTCAAATCTATCCCAGATCTAATCACGAATTGCGGAAATACGAATCGATGAAACAAGATAAATTGATGAATTGATGATACCCAAATGCCCAAATCCGTTGATCTTTCGAGATACCGGATTCTAGCTATCTTCAACACATTGATCGCGCACGATACCGCGTTAGAAGATCTACGATTCTTCGACGTTGATCTCGCGCACGAGATTCTGTGAATCGGCTTCAAAATCGTTAATTCGAGCGCACTCGAATATCCGAAGATGGAGAAAGGAGATCACACTCAACTTCCAATTTTAATGGAGACACAAATCTCTCAACAAATTTTATTCAAAATTCAACTCCTTTTACAAATGGCAACACACCCCTATTTATAGGGAAAGTACAACACACACATGCGACTTAACAAATGCGATATAACAACTACAACACAAACGACTTAACATTATACGACATAACATCATACGACTTAACGACATAAGAAAACGACACAACAATTACAACACAAACGACACACGACTTAACAAATGCGACATAAGAAAAAGCGACATAAGATTTGCGACCTAGGAATTCTAGAGCGACTCAAAGTAAAACACGGCAGCGACATAAGGTCCTTGCGACCTACTGGAGCGGCTTCGACTTAAGGAGCTTGCGACCTACTGGAATCACGATTCAGGAAATTCGCGACCTACTGGTATGTCGTTCGCGACATAAGGAAGCTCGCAACTTAACTGGAACGACCTAGGGCTTCGTTCGTGACCTAAGGAGGAGCGGCTTCGTTCACGACCTAAGCTGAAGCGGCATAAGGAAGTCTGGATTTGCTCGCGACTTAAGAAAGCTCGCGACATAGGAAGCTCGTTCGCGACCTAGGGTTTCGCGATTCTGGTAAGCGCTGCATCAGCTTGACTTTCGAAAACTCCTCTGCCTTGACTAGTGAGGAAACTAAAAGGGTAGGTGGAAGAGACATATGGCGGAAGCAGGGGCGGAGCCCCCTTGCAAATGGGGTAGGCACGTGCCTACCCCAGCCTTTGAAAAAAAAATACAGTTGCAACTTCATTCTCCAGCAGAAAAGAAAAGAAGGGACTGTGTTTCACTCATTATTTTATAACAATATCGGAAATTAATATCGGAAGTTGTTTATTTTCTTAAACACATTATTTTATAAACATATAACTTCTTCTAGAGAATAATAATGTTGGAATTTGTTTATTTTCTTTCCAGCATTACACTTTACTTTTTTATATTTTTTCATTATACTCATTCAATGACATAAAAAAAAATCGCCTAGCGTCTATCGCCTTCGAATCCCACTTCATTTTGTGCCTACACCAACATTGTGTCCTGCCCCTGCCACTGGGCGGAAGGTATGTTTTTTTCATCTTAATCAATTTATTTTACATGTATGAGTTTGTTAGTAGAGATAAACTAGCCCTGATACTACATCACTAAATAGTTTAATTAATCCGGTAAATTACAGGAAGAGAACTTGATAATTTATTTTCATTGTGCTTAAGTTCTTTATCAACATCATCGTTGTGTGTACTAGTGCTCGAGAGCACATACACAGTGACACATTTGATGTTTAGCTGCAAAAACCTTGAAAGAATAAATACAACTTCCTTTTGTATGTTTCATTGTTTGGGAAAACTAAATAAAAGGCACACTTAAACATACTGTATGGGAAAACTAAATAGAAGGCGTACTTAAATAAATCTGAATATTCATGACAATGTAAATATTGATATTCTTATAGGTGTAATTATGTATTTACATAGCCAACTAATTAATGGCAATACATCAACCAAACATAATATGCAATTCACTATATGATAAAAGTTCAATAATTTTCTATCATATTTTTTTATTCTCATGGACGATTACTTTGATTTTTTTTGTTATAGTTCCTCTTATATTTGATTTCTTACTGGTTAAATATGTGAAATGGAGGGCATCATTTACGTTGATGCACCCCTTTTATTAGGAGCTCACTTATGTGTTTGTGAAGTATAAATGAATGATAAAAAACTATAATGTTTGGATAACATTATGTTTTGTATCACTTCATTACTGTCAAAGGCATATAGTTAGTGTTATTCTGAAATCATAAGGAAACTAAGATCATGGAACTTAAGCTAAAATTGGAATTCAAAAAGTATCAAATACAAAAATCAATAACGTGGATATCTTTATTAATTATGCATTAGATAAGACCTTTATTCTACTTTGAGTATGAAAAACGATATATATTATTGAGACTATGATGTACAAGTAGGAATTTTTATGATATCAGAGTAGAAACTAGTTAGCATGCATCAAACATAATCGTCATGTGTTTTAAATGTTAAATATTGTATTTCATCGATATAGAAATGCTATCTATGAAAAAGCATGTTAAAAATGATCCTAAATGGATACTGTTTTATATCCAATGACACCAACTTTTAAATTGACAAATAATTTAAGAATAAATAATTGGTTTTGCAATGGATGCAGTTATCATAATAAAGCCAAAAAATGATCTAAAATACCAATATGCACTTTCTAAATTAGTAGAAATCTACCTAAGTAGTTATAAACATAATATACTCCTAATTAAATTACAACTACAAAGCACATACAATTTAATTTGGATTTCGACTGGAAAAAAAAAGATTCTTGGGAACTGGGTCAAGCATAACACTACAAGGGAACATCGATTTCCGACGGCTGAAAACCGTCGGCGGCCGTCGGAAAAAGCGTCGGAACTGACGTCGTCGGGGAGCAGTACTTCCGACGGCTTCCGGCGGAAATCGCCGTACATATTCCCGACGGCTTCCTACGGATTTCGACGGCTTCCGACACGTGTCGGTACCCGTCGGAATCCGTCGGAAAAAATGTCCTACAGGCCGTCGTCAGCCGTCGAAAAGATCCAGCTGCACCCTCTTCTCCTTCTTCTCCGACCCATCCCCGCCGGATTCCGAAACTAGTCATCAAACCGGGCAAGGGTACTAAGGGTGGCAGGAAGAAGGAGTGATAATCTGGATTCTACTTTTCTTATTTTGCTTTTTGCTTGTATCGACCGGAGATTGTGCGGGTACCGGTCCCTGCTTTTTTTTTGAGATCTGCACATGTAAAGAATTTTCACAGTATTGAATAAAATAATTCTTTTACTTGCACGAATTCTTGTATATGTAAGAATGCATCTATTTCTCATTTTAGTGTAGAATAAGCGATTCTCTTTACTTGTACAAACTTTTGGTCTGTGTTTGAGAGTGCATTTATTCCACATTTTTTCCGCGTGATATTGTAATGAGCTTGTGGTATGTCGCTTGAATACTACTTTTATTGATGTAGTTGTATTGTATGATATTGCCCCTATACCACAAGTGCATTGCAATATCTTTTTTGCTTTGACGAGACTTGTACTCTTATTTTTGGAGAATAACTATTCCATCTTTGAGGAAACAATTATTCTACTTTAATGGAGCGTGTCTCGTCTTTGGAGAAGTTTTTACGCTTCAACCTTCGGAGATGGTCACTTCATATTTTTGAGAAGTGAATTCTCCTACGTGGTAAAGCGGGCCTCTAAAGAGGATTTTACTTAGCACTTCAATATCTGGGGAAGAATTTTTCAAGATAAACAAGTAGATCTTCCTTGAGAGTTGAAGTGTGCCTCTGAGGAGGGCTTTTCGACATTTCTGAGGAGTAGCATTTGGACTCCGAAGAGTAGCATTATGCTTTGTGAAGTAGCGTTGTGCCCCCGGAGAGGTCTCGTGCTTCTGGAGAAGTCTTTTGTTTGTGCTTCCAGAGAAGTCTTGTTTTTGTGCTTCCGGAGAAGTCTTGTGCCTCCGGAGAGGTCTTGTGCCTCCGGAGAGGTCTTGTGTGCCTTGGGGAAGGGCTTCTGCCTCCGAAGAGGGCAGTGTGTGCCTTTGGGGAAGGCTTGTGCCTCGTAAGAGGGCTTGTGGTGCCTCGGGAGAGGTCTTGTGCCTCCGAAGAGGTCTTGTGCCTCCGGGGAGGTCTTTATTTGATTGCCTGGAAGTTACTTTCTCACAGTTAAATGGATCCACAGGGCGAACGCAAGTTATTTAATTGGATGTTCGTTTGCACAAACGATCGCAATTAGTTAACAAAGGCCTTGTGCCTCAATGGTTCCACCAACCTTTTTGTTGAGAAGAGCGTTTCCATTTATTGGCGTGCCTCCGAAGAAGGCTTGTGCCTCCGTAGAGGTCTTTATCCTCCGAAGAGTTGCGCCTCCGAAGAGGACTTGTGCCTCCGAAGAGGGCTTTTGTTGATCAACTCGCCCATGTCTCTTTGTTGTTTGCTCATTAATGGTCCCCTGTTATTGTCTCCGAGCCTATGTTCCTTTCCTTTGCGAGCAGTTTGCTCTATCCAATGGAGTGTACTTCACTGTTGATTGATTTCATGGGACAGGCGCAAGTTATTCAATCAGATGTCTGTTTATACAAACGATCGTAATTAGTTAACAAGCGTCTAGTTCCTTTTCTTTGGAAAAGTGTCCCTTCGGTGGAATCATCAACTTTTGGTGTAAAGTTCATCTTATGTTGGATTTGAATTTGGAACTTTCTGTGGCTTGAAATTTGTTTATTGAATGATTTACGGGGTTCACTTGGCATTGCGATGGGTAAGCTTTGTTTTAATGACCTGCAATATTAAATCGATATTTTAGCAATACATTTAGAGTATTTACACATCGAAATGAAACATGCATTTCATAATAATAAAGAACACATAATTTATAGTGGTTCGGCCAAGAACTGGGCCTACATCCACTTTATAGCTCTTTTATTTATCATCACTGATTTTACAATGGTTTACAATACAATCGATACATCCATAATCATTTTACAATTTCAAGCAAAGCTTTTTAAGTAAAATATGGGCGCAAATGATTGTTGTTCCAAGCTCTTGGGATTGGATCTCCTTCGACAGTTCTGAGTTTGAATGTGCCATCAAGAAGTTTATTGCCTATGACATATGGCCCTTCCCAATTTGGTCCAAATACTCCGACTGCTGTCATGATCCTTTTCAAGACTAAGTCCCCTACTTCAAAGCTTCGTTGACGGACTTTAGAATTGAAGTGCCTTGCAATTCTTTGCTGATGGGCCGCAACTCTGAGTCTAGCTTCTTCCCTTCTTTCATCAAGAAAGTCAAGTGCTTCGAGTTGCAATTTTTCATTTTCGGCCTGGTTGAAATGAATTCTCCTGTGTGAAGGGACTTCTAGCTCAACTGGAATCATCGCTTCCGATCCGTATGCCAATGAGAATGGAGTGTGCCCAGTTGCAGTTTTATGAGTTGTTCTGTATGCCCATAGTGCTAGTGGTAGCTTATCAACCCATCCACCTTTTGCTTTTTCAAGCTGCTTTTTGATGGTTGACTTGATAATTTTGTTTACTGCTTCCACTTGCCCGTTTGCCTGCGGATGAGCCACTGCTGAGAAACTTTTTCGGATTTTGAATTGCTTGCAGAAGTCCTGGAACTCTTCGCTTTCAAATTGAGTACCGTTGTCTGTGATTATCTTTTGTGGCACACCATATCTGCAAATGATATTTTTCGTTACAAAATTTATCATCTTTTTAGAAGTAATAGTGGCCAAAGGTTCAGCTTCAGCCCATTTAGTGAAATAATCAACAGCAACAATAGCATATTTGATTCCCGACTTAGCAATTGGTAAAGTTCCGATTAGATCTATCCCCCAAATGGCGAACGGCCATGGGCTGACCATCTGTGTTAGTTCAGTTGAAGGTGCTCTTGGGATTTTTGCAAATCTCTGGCATTTGTCACATTTTTTGGAGTAGATAACAGCATCTCGATTAATATCGGGCCAGAAATACCCATACCGAAGAACTTTCTTGGCAAGTGTTTGGCCGCCTGAATGATCCCCACATTCTCCTCCGTGTACCTCTGCTAAGATTGTCTTAGCTTCTTCCTTGGTTACACATCGGAGTAATGGTATTGAGAATCCCCGCCTGTACAACCGGTCGTCTTGAATTACATATCTTGATGCTTTTCTTAACAGCTTTCGGCGTTCTTTAGAATTTTCTGGTAGGGAGCCGTTGAGCAGATATTCTTTGATTGGGGTCATCCATGACTCTTGTTCTTGAAATACAACCATGATCCAGTCGATATCCATTTCATCAGTGCTTGGAGCTGACAAAACCTCCATAGGAACCAATCCCAATAACTGAGCTTCTCCGGAACTTGAATACTTTGCGAGAGAATCTGCCTTCATATTTTCCTCTCGAGGTATGTGGCTTATTGAATAATGATCGAAATCATCGAGAAGCTCAGAGGCCTTCGACAAATAAGCGGGCAGATTTCCTCCTTTAGCTTGAAATTCCTTCTTGACCTGACACACAATAAGCTGAGAATCACTGAAGATTTGCAATGCTTTGATGTTCAATTCCTTTGCAATCCTTAATCCAGCAATTAGAGCTTCATATTCTGCTTCATTGTTTGTAGAAGGGAACTCCAATCTTAATGCGTAACATAATGATCGCCCTTCGGGGGTTTCAAGCACAACCCCAGCTCCGGAACAGTAATCATTTCTTGAGCCATCAACATATAACTTCCATTTGGTCGGGATGTCTACTGTAATCTCTTCCTCTTTATCACCCTTATCTGTATACTCTGCGATGAAATCTGCTAAGGCTTGTCCGTTGATCGCTCTTCGGGGATGATAAGCGATATCATATTGGCTAAGCTCAATATTCCACTTCAGAAGACGGCCCGAAGTTTCAGGGCGAAATAGGACTTGCTTTAGGGGCTGGTCGGTGAGAACTTTGATAGGGTGAGCTTGAAAATACGGCCTCAATTTTCTGGAAGCAATCAGTAAACAGTAGGCGAGCTTTTCTAGCTTTGAATAATTCATTTCTGCCCCAGTGAGTCTTTTGCTGATATAGTAGACCGGGCGCTGAACTTTTGCATCCTCCCGTACTAGTGCTGCACTCAGGGCATGAGACGAAACTGCCAAGTATATGAAAAGGTCTTCGCCGTTGTTGGGCTTGGAAAGTATTGGAGGCACTTCCATGTGACGGATTAATTCATCGAAAGCTTTCTGGCATTCAAGTGTCCATTCGAAGTTTTTCTTTCCTTTCTTTAAGGCGTCAAAGAAGGGGATGCATTTATCAGTAGCTTTGGAAATGAATCGACTTAAGGCAGCAACTTTCCCATTTAGGCTCTGCAGTTCCTTCTTTGTTCTAGGGGCTTTGACTTCTCTTAGAGCAGTAATTTGAGCAGGATTGGCTTCAATGCCCCTAGCGCTTACGATGAATCCCAAGAATTTCCCGAACTCTACTCCGAATGAACATTTCAAAGGGTTGAGCTTCATTCCATATTTTCGGAGGATTTCGAACATTTTTGCTAAGTGGTCCATATGGTCAACTGCTTTCTTTGATTTCACTAACATATCGTCGACATAGACTTCCATAGTTTTCCCAAGCTGTGATTTGAACATTGCATTAACAAGCCTTTGATATGTTGCCCCTGCATTTTTCAATCCGAAGGGCATGACTTTGTAGCGGTAAAGACCAATATCTATGACGAAGCTCGTATCCTCCTGGTCTGACTCATGCATCATAATCTGGTTATACCCGGAGTAAGCATCCATAAAAGATAACAATTCGTGTCCGGCTGTTCCATCTACCAGCTGATCAATCCTTGGTAACGGGAAGCGGTCTTTGGGACAGGCTTTGTTTAAATCTGAGAAATCAATGCACACTCTCCATTTTCCATTTGCTTTTTTAACCAGCACCGGATTTGAAACCCAATTTGGATATGTGGACTCTCTGATGAAATGATTTTCCATGAGTCGGTCTACTTCTTCCTTTAGCGCTGCTGACCTTTCTGGACCTTGGGTTCTTCTCTTCTGTTTCACAGGCATGAATTTCGGATCAATATTCAGAGTATGTACAGCAATCTCTGGAGATATTTCACACATATCGGCGTGACTCCAAGCGAATACGTCCAGATTTGCTTTCAAAAATGATATTAGCATATTTTGGACTGCCATACTGAGTTGCGAACCCACATTTAGCACTTTGTTCGGGTCTTTAAGATCAACAGGTACTGGTACCGTTACCTCCATCGCCACCACTCTATTTTCCTCTGCACTGGCCTTTCTGGGGTCCATTTCTCTCCTTGCACCACTATACTCGCCAGTGCAGGGACCACCCTGTATTTGCTACAAGGTTGGGTTTTTGATGCGGAGGGGGGCTGCCGCATCTTTTCCCATCTCTCTCTTCCTGGCCTCTCGAAGCTCTGTAAGACAACATTCCCGTCCAGCATTTTGATCTCCTTTAATGACACCAACACCATTATCTGTAGGAAATTTCATAGTTAGGCACCACGGGGCCAGAACGGCTTTGAATGCAGCTAAAGTTGGACGGCCTAGGAAGGCATTGTAGGCAGAAAATCCATCGACAATTACAAAAGTTTGTTTCCGAACTACCTTTTTCTGCCCCTCTCCAAGTTCCACAAACAAGTCGACAGTTCCAATTGGTTGCTGCGGTTCCCCAGTGAACCCAACAATCTTCTATGACGAAGCCTGAACGTCAGCCATTGGAATCTTCATTTGGTCAAATGTTTTCTTGAAGAGTATATTGCAGGAAGCACCGCAATCGACAAGCACTCGTCTTACAATAGCTGGCCCAATTCCTACAGAAACAACCAAGGGATCTATAGTTGGAGCTTCAATACCCATAGAATCCCTGGCTTTGAACATAATATCATCATTAGAAGTTTTCTGCTGTTTCAGGGGTGCAGCCTCTTCTAAAACCAAAACATCTTCTTCTGCTGGGGTATATTTCAAAGCACGAGCATATTGTTCCATTTCACCCCAGCTTCTGCCTGCTGGGTGTGGCCCTCCTGTAATCACATTGATAACAGGCCTTTCGGATTCATGTGCGGTAGTGCCTTTACCCGAGCCAGATGGATGAGTAGGGGGTTGCTGCCCCTGAGTAGACGAAGTTGGGTCATTCCTGTTCTTCTTGACATACTATTGCAGCTTGTTTTCCCTTAACAATTCTTCAATTAAACTCTTTAAATGACGACATTCGTTGGTATCATGAGCGGGTTGGTTATGGAATCGGCAGAATTTTCCATTTCGCATAGCACCCTTTCCAGGTTTTATCTCAGCTGGTTTAGGATACTCCACAGCATCTTTGGTGGCAAAGAAGATATTCTCAGGAGTGTCGGTTAAAGGAGTGAAATCCGAGGGTTTAAAGAAGCGAGGTTTCTTTATATCCTTTTGTTTCTTCCCATCATTATTTTCCCTTTTCTGACCTCTAGAATCTTTCTTAGCTGAAGCAGCAATGTTATTTTCTACTCTTGTCGCCACCACTTTCGTTGGTGCCGGAAGATTTTCCAAGCGTATGAACTCATCAGCTTTCTTATAAAATTTCTCGAGTGAATTTGGCTCCTTCATTTTCAGCCATTTCCCAAATTCACTCGACTTATCGATTGCCCGCATTAGATAAGTCAAAACCATCTGTGGTTCCGCGTTGTCGACTTCAGCCAGAGCTATGTTGAAGCGATTCAGGAATGACTTAATAGGCTCTCCCGGATTCTGCTCAAGACTAGACAATGACATTATGTCTTTCGCCTATGAAGCGTACTGCCTGAATTGCTATTTAAACTTTCGGGTTAGATCGGAAAACTGGTCTACAGATCGAACGGGAAGCTTAGTAAACCAAAGAAGTGCCATTCCTTCCAAGTATACCAGGAAATACCGGCACTTAATCTCATCAGTTGCCCTTGCGCCGGTCATGTGCCAGTCATATTTATATAAGAATTGATTTGGGTCACTTGTCCCCCGATAAGCAGGAATGGTGGGGGGGAACAAATTTTCTGGGAAACTCAGCTTTTAGAATCCTCTCAGTAAATGGAGTTTTACTCGGAGCAAATCCCCATTCGCTCTCATCTTCATTTCTCTGCATGCTTTCTTTCATTATTTGCCGAATCATGCCGGAGAGATATTCCTCATTGTTTAATGACTTTGCGGAGTAGACTTCGGCCATTTTCTCGGAAGTTTGTCCGGGTAAATGTTCACGGAAAACTGGCGATGACCTGGATCCTTCAGCTTGGAGAGGTGCCCCTTGAGGAACATTTCTTCCTTCGGAGTTGTGAAGAGCATCAGCGATGTTTTCTTCATTATTTACTGGCCTTTGACTAGTCCCGAGCAAAGCATTTAACTTCTCCATCATTAGAGTATTCTGAGTCTCAATTTGCTGATACAGCCTAGAAACAGCAGCATCTAACTCTTCTCGCGTAACTCCAACGCTTGGAGCTGCCTGACTTGGAGAAGGAGAAGTGGCAGTATTATCGTGAGCATCTTCAGATCTGATAGACTTGCGTTTTCTTCCAGGAGCCATTATATCCAATAAACTTCTGGTCTTGAAAGAAACTTTTTCCACAAACTTTTGTGAAGCAATAATGACAATATTTCTGAGTTGGGTTCTCAGTGAAAGCACCAAAATGTTAACGCTGAAAATTGAACGCTAACACCCGGTGTGTGTAATAACAATGTGAAAGCACCACCCGTTGGTACGAGAACAGAATATAAGCTGAAAATAGCAGAAAACGGTAAAGGGACAACAGATTTATAGTGGTTCGGTCCGTAATTGAGCCTACGTCCACTTTATAGTCTTTTATTGCTGATCTGGTTACAATTTGATACAATGCACTTCGAATACAATTCACTTCGGTCACACAAACACTTCAGATTAGTAACTCAAACTTTGATGATGAGATTTGTTGAATCCATGTCGGATGTGTAGAATCTCATTCAAAGCTTGTCGTAGTATCTTCAATGTTTGGAGTTCTTCAAGTGTTGGATGAGTTGAGAATTCGGTAGAGTAATGGCGCTTCAAAAAATGATTGGCCAAAAGTCCCCTTCATGTTGAAGGTAGCGCTGTATTTATAGAGAAGTCTGGACAGGAATTTTTGCCAAGTCCTAAGTCGTGGCCGACTTAAGATAAGTCGTAAGTCGTGGCCGACTTAAGATAAGTCGTAAGTCGTGGCCGACTTAGCAGGTAACAGTATCAGTGAAGCGGCATAAGTGTCACGGCATTGGATTTTAACTCGGTAGCCTTAGGTCATTGCCGACTCAAACTAAGTCGTGGGTCGTGGTTCAACTGGTAGGCTTGCTCATTTCGAATAATAACACAAGTCCTAACTCGCTGACGAGCTAGGAAGTAAGTCATAGATAGCCTTAAGTCGTAGATAGCCTTAAGTCGTAGATAGCCTTAAGTCGTAGATCATCCACTTCCTTAAGTCGTCAACTCCTTTAAGTCGACCAATCTTTGACTCGTTAAGGCATCCAGTTCTTGACTCGTTAAGTCGCATAATCCTTAACTCATTAAGTCGCATACCCTTCTTGAGTCGCATACTTTTCTTGAGTCGTGCAGTTCTTAAGTCGTTAGGTTGCTCCTGTAGTTAACTCGTTAAGTTGTTAGGTCATCCAGACCTTAAGTCTTTAGGTCGTAAGGATCCTAAGTCGCTGATCAAACAGGGTTAACACCGGTTAACACTTGCCTCCTAGAATATGCTTTCGTTGAGTACAAAACGTGCTCTGGATAGGCAAGTTCTATTTCGCTATCTCGTGATTCTAATTCATCATTTGGAAATTGATTTGAAGTGGTTCTTTCATCTGGTAGATATTCCTTCAACTGCTTTACATAGACAGAGTACCATTCCTCGTGCTAAGGACAAATCTACACTCAAAAGATCACTCTATGCCTTAGTTGAGTATGCCCTTTCCTCTATCGGTCTTTCCGTCTACTTTCAGGTGAAAACTACCTCTCAGTACCAAGAGAAAGCTCTCGGCACTGACTGCTTTCAACCCACCAATTGCTTATAAAAGTTAACACTTAGAAAAAATAATTCTACTTTACTTTTTCCTTCGTGCCTACAATTCCTCTTGCCACCGAAAGCTTCCCCCCGACTTTGTTGAACCTTCCCATAACCGATCCCTGCTTCAACCATCCCACTGCCTCGAATGACTCGTCACCATCCTTGCTTATCCACCATCGACCTCCTCTAGTTAATTCCTTTCGACTGCCATCGACCTTAGAGAACCATTTTCCCTGAGTTCTTATGCTTTTAGATCCTGATTCGACCTCGAGGTGGGGAAGGCTTTCATGTCTGGGTGATTTACAGTGGAGGTGACGTCTTAAGTGGCGATGATGATAGGCGTTTAATCGAAGCTTGGTTTGGGTTTGATTCGGGTTCAACCTAAGGTGGACTTGAATTTGGCTTGGGTCTTGCTCGAGCTATTGCGGATAAGCGCTTGACTTTTCGTTTTCGACTAACTCTCAACAAAGTAAAGCTAATCTTGCATCGTCGCTCGAGTTTCAATATGATGGTTCAATTCAGAAATGGTCGTATTGACTTTTCCTATTGTTGCACTTCCAGTTTTCCTGTAAAGAAAAGCTTTTGTGTTGCTCTATACAATGGTTCCATTATCGATCAGTCATCGATAATGGATAAGATCCAATATACAGTTCCGTCGTACGACGTAGCTCGTTTTTCTAGCACGAGCGAGCTTTCTACATAGGACTCATACTGCACAGACTAAAACTTTCACTTGCCCCGGTCAACAATCGAAATCTGATAGGCCAACACACGTTGACATCCTTTGGATTTCGGTTGTTGGTCACAAGGGTTCAATACTTGAAATAAACTTACCTGACCATGTTGAATGCCAAGTTTTATTGTTTAGAATGACTTGTCGATCGCCGCACTTCAAGTTTGATGAGGGTGTCTGCTCCTCTTAAAGCTAGGTCCTTTGTAACTCAGGCTTCTGCTTCTATTCCTATCAGGACCAAATGTTCGATCTTGGCTGAGTTATAGAGTGTAGTTGTATTAATGGACCCACTACAAAAGCAACCTTCCCCTTTGAATGAATATATCGGTCTAAGGATCTAAAATAATCTACCTGATCAAATGCTGACTGTCCTTTCAGTGAAAATGCTTCAGAATATATATCATCATCATGAAATTCTTTAGGATGATGTACGACTTCCTATTCAGGGCGAACGAGCACATCTCCCTCCATGGGGATTCATGGCTTGCAATAAATATACATGTCTCAATCGTGCAACGTCGTCCTTCAATCCATTTCTTTGCATGATTTTACAAGAGCTTGGGTTGGCTATGGCTTAAGTCCATCTAAACGGTTATGCTCTATCGAGCTCTTTGTATGTTCTTTTCATGAATCGCTTCAATAGGGCTCCAACTTTCTAGGAGATTACTTACCTCCTACACTTCAAGAAAAGGCGGGTATTTCTTGCTATATGATCATTGAGGCTTGGTGTAGATGTAATGTCATCGAAGATATTCACAATAAATGCTTATAATTAAAAAACAAGTACTTCTTTATTTGGTGCCTATATGGTTTCGACGGGCATTGGTTGTTTGGAAGTGAGTTCCTTTCCTTTTGTTCATTCCATTCTTGAGTTTTCTCTATTCAAACATTTAACCTGCTATTTATTTGTTCATAGGAATTCCTGCTCGAGACGCTCGTGCCGAGCTTGCCACTACTCTGGATGGTTTAAGGGAGGTCGGCTTTCAGCAACACACCACTACCTATCTCAAAACTAACGAGAATCTCCGGCGGTGCAGGTTTCTCCCCTCTAATAGGATTGCCATCCCTGATCTGAATCCTTCGAGCAGCTCCAACAAACATTCATACTCGTAGCTCTGGCGACAATCTATAATGTGAAGTTGAAGGTCCATCGAGCCTAGTGCATATAGAGGAACCTGCTGAAAGAGGAGATGAAAACCCTGCCTAACGAGATGCCGAAAAGGGCTTGTCGTGCAATCCTGCCTAATGACCAAGGGGACCATCTGATCGCCATGGAATTTCTTTTGGCAATGTTCTACTGCGCATCGAACCACAGACTTCTTCTCAATAGCATATCCCCACTTCTCAATCCTTAACTACTTTAGCTCCTCCTTATTCTAAAGGGATTTCAGCCCGTCTGCTTCTCTTCCTTCTATCCCGCTACACCTATAGGCCACATTTCTCGACCTCTTCCTACACGGTGTTAAATTCGATCAGTACATTGATGACATCCCTAAGGAGGTAAAGGAAAGAGATGCTTAGAGTCTCCAAAAGCACATTGATAGAGGGTACAAGTGGAAGCGGCTTTGTTATGCTCTCCCGATTCAATGTGATTAACCATACCAACATCTAGTCCATCGATTTCGAGAATGAGACATTCGAAAAGATCATCAAGGAATGGGAGGAACACTTAGTAAAGGTTATAAGAGAGTGGGAAAGAAGTAGCCCTTAAAGCTCAAGCCAACTCTGATAGTTTAAGGGAGGAAATGAATAGGGCTAACGAACGAGCTGAGATCATGATGTGAAATAATCTAAAAATTGCACATGAAGAGGGGGATGAACTGAAAAATCAAGTCACCGAGTAGACCTGGCCCTCGTTGAAAAGGATAAGACTATTAATGAGCAGGCTGTCGAACTTCAAAAACTTGGGATAGAGAACCGCAAGCTAGCTGCTAGCTTGGAGTAGCTAACAACCATAATGATTAGCTCTGATATCGAGCTTGCTGTCGCTCAGGGAGAGGTTAAGGAGCTCTAAAATGAAAAAGCTTGGGAGAGAGAAGAGCTTAAATTAAACCTCCTACACTTTTATACCAGCGTTGTTTTATGTAAGAATCTGAAATGGTTAAGAGTGGCATATCCCGAGACTCTCGTTGATGCTTGGAAAGAGGTGTTACGACGACTTATGGCATCTGGGGATAACCGTTCTAAAGAAGAGCTCATTGCCGAGTACCTTGATGCCGAGGATATAAAATGGCTTGCAAAGGGAAAGACCATCCTTGCTGCTGAGGACGATGATGCTGCTGCCAAGGCTCTTGCTGGCCCACGCTCATAGGTCATCATGAATCATTTACTTTGAAATCTGAGGAGCCTGCAGTGACTATTGCTATATCCCGGGGGGTTAGCTCTGAAACCACCCATATCGCCCAGCCTCTGCAGCTGTTACTTCTACCAAGCCCTACATCCCTTCTCTTGTAATCCATACAGAGTTGCACTTGACCGAAGAGGGGAGTTCATCCAATCTTCTACGGAATGAAGTCTAGGCTCAGGTATATCCTTTGTTTTGCTGATCTACGAGAAGCTTCAGTTCTCGCATGTATCCATCACCGACCTTTACTATTCTATTTGTCAACTTGAAGGTCGGCCGCATCTTCCTCCTCCGCCTCCAGCTATTCAGGGTTTGGGACCCGTGACAAATCTTTACCGCGTCGATTTCCATCACTACAGGACTTATTGCTCCTTTCCTGCCTTCTAGTTCTAGACCCGGTCCTGACTCTCAACAGATTGGGGCTTTGAAAGGGCTAGAGGAAATTTCCTAATCCCAGGAAGAAGACGTCACGATTACTAGCACCGTGGGTCCAACTGATCCTATCAAAATGGAAGAATAGTTGAAGATTGACCTTTCTAAGATCAAAATCAAGAAGGAGCCTAGCACTGAAAAGCCTGTTAGCTTAACTCCTACAAGCCCCACTACTAAGCCTCTTACAATCAAGGTGAGGCCGCCAAAGCTCACGATCAAGTCCTCGAGGACTTATACCGGGAAGACTGATGAACTTCATGTTGCTACCAGGGAAGAATCTACCGAATCTAAGGGTGAAACTCCCAAAAGGAAGGTGATTAATAAAGGGAAGAAGCATAAGAGTCAACCTAGTAGTTCCAGTAGTAGAGGTGGGAATAAAGGGAAGACTAAGTAGAGGGTACTTGGAGCTTGCTTGTGTGATGATTTGTTTTTGTCTTATTGTACAGTCTGTACCTTTTGTTTTTCTTCATGTCGAACATGCCGTGTCTGTGCGAGAGTGTCCCCTGTTGTGTCTTGTACATTTGATAAAGTAATGAAAATTTTCTTTTTGTCTTGTAATCTCTATTCCATTTACTCTTCCGCATTTTTATATATTGTTCCTCTCTACATATAACCACCTATGTGTATAATATAACCGCCTATTCTGTAATTATATATATATATATATATCCATTTCTGTGCAATAATCTTATTTACTATAACTCTATACATATGAATAATATTCCTGCAATTGCTTAGGTTGTATTCCGATGTTGGCTTAGTTTATAGCTGCCACATCATTCCATTAGGCGAAACATAACCATTATTTAATCAGCTCTATGGTTATTTTTAATCGAGTTTCTTTTGACCAATTGGTAATGGTAAATAATCCCAGTTCCACACTGATTCTAACTATCATGGAGCAGCACTTGGGATGTTTGTTTTCTTTTTTATCTTACTTCCCTATGCGATTATCCTTGTTCACAGAATTTATCATTCTGACTGCCAAATTCCAAGCATTGATGGGATATAGACGTCATAGGGAAAATTATCTGATCACCCTTAGTCTAAGTGTGCTCTTCTTGTCTTGATCCTAGATCGGGAAACATGATAGCGCTTGTTTTCGAGCCTTTATGACCATCCTCGCTTGTCCTCGACTAAGAGTGTCCTGCTCGGTCACTAGCGGTATCATTGAAATTCAATTGGACACTAGTTTCAATCTTCGGAAACTAGCGTTCTAATTAACCGATTCTGAGTTTCCTTTCTCAAAGTTGCTTACTTACTGGCAACAACCAAATTCATGATTATTGTGGTTGAAAATCCGATCGAGCACCAGCTTCTATCTTTGAAAACTAGTACATAAGTGGTTTGATCTTAAGAGTTTCTCCTTGACGTTGCCTGTCTTTAGACAGCGTCAAATTCCTGTAAGTCAGGATTGATTTGCTCTCTCAATCCTTTTGTTATCTTTTGGAAAGAGTGGCCGAATTATTTGATCATCCCTGATAGTTCCCATAAGCTAACGTTGCCATTCTCATGGAAGGCCAATTCTCATGGCAAAGGCCAATTCTCGTAAGTCGGAATCGAATTATCTAATTGATTCTGACCCATTGGGTTGAGTTATTTGATTGACCCAAAGTAACTATCCTTTCTGACGTCATCTATCTCCGGGCAACATCAGGTTCCTGAAGATAGGGGTCAAATTATCCGATCGACCCTTTAGCTTGTCTTTCTTCTTAACGTTGATTTTGGAGGGTTATAGTTTCATCTTCCTAACGCCGTCAATCTCCGGACAACGCCAAACTCCAGAAGGTTACGATTTTTCAGACCTTCTCTTCATTGCCTATCTCCGGGCAACGATGAATTCTTGAAGATTTGATTGAATGGGGAAACCTTCTCGTCATTGATATCTCCGAGGAACGACAAATTCCTAAAGGTTTAAGTGAATTAGGGAACTTTCTCGCCATTGCCAATCTTCTGGCAACGATGAATTTCTAAAAGTTTAAGTGAATTGGGGAACCTTCTTGCCATCGCCTATCTTTGGGTAACGACAAATTCCTAAGGGTTTAGTGAATTGGGGAACCTTCTCTCCATCTCCTATCTTCGGGCAATGACGAATTACCGAAGGTTCGAGTGAATTGAAGCCGAATTATCCGATCAGATATTGGAAACATACTCTTCGTCCATTATCCGAGGCCAGAAGAGCGCATTCCTGATCGTTTTGCCAATCGCGCAAGACGGGGGTTTTTCTTTTGAGAACATGGTTCCATTGGCTCAAGAAGCTGACTTTATTCATTAATAAGAGAAATGGCAGGTCCTGCCTTATTACATTGCTCCCAGTGTCCTTGGATGGACTATTTGTGAAATCAAATAAAGAAAAACTAGATATAGTAGTGCTGCAGCAGGTCGTTGTTCCATGCACGTGAGATAAGGATTCCATCAATAGTTGCCATCTTGAATATTCCATCTCCAAACTTTCGATCGATCGCGTAGAGTCCTTCCCATTTTGGGCCAAGCATCCTTATACCTGAGAGAACTCGTTTCAGAATGAGATCCGCTACCTCAAAGGTACGGCTGTGAACCTTGGCATTAAATGCCTAGCTACCCTTTTCTAGTGAGCAGCTACCTTTAATTCCACTTCTATCCATTTCTCATCAACAAATAGAGGGACTCAAGTAAGAGCTTCTCGTTCACCTTCAGATTGAAATGCCTCTTATGATGAGAAGGGACTTCCAGTTCTATCGGGATCATCACTTCAGATCCATATGCCAAAGCGAACAGCGAGTGGCAAATTGCTGACTTATGTGTTGTCTTATAAGCCCACAGTTCTGGTGAAGATCATCAACCTAGTTACCTTTAGCTCTAGTCAACCGCTTCTTCATGATGGATTTGAGGATTTTGTTTATTGCTTACACTTGTCCGTTCGCCTATGGATGTGCCGCTGCGGAAGAGTTCTTCTCAATCATGTATTAGTTGCAGAAATCCTTGAATCCAGCACTCTAAAACTGAGTTCCATTGTCTGTGATAACCTTATGAGGTACTCTGAACCTGCAAATAATATTCTTCATTATGAAGTTAATTACCTTTTTTGTTGTGATTGTAGCAAGCAATTCCGCTTCAGCCCATTTCGTAAAGTAATCTACTACAACGATAGCATATTTAGCTCCTCCCTTCACTATTGGTAGCACACCAATGATGTCGATTACCCAAATTGCAAATGGTCATGGACTGACCATTTGTGTAAGTTCCATCAATGGGACTCTTAGAGTCTCCTCAAATCTCTAGCACCGGTCACATCATTTGGTGTAATCAGCAGCATTTCGATTTATCGTCGGCTAGAAATATCCATAGCGAAGCATCTTGTTTGCCAGAGTCTGCCTTCCAGTGTGATCACAATGACTGACCATATGGATTTCCATAAGGATCTTCCTAGCCTCATCCTTGGATACATACCAAAGCAAGAGAATTGAGAATCCTCTCTGTCCTGCATCACGAATCGCAGCGCATTCCGGATGAATTTCTTTCATCAATTTCTATATCTCGAGAGAGTTCCGTTCATCAAATAATCCTTGATTGGGATCATCCATGACTCTTACTCTTCCGTGGTATCTAGAATCCAATTGACGTCCATCTGATCGATGCTCAGAGCTGTCAAAACTTCAATCGAAACCAATCCCATTAGCTGCGCTTTCCCAGAACTAGCTAGCTCAGCTAATGAATCAACCTTCATGGTTTTCTCTCTAAGAATGTTGACGATCGTGTAATGCTCTATGTCCTCGAATAGTTCCAACGCTTTTGATAGGTGAGGGGATAGTCTTGCACCCTCGGCTTGATACTCCTTGATTTAGCAAACCACCAGCTGGGAATTGCTGAACATATGCAACATCTTTATTCCCAGCTACTTTGCTATCCTAAATCCTGCTATTAACACCTCTTACTTGGCTTCATTATTAGTTGTAGGAAATTCTAGCTTCAATGCATAACAGATTGACCATCCTTCCGGTGTTTCAAATACTACTCCTACCATGAGCTATATTTGTTTGAAGCACCATCGACAAATAACTTCCAATGAGGAGCTGCGACTGTAGCATCCTCTTCCGCTTCACCATCACGTGGGGTAAACTCGACGATAAAGTCTGTCATGTTTTTCTCTCTACTTGGGTAGTAAGTAATGTCTTACTCGTGAAATTTCATTTTAGAAACCTTCATGAAGTTTCGGGTTGGTATAATACCTATTTCAGAGGCTGGTCTATTAGTACCTTGATCGAGAGAGCCTAAAAATATGCTCATAACTTCCTATATGCGATCAACAAGCAATATGCAAGTTTATCCAACTTCAGGTAATTCTTTTTATCTCTAGTAAACCACTAGCTGATGTAGTAAACCGGTCTTTGAATCCTAGCCTCTTCACATACCAGTGCTGCACTTAGTGTGTGAGTAGACACTGCTAAATAAACAAATAAATCCTCAATGACCTGTAGTTTGGATAAAATCAGTGGTGTTTCAACATGCCTCAATAATTCTTCGAAGTTTTCTGGCAATCCTGATACCATTCAAAAAATTTCTTCCCCTTCTTGAGGAAATCAAAGAAGGGTATACTCTTATCTATCGCCCTTGAGATGAACCGTGTAATGACCCGAAATTTTTAACGTTTCGAATAGGAATATTTAATTTATTTAAATATTTATATTTTAATTAAATTTAATAAATAATAAGGAAATCAGTTATTAATATAATGAGTTGATTTTTATTGTAATATTTTTAATTTGGAAAATATTTAAATTATCATTTGATGATTTTTCGGCAAACGAAGGTATTTGTAACAACCCGCATATTTATCGATTGTATATTTAAATATTTTATTTAAATATATCATCGTTCGTCGGATTTTAGTCCGAAAAGCTACTTTTTGCAAACGGTCGAATTAGGACTCGAGACCCCTTCCATTGAGTTCAAAATGCTGTTTGCGACCTTTTTGAGTATAAACTTCGATATGTTTGGAGCTAGCTAAAATTTCGACATTTTCCACTTGAAGTTTGAGTTTGGGTTCAACCCACTAGCCCACTAATACCCAAACTGAACCCCTCTCCCCTCATTCATTTTCATTCCTAATATTTCAGCTTTAAAGAGAACAATGGGGGAAAAGATTGGAAATGGAAATTCCTAAGCCCTAATTTCATTTTGCAAATCCAAGTTTAGCTCCAAATTTCCAAAGAAGTCTAGGTAAGCATCTCCTTCTTCTTCTCCAACTCATTCTCTCTTCAATCTCAGAAATTACCTAAACCTAACTTGGGAAATATTTTTCTTTTGAGCATAGATTGAAGCTTCTTGAGTTGTTATTAAAGAGGGATTGATATTAGCTTGTTCTTGTGCTTCTCATTTGTGCTTTTGGGTTCAAAGGTGAGATTTTTATCTCACATCTATGTCTATAACTATCCTTAATTTCTTGGTATGGATTCCTAACACCCTTTCATGTTCATTTGATTTTGGTTTGGATTGATTCGGTGAACATTTCAATTTTTGGTGTTTTGGAAGTTAAAACTTTGAAAATCCTTGCTTTGATTTATGAACATGCTTTTGGTGGTGTTTCGGAGAGCTTATAGGGCTGGGTTGTCGCTTGGCATAAATCCTTGTCGCCGTAGCTCATTCAATCGCTCCGAATCCGAGAAGTTGTGTAGGTTTGCCCCTTTAAGGGCTTTGTAAATTCTGTCCTGCTACAGGCGACAGACGTCTGTGGATTTCCCACAGACGTCTGTAGCTTCAGGAAAATTATTTCCCGAAACAGGCGACAGACGTCTGTGGATTATCCACAGACGTCTGTGGCTTCAGGGAAAGTATTTTCCCGAAACAGGTGACAGACGTCTGTGGCTGTTGATTTCTGGATATTAGCCTATTTTTATGTGGATTTCCAAATTTATCGATTTTTGATTATCCATATAGTTATTGTCAATTAATATCAACTTTGATGATTTCTTTTCTGGATTTTTGGTGTTTCTATTTGATCGATTTGATATCGATTTCCACGGTTTGATTCACGTTATCGAAATGTGAATTTTTGTGATTGATTGTTTCTACAATCATTTTGTGATTTGTCACTTCTAAATATGAAGGTTTCAATACTAATAGTAAATATCAAAGCTCTTTCATCAAAACGATTTCAACTCTATTTTAAATATCAAAAGTTCGTTTTCTCAAACCGATTTCCAATCTACTAGTATATACAAGCCTTTACTTCACTCGGATTAGAAATCGACTTAAACGACTTAGTAAAACGAGTGGTATGAAACGCTTGCGTTCACTTCGTCGGTTAGCTCTTGGACTTGTTCGATTGAACCCTTTTGTGACAATTTCCTAGTAGAGATCTACAGTTTGTTCATAAATATTTAAGTTAAGCTAGTAGTTATGGGACATGAAGCTAAACTCATATATTTACTGGCTTAGTGTAATTGACACTTCCTTATGATCATGACGATCATTTTTGTGATTTAGACTAGCGATTGAGCAATGTTTCTTTGTCTGCGAGGGAGACTCGACCCTGCTTTTGTGATGTTTCACCATCACATATATGGGGTAGCACCCCATGGTCTTCGGGCCATTCGTGTGTCAAAGGCCTTCGGGTCATTCGTGTGTTCGAAAAATTAAATGGATAGCTTCCATGAGATAGCTTCTCGTCCGTGTGCTCGGACTTCCCCCTTTTAGTGATTTCTGGATTTCGTGTGTTGATTTCTGGGATTTGTTCTGGATTTCGTGTGTTGATTTCTGGCTTTAGTGCTTCACCAATTTTCATGGTTTTCATTGATATGCTTTATCAATTTTTGTGTATTGGTGAATTCGTGTGTCATTACCTTTTTATGTGTTTCGATCTTTGAGAAGATTCTTGTGATATTGATTAATCCCTTGTTGATTATCATTTACATACTTATAGTAGTATGCCATCATGGTTATTATATGTTTATGCCATACCCCTTATTCTATATCATGTCATTTGATATTTATAGTTAGACTGATCCGTTTATTATTTTCTTATAAATAATACTCGGGTCAGACCGAGATGTTACAGGTGCTTCTGCTTGACTTCTCTTCTGGATTATTCTGACTTTTGGCTAACTACTTAGATTAGTAGTTTTTGGTTGTACACATTTGAGATATAGACTCTATGTTGTGTATTTATTCTTTTGTATAGCACGTGTTGCTATTCTTTTATATTATCATGGATCTTTCTGACCACTACTCTGATGTACACTTTCATGTGTTATATATATATATTCATATCTTCTTCCGCCTTTGTGATATGGATGTCTGTGACTGGTTTATGTTATGTTTACTTCTATGTTTGTTTCCGAAGATTACATATTGCCACTGTGTGATAGCTTTGAGTTTGTATCGGTATGTCGGATTTCCTCCTTAAACGATATGCATTCTATTCTATCTGACATATCGGTGCTCGCTCAAAGAAGTTACATGGATGGTCGCTCCTCAACAGCCTTATTCTCCGTGCTAGTCGACAGCATTACATCGTAGTGTTCTTGGCTAGCGTGGGTATAGAGGTGGGGCGTCACAGTATTTTTAAAATTTAACAAAATAAGATAACCAGTGTATATTATTATTGTTTTGAAATCATATCGTATTTTTAAGCACGGTCATATTTTTGTTTTGTCGTTCGTTGTCCGTACGCGAAAAATTACTATGTATCGAAATAACAGAAATTGAATAATAAACGAAACATCACCTAAGACAATTCTACACACTCTCCCCTATTCTTTTATCTTTCTATTTTCATTTTCAAAGTTTCCAGTAAAAGAAAATAATGTCCACCTCTTTAAAAATTCAAAATCAAGTAATTTACTAATCGATTTTTTTAAAACAAGGATCTTTGAGTTCGTAGCAACTAGATCTACAATTCTATATGTGTTTGGAGAATCTCAGTTGGGATTTGGGGTGATCAACTTGTTCGACAGTAAACGGGCAAAGCTAGGGTTAATGTTTTTGGGTGATGTAGGCATCGATTGGCAAACGAGAATAGATTTGGGTTCGTCATGAGGAGGAGCATCTACAATGAAGAACTGGTGAAGCTTGATCAACATTTGGGGGAAGGCGACTTTTGCTTGTGGTAGGGGGAGGGGGGTGGTGTCTCGGTTTTATTGGGGTAGTCAAAGAGGAAGTGGTAGGGTTCATTTGGTCAAGCTCTAGAAGAGAGGTTGGGTGGTGTCGGTTTGTTGAATCGTTGACCTGGATGTTGTGCCAAGTGCACAACATCATGCATAGTTGGTTCAAATTGGGGATTTGGAGGGATGGTGATGAGTGGGGAAGAAGGAGTTAGAGGGTAATCAATTTTAAAAATGTAAATAGTGTAAATCAATTAATTGATTTAAATCGAAATCTTATAAAATTTATAATTCTTCCATACAAGGTCCAATCGAGACGTAGTTTTTTGCATTACGCTCATAATAGCGATAGCTATGCGTTGAAACTAGTTTCGTCAAGTTTGAAGATAGTGGAATTTTGAGCTAAAATCGAATGTCGCTTGATTTTAGATCAAACCAAACGCTTATGCATCGACTAGAGTTTCTCTGAGTTATCTCACCTCTAAATGTTTAAATGATATATATAGTAGAGATAAATTATAATTTTCATGTTTGAGTGATTATTTGTTTGGTTTAGTTGAATATCCGCTTTAAAAAGCTAATGGCATTTAAAATGAAATACAGGGAATTTTATAGAGAAATCCGGATTTCTTCCCATTGTGATTTTTAAATTCTAATTATATACTTGTTGATTTTAATTCTAGTTATATACTTATGTTATAAATCGTTAAACATCAAAGTTTGTAGTTTTGCCATATTTGATGTGACATTAACATTTGTTAAAAGTTGAACCTTTTTAAAAGTAGTAATGGCATTGGTTAAGTGGTACAGTAGCTATTGGCTTCGTTATAGTATTTTGAAATACTATTAATTTCTGCTTTGATATGGAAATGGTTTTGATTCGGGAAATGATTTAAATTCGACTTTTTGGATTTTCCGTGATTTTTTTATTCGAACTAGTGTTTTTGTAATTTTCTATTTTACTCTAACCTTTTTGAAATGTTTTAAAAGTATTTTGGAAAGTATTTATTTTACAAAAAAGTTAATATAATAACGGATGCTTATTATAAAGAAAAAAGGGAATTTATCTTTTGAAATAAAGTGATTTTGTTTTTAAAAGAAGATAGAAATATTTTGGGATAAATATTTGTGAATCATTTTATATAAGTGGAAATTAGCCACAAGGGCCTCTTTAGCAAGTGGAATTAGTTTCTAGGACACACAACTGAAATAATTACTTTCAAGGACAAAACGCAAAATAATTAGTTTCTAGTGCCTAAAAACCTATGAAATTAGGTCCTTGAAAGTAATTGGACTGCTGACTTTATCCTTGAAAGTAATTATTCTGCTGACTTTGGCCTTAAAAGTAATTTCTTTGAATGTGTGTCCTAGAAACTAATTGGAGTACAAAGTTTGTCCTTCTGGTGAAATGCCCTTTTATATAATATGTTGTAATAAAAGAATAGATTTATAAATGGTATGTTATAAATAAAAGAGAGATTTATAAGCGGTATTTTATAAATAAAAGAATAGATTTATAACTGGTATTTTATAAAAGAAAAAACATTATCATTGAGAAATTAGAGTAATAAATCACAGTTGTGAATTCATTGTATTATATGGAATGATCGTGTTATGGAAAGCATATGAGTTTTATAATTATATTTAGAGTTTTATTTTATATTTGGAGTTTTGTTTTACAAAGGAGTTTATAAATAGTATAAAAGATGTTTATAAGGAAGTTTATTGTATAAATTTGGAGATTTATAAAAGGAGGTTTATAATTATGTTTAGTTATTTATAAAGGGTATTTTATAATTTATAAATGATATTTTATAAAAGGAGTTGTAAATATAAGGAGCTTTATAAAGTTATAAAAAAGGGATTTATAAAAAGCTGGAGATCTGATTTCCACAAATGATTATTTTGAATTACGGTGGTGTGAAAAATATTCTTTTCATACTTAACACCAAATTCTGAGGTTTGGAAACCCGTCTCTTTCTTGAGAATTAAGAATGTGTGTCAAGGCAATGATAGGTTTCTAACTTATCCGATTTTATTTTTAACCAAGGACAATACTATTTGAAATCGGGGGCGGTGCTAAGTATATTTGGTTTAATTTCCATATGACACGTTTACTTAAACTAAAAGTGTTTAGGATTATTTTTATTAATGTTTACGTTACATTGTTTTAACCCAAATAAGTATGGTTTTGGAGATAAAATCTTTATTAAGATTTATGAATATACTTATATCGTTAAGATAAGTATATGAGTACATTTTATAAGTATTGGAAATGTAACATTTTGTGAATATACTTATACTGTTGATATAAGTATATGAGAAAGTTTTCTAAGTTTGAAAGTGAAACGTTTTGTGAGTATTATTATACAGGTCAGATAAGTATATCGATATTTTCAAGTATTGAAAAGAGTAGAGAGGGTTTATGAGTATATCTTTGTAAAAGTATTTTAATAAGAATATTTGAAAAGTAGTTTTAATTAATGTAAGGGTTAGTTAAAGAGGCATAGTAGTTGCTTTGTGCTTAACTATGCTTGGTTAACTCTTTGGTTGAATTGTTTGTTTATTTGATAGTTAAATAACCGACTGTCAAATCTTGACCAGTTTTAAAACTATTGCTATTAGTTCGGGGAGACTGGGATCAGATATATTATTCAAAAACCAGTTCGAACTTGCATAAGCATTCGAATTAAAGACACCTTGAAGATGATCAAAGACAAAGATCTTTGAAGTGCAAGGGCCACTTGCTACAATTCCTGAGGGTGATTCCAAATGGATGTAGTGGAAGTAGTACCTTCGATTTATTCATATCCTTAACAACTTGTATGGACGAATGCTGGTGTTGCATTGTTTCCTAGAGCGTAGTGTTAGCATTCCAAGTGGGATTTTCTATATAAAAGTTAAAACGTAGCCTCGACCCTCACAAACTGGTAATGACTAAAATCAAAGGAGATGCAGCAGGGCTGTGTGGGTCGCACCCATTACAATATGTCATCACCCTTCTAAATATATATTTATGGATTTGGTTGTGCCTGAGAGCTCTCAAGGAAAAGGTTACAAAGCAAATAGAGTGATGACATATTCGGTACTATTCAGAATGGGGTAGACTGGTTCTGTATTGACTGGGGTGCAAGATGTTCTTGTTGACTTCGGTATGTTTTTCTAGAGGTGTATTGTGACAGGTGGTACCTCGATGCCTTGTCATTGATGGAATTCATTTTCCAATACCTGCCTTTACAGACTTAGGTTTATACCTATTATGATGGAATTTAATTAATGTAACAATTTCGGCTATGATTCCATATTTATTTTAAACCTTATACATTATTATAATATCACAAGATTTACTATAAAATGGTTTGGCTATCGTAAGGTAAGAACTCATCCCTGTTTATATGCGGCGTGGTCTTACTAGATACCCTTATTTTGAAAGGTTTTATTACATTAAAGTCCATATGATGTGTGTTTCACGCTGATTTACCAGACTAATCTGGACATTATTTTCTTATAATGCCCGGGTCAGATCGAGCATATTTTCATATTAGCTATGTGTAACGACCCGTAAAATTTTCGATAGTTAAATTTGTTAGTTTAATAAGTTTTTGTAATTTAATATTGAAAGAAATAAAAAAATTGGATTTATTAATGAAATAATAACTAAGATAAAATGTAACAATGTTAATTTAGTCACTTATTAACAATTATGATGAAGGTTCAATTAATTGAAATGATTTAAGTGTTATACTTGGTTATAAAATTTAATATAAGGGAACAAATGTAAATAGTGAATTAATGTATGAAATAGTATAATAAATGGTAACTGAATAAAATCAGTATTATGTAAGGAATCATAATATTTGTGTATTAATTTGTGCATTAATTTATAATGGGAAATAAAAGGTAATTGATAATTTAAAATGTGGCTTATTAATAAAACAATGCGTAATGAATGGAAATGGAATAAATTTAGTGTAATAAGAGTTGTTATAATAATTGTTTGTAAAGAATGAACTTACGAATATTATAAAAATGTATAATGGTGACAATTGTTGTTGTTACCAATTTAATTTATAAATTACAAATAAATGTCAATAAAATGTTACATTAAAGTGGGTTAAGACAAATGCTGTAAATTGGGAGTATAATAAAAGGGATAGAAATGTAATTATTTTCATAAGGTAGTAATTAATTTTATAGAAGGATGAAATCAAGATAAATAAATTAATTTGAGATTTTAAATTATAATTATGTGTGAAATTGACAAAAATTCTATATAATGGAAATATAATAACTAATTCACATAAAAGGTGGAAATTGGTGAATATTAGTGTAATGGGATATAAACCATGATAATTAGATCTATAAGGTAACAAGTGATTGAATAACAAGATTAAAATCAATTAAATGGGATTATTGGAAATAAAAATTTATAACCTTTGAATTTATAGGAATTGAAATCAAGCACTGTAATTTGTAAAATAATTAACTTTAAATTGATGTGTAAATTTATTTTTAACTATTGTAATTATACAGGTAATTGAAAAGATGAAATTTGTTGATTATTAAATTTTAATTGGAAAAGTGATTTAATTAATTTAATATTAATTTATTTAATCAATGTGAAAATAGCCATTTTGGCCACCGACTCGGATTTCAACGAAACCAGTTTCATCGGATCCGTAGCAGTGAATTATTGTAGGGTTTCAAGTTTCGTAGTGATCGAACTTGCCGTTTGATCGTGCGGGCTCGAAACGCGTAGAGATCAAATTTAATTGAAATCAATTTGAAATAAGCTGATTTTAAGCTAACTTCTTCATACGATGGAATTAGGACTTGAAACCTGTTCCATTGAGTTTTAAAATATCTATAACATCCATTTCGATATATGGGATGACCTACTTTCATTTCGGGGTCAGAACGGGCTTTTTGGGTCGCATAGTCGTTTCGATCCAACCCTGCCTATATATAGGCTGTTATAAACCCTAGTTGTTTCTCATATTATTATTTCTATACATACATCTTCTTCCTCCTTCTCAAACCTAATTCCCAAATTCCAAAACCTAATTTCAAAAAAAAAAAACCGAAAAAAAAATGCTCCAGGTTTACTTCGAGTCAGGAAGAGGTTTACTTCGAGTTTTAGAGGAGAAAATCCTGCAGTGACTTGGGATCAGAGAGAGTTTGTGGCCAAACATGGAGAAAACCGAGCCATAACTAAATTTAGAGGAGAAAACCTTGGAGCAACTTCGGGTCAGGAGCCAAATGGCTCGGGTCTCGGGTCGTTTTGGCAAAAACCTCAGAGCAAGCACCGGGGATTTGAGGTGGCGGACCGAAGTTGAACCCGAAGTCGACCAAGGACCAGATTTTTTCAATCTTCTAATTTTTCATAACTTTCTCATACGAGCTCCAATTCATGCGTGGTTTGTTTCATTGGGATCGTATCGAAATTCCGGACATTTTGACGCTGGTTTGGACAAATTCTGAGACTGTCGAATTTTGAGCCCTATTTTGAATTTCAAATCAATTTGAATTCAAAGGTGAGTGTTTTGACCCACTCACAACTTCTAAAATTTCTTATGTTTATTAAATTGAATTTATGATGTGATTAGAAATTTATATATGGTTGTTTGGTATATTTTAAATCATCATCTCAGTTAATTTGAATTTATTTGAACTAAATCGCTATTTAATTTATTATTGAATTTAAATTTGCCAGCTAAACACATGTTATTGATAATTAGTTAATTACCGATATTGATTGAATTGAATGATGATTATGATGAATGTTTGGTTGTTGATATTGGTTGATTGGATGTTATGTTTGATTTATAAAATATTATTAGTCTGCAAGTTCTCTTAGTTATTATTTGGAAAATCACTATGGGTTGAAATGGTATATACCCGAACGATCTATAGATTAGGGAAAAATCATTATGGGTTGCAATGATAGACTCGAGCGATTTTTGGATTTTAATATTAAATTCGGGATTACGGTTTGAAATGATATATAACCGTAAAATTTTAAATTGCGGATTGAAATGATAAATATCCGTATCACTTGACCCTAGGGTAGAGAATTATATACGGACACCGGATTGGTTAAATTAAATGATTTTTAAATTCTAAATTTTTGAATTTAAATTGAATGATATTTTGAAATAAACTTGTTTTATATAAATGGAATTATTATTGAAAATCAATTTTTGTTGAAATTTGAATTGGTTAATGGAATTGTGTAAAGCAATTAGACTTAGAATTTTAAGTTGAATTTTTAAGTAAATGGAATTAAAAGGTGTTGGGTTATTGATATTGTTTAAAATTATGACATTGAAATATATTGAAATTGGAGCAATTAAATTTGATATTTCAACATGGATTGGAAGCGATATAGAATTTAATTATTAAGAATGTGGATGGAAGGATTTGAAATTGGGTTTTGGAAATTGGAAATGGTCCAAATGGGTTGAAACAAAATAAATGTTTTAAATTGATATAAATTTTGAATTCATGTTTTATTATAAACTGTTTTAAAATATATTATTGTAAAGAATCTAAATTTAAGATTTTCAATTTATTAAACTATTTTTACCTTTATTAACTATATTAAATCATTTTAACCTATTTTAAACCATTCAACCTATTTTAAAACTAATTTACCCATTTTAACTTATTTTAAATCTAATTAATCTATTTTAAAGCTATTTAATCTATTTTAAATCTATTTAACTATATTAAACCAATTTAACAGTATATTTAATCTATAATTAAACTATTTTAGAGTATTTTAACTATTTATAACTATTTAAACTATTTATAACTATCTAGACTATCTTTCTAAATTTCAACTAAATAAAGTAGAGGTGTTTATATTTTAAAATCCTCGATTTTAAAGTGAATATGGTTAAATGATATTATAACCTAAGTTGGAATTTAAAATTACATGTTTGATTTGAATATGAAGTTTTGAAATAAGGGTTTTAAACTAATTTGAAAATATGATTTCGAAAGTGAATATAAATTTCAAAAGCGATATAGTTTGAGAATATGACATTTTAGATATAAATTGTGAAATGACTTTTGAAATGTAAAAGAACCATCCGGTGTGAAATAAGCGTTTGGTTGTTAAAGAGACCGGGATCAGATATTGTCATACTCTCCGCCAATACCTAAAACCACTTTAACAACTGTGTACGTGGTGGAGATTCCAGAAATGAAGTAGGATGGTTTGGTGAAAGATTTATGTATGAGGTATGACGTGACCCTGACTCCCGTGAGTCAACTTAGATGTGACTAAAATCAGGAGCCACGTCGGGCCAAGTGAGGTCATTCCTCCTATCGGGCACACTTCTTCGATATTATATTCTGACTTTGTGATTGATTTGGTGGCCACCCTTGATTTTCATTTGGGAGTGTGTTCCGAGGTGTGCGGTAGTAGCTGCTATGCGTTACCACCAGTCCAGATCCGCAAATGGTATATCTACCCTGGCATCTCCTCGTGTGCCGTGTTCACATGCCCTAGAGCGCCTTCTACAAGTTTGTTTTGTACTGTACCTATGTGATGTCCTCTGGGAAACCTCCACTTTACGGAGGAGCGTACGACATTGTATAGACTACGAGAATATATAAAATGTGTTAGGGGGGATATGGGTAACGCTTTAACGCTATTTTAATACTTTTACTTTACTGTAGACATATTATAATAGCGTATTGTACTACAGAGTAGATAGTTTAACGGATCCTTAGGAGATGTGAATCCCGAACATCTCTTAAGTTACTACACTCACGTTAGACACTGGATAGGAGATGTCAAACCCCGTAAAACATCTCTGACGCCGTCACACGCATATTTACCGTTGATTTAACTCACATAAGATCTTTAAGTTCTGACTCGAGTGTTTTGTCTTTTCAATTCGCTTGGGTTAGCCTGAGCATTTCAGGGAATTGAAGACCTTATTACTAGAGGACGAAGATGGAGAGTTGTATTATTATTATATTTATTCCACTGCATATGTTGTTCCGCTGCATTTATTTATTTATTCTTGTTGTATGTAACTCTGATTCTGTATTGTATAAGTATAATCAAATTTATTTGTAAAACAGCTTTATGAACTGTCATTTGATTATTATATTTTGTCATTCCGCTGCGAGATTCTGTATTTGTTTTCATTTCTTTCCTTTTTTCTTATTTACCCCAATAACAATCTGCCTCTTTGTATGGTTTAAGTTGACGCGTGTGTCTGCTTAAAACGTCCAAAAAGACAGGTCGTTACACTATGGATGCTTTGGAGTTTCAGGAGATGAGCTGGATGCCTCAAAGATGTATTCACATATATTTTATTTTCGTTTCATTGGTTGTTTAGTATTTATCAGTGATTTAGAGAACAGGTTGTTATAACTGTCCAAGCTGATGATTGGTTAGTTAACTCTGATTGATGTATGTATATTACAATTTTCTTTTATAAAGATCTATTATATATTATATATTATATATTACTTGTCATGATGTGAGATTCTATTCTTCCTTTCTTTCTACTCTGCCAACAATCTGTCTTTCTAGCACTCGGATGCTCGACACATGAATACTATGGATATATTAGTGTCGACTTTTGGGGATCGAAAAGGCAAGTTGTTACAAGTGGTATTGGTGCTTAGGTTAAGCAAACACCTAGGATTTGGTGGGGTAGATCATTTGAGATAGGGTTAGTAATACCGTAGAATGAGTTTGAGTGTGTGTGTGTGTATGAGCGCGTATTTGTTAGTGCTATAAAAGTGTTTTATATTGTTTTGATTTATTTGTTGAGTTGTTTTTGAATTTTGGTCGATACAGAAGGTACAACTGTATTGCTAAGTGTTTCTAAACACTTTTACAAGGAAAATCGACATGATATTGTTTTCAAAATGGGCGAACGAAATAATTTTACCGAGATTATATACTTACATATAAAAATAATTTTTCGACATTGATGTAGTTATTTATGATGTGTTCGGTTGTTAAGAGACGATAATATTCAATTATCATTGGTTATTTTTTAGTGAATATTAGGCTCAGGTCCCTAATAAGTTTCAAAATACACAAAAACCTCAGTAAAAAAAAGTATGTAAATTAGGTCCCTAGAATTAAGTTATTAAGTAATTGCATATAGTTATGCAATTATTCACTAAATAATTGTAGAATTTATGCAATTATATCCAAAAGTTGCATAAATTTATGCAATTTTTCGGTGAATAATTGCGGAAATTTTCGCAATTTTTTTGGTGAATAATTGCTGAATTTTCCACAAATTTTTGAAAAAATTGCGGGAATTTCCGCAATTTTACGGTGAATAATTGCGGAAATTTCTGCAATTTTTCAGTGAATAATTGTGGAAATGTCTGCAATTTTTTGATATAATTGCATAAATGTCTGCAATTATTCACTGAATAATTGCATAAGTGTATGCCATTATTC
Organism: Allium fistulosum; assembly: GCA_030737815.1. Lineage (NCBI taxonomy): Eukaryota > Viridiplantae > Streptophyta > Magnoliopsida > Asparagales > Amaryllidaceae > Allium > Allium fistulosum. The sequence continues at coordinate 1,474,057,244 of CM060902.1, read as the reverse complement.
CGTAACTTAATTTTAGGGACCTAATTTACAAACTTTTTTTATTGGGGTTTTTGTGTATTTTGAAACTTATTAGGGACCTGTGCCAAACTAGTTGTGCTCAGCTAGTTTATGAGCATTGTCTATTGTTTGTTGATTGATTATTTATGCTTAGTTATTCTATGAGCATATATTGTTTGGTTAAGTTAAATACGAACACCTTGTGAATTCGATTTCATGATTTGACAACAAGTTGTTTGATGATAAGTTTAGATTGAATTTAATCTTAATAAAAGTTGTTTATTATAATCTAAACAAAGATATTCATTTGTGAAATGATTTTTATATAAGAAAGTGAAATTATATAAATATGGTTTATAAATAAAAAGGGATTTAAACTAAGAATTTAAGAACTTAAATTCCGGTGTTGTTGGAAATTATTTTTCAATGCTTTGGAGAAAATGATAATAATATTATTTATAAGTATTTGTGTATTGAAATAATTGTAAATGATTTTAAAGGAGATAAAAAAGCATTGAACTCACTTTTGTCGTCGGAGAATAATTCTGGTGAAGACTTCAGCATCATCGACATTCATTTTCGTCTTTCTAAGTTGGGAAATGCTACAATAGAAGTTTTGCTTCATTGTTGTTTCGATAAAACAAATTATGTTTTAAATTCCAAAGTTGTGATTTGATATACAAAAAGAGATATGTACATTATTATTATTTCAAAAAGAGTTGAAATAAAAAATGGGTGGTTAATTCTTAAGTTTTCAGTTAAGTTCTTATATGGACTCATGTATCCTACTCATTAGGATAGTTTGGTTTGTGCATCTCATTATAAGGTGTTGTTTTGTTAATTTTCATTTTTTGAAATGAAATGGAATTTTTGACGATTTTGGACAGTCAAAAACTTCGGAATTGATATAGAAATTTGAAACTAAGTGTTTTGTGAAATTATAAGAAAATAAGTATTTGTAACTTATAAATTTGAGAAGATAGTAAATTAAAACAATAATCCATGGAACATCTTGGTTAAGTAAACCAAAGCTGATATTGTATGTATACTCTTAGGCTGTAGCGAAGTATTATGTGAATATAAACTTAATTTTTAAAAAGTGATTAATAAACATAAGTTGTGTTTTATAAGATGTTTATAAACTTAAGAAAAGTTTTATGAAATGGCATACAAATGATTTTAGTATTAAAGGAAATATACTATAAGTAAAAATATATGTGATTTAAAATGAAAAGTAATTGGTATAATTAAGAAACCAATGGAATAAATATGTAAGTTATACATAGATTATTTTATTCGCATAATTGTTATTGATCCAGATTCAAGTACAAGAATTCGAGGTGATTTACGCCAATCCGAACAAGGATTTTTCACTCAATTATTTACGGCGAACAGTTGACATGGATTTTTGATATGGTTATGAAGTTTGCTATCATAGCATATGGTAATGCAAGGAGAACGATGATTTCTAATCAATGAACCTGATCGGAGTCTGCACTAGGGAAGTTGAGTGAGCGAAGATTGGATTTGGTATTGCGTACGGATAGTATTTGTACATCGCATGGGCTTTGATGTAATTGTATGCTTTTCACTTTAAAAATGCAAGTTATATAGTTTGATGGCAGTTGTAAGTGAGATACAAGTATATGGAAGCAAAGGCTAGCATGTTACTTCTGGTTTTATGAGTAGAATTTGTTTTCTCGTTAAATAGGTGCATGTTTATTGCTTAACGTGTATGTTTTTTTTGCTAATGATGATTTTTTTACCCCAGATATGGGAGGCCACTTTTGGGCTTTTGTTTTCTTTTGTTGATTTGGATCAGCTGTGGCAATTTGTAGTTTATACGATCGAGCCACGCAAAGGAGGTGTTGCCGAAATTTTTCATAACAAATGGGATTTTAAAAGTTTAATGAGTTATTTTAGTAAATTAATTTTTAAAGCTTAAGAGTGAGAGGAAATTTTTCTACCTTTAGGAATTTGGGGGATGAAATTCTTTTAAGGGGGAAGAATGTAACGACCCAAATTTTTAACGTTTTGAATAGAAATATTTAATTTATTTAAATATATATAGATTTGAATCAAATTTAATAAATAAAAAGAAGAATCAATTTTTAATATCAATATCGTTATATTTTTATTTAGTTTATCTGAATTTTTGATAAATTTTTAAATTTGGAAAATATTTAAATTTTCATTTGATGATTTGTTGACAAACAACGGTACTCTTGAAATTTTACAGAATAAGATAGTCAATGTATATTATTACTGTTTTAAGATCGTATCGTATTTTTATATAAGATCATATTTTTGTTTTGTCCCACTGCTTGTATGTGAACAAATTGCTGTGTATCGAGATACCAGAAATTAAATAATAAACCAAATATCACCTAAGACAATTCAACACACTCTGACTTATTCTTTTATCTTTTTATTTTCATTTTCAAAGCTTCTAGTAAAAGAAGAAAATGTCCACCACTTTAAAAATTCAAAAGCAAGTGATTTACTGATCAAATTTTTTTATAACAAGGATCTTTATGTTCGTGGTGACTAGATCACAATTCTATATATGTTTGGAGAATCTCGGTTGGTTTTTAGGGTAATCGACTTATTCGATGGTAAATAGGCAAAGCTAGGGTTAAGGTTTTTGGGTGATGTAGGCCTCGGTTAGCGGAACGGAGAATAGATTTGGGTTCGTCGTGAAGAGGAGTATCTACAACAAAGAAATGGTGAAGTTCAATCAACATTTGGGGGATGGCGACTTTCGCTTGTAGCATGTCTATGGGGGTGGTGTCACGTTTCTATTAGGGTGACCGATGAGGATGCAGCGAGATCCATTTGGTCGAGCTTGAGAAGAGAAGTTGGGTGGTAGTGTCGGTTCGTTGAATCATCGACCAGGGTGTCATGTTTGGTGCACGGAAGCATGCACATGTGGTTCAAATTGGGGATTTAGAGGGAAGGCAATGAGTGGGGAAGGAGTTAGAGGGTGATTAGCTTTAAAAGTGTAATTAGTGTAAATTAATTAAATTACTTAAATCAAAATTGTATAAAATGTATAACTCTTCCATACAAGGTCTAACCGAGACACGGTATTTTGCATTGCGCTCATAGTAGCGATAACTACACGCTAGAACTAGTTTCTCGAGTTTAGTGCTAGTGGAATTTTGTGCTAAAATCGAACATCTATAAAACAGAATGCTTATGCATGACCTGGAATTTCTATGAGTAATCTCACCTCTGAATGATTACTATAATGATATATAATAGAGATAAATTATTGTTTCATGTTTGAATGATTATTGGTTTACTTTTGGTTGAATATCCGCTTTAGAAAGCGAATGACGTTTAAAATGAAATACATGGAATTTTATAGAGAAATTTGGATTTTTCACCATTGTGATTTTTAAATTCCAATTATATACCTGTTGATTTTAATTCTAGTTATATACTTATGTTATAAATCGTTGAACATCAAAGTTGGTAGTTTGGCTATATTTGATATGACATTGACATTTGTTAAAAGTCCAACCTTTTAGCGATAAAGGTAATAATATAATTGGTTAAGTGTTACACTAGCTATTGGCCTTGTTATAGTATTTTAAAAAATTATTAATTTTTTTTTATTTGGAAATGGTTTTGATTCGAAAAATGATTTTAAATCTAATTTTTTGGATTTTCAGTGATATTTTATTCAAATATTTTTTTTTGTAATATTCTATTTTGCTCTAACCTTTTTGAAATGTTTTAAAAGTACTTTGGAAAGTATTTATTTTATGAAAAAAAGTTAATATAATGACGGATATTTATTTTGAAGAAAAAAGGGAATTTATCTTTTGAAATAAGGTGATCTTTTTTTAAAATAAGATAGAAATTTTTTGAAATAAATATCTGTGAATCATTTTATATAAAATGTTGTTATAAAAGAACAAATTTATAAATGGTATTTTATAACTAAATGAGAGATTTATAAGCGATATTTTATAAATAAAAGAATAGATTTATAAATGGTATTTTATAAAAGAGAAAATATTATCATTTTGATAAATAGGAGTAATAAATAGTTGTGAATTTATTGTAATATATGGAATGATCGTGTTATGAAAAGTATATATAATTATATTTAGAGTTTTGTTTTACATTCGGAGTTTTGTTATATAAAGAAGTTTTATAAATAGTATAAAGGATGTTTATAAGGGAGTTTATTATATAAATTTGAAGATTTATAAAAGGAGGTTTATAATCATGTTTAGATATTTATAAAGGGAATTTTATAATTTATAAATGATATTTTGTAGAAGGAGTTGTAAATATAAAGAGTTTTATAAAAAGGGATTTATAAAAGACTGAGACCTAATTTCCATAAATGATCATTTTAAATTGTGGTGATATGGTTTTAACACTTAGCACCAAATTCCGAGGTATGGAAAATCATCTCTATCTTGATAATTAAGAATGTGTGTTGAGGGAAGGATAGTTTTCTAACTTTTCTGATTTCATTGTTAATCGAGGGATAGTACTATTTGAAATTAGGGGTTAGTGGTAAGTATATTTGGTCTAATTTTCATATGACCCGTATACTTACAACAAAAGTGTTTGGTATTATTTTTATCAATGTTTAAGTTACATTGTCTTAACCTAAATAAGTATGGTTTTTGAAATAAAATCTTTCTTAAGGTTCGTGAATATACTTATACCGTTGAGTAAGTATATGGGTACATTGTCTAAGTATTGGAAATGTAACTTTTTGTAAACATACTCATATTGTTGACATAAGTATGTGGGAAAGTTTTCTAAGTATAAAAGTGAAATGTTTTATGAGTATACTTATGCGGGTCAGATAAGTATATTGATATTTTCAGGTATTAAAAAGGGTTGAGAGGGTTTATTAGTATATCTATGTATAAGTATTTTAATACGAATATTTGAAAAGTGGTTTTAATTAATGAAAGGATTAATTAACGAGGCTTAGTAGTTTCTTTGTGCTTACCTATGCTTGGTAAATCTTTGATTGGATTATTTGTTTATTTGATAGTTAAATAACCACCTATCAAATCTTGGCCAGTTTTAAAACCATCGTTATCGGTTCGGAGAGATCGGGATTAGATATATTGTCCGAAAACCACTTCGAACCGGCATAAGCGTTCCAATTGAAGACACATTGAAGATGATCGAAGACGAAGATCTTTTAAGTGCAAAGGATACACTACTACAAAACAGGCCATTTGCATCGGTTGTTTACCCCCCTTTTGCATCAGTTCAGCAACTGATGCATATGCAACGTATGCAACAGGCTTAACACTTTTGCATCAGTTCTGAAACCGATGCAAAAAGGTCCTTTTTGCATCGGTTGTTACTAACAACTGATGCAAAATATCATGGTTGGTTGCTTGACACAGCCCCCATGTTGCATCGGTTGTAATGAAAACCGATGCAACAAAGGAACTTGTTGCATAAGTTGTTGTTGAAAACTGATGCAAACTAATCCCTCTATTGCATCGGTTTTTTATAACAACCGATGCAAACTAATCCCTCAGAAACCATTATTACAGTACTCAAATAGACTATATATATATATATGTATATATATATATATATTATTGATAGTCCAAATGCCACAAGCCTGACAAAACAACTCGTGAACTAGAAACATGAACAATTTCATTATTTGCAAGGAAAAATCTCATTATTACACAACATATTCAACCCAAATGTGCATAGAAATGCATGAAAGTAATACACAAACTCAAGTCCAACTTTGCATTCACTTTCTCCTCACATAAAAACTCTCTATATAATTCTCATAAAAACTAAACCTGTGGTGATGTAGTAGCATCAAAAGACTTCCTCCTAACCAGCAAGCAAGTAATCCTTTCAGGCTCCACCCTCACATCCTGAAAGAAATCTTAAACATATTACTGGGCTATTTGAAATCCTACTGCGGTCTTTGTTCTTGTTAGTAAACCACAGTATTAAGTAAATCAAAATTATTATATTGCCATCATTAGGTAGATGTAGGTATAAGACAATTCAATGGCAACAGAAAGTAAAGTGGTGAAGCACAATTTTGATGGGGTTATGAAAATAAAAAAACAGTAAGATAGGTTGACGACATACAGCAATGACAATTCCTCTTCTCCCCCCGTCTCCCTATTGGAACTGTGTTCCGGATAGTAACTGCCTCGGTGCTGCTCTGGTCATTAATCTGTACGAACGAAATATTCATACAAATAAATAAATCAACTATGCAGTACAAGTTTGGAAAGGTTAGATGGAAGGAATAAAAAGATTACCACTCGTTTCCCCTTGCAATCATATTTAGTAGGTGAGTAATCATTGTTCTGGGTGGATACATTTTCAATATAGTTACTTTTTCGACCACATTTGTTATCTGACGCATCAAAATGTATTTGGTTGTTAGTTGAAGCAGAGTTTATGTTGATTTACAGTGCTTTAGTAAAGGAAAAAAAATGTAATTGTAAAGAACAAAAAACAATAAACCTGAGACACAGCGTTGGAAACTTCATAGGTTGCAGCTTTTTTGGTGATTTGTCTGGCAGTTAAAAAGATATTTTTGTTATTCGTTTTGTATTTGTTTGGGCTGAATTCAATAGCAGCATCAATTCCCACCAACTTTTCAAAAATGTTGATCACCTTCACTTCACCATTTTCCTTAATTAGGAAGAGGAATGTGATTGTTTAATATAAACATACAGGTGTGACAAAGATAAATCATGGGGATAGTGGTACTAAATTCTACTATCCAAAATTAAAAGGATTGCAAATCAGTTAGAAAAGGGGGTTAGATAGTTTTTGAATACCTTTAAAACAGTTAAGTAAAACTAAACTTAATGACATATAAAACTGCACTACCCTAATATAGTGTACATCACCAGTAGCATAATCACAGTAGCATAGTTTAAAGAGTACTGATAATAAACAAATGACTCAACATTTGAGTGGATAAGCATGCTCAGAGAGGAAAATAATCATGACCAACAGACGATCAATCTAGTACTGCTGAAAGGAGTCCTGCTATCAAATTTTAGAATTTAATATTCATGTATGTAATCATGTCTGTAGGATAGAAGAAACTTGCAGACGGATAATTATATATACAGCAGTGGTATTCACTGAAAAAAATGTTACCAATATGGAGTTGTTCTTACCAAACGCTGACAGCCTCGATCGTGAGTGACAGAACCCACCCGTATAGTCATCACTACCAATATATTCAATTGCATATTAATATGCACACAAATTTGGAACCTCCCAATAACCATTATTTTGTTTGTTATTTTTGCTAAAGCCCGGGCAACCAACATTGAATCAAATATTATGAAACTACTACTGTTACTCACCATTTTCACAGTTAGAACCAGCATACTGAAAACTGAAATCGCTAAAATAACATTATATGCATCTCGAATAATAACCAGAAAAAAAAGATGAATATAACTTAACCCCAGTATTCTATGTATGAGTTGAGCTTAACAGTGACTGCTACCGATCAAGTTAGCTAGTGGTCATCAGCAAACCAAAAGGCTAAAAGGAAATTCAAAAGAAATAGTGGTCATCAGCAAACCAAAAGGCTAAAAGGAAATTCAAAAGAACTGCACGCAGAAGGAAGAGTGGTTCAGTGACACAGTAACTGCAGTGGTTGTTCCACCTCATGCCTCTTTTGTTGCTTTCAACATATTCATTTGATCATAGTGATACTTCATGTTTATAACTATCTTCATTTTTACACCCAGCTATCAAATATAAATAGAACAAGTAAAGGAAGTGGTTTCCATGATTTTCAGAAGTTTCAAAAACTGTCCTTGTTTTTAGCTGGGAAAATTTTCTTTTCTTTCAAAGTACAGGTTCATCAAATAACCCTATAAAAATAACCTGTATATACTTGCAGACCACCATATTCAACTATATAGAAACAATTCAATTCAACTAATAAAAAACTTAATGCAGGTAGGTAGTGAGACACTGTTACATGACGTTATTTCAAAACAAACATATTATCACAATGAGATAGTGTTAACCTATGCACAATAGGTACACGTTTGATCCAAATTGGAGTTGTTGGTTCGACAATCCAAAGTTACTAGAAGAATTCTTTAGGAGAGTCAACTCTTCCATTTCAGTTCCTGTATTAAGAAAATGTTTAAACCGCATGATTAATGCATAACAACAATTTATCTAACTGTTACCAACTACAAATGAGTATATGCAAAACATGCTACATTATTCTTTGGTTTTGTTATTAAGACAACAGCAATAAACGAATTTGTCAATAACTGCTCCATTGCACAACTTGTAAGTTGAGCATTAGTTCGGTGATTGCCTTAACAAATCTTTTTTTTTACTTCGAAATCATTTTCTTTGACATATTCAATTTCAAGTGATATAAGCATTGTACATTTAATACTATAATCTTGATAGGAATCGATATACTATGTTTTAGTTGTATATTAAACTTAACTACATGGTGTTCATATATTTGCTGAGATTTAAATTAAATTTACTCTAATTTCGGATGGCTGTGTCTGAAAAAAAATAAAAATTGTATTTATTTTTATCTAGCATCCCAAATTAAGCAGATATTTGAATGTTATATTCTAATAAACTAGAATATGCAATAACAAACTTATACCGTGGCACAAAAAATCACCTAATAATAATTTCATAGCTCAAAGGAAGCAACCGCATTAAGACATATTGGTAACAAGGAAAACAATAAAAAGATGACTTACTCTAAAAATCAATCGAAACTAATTTTCATGTATCATGTATCAAAAATTGAATAATTATACTGAAAACATAAGTTTTGATGGTTTTTAAGATGTTTTAATCAGTACCTGAACAATGAGACTTATTGGAAACTTTCACAGCTTTTATTGCCTGAATTGGGTTAATCATCCTGAAACTCACTACTGTTTCAAGATTTCCATCAATGTCTTCAGATTTCCATTGCTGTTTCAAGATTTCCATAGATTTGCAATAGTAGTGCCTGCAATTGAGTTAAATAGCTCATTTTAGATGTATACAGCAAATGTTAGTTTTATACACACTAAAAACGCAACAGATAAGTATGTCATGAACTGAAATTTTATTGTAAATTAAATCTGCTTGAACTTGATTGTGCATGCTATCAGGCTGCATAGGAAGAAGCCTTTTCCACTGAGGTGGCATCTACCGACTAAGATGAATGGCCATGGTAAAAGCATTTGAAAAGAATTTGATAGTTAAGTAAACTTATTTCAAACTATTAAGCTGCATATCTTAGCTCTCTTGATATTTCGCAAATTGATAGGTTATGAAAAAGTGTTTAGGAATATGAATAACAGTATGTACATGGTAAAAGCATAAAAAAAGAAGTTAAACTCACTTCAGAGGATATGCCGACTTGTGATGTCCCAAAGTACAAAGCTTGTTTCCTGAATTGACATAAACCATGCTAATGAGGATACACTATAAAAGGACTGCATAAGAATTGAAAACATTAGAAGCCAACATGGATATATGAGCTAATGAAGTAAGAGAGAAGGAAACAACCTTCCAGTAAATACATGACCCAATACACCAAGAGCTGAAGGTCATCGATTACCATGATTGCCATGAAACTCTTGTAGAAGATTTCTCGTATTCTAGCTTCTTCAGTCTAGTTATCCTTGATAGAATGATATAGAATTATCAACATAAAAAAATTTCTAAAGTGAAATTTGTACAATTCCAAGAGTTTAATTTTTGAAAACTCAAGCAAGCATAAGTAAGCTTAGTTAAATATCAATGTTTATGAAAAGAAAAATTAGTTTTATGCCAATTTTCTCTTGCAGGTTCTTCAAGTTTCAATCATGGTTAAATAATTATTGTAGCTTAACTTAAATAGTTGTACTATAATCCGATAGATTAGTTAGTTATCTGGTCCTGAAACACTTTACAATAATAAGATTCATACTTTCATACTAGTGCAATATATTCATTCTATCAACAAAACAGTAGAATTAGCAAAATTAACTATAAAATATTTAATATAGGAAAAACAAGTTGAGCTGCAGGCAACCTGATTCATTTCAATGGTCTGTATAGCATCCTCACTACCGAATATTATAGCATGGTTTTGATTTTCATGCTTCCCCTCCCCAAGCTTACTTCCTAGAAGCTTAATATAATGAACTTCCTGATAAGAGAAAGAAAGTGGTGAAGAACACAAGAAACAACAATATATAAGTTCAACCACATTATATATATAAATTTATTTTTGAATGTATTTCATGTTAATTATTGATTAACTCTACCATACAAACCCCTATCTTCTTTTCTTCTAGAACTGGTAAAGATAACTTGCAATCTTATACATAATAATAATAATAAATAGTAATTTTAAATGTTGCATCTAAAGATTAAAAACCTACCTCAAATCGGGTTTCTAAAGAGAATCGATTGATAATTCTTGATTGAATGGCGCTCTTGTTTATTGAGTGAACTCGAAATCGGACGCGTGTTCTTCTGTATTCTAAGGATGGATTAAAGCAGTGCCAGCTCTAGACATTGAGTTCCAAACTGCAATCGCCAACATCTCGAACCTAATACCCAAGTCTTCCTTGCCAAGTTGCCGCGAACCACCTCGTAAACCCAAATCACCCAAAGCGACTACCATCGTGGAATCGCTCTCGAACACAAACTGTGGAATCTATAGAAATTGATCGCTTAACTGTGGAATCTCGAATACGAACTGTGGAATCTATAGCAACTCGAGAAACCATTTTAGGGTTTTTTTTTGTTTTGAAGCAGGCGAATTATTTAGGGAAAAGAATGTGAGCGGCGAAAAAAAATTGGAAAGGAGGGATGTAACACGTGAGCAACAGATAACCTAAATAATATTGCATCGCCTCTGCTAGGTAACCGATGCAAAAATTATTATTTTAGACGTAGTTGCATCGGTTGACTTTAAAACCGATGCGACTAAAACTATTTGCATCGACGTATTTGCAACGGTTGTTGGTGACAACTAATGCAAATTTGATTTTTTTATTACCTATTGCTTTCCACGTACCAGTTGCATCGGTTATTAAGACAGAACTGATGCAAATAGTTCTATTTGCATCAGTTTTTACTTCAACCGATTCAAATGAGGCGATGCAAATGGCCTGTTTTGTAGTAGTGATACTTGCTGCTAATACTGAAGGTGATTCCAAATGGATGTAATTGAAGTAGTATCTTCGATTTTTTCATGTACTGAACAACTTGTATGGACGAATGATGGAATTGCATTGTTTACTAGAGGGATGTTTTAGCATTCTAAGTGGGATTTGCTATATAAAATATAAAACATAGCCTCAAGCCTCACAACCCGGTAATTACTAAGATTAAGGGAGAGAAGCAGGGCTATGCGGATCGCAACCATTAGGAATTATCATCACCCTTCTAGATATATATTTATGTATTTGGTTGTGCATGAGAGCTCTCGAGGAAAAGGTTGCAAAGCAACCGAGGCGATGACATATTCGGTACTATCCAGGAAGGGGTAGGTCAGTTCTGTGTTGGCAGGGGTGCAATAAGTTATTGTTAACCTCGGTACATTTTTCTAGAGGTGTACTATGACAGGTGGTACCCAGTGCCTTATTATAGTTGGAAATCATTCCCCAATACGTGCCTTTATGGACTTAGTTGTATATCTATTATTCTGGAATTTAATTAATGTAACAATTTCGGCTATTTCCATATTTATTTTAAATCCTAGACATTATTATAATTTCATAAGATTTCCTATAAATGGTTTGGTTATCGTAAGGTAAAAACCCGTCCGCGTTTATGTGTGATCTGATCTTACAAAATACCCTTATTTTGAATGATTTTATAAGATTAAAATCCATATGATGTGTGTTTCTCACGCTGGTTTACCAGACTAATCCAGACGTTGTTTTCTTATACTGTTTGGGTCAGACCGAGCACATTCAAATTAGTTATAGATGCTTTGGAGCTTCAGAAGATGAGCTAGATGCCTCAAAGGCATATTCACGTATATTTTATTTCTGCTGCATTGATTGTTTAATATTTATCAGTGATTGTGAGGACAAGTTGTTATAACTGTCCAGGCTTATGATTGGCTAGTTAACTCTGATTGGTTTATGCATGTTACCTTTCTCTTTTATGAATATCTGTTGTATATTATATGTTACTCGTCATGATGTGAGTTTCTATTATATCCTTTCTTTCTTTTCCCCCAACAATCTGTCTTTTCGGCACTTAGATGCTCAACGTATGAATATCGTGGATGTATTAGTGTCAACTTTTGAGGGTCGAAAAGGCAGGTTGTTACAAGTGGTATCAGTGCTTAGGTTGGGCGAACACCTAGGCTTTGGTGGGGTAGATAATTAGAGATAGGGTTAGTAATACCCTAGAATGAGTTTGTGTGTGTATGTGTATGAGCGTGTATTTGTTAGTGCTAGAAAATGTTTATATTGTGTTGATTTATCGGTTGAGTGGTTTATGAATTTTGGTCGATACATAAGGTACAACTATATCGATAGGGGTTTCTAAACACTTATATAAGGAAAACCGATACAGTATTGTTTTAAAAATGGGTAAATGAAATAATTTTACCTTGATTATATTCTTATATATAAACAATGATTTTTCTAGATTGATATAGTTATTTATATGTGATTGGTTGTTAAGAGATGATAATATTCAATTATCATCAGTTATTGTTTGACTAGTTGTGCTCAGCTAGTTTATGAGCATTATCTATTGTTCATTGATTGATTATTGTGCTTAGCTAATCTATGGGCATATATTGTCTGGTTAAGTAAAAAAAGAACACCTCATGAATTCAATTTCACGATTTGACTATAAGGCGTTCGGTGATAAGGTTGGTTTAAAATTTAATCTTATAAAGTTGTTTATTATAATATAAATAAAGATTTTCATTTGTGAAATGATTTTTATATAAAAAAGTGAAATTATATAAATATGGTTTATAAATGAAATGAGATTTAAACTGAGAATTTAAGAACTTAAATCCTGGTGTTTTTGGAAATTAGTTTTCAAAGTTTTAGAGAAAATGATAATAGTATTATTTAAAATTATTTCTATATAAAAATAATTTTTAAGGATTTTAAAGGTGATAAGAAAGAATCGAAATCACTGTTGTCGCTAGAAAAAATCTTGTGATGATTGCAGCATGATCGGCGTTCATTTTAGATTTTCTAAGTGGAGAATGCTACCATTGTAGTTTTGCTTCGTAGTTGTTTTGGTAAAACAATTTTTTTTAAATTCCAAAGGTATGATCTGATATACAAAAGGATATATGTAATTATTATTATTTCAAAAAGTGTTGAAATAAAAACCGGGTGTTTAATTCTTAAGTTTTTAGTTAAGTTATTATGTGGATTCATGTATCTTATGCATTATGATAGTTTGGTTTGTGCATCTCATTATGATGTGTTGTTTTGGTCATTTTCATTTGTTAAAATAAAATGAAATTTTCAGCGATTTTGGACATTCAAAAACTTTCGAATTGATATAGAAATTTGAAGCTAAGTGTTTTGTAAAATTATAAGAAAATAAGTATTTGTAACTTATAAATTTGAGAAGGTAGCAAATTAAACAAGTTTTAAATCCATGGAACATCTTAGTTAAGTAAACCAAAGCTGATATTGTATATATATTCTTAGAATGTAGTGTAGTATTATACGAATATAAACTTAAGTTCTAAAAAGTGATTGATAAACATAATTTGTGTTTTATAAGATGTTTATGAACTTAAGAAAAGTTTTATGAAATGGTTCATAAATGATTTTAGTATTAAAGAAAATATACTATAAGTAAAAATAAATGTGACTTAAAACAAAAAGTAATTGGTATAATTAATAAACCAATGGAATAAATACGTAAGCTGTACGTAGATCATTTTATTCGCATAACTGTTCTTGACCCAAATTCATTTACATGATTTCGAGATGATTTACACCGATTCGAACAAAGATTTTTAACTCAATTCTTGATGGCGAACACTTGACATGGATTTTTGATAAGATTATGAAGTTTCTTATTATAGTATGTGGCTATGCAAGGAGAACGAAGGTTCCTAATCAAGGAACCCGATCGGAGTTTGCACTAGGGAAGTTGAATGAGCGATGCTGGTTCGGAAGTGAAATTTGTGTGATCGAGCTAGTGATCGGATTTGGTATTGCGTACGGATGGTATATGTACATCGTACGGGCTTTGATGTAATTTATTATTTTGAGTTTACAAATGCAAGTTATATAGTTTGATGGTAGTTGTAATTGAGATACAAGTATATGGAAGCAAATGCTAGCTTGCTGCTTTTGGTTTCATGAGTAGAATTTGTTTGCTCAGCAAATAGGTTCATGTTTATTGCTTAACGGGTCTGTTTTCTTTGTTAATGATGATTTTATGCCCTAGATAGGAGAAGCCACTTTTGTGCATTTGTTTTCTTTTGTTGATTTTAGGCTAGTTGTGGGGAGTTGTAGTTTTTTCGATCGATTCGCACAAAGGAGGTGCCGCCAAAATTTTCTATAACAGATGAGATTCTAAAAGTTTAATAACTCATTTTAGTAAATTAGTGTTTAAAGCTTAAAAGTGAGAGGACAGTTTTCTTTCAATGAGAATTTCGGGGACGAAATTCATTTAAGGGAGAAAGAGTGTAACTACCCGAAATTTTTAAGGTTTTGAATAGGAATATTTAATTTTTTATATGAATATTTAGATTTGAATTGAATTGAATAAATAAAAAGAAAATCAATTTTTAATACAACGACTCTATTTTTATTGTAATATTTTTAATTCAATTTATCTGATTTCTCCATAATTTTTAATTTTAAAAATATTTACATTATCGTTTGAAGATTTTTCAACAAACGATAGTTTTTTTAATTTACAAAATAACGTAATCAGTGTTTATTATTATTGTTTTGAGATTGTATCGCATTATCTCGTGCGAGCTTCTTTTTGTTTTGTAATTCGTTGCCCATAAGTGAACAAATTGTTGTATAGTGAGATACCCAAAAGTGAATAATAAACCAAACATCACCTAAGACAATTCAACACACTTTGAAATATTCTTTTATCTTTCTACTTTAATTTTCAAAGCTTCCAGTAAAAGAAAATAATGTCCACCTCTTTAAAAATTCAAAATCAAGTGATTTACTAATCTAAATATTTTCAAACAAGGAACCTTATGTCCATAGCGACTAGGTCGACAATTCTATATGTTTTTGAAGAAGCTCGGTTAGGTTTTTGATGCAGCACTTACCGTATTGAATCGATGCCGACTTACCCAAGGTCGAAGACGACCTAACTCTGCCGACCTACCCTCTGCCGACCTACCCCTTCCCATTGCCGACCTACGACTTATCACCTCCGACCCAATAGCCTCCGACCTAAATCCCACTCCCATTGCCGAGCTAAGCTCCACTCCAATTGCCGACCTAACTCAAAGTGACGACCTAACAGACTTCGACTCATCAACTGCCGACCTAGCTACTTCTCCCCAACCTTGCCCTAACTCGCGAACGAGTTATCGACGCTCCGGCCTAATCACCTTGTTACCCATCTCCGACCCAAGCCTGAGACGATGTAGATTCTCTTCCAATCTAACCCTATGTCGCTGCCGACTTCCAATAGCTCGCGAA
The DNA here is from genome assembly GCA_030737815.1 of Allium fistulosum. Lineage (NCBI taxonomy): Eukaryota > Viridiplantae > Streptophyta > Magnoliopsida > Asparagales > Amaryllidaceae > Allium > Allium fistulosum. The sequence goes on along the minus strand of CM060902.1, from coordinate 1,474,041,597 downwards.
CGACTTTCGTCGATTTCATCTAAGTCGCGAATGAAGAAACAAGGAGGAAGGTCAACGACCTTAGCTTAAGTCGGTGATGATCTTATAAGTCGCGTGAATATTTTTTAAGTCGGAACCGACCTAAAGACTTGTAATATTTTAAACTTTTTCTGAACTGTTGTAAATAGCAGGCGACTTATGTTAAGTCGGAGATGTGATAAGTCGGTTGTCGACTTATGACTTGTATTTTTCTGTGTTGGTGTGTTGTAGCCTATAAATAGGTAGTTGAAGTCATTTGTAAAGGTTGTTGAAAATTGAATAAAAATTCTCTTTTGTTAGCTTGTTGCTTACAATTTCAATTGGTAGTCGAGTGTATCTCCTATCTCCACTAACGTCATTCGAGTGCGCTCGGATCATCGTTTGTTGAAGCCGATTCACGGTATCTTGTGCGCAAGATCAACGTCGAAGAATCGTAGATCTCTTTCCCGGTATCTTCGGATCAACGAGTCAGAGATAGCTAGAGTTCGGTATCTTCGGATCAACGAATTCGGGCATTTCAGTATCCATCAATACACAGATTGCTATTTTCATCGATTGAAGATCGTTTTGAATTATCCGCTGCGTCAGTTTGGTATCAGAGCTTGTTTTAGCCAATCATAGCTAAATCGAGTCTTGGAGCCGAGAATTTGAAGTGTTGAAGTTGTGTTCATCGTGTTCATCATATTTTTGCAACAAAGTTGGAGTTTCGATCCATTTCATTTTGGATCAAAGTTCGAAAGGTGTTTGAAACTTGAAGTGTGAATTTGTTGAAGTGTTTGTGAAGTATTCAATCATGCCGCCAAGACGAGTTCAACGTCATCGCAATATCAATGCTTTGTACGGAAGAGAAGAGGCCGACGAAATGGAGCAACGAATCAACGAGAATTTCAATGAAAAGCTTACGGAAGGGATTGGTCGATTAGAAAGGATGATGTTGGAAATGAGTCAAAATCAGAGAAGAGTGTCACCTGAATCGAGCCATGGAAGAAGTAGGATTTCACCACATTCTAATCGGGAGAGAAGTGTTGATAGTGATCATAGAAGCGTGGATCGAGATTGTGATAGAAATATTGAAGATCGAAATCGTGATAGAAATGTAAATGATCGTGATCGTAGGAATGTTGGTGGAAGACGTGATGGTGGTAGAGATGTTGGTGGTCAGGATCGACATCGATATACATCGGATGGTGAAGAAGAGTATGATGGTGGTAGTGTTCATGGACGAGGACGTGGACGAGGAAGGAATCAGTCAGAATACGATCACAAGTGGGAATCTGGGATGAAGACAGAAATTCCAGAATTCAAAGGTGGTATGCAGGCTGAGGAGTTTTTGGATTGGATGGCTAATGTTGAAGAAATTTTTGATTTCAAAGAAGTTCCAGAACGTCGTAGAGTGAAGTTGGTTGCTACAAGGTTGAGGGGTAGAGCTTTGGCATGGTGGCAGCAAACTAAACTTACACGTGAACGAATGGGGAAGTCAAAAATTGAATCTTGGGAGAAGATGAAGAAATTGATGAAAGCAACGTTCTTACCTTACAATTATCAATCTCTGATGTATCAACGTTTGCAGAACTTGAGGCAGGGCACAAAGACTGTTAATGATTACGCGGATGAGTTTTACCAGCTTATTGCGAGGAATGACATTATGGAAACGGAAGAGCAGCTGACATCTAGATTCATTGGGGGATTGAGAATGCAGATTCAGGATATGGTTAATATGTTCGATCCAAGATCTGTGGCGGAAGCACATCAGAAAGCGTTGGCTTGGGAGAAGCAGGGACGACGAGGAGGTGGTGTGTTTACGAATTCCAATAATCAAGTGAAGGGTGTTGGTGGAAGTTCTAATGTTTCTAAACCTGTCAGTAAACCAGTGGTGAAGGAGGTTGAGAAGGCGAAGGTTAACAACAGTTTCAAATGTTACAATTGTCAGGAGATGGGTCATAAAAGCAATGAGTGTCCAAAGCCAAAGAAGAGAGCAATGATTGCTGAGGTTGAGGATGGGGATGAAGAAGCTGAATGTTTTAATTCTTTACCAGTTGAGGAGGAAGATTTACTGTCGGGAGATGACGGGTATGCATTGATGATGAGGAGAAGTTGTTTAACACCGAAGCAAGAGGAGGAAAGTAGTTGGTTGAGGAACAATATCTTTCAATCTACATGCACTATTCTGGGAAGAGTTTGTAAATTTGTTATTGATGCTGGGAGTTGCGATAATATTATCTCTACAGAAGCAGTGAAGAAGTTGGAGTTGAAAACTGAGAAACATCCTAAACCGTACAAGTTAGCTTGGTTGAGGAAGGGTGGTGAAGTGAAAGTTGGACGTCGAGCTTGTGTGAAGTTTTCAATTGGGCAGAAATACAAAGATGAAATCTGGTGTGACGTCGTAGATATGGACGTTTGTCATTTGTTGCTGGGGAGACCGTGGCAGTTTGATAGAGCGGTACAACATGATGGACGGACCAACAGTTACAGTTTCATGTTCGAAGGTACAAAGATTACTCTGGTTCCGAAGAAACGCCAACAGGAAGAAAACAAAGTGGAGGAAATCGAAGAGCTGAAAACTTTATTGACTTTGAAGGAGTTTGTTAAAGAAGTTGAAGAAGAGCCGGAAGTATTCTTGTTAATTGGACGAGAAAGCAGTGAAGAGATTGAAATTCCAGAAGAAGTTAAACCAGTTCTGAAAGAATTTGACGATGTATTTCCAGATGAGTTACCAACGGAGTTGCCACCGTTGAGGGATATACAACATCAGATAGATCTTGTTCCCGGTGCTGTATTGCCACACAGACCACATTATCGAATGAGTCCGAAGGAACATGAAGAATTGCGGAGGCAGGTAGAGGAATTGCTTGAACAGGGGCGTGTGCAGGAGAGTCTGAGTCCTTGTGCTGTACCAGCTTTATTGGTACCCAAGAAGGATGGGACATGGAGAATGTGCACTGACAGTCGAGCATTGAATAAGATTACTGTGAGATATAGATTTCCAATGCCGAGGTTGGATGACTTGTTGGATCAAATAAGTGGAGCTACTATCTTTTCGAAGATTGATTTGAAGAGTGGATATCATCAAATTCGTATCAGACCAGGAGATGAGTGGAAGACTGCTTTTAAAACCAGAGAGGGTCTATACGAATGGTTGGTCATGCCATTTGGTTTATCCAATGCACCAAGTACTTTTATGAGGGTGATGAATCAGATTTTTCGACCGTTCATTGGGAAATTTGTGGTGGTGTATTTCGATGATATTCTAATTTACAGTGGGAGTCCAGAGGAACATTTGAATCATCTTAGAGAAGTGCTGATGGTATTGCGACAAGAACAATTCTATGCTGCAATGAAGAAATGCGTGTTCATGACACATAGTGTTTTATTTTTGGGGTATGTTGTTTCAGAGAAAGGAATACAAGTTGACCAAAGTAAAGTTGAGGCGATCAGAAATTGGCCGCAGCCCAAGACGATAACGGAAGTTCGTAGTTTTCATGGGTTGGCTTCATTTTATCGAAGGTTTATCCCACACTTTAGTAGTGTGATGGCGCCTGTTACAGATTGTATGAAAGGCAAACAGTTTTCATGGTCAGAGGAAGCAGGGATTGCTTTTGGAAAAATCAAGGAATTGCTGACATCTGCACCAATTCTAGTGCTACCTGATTTTCAGTTGGTGTTTGAACTACATACTGATGCATCCAAGGTTGGGATTGGAGGGGTGTTGAGTCATAAGGGGCGTCCTATTGCATATTTCAGTGAGAAGTTGTCCGGAGCGAAGATGCGATACAGTACATATGATGTGGAGTTTTATGCTGTTGTACAATCTATTAAACACTGGAGACACTATCTATTTCAGAAGGAGTTCGTTCTTTACACTGATCATGAAGCATTGAAGCATTTGCAAGGGCAAGACAAGATTTCAGCGAGACATGCATCGTGGATTGCTTATTTACAGCAGTTTACTTTTGTCGTTAAGCACAAGTCAGGGGTAACCAATCATGTGGCTGATGCTTTGAGCAGGAGGAGTCATTTGTTGACGACAATGAAAGTTGAAGTGACAGGGTTTGAATTATTGCCAGAATTGATTGAAGAAGATCCTTACTTTGTGAAATTTGTTGAAAAGGTAAAGGAAGGAAATACAGATGAATTTGTGTTGGTGGATGGTTTTCTGTTTAAAGGAAATCGCCTGTGCATTCCAGACTGTAGCTTGAGAATGAAGATTGTTAAAGAACTACATGAAGAAGGCCATGTGGGTAGAGATCGTACCTTACAGTTGATTTCACAATCCTACTTTTGGCCATCGATGAGGAAAGAGGTGGAAAGGTTTGTGGAGCGTTGTCATATTTGTCAGGTTTCGAAAGGAACTGCGACTAATGCGGGTTTATATATGCCATTACCTGTACCAGTTAAACCATGGGTTGATGTGAGTATGGACTTTGTGTTGGGATTGCCGAGAACGCAGCGTGGTAATGATTCCATTTATGTGGTGGTTGACAGGTTCTCGAAAATGGCACACTTTATTGCTTGTAAGAAAACGGCAGATGCTGTTCATGTTGCTCAGTTGTTTTTCAAGGAGATCTATCGACTTCATGGATTGCCAGAATCTATTGTGTCAGATAGAGATACTCGATTTCTGAGTCACTTTTGGTTGAGTTTGTGGAAAATGGTGGGAACAAAGCTGAAGTTCAGTAGTGCTTATCATCCGCAAACTGATGGACAAACGGAGGTGGTTAATCGATCGTTGGGAAACTTGTTGAGGTGTCTTGTTCAAGATAACCTAAAGAGTTGGGATGTGAAGTTATGTCAGGCAGAATTTGCCCATAATCATGCTGTGAATCGAAGTACGGGGTTCAGTCCATTCCAGATTGTTTATTCGAGCTTACCGAAGGGACCGTTGGGTTTAACGGTAATACCACAATCAATGAAGACAGTTAAGAAAGCTGCTGATTTTGTTGAAGGGTTGACGGAATGCCATAGAATCGTTCAGGAACGATTGGAAAAGACAAATGAGAAGTATAAACAAATAGCGGATAAGAAACGAAGAAGTGTAGTCTTCAAAGAAGGTGATTTTGTTTACGCAGTATTGACGAAAGATCGTTTTCCAGTTGGGGCTTACAACAAGTTGAAAGCACGAAAGATTGGACCAGTAGAAATCTTGAAGAAAATCAATGACAATGCTTATCAGTTAAAGTTGCCAGATCATATTCACACTGCAGACGTTTTCAACGTTAAACATTTGGTTCCATACTATGGGGAGGAATTTGTCGACGGTGACAAGGGTGTGAATTCGAGGACGAATTCCTTCCAACAAGGGGAGGATGATGCAGCACTTACCGTATTGAATCGATGCCGACTTACCCAAGGTCGAAGACGACCTAACTCTGCCGACCTACCCTCTGCCGACCTACCCCTTCCCATTGCCGACCTACGACTTATCACCTCCGACCCAATAGCCTCCGACCTAAATCCCACTCCCATTGCCGAGCTAAGCTCCACTCCAATTGCCGACCTAACTCAAAGTGACGACCTAACAGACTTCGACTCATCAACTGCCGACCTAGCTACTTCTCCCCAACCTTGCCCTAACTCGCGAACGAGTTATCGACGCTCCGGCCTAATCACCTTGTTACCCATCTCCGACCCAAGCCTGAGACGATGTAGATTCTCTTCCAATCTAACCCTATGTCGCTGCCGACTTCCAATAGCTCGCGAACGACTTTCGTCGATTTCATCTAAGTCGCGAATGAAGAAACAAGGAGGAAGGTCAACGACCTTAGCTTAAGTCGGTGATGATCTTATAAGTCGCGTGAATATTTTTTAAGTCGGAACCGACCTAAAGACTTGTAATATTTTAAACTTTTTCTGAACTGTTGTAAATAGCAGGCGACTTATGTTAAGTCGGAGATGTGATAAGTCGGTTGCCGACTTATGACTTGTATTTTTCTGTGTTGGTGTGTTGTAGCCTATAAATAGGTAGTTGAAGTCATTTGTAAAGGTTGTTGAAAATTGAATAAAAATTCTCTTTTGTTAGCTTGTTGCTTACAATTTCAATTGGTAGTCGAGTGTATCTCCTATCTCCACTAACGTCATTCGAGTGCGCTCGGATCATCGTTTGTTGAAGCCGATTCACGGTATCTTGTGCGCAAGATCAACGTCGAAGAATCGTAGATCTCTTTCCCGGTATCTTCGGATCAACGAGTCAGAGATAGCTAGAGTTCGGTATCTTCGGATCAACGAATTCGGGCATTTCAGTATCCATCAATACACAGATTGCTATTTTCATCGATTGAAGATCGTTTTGAATTATCCGCTGCGTCAGTTTTGGGGTGACCGACTTCTTAGACAGTAAATAGGCAAAGCTAGGGTTAGATTTTGGGGTGATGTAGACATCGATTGGCAAAATGAAGAATAGATTTGAGTTTGTCATGAGGAGGAGCATCTACGGCGAAGAAATGGTGAAGGTCGATCAAGGTTTCAGGGAGGGCTACTTTCGCTTGTAGCAGGTCGAGGGGTGTGGAATCGCATTTCCATTGGGGTGGCCGATGAGGAAGTAGCAGTGTCCATTTGGTCAAGCTCGAGAATAGAGGTTGGGTGGTGATGTCGGTTCGTTTAATTGTCGACCTGGTGTTGTGTCAGGTGCACGACAACGTGCACAGGTGGTTTGAATTGGGGATTTGAGGGAAGGTGACGAGTGAGGAAGGAGTTAAAGGGTAATTAACTTTAAACAAGTAATTTATGTTAATTAATTAAATTATTTAAATTGAAATCTTATAAAATGTACAACTCTTCCATACGAGGTCTAATTGAGACGTAGTCTTTTGCATTACGCTTGAAATAAACGATAGCTACATGCTAGAACTGGTTTCGTCAAGTTTGGAGCTAGTGAAAAATTTATTTGATTTTAGATCAAATTGAAATGCTTAAGCGTCAACAGGAATTACTGTGAGTTATCTCACCTCTGAATGATTACTATAATGATATATAGTAGAGATAAATTATTATTTTCATGTTTGAATGATTGTTGGTTTGGGTTGGTTGATTATCCGCTTTAAAAAGCGAATGACATATAAAACAGAGAATTTTATAGGGAAATTCAGATTTCTCGCCATTGTGATTTTTAAATTCCAATTATATACCCGTTGATTTTAATTCCAGCTGTATACTTATATTATAAATCGTTGAACGTCAAAGTTGGTAGTTTGGCCACATTTGACGTGACATTGATATTTGTTAAAAGTTGAAACTTTTTAGTAATAAAGGTAGTAATAGTATTGGTTAAGTGCTATAGTCGCTATTGGTCTCATTATAGTATTTTGAAATACTATTAATTGCTGTTTTGATATGAAAATGGTTTGAATAGGGAAATTATTTTCAATCCGACTTTCTGGATTTTCCATGATTTTTTTATTCGAACTAGTGTTTTTATAATTTTCTATTTTACTATAACCTTTTTGAAATGTTTTAAAAGTATTTTGGAAAGTAATTACTTTACAAAAAAAGTTAATATAATAATGGATGTTTATTTTAAAGAAAAAAGGGAATTTATCTTTTGAAATAAAGTGATTTTGTTTTTAAAAGAAGATAGAGATATTTTGGAATAAATACTTGTGAATCATTTTATATAAAATGTTGTAATAAAAGAATAGATTTATAAATGGTGTTTTATAAATAAAAGAGAGATTCATAAGCGGTATTTTATAAATAAAAGAATAAATTTATATATGATATTTTATAAAAGAGAAAATATTATCATTGTGATAAATAAGAGTAATAAATCACAGTTGTGAATCTATTGTAATATATGGAATGGTCAAGTTATGGAAATTATATGAGTTTTATAATTATATTTAGAGTTTTGTTTTATATTTGGAGTTTTGTTTTATAAAGGAGTATTATAAATAGTATAAAGGATGATTATAACGGAGTTTATTAAATAAATTTGGAGATTTATAAAAGGAGGTTTATAATTATGCTTAGATATTTATAAAGGGTATTTTATAATTTATAAATGATATTTTATAAAAGGAGTTGTAAATATAAGGAGTTTTATAAAGGAAATTTATAAAAAGGGATTTATAAAAAGACCGAGAACCGATTTTCATAAATGATCATTTTAAATTACGGTGGTATGGAAAATATTCTTTTTATACTTAGCACTAAATTCCGAGGTATGGAAACCCATCTCTGTCTTGGGAATTAATAATGTGTCGAGGCAACGATAGTTTTCTAACTTGTTTGATTTCATTGTTAATTGAGGGGTAATACTGTTTGAAATCAGGGAGTGATGATAAGTATATTTGGTCTAATTTCCATACGACCCGTTTACTTACACCAAAAGTGTTTGGGTTTATTTTTATCAATGTTTAAGTTACATTGTTTTAACCCATATAAGTATGGTTTTGAAAATAAAATCTTTCTTAAGATTTGTGAATATACTTATACCATTGAGATTAGTATACGGTTACATTTTCTAAATATTGGAAATGTAGCGTTTTGTGAATATACTTATATTGTTGATATAAGTATGTGAGAAAGTTTCTAAGTTTGAAAGTGAAATGTTTTGTGAGTATACTTACACAGCTCAGATAAGTATATCGATATTTACAAGTATTGAAAAGAGTAGAGAAGGTTTGTGAGTATATCTTTGTAAAAGTATTTTAATACAAATGTTTGAAAAGTGGTTTTAATTAATGAAATGATTAATTAAAGAGGCTTAGCATTTGCTTTGTGCTTAACCATGCTTGTTTAAATCTCTGGTTAAACTGTTTGTCTATTTGATTTTTAAATACCCAACTACCCAATCTTAGCCAGTTTTAAAACTATCGTTGTCGGTTCGAAGAGATCAGGATCAGATATATTATCCGAAAAACACTTTGAATCAGCATAAGCGTTCGAATTGAAGACAACCTGAAGATGATCGAAGATGAAGATCTTTGAAGTGCAAGGGCTACTTGTTACTGATCCTAAGTGTGATTCCAAATAGATGTTATAGAAGTAGCGCCTTCGGTTAATTCATATCCTGAACAACTTGTATTGACGAATGCTGGCATTGCGTTGTTGCTCCGATGGCAATGTTAATATTCCAAGTGGGACTTGCTATGAAAGGTAAAACGTAGCCTCAAGACTCACAATCCGGTAATGACTAAAATCAGGGAAGATGCAGCAAAGCTATGGGGGTCGCACCCATTAGAGTCGTCATCACCCTTCTAGATATATATTCATAGATTTGGTTGTGCACGAGAGTTCTCGAGGAAAAGGTTGCAATGCAACTGGGGTGATGACATATTCGGTACTATCCAGGAAGCGGTAGGCCGGTTCTGTGTTGGCAGGGGTGCAAAATGTTCTTGTTGATCTCGGTATATTTTTCTTGAGGTGTACTATGGCAGGTGGTACCCCGGTGCCTTGTCATTGGTGGAATCCATTCTCTAATACGTGTCTTTATTGATTTAGTTGTATACCTATTATGTTGGAATTTAATTGATGTAACAATTTTGGCTATGATTCCTTATTTATTTTAAACCCTAGACATTATTATAATATTACAAGATTTTCTATAAATGGTTTGGTTATCGTAAGGTAAAAACTCGTCCATGTTTATGTGCGACGTGGTCTTACAAGATACCCTTATTTTGAAAGATTCTATAACATTAAAATACATATGATGTATTTCTCACGCTAGTTTACCAGACCGATCCGGGCATTATTTTCTTATAATACTCGGGTCAGACCAAGAATTATTTTAGATTAGTTATAGATGCTTTGGAGTTTCAAGATACGGGTTGTATGCTTCAAAGACGTTTTCACGTATATTTTATTTCCACCGCATTGGTTATTTAGTATTTATCATCGATTGTGAGGACAAATTGTTATAATTGTCCAGACTGATGATTGAATAGTTAATTCTGATTGATGTATATATATTACACTTTTCTTTTATAAAGATCTGTTGTATATTATATGTTACTCGTCACGATATGAGATTCTATACCATTCTTTCTTTCTTTTAACCCAACAATCTGTCTTTCCAGCACTCGGATGCTCGGTACGTGAATACTGTAGATGTATTAGTGTCTACTTTTGAGGGTCAAAAAGGAAAGTTGTTACAAACCAACTCAAAGCTACGATCTTTCCATTCAAGCTCTGTTGTTGCTTCTTCGTGGTCGGAGCAGTTGCATTTCTTAAGGCATTAATCTGCTCCAGTTTAGCCTCGATGCCCCGTGCATTGACAATAAATCCTAAAACTTTCCCGATGCTACTTCAAAAGAACATTTTAATGGATTTAGCTTCATTCCATATTTCCATAAAACTTCAAACATTTCTACAAGGTTGTATATATTGTTCCATGGTACTCGTGATTTCATAAGCATGTCGTTTACGTATACTTCCATTGTGCGCTCGATTTGATTCTTGTACATAGAATTTACCAATCTTTGGTATGTGGCTCCAGCGTTCTTTAAACTGAACGGCATTACTCGGTAGCAATATAATCCCAAATCCATTATAAAGCTAGTATTCTCATGATTTGGTAAATGCATCAGAATCTGATTATAACCCGAATAAGAGTCCAGAAAGGAAAGCAACTATCCCGCAGTTTCGTCCACTGGGTGGCTAATCATGGGAAAAAGAAAGCTATCTTTCGGGGCATGCCTTAACCAAATCTGAGTAACGATACATGTTCGCCATTTCCCGTTTGACTTCTTAATCAACATGGGATTGGATAAACAATTGGGGTATAAATCATCGCAAATAAAGCCATTCGCCAATAGCTTATCCACTTCTTCCTTCAACGCAGCCTATTACTTTGGACCCAGACTATGCCTTTTCTGTTTTACTGGTATGAACTTTGGGTCAATATTTAGTGCGTGACACACTATCTCCGACGATATCCTACACATATCCTAATGTGTCCAGGCAAATACATCCGAGTTTGCTTGGAGGAAATTCACCAATTCATTTATTAAGTTAGCGTTGAGCTAAGACCCAATATTCAGGACCCAAGTAGGATCATCCATGTAATTGGAACATTCACTGTCAGCTCTACCGGTGCTGGTCACCATTCCCCCGACTGCTTCTTGGGATCCATAGCCTTGTTAAACCGGTTATGGTTATCGAGCCAGGGTCCTGGCTTTAATTGATATGCTTACGATTCTTGAATGTAGAGAGTTCTCTCTATATTTTGGCCTTTCTTACACTGCTTTGCTTCTCTTAGTTCTGCGATGTAGCATTCTCTTTCGGCACTCTGGTCACCTTTCACTACCCTTTTTCCGTAGGGAATTTCATCACTAAACTCTAATGCGCCAGTGCTATTCAAAAGTCAACAAGTGTCGGTCGGCCCAAGAAGGCATTATACGTTGAGTATTCGTCCATGATAACAAACTTTTGAATTTGGGTTATTCTGCAATCTCCTTCGCCTAGTTCCATAGTCAAATCGATCATTCCGATCGGCTATTTTGCTTTGCCGATAAATCCTTTAACCTTGGTTTTACAAGTTGTAACCTCCTTCAAGTTGAACTTCGTTTGTTCGAACTTTTCCCCGAACAGTATGTTCACCAAACTCCCAATGTCTAATAAGACTCGATGTACAGTTGCTCGTCCAATTCCAACTGGCACTACCATGGGGTCGAAAGTTGGTGCTTCAATTCCGTCTGTAACGACCCATATTTTGCGTATCGAAAGATCATAAAATATTATATTTTGTTCGTATAAAGTCGTATGATTCTACAATTTTGGGATATAACTCTTAGGGACATTCTGCATACATATGATATTTCCTAAATTTCTATGTGACCGTTTTGACCCTGAAAACCTTGTTTTGACTATAACTTTTGATAGGAATTGAATTAGGATCTCAAACTAGTTCCACCGCTTCAGGATAATGATTTCCCATTACGTAGATAATAGAAAAACGGACTTACGGTTAGGAAGTTATGGCTGTTTTAAGTTTTAATAGCTGTTGGCTAAGATTAATATGTAATTAATTAAGTCCATAAGTAGGCTGTGATGCCCCACCTCTATGCCCACGCTAGCCAAGGACATTACGGGGTAATGCCGTCAACTAGCCCGGATAATAAGGCCGTTGAGGAGCGACCATCCGTGTAATTGCTTTGTGCGAGCCTCGATATGTCAGATAATATAACATGCTTTTCATCTCAAGAGGAAATCCGACACATCGACACAAACTCAAAGCTACCACACGGTGGCTATAATATCTTCGAAAACAAATATAGAAATAAATATAACACAAATCAGTCACAGAAGTCCATATCTAAAAGGAGGAAACATATATGAATATTACACATAAAAATGTACATCAGAGTAGTGGTCAAACAAGATCCACATATCACAAAAGAATAGATACAAGTGCTAGACAAAAGAATAAGTATACAACAAGGAGTCTCTATCTCAAATGTATATTAACAAAAACTACAATGCTAAAGTAGTTAGCCAAAAGTCAGATAATAGTCCCAAATGAGGAGTCAAGCAGAAGCACCTGTAACATCTCGGTCTGACCCGAGTATTATTTAAGAAGAAAATAATAAACGGATCAGTCTAGCTATAAATATCAGATAAAATGAGATAGGATGAGAGATATGATCCAAAACGTATGATAACAAGGAAATGCCATACTATGTCAAGTATGCATCAAATAACAACAAAAATCATACAATAACTCAAATCATCTCAAAGCACCAAAAAGAATCACATTATTTAAATAATTCACCAAAATTCAAATATTGACAAAACATATCAATGCCAATCCACGAAGATAGGTGAAACACAAATTCTAGAAATCACAACTAGAAATCCAGAAAACACAAAAAAGGGTAAGGCCTATCACAAACGGGAGCATGAAAACTCACCAACACGTGTATCACAAACGGGTTGTTAACCCATGGTCGCTAACCATAGAGCCGGTGCCACGACGTAGTACATCGAACGCCCGAGGAACGTGAAACTCAATCAATCTAAAACATCGACGTAGTACAGCGTTATGCCCGATGAACTAAACTCAAATAATCAAGCACAACGACGTAGTACAACAAACGCCCGATGAACCTGAACACCAATAATTTGGAATAACGACGTAGTACAGCGAACGCCCGATGAACCAGAACATAAATAATACGAAACACGACGTAATACAACGTTACGCCCGATGAACCAAAATCAACAAAACCATAGGTCGCTAGCCTATAAAGGAATGAGACGAAGCTCAAAAGAACGGGGTATAGTCCCCCACGTGGACAAAGAGACATCGCACAATGCTAGTCTAAATCACAAAATGATCATCATCGATCATCAAGAAGTGTCGATTACACTAAGCTAGTAAATATAAGAGTTTAGCTTCATGTCCCATAACCACTTGCTTAACTCAAATATTTACGAACAAATTATAGATTCCCACTCGAAAACTGTCACAAGAGTTTCAATCGAACAAGTCCAAAAATTAACCGACGAAGTAAACGCAAGTGTTTCATACCACTTGTTTTGCTAAGCCGTTTAATTAGATTTTCTCATACGAATGAGGTAAATGTTTATATATACTAATAGATTTGGAAAACAGTTTTGAACACAAGCTTTTTATATTTAAAAGTAGAGTTGAAATCATCTTTGGAAAAGAGTTTGAATATTTACTACTAGTATAGAAAACCTTTATATTTAGAAGTGACAAATCACCAAATGATTGTAGAAACAATCAATCACAAAAATCCACATTCGAAGACGTGAATTAAATTCAAAGAAATCGATACCGAATCCATCAAAAATGAATATTCTCGAAAATCCCGATATAAAAGTCACCAAAGTCGATAATAAATTATAATCAACAATTCGGATAATCACGAATCGGTAAATTTGGAATTCTCTAGCAAAATTGGCAAATAGAGCCTAAACAGCAGATTCAAACGTCTGAAATCAAAGATTCAGATGTCTGAATCTGGAAAATTAAATGTTTTCCAGAACAGTTATTCAGACGTCTGAACCATAGATTTCAGAAGTCTGAAAATGGCTTTTTAAGCCTATTTTCTTTCTGGTTGCATTCGAGCCAATTCAGACGTCTAGAAGTTTGGATTCAGATGTCCGAATACTAGAGAATAAAAATTCCCAGTATAATATTCAGACGTCTGAACCCTGTATTTCAGACGTCTGAAACTGGAGTTCAGGGCATTCCCTGAACCTAGGCCAAAAAATGGCCAAATGATTATCGGAAGCGATCAGACGAGCAACGACGACTAAGGATTTACGCCAAGCGACAACCCAGTCTTAATGGCTCTTCGATATGCCTCGAATATCAATGTCCAAATATCCGTAATAGGATTTCCATAGATTTTGATTTCAAAACACCAAAAATTGGAATATACACCAAATCAATCCAAACCAAAATCAAATGCACATGAATAAGTGTTAGGAATTCATACCTAAAAATCGAAGATAATTATAGACTAAGATGTGAGATAAAAATCTCACCTTTAAACCCAAAACAAATGAAGAAGAAGCTATATATCAATGGCAAGAACAATCACTCTTCAATTCCAACCGAACAAGCTTGAATCTAAGCTTAAAAGAGAAATATTTCCTAAGTTAGGTTTAGGAAATTTCTGAAATTGAAAGGAGAATGAGTTGGAGAAGATGAAGAGGATGCTTACCAATAGTTTCTCTTTGAATTCGGAGCTAGAAGAAGGATTTGCAAATGAACTAGGGCTTGGAGTTTCTAATTTCCAATCTCTCCCACCATTGTTGATGAAGCTTGAATGTATTAGGAAATTATGAAGTAATGAAGAGGAGAGTGGGTGGAGTAATGATATAACCAGATTTGGGCAAGTGGGCTGAACCCAAACCCAAACCCAAACCCAAAGCCCTAAGTTAAAAATGTCAAAATTCCACTCAGCTCCAAACATATCGAAGTTTATACTCAAAAAAGTCGCAAATGCCATTTTGGACTCAATGGAAGTGGTCTCGAGTCCCAATTCGACTGTTTGCAAAAAGTAGCTTTTCGGACTAAAATCCCACGAACGATGAAATATTTAAATAAAATATTTAAATATAAATCGATAAATATGCGGGTTGTTACAGACTCCCCTCCTTAAAGAAATTGCGTCCTTGCAATCTTAAGAAATAACTAAAAAATAACAACCATAAAAGCATATCATCACAAAAGAAAGCTTGAAATAAGAAGTTCACCATAAAGAGCACGAAAGAGTAAGTCCGAACATGTTTGCTCGATGAATTCTCTAGATTCCCAAGAGAAATCCCTATGATTCGAGAACCATTGAACTCTCACAAGAAGAACATCTTTATTTCGAAGACGCTCAACCTCCGAAGCAATGATGCGAATAGGATGTTCCTCATAAGTCAAATCTGGTGAAACTTCAATTTCTTCAACAACACCGGGCTCAAGAATAAAAATCGGAATCCCTAAGGTATTTCCGTAGTAGAGAGATGTGGAAAACGTCATAAATAGCAAAAGATTGAGCCGGTAATAAAAAGGCGATAAGCCACGGAACAAATACATTCGGTGATGGGAAATCGACCAAAATATCGTGGTTCTAACTTGCCCGATCAACTGAAACGCACAACACCCATCATAGGTGAAACATGAATGAACACCAATAAGATCTGGACCTGAAACCAACTTCTCACCGGATTCAAGCCAACACAAAGAGAATCGGCATGGCCTTCCGTAGAGTGGCTCAAAAGGTACCATACCAATACAAGATTGGAAGCTATTATAGGAAGAAAACTCAACAAGAGAAATATGATCTTCCCAACTTCCACAAAAATCGAGAACACATGAACGAAAGAGATCTTCAAGAGTTGATTCACATGCTCGGTTTGTCCATCGGACAAAGATGATAAGCGATGCTAAAATTTTAAGCTTTGTTCATAAAGCTTTTGAAGACCTTACCAAAATCCACTAGTAAAATAATGGATCACGATTGCTAATAACAAAAGTAAGAACTCCATGAAATTTAACTTGACATAGAGTTTAGCTAAAAGAGGTATGGTCCAAAAGAGAAGGACGGGCCTCAAGGCTACACGAAACAAGAGATGAACATGAATTGGATTCACGACCTCGAATCTCACAAGTGGTTTAAAGTCTCGAGATCATTCCATTCAAATATCATCATAGAAACAACTGCTTGTTGCTTACAACTAAGGACATCGGCAATCTTGATCACCCTTTTCCGGGGTACAAAGAAGATCAAGATCATAAGATGCAAGGAACTCGAGCCAACATTAAGTTCCTTATAAGAAAATAAACATTTCAAAGATTTATGATCGGAGTGGAGAACAAATTTCTTCCCCAAAATAATGATGCCAAACTGTAAAAGCGAAAACAATAGCCGCGAGCACTAGATCATGAGTGGCATACCTAGTCTCGATCGGCTTTAATGATTTAGAAGCACAAGTGATAGCACGTTCTCTTTTGCAAGAGAATGGCATCCAAACCAATATGATTAGCATTGGTACAAAAGATAAAGTCTTGGTTCTCTTCGGGAATCACAAGAATAAGAGTATCGGAAAAGAGTTCTTTTAAATAATCTTCTTTCCCGAAAAGCTAAAACTTTCAAAATTACAATTATCTTTATGTAATAATCTTTTCAGAAAAATTTACATTTTACAAGTCAATTTACTGTGTCTGACTGTCTCATCATAGCGTTTAGGAAATTCCTATCGATAACGTTGATCAAGCGCATCGACCAGAATTCTTAAAGCACTCAATGGGCAATACAATCACAAAATCATCTTCTATATGATAAACATGTTTCTTAAAAAGTTTTAAGAATATTCTTTGCTCGTTTCAAGAACAAAATCTAATTATACTTATAAATAAATCTTATGAAAAAGATTTGCAAAAATTTTTAAATTGCTATTTTTATCCAAAGTCACTAAATACATGAATGGTCTCATCGAGATATTCGTAGAATACTCGATTCATAAAATGGATGAAATAAGCTGGACAAACTGAATGACATAATTAGTCATTCATAAGAATCATAACGAGTTTGGAATGCGGTAAGTAACTTCCGTAACTCTTAGCAAATAAAATCGGTGGCAAGGTCGAACTAAAAAGACCTTAACACTACTCAAAAGACTGCTTAGGTGATAATCCTAAGACAAGCTCAAAAATACCAGAAAATTCCACAAACTACCTGAATGAGAAAAATAACGCTTTCCTCATCAAGTGAGTTTAAAGAACTAAAATGATATCACCGAATTTGGAAATCAAAATCATTAAGAACAAAAGAAATCTGCTTAACAGATTGAAAATGTCGAAGATAAATAGTCCACACGGGACAAAGGATATGGCTTCATAATAATTAAGCCAATCCTTACAAAAGTCAATTTCGAAGCATAAGTAAAAATCGGCTCGGAAAGAAAAATCACATAAAATAATTTCAACATCAATAAAAAGCAAATTGAGTGTTGCGGATCCACCAATCTGGATTCGCAATCCTCAAGGAAGTCATCAAGCCCAGAAATGTTTAAAGAAAACGAATCACAAGTTCTTTTGATATAAAAATAATGAGATGAAACCCATTTCAAAAAGAACTCGAATAAGATAATCACAAAAGAAACATCGTCAAGGATAGAAGGAGAATTACCTTGACCAAGAGAAGTGTCACTAGGGGCTTGAACAACATTTAGCTCTCCCTCTCTCCTACTTTGGAGTATGGGACATGTAGATATAAGATGGCCCGAACTTTTGCAATAACGACAAAAAAATGGTTTCGGGCACTCATTTGCATAGTGGTCCGTAAAACCACAATTGTAGCATCGTCCACGACTAGAGGTAGGAGTCTTTGCTACGGAAGATTCTTGCTTCCCTTTCTTGTTGGGATTGGGATTGGGGCCTTTGAACTTAATAGGCCTTTTCATGTTGTTGTTGAAGTTTTTTTTAGCACCCACAACTTCAACATTACTCTCTTTATCGGCCTCTTCAAGACGAAGAGCGATATCAATAAGCTGATCGAAAGAAACTTCCAATTTCAGAAGTAATGGCTTCTTGAGATTCTTGTTCAAGCCATAAACAAATCTCTTATTTTTCTTCAATGGGGTATTAATGTATTCAACCCCGTATTTAGAAAGAGATTCGAAAGATGCGACGTAGTCCGTCACAGAAGATTCACCTTGAACAAGGTCGATAAAACGCCGGGCCAAAGTTACTTTTTCAGCCTCCAGCACAAATTTCAATTCGAATCTTTCCTGGAATTACTCCTAAGTGAGATCTGCTTCAACGATTTCAGAAATAAGAAGCTCATACCAATCCAATTCTCTTTCTTGGAGCATGCTAGAAGCCACTTGGACTCGAAGTGAATCAATAAGATCCATGCGGGAAAAGATGCGATCGCATTATCTAAGCCAAGCTTGGATTGCTATAACACTCTCAGATCCCCGGAATGGCCTTCCACCCAAATCGGTGTAATCTCTACACAAACGTGCAAAACCGGATCTAGGATGAGTAGGCTCTGGAATGGGTCCGATAGCTTGAGAATTCTTAACAAGATCTAGAAGCTGCTGGGCAGACATAAATACTCCCTCTTGAGTAGTAGCACTGGATTGACCGACCTTGGTACGGCTAGATCTAACCATTTTTCATCTTTAAGAAAGAAAGAAGAAGAAGAAAAAGTTATTCTCAGAATGAATATCAAACAATCATGATTGATAAAACAAGGAATCATAAAGAAAAATAGGATAGAACGGGTCCAATTGACTCGAATAAATTCCTAAAGCACGACTCCTAAGAAAGGCTTAGGACATGATCCTTGCTAAATTATTCTACATTGTTCCGAATTTTGACTCTGATACCATGCTGTGACGCCCCACCTCTATGCCCACGCTAGCCAAGGACACTATGGGTTAATGCCTTCCACTAGCCAAGAGAATAAGGCCGTTGAGGAGCGACCATCCGTGTAATTGCTTTGTGCGAGCCTCGATATGTCAGATAATATAACATGCTTTTCATCTCAAGAGGAAATCTTACACATCGACACAAACTCAAAGCTACCACACGGTGGCTATAATATCTTCGGAAACAAATATAGAAATAAATATAACACAAATCAGTCACAGAAATCCATATCTCAAAGGAGGAAACATATATGAATATTACACATAAAAGTGTACATCAAAGTAGTGGTCAAACAAGATCCACATATCACAAAAGAATAGATACAAGTGCTAGACAAAAGAATAAGTATACAACAAGGAGTCTCTATCTCAAATGTATATTAACAAAAACTACAATGCTAAAGTAGTTAGCCAAAAGTCAGATAATAGTCCCAAATGAGGAGTCAAACAGAATCACCTGTAACATCTCGGTCTGACCCGAGTATTATTTAAGAAGAAAATAATAAACGAATCAGTCTAGCTATAAATATCAGATAAAATGAGATAGGATGAGAGATATGACCCAAAACGTATGATAACAAGGAAATGCCATACTATGTCAAGTATGCATCAAATAACAACAAAAATCATACAATAACTCAAATCATCTCAAAGCACCAAAAAGAATCACATTATTTAAATAATTCACCAAAATACAAATATTGACAAAACATATCAATGCCAATCCACGAAGATAGGTGAAACACAAATTCTAGAAATCACAACCAGAAATCCAAAAATCACAAAAAGGGGGAAGGCCTATCACAAACGGGAGCATGAAAACTCACCAACACGTGTATCACAAACGGGAGCATGAAAACTCACCAACACGTGTATCACAAACGGGTTGTTAACCCATGGTCGCTAACCATAGAGCCGGTGCCACGACGTAGTACAGCGAACGCCCGAGGAACCTGAAACTCAATTAATCTAGAACATCGACGTAGTACAGTGTTACGCCCGATGAACTAAACTCAAATAATCAAGCACAACGACGTAGTACAACGAACGCCCGATGAACCTGAACACCAATAATTCGGAACAACGACGTAGTACAGCGAACGCCCGATGAACCAGAACACAAATAATACGGAACACGACGTAATACAGCGTTACACCCGATGAACCAAACTCAACAAAACCATTGGTCGCTAGCCTATAAAGGAATGAGACGAAGCTCAAAAGAACGGGGTATAGTCCCCCACGTGGACAAAGAGACATCGCACAATGCTAGTCTAAATCACAAAATGATCATCATCGATCATCAAGAAGTGTCGATTACACTAAGCTAGTAAATATAAGAGTTTAGCTTCATGTCCCATAACCACTTGCTTAACTCAAATATTTACGAACAAATTGTAGATTCCCACTCGAAAACTGTCACAAGAGTTTCAATCGAAAAAGTCCAAAAATTAACCGACGAAGTAAACGCAAGTGTTTCATACCACTTGTTTTGCTAAGCTGTTTAATTAGATTTTCTCATACGAATGAGGTAAAGATTTATATATACTAATAGATTTGGAAAACGGTTTTGAACACAAGCTTTTTATATTTAAAAGTAGAGTTGAAATCATTTTTGGAAAAGAGTTTGAATATTTACTACTAGTATAGAAAACCTTTATATTTAGAAGTGACAAATCACCAAATGATTGTAGAAACAATCAATCACAAAAATCCACATTCGAAGACGTGAATTAAATTCAAAGAAATCGATACCGAATCCATCAAAAATGAATATTCCCGAAAATCCCGATATAAAAGTCACCAAAGTCGATAATAAATGATAATCAACAATTCGGATAATCAAGAATCGATAAAATTGGAATTCTCTAGCAAAATTGGCAAATAGAGCCTAAACAGCAGATTCAAACGTCTGAAATCAAGGATTCAGACGTCTGAATCTGGAAAATTAAATGTTTTCCAGAATAGTTATTCAGACGTCTGAACCATAGATATCAGACGTCTGAAAATGGCTTTTTAAGCCTTTTTTCTTTCTGGTTGCATTCGAGCCAATTCAGACGTCTGAATACTGGAGAATAAAAATTCCCAGTATAATATTCAGACGTCTAAACCCTGTATTTGAGACGTCTGAAACTGGAGTTCAGGGCATTCCCTGAACCTTGGCCAAAAAATGGCCAAATGATTATCAGAAGCGATCGGACGAGCAACGACGACTAAAAATTTACGCCAAGCGACAACCCAGTCTTAATGGCTCTTCGATATGCCTCGAATATCAATGTCCAAATATCCATAATAGGATTTCCATAGATTTTGATTTCAAAACACCAAAAATTGGAATATACACCAAATCAATCCAAACCAAAATCAAATGCACATGAATAAGTGTTCATACCTAACAATCGAAGATAATTATAGACTAAGATGTGAGATAAAAATTTCACCTTTAAACCCAAAACAAATGAAGAAGAAGCTATAGAGCAATGGCAAGAACAATCACTCTTCAATTCCAACCGAACAAGCTTGAATCTAAGCTTAAAAGAGAAACATTTCCTAAGTTAGGTTTAGGAAATTTCTGAAATTGAAAGGAGAATGAGTTGGAGAAGATGAAGAGGATGCTTACCAATAGTTTCTCTTTGAATTCGGAGCTAGAAGAAGGATTTGCAAATGAACTAGGGCTTGGAGTTTCTAATTTCCAATCTCTCCCACCATTGTTGATGAAGTTTGAATGTATTAGGAAATTATGAAGTAATGAAAAGGAGAGGGGGTAGAGCAATGATATAACCAGATTTAGGCAAGTGAGCTGAACCTAAACCCAAACCCAAACCCAAACCCAAAGCCCTAAGTGAAAAATGTCAAAATTCCATTCAGCTTCAAACATATCGAAGTTTATACTCAAAAAAGTCGCAAACGCCATTTTGGACTCAATGGAAGTGGTCTCGAGTCCCAATTCGACTGTTTACAAAAACTAGCTTTTCGGACTAAAATCCGACGAACGATGAAATATTTAAATATAAATTGATAAATATGCGGGTTGTTACATAGGCTCATTAGTCTAATCGAAGATCACCATAAATGGAGGGCTGAAGAGCCAAACTAAAACTTTTCCCTCTCTCCAAATCAAATCTAAATCCCATTAACCCTAGATTCATCCAAAATCACCAAAATTATTTTCTAAATCAAATCGAATTGAAGATTAGATTATCGACACTACAAGAAAATATATTTTTCGCATCATAAATGCACAGTTAGAAGTGGTCCATGTGAATGCTAAAACGCTGCGTGGTGGTGAACGCGGGAGAACAGAATTTTGCCGCCTCTCCTCCTGAATACTTCTTTCCAAACGTAGACCCTCTTTCTCTAACCAAATTTAATTAAGAATTAAATTTTCCAAACATCGCTCAATATCGACCATCATGCAGCATCGATCGTCGCATCACTGCCATCCCCACCATCCCTGCCATCTTTGCCATCTCCGCCATTGTTTAACCTGCCCAGCAACCCTCTAGTTTTGAAATCATAATTGTAGGTGTTATTTGATTTCTTCATTTTGCTTTCAATATCTGATTTTATCTGTTGATGTGACTTGCTAGTTTCTTTAATCTGGATTGTATGGTTTTATAATCATAATTGTATGATTTTATCTGTTGATGCAACTTGACTAGCTACCGTTGTTAATTTATACCGTTTTGACTTGCTAGTTTTTTTAATCTAGTTTTGGTAACTATTTTCTTATGGATTGTATCGATTGTACTATTGTTTATTAATGATTTCCCAGCTATTACTTTCCATTTCTGGGTAAGATAAAATCAATTGTATAATTTGGGTAACCTAGGACTAGCTCCAAATATGAATTAGTTGTTTGTCAAAATTACAGAGTCAGTTTTAAGGCGTAGTTTTGACTTAACAGATTTGGAGAAGAAATGTTGCAAGAAGGACCTTCATAGATACATCTCCTTTAGCTAGAAAAAGCTTTCAAGGTTGTACATTAATTATTGACTAAAAGTTCAAGCACATTGAATCGTGGTTACATAAATAAAGCATTGTTTGATCGTATTTTACTTTAATTTTAGATAGACGGACAACATGGATTGGTAGTTTAAACCTTAGCATGCCTAAAGGACCATCTGTTCCAAACACTCAGGAGTACAGGTTTTTAATCGTCATTATTTCATGTATCTTTCAACTATTTTTAGATTGCTTCAAGATCAAAACTTTCCAATAAGTACCTCTGAGATCGTAATATTTTGCAGGATATTTGTAGGAACTTGGAATGTTGGTGGCCGATCTTCAAATAGCAGCCTGAATCTCGAAGATTTTCTCCAAGTTGAAGGATCTTCTGATATCTACGTCCTTGGGTAGTCCTTATTTCTTAGTATCCATTTTTACTAGAGTGCATGTTTAACTAGTAACATGCCAAAATTTGACACATAAATCAATATGTTTCTTATATCTACTTGGATAATCAACTAAAAACCGGTAAATGCTACTTGTCCCAGTATCATATCTTTAACACTACATATATGTGAAGATTCATGGATCTCATCTGTCATTTATTCCCAGGTGTACAATCATAAGGAGCAGATGTCTTTTCTTTTTTCCTTTTTTTTTCTTTTTCATTTTTCTGCTTTCAGATTTGCTAATATCTTATTTCTTATCATAGCCAATCTTACCTAAAATATTTTAACTACTAGTTTATTAGAACATGAATTAACTTCAAACCTGGAATCATTTGGCCTTGAATCTGATGGATAAATCAAAATGTTTTACTTGAATAATCAAATAAAAACTAGTTTAAAAATGTTACTCGTTCCATTATCACATATATAACACTGTACATATGTGAAATAAATTAATAATATGAGATTGCACCTCATTTAATTGACAAGTGCACAAATGGTACTAATGTGATGGTGAGGCAAGTTGCATATCCCAAAGTTATTCATATTCATAGAGTTAATGCTTTTCTTCTTCTTCTACTTCTTCTTCTACATTTTTTCTAATATATTTTCTCCACATTAAAGGTTCCAAGAAATATTCCCTCTAAATGCAGGTAATATGTTAGTAATATAAGACAATGAACCAGCAACAAGATGGTTAGCTTTGATATGCCAAGACCTAAACAAACCCCGAGACCAATCTTCAGACAACAATAAAGACTCCCAAGAAGGATCCACCTTCTCAAAATCTGAATCCACTAGCTCAAAACACAACTCACAACAAGGAAAAGATTCAAAATCCAATAGCAGCGGGCTTCACTTCTTCCAGAAGCCATCACTTAAATTGATAAGCAAAAACTTCAGAGCAGAGAGCACGATTATGAAGAGTTGCAACTGTGTAAGCCAATCGCAGAGAGTGAATCAGAGATCGAAGGAGTTAATGCAAGCAAGTGAGTCAGGGTCAGATGATGAGTCGAGTCAAAATGATAGTACAGTGGAGGGCCAAAATAATATGAATTATAGGTTGGTATCGAGCAAGCAGATGGTTGGGATATTCCTTTCGGTTTGGGTGAGGAGCAAGCTTGTGCAACCTGTTGCACATCTTCATGTTTCTTCACTTGGAAGAGGCATCATGGGGCAGTTAGGGAATAAGGTGTGTTCAATTTCGAAAAATAATATAAAAGGCATCGAGAATAAACCATGGAATTATTTATCTATCCTTATTATATCTGGGTATGTCATCGTGAAATTCAAATTGTCAACCTTTCTTTCTATAATCTAGTCCTCAACCAACCGAACAAGCTATTGCTTGTAAACTATAGGGAAGCATGTATTGTATCCTTAATATATACGTACTCTGGGTAATCAGATGGATTATGTAACCAATGTTGATCGAAAAGATGTATTCTATCGCTATAGTTCAAACTCTGCATTTTGCTCTTTATAATTTAGCTTAACCCACAGACTATACCACTACTGAGAGCATGGTAAAGATCTTGCACTAAAATAAAATGAAGGACTCGGAAAGGAATTCTTAAAATATATTTTCCTTAACATTTATTCAAATATTTCAAAGGATGTGATTTATGCACCATTATAGTTCAACTTTACATCTTTATCTCTGTAATTTATTACTCAACCATATGAACCCCCATCACCTGAAGGCTTGATTTAGTTTTTGAAACTTTAATATTAATTGTCATGGGTTTAGTCGTGGTCTAGATTTTGAAACTTTGTTATAATTTCTTTCTTTCTTTTGGGATATATGCGTGAATTCACTATTTACGTGTATTTGCATGAATCGGGGATGTATTGCAATAAGCATGTCATTGCACAAAACCACATTTTGCTTTGTGTGCTGCCACTTGGCATTATGAGAGAAAGAAGTCAATGAACTCAAACACAACTTTGATGTTGCAGGGATCATGAAGAGCACTCAGTTTCAAAGAATATGCAAAAATCCGCTACATAGAATGCCTGAAAGGATCCTAGATTATGAGTATGCATCCCTATAGCAATTCAGTTTTTGTTTCATTTTTCAGGCTCATTTACAGCGTCTCAATTTGTTACATTTTGTCACAAACAGTTGTGTAATTTGGTTGGGTGATTTGAACTATCGAGTTACGTTGAGTTACGCTGAAACCAGAACATTGTTAGAAGAAAATGATCGGGATGCTCTATTAGAAAAGGATCAGGTATAATTATAAACCATCTCTGGTTCTTTATTTATAGTGAGCTGTGAATTTGTTCAATAAACTCATATACAATATACATACACACACACACACACACATATATATATATATATATATATTCCTATATCCCTTTTCTGAACCATCCTTAGTTTTCCTTCTTATTTTCACCCCTACAAGAGAACCCGGTAACACAATGAGTTCTCTGCATAATAACACTGTAATAGATTCATTTGAACTCGATGATCTTTCATCGCTGTTATTTGGAACTGGATCACCTGCTCTATTTGAAAAAACAAAACGTGAGCTTGTCTATTTAAATCTCTAGATCAAAAATCCATCATTCTAGATCAATAGGTGTATTTTAACATGTTCATTATTACTAAAATGCACAGCTTGATTTGAACTGCTAGATCTGTGATCTGAATACTCAGTTAGACGAGTGAACCTATTTTGAATCAGAGAGCTGGCGATTCAATTCTCAATATTTTAGACTTACGTTCTGTTTGCAAATACTTTGTACATGAAAGTTTTACTACATTGATGCTAATTCCATGTTATTTAAATTTGAGACAAAGCTAGTCTAAGCAGGAGTGTGGTTCTCACTTGCCACATGATTGGCAAAATAATAATATCAATTTTTAAAATAGAAACTGGTAGGTCCTCTGAATGTCTCCTCCAATTAAACGGTGAGTTGTGATGATTGTCAAGAGCAACTAACGCTGGCAAGGCTCTTTAATTTGTTGTTACCCTATTTTCCATAATCACTAATTCACATTTGTTACGATCTATGATCGTATGACAACCTTAAAATTATGACTTAATATATGTTAGCTACAACTTTATTTTGATAGAATTTGTATTGTGATTGATTTTATCTTTTTAAGAACATCTATATCATGAATGCTTATTTCATTTTTTTAACGTGGCTTGGATGAAGATTCAATTCAATTGGATGAACAAATAAAATTTTCTAATGAGTTCACTTTTTGAGGCATTCAAAGGTTCTGACTTCCATCTTAGTTTACGTTTAATTTGTTGCCATACTTGAATATTTACATGTATCATAATCATCTTACAATCTTAGTACTTACCTTGTTTTCATTTGCATTATCAATTGAGTATGTGGCTGGAATGAAGATCGAATTAGATAAACAGATAATTATTTTCTAATGAGTGACTTTTGAGGCATTCAAAGATTCTGATTGCCACTACTTTCTATTATGATGAAGTCTGCTTTCTTTTCAATTTGTTGTTGCCATTTTTTTGTAATCTTTTTGTTTTAATCATATTACAACTTTAACGTTCTGACAAAAGAACACTGAACAACTGAATTAGCTGCAACTTTATTTTAAAAGAATGTGTGTTTTGGTCTTAATTTTAAGAGCATTCTGTAATTATTTGTTTTGAAAATGCTTACCTTTTTTCCATTTTGCACCATCAGTGTTGATGTGGCTGGAGTATCTTTAATAACGAGTTCAACTTTTGAGGTTTTCAAAGATGCTAAGTTGTTAACTGCCACTTTAATATATTTATTATTATTATCATGAAGTTTTGAGTTCTTTTTAATTTGCTATTGCCTTGTTTCCTTAGTTATGAATATTCATGAATGCCATGACCTCAACATTCTGACCAACTAATACAAAATAACAGAAAATTTTGTTAACTGGAACTTTGTTTTAATTGGATTATTGCTTTGATTGATTATAACAGCATTATCCTTATATATATATATATATATATATATATATATATATATATATGCTTCGTGAATGCTTATCTTGTTTTCATTTGCCTAAAAATTCTAGTATGTAGCTGGAATGAAGATTCATTTTGATGGACAAAGAACTTTTTCTAATGATTTCTACCTTTTGAGGTACTCAGAGCTTCTGCTAGCAACCTTTCTTTTTTCAAGGATGGAAAGAAGCAGTTAATTCTAGAGACTGCAGTTAATTCTAGAGAAAGAAGCAGGAAGAGTATTTAAAAGATGGAAAGAAGGAAAAATATTTTTCGCACCTACATACAAGTACTCCCATAACTCCGATTCATATGCTGGAGAAACTGTAAAATCCAAACAGAAACGTTGAACCCCTGCATGGTGATTACATGACCACATTGTGCATACATATACCAAATACATTACAATGTTAATTGCGAATTTTGGTACCAAATACATTACATTGTGTATACATATACCACATTGCGATATGGGAGCAATAGAGCAAGACAAACCTAAAAGGCAAGAAGACATAGCAAAGGTTCAAGGTACATAGTAATTTACTAATTTACTTTCTTTCTTTTTTGTCAAGCTAACTTTGGTAAAATAAACTTATGATATCTAGTATTTTTTTCATACGACAGGTGAAATCAGTTTGTGGAACGACCGATTTAACAATCTGGGTATAGAAAGAAGAGTAGTCCTAAATGATTACCTGGACTTGAAAGGTAAGAGCCATAAAATGTCTACCATAGAAGTTGAGCTGTATGCAAAAGGATTACCAATTTTTGTTTTCTATTTTCTACAGGAAACATCCGTGTACAAGACGAGATACACAGGCATGAATCACCTATTGTAACTTCTGATTCCAGCAAATTGATATTGAAGACTGCCAAATCTAAGAGTAAACAGTATTGCTTTGACAAGGTTTTTCATCCAAGCTCCACACAAGGTAGCAAAAATTCTGTTTGTATCTACGTTATAATCACTAAATTTCAACGCTAAACACATTGTAATTATGAACTAAGACTGCTTTACAGAGGAATTATTTACTGAGATAGAGCCAGTTATCAAATCTGTTGTGGACGGATATAATATTTGCATCTGCGCAAACAAGCATTGGTAAAACATTTACTATGGTGAGAAACTCTACAACATAATGTTTTCTTCTTTAAGACCTAGATTTTTTTAACAATAACCACTACTCTCTGACATTTCTTGATAACCAGAATGTTAGGCGCACTAAAATTTGGAATATGCTAAAACATGGACATAGAAAAACCGAACATGTAAAAAAATACGGAAACAGTTGAAACATGATAAAGCCTAGTGTTGGGAGGTAGGAAAGCTGAAGATGCACAAAGCATATAGAAGATTGCTCACTAACATTTGCTATTAAAAGGTATGTTTTTATGCTTTAAAATGTGCGTGTGTGTATGATATCTTGAAGTATATATTGTGATATCCGATATGAATTCGATCTTCTTTTGATAATGTATATATATGGGGTGTGCGTGAAACCACTAACTGCGCAAAGGAGGTGCTGTCAGATTTTGAATGATAATAATAATAATAATAACTAATTATAAAATATTATCAAAGTTAACTAAGTTTTCTAAAAATTAACTAAATTTATAATAATAATGATAATAATGATTTAACTAAGTCAATTAAGTTTTATAAATAATAATTAATAAATTAACTAAGTTAATAATAATAAATTAACTAAGTTAATAATAATAAATTATAGAACATTAACCAAGGTAACTAAGTTTTATAAAACTTAACTAAATTTATAATAATGATAATAATAATCTAAATAAGTTAATTAAGTTTTATAAATTATAATAATAAAAAATTAACTAAGTTGTTAATAATAATAACAACAGTGATAAATTATAAAATATCAATAATGTTAATTAAGTTTTATAGAAATTAACTAAACTTATAATAATGATAAAAATAATTTAACTAAGTTAATTAAGTTTTATAAATAATAATAATAAATTAACTAAGTTATTATTAATAATAATAAATTATAAAATATTAACCATGTTAACTAAGTTTTAAAAAATTAACTAAATTTATAATAACGATAATAATAATTTATCTAAGTCAATTAATTTTTATAAATAATAATAACAATAATAATAATAATAATAATAAATTAGCTAAGTTAATAACAATAACAACAACAATAAATTATAAATTGTTAACAAAGTTAATTAAGTTTTATAAAAATTAGCTAAATTTATTATAATAATAATAGTAGTAATAATAATAGTTAAACTAAGTTAACTAATTTCTATAAATAATAATAATAATAAGTTAACTAAGTTTTACAAAAATTAACTAAGTTTATAATAATGATAATAATAATTTAACTAAGTCAATTAAGTTTTATAAATAATAATAATAATAAATTAGTTAAGTTAATAATAACAACAACAATAACAACAAATTATAAAATATATACAAAGTTAACTAAGTTTTATAAATGTTAGCTAAATTTTTTATTATAGTAATATTAATTAATAGTTAAACTAAGTTAACTAAGTTCTATAAATAATAATAATAATAAGTTAACTAAGTTTTATAAAAATTAACTAAGTTTATAATAATAATAAATTATAAAATATTAGCCAAGTTTACTAAGTTTTATAAAAATTAACTAAATTTATATTAATAAGAATAGTAATTTAACTTAGTTAACTAAGTTTTATAAATAATAATAATAAATTAACTAAATTTTATAAGAATTATCTAAGTTTATGACAAGAACGGCAAGAATTACAAGTTTATGACAAATAATTTCATTTTGGTTAAAGCATTTGAACGTTTTTTTCTTGATATAACAACTTGTTTACTCGATGTGGAACTATTTTCTTATGAAGATAATAAAATGTTTATTACATTGATATATAATAAAATATATTTCATACATGATCATAAATAATTTATAGTATGTTAAGGATAATTATTAGATGTAATCTTAACTATATTCTGTGAAAATGTATTATTTAATCTATAGATAAGCCATGACACATACAAATAGATAGATAAACTTAATTTTACAATTAGCTTGTACATAGTCACACTGATAAATATTTACATCAATTATTTTTTGAATATAGAATACATCTACACTATTAGTGAATTCCTGCCATCACAGTTTGCTAAGCCATATCCACCTATGTCTCTTGATGGACTCGAACTAAATTTAGGGTATTTTGCTTTGGATAAGAACTTTAGGTGAATCTGGGATGTTATATTGGTACTACAGAGTGAAGTGAATGATAATCTTGTCTTTTTAACTAATTGCACACTATTTTACACTTGAATTTGAGTTTTTTAAGTCAACTTTCTTTTTAATTGGATCAAATGCTTTGGCTTTTTGAGTTAGTAGTAAATGAAAAGTAGAAAGGGAAATGATAACGGAATATGTGAAAATTGACATGATAATGGATCACTGTTTGTATCTCATTTCCTTTTTGGCTTTTATATAATAAATTCATATTTGTTCTCTTCTACTGCTGATCTCTATTGCCTTTTTTCCTATAGGCATATTGGACTTTTGAAGGAGACGGGCTTGGACTTTCCATGATTTATATTTTCTCTTTTAGCAAGCTCTTTCTGTAAGATTTTATGTCGTTGACATTTGTGTTTAAAACATTGTTCATGAAATGTTGTATATGATTTTATGGTGTAGGAAATTGATGTATATTTAATTATGTTTAATTGTAATAACTGCTTATAATATCGGATTATATATATTAGTGTTTTATAAATTGAGCTATTTTGAATATATTATTCATGGTTTATATTATTGTTTTAAAACTGCTGTAGTAGTTATAGAATGTAGAAAAAAGCGTTGATATACCGCAGTGTTTTAAAAAAGCTGCATAACTTGCTTTTGCAGCGTTTCAAAACTACTACTATATTGTTGGATCTCCTAAAGTGATGATGTTAGAATGCATTGCCAAAACGCTGCAATGAGTTTGCAGCATTTAATTAAATCTGCAAAATTAATTTACTGCAACATTTTTTAAATGCATTAATAGCCATTTCTTTAGCAACATTTCAAAAATCCACACAATTTCCTAACTCTATTGCAGCATGATATTAGGCAGCGTTCTTCGAAATGCTGCTAATAATTATGGCAGCATTTTTAAAACGCTGCGAAAGGCCCTTTTTGTTTTAGTGAGATCACTTATTAGAAGATAGAGATCGTTAATTCGGTTGATTTGCATTGTTTTTCATTGTTGTCCACTTTTGATTGAGGCTCAAATTAGTTGAATTCGGTAATTGTGAGTGATTTATGACTTCTCATTATCATATGCATGTTTATATGGTAGAATTATAGGTTTTAACATGATTTTTTATCTTAAAATCCTTTTCTAACTTTAATCACATGTTAACATACGTTTATGACCTAAATTGATGAATTCTAAAATGATCTGTTGAATTGGCTTTGTAATTTGCCTTCTCATACTCATATGTTCATGGATTTCTTAGATTTGGATTAAAGTTTGTTTGATTGCTGTAATTATATATATTACTTGTGTAACGATCCGATATTTCCAACCATTCGCATTCGTACATGTCGGACTTGAATTGCTCAAAATACCGCGTTGTAAATAAAATTTGGCAAATCTCAGAATATACAGTAAATAAATAATCACATATCACAGATACAGAGTAAAATAATGCAGCGGAAGTAAAAGAAATAGTAGTTCATGAAGCTACTATGTAAATATATCAGAGTTAAATAAGATACAACAGAAGAAATAAAGTACAACAGAAGTCTCAATAAAATAACCAAGTACAAGCTGAGTAGAACAACGGAACTGAAATAGATAGGACAAGACAAGCAGATAATCTCCAGCGATTCAAATCTCCAAGAGAGTGGAAATCCAAATCTGTGAATAACTCAGGCTGACCCGAGCGTAAAGCAAAACACAAAACACTCGAGTCAGGACAATATATACTTATATAATGTAAACCAACTCAAGTGAACTGTAATAAAGGTACAAGTAACTTAAAGAATGCTTGGGATCGCCCATTCTTTAAGGATCCATTAAACTATCTACTATGTAGTAATATTCGCTATTATAATAATGCCTAATCATAAAATAAACATACTTTTAAATAGCGTTAAGGCTTTACATTTTCCACCTTAAGACGTAATATGCCAATAGTCTACACAGTACCTGCATACCCCGAGAGGCTACGAGAAGATACTCCATAGGTATGACACAAATAGAAACTCGTAGTAAAGCTCGATATGGTAGGTGACACGGCATACAAGGCAATGCCAGGGTAGATATACCAATTACGCACACGGACTGATGGAAACGCATAGCAGCCACTACTGCTCCACCTCGAACAACACTCCCAAATCAAGGGTGTGCACCAAATCAATCACAAGTAATAGAATGGTATCGAAGAAGTGTGTCCGATAAGAGGTGCTACCTCACTGGTCCGAGATCGCTCCTGTTTTAGCCACCTTATGCCAACTCACGGGAGTTGGGTCCACGTATATACCTTAGGATCGTCGCCACCATCCTACTTCATTCTGGAAACTCCACCGCGTACACAGTTGTCAAAGTAGTTTTCGGTATCGACAGAGAGTATGTCCATATCCGATCCCGGTCTCTTTAACAACCAATCGTTATTATAACCCGTGGTTATAATTTAAAAACAGTTTATACTTCAAAATAGAATATCATTTCAAATCCAAATCTTTATCAAAATAAAGATTAAATCAATTCCAAACCATTTCAATATATTTAAAATATCATATCATTTCAAAACTTCATTTCAAATCATTTCAATATATCAAAATATCATATTTTTCCAAAACTTCAATTCAAATCATTTTAATATATCAAAATATCAAATCTTTCCAAAACTTCATTTCAAATCATTTTAATATATCAAAATATCATATCTTTCCAAAACTTCATTTCAAATCATTTTAATATACCAAAATATCATTTGAGTTCAAATCTAAATATTCAACTTTAAATACTTTTTAAATTTAAAGATATCATTCATTTATTATCATTTCAAGTCACCCTTTTAAATAGTTTATATTTCAATCAAAATAATTCATTTAAACCATTTAAAAGTGTAGTTATTATACTTTCAAATCAAGTATTAAAATTTCCAAAGTTTCAATTCAATTCAATCATTTATTTCAATTAAAGATCATTTCAAATCTTATAAATTTCAAATATAGATTTAATCCACAAAATAACTATTCAAATTATAAAATAAATTCCAAAGCTTTATTATCCTATATTTCATAAGTCCAATATCTTTTAAATAGATTCAAATTACAAGTAAACCAAATATTTTTTATACTAATATAAACTTCAATTATTCATTCCAAGATTTAATATCATTTATTTAATTTAAATTTAAATACCATTTAATCACATTTCAAAATAGTTGTATTTCCCAAATCAACTATTCCATTTAAACCATTTAAAGTCAATTCATTATATTTAATAATTAAATATTTAATTTCCAAAATTTTATCTTTTTCAAAGATCATTTATTCATTTGAATTTAATAAACAAAGAAAATTCAACTTTCGCAGCACTTAGAAAATGCTACGAAATGTTATGTTCAAAAACAGTTCATTAACCAAAAGACGGCATTTAAATGCTGTAATATCTTAATTTAGTTTCAATTAAAATTTTGGTTAAATTTATGACAATGATTTGAGATTGGAAGAGCCAAAGCTATATCCCTTGAAAACATTACACAAAACAAATATATAAAACATAAGTTTCAAAACAGGATGCCACTAAACAATGTTAGGAACAACTGCATAAAACAAAACCAAAGTGTTTGCACTTGCTTTCTACCATCTATGCTTCAGCTCCAGATCTGAAATGCATGGCTAAGGGGTGGGTTTGGATCTGGTTTTGGGTTCCATAGGGTCGGCCTAGCATGCGTTAACAAAGTGGTGAAGTCTAGGTGCAAAAACTAGGTGTTCAAGGCTAAACAATGCAACATAACCTCACATCTTTGGCACAAATAGGTTCGGCCAGAGGTCATGGGTCACGGCCAGTGGCTGCTGGTGATGGTGGATGATGTGGCAGAGGGTGGAGGTCAGGTCAGAGGTGGTGGTGGTAGTGGCGCCAAATGCTGGTAGAAGGTGGTGGTGAACAAACTAGGTCTAGATTTGCATGTAGGTGATGGATTCTTGGATTTTTGTGGAGATGCAAGCCATAGGGGTGCTCGGCCTGGGGATGAGGGTGGTCTAGGGAGGTTGCTAGTCGAAAAGTCAGGTGGTGGAGGTCGGATCAGAGCTAGAGGAGGAGGAGCCAAGCCTAGAAGAAGAGAGCAAGTGCAAAAATCAATGTAAACAAGTAGAAAAAGAATAAGAAAAAGTTGAAAATCATTACCCAAACTTTCCTCAATAGCCATGGCAGAAATTCTTTTGTTTTAGAAATGAAAATGAATGTACGTGAATAGAAAATAGAGTATGCAGCTGAAAGATGTGGATAGTAAAGGCTAATTGATGAAAAGATAAGTTACAAATGTGAAAGGTTGGAAGATAAAAGGCCTTAGGCAAATCAAAAGTCATAACCTTTCAAATTTCTTTTAATTTTTTTATATAAGTTTATATTACTGAAAATAATAATACATTCAGTCACAAATTCGAAAATATAACAAAATATAAAATATATATAAATATTTATTAATTATATAAGGTTAAAATAAGAAAATAGCACAAAATTGCAAACTAGTCTAGAAAATTTGAAAATAAATGCAATGAACTTTGGAAAATTTTTATGTACTTGAAAAGTATTTATAAATAAAGATAAGAACACAAAATAAAAAAAATGAATTCACAAAATAAATAAATAAATTTTAATTAAATATAATTTTAATGAAGAAAATAGCAGAAAAATGGAAACTAGGCATTATAAATTGAAATAAATTCAAGTAAACTTTGGACAAATTATATTATCACTTTAAAATTATTAAATGATAAAAATATACATAAAATAACATATTAAAATAAAATATGACAAAGAAAATATAATTTATACAAATTTAAAATATCAAAATTGCAGAATAAAACAAATTGCACTCAATATTGAAATATACATAACTTTTACAGTTTAACTCCGTTTTCAACGAAACAAAAAGCAGTGTTCAAGTTATTACATCTATTTTCAAAATAAAAGATAAAATTTAAGATTTTATATAATTTAAATTTGAAGTTTAAAAGTCAAAGTTTGAACAGTTTGACCAGAAATTCAATTTACATTAAAATATTCAAATTATACTAGTTTGAACTATAAATCACTTAATAATCAACATATATATTTAAAAATGAAATGTTTGAAATAAAATAAATTTAAAATAATTTAAAAATAAAAGAAAGTCCAATTTAAATAATATGTAGAAATCTAGGGTTGTTACAACTTGTTTGAATGGATGTAATTGCATGTTAACCTATGCTTGTGGTTGTGCTTTGATGTTGTTTTCTAGTGTTTTGGATGTTTAGGAAGATAGGTTGGTGAATTTGGCAAATTGGAGGCAATGTTGGTTGGAATTGGACGAAACTTGGAGGGGAGGCTCCAGAGCATGGGAGGAGCTTGTTGGAAAAATCCTACTCAAAATTTGATAAAGGTATAACCTAGTATCGAGTTATCTATAACTTGGTACCGAGTTATAATAGTTGGTCGGAATTGGATGAAACTTGGAAGAGAGGCTCTAAAGCATAAGAGCTTGCTAGAAAATTTGCACCTAAAAATTTGCCAAGGGTATAACCTTGTAACACCCATAATATTTAATAACATTATTCAGGAGATTTAATTAGATAAATTAAATAGAATAATGTAAATATTAGAGTGATAAGGGGATTGAGATTTGAAAACTTAACTAGAGGCCGTGCGTAATTAAAAATAAAGAATGATTTTATGGAAATGGTTTATTAGATAACTAATAAGAGAATAAAACAAGGGCTTAATGGGTAAATGCCGCACCATAATCTCATTACCCCTAAAATCTTGTATCCTTTACTTTGCACGTTCATTTTCAAAACACAAAAACATAAATTAAAGAGAGCTCAAGCCGACCATTACCTAGGGAAGAAAAAGGGGGAAATTCAATTAAAGCTAAGCAATCAAGCAAAGGGAATTAATCAATGATCAAATATCATTTTCCCTAATCAAGGTCAATAATAATCAAAACCATCTCTAATTTTGATTTTAAAGATTATTAGATTTTGGGTTTATGTTTAAAACCTTGTGTGATAATTTTAATGATGTTATGCATGGATTTTATGATTTGTTTGATTCAAACAAGATTGTTTGATAAATGTTTAATTCGATTTTAGGTAAAATCCATATTTTCTGGATTTTGAATGCAATGAGGAATTTATATGTTATGTAAAACATTATTTTGGAGATTGGTTTAATTTTCTGTAATTTTCCAAGGTATGGAAAATTTATTATGAATTTTTGAAGCAAGAAATGAATAAATTGGGTTTAAAATTATTTCGGCTATTATATGAAGGAATTTGGGTCTGAGATTTATGTATGTTAGATAATCTGTTAAAAGTGAATTTCAATGATTTTTGGGGATTTTTCCTAAGTAA
This sequence comes from Allium fistulosum, assembly GCA_030737815.1. Lineage (NCBI taxonomy): Eukaryota > Viridiplantae > Streptophyta > Magnoliopsida > Asparagales > Amaryllidaceae > Allium > Allium fistulosum. The sequence goes on along the minus strand of CM060902.1, from coordinate 1,474,004,772 downwards.
TTTACTATGAAAATTAAATTATTTTAGATGGAGGACTTAAATGTTTTATTTGTTTTGCTTAAGGAAGGGCTTAATTGCTAAATTATTTTAATTAGATCTAAAATGAGTGCAGCAGTTTTATTTTGGAAGGAATTTGAAAAGTTTATGGCAACCAATTAAATTTTTGTAAATAGGAAGGTTAGTTAAAAAGCAAGCACTTGAAAATGCAATAAAACAGTTTTCGTACAGAAATAATATTTCGCCACTTTCAATAGCCACCTTTCGACCCTATACTTCTGTCTCAACCAAGTCGAAACCAATACACAAAGTATCAATGCGTTGGTACATAGTGGATTGGAGAATAGCGGCAGGCATGGAGTCGAAACCTAGCTTTCGAAAGGGTCGAAGCCTTTGTTTTACTAGCTAAAGAAATGCGCTTGCCTTATTTCCAAAAGAATGCTTTCGAAAGGGTTTACTATGGCTTTCGAAGAAGTCGCCGCCTTTTTGCTTAAAGTGTAGCTTTCGAATGAGTTGCCTTGTTTTTAATCAATGCTTTCGAAAGGGTAGTTTGAACCCAGTCGAAACCACGCTACCGACCTTATGCCTTTCGAATGGATTGAAGTCATCAACTAGTTTGAAAGGTAGCTTTTGTTTTATAAAAGTAATACAGCACTTCCCCAAAGCTTTCGAAAAGGCTCCAGAAGCCCCTTATATCAATGGTTTCGAAGGCAATGGCTTTAAAAAAGGTTTCGAAGCTATCCCTCCAAATGTTTTGCTTAAGTGATTTAAGATTTCGAAAGGATGGTTCCGAAGCCATCAGTTTTCCCCAAATTCTTTTATATGAAGGTTAATGGTTTTAAAAGGGGTACTTTCATTTATATTCACTTTGACCCAAAAGATATTTTTAAGGATAAACCCAATGGTTTTGAAAGGCGTACTTTCAAATGGTTTTGAAAGAGGTGCTTTCAAATGGTTTCGAAAGGGTTACTTTCAAATGGTTTTGAAAGGGTTACTTTCAAATGGTTTTGAAGCTATGCTTCTAAGAGTAAACAAGTAATGTTTTAATACTTTCGAAAGGTATGTTCTGATGGTTTCGAAAGAGATGATTTAAAGTGTTTTGAAAGGCCTATGCTTAGTGTTTTGAAAATATGATTTGAATGCTTTTGAAGGAGATTATCCAATGGTTTCGAAAGTAAAGGTTTAAGGTTTCGAAAGCCTTTGTTTTCAAAGCAAGGAACCCAATCTCATTTTTAAAGGAAAAACCATAGCAGAATAAAGGAGTTTTAAAATGGCTTTTAAGTATGGAGTTTTTGAAGAAGCTTTCCTTGATAAAATAAAAGATTAAAAAATTAACCATGTTTCATATGAAAATGATTTCAAGGATATTAAACCACAGATGTTAGTGTTATTATTTTATTATGTTTGCTTCTTCTAATATACGTATTCACTGTAAAATGGACCCATAACTGTATTTTGGGGAAAAAGGGCAGAATAACCAGCTAGGTTGACTCAGTAGCAAGGTTTTAAATCTCGGATTTCGGTCACGTCTCGTCTCGAAGAATTTAGAGAGCTCATCTCGTATCGGGTGAGATCTCGAACGAGATGAGTGCATCTCAGTCGTCCATCTCGGATTTACATCTCGATTTCTAAAATTCATTTCGGAGTTATCTCGGAGTATATGTCATGTCGAAAATTAATTTTCATACACCTAAATTTATAATGCTATTCACTAGCTTAAGGAAAACACTATGCACTTACCTTGAATATATCACATGCTTATCATTAGTAATTTAGTATGGAAAAATATCGCTTGTATCATGTAAAATAAACAAATAACTAGATTTCATGAATAATGTTCAATATAACGTCATATGAGATAAAGTAGACAAGAAACAAGCCATAATATATGCACATTTACTTTGTTTGATCATTCACTTAACTTTTCTACACAATATAATATCTCATTTCTACCTTTTATGATTTATAGTGCTGCAAGGGAAATCTTAATTTTATAACTTCAAATACAAATGTCTACAAGTAGAATTAAAATATTCTAGTTTGATTATAGTATTTAATTATTAGCAAACAAAATCTCATTAAGCAACTAATAACATAGGAATTTCAAACAAACGTAGAAAATAGCATATATAGTACAAACAATTTTCAAACATTTAGTAATATTATAAGAAAAGCAAAAAATGATGTACGAATGAACATGTAATCATCAAATGAAATTAATAGATGAAATAGAATTCCTTTATTACTTAAAAATAAGCCTTGAGGGAAAAAATTATAGCAGCAAAGACTAATGAAATCAAATTGGGAATTCATTTGGAACATAAAGTTAAATAAGTGAAGCTTAAAATTTATAGCCATAAAAAAATAGGGTTAGGAAAAAAACTCAAGAAAGTGTCGAAAAAAGAACATTGAAATCGAATGTAAATTAATTTGGATCAGAAACCTAAATGAAAACTATAAAGTGAAATACTTACCATAATCGATGTAGATTTTATCATCTTCTTATTTGTCACTGCCGTAAAATAAGAGACGAATATTAAATGAGATTTATACAAGAAATAAGGGTTAAAAAAGTACAATTAAGAAGGCTTAAATTAGGGTAAAGGATGAGCCATCTCAATACGGAAGAAGAGTTGATTTTTTCCAAAATTCAACAACTCGGCCGATATCTCGCTATTAAATCTCGTCCGAGATATCGAACGAGATACCGAAATATCTTCCGAGATTTGGGTCAGACGAGATTCAAACGAAATAGCCTGTTTCGAATCGCCCAGGCTTGAAAACGAGATCTCGGCCGAGATCTCGGCCGAGATGAGCGAGATTTAAAACCTTGCTCAGTAGTGAATATAAATTGAGTTAACTTCTGTATGAGTAGTATTGCATCCAAGAGGTCAGGTAAACCAGAATATAAGATGCCTAAGTACTGATTAGAGAAGTTGTCAGTTAGACAGGTTCGTAGTAAACCCATGAAAACTATGTTTAGAAAGAGTTATTGGCAGGAGACAATAGGTTTGTAGTGAACCCATGAAAACTATATCCGAATAAAGTTATTGACAGAAATCAATAGGTTCCTAGTCAACCCATGGAAACTATGATACGAGAGAAGTTATTGGAGATACTAATAGGTTCACGGAGAACCCATGAATTAATGAAGTTATTGGCAGGGACTAATAGGTTCTTAGTGATCCCATGAAAACTATAAGACTGGACAATAGTCCATAAGTTTTAAACATGTTATTAGTCAGCCCATGAAAACTAATAGGTTAATAGTGACCCTGGAAACTATAATCGAGACAGATAGTCAAAATTAAAGGGGATGGGAAATCCCGAATAATTTACTTGTTTGTTTATCATCATAATATTTTGAATTGTTATGTTTTTATCATTGTGGATGCAAAAGCACAGTATCTGGTTATTATAAATTTTTGGAGGATACTAGTGAGGGGAAAACCCGTTCCGCTAAGCGGCGTGGTCTTACTAGATATCTAAATGGTTTGAGATGGTAGAATATTATTCATACCAGGCTTTATGTCTGACTCAAAGTTTATGTTTTCCCCTTAAACTCTCGGACGCTCAATTGATTTTTAGTAGTTTGAGAGTTGAGGTTTTCATGTACCTCTTTAGACGAATAAGCTTCCGAAGACGTGCAGGAGGCAAGGTAGCTAGTAGGAGTTCTTTTCTATTTTGATTCCGCTATGTTTTGTTTTAAAAACAAAAGTTGTTTAATTGCCTACGTATATACTCTGATCATCCAAGAGGGCGTCTTCGTGTGTCGTTCTTGGCGTATATTGTAATAATTATAATTTCTCTTAACGTGGTTCTCGTGTGTGGGATTATGCAACAAACTTGAAATGATTTGAAATGGAATGTGAAAGTTGTTTAATGATTTTAAATTTTTTCCATATCCATATGTTTCTGTTATATCAATGTACCTAATATTACCGTATTTGGTCGCCGAGGATTAATTACTATAGATGAATGCAGCATCCATAGCCGTTAGTTTTGGTCCTCCAAGTAGGGGATGTTACAAGTTTGTATCAGAGCATAGGTTTATGAAAACTTAAGAAATTTAAGCCTAAAGATTTTTCTAAACATAATCCAATGAATCTGAAAATGAGATCGGGGTTTGAGTTAACGCTATGGTAACGTACTTGTATTTGATATATATATATATATATATATATATAAGTACGTATTCCCCTCTCTTAGACCTTTCGTCTGTATCTTACTAAGGCTCATATGCGGATTTACGAGAAAGAAGATATGGATGCAGGAAACAAAAGAGGAAATCTCGGTGGAGTAAGCACCATAAGAAATGGAAATGTTCGGCCCAATACCAGGAGGAACCAGGGTCGACTGGCAAACGCTAATCAAAATGCAGATGCCAATGTAGGTGCTGGAAATCCGCTGATGGATATGGGGACGATGTGTTAGTTTTTCGTCAATCTGATACAAGCTGGAGCAGCGGCTGGAGTAGCCAGGAATGTTGGAGGAGCTAATCCCGTGGCTCCAATTGGGAATAACTATGGTAAGTTGAGCAGGTATTGGTGGGAATCCATTTGTGGAAACGGAGGATGCCATAGAAGTTGAGAATTGGCTGTTGCAATATGAGAGAATCTTCGCTGACTTGGGATTGAATGATGAGCAAAAGAGGAGACTAGCCTTAAGGTAGTTGCAGGGAGCAGTGCTCCATTGGTGGAATAGTTCTACCGCTGGAGTTTCTGGGGAAGAGTTGACTTGGGCAGAGTTTCGAAGAAGATTTGAGCAGAGTTTTTTTGTTTGAAGTTTCTAAGTTGGCATTATTGAGAAAGTTCATGTATTTGGTTTAGTGAGAGATGTCGGTGATTGAGTATGCTACTAAGTTTGATGAGCTATCCAGATACAGGTATGCTATTATTGATACCGTCATCAAGAGGAATGAGAAGTTTATTCAAGGATTGAGACAAAAGATTGCTAGGGCGACCCTGACACATCTTCGTGATCCTTGTAATGTTGTTGTGGAGATGGCAATTCGCCATGAAGAAATGCTTGCTATTTATGGGAAGGAAAAGCCAGTTGAAACCCAGAGTTCTCAGGGAAAGAAGAGAAAGTTCTTTAAGAGGAAGGGAGCCCAAAAGGGAGAGGCTGCCAAGAAGGCAAAGGCTGATTTGGTCTACTTTATGTGTAGTAAGAAGGGTCAGTATGCTCATGAATGCCGGACAGGTAAGGGAAAGAAGGTTGTAGAAAAGAAGAGTGTGAAGTGCTTTAACTACGACCAAGTTAGGCATTATAAGAACCAGTGTCCAGAACCAGTCAGGGCGGACAAGGAAATTTTTGTTCTTGTTGGACCATCATATTCTAGGACAACCGCTGCTGAGAAAGGAAAGACCGTGATGGAAAGTACGCTTTTGATTCAGAGTATACTAGTTATGATAGTATTCGATACCGGTGCATCACATTCATTTATATCTTAGTGTTTGGTTGATAGGTTATGCTTAGAAAGCACATAACTTGTTACTTCCTTAAGGGTTGAGAATCCGATAGGAGGGTATGCAACCCTGGGGATGAGATGTGACCAGCTAGAACTTGATTTGTTAGGTCATAAGTTTGCATGCAGTCTGTATGTTTGTGATTTTTTAGATTTCAGAATCATTTTGGGTATGGATTGGTTGGGTAAATATGAGGCTAGGATATTTTGCCAGGATAGGGAAATATCACTAAGACATCCAGATAGTCATAATCGAATCATATTCTCAATGGAGAATTCTGACCGGAGTGCATATGCTTTGTTTAGAGCTATGGAAGTAGAAGAAGAGTTAAGTCGGGTTCGAGTAGCAAGAGAATTTGCAGATGTTTTTGAGCCGGTTACAGGACTACCACCGAATGGAGCCGTCGAGTTTCGGATAGATCTTGTGCCAAGAGCTGAACCTATCAATAGACCACCTAGTAGGATGACACCGACCCAGATGAAGGAATTGAAGGTGCAGCTAGTGGATCTAGAAGGGATAAATCTTATTAAACCAAGCAGTTCACCTTGGGGAGCGGCCGCGGTGTTCGTAAAGAAACCGGATGTGTTGTTAAGGACGTGTATCGACTATCGTAAGTTGAACGAGAAGACGATTAAGAATAAGTATCCTTTGTCGAGAATTGACGATCTATTTGATCAGCTGTATGAGCCAGAGTGTTTTCCCAATTGGATTTGGCGACATGTTTCTATCAGTTAAGAGTGGCAGAGGACAGTATTCCATTAACAGCATTTCAGACTAGGTATGGTTTGTACGAGTGGTTATAAATGCCATTCGGGTTAACAAACGCACCTGCTTTCTTCATGGATCTGATGAACCGAGTTTTCCAAGAGTACTTGGATAGGCTCGTGTTGGTATTTATAGATGAAATTTTAGTATACTTTAAGGATGAAAGAGAGCATGAAGATCATGTTAGCATAGTAATTGAGACGCTGAGGCAGCATCGGCTGAAAGCAAAGTTTTCCAAGTGTCATTTTTGGAAGAAAGAGGTTAAGTTTCTTTGTCACGTGGTTTCAAAGAAAGGCTTGTCAGTTGATCCAGATAAGACTGAAGCTGTTAATAATTGGAAGAGACCTAAGACCGTGATTGAGATTAGAAGTTTTATTGGACATGCTGGCTATTACCAGAGATTCATTAAGGATTTCTCGTGGATAGCAGCGCCTTTGACTAAGTTAATCAGGAAGAACGTGAAGTTTGTTTGGTCTGACAAATGTAAGGAAGCATTCCTTAAGTTAAAGCATTTGTTGACCAATGCACATGTTTTAGTAGTTCCAGACGAAAACCAAGGGTTGGTGGTGTATACTGATGAATGTAGGACTGGATTAGGAGCTGTGTTGATGCAGAAGGGTAAAGTTATTGCCTATGCTTCATGACAGCTTAGACCACATAAAGTGAGATATCCTACTCATGATTTGGAATTTGCAGCGGCGATCTACGCGCTGAAGATATAAAGATTTTATCTCTTGGGGGAGAGATTTGAGCTATACACAAATCATAAGTCATTAAGGATTTATTCTCTCAGAAGGAGTTGAATATGAGACAACAAATGTGGTTGGATTTTTTTGATGCATATGATTTTGGTATAGAGTATACACCTGTGAAAGGAAATAAGGTAGTGGATGCTATTAGCAGAAGACATCAGAATACGGTGTTAGCTATATTGGCAGAATGGAAAGATTTAGAAGCTTTGACTACTTGTAGTGTGCAATTAAGATCAACTGCTAGTTCTAGTCAGAGCATAGCCATGTTATCCTGTTTGGAAGTTTGACCAATGTTGATCGAAAGGATTGCTTCTAAGCAGAAAAAGGATCCATTGTTAACCGAGAAATAGAAGGCTTGAGGTTGGGTCGGAAATCGATGATCTAAAGGATTTTAGTCTTGATTAGAGGGGATGGTTGAGAAAGAATGGACGATTGTGTATCCCAAATGTGGAGGACTTAAGAAGAGAAGTTCTTAGGGAACGTCCTCGATCCAAATTTACGATTCACCCTGGAGCAACCAAGATGTATCAAGATATGAAGTGAAGCTTCTTATTGGGAATGTATGAAGAGGGTTGTTGGCTTGTGGGTTAGGCAGTGTGCAAACTGTCAACAAGTGAAGGCCGAACATCAGAAGCCGAGTGGGTTGCTTCAACCTCTAGAGATACCAGTTTGGAAATGGGATTCGATTTTCATGGATTTTATAGACAGGTTGCCAAGTTCGAATAGAGGAAATGAAAGTATATGGGTCATGGTGGGTAGGTTGACCAAGAGTGCCCATTTCATTCCAGTTAGATTAACCAGGACGATGCCTGTTTTAGCTAAATTGTTCATGAAGAACATAGTTAGACTGCATGGAATTCCTAGTAGTATGTCAGTGATAGATATGTTTTGTTTACTAGTGAATTCTGGAAGAGTCTACAGGATGTGTTAGGTACCAAGATTAACATGAGTACTGCATATCAACCTCAGACGGATGGTGAGATAGAGAGAATTAATAAGGTACTCGAGGAGCTTGTGTATTGGACTTTGTTGGATCTTAGGAAAATCGCCTACATTTAGTGGAGTTTTCCTATAATAACAGTTATCAGGCTAGTATAGGAATGTTTCTTTTTGAAGCTTTGTATGGAAGGCCATGCAAACCACCAGCATGTTGGTTGGAAACTAGAGACAGATTAGTCTAGGGTCCAGATTTGGTTAGAGAGACGACATAGAAGATTGAGTTGATCTGAGAAAGGATGAAGGAAGCTCAGTCTAGACAGAAGAGTTATGCAGATAAGAGGCGTAAAGACCCATAATTCTCAGTTGGAGATAGGGTTTCATTAAGGTATCACCGATGATGGGTGTGGTGCGATTCGGAAAGTCAGGGAAACTAGCACCGAAATATGTTGGTATGTTCCAAGTTACAGAGAGGATCGGGAATCTCGCATACAGAGTAGAGTTGCCGAGCAGTATGGCAGGTGTCCATAATGTGTTTCATGTGTCTCATCTTCGCAAGTATATGCATGATCCAGAGGCTACTATTCCTCTGATAGAGTTGGAAGATTTGATAGTAGAACTAAATTTGACTTTTGTTAGACAACCAGTTCGGGTAGTAGCGAAAGATGAGAAAAGGTTAAGGAACAAGACAATCAAGTTGGTGAAAGTTCAGTGGAGTGGCAATGAGAAGGACTGTACTTGGGAGACAGAAGACAGGATTAGAGATACTTATCTTGATCTATTGTGAGGGTATGTTCTATATTTTCTTTATATAGATAGTTACTAGTCAGGTAAGCTAGTATGGTAGTTAAGACCTATTACATATGATTGTTGTGTTTAGTATTTAGTCCTTACTGAATTTCGAGGACGAAATTCTTTAAGGAGGGGAGCCTATAACACCCCTAATTTTTAATAACATTATTCAGTCGATTTAATTAGATAAATTAAATAGAATAATGTAAATATTAGAGTGATATGTGGATTGAGATTTGAAAACTTAACTAGAGGCCGTGCTTAATTAAAAATGAGGAATGAGTTTATGGAAATGGTTCATTAGATAACTAATAAGAGAATAAAACAAGGGCTTAATGGGTAATTGCCGTACCATAATCCCATTACCCTTATAATCGTGTTTCCTTTACATTGCACGTTCATTTTCAAAACACAAAAACGTAACTAAAGAGAGCTCAAGCCGGCGATTACCTAAGGAAAAAAGGGAAAATCAATTAAAGCTAAGCAATCAAGCAAGTGGAATTAATCAAAGGTCAAATCTCAAGTTCCTAATCGTAATCAAGGTGAATAATAATCAAAACCATCTCTATTTTTGTTTTTAAAGATCATTTGATTTCGGGTTTATGTTTAAAACCTTGTGTGATGATTTTAATGATAATATGCATGGATTTTATGATTTGTTTGATTCAAACAAGATTTTTTATAAACGTTTAATTCAATTTTAGATAAAAGTTGTATTTTATGGATTTCGAATGCCATGAGGAATTTGTATGTTATGTAAAACATTATTTTGAAGATGGGTTTAATTTTCTATAATTTTCCAAGCTATGCAAAATTTATCATGAATTTTTGAAGGAAGAATGAATAAATTTGGTTTAAAATTGTTTTGGCTATTATATGAAGGAATTTGGTTCTGAGATTTATATATGTTAGATAACATATTAAAAGTGAATTTCTACGATTTTTAGGGATTTTTCCTAAGTAATTTACTATGGAAATTAAATTATTTTAGATGGAGGACTTAAATGTTTTATTTGTTTTGCTTAAGGAAGGGCTTAATTGCAATATTATTTTAATTAGATCTGAAATGAATGTGTAACGCCCCACTCTGAGACCCACTGTAACAAAGAGTATTATGGGAGTAATACTGTCTGTTAAAGCGGAGAATAGAGTATAGTGGAAGCGACCATTTGTAATCAAGCTATAACTATCTACTGAATACGTCGAAAGGATGGTATCTATATATATTTTTCAAGTGGTTCGACATATTCAATAAATATTTATAACGAAATTACAATGGATAAAGACCTATCAGAACAAGCGTAGTAATAAATGATAAAACATCACAGAATAGAATCACATAACAGATATAAAATCCCAGAACAATACATCGTCAATACAGATCCAAATACTATAAGTGGGTACAAAGCCACTTCCCACACATGTGAGTCAAAAATATGTACATATCAAAGTCTGAATAATAACAGAGTAGAGGAATAGTGGACAAATAAAAGCGCTATCTATCAGCATAGCAGATAATGTCCAAGCGGAAGCACAGAAGCTAAGTCCAGAGACCTAACCTGAAACAACTCGGTCTGACCCGAGCGAAAAAACACTCGGGTCAGGCTAGCTAAACAATCAGTAATAACTGAGATATATAATAATGCGGTACATAAATGAAACAATACTTTTCCTAAGAGAAGGGTATTTTGGACCACATGATTATAATGACGGTCCCTAATCATCAATCAACGGTAAAAATCTCCAAAGAGAATATCACCACCAAAGTGTTGAATAAATAAAATCGCCTCATATCATCGGCGTAGCCAAAGCTATAACAAGTTGCCCATAGGCAATAATCCCAAGAATGACCAGAGTCTGTAATCAATGCCCAAGCAAAGATCGATGCTCCAAAGAGCAATGGGGATATACTGAAAATTCAATGAAATCAAACACTGAAAAGCAGTGCCCAGAGACACTGTGAATCCACAAGGTAATCGCACTTACATCGTATGGTTCCATAGAACCAACACCAAATGGTGGTACTCGAATGGATATAAAAATCATCAGATAATACAAGTATAGCACGTGCACCGACCGGAGTCGTTATTGCCAAGTACTGTAGAGTTGTGATCGATCACTCGCACAGATGCGGAACGCGCGAGACGGCGAGATCCTTCCCAGAAGGATAAAGGCCCAGAGGCACATGCCGAAAAAAGAAACTGCTCCATAGAACAGGTGTCCAGAGACGGTTGCCCAGAGGCGTGGTGACCCAGAGGTCCAGTACTGGCCGTCCAGAGGCTAATGTGTCACAAACTTCTTGGAGAGGAACCCGTAAAGTGTTAACAATGAGTCCTATACCCCACGTTCGCACTAAACGGTTTACTAACTAATAGCAAGCTCACACTCCAAACAATAAAAAGTCCACCTCGTATCATCGGTAAACTAGACCCAAAGGTCGAAACGATCAATCGAATAGGTCGGGGATTAACTGGAAAGAAAATACGCACGGTTCCATAGGCCAGAGATTTCCTAACCGTTTAAGCACCTTTCCACTTCGCTCGACGTGCTAAAAAGTGAGTGTGAGATTTTTATTATAGAAAATAATGGTGCGAAACGGTTATATAATTGATTTTGAAATCACTTTAAAATGGCTTTTGAATACTCTCCTATTATGGAGTAAATAGTTTAATAATTAAAAATAACATTATATAATAATAATTTCGAAAGCCATTTAGGAGTGAAAAATCCTTTGAAAATAATTCATAAAACACGTGTACGAAATCTAGAGACAAATCTCAAAGAAATCGATAAATCAGAGAATCACTGAAAACCAATATTCGTGTTGGAAAATATTCCGAATGGTTGTGAACCAAAGTTCGACAATTTCTGATTCGCAATTGAAACCCAAAGGTTCATTGCAGAAACAATCAATTTGAAGCGGTTGCACCAAAATGGTGCAACCCGGACTCGGTTGCACCAAAATGGTGCAACCGGTGGGTCGGAACCCGGGTGCACCAAATGGGTGCATCCCATTTTATAAAGGCCGGCTGCACCGCATGGTGCAGCCCATTTCTGTGAACCATGCTGCACCATGCAGTGCAGCTGGTTTAGTCCAGCCCCAGCCCGCTTGGGCTGGGGATGTAGTAGGAAGCCCCAGCCCGCTTGGGCTGGGGATTCGGTGCAATCCCCCAGCCCGCTTGGGCTGGGGATGAGGTACAAACCCCCAGCCTAAGCGGGCTGGGGCGAAATAACCAGCCCCCAGCCCAAGCGGGCTGGGGCGAATTAACATGCCCCCAGCCCGCTTGGGCTGGGGCGAATTAACATACCCCCAGCCCGCTTGGGCTGGGGCGAATTAACATGCCCCCAGCCCAAGCGGGCTGGGGCGAATCAACCAGCCCCCAGCCCAAGCGGGCTGGGGTGAATTACCATGCCCCCAGCCCAAGCGGGCTGGGGTGAATTACAAGCCCCGGCCCATGCGGGCCGGGGGAATCAGAAAGCCCCAGCCGCATGGGCTGGGGAGTATAGCGGGACAGCCCACCAAGGGCTGGCCTGCTTCTGGCTAGCCCAACCGGGCTAGCCTGCTGCGCCCGGGCTAGCCTGCTGCGCCCGGGCAGCAGCCTGGGTGCAACCCAGGCCTGCCCTGGTGCACTCAGATCCCTGTTTCAGCCTGTTTTCAGGTTGAAACATTCCAGCCAGCTGAAAATGCTGGTTTTGGTGATTTTGGGGTGTTTTTTTCAAGTTTTGGCATCAAATTTCACCAATATCAATCACTAACTACCCTATTATGATTACTACACTATATTAAAGGGAACAAAGGGCCAAAGCTTAGCATTACCTTAGGAAGCAATATCACAAGCACCTTATGTGCAACCCCAAAATGAAAGCAAAGATGATCAAAGAGCTATGATTCACATGTTACATAATAAAACATGTGTTACTAACTGATTACCGAAATCAAAAGATGATTAAACACATATTAGAAGAGGTTTTTAGCAATATACCTCTCTAGAAAGCAACAAAGACTACTATAGCATCAACCCAAGTTAGCAAAAGATGATTAGGAGGCTATAAGATCAAAAAAACACATAAAACATGTGTTACCAAATAAATTTCAGAAATTAAAAAGATATAAAAACGGATTTGAGGTGGGTATTTGCATTACCTTTGCATAGAATGACTTGCATAAGCTAAAACTAGAAGGAGATGAAGATAGAGGCCATTTTTGTTAAGAAAGCTTTAGGAAATGATTAGGGTTTTGATTAGGGATGATGAATGAGGTTTGGAGAGTTTGAGATAATTTATAGAGGAGGTTTAGGGTGGGTTATTGGGCTAGGTTTAGTAACCCAATAAGAAGAGAGTTATTTACATGTTTCCAAAAATTAGTCTAAGTGTTCATATATGTTTATAAAACTCATTTTTCTTCTTACCCAAACCCGTTTTAAATTTTCTCTTAAAATATTTAACTTTCCAAAAATAACATTTTATCCTCATTTTAAATCCCATATTTCCCATTTAATTAAAATAGCCTTTTTCTAATAAATTTTATTATTCCAAATCCTTTTATGCTTCATTAAAATAAATAAAAATCCTAACTTTTATTTATTAATTGGTAATGCAAATCCTGGGTTGTTACAGACTCCCCCCTTAAGAAAATTGCGTCCCCGCAATTCCTTAAGATAGATGTCGTCTATAATGTCAAATCCGCAAAAGAAGTGATAGAGATAAAATAGAGAATTCTCACCCGCAGAAAAAGATGGGAGAAAGCCAGGATAAGAGTGCTCGATAGATTCTCTGGTCTCCCAAGTGCAGTCCTTAGGATTCGGTGACCATTGAATCTTCACGAGTGGAACCTCTTTGTTGCGAAGGCGTCTAACCTTCGAATCAAGCACACGAAGAGGTTGCTGCTCCAAAGATAAATCAGGTAAGATCTCTAAATCAGGCACAGCACGCGGCTCAATGATAGAATCAGGATCGCGGACACACATGCGAAGCTGGGAAACATGGAACATGTCGTGTATTCCAGAGAAGTGAGCAGGTAGAGCCACACGATAAGCAACGGGGCCGATGCGTTCCGTAATAGGAAATGGTCCAACATAGCGAGGAACCAACTTCCCTATAGAGCTGAAACGCACAACCCCCTTCATGGGAGAGACCCGAATAAAGACAGAATCTCCAATGGAGAACTCAAGAGGCTTCCTACGGTTGTCCGCGTAGGATTTCTGGCGGTCCTGTGCCTCTCTCATTCTCTGACGGATAAGAACAATCTTCTTAGAAGATTCCCGAACTGAATCTGGACCAAGAATAAGCTTCTCGCCAGATTCTAACCAACAAGCAGGAGAGCGACATGACCTTCTGTATAGAGCCTCGAAAGGTGCCATGCCAATACTAGACTGATAGCTGTTGTTGTAGGAGAACTCTACGAGCGGTAAGTGATCCTCCCAACTACCTCCGAAATCCAGAATACAACAGCGCAAAAGATCCTCAAAAACACGATTCACCCTCTCCGTCTGACCATCGGTCTGAGGACGATAAGCAGTCGAGAGATTCAGCTTTGAGCCCAAAGCTGACTGTAGGCACTTCCAGAAGTGACTAGTAAAGATAGTGTCTCGATCACAGACGATAGAGCTAGGAATGCCATGAAGTCGAACGACTTCCTTCACATATAGCTTGGCAAGCTGAGGAGCAGTCCGAGTGGACTTAATAGGAATGAAATGAGCTGATTTGGTCAAGCGATCGACGATGACCTAAATAGAAGTATGGCCTGACCTCGATCGAGGCAGACCGTCAATAAAATCCATGGATATCTGATCCCATTTCCACAATGGAATCTCTAGCGGCTGAAGAAGACCAGATGGACGCTGATGCTCAGCTTTGATCTGTTGACAAGTCATGCAACGACTTACATAACTTGCAACATCACTCTTCATGCCCTCCCAATAAAATAGGCGACACATGTCGGCATACATCTTACTCGACCCGGGATGTATAGTGTACTTAGTGCGATGACACTCGACTAGAATGTCGCGCCTAAGTGATAAATCAGATGGTACCAAAATACGGTTCTTCCTGCGAAGACACCGATGAGGATCAATAGAATAATCCGACATTGTCTCATCACTGGATCCCGACTCAAGGAGATGAATATAACGCAACAAGTCTGGATCCTACCGCTGAGCATGGGCAATGGGATCCAATAGAATAGGTCGAGCTTCCAAGCTGAATAGCAAGATCTGAGGATCAGAAGACGGAGCTCGATTTCGAATATCACACATAGAAAGAGTCTCAAGAATATCCCACTCGGCTATCATCATAGAAACTACTGCCGAGTGTTTGCGACTGAGTGCATCAGCCACACGATTACCCTTGCCAGGGGTATACTGAATGTCTAAGTCATATGAGGCGAGAAACTCAAGCCATCGCTGCTACCTCATATTGAGATCCTTCTGACTGAATAAATACTTCAGCGACTTGTGATCGGTGTAGAGAATGAAACGTTCGCCCAATCAAAAGTGACGCCACGTCTTCAAAGCAAAGACGATAGCTACCAACTCAAGATCATGAGTCGGATAGCGAACCTCATTCGGACGTAGCTGCCTAGAAGCATAAGCAACTACCCGATCCTTCTGCATAAGCACAGCACCGAGGCCGCTACCACAAGCGTCGGTGTAAACAACAAGATCCTGGTTACTCTCAGGAACCACAAGGATAGGAGCATGAGTGAGAAGTTCCTTCAATCGCTGGAAAGAAACTTCACACTTATCAGACCAAATAAAGCGAACCCCCTTACGAGTCAGAGTCGTGAGGGGAAGTGCAACACGAGAGAAATCCTTGATAAATCGACGGTAATAACCCGCCAGCCCAAGGAAGCTGCGAATATCATGAATGTTCTCGAGCTGCTTCCAATTCTGAATAGCTTCGATCTTGGCAGGATCGACAGAAATACCCTCAGATGATACAATATGGCCCAAGAACTTGACCTTGCTCTCCCAAAAATGGCACTTGGAGAGCTTGGCCTTAAGCTGATGCTGACGAAGAGTATCCAAGACGATCCGCAAATGATGAGCATGCTCTGCCTTGGATCTAGAATAAATAAGAATATCGTCGATGAAAACCAGAACGAATCTATCGATGTATTCCCGGAATACTCGATTCATGAGATCGACGAAGAAAGCCGGAGCGTTTGTCAAGCCGAACGGCATGACCAACCACTCAAAAGAACCATAACAAGTGCGAAATGCTGTAAGAGGAATGTTGTCTTCTGCGACTCGTAGCTGATGGAATCCGGTGGCAAGGTCAAGCTGAGAGAAGACCTTCGCACCGCTCAATTGGTCAAGCATGTCGTCTATCCGAGGAAGTGGGTAGTGATTTCTGATGGTCAGCTCATTGAGCTTGCGATAGTCAATGCAAAGCATAAGAGAGCCATCAGCCTTCTTAACGAAGGCCACAGTAGCACCCCATGGCGAAGAACTGGATCGGATGAACTGCTTCGCTTCAAGCTCAACTAACTGCTTCCTGAGTTCCTCATTCTCCTTAGTAGACATTCTCGTAGGAGGACGCCCAACAGGATGAGAGCCTGGAATGAGGTCGATGCGGAACTCAATAGCTCGCTTTGGCAGCAGTCCGGATACTGGCTCGAATACGTCGGGGAAATTCCAAACAACAAGAATATGAGATAAGTTCAAATCCTCATCTCGTGAATCGAGAGAGAATAAAGTAACATCAGAAAGCCCAACATCTTGAAGAACAATAGCTAACGGAGAGGACGAGTCAGGGTGATGAATGAATAATATCCGCTCCGAACAAATAATTTTGGCGTCGTGCTGAACGAGCCAATCCATGCCAAGAATCATATCAAAGCCCAAATACTCCATAACGTGCAGATTCACACGGAAAGAAAATCCACAAAGATCGATATCTATATCCTCACAGAGCAAGCTAAGGGTCGTAGATCCACCAATGGGATTCACAATCCTTAGTGAAGAAACCAGACAAGTAACATCTAAGGATAATGCATCTACTAGCTCCTTCGATACGAATGAGTGAGAGGCACCCGTATCAAAAAGAACTCTAATAGATCTACCATGAAATAAAATAGAGCCTTCAAGAACGGAAGGATGTGTACCTTTAGGCTGAGCAGAAGTGGTAGGAGCCTTGGCAGCATTAAGCCTGCCAGGCTTGGCACTAGCTGGAGCAATAGGACAAGCGGAGATCCTATGTCCCTCCTTCTTGCAGAAGGTGCAATAGAGAGGTTTGGGACACTCTCGAATAAAGTGATCTGGAGAACCGCAGTTGAAGCATTTCTTCGGAGGACGTGTCCCACTAGGCTGAGCAGGAGTCCGGGACTGAGGACGAGTCTGAGGCTGAGTCTGAATAGTGGAACTGCCAGTCTTCTTCTTCTTGTGCTGAAAAGAAGAGCCAGACTTGCCAGGAGGAAACCTCTTCTTGGTGGGGTTTGTGGAACCCACACCACCATCATCACTACGCTCCATCTCGACTGACTCAAGATGTAGAGCTGCATCGACTAGCTTCTCGAATGAGAGCTCAAGCTGTAGCATAAGCTGCCTCTTCAGATATTTCTTCAAGCCCTCAACAAATTTGAGGTTCCTCTTATAAGGAGTAGCAATAAACTCAAGGCCGTACTTGGACAGGGCCTCGAAGGAAGAGACATAGTCGAATACAGAGGACTTTCCCTGCTTGAGATCAAGAAAGCGGCGAGCAAGGGAGTTCTTCTCTGACTCTGGGATGAATTTGAGCTCAAATCTCTCACGAAACTGAGCCCAAGTAAGTGTGGTCTCATCGATCTCGGCAATAAGGAGTTCGTACCAATCCAGGGCACGACTCTGAAGCTGACTGGAAGCAATAAGAACACGGTCATGATCCGAGATATCCATACGAGTGAAAATGCGCTCGCATATCCGAATCCAAGCCTGGACCTCTAAGACATTCTCGGAGCCACTGAACGGCTTCCCTCCGAGATGGGTAAAATCACTGCAGAGACGCGCAAAAGCAGACTTGCGCGGAGCATCAGCAACTGGGGCTGGAGACTGAGAATGAGACTGGGAGTTCCGAACCAGCTCCATGATCTGGTCGGTGGTCATAAACACGCCCTCTGGATGAGTGTTGCTGGACTGCCCAGCAGCACTGGTCTGACGTGTGGTTCTCCCTCTTCCCCTTCCAGACATACTGAAAGTCAAACGGGAATTAGAGTTAGACATGATTCAATGATAGATAATTAATTAAGGAATACTATGGAATATAACGGATTCCTATACATATTCCTAACTTATCTATCAATAAACATAAGGAAGGGATTTGATTTAATTTGGATCTAATTAAAATGTATTGTACTAAGTGTATCTGTTCTGTGTTTACTATGCTTATTCCTGAAACCTGGCTTCGATACCAAACTGTAACGCCCCACTCTGAGACCCACTGTAACAAAGAGTATTACGGGAGTAATACTGTCTGTTAAAGCAGAGAATAGAGTATAGTGGAAGCGACCATTTGTAATCAAGCTATAACTATCTACTGAATACGTCGAAAGGATGATATCTATATTTTTTTTTCAAGTGGTTCGACATATTCAATAAATATTTATAACGAAATTAGAATGGCTAAAGACCTATTAGAACAAGCATAGTAATAAATGATAAAACATCACAGAACAGAATCACATAACAGATATAAAATCCCAGAGCAATACATCGTCAATACAGATACAAATACTATAAGTGGGTACAAAGCCACTGCCCACACATGTGAGTCAAAAATATGTACATATCAAAGTCTGAATAATAACAGAGTAGAGGAATAGTGGACAAATAAAAGCGCTATCTATCAGCATAGCAGATAATGTCCAAGCGGAAGCACAGAAGCTAAGTCCAGAGACCTAACCTGAAACAACTCGGTCTGACCCGAGCGAAAAAACACTCGGGTCAGGCTAGCTAAACAATCAGTAATAACTGAGATATATAATAATGCGGTACATAAATGAAACAATACTTTTCCTAAGAGAAGGGTATTTTGGACCACATGATTATAATGACGGTCCCTAATCATCAATCAACGGTAAAAATCTCCAAAGAGAATATCACCACCAAAGTGTTGAATAAATAAAATCGCCTCATATCATCGGCGTAGCCAAAGCTATAACAAGTTGCCCATAGGCAATAATCCCAAGAATGACCAGAGTCTGTAATCAATGCCCAAGCAAAGATCGATGCTCCAAAGAGCAATGGGGATATACTGAAAATTCAATGAAATCAAACACTGAAAAGCAGTGCCCAGAGACACTGTGAATCCACAAGGTAATCGCACTTACATCGTATGGTTCCATAGAACCAACACCAAATGGTGGTACTCGAATGGATATAAAAATCATCAAATAATACAAGTATAGCACGTGCACCGACCGGAGTCGTTATTGCCAAGTACTGTAGAGTTGTGATCGATCACTCGCACAGATGCGGAACGCGCGAGACGGCGAGATCCTTCCCAGAAGGATAAAGGCCCAGAGGCACATGCCGAAAAAAGAAACTGCTCCATAGAACAGGTGTCCAGAGACGGTTGCCCAGAGGCGTGGTGACCCAGAGGTCCAGTACTGGCCGTCCAGAGGCTAATGTGTCACAAACTTCTTGGAGAGGAACCCGTAAAGTGTTAACAATGAGTCCTATACCCCACGTTCGCACAAAACGGTTTACTAACTAATAGCAAGCTCACACTCCAAACAATAAAAAGTCCACCTCGTATCATCGGTAAACTAGACCCAAAGGTCAAAACGATCAATCGAATAGGTCGGGGATTAACTGGAAAGAAAATACGCACGGTTCCATAGGCCGGAGATTTCCTAACCGTTTAAGCACCTTTCCACTTCACTCGACATGCTAAAAAGTGAGTGTGAGATTTTTATTATAGAAAATAATGGTGCGAAACGGTTTTATAATTGATTTTGAAATCACTTTAAAACGGCTTTTGAATACTCTCCTATTATGGAGTAAATAGTTTAATAATTAAAAATAACATTATATAATAATAATTTCGAAAGCCATTTAGGAGTGAAAAATTCTTTGAAAATAATTCATAAAACACGTGTACGAAATCTAGAGACAAATCTCAAAGAAATCGATAAATCAGAGAATCACTGAAAACCAATATTCGTGTTGGAAAATATTATGAATGGTTGTGAACCAAAGTTCGACAATTTCTGATTCGCAATTGAAACCCAAAGGTTCATTGCAGAAACAATCAATTTGAAGCGGTTGCACCAAAATGGTGCAACCCGGACTCGGTTGCACCAAAATGGTGCAACCGGTGGGTCGGAACCCGGCTGCACCAAATGGGTGCATCCCATTTTATAAAGGCCGGCTGCACCGCATGGTGCAGCCCATTTCTGTAAACCATGCTGCACCATGCGGTGCAGCTGGTTTGGTCCAGCCCCAGCCCGCTTGGGCTGGGGATGTAGTAGGAAGCCCCAGCCCGCTTGGGCTGGGGATTCGGTGCAAGCCCCCAGCCCGCTTGGGCTGGGGATGAGGTACAAACCCCCAGCCCAAGCGGGCTGGGGCGAAATAACCAGCCCCCAGCCCAAGCGGGCTGGGGCGAATTAACATGCCCCCAGCCTGCTTGGCTGGGGCGAATTAACATGCCCCCAGACCAAGCGGGCTGGGGCGAATTACCATGCCCCCAGCCCAAGCCGGCTGGGGTGAATTACAAGCCCCGGCCCATGCGGGCCGGGGGAATTAGCAAGCCCCAGCCGCATTGGCTGGGGAGTATAGCGGGACAGCCCACCAAGGGCTGGCCTGCTTCTGGCTAGCCCAACCGGGCTAGCCTGCTGCGCCCGGGCAGCAGCTTGGGTGCAACCCAGGCCTGCCCTGGTGCACTCAGATCCCTGTTTCAGCCTGTTTTCAGGCTGAAACATTCCAGCCCGCTGGAAATGCTGGTTTTGGTGATTTTGGGGTGTTTTTTTCAAGTTTTTGGCATCAAATTTCACCAATATCAATCACTAACTACCCTATTATGATTACTACACTATATTAAAGGGAACAAAGGGCCAAAGCTTAGCATTACCTTAGGAAGCAATATCACAAGCACCTTATGTGCAATCCCAAAATAAAAGCAAAGATGATCAAAGAGCTATGATTCACATGTTACATAATAAAACATGTGTTACTAACTGATTACCGAAATCAAAAGATGATTAAACACATATTAGAAGAGGTTTTTAGCAATATACCTCTCTAGAAAGCAACAAAGACTACTATAGCATCAACCCAAGTTAGCAAAAGATGATTAGGAGGCTATAAGATCAAAAAAACACATAAAACATGTGTTACCAAATAAATTTCAGAAATTAAAAAGATATAAAAACGGATTTGAGGTGGGTATTTGCATTACCTTTGCATAGAATGACTTGCATAAGCTAAAACTAGAAGGAGATGAAGATAGAGGCCATTTTTGTTAAGAAAGCATTAGGAAATGATTAGGGTTTTGATTAGGGATGAATGAATGAGGTTTGGAGAGTTTGAGATAATTTATAGAGGAGGTTTAGGGTAGGTTATTGGGCTAGGTTTAGTAACCCAATAAGAAGAGAGTTATTTACATGTTTCCAAAAATTAGTCTAAGTGTTCATATATGTTTATAAAACTCATTTTTTTTCTTACCCAAACCCGTTTTAAAATTTCTCTTAAAATATTTAACTTTCCAAAAATAACATTTTATCCTCATTTTAAATCCCATATTTCCCATTTAATTAAAATAGCCTTTTTCAAATAAATTTTATTATTCCAAATCCTTTTATGCTTTATTAAAATAAATAAAAATCCTAACTTTTATTTATTAATTGGTAATGCAAATCCCGGGTTGTTACAGAATGCCACAGTTTCATTTTGGAAACAATTTGAAAAGTTTATGGCAACCAACTAAATTTTTACAAATAGGCAGGTTAGTTAAAAGCAAGCACTTGAAAAGGCAATAAAATAGTTTTTGCACAGAAATAATGTTTCGCCACTTTCTTTAGCCACCTTTGGACACTATACTTCCGCCTCAACCAATTCGAAACTAATACAAAAGGTATCAGTGCGTTGGTATGTGGTGCATTGGAGAATAGTGGCAAGTATGGAGTCGAAACCTAGCTTTCGAAGGGGTTGAAGCCTTTGTTTTACTAGCCTAAGAAATGTGCTTGCCTTGTTTCCAAAAGAATGCTTTCGAAAAGGTTTACTATAGCTTTCGAAGAAGTCGCCGCCTTTTTGCTTAAAGTGTAGCTTTCGAATGAGTTTCCTTGTTTTTTAATCAATGCTTTCGAAAAGGTAGTTTGAGCCCAGTCGAAACCATGCTGCCGACCTTATGCCTTTCGAATGGATTGAAGTCATCAACTAGTTCGAAAGGTAGCTTTTGTTTTATAAAACTAATAAGCCGCTTCCCCAAAGCTTTCTAAAGGGCTCTAGAAGCCCCTTATACCAATGGTTTCGAAGGCAATAGCTTCGAAAGGGGTTTCGAAGCTATCCCTCCAAATGTTTTACTTAAATGAATTAAGCTTTCGAAAGGATGATTCCGAAGCCATCAGTTTACCCCAAACTCTTTTATATGAAGGTTAATGGTTTCGAAAGAGGTACTTTCGTTTACATTCACTTTGACCCAAAAGGTATTTTTAAGGATAAACCCAATGGTTTCGAAAGGCGTACTTTCAAATGGTTTCGAAAGGGGTACTTTCAAATGGTTTCAAAGCTATGCTTCTAAGAGTTAACAATTAATGCTTTAATACTTTCGAAAGGTATGTTTTCATGGTTTCGAAAGAGATGATTTAAAATGTTTTGAAAGGCCTATGCTTAGTGTTTTGAAAATAAGATTTGAATGCTTTCGAAGGAGATTATCCAATGGTTTCAAAAGTAAAGGTTTAAGGTTTCGAAAGCCTCAGTTTTCAAAGCAAAGAATGCAATCTCATTTTTAAAGGAAAACAATGGCAAAAATAAATGAGTTTTAAAATGGATTTTAAGTATAAAGTTTTTAAGAAGCTTTCCTTGATAAAATAAAAGGTTAAAGGGATTAACCATGTTTCATATGAAAATGATTTCAAAGATATTAAACCATAGATGTTGGTATTATTATGTTATTATGTTTCCTTCTTCTAATATGCATATTCACTATAAATTGGACCCATAACTATATTTTGGGGGAAAAGGGCAGAATAACGAGCTAGGTTGACCCAGTAGTGAATATAAATTGAGTTAACTCATGTATGTGTAGAATTGCATCCAGGAGGTCAGGTAGACCAGAATATAGGATGCCTAAGTAATGATTAGAGAAATTTTTGGTTAGACAGGTTCATAGTAAACCCATGAAAACTATGTTTAGAAAGAGTTATTGCCAGGGGCTGATAGGTTTGTAGCGAACCCATGAAAACTATATCCGGATAAAGTTATTGATAGAAGTCAATAATTTCCTAGTCAATCCATGAAAACTATGATATGAGAGAAGTTATTGGAGATACCAATAGGTTCAGGGAGAACCCATGAATTAATGAAGTTATTGGTAGAGGCTAATAGATTCTTAGTGATCCCATGAAAATTATGAGACCGGATAGATAGTTCATAAGTTTTAAACAGGTTAGTAGACAACCCATGAAAACTCATAGGTTAATAGTGACCCTAGAAACTATAACTGAGGTAGATAGTCAAAATGAAGGGGGATGGGAATCCATAATAATTTACTTGTTTGCATATCATCATAATATTTTGAATTGTTATGTTTTAACCATTATGGATACAGGAGCACAGTATCTGGTTATTATAAATTTTTGGAGGATCCTAGAGAGGGGAAAACTCGTTCCGCTAATCGGCGTAGTCTTACTAGACATCTAAATGGTTTGAGATGGTAGATTATCATTCATACCAGGCTTTATGTCTGACTCGACATTTACGTTTTTCCTTTAAACTCTCGGGTACTCAATTGATTTTGAGTAGTTTGAGAATTGAGGTTTTCAGGTACCTCTTTAGACGAATAAGCTTCCGAAGATGTGCGGGATGCAAGCTAGCTAGTAGGAGTTCTTTTCTATTTTGATTCCGTTGTGTTTTGTTTTAAAGGCAAAAGTTGTTTATTTGCCTATATATATATACCCTGATCATCCAAGGGGCATCTTCATATGTCACTCTTGGCGTATGTTTTAATAATTATATTTCTCTAAACGTGGTTCTCATATGTGGGATTATGTAATAAATTTGAAATGTTTTGAAATGGAATGTGAAAGTTGTTTAATGATTTTAAATTTTTTTCATATCCATGTGATTTTGTTATATCAATGTATCTAACATTATTGTATTTGATCGCCGAGGATTAATAACCATGGATGACTACAGCATCTGTAGCCGTAAGTTTTGGGCCTCCAAGTGGGGGATGTTACAAACCTATACCGAGTTATATATATCGGTACCAAGTTATAATGTTGGGACATATAAGTTGGTCATTGGCATGGGCAGGAAGAGCTTGGCTAGTGAAGATGTTTCATGGCTTGAAGCAGGAGATTTGGTTAAGTGTTGAAAAATATACCTAGTTATCCCTAGAAGTTAGAAGGCAAAGGCTATAGGCTGGGGTCGTGTTATCAAGGAGGGAAAGGTCTATGTCTAAAACTCTTAGGCAAGAGGTACTAGGAGCAAGGAGGAAAATTAGCCAAAATTGGTTAAGTATATAACCTGGTACCGAGTTATCTATAACTCGGTATCGAGTAATCATATTGCATTGGATGGAAGTGGAATTTTTAGGGTATATAGTGGAAGTTTGTAGGTCATGCTGGAGGTATTGGCTTGTTCTAATGAGGACTGATGCGATGTAACAACCGGATAGCTAGAAATTTTAGGTTTGTGAATCTTGGTGGGAGTAGGCACCGAATGTAGCGGCTCAGTAAAGGAGGGAACCATAGAATGAGGAACGTGGTGGGTTCTTGAATAATGGAAACTGGATGAGCAAAGGAAGGGCTCAAATCAAAATGACGCAAAGGAGGGCTCGGATGAGTACGTGCTAAGGAATCGTTGATGGTCGAAGTGTTTTCCTGTATACTTGAAGCAAAGGTATTGTAAGTGGGGATGCCCATGGGTCAATTGAGGGACTCGTATACCCTAGACCAATGTCCTTGAGTCTAGTGTCTAGCTTTGGGCTACGAGATACATATTGAGCTTTAGGCTGCATGATACAAGATTACGCAGAAAACCGAGATTTCCATTAGTCCCTGGCATGGGGACTGTACGAGTTATCACGTATATGTAGCACAGGTGTGATAGTGAGTATCACTTAATGGATGTTATAGTTGCTATGTGTGGTTTAGTTGCTTTCAAGGCTATCACTTGGAGATATCATTGGGATTAGGTGTTGGAGATGGGAATACTTGGAGATATGATATCCTTATTATGATTAGTACACCTTTAAGATGTTGTAGAGTAACATATTATATCGTTATGTGCTAACTCTTTCGTTGCAGGGACATGGCAGGTATGATTCGTGTACCTATGCTCCTTACTATATTTACCTGTATAGTATTTTGAGATTCATTTACCGCTCACACCAGACTGTTTTCTAACCGAAGGTTTTGTGCTATGCCTCTTATTATCTAGGATACTCTTGATTGAGTAGAATAGATAGCGGGTCTAGGTGATGCATTAGCAGTTCGGAGGACAAGCTGGATGGAGCCATCTCATATTATATACTTATATGGATTTCTACGCTTATTCCACTGTACAGCAATAGGGAGCCTTAGTAGTGACTGCTTATTAGCTTGTATTTAGGACAGTTATTGAGTTTGTCTCCATATATAAACTCTATGACTATTGATGTATAACTCTGTTGACCTTACACTCTGATCAATACTTTACATTGTTATTATTGCCTCATTTGTTATATTTGTGATATTTATATTTTATCCATGCGCTGTGAGATATATAACAGGTTATATGCTGTATTTGTTATTATTCATCTCGTTGATCATCCTATCTCGATCGAGCATCGACTGCAGTGCACCATATATATATGTTATTGGTGTCAGTGGTATAGGGCGGTCGTCACATTTGGTATCAAAGCTTTGGTTACGCGATTAACTGGAGTTGATA
This sequence comes from Allium fistulosum, assembly GCA_030737815.1. Taxonomy (NCBI): domain Eukaryota; kingdom Viridiplantae; phylum Streptophyta; class Magnoliopsida; order Asparagales; family Amaryllidaceae; genus Allium; species Allium fistulosum. The sequence goes on along the minus strand of CM060902.1, from coordinate 1,473,978,993 downwards.
CCGTGATCTACTAGAGATAGGGAAGGTCTGTCGCCTTAGAATGGATCCAAAAGTGTATATATACGAGAGAGTGCGTACTTGTTATATGTTTTGGTTTTCAAAACTATGCAGTAAAATATTATATAGTGTAAGTCGCATGCACATCAGTACTATAGACACAGTTTTCTTTATGAGAGGCTGATCATTCTTGTTACAGATAAGAATGAGCCAACATATAAGGAATACTGTAAGATCTACTTCAGGAGTTAAAGAAGGAGCAGGATCAGGAGCTACTATGCTTGATATTCAAGCTATGTTCAATACAATGATGGCAATGATGACGAGGAGTGCTCCTAACATGGCTGTTGGAAGAAGTGCTCCTCTGCAAGTGCCTAGGGCTGATTTCGCTAAGTTAAGCAAAGATTACTCTACTTTAGGAGGAAAGCCATTTTATGGAACATAATCATCCATAGAACTGCAAGATTGGGTTGATACTTGTGAGCACATCTTTAGTGATATAGAAGTGGATGACGTTATGAATAGAAAGTTAGCTTCTAGACAACTTAAGGAGTAGGCCACGAATTGGTGGAATGCTGTGACTACTGCTACGCTTGATAATCATTTCAGTTGGGAACGGTTTAAGACAAGGCTCAGGGAGAAGAAGAAGTGGAATGGAAAGAGAAAGCAGTCTAATGGAAAGAATGGCCAAAAGAAGGGTAGGTGGGAACCTACTTGCTATGGATGCAAGGAAAAAGGTCATTTGATTAAGGACTGCAAAGTGAGCGATAAGAAGAAGTGCTGCAACTGTGATAAGCCTGGGCATCTGAAGAAGGATTATCCAGAACCAGTGAAGGATAAGTGTGACGACCTCCCTACACCACCGGCACCCAATATACGTAAGATAGTGCGCTGTTGTCGTGCCAATCGATGTAGAGCAATAACCAAGGTTTAAAAAGAAATAAAACATCATTGAATCTGTAATATATCTCACAGCATATGGAATAAAATATAATATCATAGATATAAAACATAAGAGACGGCAATAGCTAAATGATCCAGATATCAGAGTACAGATACACAAAGTTATACATCATGACATAGAGTTTATACAATAGAAGCAACTCATAAGACTGTCTCATATAATACCAATAAGCGGCATCGTCAAGGCTCCACAGCGTTGCACGATGGAATAAGCATAGAAATCCATATGTAATACAAGATAGCTCCCTCGAGTTCGTCCAGTGCACAGCTACTGTGTTTCACATAGACCTATTATTTAGTTTACTCATTTAAGAGCACCTGAGATAATAAGAAGTAAAATATAAAACGTCGAGTCAGACAATAGTCTGGTGTAAGCATTAATTGAATCTCAAAATACTATACAAGTCAATATAGTAAGGAACAAAGGTTTGCGAATAATACTTGACATGCCCGTGCAACTATAGAGTTAGCATATAATAACATAATATGCCACTTTAAGTGTTATAAAGGTGCAATGCAACTAAGTATGATAATGGGTGTCTAGGTACCCCTATCTCCCATACCTATCTTCAATGACTACCCAAGAGTGATAGACTGTGGGGATAGAAATCAAAGCAAACATAGTATCCATCACACAATCCTCACTATCACTCGATGTACTCTAGATATATGATAACTCGTATGACCATTCTACTACCGAGGACTAATGGAAATCCCGGTTTTCAATGTACTCTCTTTAGCCTAAAGCAGTACTAGACCCATTCAATCGGTCCAGGGCACATGGATCCATTCAACTGATCCGGGGTAACTTTCAACATACCTATGGGCGTCCTCATGATACCCCTGCTTTGAGTGTAATAAAAAACACTCTGAGTATCAACGATCCCTTGGTATGTGTATCCGAGCCCTTTCCTTTTCTCTAACTAGTTTCCATTATCCTGGAGGAACCATTCTACATTCCTTCACTCGACAACTCCTTTCAACATTGAGCCATCACCTTCGAGGAACCATTCTACGACTCCTTTCTACATCGAGCCATCACCCTCGATGAACCATTCTACATTCCCTATTCTTTTACTCCTTTCTACATTGGGCCGCCTTCTTCGGAACCTAACTCCATTCAACGTCGAGTTTCCATCCGAAGAATCTAACTTTCATCACGTTGGTACATCGCCATCGGTCATCATGCGAAAGAGCAAACATATCTACCACTACCTCTTGAACCTCTGTACCAAGCCCCAGAAGTTCCATCCCCACAGGACCAAGCAAGACAACAAAGTGCCGACCTCTGTAATTGGCCAACTGGTAGCCAAGTCTCTTCCCATCCCATTCCTTGCTTCTAGTGCTCCTTGCCCATATGCTTTGACCCTAGCCTCTCTACTCCAAATCAAGTTGTCATGTCTTCAAAGCACCCTACTTCGAATCCTATAAATAAGTCATTATAGCCTCAAGTAGTTAGCTAATCTCCAATCTATCACAATAGGCAACCTCTACAAGACGTACTCTAATCCTTGCCCTAGTCGCTGTCACCATGGAGTAAGCAACAGAGGTCGGTAACGACCTCTCATATTGGTGCCGACTTCCGTACTTAGTGAACTAGAACTTGTGATTTTGACTACGAGCTCTTCCCACGCTCTAGAGCTTTGCTTCCAAGTTTCGTCCAATTCCGACCAGTTTTGCCTCTGTTTTGCCCAATTTCCCAACCAATCTACCTAACATCTAAAACACGAGTAAACAACATGAAAGCATAACATATAATCATAGAGTAGCATGCATATACATCCATTCATACAACCAATACATGGGAATGTGACAATCAAACTAGTTTCATTCTGATTTGAAGTTTTACATTAGCATATGCATGTCTAAATGATGGGAGTTACACTAGCATGTGAATATAACTAACTAGACTACAAAACCAATTTTAAAAACCATTTCAAAATCTCTAATTTCTTGTCATAAGCATATATGGATAAGTGATTAGTGTTAGAAAACCCTTTTTAGATCAAAATCATGTTAAAAACAACCATTTTAACTATATAAACAAGTATTTATGAGTGAGAGGTCAAGAACTACTCACCAAATATCTGAAATGCCCAATTTCTTCCTTAGATCTGAAGTGGACAACAAGGAAGAAGGACCCAAATCAATAAAAATGATAATCTCTAGCTTCTATATGCTAATCCTCTCACTAATCAATGATTTGGCTAAGATTAGTAAGGAAAAGATGTGATTTTTGATGAAATTAGGACTAATAGAGATTTAGATTTGTATTGGGGAAGAAGAAAATGACTTAGGTCAGTTCCTACCACATCCTATTAGCACAAATTTCGAAGTGGGTTAGTGGACCCACTAAAACTGGCCAACAGCAACCAAAACTTAAAACTACGATAACTTTTAAAAGATAAATCTGTTTTTCTATTATGACCACTTTATGGAATGACAAACCATCATCCAGAAGTAATGAAAGTGCTTTGAGACCCCAATTCAACTCCTATCAAAAGTTATAGTCCAAATAAGATTTTCACAGTAAAAAAGGTCACATAGAAATTCAACAAAAATCAAAGATGTGGAAAATGTCCCTAAGAGTCACTTTTCAAAATCTTAGAGTCATATAACCTCATATGAATAAAAAATTTTTTTTATGATCCTCCGATACGTAAAACATGGGTCGTTACTCTCCCCCTTTAGGAATTTCGCTCCCGAAATCCCTAAAGAAACACCCCCTTTAGGAATTTTGCCCACTTAATCCCCAAAGAAACACAGAAAATCAATCATATTTACCTCGTAGGCCTAACAATCATGTATATCATCAAATATGTCAAACACACAACCATGCAATCAATAATGTAGTTAAAGAAAGTACCCTATATGATATTGAAAGTGAAATTAAATATCTTTACTACTAATAAAGAGAATTCATTGAATAGATTTACTCGGTGTCTTTTTGAAATTCCAAATATACCCTTTTACATCTCATAGAGAAATGATATTCAAATATGAGAACATAGCCTGTTAATTTCTAAGTACAACTATTAGTCAACATGGAGAACTACAGTGTGTGTTCACAAGATGAACTATCCGAGTGTACCATATTGTCTGTAATTTAGGTGGAAGTTCATCGGTCGAAGTTTTGTCAGAGTTCAAGTTAGTATGAAGAAGTTATTACAGTCTGAACAAAAAAATAGCGCCTTCTGCATTAGGCGGTGTTCAAATATTGGGATGTGATAGCCTGTTATTTTCTAAGTACAACTGTCAGTCCCCATGGAGAACTACAATGTATGTGCACAAAATGAAGTATCTGAGTGTTTCATATTGTCCGTAATTTAGGTGGGAGTTAAGCGGTCGAAGTCTCACCGGATTCCGAGTTAGTATGATGAATATATTGCAGTCTGAACAAAAAAATAGCGGCTTCTGCACTAGGCGGAGTTCAAATGTGGGGATGTGGTATCCTGTTATTTTCTAAGTATAACTGTCAGTGCCCATGGAGAACTACAGTGTGCGTTCACAAGATGAAGTATCCGAGTGTTCCATATTGTCCGTAATTTAGGTGGGAGTTAGTTGGTCGAAGTCTCACCAGATTATGAATTAGTATGAAGAAGTTATTGCAGTTTGAACAAAAAAATAGCGGCTTCTACACTAGGCGGAGTTCAAATATGGGGATGTGGTAGCCTATTATTTTCTAAGTACAACTCTCAGTCCCCATGGAGAACTACAGTGTGCGTTCAGAAGATGAAGTATCCGAGTGTTCCATATTGTCCGTAATTTAGGTGGGAGTTAATCTGTCGAAGTCTCGCCGAATTTCGAGTTAGTATGAAGAAAATATAGCAGTCTGAACAAAAAAATAGCGGCTTCTGCACTAGGCGGAGTTCAAATACGGGAATGCAGTAGCCTGTTATTTTCGAAGTACAACTGTCAGTCCCCATGGAGAACTACAATGTGCGTTCACAGGATGAAGTATCCGAGTGTTCCATATTGTCCGTAATTTAGGTGGGAGTTAACCGGTTGAAGTCTCGCCGGATTCCAAATTAGTATGAAGAAGTTATTGCAGTCTGAATAAAAAAAGCGGCTTCTGCACTAGGCAGAGTTAAAATATGGGGATGTGGTAGCCTGTTATTTTCTATGTACAACTGTCAGTCCCCATGGAGAACTACAGTATGTGTTCATAAGATGAAGTATCCGAGTGTTCCATACTGTCCGTAATTTAGGTGGGAGTTAATCGGTCGAAGTCTCGCCGGGTTCCGAATTAGTATAGAGAAGTTATTGCAGACTGAACAAAAAAAATAGCGGCTTCTCAACTAGGCGGAGTTCAAATATGGGGATGTGGTAGCATGTTATTTTCTAAGTAAACTATCAGTCTCCATGAAGGACTACAGTGTGCGTTCACAAGATAAAGTATCCGAGTGTACCATATTGTTCGTAATTTAGGTGCGAGTTCATCGGTCGAAGTTTTGCTTGATTACGAGTTAGTATGAAGAAGTTATTGTAGTCCGAACAAAAAAAATAGCGGCTTTTTCCTAGGCAGAGTTCAAATATGAAGATGTAGCCTGTTATTTTCTAAGTAAAACTATTAGTCACCATGGAGAACTACACTGAGCGTTGAAGTGGGGATATAGCCTATTATTTTCTAAGTACAATTGTCAGTCACCATGGAGAACTACAGTGTGCGTTCACAAGATGAAGTATCCAACTATATTGTATTGTCCGTAATTTAGGTGGGAGTTCATCGGTCGAAGTATCGCCTGATTCCGAGTTAGTATGAAGAAGTTTTTGCAGTCTGAACAAAAAAAAGCAGCTTCTGCACTAGGTGGAGTTGAAATATGGGGATGTGGTAGCCTGTTATTTTCTAAGTACAACTGTTAGTCCCCATGGAGAACTACAGTGTGCGTTCATAAGATGAAGTATCTGAGTGTTCCATATTGTCCGTAATTTATGTGGGAGTTAATCTGTCGAAGTCTCGCCGGATTCTGAGTTAGTATGAAGAAAATATAGCAGTCTGAATAAAAAAAATAGCGGCTTCTGCACTAGGCGAAGTTCAAATAAGAGGATGTTGCGCCATGTTATTTTCTAACTGTTAGTCACCTTGGATAACTACAGTGTGCATTCACAAGATGAAGTATCCGAGTGTACCATATTGTCTGTAATTTAGGTAGGAGTTCATCGGTCGAAGTTTTGCCCGATTCCGAGTTAGTATGAAGAAGTTATTGCAGTCTGAACAAAAAAATAGCGGTTTCTGCCTAGGCGGCATTCAAATGTGGGGATGCTACTAGCAAATCTACTTCCACGGGTACAAATAAAAATGCATGCAAATTGTGGTTAAATGCAGGCCCACCAGGGCGTGCATATGTACTCGTGATAAATAATGGGCCTATACATGTGAAGAGCTCTGAATGTGTGGCCTTCATACTCTTCTCGGTTTTCCATGTGCAACCGTCTTCATTTTCGCCCCATTGAACCTTTACTAACTCCACCGTCTTCCTCCTAAGCTGTTTCGTATCACATCCGACAATATGAACCGGCCTACGAGGCTTCGAAGCTTCTGTTTCAATCTGGATATCATCAGGCTGATCTGGTGCAATCGTCACGTCTGTGTCATGCACAAACTTCTGCATATGAGAAACATCAAAAACGTTATGCACACCTACCATTTTCTAAGGTAAGTTAACCATATATGCTAGATTCCCAATCCTCTCTACTATCAGAAAAGGACCTACGAATCTTGGTGCTAATTTCCCCTTACTACCGAATTGAATAACATTTTTCAAAGGATAAATTTTCACGAATACCATATCTCCGATAGAAAATTCTAAATCTCAATGCTATCTATCAGCGTAACTCTTATGCCTACCTTGTGCAACTTTCATCCATTACTGGATGATCTCTATCTTTTTCGAGGTTTCTCTAATTATATCTGGCCCAAGTATCAGTTTCTCACCTACTTCCCACCAGCATGAAGGGGCATTACACGGTTGACCATACAATGCTTCATATGGTGCCATATCGATACTACATTGATAGCTGTTATTGTATGCAAACTCTACCAAATGCAAGTAATCATCCTATGAGCCTTCGAATCAAGAATAAAAGCCCAGAAAAGATCCTCTAGTATACGATTTACTCTCTAGATCTGCCCATCTGTCTGTGGATGATAAGCTGTACTAGGATGCAGCTTGGTACCCAACGCCTCCTGTAAGCTCTTTCAAAACCCACTAGTGAATAATGGGTCTCGATCGCTCACAATACTTTTCGACACACCATGAAATTGCACAATCCATTTCACATATAACTTGGCCAGTTTGGCTGCCGTTCTGCTTGACTTGATAGGTATAAATCTGTCGCTCTTGGTCAATCGATCGATTGTGACCCAGATGCTGTCATGCCTTGCTCGAGTTCTTAGTAGTCCGTCAATGAAATCCATCGATGTCTGCTTCCACTACTAATCGAGAACTTTTAAGCGGTTGCAATAGGCCACTCGATTTCTTTTTCTCTGCTTTCACCAACTGGAAGTTCATAGCTTCGAGATGAATGTCCTGACGTCCTTCTTCATCCCTTCCTAATAGTAGGTCTGCCTCATATCATGCTACATCTTACTACCACTGGGATGTATGGTCAACTTAGAATCGTGGAACTCTCGTAGCACCTCATCATGCAGTCCGTTAACATCAGGAACGACCAATCTCCCATCCTTACGAGGCAAAACTTTTTGGTCGAGTCTGTATTTCTTTATACCCTCGGACTCTACTCCTCCTATTTTCACCATGACTCTGCCAATCTAGCATTTCGCTTCTGACTAGCACCGATTCGCTCAATCAAAGTAGGTATGATTGTCAAATTTGCCAACATCTCTGGCTCTAACTCGCAATGAGGTCTGAAGTCATAACCAATAATATATTCTGGTTGTTTCCACTCTAGAAACATCACTCCCAAACTAGCATGCCTTCTACTCAATGCGTTAGCGACCGCATTCTCCTTACCGGGCGTATAGCAAATGCCAAAGTTGCAGGAGGCTAAGAATTCCAACTATTGCTATTGTCGAAGGTTGAGTTCCTTTAGGGAGAAAAGGTACTTCAAGGATTTGTGGTCCGTGAACAACTCGAACCTTTCCCCTAATAAATAGTGCCTCTAAATTTTCAAAGTAAACACTATCGCCCCTACTTTAAATCATGAGTTGGATACTTCTTCTTGTGGGGCTTTAGCTGTCGACTAGCATAGGCGACAACCTTTCCCTTCTACGGCAATACCACACCTAATCTAGTATCATATGCATCTGTGTATACTGTCAGCTCCTCATTTCAGCTTGGAATGGTCAATATAGGTGCCTCGTCAACCTCTCCTTTAGACTTATAAATGCTTACTCACATCTCGCATCCCAAGGAAAAATATGATTTTTCTTTGTCAAGTTGGTTAACGGCGCAGCTGTCTTTGAGAAGTCCTTGATAAAGCGTCTATAATATCCCGCCAGTCCTAAGAAACTCCTCATGTCAGTAGCATTCTTGGGTTGGCTCCAATCCTGAACCACCGCCACCTTGGCAGGATCTACTATGATGCCCAGCATGGGGAGGATATGTCCCAAGAATCTCACTTTCCTTCTCTAGAAATGACATTTTGAAAACTTTGCTTTCAACTTGTGCTTCCATAATACTTCGAGCACAATCCTCAAGTGCTCCTTGTGTTCCTCCTTTGTCCTAAAATAGATCAGAATATCATCCTTGAACATAAGTATGAACTTGTTTAGCTGATCCCTAAAGACATGGTTCATGAGATAAACAAATTATGTTGGAGCATTGGTTAGCCCGAACGGCATAACCAATCACTCGTAGAAACCAAACGGTGTAGGAAACACAACGATCGGTACACTCTCCTTCGCTACCCTCAACTGGTGAAATCTTATAGCCAAATCCAATTGGGGGAAAACCTTCACACCGTGGAGCTAATCGAACAAGTCATCAATACATGGAAGTGGATACTTCTTCTTCTTCTTCATCACCTTATTCGGCTCACGATAATCCACACACAACCTTAGAGCGCCATCCGCCTTAGTGGTGAATACTACGGGTGCACCCCACTCAGATTTGTTCCTACGAACAAACCCTCTTTTCAACAAGTCATTCACTTGCATATCTAACTCCTTCTGCTCCATATGTGCCATACGCCTCAATGGCATCACTATAGGTTTGGCATCCTTCGTCAAGTCTATACCAAACTCGATCTCTCTATGCGATGGTAATTCGGTCACTTCTTCAAATACATCCAGATACTCTCTAATGATAGGAATAGGTGACAACTCATCCTATGGAATCTCAAGCGAATATAGAAAGCTGACCATAACCCCATCCTCCAGCAGATAGCCATTCACTATCATCCACCCTTCTACAGTCCAATTGTCACCAATAGCTTCTCACAACCCCCTATTGCCACATACTTCCTTAGGCAGTCCATTCCCAAAATAATCCCGAACCCAACGAAATTCAAAACGAAACAATCACAAACAAAAGAGATTCCATGACTCGATAAGACGAAACCACGACGAACCATATACAGGCTAGTGGAGCCTCCAATAGGGTTCGTCAAAATCAATGGTTAGCCGACTATTTTGGGTTTCAATCTTAGTCTATCTACTAGGTCACTAGATATGAATGAATGTGAAGCCCTAGTATCAAATAAAACGTGAATGGGAACATTATAAAGGAAAGCATACCTTGAATGACAACGCCCTTCCCCTTCTCTGTCGCCAAAGGAGCACCCGACGAAGTCGGATTAGCGTCTAAAGCATATGCCTTCACAACCTATTTCTGCTACACTGGTTTCGAACAATTCTTCAGTATATGCCTAGGCTTTCTGTAGTTGTAACACTTCTTCTTCCCATCGATTTTGCACTATTTGATCAGATGTCCCTTATCTCCATAACCATAGCAAATAGGATCACATTTAACCTTCTTCTCAGCATCCTTCCCCTCATTCTTTCCTTGACACTGGTTCCTCTTTTTTCAATTTTTCTCTCCACTGCTTTGTTGCAGTTTTGGCTCTTCCTTATCAACAACAGCTGATTTGGACTTAGGTTATAAACTATTCAGGTGAAAAGCTTTCTCGACGAGTCTCTCAAATGGCTTGTCGATATGACTCACTAGCTTCTCCCCCAAACAGTCATCCAAACCCATAATAAACTTCTCGTTCTTCCTTAATGGAGTGATCGATAAAACACATCCCATATTTCGACATAGCATCGAACTCAACAATGTATTCAAAAATAGACATATGTCCCTGCTTTAAATCAGTGAATCTCTTGAATATCATCGACTTCTAACAGTCGAAACGAACTTCTCCTCAAACATGGCCTTGAACTAGTCCCAAGTGAACTAATCCTAGGGTGTAGCAATAATGACGGCATTCCACCAGTTCATGGACCGCCCTTGAAGCTGTCTAGAGACCAACTTCCTCTTTACGCATCATCAATCTCCATAACACTAAAGATATGCTCATAGGTGTCCAACCAATCCTGCACTACGATGGCAGCCTCCATTCCAAGAAATAACTTGCCTCCCAAAGTAGAGTAATCTTTGTATAGCTTGACAAAGTTAGCCCTCGGTGCCTGTAGTTGAGCACTACCACCAACGGCAACATTTGCAGCGACTGCTTGGGCATTTTGAAGCATGTTCGCCATCATCGCATTAAACATAGCTTGCAAGTCAGGATTAGCAGCCCTCGAACCCGCTCCTTGCTCAACTCCACAGATGGAGTTCCTCACAATGTTTTTCGTTTGCCAGCTCATTCTTGATCTGTAACAAGAATGATCAGTCTCTCAAAAAGAAAACCGTGTTAATGGTACTCGTGTGTGCATGCGACTTATATACTATATATACTACTATATAGTTTTGAAAATCAAAATATATAACAAGTATGCGCTCTCATATATATATACTCTCTCGATCCAGTCTAGGGTGATTGTTCCTTCCCTATCTTTAATGAATCATAGTATCCCTTAGGTTAAACAACGCAACCTAAGCACTGATTCCAAATGTGACGACCACCCTACACCATCGGCACCCAATATACGTAAGATAATGTGTTTCTGTCATGCCGATCAATGAACAATCATCAAGGTTTAAAATGAAACAAACCATCATAGAATTTGTAGAATATCTCATAGAACATGGAATAAAATATAATATCATAGATATAAAGGAGAAGACATAGTAATAACTAAGTGTTCCAGATATTAGAGTACAGGTACACAAAGTTAAACATCATGATATAGAGTTTATACAACAGAAACAACTCATAAGACTATCTCATACTAATAGTAATAAGCAGCACCGCTAAAGATCCACAGTGCTGCACAACATAATAAGCATAGAAATTCATACATAATACAAGATAGCTCCCTTCAGTTCATCCAGTGCACAGCTATTGTGTTGCATCTAGACCTGTTATCTAGTCTACGTATTAAGAGCACCCGAGATAATAAAAAGCAAAGCATAAAACTTGGAGTCAGACAATAGTCTAGTGTGAGTGGTAATTGAATCTCAAAATACTATACAAGTCAATATAGTAAGGAACAAAGGTAAAGAATCATACATGACCTGTCCTTGCAACCATAGAGTTAGCACAGATAACATAATATGCTACTCTAAGTGTCATAAAGGTGCAATACAACTAAGTATGATAATGGGTGTCCATGTATCCATATCTCCAATATCTATCTTCAATGACTTCCCTAGAGTGATAAACTGTGAGGAAAGAAACAAAAGCAACCATAACATCCATCAAACAATCCTCACTACCACTCGATGTACTCTGGATATATGATAACTAATATAACCGCTCTACTGCCAGGGACTAATGGAAATCCTGGTTTTCAGTGTACTCTCTTTAGCCTAAAGCTGGTACTAGACCCATTTAACCGGACCAGGGTACATGGATCCATTCAACTGATTTGGGATAACTTTCAACATACACTTGAGCGTCCTTACAATACCCCTTCTTTGAGTATAGCAGAAAACACTCTGAGTATCAACGATCCCTTAGTATGCGTATCCGAGCACTTTCCTTTGCTCCAAATAACTTCCATTATCCAGGAGGAACCATAATGCATTCCTCCACTCAACAACTCCTTTCAACATCGAGCCATCACCTTCGAGGGACCATTCTACATATCCCATTCTACAACTCCTTTCTACATCAAGCCGCCATCCTCAAGGAACTATTCTACATTCTTTGTTCTATGACTCCTTTCTATATCGAGCCGTCTTCTTAGGAAACCTAACTCCATTCAACATCGAGTTACCATCCAAAGACTCTAACTTTCATCATGTTGTTACATCGCCACCAATCATCATGCGAATGAGCCAACATCTCCAGCATGACCTCTCAAACCCATGTGCCAACACCCAGAAGTTCCATCCTCATAGGACCAAGCAGGAGAGCTCGGTACTGACCTTTGAACTCGAACCGACCTCTATACTTGGCCAACTTATGGCCAAGTCTCTTCTTATCCCATTCCTTACTTCTAGTGCTCCTTACCCATATGCTTTGACCGCGGCCTCTCTGCTCCAAATCAAGTTGTCATGTCTTTAAAGCACCCTACTTCGAATCCTAGAAACATTTCAACATAGCCTCAAGCACTTAGCCAAACTCCAAGCCATCACATTAGGCAACCTCTATAAGACATACGCTCGCCCTCGCCTAAGTCACTATTACCATGGAGAAAGCCACAAAGGTTGACACTGACCTTTCAAGTCAGTGCAGAATTCTGTACTTAGCAAACTAGAACTTATGATTTTGACTACGAGCAACTCCCACACTCTAGAGCTTCCCTTCCAAGTTTCTTCCGATTCAGACCAGTTTTGCCTCCGTTTTGCCCAATTTCCGGACCTATCGACGTAACATCCAAAACACTAACAAACAACATCAAAGCACAACAAAAAATCATAGAATAACATGTATTAATATCCATTCATACAACCATTAAATGAGAATGTGACAGTCAAACTAGTTTACTCTAAATTTAAGTTTTACATTAGCATATGCATGTTTAAATGATGGGAGTTACACTAGCTTGTGAATATGAGTAAATAGATTACAAAACCAATTTTAAAAACCATCTCAAAATCTCCAATTTCTGGTCAGAAGTATACATGAATAAGTAGTTAAAGTTAGAGAACCCTTTTTAGATCAAAATCATGTTAAAAACAACCATTTTTCTATATAAACAAATATAGATGAGTGGGAGGCTAAGAACCACTCACCAAATACCTAAAATACCTAATTTCTTCCTTATATTTGAAGTGGACAGCAAGAAAGAAGTACCCACATCAACAAAAGTGATAATCTCTAGCTTCTATATGCTAATCGCCTCTTTAATTAATGATTTGGCTAATATTAGTAAGGAAAAGATTTGATTTTTGATGAAATTAGGGCTAATGGAGGTTTAGATCTGTTTTAGGGAAGAAGGAAATGACTTAAGTTAGTTTCTACAGCCTCCTTTTAGTACAAATTTTGAAGTGGGTTGGTGGGCCTAAGCACGGGCTTAGTTGATCATCCACTAAAATTGGCCAGCAGCAACCAAAACTTAAAACTATAATAAATTTTAAACGAAAAGTTCGTTTTTCTATTATAACCACTCTACGGAATGGAAAACCATTACCTCGAAGCAATGGAAGTGGTTTAAGACCTTATTTCGGCTTTTATCAAAAGTTATAGTCCAAACAAGATTTTCCAGGTTAAAACGGTCACATAGAAATTCGAAAAAAATGATGTGAAAAATGTCCCTAAGAGTCACTTTTCAAAATCTTAGAATCATACAACCTCATATAAATAAAATAAAAATATTTTACGATCATCCGATACGTAAAACATGGGTCATTACGAGAAGCAGGCTGTGAAAGCGTATGCTTTAGATGCACTCCCAACTTCATCGAGTGCTCCCTCTGGAAAGGAGAAGGGGAAAAGAGTCGTCATTCAAGGTATGCTTTATATTGGTGAAGTTCATGTTCGAGTTTTATTTGGTACCAGGGCTTCACATTCATTCATATGTAGTGATTTAGTTGATAGATTGGGATTGAAACCCGAGATAGTAGACCGGTACTTGATCATGAAGAACCTTGTTGGAGGCTCTACTAGGCTTTGCATGGTTTCCCGTGGCATAGTGTTATCAATTCATGGATGCTCTTTTGTTTGTCGTTGTTTTGTTTTGATTTTTTTGGGTTATGGATTATCTTGGGAATGGGCTGGCTAAAGAGGTATGTGGCTATAATGGATTACGAGAAGCTGTTGGTAGCAGACAAAGATGTGAAAGGGTGAACGATAGTGATTAGCTACCTACTAGAGGATGGGGTGATGGTTAGCTTTCTATAATCGCTAGAGGTTCCATAGACAGGGTTATCATCTGTATCGATCGCTAGAGAGTATCCAAATGTCATTGAGGAAGTGATTAGATTACCATTGCATAGAGAGATTGAGTTTCAGATAGACTTGGTGAATAAAGCCGGAACTATAGTTATGCCTTTGAGGCGTATGCCACCCAAAGAGCAGAAGAAATTAGAGGTGCAAGTAAATGACCTATTAAGGAGAGGGTTTATTCGGAGAAGCATATTTGAGTGGAGTGCACTTGTAGTATTCACGACTAATGTGAATGGCTCTTTGAGATTGTGTGTGGATTATCGTAAGTTAAATAAAGTAATAAAGAATAACAAGTATCCTCTCTCACGCATTGATGACTTGTTTGATCAGCTCCACGGTGCGAAGGTGTTCTCTTAAATGGATTTGGCAATAGGATCTCACCAGTTGAGAGTAGAAAAGGAAAGTGTGCCTATTATTGTGTTTCATACGCCATCAGGTTTCTATGAGGGGTTGGTGATGATGTTTGGATTGACCAACGCTCTGGCACACTTTGTGGATCTCATAAATCGGATTTTCAGAGACCACATAAACAAGTTCGTGCTTGTCTTTATTGATGATATTCCGATATATTTCAGAACTAAAGTGGAACACAAGGCGCACTTGAGGATTGTGCTAGAGATATTGAGGAATCACATGAGAGCAAAGTTCTCCAAATGTCAGTTATGGAGAGAAGAAGTGAGATTCTTGGGTCATGTTGTTTTCAGACAAGGTATAGTGGTAGATCCTACGAAGGTGGCAGTGGCCTAAGATTGGAACCAGCCCAAGAATGCTACAAATGTGAAGAGTTTCCTAGGATTGGTGGAATACTATAAACGCTTTATCAAGGACTTATCGAAGGTAGTGACACCATTGACCAATTTGACGAAGAAGAATCAGACTTTTATATGGGATGCAAACTATGAGCATGCGTTTGTGATTATAAAGGAGAGGTTGACGAGTACACCTGTGTTGACCATTCCAAGTGAAAATGAGGAGTTGAAATTATATATAGATGCCTATGGTACTGTATTGGATGCGGTATTGATGTAGAAAGGAAAAGTTGTTGCCTATGCTAGTCGACAACTAAAGCCCCACGAAAGGAATTAT
Source organism: Allium fistulosum (assembly GCA_030737815.1). NCBI lineage: Eukaryota > Viridiplantae > Streptophyta > Magnoliopsida > Asparagales > Amaryllidaceae > Allium > Allium fistulosum. Next base: position 1,473,963,549 of record CM060902.1, on the reverse strand, counting down.
CCGACATATGATTTGGAAATGGAGGCAATAATTTTTGCTTTGAAGATGTGAAGGCATATCTGTTAGGAGAGACGTTTGAGCTGTATGCGGACCATAAATCCTTAAAGTACCTTTTCTCTCAGAACCTTCGCTAGCAATGGTGGTCGGAGTTCTTGGTCTCTTATGATTTTGGTATTTTATATACACCATAACAAGGGAATGAAATTGCCGATGCATTGAATAGAAGACATGTTATTTTGGAAGCAATGTTCTTGGAATGGAAGCAAATTAAATATATTATTGGATATGATTTCAGGCCTCATTGCGAGCTGAAACCAAAGATGTTAGCAAGTTTTGTTGTTGAAACCCACTCTAACTAAAAGGATCGGTGCCAGTCAGAAGCGAGATGTTAGGCTAGCGGAGACTATAGCAAAGATAGTAGAAGGAGTAGAATCTGAAGACATGAAGCAATACGAACTCGACCGAGAATGTCGGCTTCATAAGGATGGAAGACTATTTGTTCCCGATGTTGATGGATTAAGAAATGAAGTGTTACGTGAGTGTCATCATTCCAGGTTGACCATTCATTCTGGCCATAACAAGGTGTACCTAGATATGAAGCAAACTTATTACTGGAAAGGTATGAAGAGGGATATTAGGGCATTCATCTCGAAGTGTATGAACTGCCAATTGGTAAAGGCAGAGCAAAAGAAACCTAGTGGACTGTTTCAACTGCTAGAAATTTTTGAGTGGAAATAGGAGCAGGTCTCGATGGATTTTATTGATGGACTAATTAGGACTCGAGTAGGGTACGATAGCATTTGGCTTATGGTTGACCAAAAGCCCCAGATTCACACCCATCAAGTCAAGAAGAATAGCATCTAAGTTGGCAGAGTTGTATGTACTGTGGATAATACGATTTTATGGTGTACCAAAGAGCATTGTGGGCGACCAAGGCTCGTTGTTCAATAGTGATTTTGGAAGAGCTTACAAGAGGCATTAGGGACTGAGCTGCACCTTATTACAGCTTATCACCTGCAAAAGGATAGGCGGACCGAAAGAGTAAATCGTATATTGGAAGGTCTCTTAGGAGCATGCATTATAGATTTTGGAGGATCATGGAATGACCATCTACATATGGTGGAGTTTTCGTACAACAATAGTTATCAGTTTAGTACTGGTATGGCACCATATGAAGCATTGTAGACCAACCATGTAACGCTTTTTCATGTTGGTGGGAAGTGGACGAGAAACTGATATTTGGGTCAGATATGATTAGAGACATAAGAGAAGATTAAGGTCATTCGGCAACGAATGAAGATGCTCATGATTGATAGAATAGCTACGCAGATAAGTGGTGAAGAGATTTAGAATTTTCTGTCAGAGATATGGTATTCGTGAAGGTTTCTCCTTTAAAGAATGTAATGCAATTTGGTAGAAAGGGGAAGTTGGCATCGAGATTTGTAGGTCCTTTTCCGATAGTTGGGAGGATTGGGAAGCTAGCATATAGGGTCGACTTACCACAGAAGACGGCAGACGAGCACAATGTTTTCCATGTCTCTTATCTATGGAAGTTCATGCACGACTCGGGCATGATTATTACACTTGATCATTTAGAAGATGTTGAGCTAGAACCAAAAGTTTCTAGATCACGTAGGCTGCTTCATATTGTTGAGTATGATACGAAACAGCTTAGAAGAAAGTCGATGAGGCTAGTAAAGGTACAATGGAGCGGAAGTGATGATGATTATATGTGGGAGACTGAAGAGAGCCTGAGGCCTACATGTCCAAAGCACTTTGAATGGTAAAATCCACTCTTTATCGTATCTACTTTCACTATTGTATGTTATATTTGATAGGTTAGTATTCGGCATGTTAGGTTAAGTTCAACAATATTATTGATTATATGGCTGCTTATTTGAGATGTTTTATGGTTGCTTATGATTGGTAGGCATGTGAGATAACTATGATTGCATCCACTTTGGTTTGTTTAAGGATTTCAGGGGAGAAATTCCCAAAGGGGGGAGAATGTAACAACCCGTATTTTACGTATCGGAGGATCGTAAAATATTTTTATTTTCTTCGTATAAGGTTGTATGATTCTATAATTTTCGGATATGACTTTTAGGGACATTTTACATACCTCCATAGAACATAGAGTGAAAGCCTCCCAGCTCTTCCCTAGCTTGATGGTTCGATTCTTAATGGCTTAGCAAGACAACTAAGATTGGTTGACTTATTGGGCAAGCTAAGTCAGATGGGAGAAAGAAGCTTTCTTTATCTACGGAGGGTCTTCTCCAGGTGCATGCCCATGCATACACTTTTCCTATGCGTGGCAGAACTATGGATTTCTTTTTCTTAAGTGAATGTTGAATTCAGTCATTTCATCTCATTTCACTTCATCTAAGACCTCCTTATTCCTAAGTTCCCTACGCATAGTCATATCTTTCCCCCTCTCCTCTATGCTCTATGGAATGCTAGGTTATGCCTATGATTTTTTCATAATTTCTATGTAACCAAATTGTCTTTGAAAACCTTTTTCGGGCTATAACTTTTGATAGGAATTTAATTAGGTTCTTATTTCGTTGAGTGGTAATAATAGAAAAAAGGACTTACAGTTGGAAATTTATGGTTGTTTTAAGTTGTAATAGCTGTTAGCCAAGATTAGTATGTAATTAATTAAGTCCATAAGTTGGCCCATTAGTCTAATTAGAGATCACTATAAATAAAGGGCTAAAGAACCAAATTAAAACTTTTCCCTCTCTCCCAAATCAGATCTAAACCCCCATTAACCCTAGATTCATCCAAAATCACCAAAAGCACTCTCTAAATCAAACCGAATTGAAGATTAGAGAATAGATCCTTGATTAGAAGATAGAGATCATCAATTTGGTTGATTTGCATTGCTGTCTGCTTTTGATTGCGGCTCAAATTGGTTGAATTCGGTAATGGTGAGTGGTTTATGAATTCTCACTATCATATGCATGTTTATATGATAGAGTTATAGATTTTAACATGAGTTTTGATCTCAAAATCCTTTTCTAACTTTAATCACATGTTAACATATGTTTTTGACCTAAATTAATGAATTCTAATATGATTTATTAAATTGGCTCTGTAATTTACCTTAGTCATACTCATATGTTCATGAATTTCCTAGATTTGAAATAGAATTTGTTTTATTGCTATAATTCTACGTATTGCTTGTTTGAATGGATGTAATTGCATGTTATTCAATGTTTGTATGTTGTGCTTTGATGTTTTTTGCTAGTGTTTTGGATATTTAGGAAGATAGGTTGGTGAATTGAGAAAATCAGAGGTAAAGTTGGTCGAAAGTTGGATGAAACTTGGAGGAAAGGCTCCGAAGCATAGGAGGAGCTTGCTGGAAACATCGTGCCTCAAAATTTGCTAAGGCTATAACCTGGTACCGAGTTATTTATAACTTGGTACTGATTTATAATGGTTGAACGGAATTGGATGAAACATGTCAGAGAAGCTCTAAAGCATGGGAGGAGCTTGCTAGAAAATTTTCACCTCAAAATTTGCCAAGGGTATAACTTGGTACCGAGTTATATAACTCGGTACCAAGTTATATTGATGGGCCCTATAAGTCGGTCGTTGGCATGGGAAGGTAGAGCTTGGCTGGTGGAGATGGTTTATGGCTTGAAGCAAGAGGTTTGGTTAAGTGTTGGGTGATATACCCAGTTATCTCTAGAACTTAGAAGATAAAGGCTATAGGTTAGGGCCGAGTTATCAAGGAGGGGTAGGTCGGTGTCTAAAGCTCCTGGGGAAGGGGTATTAGGAGCAAGGAGGAAAACTTAGCCAAAAGTGGCTAAGTATATAACCCGATACCGAGTTATTTATAACTCGGTACCGAGATATCATATTTCATTAGATGAAAGTGGAATTTTTAGGGTATGGAGTAGAAGCTCTGTAGGTCGTGCTAGAGGTATTGGCTCGTTCGCATGAGGATAATGGCGATGTAACAACATGATGAGAGTTGGAACCTTTTGTGACTCGTGGTGAGAGTAGGTACCGAAGACAGTAGTTTGGTAAAGGAGGGAGTCGTAGAATGAGGAATGTGGTGGGTTCCTGAGTAATGGAAACTGGATTGAGCAAAGGAAGGGCTCAGATCCATATAGAGCAATGGATGGCTCAAATGAGTATGTGCTATGGAATCGTTGATGGTCGAAGTGTTTTCTTATGTACTCGAAGTAGGTGTATTGTAAGTGGGGACACCCATGGTTCAATTAAGGGACTTGTATACCTTGGAGTAGTCGCTTTGGGTCTAGTGTCTAGATTTGGGCCAGGAGACACGTATCGAGCTTTGGGTTGTGTGATACAATAGTACACAGAAAACCAGGATTTCCATCAGTCTGTGGCATGGGGGCCATACAAGTTATCATATATTCAGAGCACAAAGATGGGTGATGGTAAGTATTGCTTAATGGATGCTATGGTTACTTTAGTTGCTCTCTAGGCTATCACTTGGAGATATCAATGGGAGTTGGTATTTGAGATGGGAATACTTAGAGATTGATATCCTTATTTTAAGTAATACACCTATATGATGTTGTAGAGTAGCATATTATATCGTTATGTGCTAACTCTTTGGCTGTAGGGACAAGTCGGTATGATTTGTGCACCTTTGTTATTTATTATATTTACCTATATAGTATTTTGAGATTAATTTACCGCTTATACTAGACTGTTGTCTGATCCAAGATTTTATGCTTTGCTTCTTATTATCTTGGATACTCTTAAATGAGTAGACTAGACAACAGGTCTAGGTGACGCAATAGCTATTTGGAGGATGAGCTGAATGGAACTATCTCATATTATATACTTATATGGATTTCTATGCTTATTTTGTTGTGCAACACTGGGGAGCCTTAGTAGTGACTGGTTATTTAATTGTATTTGAGACAGTTATTGAGTTTGTCTCCATTGTATAAACTCTATGACTATTGATGTATAACTCTGTGGATCTTATATTTTGATGATTAGTTCACATTTTTATTATTGTCTCTTTTGTTATATCTTTGATATTTATATTTTATCCATGCACTATGAGATATACAACATGTTATATGTTGTGTTTGTTATTATTCATATTGATGATCGTCATATATCAACTAGGCACGATTGCAGCGCACTATTTGTATATTATTGGTGTTGGTGGTATAGGGCGGTCGTAACACCATCAGCATCTCTATTCCTAAATACGATCTCATTGGTTATCATCATCTATTACTCAGTTGAAGCTCTGTCTTCTACAACAAACAGCCCTCCTGCAGTATGTGCATTGGCTAGCTCGCGTACCGTTCCATCTCCCTCCAGCTTTCTCTAATGGATGGGGTCCTTCGGTTATAGTGTTAATGATTAACTTCCCATCGTTTCGCCTGGGCCCCTCTCTGCTTCATCCGAATTAATTCCCTTGGGCAAGTGGCTCCTGGAGTCTTGGGACTTGACTACCTTCTTGTGGTTCTTTACGTACTATCAGAGCTTATTTTTCCTTATCAGTTATTCGATGAGGTCCCTCAAATGTCGGCGCTTATACCATTCCGAAGCACCTTTTCTTCTCAATTGCCTCCCGTCTGGGTGCCTTCTTATATCATTCTATTCCTTGAGTGGCTAGATATGATTTCCAGTGTATCATTTAGAGAAGTGTAATCTTTCAGTTTCAAATTCCTCGAATGTTTCTTGTTGTCGATATGCCAACTACCTGTTTGTACCAAAAATGGGCACAACACTCTTCGGGAGTTGTTTGAAGAGATAAAATGAAGATTATAAATGTAAAACAGAGATTATCTAACAAAAACTCCAACAAACAGGAATGTAAAGTGCATAGACAAGCAGTTTAGAGTGGTTCGGCGTATAGCCTACGTCCACTATGAAGTTTTGATGATTTTATTGATTCTCTTTCAATGATTACAAGCGTTTACAGCAATGAACAGCAGATTATAGTTTAGAATTCGAAATTGACAGCAAAAGTAGGATGCAAGTCTCAATCCGGTAGAGTCTGGACGCTTCAGAGAAAAAAGATCCCCTTTATGTAGGCTTCAGGGGGCTATTTATAGGCGTAGGAGGCTGAGATCGCGCCCAAACTTCGGGAGATTCTTTCAGGCACGTGAGTGGGTCCACGCGCCCGGTCCCACCAAATTTCAACCCCATCTGGGATCGATTCGAAACGACTTCGTATCGATTAGAAAATGCTCCAATCGAGCTGGAATTTGGCATGGACATCCCTCAGCATGCATGCAAACTTCTCTGAAAATTTTACTGGATTTGGATCAGTGGATTACGAGATATGGTCGATACGAACTGGAATTCCTCATAGGCTGTCTGGTTCGTATCCATGATTTCGACTCCATCCGTTCGCCTCGCTGGCTGCACGTGCTCTTGAAGTGAGGTGGCGCGCGCGCTTCGTCTCGATCCGGTCTTTGTGCCGCATTGACTGTTTCGACTCCACTTATCTCGCCTTGTTTTACTTTGATGAAAGACACGTCATCCCTGGTCAGTTGACTCGTTGGATACGAACAAGTCATTAGGCATGGATTCGAAGTGAGGTCCTCTGATGGATACGAAGAGCACTGGTCCGATGGATACGAAGCAAGCACCGAGTGATGGATACGAAGCAGACGTTGGCTGAAGGATACGAGGTCCTTCAATTGCTGGTGTGTGTGAAGTCCATCGATACGAGCTCGATGGATACGAAGGAAGTCGAGTCGAACCTGGGTACCTCGATGGATTCGGAGCTGATCGGTACGAAGCTTGATGGATTCGAACTAGGGCTTCGGTGATGGATACGAAGTTGCCCAGAGTGATGGATACGAAATCTGGGCTTTTCCCCCCAATTTGACTCGATCATAACTTGAGCGTACGAGTCCGGATTGACTTGAAATTTGAGGTGCTGATCTCTATGGCCTTTCTTGTCATGTCCTATCAATTGTAGCTCATTCTGGGCTCGGACAAAATTCAGTGATATCCATGGCGTGCTATCCTTGTTCTCTAGTCGGCTCCTTGATGTCCTGGCCTTGCCAAAAGACGGGATAACATTTGCCCCCCAAAGTACGTCTTGTGAAAACATGACGTGCTTTGAAAAGTCGCAAACTTGCATCTCGTCGTTGGTTTTAGGTCACTGTTGAACTTTGCAGTGATTCTTTCATGGCGCCATGGTAAGAAGTCAGGATGCATTCCTTCGAATCGATGCGGGGCATCATTAATGGATACGAGATAACTATTCGCATCGATGGATAATAACAGGATGATTATCGAGTTCGTATCGACAAACCTGACTCGCTGTGAATCGATGGTTCGCGAAAGGGACATATCGAATCGATGGCGTCCGGCGAATACTTCGACTCGATGGAGGTACAGTTTGACGGATTCGAAGAGGGCGCTCGCATAGGTCCACCGCTTGACCGCTTGCGACCGGTTACGTTGTCTGGGAGATGAATCGCCCCGGTTCGACTCCATGCTCCATATAAATATCTGGGACTTAGCTCATTTTTTCACTTTTACTCTTTACTGTTGCTCTTAGTCTTCTGCGATCGATCCAGGAAGAGATAGCAACTCCGTATTTTTGACTCGATTAAACTCGTTCTTCCAGATTCTCGAATCGAATTTCCAAACTAGGTAAGCGATGGCAGATCTGAATAACAAAGCTGCCATAAATCCATCTCTTCTTCGCCAATCTTTCACTGCGGCATCTGATAATACCAGATCTGGCTCGAAAACATGATGGCCATGGCGATCTTCGCAGATTGGGGAAGAAAGGATGGAAAGGATGATTTCGAATCGATTACGAGAGCCATGTTTGAATTTCCAAAATTAATGGCATTTCTCTGGACCTCGCATCGATTCTTGGGACGTGTTAGCGGAGTCGATGTGATTTCTGTTGGTGGCGATGGGTCGTATCGGCATGAAATATCTGATAGGAAGTCGATGGCTACTTGGAAGCCCCTAACTTTGGATCGATACGAATTTCGTCACTGCGATCGATACGAAACCAGGGCCTTCCCTATCGATACGAACCGGGCCACCATTGTTCGACACGAAGACACATCTACTGTGATCGATGCGAACCAAATCACCAATGATCGATTCGAAACATGACACTCGGCATCGATTCGAACCTTCAACCGGATGGATTCGAACAGGTCTAATGGGACCGATTCGATCTCTCCCTTTGATGGATACGAAATTCCAGGCAGTTTGAAAACATGATTCCGACAATCTTCACCCTGCATATCTGGACTTGATAATTAAACTGCACGCCTGATTCCTACGAGCTTCCGCATTGCATAACCGAACTTGATCACAACACCGCATATTTGATTGCCCTTTGAAGCTCGTAGATGGAACCGTAATCCAGCAAAGTATAACGAACTGCTAATCTAAATCGAACGACAGCCTCCGGAAGGCGCGGCCGTGACGGTCGGCGACGACGGTCATCGCCAGTCTGACTTCCAGCATTTCGTTGCTAGCGTGTTTTCTTTAATTCTGCAGAATTTGCTCAAGTCACGCACAACACTCGCACTACACAACACATTCATGCACTTTACACTGGGGAATGCACGGGCTTTTTGTCATCTAATGATGGTTTCTCGTGAGTTAGCTAGTGATGGAACCGTCAAGTTCGCAGCAGCAAGAAACTCAGAACCCTATCCTTCCTAGAATTGAGATTCCGGTCATCAAGACCGAAGCTATTGGCCCAGCTCCGGACGAGTTGCCTGATGCGTCCTTCATTAACAGTCCACCTGATTCCGTCCCATCCAATATTTCTGAAGACATGCTAGGGAGAATATGCTTAAGGCATGGTTTATCTTTGGATGAGGTATTGTTGCCTGGACCGGATGACAGGCCACATAATCCCCCGGAGGGGTATACTGCTTTCAATCGGCATGCGTGCGCAGCCGGCACACTTCCTCCGTTCAATGACTATATAAGAGAAGTGTTGGCTTATCTGGACATCGCTCCGTCTCAATTGCATCCAAACGGATATGCCTCACTCAACAGCTTGTTCATTGTATTCATGGAGTACCTCCATCGTCCTCCCCGTATGACCGACATTAGATACTTGTTTAATTTCAAGAGTCGGACTGACAGCCCATCCTACACGTTCCTGGAGTCTGTAAGGGACTGCCAAGTTGTCGCGGGGTCGTGGACTAGGCTAAGCTACTTTAAGTCGGAGTGGTTCTATGTCCGATGTCCTCCGGGGTTTGCCAGAAGATGGCTGTTCAGACGTGAGTATTGTCTTTTTTCCCAAGTAATTGACAGGGCAATTTTCGGAGTGAAATTAAACTTACGTCTTCTTCTCTTTTTCTCTCAGCTATCATCCAGCGGCCTGAGGGTGGCTATTATAAAGAGATAGTTCGGGTCCTCCAAGAGATCCCTAGCGAAGAAAGGAATATTGAACTGTTATTGACAGATCGGAATTCAGAGTCCTTGGGCTGATCGGCCGGAGGCAGAGCATAAGACTCGATGGTGCATTAAAGACCATCTCCAGGAAAAAGGTCAAGCGGATGAAGCCCAGGGTTGTGATAATCGAGGAACCCGATTCCGAGAAAACTCACACTGACGAGGAACCGTTGGTCGGACCTGTTAATGCAACTCCGGAGTCCGATGCTAAGAGGAAAGGCAAAGCTGTGGCCTCGAAACAGCCTAAGTCTGGGAGGCGGAAGTCTGTGGTTTTGCAACGTCCTTTGCCAGGAGTTAAGATTACGGAGGCAGTCTCCCTGCAAGCTGAAGATCAACTCGAAGGGCCTGCTGACCCTCCAATCCCTGACATCGAGCCGGAGCAACACGATGTTGGGTCGGGTGGACCGCGACATATCGTCGATGTTAGCGAGTCTGAGCTTGCCAGTGCGATTGACACTTCTGGTTGGTCCGGGGGGTTACACATTCACACACTCCTCACGGCACAACACACTTTCCTAACCATAAACAACACATCGCAAACGGTTACTGATTCTTTGTGGTTTTCTTTTCAGGTACGATGTCTGGGCAAGGTTCTGTGCTTGGTAGTTTGCGTAAGCGCCGTTATCATGAGCCACGTAGGAGAGAGGGCGAGAGGGATTATGATTCGGGACACTCTGGTCAGGAGAAGTCTGACAGAGATATGGGATATGTTCGCCGATCCCGATCTCGCTCTCCTCCCCCTAGGACCTCTGCACCTCCTATGGCCGCAGTTACTCGTCCTCCCGAAACTTCACGGCCTAGGCCGCCTTCTCAAGCTTTGAGGTCCGATCCTCCGCGCAGGACTGAAATAGCCACCTCTTCGGCTACTGTGCCGGCCCCGACCGAGGCGTCTAGTGAAGGAGCGCTTAAATTGGCACAGATGAGGAAGGAATTTCCTGACATCTGTTTTGATGGTTATGTCTTCCCTCCGCACTTGAGGAGAATTCCGTCAACCGCGGAAACCACTATCCATGACTATGTTGCGGACATCTTTTTCCAGTACAGGGAGTGGGGACGAGCCGCGAGGAAGGCGTCTAAAGTGGCATTCGAGCGGGGCACCACTATTGAAAAGCTCGAGAAGGAGCTGGGTCGCAACGACCAAATCATAAAAGCGCTCAACTCGGAGGCTGAGTCTACTCGTAAGTCTGAAATGGAGGCTTTAAAGAAAGTTGATGAAGCGAACGCTGTCATGGCCAGGATGAAGCAAGAGCACTATACTGCCATCGAGGACATGGGTCACAGGAACACTTCCATTACCGCCGAGAGGGATGCCGCTCTGAAGGAGCTTAATGAGCTGAAATCAAAGTTTTCAGAGATGGCGAAGGAAAAAGACGCAGCTAATGTCTCTGCTCAGGAAGCCTGTGACCAGGCAGTGACACTTCGAAAGGAGAAGGAAGCGGCTATACAACAAGCCCATGAAGCTGAGGCTGGGGTTGACGAGAAGGTACGGCAGGCGGAGGCCAAGATTGAGGCTGAGGTGGAGGAGCTACTCGTCACTTATAACGCCAACGTGCTAAGGCACCGAGACTTGACATGGCTTGACGATTACCCTACACATCTCTATAATGCCTGGAACCTACTGGTTGATGAGGAGAGATCTGGGCACCCTGATGAATCCCTTGACGAGTTCGAGCTGGAGAACCGCATCCTTAATGATGACGAAAAGAAGGTTCTCCATGACTCCATGATTTCCCACGACAAGGTGAGGCTTGGTGCCCAGATCCAGGAAGTCGGAGAGAGCTCTGGTGCAGAACACCATGTTACGAGTTCTGAGATAGTCGTGTCATCTCAGTCTGAGCCAACTCCGATGATCTACTCCCAGCCTATCCCGGCGTATGACCCAGATCAACCGCATTTATCTCCTATTAAGGAACATCCTTCTGAAGCAGTTCAGACGACCTCGAGCCAAACCGAAGGAGGTACTTTGAACTAACTAACTTCTAGTATATTGGGATTGAAGAACCCGTGATGAAATGTTGTTAATGACATGTCTTTTCCTTTGATCAGTGACAGGAGTTGCACCAGCCGCGCTTCTTACCACCCAAGACTCAGGTCAAGCGCCAGGAGCCATCATCTCTGAGGCGACCTCCGTCGCGGCACTGGCACCAGTTGGAGTGACGCAGGGGAGCTCACTTTCTTTCGACGAGCAGATGATAAACGAACTCCTTGGCCGTCAAAGTGATCCTTTTGCGGACTTGCCATTCGGCTTGGGTGGATTCACGGCTACTTCTGACACCTCGTCTCAGACTACTACGGCCCCTAGTGAGGCCAGGGCACGGCGAGAAGCGGCGATGTTGGCCGAAATTAATGCCGAGATGGCGGCCGCGGCGCACAGCGATGAAGTAGATGGCGGAGCAGTAGCACAGTGCCCTACTCCTCTCATGACTGTATCTCCTGGGGGCACACTTACTGATGTTAATGCGCCAGCCCCTCCTCCAGCTGCGGAGTCTGTTCCTCCCACTCCTCCTTCGGGAAGTATCCCTATAGAGTCCAGCTCAGACGAGGATGTTGATATTATGCCCTTACCCGAAGGGAGCTTGCCTAAGGAGAAAGGCTCCAAGCGAAAGGGTACTGGTGCCTCCAGTAGCTCCTCGAGGAAGAAGAAGCTGAGGAAACAGAAGGATTAGACACTCTTTTCATAGGCAGTTAGGGACTTTTGTTATTTTTTCTGCTTTTTCTTTTTGTAGGCCGTGTTTAGATGCAGGTTCGGCCCCTGCTAGTAGGAACATTTTGGAAAGAACTCATGTATGAACCATTGTTCTTGAGTTAATTGGAATAAAATTTTGTTTTCTAGCTTCAGCTTGTGTTCCTTTCTATGCTTGAATATTGCAGTGTTCGGACTTTGGTCCAGTGTACTTGCATTACCTGATTGCTTCAAGAATAGCTCATTTTACTTGTTAAGTGCGGAAATCTCGGACTTGAGTTCTGATAGGGGATCGTGTCAGAGCTGAGCATCGCATAGTTTCGGGTAATGACTAACATTCGCCTCTGCCCCCAGTTCCGGGGTCAAGTTGTGATGATCAGCTTGTGATGACACCAAGCAAGGACTGAGTGGTCGAACTACGCTCGTTCTCTTATGAATCGTTCCATCCACACTCCGGGGATATGCGTCATCTCATAAGCTGTTGTTCGCACTCTGGGAACATGGAGTTGATTGTTTATACTCCGCTTCGCACTCTGGGAATGCGGAGTTGAATGTTTATACTCCACTTCGCACTCTGGGAACATGGAGTTGATTGTTTATACTCCGCTTCGCACTCTGGGAATGCGGAGTTGAATGTTTATACTCCATTTCGCACTCTGGGAATATGGAGTTGACTGTTTATACTCCGCTTCGCACTCTGGGAATGCGGAGTTGAATGTTTATACTCCATTTCGCACTCTGGGAATATGGAGTTGACTGTTTATACTCCGCTTCGCACTCTGGGAATGCGGAGTTGAATGTTTATACTCCATTTCGCACTCTGGGAATATGGAGTTGACTGTTTATACTCCGCTTCGCACTCTGGGAATGCGGAGTTGAATGTTTATACTCCATTTCGCACTCTGGGAATATGGAGTTGATTGTTTATACTCCACTTCGCACTCTGGGAATGCGGAGTTTAATGTTTATACTCCACTTCGCACTCTGGGAATATGGAGTTTGATGTAGGATTGTTGTGTGTCAACCCTATTAATATCGGTGTCATGGCCTGTCCCCGAGCTCGGGTTTCACCTAGTGAGTGGCCGGTCGTATCACAGCCACTCTCCATTTGAATAAGTCCCATTGCATGATGGCATTTAGCTCTTCGTGCATCGTGATGTTGTATATCGTACATAATGAATCACAGCTCTGGCTCGAAGAAGTGGCATTTTATTGCTGAAATAAGAAAATGCGGCAAAGTCAGTTGCCTTATTACAAAATTCAAATTTCGAAATGCAGAAACAAATTGCTAAATAGAATGAAATAAATAAAGCCTGTCATATGTAGTAGCGGCGGAGACTTTCGCTGTTCCAAGCCCTTGGTAAATCGAGACCGTCAACAGTCGACAGCTTGAATGTACCATCTCTGAGCTTTCGAGTAATTACATACGGCCCTCCCCAGTTCGGTTTCATGTGTGAAGGAACTGGGTAGATTCTCTTGAGCACGAGGTCGCCGAGTTCAAAGGTTCGAGGTCGAACTCTGGTGTTGTACAATCGGGCGACCCAGCTTCGATGTGCGGCTGCTCTTAAATCAGCCTCTTCCCGTTTTTCGTCCAATAGATCCAAAGACTCGACTAGGAGTATAGCGTTTGTTTTTGGATCATAGTAAGTCACGCGATGAGAGAGCACTTCTGTCTCGACCGGAATAACGGCCTCTGAGCCATAAGATAGGGAAAACGGAGTGTGTCCGGTCGCGGTTTTGTGGGTCGTTCGATAGGCCCATAATGCCATAGGAAGTTCATCGACCCACTTGCCCCCAGCCTTCTCCAATCGTTTCTTCAGGATCGATTTTATAACTTTGTTGACAGCTTCAACCTGTCCATTCGCTTAGGGGTGTCCGACAGCCGAGAACTTTTTGCGGATATGAAACCGTTGACAGAAGTTCTTGAATTCCGCACTCTCGAATTGGGCTCCGTTATCAGTGATGATAGTATGCGGGAGTCCAAATCGACAAATGATGTTGCGAACCACGAAATTTATCACTTTCTTTGTCGTAATGGTTGCAAGGGCTTCGGCCTCAGCCCACTTTGTGAAGTAATCAACGGCGACGATGGCGTATTTCGCACCACCTTTCGCTAATGGTAAAGCGCCGATGATGTCAATGCCCCACATCGCGAATGGCCAGGGACTGACCATTTGGGTTATTTCAGTTGGCGGAGCTCTCGGAATTCGGGCATGTATTTGGCATTTATCGCACTTCCGGGCGTAGTTTGCCGCATCTCGGTTCACTGTCGGCCAGTAGTACCCATATCGGAGTATCTTCTTAGCGAGAGCTTGCCCTCCGGTGTGATCGCCGCACTCTCCTTCGTGCACGTCATGTAACACTCATTTGATTTCCTCGTGGGCAATACACCTGAGGAGAGGAACGGAATAACCTCTCCTGTACATGACTCCGTTTTGGATGACGAATCGCGAAGCTTTTCGCTGAATTTGTCTCTTCTCATTTCTAGGTTCAGGCAGCACCCCATTCTCAATGTAATTCCGATACGGAGTCATCCAAGATTCCCTACTAGGAGCGGTTTCAAATACAGAGTTCATTTCCATCCGATCTATGCTCGGAGTGGCCAAAGTTTCGACGGGGACAAGTCCCATTTGTTGCGCTTCACCTGTGCTGGCTAACTTTGCCAGTGAATCGGCTTTCTGATTGCGTTCCCGAGGCACATAATAGATGGCATAATAATCAAACTGGTTTAGTATTTCCTGAACTCGTGCCAAGTAAGCGGCCAGTCTTCGGTCTCTTGCCTGGTATTCTCCTCGCACTTGGCATACCACTAACTGCGAATCGCAATAAATTTCTACAGCGATAATTCTCAAATCTCTGGCAAGTCTTAGGCCGGTTAGGAGGGCTTCATATTCGGCTTCATTATTAGTTGCACGAAAGTCGAATTTAAGAGCATAACATATGGATCGGCCCTCGGGAGTCTCGAGTACAACCCCAGCGCCCGAACACCGGTCATTTGACGCACCATCAGTATACAGCTTCCAGATGTATTGGGGAGATTCACTGGTTTCGGGTAAGTCTTCTGGAACGGTGAATTCGGCTATGAAATCAGCCAGGACTTGTCCTTGAATGGCCCTCCGCGGAGCGTATGCGATGTCAAATTGACTTAGCTCAATGTTCCACTTGAGTAACCTACCGGACGTCTCAGGCCGCGTGAGGACCTGTCGTAACGGCTGGTCGGTGTACACAGTAAGCGGATGAGCTTGGAAGTAAGGACGGAGCTTCCTTGAGGCAATGACCAAACAATAAGCCAGTTTCTCCAGCCTCGGATAATTTCTTTCAGCTCCTGTTAGTCGCTTACTAACATAGTAGACCGGGTTTTGCACTTTGTCTTCTTCCCGGACTAGAGCAGCACTGATCGCATGTTCTGATACTGCCAGGTAGAGATATAGTTGCTCGTGGTCAACCGGTTTTGACAAGATCGGAGGTGTGGAGAGATGTTGAACTAATGATCGGAACGCGCCTTCACACTCCGTGGTCCATTCAAAGTTTCGCTTGCCCTTCCGAATCAGGTCGAAGAAAGGAATGCATTTGTCGGTGGACTTTGAAATGAACCTGCTCAATGCTGCGACCTTCCCGTTAAGACTCTGGACTTGCTTTATAGTTCTAGGGGTTTGCAAATTTCTAATAGCCCAGATCTTCTCAGGATTTGCCTCTATTCCTCGAGCGTTGACAATGAACCCAAGTAATTTTCCGGATGCAACGCCAAAGTGACATTTGAGTGGGTTGAGCTTCATTCCGTACTCCCGGAGGATGCTGAACATTGAATTCAAATCTCTGACGTGATCGGTGGAGAATCGGGACTTCACCAGCATGTCATCCACGTAAACCTCCATGGTCTTCCCAATCTGATCAGCGAACATTCGGTTGACTAAGCGTTGGTATGTTGCTCCAGCGTTCTTTAGACCAAACGGCATGACTTTGTAACAATAGAGTCCCAGGTCGGTCACGAAGCTGGTATGTTCCTGATCAGGCAGATGCATGGGTATCTGATTGTAGCCGGAATAAGCGTCCATAAAGGATAGTAGTTCATGTCCGGCCGTCGAATCTACGAGCTGATCGATTCGCGGAAGTGGGAAGCTATCTTTCGGACAGGCCTTGTTTAGGTCAGAGTAATCAACACAGGTTCTCCACTTCCCGTTTGGTTTCCGAACTAGTACAGGGTTGGACACCCATTCTGGATACAAGGCATCTCGAATGAACCCATTCGACTGTAGTTTATCAACTTCCTCCTTTAGGGCGGCAGATCTCTCTGGATCCATACCGCGCCTTTTCTGCTTTACTGGGACATGTCGCGGATCTATATTCAGGGAGTGACTTGCAATGCTTGGTGAGATCTCGCACATGTCAGAGTGTGTCCAGGCGAAGACGTCGAGATTCGCCCGAAGAAATTCGACCAACTCCTGTTGTGTCTGCTTGTTTAGTTGGGACCCAACTTTCAGCATCTTTGAATCATCATCCTCACTGATTGGGACGTCCACAGTCAGTTCGGCTGGAGAAGCTTGACTCTCCATTGATTCGTCTTTATCCTCGTTGTCCCTGGGGTCCAGGTCTTTCAGGAATTGGTCGTGGTGCCCGGGCCGAGGCCTAGGCATCAATTGTCAATTATCGATAGAACGGACGCAGAGAGATTCCTCTACGCCCTTCCCCTTCTCTTTACGTTGCGCCCCGCGCAGCTCAGCAACATAACAGGCCCTTCCTGAGGCCTGATCTCCTTGAACAACTCCAATCCCATGATCAGTGGGAAACTTCAGAGTCAGACACCATGGGGCGATCGCCGCCCTGAACTCGGCTAAAGCTGGTCGACCCAGAAACGCATTGTATGGCGAATCGATTTCTAGCACAACAAACTGTAACATTCGGACCCTCCGGCGTTCTCCAATGCCTAACTCGACTGGGAGTTCCGTTATTCCGATGGGTATCGTGGCACTTCCGTTGAAACCATGGATTCTGGATAAACAGGGTTTCAGATCCTTTGTCTCCATCTTCATTAGATCGTAAGCCCGTTTGAGCAAGATGTTTACAGAGCTCCCACTGTCAACCAGGATCCTCTTCATCCAAGCAGGACCCACCTGGGCAGATATGACTAGTGGGTCGATAGTAGGGGCTTCGACTTTATCGGCGTCTCGGCTCCTGAACACGATATCATCGGACATTATCTTTTGTTGCTTTGCCGGGGTTCCATCCTCGCAATTACTATAACACTCGAAGTCCGCATGCCTGATAGAACTGGCATACGACTCCATTTCCCCCCAGCTTCTGTCTGCCGGATGGGGGCCACCACTTATTGTGTTGATAACTAATCTCCCGCCCGCACGAGCGGGTTCATCCTCTCTTTCCTGATTTTGTGAACGATTTTGGTTCGAGGGGCCCGCTCCGCCAGGCTGCGGCGCCCGTACAAACTGATCTAGCTTCCTCTCTCTAATCAGCTTTTCGATGAGGTCCTGTAAGTGCCGACACTCATTGGTATTATGTCCATAGCTCTCATGGAACCTACAGAATTTCCCTGTCTGAATCTGTCTCTCCGATGAGGGCTTCGGAGCAGGATTCTTATACTGTACAGTGTTGCAAGTCTGTAAGTATACGTTTTCCAATGACGTGTTTAGTGGTGTATAACTGTCAAACATCTAAGCTCTACGTCGTGGACCTCGGTTCTCATCTCTCTTATTATTTTGGCCATTGTTTCCTCTCTGCTGGGTTTGCTTGTTTTGTATATTCAGCTGAACTTTCCCGGAACTCTCGCCGGACTGTTTAATTGCCACATTGCTCTGTATTCCCTCAATGCTGGGCCTCGCATCGTCCTGTTTCCTAGACTGTTTTGCATCCTCCTGCCGCAGGAATTGAGCGGCATTGGAGTAAAAACGGTCCAACGATGCGGGCGGTTTTCCAGCTAGCCAGTTTCCGAATTCAGAGTCAGGATCAATCCCCTTGGTCAGGGCCATTAAGATCGAATTATCGTTGGGATTGGTGATCTCGACGCATGCTGCGTGGAACCTCTCCAGGTAACGCCTGAGTGTCTCTCCAGGAGCTTGAGTGACGCTGGACAAGGTGTTAACGTCTTTTGGCCTAGCAACATGCATCCGGAATTGTTCCACAAACTTCTTGGCCAATTGATCGAACGAAGAAATTGATCTCGGTGGTAGGCGGGTAAACCACATTGTCGCGATTCCCCCCAGAGAGATGGGGAAACTCCGACACTTCACTGCGTCGTCGGCTCTCGCAGCGCTCATCGTCCATTCATACTTCAGAATATGCTGGTTGGGGTCACTATTCCCTTCATACATCGGGAGAGTCGGCATTCTGAATCGCCTAGGGGGTTCGGCATGTAACACTTCGTCTGTGAAAGGGGTATGACTACGGGAAATCCCCCAGTCATCATTAGTGAGCCCCTGACTCTCGCGGATCATTTGACGTATCATGGTTGATATATCCGAAACGGGCAGATTCGGAGCGTGATGAGCTAAGGCGTGGTCGGGTTCTACGGTGCGAGTAGGGACCGGACGCTGTCGACGATCCGTATCTCGCCTCCTTGGCTCAACGTCTTCTGGGACATAAGGTTCAGGAGTATGTCCTCGCTGTTGATTGATCGGCTCAGATTGATTTCGGGTATCGACCCTTGTCTCTGCTGCGGCGGTTGTGGCGCGGTTATCCGTGGTGTACTGTGGGACAGTACCTCCTCGTGTTGAGGGACCGGTTTGGAAACTGGTCGACGGTCCTACCCTCAGTTGCCCAACAGTTAAGGCGGGCTGATATTCAGCAGCTTGAGTGCGACTCCCCTCTAGTCGAGGACGGGTAGTTCGGTGGTGGTAATCAGATGAAGCTGAGCTTTCGGTAGACGCTCTGGAGACATCATCCCTCCTGGACCTTCTGTGCCCCCGGCGGTTTAGCTGGTTGGTCAGCTCGATATTGGCGCGTAACTGTTCTGCCAACTGCTGACGGCTTTGGGTCAGCTACTGGAGCAATACTTGAAACTCCTGTCGGGTGACTAGCCCCGTTGAGTCTGAATGAGTGGCATTGTCTTGATTGGAAGAAGGCGGCTGTGTGGGATTTTGCCTGTCTCTGCCTTCTTGCTCTGCAGCGGTGGCGCCAGTTCTTGTGCTGACCATTGTCGGTAGTGGAGTCCTTTCCTAGATTTTGAGCAAATCTGAATAGAATGGAAGGATTCCGGACTGAATATCTGGATCTTCCTCTTGGATTTGTGCAATCCGGTATCGACGGCAGATCCAACGAGCGGGAGAAAAAGCTGGAATTCTCAGTGAAAGCACCAAAGTGTTTGTACCAAAAATGGGCACAACACTCTTCGGGAGTTGTTTGAAGAGATAAAATGAAGATTATAAATGTAAAACAGAGATTATCTAACAAAAACTCCAACAAACAGGAATGTAAAGTGCACAGACAAGCAGTTTAGAGTGGTTCGGCGTATAGCCTACGTCCACTATGAAGTTTTGATGATTTTATTGATTCTCTTTCAATGATTACAAGCGTTTACAGCAATGAACAGCAGATTATAGTTTAGAATTCGAAATTGATAGCAAAAGTAGGATGCAAGTCTCAATCCGGCAGAGTCTGGACGCTTCAGTGAAAAAAGATCCCCTTTCTGTAGGCTTCAGGGGGCTATTTATAGGCGTAGGAGGCTGAGATCACGCCCAAACTTCGGGAGATTCTTTCAGGCACGTGAGTGGGTCCACGCGCCCGGTCCCACCAAATTTCAACCCCATCTGGGATCGATTCGAAACGACTTCGTATCGATCAGAAAATGCTCCAATCGAGTTGGAATTTGGCGTGGACATCCCTCAGCATGCATGCAAGCTTCTCTGAAAATTTTACTGGATTTGGATCAGTGGATTACGAGATATGGTCGATACGAACTGGAATTCCTCATAGGCTGTCTGGTTCGTATCCATGATTTCGACTCCATCCGTTCGCCTCGCTGGCTGCACGTGCTCTTGAAGTGAGGTGGCGCGCGCGCTTCGTCTCGATCCGGTCTTTGTGCCGCATTGACTGTTTCGACTCCACTTATCTCGCCTTGTTTTACTTTGATGGAAGACACGTCATCCCTGGTCAGTTGACTCGTTGGATACAAACAAGTCATTAGGCATGGATTCGAAGTGAGGTCCTCTGATGGATACGAAGAGCACTGGTCCGATGGATACGAAGCAAGCACCGAGTGATGGATACGAAGCAGACGTTGGCTGAAGGATACGAGGTCCTTCAATTGCTGGTGTGTGTGAAGTCCATCGATACGAGCTCGATGGATACGAAGGAAGTCGAGTCGAACCTAGGTACCTCGATGGATTCAGAGCTGATCGGTACGAAGCTTGATGGATTCGAACTAGGGCTTCGGTGATGGATACGAAGTTGCCCAGAGTGATGGATACGAAATCTGGGCTTTTCCCCCCAATTTGACTCGATCATAACTTGAGCGTACGAGTCCGGATTGACTTGAAATTTGAGGTGCTGATCTCTATGGCCTTTCTTGTCATGTCCTATCAATTGTAGCTCATTCTGGGCTCGGACAAAATTCAGTGATATCCATGGCGTGCTATCCTTGTTCTCTAGTCGGCTCCTTGATGTCCTGGCCTTGCCAAAAGACGGGATAACACTACCGAGCCATTGATTCTATCCCTTTTGGTTTCCAGAGTTTCAACATTAGTTGCCACATTACTAGCGCTATCTCCAGATTGCTTTACTGCCACATTGCTCTGGATAATCTCCTTTGATTGTCTGTCTTTGACATTGCCTAAAGCTAGACTTGCTTCTTCCAAGCCTAGAAATTGATTAGCCTTTTGATGGAACTCCTATACAGTTGTAAGATGCTTCATCTTCAGCCATCCACCAAAGTCTGTGTCTAGGTAAATGCTCCGGACCAATGCCATGAATACCAAATCCTTTTTCAGATTACTTACTTCACTAACAGTAACATTAAACTGGTTAAAGAAACCTTTCAATGGCCCTTAGGCCCTTGAGATAAGCTTGATAGGGCATCACATCCTTGGGTCATGCAGCATGCAGTCGGAAATGCTCCATAAATTTCCTAGCCAACTCATCAATGGCCAATATGGATATTGGCACGAGCCTAGTGAACCACATCGAAGTGATTCCTTCCAAGAAAATGGAAAATCATCTACACCAAACAACATCCATTGCCCTAACATTGTACCTGTGCCATTCGTACTTGAGTAAATATTGTCTAGGATCGATAGTTCCATTGTACGATGGCATTATCAGCGTTGTAAACTTCCTAGCAAACTCTTCTCTTAGAATATTCTCCGTAAATGGAGTCCTGCTTGGTGCGGAACCCCAATTATCGTTTTTTCTACCTTTTCTTTCTTTAACCAACCGCTTAACCATGTCTACTATGTATTCCTTACCAGCATAGTGTTTCATAGGGCGACTACCAGGGGTTGCACCGAGTTTTTGGCTCCGCAAACCCAAACGATCTCGGTTTGCCTGCTAACGTCCAGGTTCTCCGGTCTCTGGGAGAACTACTTCTATGGTATTCCATTGTCATCCGATTGTTCTACTACAGCTGTTTGAACTCTAGCTCCATTAGCTTCGACGCCTCATCGCCATCATGCTGTAGGTCGTTATCAGAATTAGTTTATTCAATAGCATCTAGTTCATGTCCTCCCTCATCTCTAAAACTCCTCTTGGTACTAAGAGAAATCCTCTCGGTACCGAGTTGTTTTCTTGTGAGGGGAGCACTTTTTTTCCTTCTGTAGCTCCTTCTTCAACTCCAGCAACTACTTCTTACTGTTTTCCCTTTTCCTTTCACCTGTTCTAACCATAAACAAATGAATTCTCTTCTTTAGATATGGAGGGAGAAACTTCTCTCATATTCCTTCTAGTCTTTTGCAGTTGCTGGGTTAGCAGAGCATCCATCTTGTCCACCAAAGCTTTCTGACTATTCACTATCTTCTGGTTCAATTCCTATAGCACCTTATCAAGCTCACCTCTAGTACCACTTCCTATTGAGAAGATGATCCTGGTACCGCCTATTGCTTACTAACTTCCACTTATTGAGTATTCTGTTCATCACCACCAACTATCACTCATGTGGATCTATTGGATCTTCTAGGTGCCATCGAATTCAAATAGCAATTTTCCAACTTCCTTAAGCAGAACTTTTGGATCTAACCACTGGACTTCTTCAAATCCAAAATAGAAACTAGATCTAACCCCGAGCTTGATCTTTTAATGAAACACCAAAATATTGACGTCAAAAGTGGCACAACGCCCATATATGACTTGTCGTACGATTAGATCTAGTGGAAACAGTAGAAAAGTGAAATAATCGTAGAAAAGTAGAAAGGCATAAGACTTTTTTTAGTGATTCGGCAATCTCTGACCTACGTCTACTTTATATTTTTATTGATTATGGATTTGATAGAGATTTAGAGTCACTAGTATAAGGGAATGACAAGTTCTTAAGCTTAGAACTGCCAATAGTATCTACCTAGGTGATTATTGTGTAGAGAGATGAGAGATGGTGAAGATCCAAAGTCTGAAGCCTGATAGAAAGATCCTTATTTGGTTGTTTTAGGATTGGTCTTTATAGGAGAAACTGCTCTGCATGTCTACATGGTCGAGTTGTACAAGGTTCAGATGAAAGCCCACAAGTGGAGGAGAGGGCATGCAGACCCACAATGAAAAAAAGACCTCTCTGTATCGAGAGGTTCCTCTCGGTACCGATAAGTTTGTTTGGTTAAAAACCTAACTCTTTCCCCCTAAGATGTGTTCCTATCTTTTACTTGTGGTTTTCCAAATTCTTTTCCATAGAGGTTGAGTCGTTCCTGACGGTTTGCTTGATAACGCTTGTATAGTCCTGCCTTCTTTACTTTCTTCTTACCAATCCTGAGAATTACTTGTCCATTCTCTGAGAGAAGCAATTGGTCACAATCATTCAAGGTTGTATTTGAGGTATATGGAGTTGAGTTGGTTCAGATTGGAGAATGGACATCTCGGTAACGAGAGTTTCCTCTTAGTACTGAGAGCTTTCTTTTGCTTCAATTGACTTTTAACTTCCTCAAGTTTTATCTCATAGTCCTTCTAAGTGTCTTTCCAAGTTCGTGAGTTATTTCGTCGTCGTTTTAGCCTTCTACTTTCAGTTGAAATCCACTTAGTTAAAAACCCAGTTAACACTTATGACTCGAAGTAAACTTATTGAAATTATGGGCTTTTGTAACTTTCTTGTTTCCAAGTGTTGTGAATGGAAGTATCTATTGAAAAAAAAATAGAATTGTTTGGTTGTGTTAAATAATCATGAAACCATTACCAAGAGAAACCAGATGTTCAAGAAAGCTCTTTTTAGGTTGGTTATATATACATATCTATGTTCTTTATCAAAGGAGGTGCTTCACTAAATGCAAAAAGGTGAAATAATTTCTAAGACACTTAATTATGTGTTCATTCAATTACTTCAAAGTTTTGTTTGATGGAATCAAGTATATGCTTACTCGATGAATTTCCCCTTAGTTTATAAATTCACCAGCTTTTGTACTCTATTGCAAACTCACTCTCCAATATGATTGGTATTGGTTTTCGTTTTCTTTTTACAATATACATTCAATAACTATTATTGAAATATCTACATAATCATATTATATTAACATATATGAACAAAATGAATGCTAACTGTGAAGTTGTTACTTCGCTTAGTTTTGTTAACAGTCATTTTAAGTATAGGGTATAGTTTCACATTAGAAGAAGGTGAAGAAATATGGAAGTTCCCAGTTATGAAATTACATAGGGTGCTCAACTGAAATTTCATTTTGGGCTTTACAGGTATAATGTAAGTAATTTATTAGTTCATGGAAACAAGTTTTTGCCTTTTGTTGTGTCTTTGGTGAATGGAGATTTGCGTTGGAAACTAAAATCAATTGATTGTGCTTAGTAGAAATCCAGTCTAATGTCTTAGCTAGAAAAAGAAAAATATCAAAGGTAACTTAAGAATCACATTTGAAAAATATGTTTTTAGTTGTGTCATTTTCATTAATTATCTATTACATTCTTATGTTCTCAAAATAAGCTATGCTTGGTTGAAAATGTTAGTAGCTTTGTAAATTGCTTAAACAGATAATTATGCTTTTATTTAACTATTTCACTGCTTTGTCGAGTGGACTCATTTTCCATATTAGTAGTCAAAATCATCATGCCACCTCTTAATCAATTGTCGCTTGTTAGACTTGCTTGTTTTTCCATATTATACTAGACCGATACTTGAAGAACAAGCAAATTAGTTAAGGTAATTTCTTCGATTCAATTTCTATTTCTTTAAACCAAATCTCATATAAAATTTTAATATGGGGTATGAAAATTCAAATTTTTGAGTGTAGGATTTGGATAAGAAAGTAAATAAACAATCCATTGAACATGTTGTAATCTTATTGTGTTTGTCATTTATTTTTATTCTGGATTATTTTGATCCTTTTAATAGTGTGTCTTTTTTTTATTGGATGGTCTGTTCATTAATCAATTTTGTTGAATGATTTTTTAATTTGAATAAAATAATGGTTTTTTATAGTTAATTTTCGTCCTATGTTATATTTAAAATGTTCTGTAAGAATATTTTATGTATACAATTGGGCATCTTTTTAGATTATAATCTTACCTACCTTAAATGTAGCGTTAATATTATGGAAATGGTTGAACTACTATTTGTGTACAAAATTATGTTTTTTAGTTATATATTAGCACTTTTCATAAGTATCATGTATACTATAGTTTCTTCATGATTTATAGCTCACCTTTGAGGAAACTGAACTATCTTAAATTTTCTAACCGGTATATAATAATTGCATGCACATGCTACATCATGGTTGGAGACATTTTACATGCAATTTTTGCTCATAAATGTATGAATTTAAAGATCATAAGATTTTGGTTCCATGGTTTTAAATTCTTTTTTAGATATATATTCTCAAACTTTTTTCCACTACACAACATGCATATTATTTTTGTTAGGAACTAACTTATATTTGGCCTAGAGGCTTTAAGATATCATAAGATTTGTTTTGTTTTTAGAGAAATATAAGATTAGATAAAGTTGACAAAGGAAGTAATTCGTTAACAATTCACAGATAAAACACGAAAGAAAATGAAAGCATTAGCTTCCTTCCGTATCTTGCATCTATAATATTTTTGTCAATGTGGATCTCTTTCTTTCATTTCAAAAAAGTATGGACCCTTCGATTATTCATTGGTGAGTTAGAAATTGGTATAAAATTGAAATGCAAAAGTATGAATTTTATTGATCTCAACAGAATACATTTACAGGAGATATACAGAGTATTTATATGAGCATTGTACAAAGAGAATTTGAATAAAAGGAAAATGGGCTTCGGTCCAGTATAATATGATCTGTTTGAAGAAGTGGTTTGGGTTATTCTTTCTGTACCCGCTTTGCTTATTATAAGATATAATATAGCTTTATACTTCACCGTTTCACTTATTATGGTGGAATACTAGGCAATCCGCATAACCGTTGGTAGAAAATCATCAAAGCATAATGATCCTCATCCTCATAATACGCCTCTTGGTCTCATACCCATAATTAAAATTCTTTTTATAGCACCTAATGATTATCTTATGCTAAGTTAAGTATATACTTACTTTGATTTTTACACTCGCCTATCATGTAATGGTTTTACAAATATTAATCAACTCATAGTTTTGTTTCTAAAATGTCTTTATTGTTGGAGTTATAATAGATTTTGTAGTGAAAAAATAGAAATGTTTTATTATACTGAATTCAATACAGTACATACAAGAGGTAGCAGTATTTATACAATAAAAGATAATGGGCTTTAGCCCAGGATCCTAAACTGAAAATAGAACAAATATCAGTCGTTCAGATGAAGGGTTGAGATTGCTTTGAGAATGCTGAAGAGGATAAGTACCCTATGCCCGTTTTATCTTAACATCTTAACTCCCCCTTTCAATTGCGGCTAGGGTTTTCTTTTCTTCCTCTTCTATCTGATCTTCGCGAATGTCTTTGATACAGAGTTTATTCTTTAGATCTTCAAAGTATTTTCGAGATAAAGCCTTTGTAAATATGTCAGCTATTTGACTTGAGGCTGGAAGGTGATTAACTTCAAGCTTTCCACTTGCGATTTGGTCTCTGACTAAGTAGAGGTCGATCTCTATGTGTTTCGTTCGAGCATGTAGCACTGGGTTGGCAGAAATTGCTACCGTGCTGGAGTTGTCACACCAGATAATGGTCTTGCGAGATAGTCTTATCCCTAATTCTTTGATTAGGGCTTCTGTCCACATTATTTCGGCAGTTGCTGATGCGACACTTCTGTATTCGGACTCGGTACTCGAGCGAGAGATAGTTGGTTGCTTCTTTGCACACCAGGAAATGGGATTTTGACCTAGGAAGATGCAATGTCCAGTTGTGGATCTTCGATCATCACAATCTGAGGCCCAGTCTGCGTCGGCAAATCCTTGAATAGATAAGTTTCTGCTTTTATGTAGTTTAATGCCTTGATTTGAAGTGCCTTTGAGATATCTGAGTATACGTTTTACGGCTTTCCAGTGTAGATCTAGAGGTCTCTGCATAAATTGACAAACTTTATTTACGGCAAAAGATATATCAGGTCTAGTTACAGTTACATATTGAAGTGCTCCAACAATGCTTCTGTATTGCTTTACGTTATCAAATGGCTCTCCTTTATATTTAGATAAGTGTAAGTTACTTGTCATTGGTGTAGGCATTGGTTTAGCTTCATGCATTTTTGCTCTACTTAAGATTTCAGTGATGTATTTCTGTTGACTTAGGATGAATCCTTTGTCGGCAGTAGCAATTACTTCTATACCTAGGAAGTAATATAGTTTGCATAAATCTTTAATGGAGAAAGTTTTGTCAAGCATATTGATAACGTATTTTATTTCTTCCTTGTTGTTGCCTGTAACTATGAAGTCATCAACATATACAAGTATGTAAGTGATATACCTTTCGCTAAGCTTTATGTAAATAGAGTTGTCAGATTTGCATACCTGATATCCCATAGAAGTTAAGGTAGTTTTTAGTTTTTCATACCATACTCTGGGAGCCTGCTTCAGACCGTATATTGCTTTATGAAGCTTGCAAACGAGATTCTTTTGGTTATTCTGAGTATAACCTTGGGGTTGCTGCATGTATACTTCCTCCTGTAACTCTCCATTTAGGAAAGCACTATTTACATCTAGTTGTCTTATGTCCCATTCATAATGTAAGGCTATAGTTAGAATAATTCTTATACTAGTCGGTTTGACTACTGGTGAAAAGGTTTCAGAGAAGTCAAACCCATATTGTTGAGAGTATCCTTTGGCTACTAGTCTTGCCTTGTATTTGATTTTGTTGCCTTCTGGTAGAGTTTTTAATTTGTATGTCCATCTGCTGCCTATTATGTTTTTGTTTGTTGGTGCTGGGACTAAGCTCCATGTTTTGTTTTTGATTAATGCACTATATTGTTCATCCATGGCTTTTCTCCATTTGTTGTTTTTGACAGCTTCATCGAAATTGCTTGGTTCCTTGTAGCTTATGTTGGTAGTGTAGACTTTTGGTTTGAATATCCCATCTTTTGATCTTGTAATCATAGGATGTCCCTCTTGTGCAGGTGCTATATCACTGCTGTTTGGAAGTGGTCTGTTGTCTTGATCATTATTCTGATCTTCAGACTCACATTCATCAGACTCATTGTTATATGAGTTTCTGTCATCATCCTGACCTGGTCCTTCAAAGGGCACTGTGTGTTGGAGATTTGATGCTGATTCCTTGCTATTCTCGGTACTCTTGGAT
Source organism: Allium fistulosum (assembly GCA_030737815.1). NCBI lineage: Eukaryota > Viridiplantae > Streptophyta > Magnoliopsida > Asparagales > Amaryllidaceae > Allium > Allium fistulosum. The sequence goes on along the minus strand of CM060902.1, from coordinate 1,473,935,644 downwards.
TTCTCCCATACAGGTATGGGTGGTAGATATTTCTTGGCACTGTAAATCTTTTGGGTGGTTTTTATGTCTTTACTAGTGAAGGGAAACACATTTTCATTAAATGCAACATGCCTTGATATAACTATTTTCCCTTCACTGGTAAGGCATTTATATCCCTTCTGGCTAGTGGCATATCCAAGAAAAGTGCAAGGTAAAGATCTAAAACTTAGTTTATGTTGATTGTATGGTCTAATACATGGATAGCACAAGCATCCAAAAGTTTTGAGGAATGAGTAGTCTGGTTTTGTGTCAGACAATAATTCCAATGGTGTTTTGTTCCTCAAAACTTTTGTAGGCATTCTATTTATTAAAAACACAACAGTTGTAAATGCATCTGGCCAGAATTTTAGAGGCATTGATGCATGTGCAAGCAGTGTTAGACCAGTGTCAACTATATGTCTGTGTTTCCTTTCGACAATACCATTTTGTTCAGAAGTGTGTGGACATGTAACTCTGTGGTTAATGCCTTTCTCAGAGAAGAATTCTTTTAAAGTCTTAAATTCTGACCCACCATCTGTTTGTATGGTTTTGAGTTTTTGATTTGTTAAATTCTCAGCTTGCCTTATAAAGTGAATAACTGCATTCTTTGCATCAGATTTTGTTTTGAGTAATAATATCCAAGTATATCTAGAAAAAGCATCAACAAAAGATATGTAGTAGTTCATACCATAATCAGAGTTAATGGGTGCAGGTCCCCATAGATCAACTGCAACCAGTTCTAAGGGTCTGTTGTACTTTGTTAATGAACTATTAAAGGGTATTTTGTGACTTTTTCCTAGTTGACATGATTGACACATATATGGTAAAGATGTTTCTTTATATTTGACATTGTTGTCTTTCAAAATATTTTTAACAATAGCCATACTGGAGTGACCCAATTTACAGTGCCAAGTATCAAGAACTCTGTTAAAAACTATTGTTTCATCAATTTCAGAGTGATTACACCATTTATCCTTCTCCTTTGATTCACTCTGTTGCACTAGATTGAACCTATATAATCCATTGTGCATTTTACCCTGTAAAAGAATATCTTTACTAAGTATATCTCTGACTAGACAAATTTTTGGGAAAAATTCAAAATATACTTGGTTGTCATTGGCAAACTGAGATACACTTATTAGATTTTTCTTGATTTGAGGGACTCTAAGAAGATTATTTAAGTATAACCCTCTTTTGCTAATTAGTTTAGCTTTGCCAGTGTGAGTGATTTTTAATGAGTTACCATTACCAACATAAATGGATTGCGTACCTTTATATTCCTTGTTTACAAGATTCAGATTCTCTAAATTGCTTGTCACATGATTCGTTGCTCCAGAGTCTGGATACCATTCTTCATGTAGTATATCATCATTCTTGATTTGACTGTCTGGTTCATTCTGATTCTTTGAATGACTGCCTTGATTTCTTGCCTCTGATTGAGTGAGATTGACATTTGGGTTTTGATTTCTCTGAGTATTGTTTGCTTGCTGAGTTATGACAAAATTCTGATCAAATCTGAAGTAACATTTGGATGCCATATGTCCTATTCTTTCACATATTTGACACTTGATTCTGTTGTTGCCAGTCCATCTTCCTCTACCTCTACCTCTGAAATTTTGGCTACTTCTTTGACCTGTTTGGGTTCTATCTTGCCCTTTTCCTTTAAGATTGGTGGTGTAGTTCACTGAGTAGTCAGTGTTGTTGGCTTTCTTTTGTTCGATTCTTCCTTCCTGAGATAGGAGTGTAGAGTGAACATACTGTAGATCTGGTAGAGTTCTCTGAGATGATATAACAGTGACTAGTGATTCATAGTTTTCATCCAGACCACTTAAGATGGTTAGTACTTGTTCAGATTCTGAGATTCCATGTCCAGCTGAGGCAAGTTTGTCACAGTAGTTCTTTGCTTTGGTAAGATACTCTTGCATTGTCATATTGTCTTTCTTTAGATTTTGAAATTGTTTTCTGTAGTGCATGATTCTTGCAGCAGTTTGCGAATTAAAGATTCACTCAATAGCTTCCCATATGTCGCTTGATGACTTACAACCAATTATTTGAGATAGTATGTTCACACTTAAAGAAGACATTATCCAGGAAGCAAGAAGACTATCTTGTTTTAGATAGTTTGAATATTCACTGTTGTGTATCATACTGTCTTTATCATTTTTAACCATTTTGGGTGGAATGATTAGCATGCCATTGATATATTCTTCTAAACCATAACCTCTGATGGCTGTTTCAATTTGATATTTCCACAGCAAGTAATTATCTTCATCCAGTTGCACTGCTAAGTGTCCTTTTGGTTTGATGATTTGCAGATTTTGATTGGAGCTGATATTTCTGTTGGTTGGAGATGTGGTTCCTGAGTTTTCTTCATCTCCAGCCATGGCTTTCTGAGGCAATTGAGAACGAACTGAAGTCAAGAATTGATACTTTTACTTCAAGAAAAGGGCAGGAATTGGTGTTGTTTATCAAGAACAGGTTTCTTGATAGATTTCACACAGTGAGGGTTGTTAACTGACTCGATGATGTTCAATAGAACTGAGAGATCTGCAGCCTAGCTCTTTGTGAGTTTTAGACGAGGCAGATGAATTGAATTAGCTTGATTACGAGAAAGGTATAATCTCCAATGATGAGAATTTTCTGAGGAGATGATCAAGATATACTTTTTCTCTGTCGTTGGGCATTAAAAATGCTCTGATACCATAATAGATTTTGTAGTGAAAAAATAGAAATGTTTTATTATACTGAATTCAATACAGTACATACAAGAGGTAGCAGTATTTATACAATAAAAGATAATGGGCTTTAGCCCAGGATCCTAAACTGAAAATAGAACAAATATCAGTCGTTCAGATAAAGGGTTGAGATTGCTTTGAGAATGCTGAAGAGGATAAGTACCCTATGCCCGTTTTATCTTAACATCTTAACTAGTTAAAGTTTGGTAAAAGCTCTAAATAATATATATTTAAGGATAAGTCAAAAGCCTCTTCTAAACAGTTCGGCTCTCTTATGTATGTAGTTAATAAAGGCTAGTGCAAGCAGATCTTAAATCTTTAAATATAATTTGTTGGAACTGATTCCAAAAAAAGAAATCAGTGGAAAAGTTCTTAGGATAAACATTTTTTTATAATATGCCAACTGAATGATTGGTAGTTTGGTTGCCTTGATAAGTATTACAAACAAAGTATTGATTTGAAATTATATTTCTACTTCAAATCTTGAATTATAATAACATATTGCATGTATATTACAATAGTTTGTAGTAGCCTAAAAGAGTAAAGAAGCAAATGTATATTCGCATTTGAGCCAGTAGATTATAAATAAAGCGGATTCATACATTATTTTTTATGAGTGGCCAAATACACTAAGGACTATTAAACCATGATAAAGGTATACGCATAATTTAGCAATAAGGAATCATTTTAAGATATCCTCTATTAGGATAAATATGACATGGTACTATTCATATTTATACAAAAATTATTTATAGGTCTTCTTTGTTAGTGAAGCAGACCTACCTGCCTTTCATATGCAGTTTGCAAGGTATGTATTGGCTACCAGAAGACATGCTTTATAATGGTATTTTGTGTTAGTAATAGTGTTTTAGTGCTTTTCCTGAACTTGTTTCTTTATCTGAGTCATGAGTTAGTACTAGTTTAGTTGGTTTTAGATTCATTGATTTGCTTTCTGGATCCATATTATTTTATTGTTTTCTTCGATGAAGTAGGGTAATTCTCAAATTTAGACACTTAGCAATATTTCTGTTATTTGTGTACACCACCAATCCATGGTATTCAAAATTCTACTTTTAGCAACTTACTAAGGAAGGAAATTTTTTTCGACATACCATATAATTTAAATGGAACATGTATCATTATATTCTGACCTATATTAAAGCTACTACAATGAAGAAGCTAAAAATACTGATGCACAAGTATGTACCATTTATCATAAACTAATCAATACGTAAATACTTTTTCTTATTTAAATGGCCTATAACTTACCTTTTTTATATTGAAGTGAAAAGTTAATACTAGCATTTCAGTAATTTTAATACAAAGAAATGACCTATACCAAATTTCTTAATGGAAAATGTTTTGTGAGATCAGCGAGGTAATAGTAGGACCATAAATTATGGCAATTGAGTGGCATTTTTTGCAAATCCTTGATAATGTGCATAGTTTACTTGTATTTGGAAATTATATTTGTCGACTGACATAATATATTTTTTGTTTAGACTTCAAACAAGTTAAAGATGATGTTATTGCATATAAGGTAAATGAAATGTTTTATAATTGTCAGATATGACTTTTTTCATGAAGTTCTCTAACCTAAGTCTGTACTTATCTACTGCATATATATATATAGTGTTTCTTTTATTAAGATAACTAATTACAATGATGAGCTTATTGTGAAATATTATTTTTCTTTTCTATTGCAATAGCAAAATTAGGATGTATTTTGTGTAATGTATTTGATTTAGTTCAAAAGAGAGAAAATAAATCTAAAATTTAAAAGCATCATTTCAATTCTGGATCTACTAAAATGACATTCCTCATGAATAATTCTTAATTACAAAGCTTCACTGCTCCTAGATATTTGCTTTCCCCCGTTAGTTGCTGGCCGAGTTCATCAAGTATGCTTATTTTGTTCCTAATGCTTTAAAGGTTATCAATTATTGATGATGGGAACCTACCATTGATAATGCTTTTGTTTGTATATTTATAACTTAGTAGCTTGTGTTATCTTGCTAAGGTGATGTCTGAAGACTGCTATTATACTTTGCCAGAATTAGAGGTGCTTGCTAATAAGCTTCAACCACGATATTATTGTTGTGTACCGACCTTCAGACCAAGCTCCTTCATCTCTAGCACATGACATACGCATATGACTTATCACACATTTAATGTAACAAAATGAATCATCAATGTTACGTGCATACTAATCATATTTATACACCACATTCCATTAAATTTTAGCGATGTGAGATTATTCTAATTCCAAACCGTCATTCCTATCTTTACATGCCAAAAACCCTAATAATCTCCCTCTTGACTTGCATACCATTAAAGTACTTCGAGGGTACGGGAAATGGTGTAGTATATATTATAGTAGCATGGACGAATCTTAAGGCTACTATAACACTAAAGGGAGGATGAATAGTGTTTTATAACTAATATAGAACTTTTCTAAATAGTTTCAGATTTAAATCAAAACACAAATATATATTAACTGACAGTCATATACATATACAGGAATGATAAAGTCAAAATAAGAGAGATGACACTAGGAATTTTATACTGGTTTGGATTGACCAATCCTACATCCAGTTTAATACAATATCAGTACAGATTTCTTTTTAATGCATACTTTAATTAGGTAGTAAGCAAACTAGAATACAATCTTGATTTCAAGGCAACAAGATACACCCTTCTGACTTTCTGAGCTTAGGATAGACTCTCTTTATTTACCGAGCAACAAGATCATCCACTTGATTTGAACGAACAACAAGCACACCCACATGATTTGAATGGGTAACAAGCACACATACTTGAATTGAATGAGCAACAAGCACACCCATATGATTGAAACATGCAACAAGCACACCCACACAAAAAAGTAGTAGAGAGTTATTGATTCCAAATACAAATAGTTGTAATTTGAATATAATATCCTATAGTCTTTTTATAACACTTTGATCTTTGAATTGGTGAAAGAAAAGTTTATAACAATAAGAGAATTATTTGAATACTTGCAATACAGTGAGCATATTGCAAAGAACGAATGTAGTGAAGTAGAGATTGAATTTGGGATTTAAAGAGTATCAAAAGTGGATTTTGTAAAATATATATTGAAAATTTAGAGTAAGAATAATGGAGTGGATAATTAGTAAAAAATTCATTTTCCATGTTTACAGGGACACGTTCATTTATTAAAAGATTGAGCCAAAAAACATAACTCTTCAAATTTTAAAAAACTATCCAACGGTACATATATCAACATACTTAGGAAGGATATGTCGACATATCCTTGTATATTGGGAAAATGACAATATTTTTAAAGTGTTATAAAATTATAAAATTTTATAAAATCATTTAAAAATAGTTTTCTTTAATACTTTAATATATAAGACTTTTATAAAATATTTGTTTAAATATATTTAGAAAATAGAATAGACTTTTAGTGAGAGAGTATTTCTAAGAAAAGAAAGTTGCTCTTTAAGGACTTTAACAAATTTATCTAATCTCCACTAACTATTATCTATAGTCTTGAGCTCTTCATGTCTTTTTTCAAGCTCATGAGTCTTCAATTGTCTTGATCATCTCTGAATTTTAACTCTAATCTCTTTATTAATCAGGCTTCAAACTCTATTTTCTGTATTTGTATAAACCAGTGTAATATCCTGCAAAATATTTTACAACTTGGGAAAACATTAGTACCTATATTTACATGGTTGTTGCCATCAAAATCAATATCTATGGCATTAATAGAGAGCATTGATTCCTTATTAGCATAACCTAGTTTGTAACCTTTGACCTTGTGACGACCCACCTTTCTGACCCTTGAGAATGGTACTTAATACATCCTCGGTGTTCGTGTACCGTTGCTCAAGCATCCGAAAGACAAGTTATCGTAGGGTAAAATAAAGAAAAGAATAGAATAGAATAGAAAATTTCACAATAGAACGATTAAATATAATATAATAATAATACAGCACATAAGGTAACTCATTTACATGGAGTTATCAAAGTTACACAAAAATACTACTACTATTAGCCTAGGCAGTTATACACCCTGGCTTTACACTTGCTGACCCAAAATACACATAATTAACATAACAATGGAAATATATAACTACATAGATAAGGAGCCTCCTGCTCGTCCATCATCTTCAAAAGAGCTCAAAGTAACCTGCTACTCTTGGACTACTCAAAAATAATTGAGTACCCGAGAGTTTAGGGAAAACAAACATATTGGATTAGACAATAAGTCTGGTACAAGTAAATCCCTAAGCAAAGGGTGGAAATAAAAAACATTATGTGATACCATGCCGCCAAATGCGGAACATGTTTCCCCTCACAATAACCACATCCAACCACAAGTAATGGGTATAAATAATTAAACATTGCGAAGTGTGCAAGACACTTCCCAATGCAATTAAGAAAGAATTAAATTCAAAGGTTTCAAAATCAAATGGATGGAAAGGGAAATTTTTCCAACAAATAATTAGGAGAGTGCACCTCCCTTACCAAAAGTACATCTATAGAAAATATACTTGAGAGAGTCATATACTCTGGAACTCTCTTGGGAACTCTAAGCCAGACACCGCCAACTTTATCGAGAATTCGAGTATTTCACATCTCAATGCACATATATTCGAAATCGATCTAGAGCGGATGAGATAATACCCTAATGGAAGCTAGCCCACATAGCTTGGCCCTCACTCATGTTTTGGTTTTAGTCATTTTCGATAAAGGATATCAATGCTCAAATGAGCAACAAATCATCTTAAGTTGACAATGCACAAAGAAGAAAGCTGAATCGATAGTCAATACATCAACTATCGAGAACATTTAACATGATCTTATATGGAAATTAAATCTCATATTCTCATTACTACTCATCGTTTTCAAACTTGTATTATTCTTGCTTGAAAATGAAGTTGGGCAAGTGAAGTTGGTGTTATCTCTAGGCATTGCCTTCATAACATTTTTAACTTTCGAGATAGGGACATATTTCCATACCTCGACATTTAGTGCTAAGAGTATAACTAATCTTTCCATATAAGAGACATCAGATTATAGAAAATTGAATATCTTATCATTTCCGTAACTGAATCAAACTTTTAACCTTTAAAACTGGACTTGTGTTGGGATTTCACATTGTAGATCTTAACTTTAAACAACATTATTAAAATGATTAGCTAATTTTAAAACATGAAATTTTTCTTCAATATCATTATTTTAAAATGATTTATCAACTTAAATCAATGATTAATTGCTTCAACCATCTTTATTTAAAATAGTTAATTTGCTTTAACCCTGATTACTTACTTCAAACATCATTACTTAAAATAATTAATTGATTTTAATCATCATTATTGAAGTGATTAATTATTTTTTAAACATCATTATTTAAATGATCAATTAACCTTAAAACATCATTATTAAAATGATAAAACATTATCATTAAATTGAGTAATTAATCGTAAAACATCATTAAAATGATTAATTAATCTTAAAACATCATTAGTAAAATGATAAATTAATGTTAAAACATCATTATTGAAATGATCAATTAACCTTAATCATTATTATTTTAAATGAATTATTAATATTAAGTATCATTATCAAAATGATTAATTATCTTTGTAAAAACCCAAGCACGGATTTAACCAAAAAGTTTCCAAAAGAGGTGATAATTTTCAAAGTACCGATATAGTAATAGTCGCTATACGGACACTTCATAAACACTTTCCATATGTCACTTATTCAATCAAACATCACATGACATAAGTGTGAGCACAAAACAAACGCAAGTGACAACTATACATCATGTAGAGTGCATTCTAATATTATTTACTTAAACCTTTTTCCGACTAATTTCAAGTTACTTTACTAAACACCAAGATGTCAACCTTTTAATATGGTCACCAAGCCAACAAATCCAAGACTTTTAAGACATAAAAACATAAGGAAATAACATATACTTTTATCACAATAATAAAGGTCAAAACTTTAGTTATAAAGGTGAGATTTTGCTCACCAAAATGTAACCAAACCAAGTCGAGCTAACTCAACGCTTTGTACCAACACCTGATCTTTGTTTTTCTTCTTAAAGTTTGTATCTCAGGAGCCTAAATAGGCTACATGTGTTCAGCCATGGACTATATGTGCTCGGCCATGGATGTTTTAAGGAGATATGGGTTTTTTTGGTTAGTTAGGAGGTGTAGAGGAGAAAGAAGCGATTTTTAATCATTTTTCTTAAGGAAGAAGTGAAAAGGAATGGATTTTTAAATTTGAAAACTTAGGAAGCCGTTATAAGTTTTTTAAAAACTTAAGAAAGGTGATGGAGCTTTTGAAAAGTAAGAAAATATAATGATAGAAATGAGAAGGAACATAAGAGAATTACTACAATGCCTTTCCTTACGTGCCCTCCACTCAAATTTCTCCACATCACCACCCTCCTCCCTTGCCAACTAAGTATGAAAGGCCCACGATTGCCCATTATATTTAGCAATTCTTTGTACCATGATGTGTAAGTGGTAATGTGACATTTCATTATTAATTTACTTTTATTTAAATTTTTGAAAATATGTTGTCACATCTTCTTATGTTTACTTAAGTAAATACATTTTCACCATACTATTTAACTTATCCATACTTATGTTAACATAAATATATGTGGGTATATGTTTATTAAAATGTACATAACGTTTCAGACAACTTTTAAACGATGAAAAATCGAAAATTCAGAAAACGATTTTCAGTGACATTTTTTATTTTTCTTCGAACTAATTATTTTTGTAAACAAATTTTGAAAATAATACCACCATCACTAGGTATTATTAAAAAGGGATTTATTTCAGTTATAAAATCCATCAATTAATTATTTAAAATTATATTAAATATTCATATTCAAAGTGATTAAATTATAGGTCATCACAGATCTAATACCACTAGTTGTGTAACGGCAGTCGGACCAAGCTCCCCCATCTCTAGTACATAGCGCATGCATATTACTTAGCACAAATTTATTTCCAATATTATGTGTCTACTAACTCATATTTATATATCACATATCCATCAAAATTTAGAGATGTGAGACTATTTCAATTTCAAACCACCGTTACTATTTCCACATGTGAGACAACCCTATAAATACTCCATAATTTGAGAAGATCCTCATGCGTAAACATAGTTGAACACCAATTTTTGAACCAGAGATTATGTGGCCCAAAAGTTCATGTCTGAGATGTTCATGTTTATTAGCTCGAATTGCCAAATTAGCACCTTTTTGATACTGCACTCTAGTTGATAAGATTCAGATGATGAGTTGTTCACGATTGATGCTTGGTTTAATATTGAGTTATCTAATGCTTCTCCTTGATGAAGTATGCTTGATGTGAAATGATGCTTGTTATAGATAATTTAGAATTCAAGTTCTTGAATTAAACAAGGGTTAGACTGATTGGCCTGGTGTTTTGTTTAAATATCATAAATTTTTTCTTTCTAAATGTTGTTTGAAGGCTCTGCCATTGAAGTAATGGTTTACATAAACTAAAATGAAAATGAAAATATCTTTACTAAGAATCTTTGTCTACATTTGAACAATATTGCTCATTCTCTGGTGATTCAATTAGAATTGTTATTATTGTAAAAAAAGTAGCTAAATCTGAAACAAAACTTAAATTGATGGTGGATCACCATGCTTCTCAAAAAATAATTAACACTTTTTTCAGTACATAGTCTACATGCTAATGTTATCAACTGATGGTAGTAAGATTGTTATATTGTTATAAATAATATACTGATATCGGTAAGAATAACCCTAATTCAGATTTCGGTCATTGCATTTGTGTGATATTGTACCATGCATCTTCTTTTCGATTGTTTTTTCCAATGTAACAATCCTTTCAAGCGCTTAGGATAAAATATGTTGTTTAGCTATAGTTTAATAAAACTATGCAACAGTTTCATCATTTTCTTAATAACATTAACTTAGGTGTAGTAGTACCTATAACACCCTATATTTTGGATGGTCCACAATATGGAAAACTAATTAAATTAATGATAACAAAATATAATTAAAGAGATGAGCAAAATAATTTGCTTCAAGAATTGTTTAAGGGAGATTTGATTAATTAAGTGTGGGACAAATTATAAAGTTAATTAAATGGACCAAGGGAATTAGAACAATCAAGGTTGGTCTTATTAATGAAAATTAGTCTTTAAATTTTGGAAGGGAAGGTAGTGTCAAGGAAAATGTAATAGTGCGACTAGGCTAGAATGTGATATTAGCCCAAGCCAAAAGCACGAGCTCACTTTCTTTAGTCCTAATCCCTCATATCATTCTACCTCACTTCATTTAATTTTCACCAAAAAAAAACCCATAAACTCTAGAACCAAGGTCGGTCATTATTCTCAGGGAAAAGGAAGAAGATTTCAAAGCTAGGAGATTAAAACTTTCAAATTTAAGAAAAAGGAAGATTAAAACAAGGTTTCTTAAATCAAGGTGAATAAAACCTTTCTCTAATAACAACCCCTACCTATTTGGTTTGGATTTGATGATAAAAGAATGTTTTGATGATTATAAACATGTTTGAACGATTGAAATGTTAATTGGTTGTGTTTGGTAAATTTTAATTAAGTATTTTGTTCATGTTTTAGGGTAAAACATGAATTAATCTAAGCTAAATGATTCGAAATTGAAATATGATGTTTATAATGATAAATTAAAGATGGGTTTTAAATTTCAGAATTTTTGATATTTAATTTGAATTTTTGTGAATTTTCTAAGCGGAGAAAATAGTTAATTTATGGTAAATTAAATATTAAAAATAATAAAATTAATTATTTTGACTTGAACTTTAGGGAAAATGTAAATTATAATATAAAAAAATTGGTGAATTTATTGGATTTTTCCCATCGATTTTCGATTTTATATGATTAATTGGCTAAGTGGAGAATTGATTAATAAATGATAATTAACTAACTAATGGAAGTTGCAGTTAGCCATTTCTGAAAAGTAATCTGTAAAGAAATTTTTTAGCCAATGAGAGTTCACACCAAATGAGATTTGGTGTATAATTAATACTAAGAAAGGAAACTAATAAGTTTTTAATATAATTACAGAACTGCCATTTGGGTCATGAAGGCCTATATATAATATTATAAGTCAGGAGCGCCATGATACCTATAACTCATGATAGCTTTGGGAGAGCTATCACATTAAAGCTCAATTGAGCTTAGCATATGAAAGCTGAATACGGAACTTAGAATACGAAGGCTATAGAAATAATATGCACGATGAATGTGGATGGATTAAGGTACGACGGATATTGGTGGAAATGGTACAAGATGGTTTTAAATAGGGTAGCATACGATATCTTGAATGGAGTTAGCACACGCTGGGTTTGGTGAAAATAACAGGCGACGACTTCCAATAGAATAATTTGTGATGATCATATAACACACGATGACTCTAGGTAAGTAAATCCATGATGGTTATAAGGAAGATTATCCACGATTGCTCTTTGGATCTTAATACGAGTTAGCTTGAGAAGCTATCTACCCGCAAATGCTTTTGAGAAGGTTACTTACGATGACAAAATAATATCACTATAGGATGGCCAAGGATAATTATTATGCGATAACAATGGGATAGTCAACATGCTATATAGCTTAACATTCAAAGGCTATAGGATAGCCAATACACGATGACTAAGGCCAACACTCGAAAGCATGAGATGCTATGTTTTCTAAGCAAAATGAGAAAATCCCTAGGACACTTTGGAAGATAGTTTTCAAGTGTTATTTAACTATTTCATAAGGATGAAATAAATGATTTTTATAAGTTAAAATGGTGTTAACTTAATTTGAAATGGAAGAAAGCTTAGAGAAGCTAACAAATGATAGGGTATCATTTAAATGAAAGATAAAGATGTTTTATCTAAATGTGTATGGCACACAACTAATGAATTAATGGAATGGGTTGAACTATAATCGTAAAGATTTAATGGCTCATTGGGTTATTGGATGTCAGGGTGCTAACTATTAGTCTAAAGTCCAATGGTATATGGCAAGGTTCCATAATAGGGTTCAATCCTAAAATATTTATAAACTCTAAAGAGGAGTTAAGGTAGGGTGTCATGGCAGGGTACCAAAACATCTGGGTGGTCTTACAATTAAAATTAATAAACCGACAACTTGAATGATAGCGGTTCAGGGACTAAGAGAGGCTATTGACATTTAGTAAGGACGTTACTAGAATGTTTTCATCGTGCTTACATTCCACCTTTTAGGAGAGAAAGGTGGATCTAGTCACGACGACTCCCATTAGTGGAATTATTGGCTATTTCACTAGGTAACATTGTTCGAGAAAAGATGAATTAGTGACAGATAGGTCTAGGTAGGTGATCACTAAATAAGTTAATGATAACTTAATGACAAAAGCCTAAAACAAAAGATTAGATGATGTTTATTTGGATGATGAATGAATGCACGACGTGGTTCATGACAGACTGATAAGTATAGGGTATACATGATTATGGTACACATCTTGATTGTATTGCATATGGCTGCTTTTATATGATGTTATTTACATATATGATGTATCTTGATGATGATGAAGTGAGGAGAAAACTCGTTCCACGTTAGCAGCGTGGTCTCACTATGGATGATTAGGGTAAAGGTTTTACTCATACCAGGCATTATGTTTAACCCGTGCTTTTATTATTCACATAAACTCATGGGTACTCATTCGAGTAGTCTCAATTTATGGATTAGAAAAGTAACTTTTAAAGGACAAATAAAGATTTCAAAGATGAAGCAAGAGGCTTGCTGTTTATAAAAAAGTTATTTTGAGATTCCGCTGTGTAAAGCTAGGATCTATAACTGGCTATGTGTTGTATTGGCATCTTCACATGTCGGACACAATACTATCTATCTATGTTCTATTTATATTTACCCCTAAGTAGGCAACGATCTGGGTTAAAATGATGTGATGAATTATGAAATTTGAATTGATGTAATGCAAAAGCTATTTAGGTGCTCTATTTACTTATATTGTGCAATGTTAGTGTACTCACTCTGTCATTGGAAAATGATTTTGCCGATGACTGTAGCATCATCGACGTCTATTTTTGAGTCTCAGAGTATGGGCTATTACAACGTGGTATCGGAGCTTGGGTTAGAGGAATACATAAGTGAAACAAAGCTAAGTAGAAATCTATTAGTAGGAAATGAACATCTTAGGGAGGGTATACGCTCTGTATATATATAATGTACTTGTATTTTGATATAGATATATAGGAGAGTATATCTACCCCTCTATGATTGATCTCACTCTCTTTACTTTTGTTTCTTATGCACCCTTGCTTATGCAGAAGGCAAAAATAGACCTACATAATAGACGTTTGACCATGGGAAGTACAGAGCGAATCCTAGTAGAGGAGATGATAATACTCAAACTAATGGCCAAGGAGGGGAGGTAAACCTGGAAGTTCGTACCGAAGCGGGTACTCAAGTGCCTGCCTCGGTTGAAGAAGGAATGGATGTGAATGTCTTGTTCTGCCAGTTTATAATGAAGACAGTGCGGCAATAACTTGCTGGATTTGTTAAGGCGAGACAAGAGGTAGCAAAAAAAGCATACTTTTCTAAGATGAACAAAGATTTCAAGAGCTGTGGAGGAAAGGAGTTCATAGGGAAGGAATCTGCCTTGAAGGTGTTGAATTGGTTAAAGTACGTGAGTATATTTTTGGAGACTTAGGATATTATAATGCTTAGAAAAGGAGGTTGGCTTCTCGTCAACTCTAGTAGGATACATTAGACTGGTGGGAGGCTATAATTGTTAAGGTCCCAGAGGTGAGGATAACCTAGGAGCAATTTAAGGAGCGATTCGAGGTCAGTTTATCTCCAAATCTTAGAAAAGTGCTTTGTGTAGGGAGTTCCTTGACTTGAAGCAGGGAGAGATGGCTTTGATAGATTATATTTAGCGCTTTAATACTTTGTCAAAGTATGAAAGGGAGCATATCAATACCCGCTGAAGAAGAACGAGAAGTTTATAGAAGGTCTAAGAAAGGGGTTGAATAACAAGGTGATGGCTCATTTGTTGGCTCCATTTGACATGATGGTCGAATTAGCGAGGATGTATGATTGCCTATTTTAGAAAGAGAAGAAACCTGATGTTAGTCCCAAGAGTGGACAAAAGAAAAGATTTAATCCGTATCAGAAAGGGGGAAAGAATTAGAAGGGAGGTAAGACTTTTGGAGGAAGAACTCAGAAGCCGAATACAACTAATGCCACTTTCTTTAATTGCGGCCACAAGGAGCACCACTCCACTAAGTGTACCTAGTCGGAGAACAAGGATAGAGCCAAGTGCTTTATCTGTAATAGGCCAGACCATAATAAAAGGGATTGTCCGAAAGCTAAACAGGCAAAGGTTTATGCTTTGGAAGGACCTTTTTTTTGGACCGACTATCGAGAAGAAAGGAATTGGTGTGGTTAGAGGTACAATTTTGATTTTCAGTATATCAGTTAGAGTTCTGTTTGATACCGGTACCACTCAATTTTTCATATCAAGGGATTTGGTTAATAGGCTAAAATTAGACACTGCCTATTTAGTTACGTCTTTGTGTTTGGTTGATCCGATCGGTGCGTATGCCACTCTCGGATAAAGCGCCCCGACAGTGATTTTGATTTGTGTGGACATTATTTATTTGCGACCCATATGTTTTTGACTTCGTTGGAGACGGGTGATCTTGGGGATGGACTGGTTAGTGTGTACTAACGCTAGGATATATTGTGCGGATAGGATTATCAAAGTATGAAATCCAATGGAAGGGAAAGAATTATGATAGTGTCGAACGTAGTGAAGGAGAAGTCGGATCTTATGTTATGTGATATGGAAGGTCAGAAAGATGAGATTAGTATAGAATATGTAGTTCAAGAATATGCAGATGCTTTCGAACCTTTAACCCATGATTAGTATTGAAAGATGAGATCACTAATTAAGTTAATGATAACTTAATGACGAAAGCCTAAAACAAGAGATTATGTTATGTTTGTTTGGATGATGAATGAATGTACGACATGGTTCATAACAGACTGATAAGTATAGGGTATACTTGATTAGTATTGATGCATGGCATGGTTCATAACTGGGTGGTATGTTCAGGGTACAATTCTTGATTGTATATGCATATGGTTGCTTTTATATGATGTTATTTATATATATTATGTATCTTGATGATGATGAAGTGAGGGGAAAACCAGTTCCATATTAGCGGCGTGGTATCATTATGGATGACTAAGGTAAAGGTTTTACGCATATCAGGCTTTATGTCCGATCTGTATTTTTATTATTCGCATAAACTCATGGGTACTCATTCGAGTAGGCTGAGTTTATAGATCAGACGTGTGTCTTTTGAATGACAAATTAATTAAGATTTTGAAGACGAAGCAGGAGGCTTGCTGTTTATAATAAACGTTATTTTGAGATTTCGTTGTGTAAAGCTAGGATCTATAATTGGCTATATGTTGTATTGGCATCTTCATATGTCAGACATAACACTACTCTATCTATGTTTTATTTACATATACCCTTGTGTGGGCAACGATTTGGATTAAAATGATATAATGAATTATGAAATTTGAATTGATGTAATGAAAAAAAAATTGTTGCTCTACTCACTTACGTTGTGCAATAATATGAAATTCGAATTGGCAGCAGCATCATCAACGTCGATTTTTGAGTATCGGGGTGGGGATGTTACAGTACCTATCTCAGTATTTTATTAACCAACCCCTAAAGAGGTTAGGGTACAAAGAAACCAAAATAATATATATTCTCTCTCTTTATATTGCTTTTGCTCTTGTTTAATCCAAAAAATAAGTTTTTTTCTATTGCTATTGTGTTTTCTTCTCTTCTTGCTCTTTTGCAAACATGTTTTGATAATTCCTCCACTTTGTTTTGAACTTCTCTATAATCTATTATCAATTTTTGTGTGTGTTTATATGTATGTGTATTGTATGAATCAATGGTTGCTTATTCTTATTGATTTTGAATGTAAATATAAAAATATACATTGCCAATCTTATGACTACAAATTAGACTAATGATCATTCAAGATCTTTGACATTATAACCTAATAATAACTAACCATTTATAAAAGGTATACATGATCTTTTATTAATTTAATATAATAAATTACATATTCTATTATGTATGCATATGTATATTCATGTACATTAAGTTTCAGCTATGTTAATCATTGGACATGTTAATAACTAAATCAAATGGTGATAAAGTTGTAACGTAAAGACATATCGCACGGTAGTAATGCGAATGATTCAAATTTTAACGCTTTCATGGAAAAGTGCAAGAACCAACTTGCTCCACCGACCAGTGTTGTATATTCAGGATTGACGTCGTATGAAAAATTAAACCAAGTATTTTGCATTTTCCTATCTGGAGCTAATCACCAGAACAACATATTATATTATGTAATGTTAAAAAATTAAGGAAAACAAGCTCAAGAAACCATATTGGATTGTGACAACTGCATTATCGTAAAAGAATAAGATATATAAAACGAAAAGATCATTATCTGAAAAGCAAAAACCTACCAAATCCACTCGGTTGTTTCCTTATCCTTTCTTCCCATATGTCGATAATACATAGAGACTCTTCCCTCCTCCTTTTTATTATTATTAATTAATCAGTCGTACGCTGAGATTCTGTCTACCATCAAATTTGTTTGCAATAAACTGAAAGTAGACTCGAGGTTTTACAGGTCTAGTATTCTTCATATTTCTTTAGTATCTTGAAAGATAAAAGATATATCTATTTTATTGTTATATATCCACGTCGGATTCATATTGAACTAATTCTCTGAAATTATTCGTTACAGTTCATATATATATATATATATATATATGAGCTCAGGTACGGCCACATTAGCTGATTGTGCTTTTCGCAGTGAACTTGAATCTATGACCTTTGACCTAGAAATATAATTATCCAAGGTAACCACAGTGCGTTAAAGTTACCGATATATTTATCAAGTATACAAGATAATAAGCAAACAGTGCCACATGGCAACAATGAATGAAAGAGATATGACGACTTATCTGCAAGACGATCTTGTTAATATAAGCATAAAAAATCAAACGAAGCAAACTAAGACGTACGGAGTGGAAAACGAGCTCTCAGCAATGTTCAACGGTGTTAACAAATCGAATGAAATTCAAAGAAGGATGGACCAAAGAGCTGTAGTTGAAGTATGCTATTTATCCAGTTTTGTGGAGTTCTTAAAATTTTGTTAACAGATCTATGAACCACTTCTAATTTTTGCCCAATGTTTCAAATATTTTAATATAATTATGGGAATTTTTTTTAGATTTCTCGATGATGAGAAAAAAAAAGAAGAAAGGAAGAACAAAGCAGGCATACCTGAATACACTATTTAGCGTACAATAGATCGACATGTGGAAAACCCATAGGTTGACCTATGGTTCTTTCAGGGTCAATTTTGTTTTTGGTTTTGAATTTAAATACGAAACTTTACGATTTCTCCTTTCTCATCTTCCTTCCAACAGCCATTTCGTTTTATTTCAAAAGGATCTAATCAATCTTATGAACCCCTACATCATCTATAAATAGCCTAAATAACTCTATGGCCAAAATCATCTTTCAGCGCTTTATATTCTTTTCTTTAATTATTCTGGTTATCTCCTTTTATTCTTAAACTGTAATCAAAATATTTTATAACGAACCCAATTAGATAAAACTCATCCATAAAAGCTAGTTTGTAAGAGCAAGATGTATAATGAGTATGCGCATCACATATCTCATATTAGACGATGTTGGACATAACATTCCATCATGCTTCAAAAGTCCAAAGTCTACGTCAGTCCACTCTATCGACACTGACCCGATGGTAGCTTTTTTCTCTTTGGAGGGCTTCACTCATCTAACAATTTTAATCTAGCCTATAGGTCGTCCCTTTTGAGACTCGAACTTTCCTCGGTGGTGGCCTGCTCTGATACCACTAGTAACGAACCCAGCTTGATAATTGTTAGAACCGGGCTAGCCCACAGCGGAAGATATGAGTGAATTTTAATTTTTTTTTCCCCATTGGATTATTATTGGGCCTATGAAGTCTATTTTATTTAGAATATTTCTATAAAAAAATTAAATAAAATCATGTAATTTATTTAAATTTAAATATACGTACACATACATACATGCATACATATATACATATACATATGCATACATATATACATATACATATACATATACATATATATATATATGGACATGGAAACACAAATGTTAACCCACCTTTTTGCAAGGCCGTGGACAGGCGGATATAACCAAATCGACTACTCATTTGGCAAAACTGGAATACGATTGGTTGGAGCCAGCTGAATGGATAGACGGTCAGTCAGGGATGGTTCAATATGCTTGGCTCGGCCTAGGTGGGTCGGTAGATGTCGCTCGGCATCGTGGGTCGCTCGGCCTTGGTGATGTCGCTCGGCATCGTGGGTCGCTCGGCATCGTGGCTCGGCAAGGTGGCTCGGCAAAGTGGCTCGGCATTGTCGCTCGGCATCGCCGCTCGGCAGTCTTGTGTCCAAGTAGTTGTTTCACCGGGGCGACCACTTCGGATTACTTCGAGTTAAAAGGGGATTTACTTCGAGTCGCCTAGGTAGATTTCCTGGGTTGGCAGCATTTGGGCAAGGAGTCGGTGTATTGAAGGAAAGGGTTGAGTCTTAGTGGGTCCGTATCACTTAGGAAGCCCAATAACCAGGATTTTGCCTATAAATACAACATGTGAGGCTTCAGAAAATGGATCTCCATTCTATTTCCCTTCTTCTTCCTCATTAAGGCTACTCTGCCATAATTGTTTTGAAAACTCCAGATTGTAACTGTAATTGATTATCATATCAATAAAAAGGAATATTTTGGAGTGGACGTAGGCCAGAGTCAGCCGAACCACTATAAATCCACTGTTTTTTCTGCTTTCTTTTTAATTTCCACTGCTCTTCATATTTATACTCTCTACATACACTCTATCTATTATATGTGATTGTTAGTTGGTGCTTTCATTTACGTTTGGGTGTTAGTGACCAATTTTGGCGCTAACATTTTGGTGCTTTCACTGGGAGTTGAACTCATGGATTTTGGAGCTTGGATTTTGGATTCAGAAACTTGGGAACTTGGATATTAGAAAGCAATGGCTAGACCACCAACAAGGAAGCAAACAGCGGAAATGAGCAATCAGGAAGGAAGTCAAGCGGCCTCCTATGGAGCTGGAGCAGGTCAAGCATCCATCTACATCACCAGAGATGAGATGGAAGTGATGCTGAAAAGACAAGAGGAGATGATGCAGGCTCTTCTCAGACAATTTGCACAAGCAGGAAATGCAGGAGCTCAGATCCGTGGAACTGGATCAGAAGGGCTCAACCAGCAAGCAGAGGGAGTGGCTCAGTAGGGGGCAGCCCCCAATCAGCAGACAGCTGTCAATCTGGATGGACCTAGACTCGGGGGCACACCACTAGGAAATGCTAGACCAATCCATGGAGGGATACCAGATGACGCTGTGCAACCCGACACCAATAGGAGTGCAGGAGTACGTGATGAGGAGTATGTGCTAGGATTCCCTCGTGAACTCGGGGGACAGATCAGAGGTAGCGGACAAGGATTACAGTTTGACGACAATGACAGATTAGCGGAGATGGTCAGACGAGCTGTGAGAGGTGGATTGGTAAATAAAGACTTGGAGGATGTGAATAGGAGTCCCTTTACTCCTACTATCAGGCAAGCTAGGAACCCTCTGGATTTTAAGCTACCAACGTTGGAGATGTATGATGGGAGAATGGATCCCGCCGTTCACCTGACAAGGTACATGAGGCATATGGAGGTACCGGGGCATCGGATGAGGTCATGGCTCGATGTTTCCCTTTGTATTTGACGGATATCGCAGCTATGTGGTTCAGACAGCTGGATAGTGGTTCTATTGACACTTGGACAGAGCTGATTGAGAGGTTATGAGGCAATTTCGGGTCCATATAGTCAGACCCAAGAACGTAATGACCTTGACATCGATGAAACAATGGAAGGGAGAGTCGTTCAGTTATTTCTTAACTAGATTCAACGCAGTGGTAGCTTCAGTGGATCGACCCGATCCGTCGATGGTCTTGATGGCAGCAGTTTCAGGAATTGCAGATAATTCGGATTTCAAGATATCGTTGGAACGAGACCCACCGAGGGATCTCGGAGAGTTCTACCATGAGGCGGAAAGGTTCCTAAGGCAGGAAGATGCGCAGGCTGAGAGAGTAGGGAGAGAGGATGAAGCTTATGCAGTGAGGGGTGGAGGTCCACCCAGGGAGGATCCAAGTAAAGACGATAAAGGAAAAAGGAAAACAAATGGCAACAGTGGCACTTCGAAGAGGCCTCGAAGGGAGTCAAAGTTTTCTTCTTACACAGATTTAACTGAGACTCTAGAAAGGATTTACTTGGATACTCGAGGGCGCCTCTAATATCGAAGGCCGGCAAAGAGAGAGCCTTCTGAATACGAGCGGGCATCGGGAAAGCATTGCCTATTCCATGAGCTGGATGGGCACAACACAAACGACTGCAGGCATTTGAAAGATATCATTGAGGAGCATGTAAGGAATGGTCATCTACAGCAGTATGTAAGGAATCGAGCTGTGGCAGTGGGACAGGAGTGACCACCGCCTACCTCGAACGAAGATGGCACTGGGCCTAGGCAACGTCAGCTCATTATCAACTAAACATATTTGTGGTTTTGAATAAGTAATAGAACTCAAATTAATACGGCTAGATCACTTACACACGTACGGGATCGAGGACGGTCCCTAGGCGTGTTCTGAGATGACAAAAAACCATACTACTTGAGTCTATGAAATCCTATTTTCTTTATATTTTTCTGCAAACTCTGGTTTCTTCTATGGCACTTTGGACATTTAATTCCTTTTGTTGTATGAACTTCTGCTTTGATAACTGAATTCTGTAACAATTGGATTTGGATCAGTGTAATAAATAATACAGGTCTCGCGATCACAGTCCCGACCGATGAGACGGGGCAGTTATCGCAAGTTACGAGTCCCTTCGCCGGAGAGTGATGTAATGGACTCGGAGAGAATATCAAAGTCCTTGGCTGGAGAGCCAAGTCCGGAGAACATAAAATTTCTTGCCGGAGAGCCGAGGCCAGTGAATATCAAAGTCCTTGGCCGGAGAGCCGAGGCCGGAGAATATAAAAGTCCTTGGTCGGAGAGCCGATGCAAGTGAATATCAAAGTCCTTGGCCGGAGAGCCAAGGCCGGTGAATATAAAAGTCCTTGGCCGGAGAGTCGAGGCCGGTGAATATGAAAGTCCTTGGCCAGAGAATATGAAAGTCCTTGGCCGAAGAGCCGAGGCCAGTGAATATCAAAGTCCTTGGCCGGAGAGCCGAGGCTGGAGAATATAAAAGCCCTTGGCTGGAGAGCCGAGGCCGGTGAATATAAAAGTCCTTGGCCGGAGAGCCGAGGCTGGTGAATATAAAAGTCCTTGGCTGGAGAGCCGAGGCCGGTGAATATAAAAGTCCTTGGCCGGAGAGCCGAGGCCGGAGAACATACGAGCCCTTGACCGGAGAGTCGAGGCTGGAACAGGATAATGCGACCCAGCGAGGTCTATGGATTCAAAGACTAGACCCGGTGAGGTCATGTATTTGACTATTGGTTATTGATGGATTAAAACTTGGTTGACGGGTTCAGATGGCTTGAATCATGGTTATAATAAAATGGTTATGAACGGAACATAGATTTCGGATATCGGATTTGAGGATATTCAAAACACACCTTCCAATAGCAAGGCATGTTTTGGGGGACAAAATGTTAACCCGTCTTTTTGCAAGGCCGTGGACAAACGGATATAACCAAATCGACTGCTCATTTAGCAAGATTGGAATACGATTGGTTGGAGCCAGCTGAATGGATAGACGGTCAGTCAGGGATGGTTCAATATGCTTGACTCGGCCTAGGTGGGTCGGTAGATGTCGCTCAGCATCGTTGGTCGCTCGACCTTGGTGATGTCGCTCGGCCTTGGTGATGTCGCTCGACATCGTAGATCGCTCGGCATCGTTGGTCGCTCGGCATCGTGGGTCGCTCGGCATTGTGGCTCGGCATGGTGGCTCGGCAAGGTGGCTCGGCATCGTCGCTCGGCATTGTGGCTCGGCATGGTGGCTCGGCAAGGTGGCTTGGCATTGCCACTCGGCAGTCTTGTGTCCAAGTAGTTGTATCACCGGGTCGGCCACTTCGGCTTACTTCGAGTTAAAAGGGGATTTACTTCGAGTCGCCTAGGTAGATTTCCTGGGTCGGCAGCATTTGTGCAAGGAGTCGGTGTATTGAAGGAAGGGGTTGAGTCTTAGTGGGCCCGTATCACTTAGGAAGCCCAATAACCAGGATTTTGCCTATAAATACAACATGTGGGGCTTTAGAAAATGGATCTCCATTCTATTTCCCTTCTTCTTCCTCATTAAGGCTACTCTGCCATAATTGTTTTGAAAACTCCAGATTGTAACTGTAATTGATTCTCATATCAATAAAA
Source organism: Allium fistulosum (assembly GCA_030737815.1). Lineage (NCBI taxonomy): Eukaryota > Viridiplantae > Streptophyta > Magnoliopsida > Asparagales > Amaryllidaceae > Allium > Allium fistulosum. The sequence continues at coordinate 1,473,912,293 of CM060902.1, read as the reverse complement.
AGGTAAATTTTGGAGTGGACGTAGGCCAGAGTCAGCCGGACCACTATAAATCCACTGTTTTTCTGCTTTCTTTTTAATTTCCACTGCTCTTCATATTTATACTCTCTACATACACTCTATCTTTTATCTATGACTGTTAGTTGGTGCTTTCATTTACGTTTGGGTGTTAGTGACCAATTTTGGCGTTAACAACAAAGTAATTCTTAATTAAATTAGCATGGGAAGCTATTCCAGTACCAGATCGTGTTTTAGAGTGGAGCAAAATAATTTGGGACAAAGCTAATACTCCTAAGATGGCTCTCACACATACAAATCCATTCTTGGTAGGATCCGACTAAAGATCGTTTAGCCAAGTGGGGTATTATCAATGAAATAACATTTGCCTATGCGAAAAACAAATAGAATCTCATAGCCATTTATTTTTCGAATGCGATTTTTCGAAATCAGTTTAGGACTACTGCAAGCAAGCTACTAATTTTACATTCCAAGCGGTAAATATACAATAAATTGTCACTTACCTGGAAATTATCTGGCAGCGAAAACACCTCAAATCCAAAGTGTATAGGATCTGCCAAAAGTGGATGTTTGATGGATTTGGAAGAAGAGGAATCGTTAAACGTTTTAAAAGGAAGAGGCGTAGCGCACATGAAATCAGCAAATTAGTGGTTTTGGATATGAAATTAGTTATGAAACGAAGTAGGGTGGCAAAGCTTACCAGCAGTGGGGGACGAGCAGAAGGCGGCTCTAGAGAAGTGGATCTGATGTAGACATCGGAAGAAACCCCAAGTACAAGCTTCCATTTCCTTCCACCATGAATGCTTTGTTGAAGCTCCACTTTCCAATTTAGATCTGAAAAGAAAGGAATGTTTTAGTTGTAAAGTGACAGTTTGTATGTCTGTTGTTTTGGTTGTATTGATGTGCGGTTTTATACTGATCCTTCTAGGCTGAAATGCCCTAATAAAATTATACTCACTTTCAAAACTGTGTGTGTGTACTGTATTCTAAAGTTAATTTGTTTTGATTTAACTTATATACATGTATCATATACGTATTGTGTGAATGTGTAACATAATAATTCATGAAGGGTATAATATGCCCGTATATAGATGATGTGATTTACATCGCAACGGACTCATTAGCTCATTTTACATGTATTGTATGTTGTCCAAATAGGTACATGTATATAATTAAAATTCCAAATAATTATATATATATATATGCATTATAAATATGTTTCATTACTAAAACATTACAAAATATATACTTATATATATACATATGTTTATACAAATCTATATATAAAATATTATAATTAATAAATTAAATTAGTTATATATATATATATAAAAGTATATAAATATATAATTAATTAATTAATTAATTTTTTTAATAACATATAAGAAATATAAACCGATTATTTTAATTATATATATAATAAATATATTATTAATGGTAAATTATTTCATGATTTATTATATATACATAAATATAAAATAGATATAAATATATAAAATAAATTTATTTATTTTTCAGTTTGAAACTAAGTTATATTTTAAAATATTATAAATTTAATATTTTAATATATATTTTCAATAAATTAATTAATAATTTCGACAATAATTAATTAATATGAAGTAATTATATGATAAAAACTTAAATTATAAAATTTCATAAAAACTTGGATCACATTATAGGGATTATGAAATTTTTTAAGAATTTTTTGAAATAAAATCTAATTTTAATTAAATAATCAATATACGGCTGAGATTTGAATTAATTACTAAAAATGTAAAATTATGTTAAAAAAATCTAGAAAATCTTTCGAAAGCTTCTAATATGATATGATAATTTTTAAAATTATGAAATTGATTTTTTGAAGCATTAATTATTTTATTAGAGTTTATCAATTCGTACAATCATTAAATACTAATAATTAACACTAGTGTTATGGCACGCGCTTCGCACGTGAATTGTTCTCCTTATAAACTGTATATGTTTAAATCAATCAAAAAAATGATTTTTATTTTCAAGTGATATTATGATTTGTATATATGTAAAGAAGTATTTTGAATTTGTAAAGGAAGTTTAATTTTAGATCCTATTTTTAGAAGCGTTTTGAATTTGTAAAATATGTTAACTGTTAGATCCTACTTTTAGGGGCATTTGAATTTGTATAAGAAGTTTAATATTAAATCATACTTTTAAGTGATTAAGATTTGATAATATATAGAGGGACGTTTTTGGTAGTTCATGTTGATACCAAAAAAGTGTGACACCAAAGCTATTACAACTATTATTAAAGATATAATAATAATATAAAATTATTTTCGGTATTTATAATTCATAATAAACATAAACAAGTGTAAGAAAATTTTTGAATCAATATTATATAGTATATAACAATATATGCCTTTATATGAATAGTGTATATGCATTTATACACACTACAACAAAAATACCCTATTACAACGTCCTTTTTACAACGGGCATTGGTTGCCCATTGTAATAGAGGACTATTACAACGGTCCAGTCAGGCCAGTTGTAAAAGATGCCATATACAACCGCTTTTTTACAACGGGCATTGGTTGCCCATTGTAATAGAAAGTTATTACAACGGTCCATTCAGGCCCGTTGTAATAGATGCCAACTTTACAACGGTCACAAATTGCCCGTTGTAAAAGGTGCATAGTCACAAATTACCCTATTCACAAATTACAACGGCCAGAAACCCTTTATTAAAAAAAGCCGGCCCTTTTATTTTCGTTCCTGCTCGTTCCTCTTCTCTTTGCTCGAAACTAGGGTTTTGGAAAAATTGAAGCTGACGTCTTCTCGATCGAATCAGTGCTTCTCCAATTTCTCAATCCAAATTCGAAACTAAAAGGAAGTCGAGTTCAAGTGGCGATTTAGCTAGTGGCTGTTGCGATGCAACTTTCTCTATACAAACACTCAATTTCTCAACTCGAAAATCAAAAATCAACAGCCCAAATACCAGAAACAAATTCGCAACCCAGTAACTTGATTCGAACGAGGGTGGTTGGTGTCTGGTCGGTGATTGGGTTTAGGCGAGGCGATGGCAGTTTTGGGATTTGCGATAGTGTTTTCGATGTTGTGGTTGGGTAGGGTTAGCGATTGCAGTTTGTATGGGATTGGAATTTTTTTTCTTTTCGATTTTTGGGTTTGAGATTGAATGGGTGGTCGCGGTGATTTAGTGGAGGTCTGGAGTGATTGTCAGTGGGCCAATGGTTGGGGTGATGGCAGTTGTTTGTAATGGTGGTTGTCTGGTCGGTGATAGGGGGATGGCAGCAGGGGTTGATTGTATGAAGGAGACGATGATTTTCAGGATTTTGGAAGAGGCTAGAGTGTAAGCAATGTGGTGTTCGGCTGAGATTGGAGAAGGTGGACTAGGCAATGGGAGGGGAAGTTCGGGAATGAACTGTTAGGGAATGATGGTAGTTGTATTAAGTGGAGAAGAGGAGGCTGAGTGGAGGTTGGAATGTTTGTAGAAGGCAGTGGTGTGGATGGGTGATAGGTTAGAGGTGATTGGGTGATGCAATGTACTGTGGAGTTGGGTGGTCTGTAAATGTAGAGAAGTTGAAGATGTGGAGATGTGGAGATGCGGAGATTGAAAGTGGTAAGTGTGTGAAGTTATAGCAGTAGATATGAAGTGTTGTGACTGTGGAAAATGTTGTAATGGTGGAGCAGTGCTGTGAAGGGGATGGTTTGTGATGTTAGTTGCTGCAGTGGTATAAGGAGGAAGGCAGGCAATGGAATTGAGTTTCGCGGGGTTGTGGATGTAGGCAGTGCTATGAAAAAGGTGCATGAATTTGTATGGTTTGTGGTTGCACTGTATTGACAGTGGTTGGAAGTATGGTTGTCGCTGTTATGTATGGTGGAGTTTTGTTTGGTGATGGAATTGACTTGTATTTGCAGTTGTGAGGTAGTTACAGTTGGATGAGAGAAGGAAGTTTGTGGTTGAATGGATTTGCGAGTTCAGGCAGGATGGTTATGCAACAGTTTGTCATCGCATCTGATATGACTGCTGAGCTTGGAGATGAAATTGAGAAGAAAATCTTGCAGACTATCCCACTAGGTAAACCATTTTATTCTTTCTTTTGTTACTCTACGTGCTGAAATTCTTATTTTGTATTCTCAAAATTTCAAAGTCAAGCTTACATGGTAATGTCAAATATTGAGCTAGTAGGCTAATTTTCTCTCTGATTCTGATGTCATGATATTTTAAAAAAGAACGTAAAAGTTATTATCATGCTTAAATGGATTAAATTCATTAATTAGCTCAGTTGCTGAGTTGCACTACATAAGTTTGATTGTCAATTCCAGTTACATCTATGTATTTCGGCCTGTTTTGCCTGCACGAAAATTGTTGATTATAAAATTATATATATCGATGCTATAATAGATATTTTGGCCACAAAACAAAGTACCATGACTTGCTGCGATATTTGAATAATGGTTGATAAAAAATATTTCTATAACAAATCACACTGAATAATTGTTTTAAGAAAAGATGAATTCTATTCAAAATATAATACGAAAAGTGTAAGTAAAAATGTTTATCAGGTATCGTACAATTAATATATTACCACAGAAAGCAAGCACAACATAAGTGATCAAGTAAATTATCCAAAATGCTTTTAGTTGTCTGTGTAAAAAAGTCATAAATAGTTAACATTACCAAAAAAGAACAAATGTCAAAAAACCATAGTTACTCTTCAAAATTTTCTATTGATGAACAGAGCATCGTTTGCTAACTTGTAGAAGGAAATAAGTTTCGTTTTTATATCTTTGGTTCCTAACTTACATATCAGATTTGGCCTCTACAAATTGTTGCTACTTTATTTCACGTTCATGGAGGTTCAGGTGTTTTTTCAAACATAAAAATGATTTACATACAACTATGAACCTGCAAATAGAAACTAATATGAGAATCTATAAATGCTAATTTTGATACATGTTAGTTAGCATGGAAAATTAAAAATATATATGCATATATGTATGTGTGTGTGTGTGTATTCATGTATTTACACACACATGATTTTCAAATACACACATATGTTTATAAAACATATGTGTGTGTATGTCTATAACATGTAAAAAATAAACTTCTTTACAAACCAATATAAACTTGTAAATAGAAATCAAAATAGGAAGCTATAAATGCATTAGTTTATATTTAAACTTCCAATTAGAAACTTGATTACCAACAGAAAAAAGCTCGAGAAAGGTTAGTTTGTTTCTTTTGTGGTGCTTCCTTATTATTAAGGAAAATAAAGTAGTAAATTTGGAATCATCTCCCAAATTATTTTTATAAACATAAATGATTATGTATTTCATTAATAATTTAAAACTGTTTCTATATATATTTTAATATTGAAGTGCTAACATAGATTATGCAACTCAGGCTATCAGTCTAGTTCATGCCTTAAGTTGATTGGGAAGTGTGCAGGGCCAATATGATCAGGCCATGTGCATGTTTAGGTAGCACTTGAATATAATTGGTGCACTGAAGGTATTGAACGCAATAAACCTAGATATAAGTAATTTTAGATGCTTGTGTGACCACTTAGGTTCTGTAGGTCATTGTTTGGACCTTAGATACGTTATTTATTACATCCTAATCTTTGGAACTGCTAAACCTTAGATATTCTTCTTTCTTCTCTTTTTATATTGTTAGTTTTAACCTGTAAGTGTAACTCCTATCTTTGTAAATTTATTTCTTCTATCTCAAGTTTAGAACATATTATATGTTTATCTCAAACTCTGTTCAAACCACTAAACAAATCCATGATTTCAAATGTATAAAAAGTATAGATATGGAGCGAACATGTTGATTTCCATTTACACGTAGAGAATGGGACTTTCAGCTTAAATTATTCATACTTTTGTTTTGGTATGCAAAGTTTTTTCTACCACAGTTCCCAAGCTGAGTACTCGTGATTCTCATGATCCTATTCCAGAAAAAAAAACTTGATGCAAATACAGACTATTACACATAATTAGTTTCTAAAGTTACTGGGAAATCGAAAGAAGAAGTCACAAAAGATATACTGAAGCCAAAATATTTCCAATCTTAGAAAGTTGTACACTATTGTCTTGTAAAAATTCATAAGTCGATAAGATACAGCTTTTGATAAATGACTGAATATTACAACAAATCCTCGAACCTTTTTTAAAAAAAAATACAAGATGTTGGATCATTTACTCTATTTAACCGATCAGTTTGTTATCATATCATAAATATGATGATTTACTTGCTCAATCAAAAGCTTGGAGGGTGATCAGTTAAAAGATTTGTGACGAGACTCATGCTTAGGATTAGTTGGAACTACCAGCCAAATGGTAAGATAATTTGTGCTTTTTATTGGTTGCTCTATACAAACTTTAAAATTTGTCTAATCTGAGTATGGAGGCGCAGTTGCAGGTAATGTTGATGGTTGATGTATTATGGAGTTATGGAGTTGTGGTGGGTGTGTGATGTATCAGTGTGTATGTATAGTGAATGGCAAGGCTGCAGTTTTGAAGTATTGTGTGACTGAAAGGAGTTGTGGTGGGTGTGATGTTTTGTTGAAGTGTAAGGGAGGACTGAGAAATTTTGAAGAGAGAAGTGTGAAGGTTGCAGTCTGAAGTGGTGGGATTTTGTGTCAGTTTGGCAATGTTGGTACTGGAAATGGCAACAGGCAGTATGGTTGAGATGGCAGGGGTAATGGTCGGAGTAGTTTTTGAAAGTGTGCAGGCAGTTTTTATGGTGAAGTGGTGGAGGAGAATTCAATGGGTAGTATGGATGATGGGGCTGTGACAGTGATACAGGGTTGGGGGTAGTGGTTTGGGTTGCTTGTTGGCTGTTGGTTGAATTGTGCACGTGCACAGTGTAGGGGTGATAGGCAGTGTTTATGTGATTGTAATTGTTCTTTTTTATGTTTTATAAAGAAATGTACAGTGCACAGTGAAAATGTAAATGAAATGCAAACACACTTGAAATGAAATGATTTTGGTTGTTTTATGATAATATTTATTACTCGTTAAATTATTCATTATTGGTATGGATGTATGCTGCTGTAATTTTTTTTAAATTTGCATTTATTTTGCAACGGTCAGAAACCGTTGCAATATCATGTATTACAACGGGCATTGCCCGTTGTAAAAATATTTATTACAACGGGCATTGCCCGTTGTAAAATATGGTCAACCTATTACAACATCGCCTATTACAACGGTCGGCTGCCCGTTGTGGAACACATATTACAACGGGCATTGCCCGTTGTAAAAAGCCTGTTTTGTTGTAGTGGCACAAATTAAATAAATATATATATATATACATATATATATACATATATATATATATATTAACATAACATTAAAATAAACTTTAATTAGCATATAATGTCTGATTATAATTAAATTATGAATAAAACATCAAATGTAATGCACATAACCAATCTCATTGTGACAACAACATTTACATATAAAAATCTCACTTAACTAATTATATAACAGTGACATATACATATGTATTCAGATTTGCATAATTAATAGATTATAAAACATGATAATATACCTATAGTTTGAATGAATATTACCTACTACAGATGCCTTTGAGTCTACATTGAAATAATGAATTCCCTTCTCCGAATGTCTCCTGATCCGTCAGATTGCTAGTCTGAAATCGCCGACCTTTCACTATCGAACAGCTTCTCTTTCTACTTGAATTTGATTTGAGATTTAGGAGAGTTGTTTTGAGATGAATTTTGGGCAGTAAATAAGAAGATAATGGCATGCAATAGTGAGCGGTAATCGGGGTTTTGGGTCTTATTTTAAATGGTTGCATAAGAGAGAAATTAGGTAAATCTTATTACCCATTCTCAGTCAATCTTAACCATACATCTCTAACCCTATCCCCTATGTTTTAGCCACCCCTAATATATGCCAAACCAGCCACCTATCCTCTCTAAACATAACGGGTCATTAGCCCATTTCAGCCCAAATTAAATATATACAATTATATTTAATCTGTTATCGATATCTCATATCGATCTATATATTTATAACTATTATAAATATTTATACATAACAATGTTTATTTCTCAAATCATATTCAAATTTTATAATTAATATTTCATAAATATTAATTAATTTATAACAATTATAAACTAATTAGATCGTTTGGTCTAAAGAGAATTCATCATTTCAGTTGTGTGAATCTTGTGTGTAAATTCGGTTAGCGATTAACATCAAACTATTCGAATGTCAACATTCACACGTCACTTAGCAGGGGTGTGACATTATAGCCAAATTTATCGCTTACTTAGCTTTGCTAAAATCCAATTTCACTTTATTAGGCGTTACTCAGTTGTGACATTTACTTACACCAATTCACTTCGTCAAAACTATATCACTTTGGACTTATGGAATTTGGTAATGGTCAAAATTTCAATATCACTCATATTCAACTCTATAGTCCAAACACAAAGTCCTTGGTTCAATAATAAAAATTATTATTAACTAAAATTATCTAGCCAAAGGCTTTGACTTTGAGTTGACTTGAGTTGACCGTGATACTAACCCTATGTAACCAAGAAGAAAAATCCTTTCTTGAATAGTGCTTCACTTCCAATACATCCACTCAACCCAACTATAGTCACTCGATGGAACACCATGCCATGATTTGACTATAATCAAAGCAGAGCTTTCATATTGAAGATCCACAGTATTCTCAAGTCAAGAGAACTGTGTAAATCAGTCACATCGATATTTTCTGTTTGACATTAGTTATATTAATCAATAGAAAACTATCGAGTGGGTCATTCCATAGTTTTCCAATAACTATCAATACGTAACCTCTAGGTGCCCATAGCAGCCATGCGTAATACATTGCCCAACAGTTGGAGAACGTACTCCAGTCTCATTGAATACATCGATATCCAGTCTCGATGCATCTTGACTAATAACATTTAAAATTGTATATTTATTGTTATTGTGATAAATTACTCACGGTTACAACACTTTGTAACTACTTTCACAAAACATACCATTTATGGATTTTCTATTAAATATATTGTTAATTAAATTAATTAATTAACATAATTACATTGTATCAAGTATATAATAGAAAGAAAATACCTTTGATTTCGAATAAGATTGGTTATTGAGTTAGATATATGTAACAAATTACATAATTATCTCTAGGGTATACCCCTAACTCTATCAATCTCCTACTTGCACTTGGGGTCAATTATGAAATCTTATTCCAACTTCTTCAATCGATTTTCTTAAAATCAATTAGGTAAGTCCCTTAGTGAACATGTATGCTATTATCTTTTAATCATATACTCTATCGATTAAATCTCTTCGACGCTGATAAACTACCTTTATCATATGGAATAATTCGGAGTATGTCTCTCGACTTCTGGTGAGCTCTAAGTTCAATTATGAACTATGTCATGACATTGTTATTATATAACAATGTTATGAAATTCTCAACATTTGGAACCATCCTCGGCTCAGTTATAAATTTGTGAATTTATATTTGTATACATTTCATTATTTCTACGCTATTCAAGGCAATGTACTTAGTTTTTTCCATTGAATCGGCTATTGTCTTTCATTTGGAACATTTTCAATTAAAAAATTCTTAACTTGAATTTATTATTGACATATCATACTCAACATCACTCATGAAACTTTGAGTCTGAACAATTCTTCACAAGGAATTCATTATTTCTATAAATAATTCTCTAGTATTTCATAAATACACGAAAACACTCTAAACTATCATTCAGTGATATCAATTTGGATTTAATATTTGCTTCATGTATCAAACACAAGAATAAATCATGATATCGTAGACAACATAACATGTATGATAATTCCTATTGCCAAGGAATTCATCTAACCTGTTCCGTATTAAACATTTTAATAAGTTGGCCTTGCATATCATTTGGGACATTCCCAACATACTATAAAAGACATCATTTATAAATTCAAAACTGAGTATAAATACAACTAAGGCTAATTTTAATACAAGTACATCGTTAAAATCAGTAGTGTTTTTCTTACTTCTACTTTAGAAATATCTATGTACCTTTTAACTTTATTACTTATGAGTAGATGCTTCCTCTAAATTTTGATTCACAATCAAACAATTTAATATTTCCATCAAAATGTTTGTTCAATTTTGAAGCCTATAAAATGATACTTTCTATCATTCCTTAGATCATGTCCAAAATCTCACAAACTCATTATCGCTCATATTGACTTTGAGACACTTTGGTTATTATGTGCAAGCGTCTAGTCTAAATCTATACTTAGAACTTTCTATTTCAACACATACATACCAAAACCTAAAGTCATATTAGGCGATAACTTTGTGAGTAAATTCAAATTAACTTGAGTATATTGAATAACAAATCGATTACGCTAATATCAACAACTGGAATTTATGAGATTATTCTTATCAACATTGCTCATTTAAATCCAACTGCATTAGTCGCTTAAAGGCACAATAGCGGCCGATGGGTCACATCCCTTTGGATACAAATACCAAAATCATATTTTGATAAAATCCTTTCGGATTCACGCATCATACCATATCATAGAGTCAATACCCTTGATGGTTTAATTGACGACTGAAGATTATCTATTCTTGATATTGATAAGAAATTCATAATTTCTCTTCAGTGTGCGAGAATACTTATTAGACACTCTAATGCGATGTGTTCATTTAGGTTAGTTAATTTCATTTCATCTCATCTAATCAGTTTTATTTATGTACCTTATCCTATTCCATTTCACTACTAATAATTCCTTAAAGAAATTCCTTCATAATGAAGTTGATATTTCTTGAAACAACAATTGTTTCTCAATGCAACGGATTAGGAATTCATGAACACTTTATGAATTGCCTTTTATATAAAACTGATTTATTTTTAGTTTACAAAACTTACATTCTAAACATAAATATGTTATCCAATAACAGTCCTTCCCAAACTTCTTTTGGGGAGATTCATACAAGATCCCTCGTGAATAACTATTACGTGCAGACTTTCGACTCGCACAACCTATCAACTCCTTGATCTAGGATATATTAGGGTTTCTTATAAACCTTATCTTATATGATTCTGTAAACTATTATTTACTACTCATAAGTACATGCCCTTAAAGAAAGAAATTAACTTAGCTTCACTCACAATTAATCATACTCTGTTCAACAAAGTTTGATTACTCCTTATCGATACATAATATCACATGGAGGAGTGGCTTTTGAGATTGAATCTTTATTCATTTTTAGGTACGTTCGGAATTCATTTCAATATACTCACCCATTCGATCAAATAAAATCATTTATATCGCATGTTATTTTATTTGTTTCTGTTTTATACTTTATGAGTTTATCATAGACATACTACGTGTGTATCGAATACACATGTTCATGTATGTGATAACTCATCGGTGAATATAACGAAGTATGTGGAAATATTTTGGTATTAATAGAATTACGACTGCATATGTCAATATGTATCAATCTGAAGATTTTATCAACTCCTATGACGCTCCCACTAAATGGGTGCATAGCTCCTTATTGTTAGAGATATAATTAACTAGTACCATATGATTCATAATCATATAATAAAAATTATTTCTCAAAACTACGGCTTAGTCTATAATTCCAAAATAATTGTAAATAATATTAGATACTTCTGTATTCTCCAATACATCACTTCTGTTATGAAAATAAATACCATATTATAGTTTTATTTCATAACGAATATTTATGATATTCATATTGAAATATAGCTATGTCAATTTGGTTTAGTCGATACCGAAAAAATAGTCATTATTTCATAAATAATGCTCGGTACGTTTTACTAAAATGATTTTCATAATTTGATGCTTTCAATAAGTGTTATATGGCATACTCCTACTATTTATTTCATATACTGCAACTAGTTTACAATGGAGATTATTTGATCAAATATCTTGAACTCAAAGAAATAAATCTCATAGAGAACAATTTTCTATATAAAATAATATTTCGGACTAGAAATCAGATTTCACATTCCAATGTTAAGTATCAATTATTATTATCACAATTCTCATTTTTTATGTTTCTTTATGAAGTATAAGTGATTATTCACTCTCTTCATCTCAACTATACCTTAAATCACATCTACTCTTATACATTCGTTTTTCTTTCTAAATGGTCAAACCATTCAAAAGAAAACCCTTACTACATTATTATAATAAACTATTTACAAAACGCATTTGATGATCCTTAACCTTTAAGGACATCAAATATGTTACGCTTTGCATAAACTGATCAAACCGACATTTCAGCGACCGAGTCTTAGATTTATCTTGTGGTTTTGGTCTAGAGTTACAATTAATACGATAAGATCCTTTCTGTAATCAATCAAATTGAATACTCCATCTCACAGTACTGTTTGTTGGCTTATTTTCAAATGAACTAACTTCATCGAAGTATCTTACATTACGAACTATGACCGTTCCCCATATAACATTTATATGCAATAGTATATGCATCAAATATCCATAGTCTCATATTGCTTTTAGAGTTTGAAACTCATAGAATGTAATACACGGTCTCGACCAAATAAACACATAAGCGACCAAATTACGAACATATTTGGTAGTTGTAAAATCAGGTGCTTGCATGGATATTGAAACATTAACATGCAAGAAGCATTTATTAGTAAGTATATGTTATATTTATATTTGTCAATCTTTGATTCAAATCATTTTTATATCTTAATTGATAAATGTTTTACCAATCATATTAAATGCACAAATTTATCATTGTATGTTATTATAACATTACATAGCATATGTTCTTACAATATTAGAAAGGTTAAATGTTATCATTTCATTTTTCTAATAAGGCCCTACTAGTCTTTTATGTTTCACCAAACCCTATGCCACTTAATACCTCATTAATAAAGACTAGGCAGACCCACAACCATTTAACATCTATTTATAGGTAAGCCTTTGTCATTTAATACCAAACCTCAAGGCGGACTCCCCACCAATACTATCTAGCTGATATCACTTGGAATCTCACTAGGTTACTTAATACTTCTTTTTAGGAGAGAGGCGAACCCTTAGATCAGTAACTTAATACCTCAAACCCGAAGCGAACCCTTCCCGAGATATCCACTATCACTCTTAATTATAAATATGGAATCTCATTAGGTTACTTCTTTTGTAGGGAGGCACGGCCTACAGCCACTTAATACCTCAACACTGAAGTACACCCTTTTAGAGACATTCTTATTTATTTGGATCTCACTAGGTTACTTTATACTTCCTTTTAGGAGAGAGGCGGACTCTACAGCCACTAATACCTCAAACCAGAAGCGAACCCCTATGGAGATATCCCTCACCGCTCCTAATTCCAAATTTGGACCATTTAATACTTTTCAATTAAGAAAGCAGGCCCAATCCTCACATCGTCACAGTTCCTAAGATTAGTGATATCTCAAATCAGTAGTAAGTGCATCTGCCTGCTGGTAGCCTCAAAGTGAAGTGCAGTCTTCCGTCGAGTGACTCTACTGACCTCGCATCACTAACCTACTAAGTCCAATTAACCATCCTAAGTCTTTACTTATATTATCTTCGGTAGACATTGGACTTAGCTTACTAATTCCCTTTTTATTTAAGGCAATAAGATTACCTTAAATGCTTATCTATCCATAAATCCCCTTTTATTGCTCATAAATATCAATTTGTCCATAAATTCTTAACAGACATTTCCTAAGACATTTATGTATGATTACTAAAATCAAATTAGTAACCTTTTATATCTATTCCATTTTTACCAATTCAACTTATTTATTTATCAGTCTCATTAATCCACTTACCCTATCAAATTATTGCAACTCCTATATTTATTACCATTATTTTTTATTTATTGGAGTTACAACCTTTTAAATTCCTTTAGCATTAATTAATCATCCTAAATGTGAATATTACATGCAAGCATCGTTATTAGCTAAGTTTTATTTTAATTATTACCAACGCAGTAAATTATGTACAAATATATACTTTTATCAAATATATTCTAGTGATATACCTTCACTAAAATATTCTCTTCCAATGTTCAATTGTTGGAATCGTATCTAAAAAGTTTATCAGCTATAATTTTCATAAATTTGTCCAAAACAAAAGATTTAACTTTAAAATATAAAGAATTGCATCATTTGAAGTTACAAGTAATAATCATTTCTTTTTATTACTGAAATAGACAGTGTAAACTATAACGAATTCATACTTTACACATATCTTTCTCTTTTTATTTGCATCTATCTCTTGTTAGATCAAACGCTACATTTTTCCAAAAATGGAAAGAAATCAAACTAATTTACACATATTAAAACGGACCTAAATTCCAACAAGTCCGAACATAGAAAAGTTTGCATTCCAACATAATTAAGGTAATAAACCAAATTCATAACATTATTATAAAATCTATTTCAGATCTGAAATAGATTTTATTCAAATCAATATTCTAAATTCATACTTTTGGGAATGATTTCCAGATCAGGTTGTAAACAATTCTAAATCAATTCATAAAAAAAATATGTAGGCGATATTTATTATATTCAGATCATATTCAATTTTTCGCCTATAACTCATATACAATTATCTAGTTAGGCATAAAAATCAAATAAACACCAACATGATGGTTTTCATAATTTCTCACTCACCTTTTTAAAAGCGATCCAAATCTCTAGATCTGAAGTTGAACCTTTGATCGATCTCCAAATCTTTTTTAATCGAAGAAATATATACATAAGGATATATACATACATTAGAATTACAGATCTGAGAAGAGATTTGGGATTACGAGAGAAAATAGATCCAAATATATAAATTACCTCAAATAAGCGTATAGTTGATTCTCTTCTCTTCTCCTTTTTATTATATTTCTATTCTTCTCCAATTTGTATGAATATAGATATAAACATCTTATTTTTATAGTTTAGAAAGAAAGTGGAGAATAAGAAATAGTAGAGCTTCGCTACTACCTCAAGAGAAATATGAGAAGATAAGGGAGGGTTAGGCCTGAATTTATAAGCGTAAGAATCAACCTCAACTGTTCGATTTAAAATATTAAATCCGAGCCATTGTGGCCTAGGTTTATTGCGCCCACGGTTACCCAACTGGTCGACCGCCTCATATGCATTGGTCGACCATTATATGTCGAATGGCCGGCCTGTGGGCCTATGCGAATAATTATAAACACTATTAATTATACTCAAATTATTTTCCTTTTGAATTCTTTTTTCGTCCGTAACTTCTTCGTTTAGACTCCGATCATAAAACCCCAAATATGAAAGTTGCTCAGAGTTTCACCCCGAACACAATGGTGCAAGTTTTATGGTCAAATTGCATCATTTGCATAATTCCATTTTTGGAGACTAATTAATTAACTAACTAAATAACTAATGTCAAATTATGGGGTGTTACATTCTTCCCCCCCCCCTCTTAAGAATTTCATCCTCAAAATTTCACCAATGACTATGTCATGGTTTTGGCTTTTAATTATCCTAAACTACACAACCAATGAGTGTACAACCAATTTTGTAACCAAACGTGCACAAGTGCATAGTTTATTATTGTATCACCACACAGAAAATATGTATGCGGAATGATTCTAAATCAGATCCTCCTATATGAATGCGTTTCATTTAACAACATTTTTTTGAAACATGATGCAAGCAACCTATATATATTCTGGTAGTTCTATATTTATACGGCTTTTTGAAAAATCTTTTCAACCAAAGCCTTCATACTCCTACGAATAGAAGTATGAAGAAACCAATTTTTGCATCCACTTCATACTATCCAATAATCTAACGCATCGAAAAATTGCTTCCCAAACTTTACTCCTATGCCGGAAAAAGAAATTTAGGTGGAGAATTTAACATTCTTACCACTCTATAATCTTCTTATTCCCGTACTACAGTGGAAATTTCCTCACTGTTCCGGATTTACTTCAAATTTTCCATGCACAAAATGCATAAGGAGACTTATATCCAAGCTCTAAAACAGAATTAAGCCTAAAAATAGACTCGCGCGCGTCATCGACAAGGTATGTAAATAGAAATTCGAAGGCTAAAACAGCTTTTCCTTTGTAATTGCTTCAATTTATCGCATATTCGATCCTAATGCACCGCTAAATTCGCAATTTCTAACTCTATTTTCCTTCCCTATGCCTAACATGTGGCTTTCAAAATCAAAGATTTCTCAAAAATCTTTCTCACTTTTCAAATTCATACATCAAAATAAGATCCCAAAATATTTAAATGCACATTTTCCCTTGAAACCAAATTTTGAACAAAAACTCTAAAAATAATTTAAGAATCGAAATAACTATAACACAAAACTTTTTTTTCAATAGTGAACTTTTCAAATCAAGAGAAACTTTTCAAAATATTTTACTTTTCAAAAATCAAGCCACAATTTCAACGTAGTCGGAAGTCGGTTATGCGCTAAACGCATAAATCAAATTCTAAAATCTACAAATAATCTTTACCCATAAAACTTGACATTTTATATAAAGGAAAAATGTCAACATATCTATTATTCAATAATTTTATCTTTTAAGGTACTTGAGAAATGGCCTGTGATACAAAAATAACCTTATCACGTCCTTCGTTAAAATTTTATAATTATTCTAAACTTCCAATCTTATATTGCATTTATTGTTAGTCTAGTGTCTTTATGAGATTCCCATATTTATACTGCTTCTTTACTATGCATATACATGAGCGGTTTGAATGTCCAGAAACAATAACATAGTAAATAAATATCGTGCATGTCTTTTACAAAAGACAACTAACAGCTACAACCCAAACACCTAAAAGAAAAGAACAAATGTTGGAAGAAAAAATACAACAACACCATAAATCCTAAAATAAGGCATATAGGCTATGAGATGTCTTGCTCCGTGACTAGAGCTCGATGCATTCCTACGACCCTTGAATGGTCGTAGCATGGCGGCTATACACCCAATCTCGTGCTGCTAGCGCTGTTGGTATTGCTGACGGCATCGGAATTGCCATCATTCTAAGGAATGATCTAACGATGGCAGAATGAACCTTCTACTAAACTGCCTCTCCATGGTGGTTCACCCGTATTACCTAAAGATGATAGTAAGTAGGCGAAAATATAGAAAGTGACTCTGTGGAGTGCTAATTCTTGATCAAAAAATTGCATAAAAAATGTGCGGGTCCAATTGACGGCGATGCTGCTAATGCTATCATAGGTGGTCTTCCCCACCAAGAGATAAATCCATTCATAACTTCCCATTTTAGGGATGACATTATGCTGAATGATGTACATAATTAGAGGGGCAGTCGGACGTAGATTATCCATCTTCCAAACACTGATATCCTAAGAAAAGATCTGCTTGAGTCGGTCACTTCAAAATCATCCAAGTCCGCGTCCTTCACGGAGGCCTCCAAAATCTCAACGAGATCATCATTAGTCAGCTCAATCAAGATACCCTTCACCTCCGAACAAATCAAACTATTGCCTCCATCGAAAAGGCAGATGCAGTATGGGTAACATTCCCGTTCAAAGGTCTCGAAGCAGTGGATTGGTGCAAACCCTACCATGACGAATAGCTCTTCCAGCCCAAAAGCGGTAAAACCTTCTGCTCATTTTGGTTCAGCCAAGTGGCCTCTTGAGGGTTGATACCATAAGGATGTGAGGAAAAACTGACAGTGTGGAAAGGTGTCTTGGGTTAAGAAGTGGTCGGAGGAAGGGAATAGGGTTTAGATATGGAGTGGTGGTGTGGCGAGATCTAATGCAAAACCAGCACGAGGGCGAGGCGAGGTTGTTGCTCCTAGGGAAAAACGACGTCGCCTAGGGTAGGAACGGAAGAGAGAGGCTGCTACTTGGAGGAGGAGGAGGATGGAAATTGGGTTCGGCTTATTAAGGAAGGAGGAACGAAAAAATGCAACTGGGAGAATTCAGACCTGACTTTTATAGTCTCGTTCCAAGTTCAAGTTGTGCCAAAACTCGTTAATTGGTAAACCGCTCTAGGTTTACTGCTAAGTGGTCAATAGCTAGATGGGCTTTGGACGTTAATTGAACCTAGACCCAATTATGGTCGGATTAAATAATAATAATCTTTTTACGCCGTCTCATTCGATTCGACATGATCTGAAAAATTCCCGTCCTGATCACGGCGGTGTCAAAGCCTACCGTCTAGTCCCGAACCATGCTTCAGCAATTCACAGTAGTCCCCACAAAATTGTTGCGACTAACAACAATCCCAAAAATCTGAAAATACTTCGGTTGCTATTTACTGCCTACTTTACACGTAAATATTTCTTCCAATAGCTGGTGGTAAAACTTCAAACTACATACCTCGATAAAATTAAATGTCATTCCTATTTTGTCTGTACCGTAAAGAGAGAAAATATAAAAATCTTGATTTTGTAAACCAAAAAATCACTAAGGTAACTATATGCTCCTTTATACTTGTTTCAAATAGTAGAAACCATTTCATACCAAAACTTCTCTTAAAATCAAACTTATATATATATATATATATATATATATTTCAGGGTTTCCAAAAACCTTTTTAAAGTACAAATTTTCCAAATTTAAAAACTATTTCCTTGCCAAAAATCAAAATCAAACCTTTAATGATATATATAGATATTTAAGGATTTAAAGAATTAATCCTTTATAAACTAAAAATTTCATAACATGGCCAGTGTAGTAGTATATGTGTTTCTTTGAAAATTAAAATTTCAAAATTTTCCCAAAACAAAATTTCCAAAATAAACCTTTGGGAAAAGAAATCATTTGAAAACCCTTTTTCCAAAGTCTATGGTATTTCCAAAATATACTTATAAATTTTTTTTCACAGGTTTAGACTAAGGAATTAACATTAATTATTCAAATAAAATTCTGGTTTTTGCCATCAAAGAGGTGATCAATGAATGCACCTAGCAAAAACTTGCTTCCGGACAATTGCGACATACAGACTCTTATTTTCTGCCCATATGGAATAAATGTGTGTCTCCAACTGGAACTCATATCAAAATCCAAAATCACAAGGTTGCTAGAATCTCAACCATCAAGCCGAACACCTCCAGTCTCCGGAATTCTGCCATATGTCATACTCATGCTCTTTATCAACAGTGCTTTATGCATCGCTAGCACTCCGTGAGGTACTTCGGATTCGGCATGAAAATCTTAACTCTAAGATATTTCCAATCCATAATTGCTTTTTTCATTCCTTCGAAGTGGAACTACAACTACTTCTATAGTCAGAACTCCTAGAACCTAACGTAAAAATATGATATTACTAGATAGGAATGTATGAATACGTTATCTTAATTTATCCTAATTCCTCTGACCTACTAACCTAGGCTCTGATACCAAATGTAACAACCCATACCTTTATGGGTCTGAATTTCGATAAAAATCAAAACCCAAGTTTATCAAAGCACGAATCATTGGATTTTGTACCTACAAATAAGCATGAGCATTATCAGAGATTGATAGAAATCTAAACTCACGGCGAAAACAATAATAGGATAAGAATACCAACTAATACTGACTATGACTACTACCTTGGAATTAATGGTATTCCTTGGATATCAGATTGTCACATCAACATTGGGCATGAGAGAAAAGAAGACTTCTCCAACAAAAAGCACATCTAGCTCCAGCGGCCTGTTCCTCTAAATCTATCATGTGGGTTGTAACAAGAAGGGAGGTCAGAATATTGTTTTGGTGACTTGAAAATCTATAAACAGTCCATAACATAAATTTATACTGGTTTGTTTACATTTAGTTGTTATGTCCATTAAGGTTAGCAATTCTAATCTAACCTTGCATTGTACACATGATTACTTACTTACCCCTTCCCAAGGTATAAAATACTGATGAAGCCTTATCAACCACCCAATACTTCCAAACCCATTTGCCATTTAATACTTCAAAATATAAAATGGGCTTCTATATTAATCACAAAATACTTTTAAAAGAGAAATAGGCGGACCCTACCATTTAAGACCTCAATCAAGGTAGACCCCGTCATTTAAGACCTATTCTGAAGATGGTTTTCTAACAATGTTTTCAATGGTCGGTGGGTCCTAACTACAAAGACCTTTAACCACTATTTAAGGCCTCCAGTATTTAATGTCCAACTATTACCGCATCTATCGCCAATAAAATCGTACCATGTAAGAGACAGTACCCAAGCCACTTAATACCTTTAAAAAGGACTAGGAGAACTTCTAACAATTTAATACCTATATTCCAGGTAGGTCCTCATCACTTAATACCTATCCCCAGGTGGACTCCTCACTGGTACTATCGTTATTACGTCCTTAGCAAGGTGATAGACTATACCCAAGCCACTTAATACCTCATTAATAAGGACTAGGCAGCCCATGACCATTAAACACTTATTTATAGGTAGGCCTTTTTCATTTAATACCTAACGCCAAGGCGGACTCCTCACTAGTACTGTCTAGCTGACATCGCTTGGAATCTCACTAGGTCACTAAATACTACTTTTTAGGAGAGAGTCGAACCCTTAGATCAGTCACTTAATACCTCAAACCCGAAACGAACCCTTCCCGAGATATCTACTATCACTCTTAATTATAAATATGGAATCTCATTAGGTTACTTCTTTCGATAGGGAGGCGGGCCCTATAGCCACTTAATACCTCAACACTGAAGTAAACTCTTTTAGAGACATCCTTGTTTATTTGGAATCTCACTAGGTTACTTAATACTTCCTTTTAGGAGAGAGGCGGACCCTACAGCCACTTAATACCTCAAACCAGAAGAGAATCCCTATGGAGATATCCCTCACCGCTCCTAATTCAAATTTGGATCATTTAATATTTCAATTAAGAAAGCAGGTCCAATCTCTCATGTCATCATGGGTCCTAGGATTAGTGATATCTCACATCAGTAGTAAGTGCATCCGATTGCTGGTAGCCTTAAAGTGAAGGGCAGTCTTCCGTCAAGTGACTCTACCAACCTCGCATCACTAACCTACTAAGTCCAAATAACCATTTTAAGTCTTTACTTATATTATCTTAAGTAGACATTGGACTTGTCTTACTAATTCCCTTTTTATTTAAGGCGATAAGATTTACCTTAAATGCTTATCTACCCATAAATCCCTTTTTATTGTTCATAAATATTAATTTGTCCATAAAATCTTAACGAACATTTCCTAAGACATTTATGTATGATTACTAATTTAAGTTAGTAACCTTTTATATTTATTTCATTTTTATTAGTTCAACTTCTTTATTTATCAGTCTCATTAATCCATTCACCCTATCAAATTATGGCAACACCCATATTTATTACCATTTATTTCCCATTTATTGGAGTTACGACCTTTTAAATTCCTTTTTACCATTAATTAATTATCCTAAATGTGAATATTACGTGCAAGCGTCGTTATTAGCTAAGTTTTATTTTAATTATTACTAGCGCAATAAATTACGTACAACTATCTACTTTTATAAAATATATTCTAGTGATATACCTCCACTAAAATATTCTCTTCCATGTTTAATTGTTGGAATCATATCTAAAAAGATTATCCACTATAATTTTCATAAATTAGTCCAAAACAAAATATTTAACTTTAAATTATAAAGGATTACATCGTTTGAAATTACAAGGAATAATCATTTCTTTTTATTACTGAAATAGACAGTGTTAACTATAATGAATTCATACTTTACACATCTCTTTCTCTTTTTATTTGCATCTACCCCTTGCTAGATTAAACGCTGTATTTTTTTAAAAAAGGAAAGAAATCAAACTAATATACAAATATTAAACGGATTTGAATTCCAATAATTCCAAACATAGAAAAATTTACATTCCAACAAAATTAGGGTAATAATCCAAATTCATAACATTATTATACAACCTATTTCAGATCTGGAATAAATTTCATTCAAATCAATATTATAAATTCATATTTTTGGGACTGAATTCCAGATCAGGTTGTAAACAATTCTAAAATCAATTCATAAATAAGGATATGTAGGTGATATTTATTATATTCAGGTCGTATTTAATTTGTTGCCTACAACTCATATACAATTATCCAGTTAGGCATAAAATTCAAATAAACACCAGTGGGATAATTTTCATATTATAACAATCTATAAAAATTTCCACTCACCTTTGAAAAGCGATCCAAATCTCCAAATCTGAAGTAGAACCTTTGATTCATCTCCAAATCCTTTTTAATCTAAGAAATATGTATAAAAGGATATATAAATACATTAGAATTACAGATCTAAGAAGAGATTTAGGATTACGAAAGAAAATAGATACAAATATACAAACATATAAATTACCTTAAATACGCGTATAGTTGATTCTTTTCTCTTCTCCTTTTTATTAGATTTCTATTCTTCTCCGATTTGTATGAATATACATATAAATATCTTATTTTTATAATTTAGAAAGAAAGTGGAGAATAAGAAATAGTAGAGCTTCGCTACTGCCTCTAGAAAAATATGAGAAGAGAAGGGAGGGTTAGACCTGAATTTATAGACGAAAGAATCAACCTCAACAGTTCGATTTAGAATATTAAATTCGGGTCGTTGTGGCCTAGGTTTATTACGCCCGCGGTTACCCAACCGGTCGACCGCCTCATATGCACTGGTCGACCACTACATATCGATCGGTCATAGTGAAGGTAGGGTTTGGGCCTGGGCGAATAATAAACGTTAATTAATTATACTCAAATTGTTTTTGTTCCGAATTTTTTTTCGTCTATAACTTCATCGTTTAGACTCCGATCGTAAAACTCCAAATATGAGAGTTGCTAAGGATTTCACTACGAACGCAGTGGTGTAATTTTCATGGTCAAATTTCATCATTTGCACAAATTCCATTTTTGGAGACTAATTAATTAACTAACTAACTAAATATCTAATGCCAAATTACGGGTTGTTACAAGTGGGTGTTAAAACTCGTATATTTTGGGATTCTAACCTCGAGGAAAGCTCAACAAATTATACTCCCATATATAATGAATAACTTCTTATCGGTTGTATCACATACAACTCCTAACCCACGGTTCTTTGTCCTAATCCAGCCTTTACCTTAAGAAAAGCTCAACAAGTAAAGTAGGACTATTCACTCAGACCTATCATCTCACGACAGCCTAATTATAATGCACATACCTTAAGGAAAGCTCAACAAATATATGCAGTTCCCTTACCTCATCTATTCAATATATTAATAGTAATACACATAACATCTCGAGCCTGAGGAAAGCTCAACAACCAAAGAGTATGCAAGTAATATATTAATATATAAATGATAGAGGACAACTTTATATTAAAGATTCATAATCCTCAATATATTATATCAAGTGATATCGACTTATGGAATAATTTATTTCTTATGAAATACCCTCGCGATTCAAGTGTCGAACACATCTGAAATCACGGTATACGTATATTTACGTATGTATTTATTCCTTAAGTCTATTTTGGGTTTCTTTGATGTTCCAGCTATAGTTTGTACATTCGTATTATATAAGTTTTATAATTATACAACTTTTATATTTCATACAACTTATATAATAGTATAATGCATAATATTATATTAATTAAATCTTATTTAATTAATTTTTAATTAATTAACATTTTAAATTAATAATATATTATTTTAAAATTAACATTTATATTAAATATTGATTACATACTATATTATAGTATCACACATATATCATATATATGTATATATTATTTAATTAATTAACCTTTAATTAATTTATTTAATCAATTAAACTTTAATTAATTTATTTAATCAATTAAACTTTAATTAAATTATTTAATCAATTAAACTTTAATTAATTAACCTATAACTTACTTATTTAATTAAAAAATTTAATTAAATAATAATTTTGAAATTCAATTCATTTCTATGCATGTATATTTATGTTATTTTAAACATATTAAAATATTATTACATATATCATAATATATAATACATGCATATTAATACATTTTAAAATTTTCGAAACTAATATATATTTTCAAACATTTTGAAAATTTTATTATATTATAACCTTTATAACATATTTATATCCTGTTTTAGATTTAACTTTTAAGTTTAAAATCTTATATGTTTAATTTTCATACTCTTTGGTTGTTAATATCAAGTCAATATATTAGCCCAATGTCCAACTCAAATTTGGGCCTTTTCTACTAGGGATAACCTTTGGGCTACGAGCTTAATTGTTAATCCTAACATGGCTAATTTAGACCGCATGGGCTATTGGCTATGATACCATTGTTGGAACCGCGCCAGCCTACAGCGAAAAATTCATGTGAATTTAAAAAAAAACCCTATTGGATCATTATTAGACCTATGAAGTCTAATTTATTTAGAACATTTCTAAATTTGTTTTACTAAAATTAGGTATTTTATTTAATTTAAATACAGACACATGTACACACACACAGATATATATATATATATTGTGTGTGTGTGTGTGTATGTATATATTGTACTCTGAAGTTAATTTGTTTTGATTTAACTTATATACATGTATCATATACATGTGTGTGTGTGATTGTGTAACATAATAATTCATGAAGGGTATAACATGCCCGTGTATAGATGCTGGGATTTACACCACAACAGACACATTAGCTTATTTTATATGTATTGTATGTTGTCCAAATACGTGCATGTATATATAAATTATAAATTCTAAATAATTATATATATGTGTGTGTATATATGCATTATAAATATGTTTCATTATTAAAATATTACTAAATATATACTTATACACACACACATATGTTTATATATGTCAATATATAAAATATTATAATTAATAACTTAAATTGTTTATATATATATAGATAAATAAATAAATGTATACGAATATACATATACATACATAATTACATACATATATATATATATATTAATTTTTTTATAACATATACGAAATATAAATTGATTATTTTAATTATATATATAAATAATAAATATACTATTAATCGTAAATTATTTCATGATTTATTATATATACGTAAATATAATATAGATATAAATATATAAAAAATAATAATTTTTTTAGTTCAAAACTAACTCAGATTTGAAGATAGTATAATTTTAATATATATTTTCTATAGACTAATTAATAGTTTCGTCCATAATTAATGAATATGAAATAATCTCGCGTTAATGACTTCCTCCGTGTTAATGGCGGTCGTTCAACCTTTTATGGCCGTTCTCTCCTTTGATTGAATTCCTCCGCAGTTTTTTCCGCCTGGCTCCCCATCCTCTCCGTGCTTGCCTCTCTTCCCCTCTCCTCCGCCTCACCGTTCATGCCTGATACTTCCCATGGTTCCCAATCTCCGTCGTGCCCTTCGCGTACTAGATCTGGTCTTGTTTTTAACCTACGTCCTTCTACTCCTCTTTTCGAAATGTCGCACCTCTCTGTCAACGACTTTCCTCCTCGGATTACCTCCAATCAAAGTAAACTTAAAGCCGCGGCCTCCCATGGCTCTGCAAAAAAAGTCCCGCTTGCGGCCGCAGTTCTTGTCTCGGCTAGCGATTCGCTGATGCCTGAATCGCCACATTCAGTTGCTGGTGTTTATGTGGAAGGGATGTTACATGATACGTGTGTAGCTCAGGTTGACGCAACAGAAGTTGATTTATGCAAGAAAGGTGTTTGTTATAATGCGTCTATGAGTTCTGGTATCACTGAATTGAACTCTGGATGTTGTTATGTTGGAGCCTTTGCTACGGCTCATGTTGGTGGTGTGCCTCAACCTATGCTGGATCAGCAACCTGATGCTGCTGTTCATAATCATCAACCGACTATTCCGGCCCAGTCTTGCTCCAAACCATGGCCATCTTTATTATCTTCTCTGCCCCGTAATATGGGTGATCACGAGCCCATTGATTTTGAAATCGTTAAGGAAAATGGAGTGATGATCCCTCCTCCAATTGTAATGCAAGCTGGTTTGGACTATTGGTTAGAATATTTGGTACGTTTATTTTTGGATCATAATCATCGCCTTCATGATGCGGCTAGAGTTTGTCATAGGGCTTGGAAGCTTCGTGGTGATTTACGTGTTCTGATGGTTGATTCCATGTATTTTTTTAAGTTTTCATCCTCTGAGGAACGCCGGCTTGTTCTTGAGGCAGGGCCTTCCTTTTTTGATGGAAAACCCTTTATTATTACTCCATGGAATCCAACGGTAGCTAGTGCTCGTGAACAGGTTCTTTCTATTTCTGTTTGGGTTTACTTTTCTCATATTCCCTATGCTTTGCAGCCGTTGCTTGGTTTGAATTGGCTAGCTTGTAACGTGGACAAACTGAAATGTTTTGACTAAAATACAGTTGCTCACGAAAAATTGGTGTATGCGAAGGCTCTAATTGAAATCACCCCAGATAAGCCTCTTCCTTCCTCTATTCCTGTTCAGCTTGCTGTAGGGCATGTCGTGGATGTCCGTGTTCGTTACGGATGGGTTCCTGATATTTGTACAGCCTGTCATTCCTTTGGCAATCTAGCAGTCGATTGCAAGCATTCTGTCGTCTTCGCGGCTGCTCCTAAGATCCATCTGCCTCGCCCATGGCTTAGGAAATGGGTTCCTAAGGTTTCTTCCTCTTCCTCTCAGTCTTTTCTTCCTCCTGCAGTGCCATTCTCTGGTCTGGATCAGCCTCTTGCCAATGATCACGTGGTTCCTTATGACGCTCCAGCTATTCCTATAGCTGCTACCGATCCATTGCCTCCGCGGTTGCCTATTATTTGGGTTGAGTCCGAAAGGTGTTGGGTTGATCTCAAATCTGATATGAGATATAACCCCTTGGATGATTCCTTCTTTAGATTTGTTTCCGATGATCATCTGGACCTCAGATGCCTTTATTACAGTATTGATGGTGATTCTTTAGTTCTCAATTTGGTAGGTCAGTTTGCGAGGTTGAATTCTGTCATGCTTGCAGATTCTACCTGGGATCGTTCTTTTATATACTCTTCTGATTCTACGGATTATGACCCATGTCTTGTTGTACTTTTTCGCCCTTTTGCTCGTATTATTGGAAATGCCCCTGAGGAATCTACCCAGGTGATAGCGGTCGATGGTGCTTCTTCCTCTCCTGAGGAGACCTAGTCGATATGATATTTATAGTAGCTGTGGCATCTCAGCCACAATCCTATGTTGTATTTTCTTTTTCTTAGTAGTTAAGGTGCTTCTACATTGCTCCTGTATTAAATTGTTTTATTACTTTGGTAATAAAAAGTGGACGGTCCACTATAAAACCGGTTGGCCTTGCCAAAAAAAAATAATATGAAATAAGTATATGATAACAATTAGAATTTTAATTTCAAAAAAACTAGGATCACATTATAGGGGTTACGAATTTTTTTTAGGTTTTTCCGAAATGAAATATTTTTTTAAATTTAATAATCAATATACGATCGAGATTTGAATTAATTGTTAAAAGCAAATGATAACGGTAAAAAAACTTGGAAATTTTTTCTAAATCTTCTGATATGATATAGCAATATTAAAAATTATGAAATTGAATTTTAGAAAAATTAATTATTTTGTATAAATTTATCAAGTCGTATAATTGTTAAATATTAATAATTAATATATAATAATAATATAAAATTAATTTTCAATGTTTTTAATTCATAATAAACATAAACAAGTATAAGAATTTTTTTGAATCAATATTATGTAGTATATAATCATATATGCCTTTATATGAATAGTGTATATGCATTTATACACAAATATATATATATATAAACATACTATTAAAATAAACTTTACTTAACATATAATGTCTGATTATCATTATATATTAAATATAAACATCAAATGTTATGCACATAACCAATCTCATTGTGACAACAACATTTACATATAAAAATCTTACCTAACTAATTATATAACAATGATATATACATATGTATTCAGGTATGCATAATTAACAGATTATAAAACATGATAATATATCTATAATTTGAATGAATGTTACCTACTACAGATGCCTTTGAGTCCACATCGAAATAATGAATTCCCTTCTCCGAATGTCTCCTGATCCGTCAGATTGCTAGTCTGAAATTGTCGACCTTTCACTATCGAATAGCTTTTATTTCTACTTGAATTTGATTTGAGATTTAGGAGAGTTGGTTTGAGATGAATTTTTGCCAGTAAATAAGAAGGTAATGGCGTCCAAGAGTGAGCGGTAATTGGGGTTTTAGATCTTATTTTAAATGGTTACATAAGAGAGAAATTAGGTAAATCTTATTACCCATTCTCACTCAATCTTAACCATACATTTCTAACCCTATCCCCTATGTTTTAGCCGCCCCTAATCTACGCTGAACCAGCAGCCTATCCTCTCTAAACATCATGGGTTTTTAGCCCAAATTAAATATATACAATTATATTTCAGCCTCTAATCTATGTCAACATTCACACATTACTTGGTAGGTGGTGTGACATTATGGTCAAATTTATTGCTTACTTAGCTTTGCTAAAATCCAATTTTGCTTTAGTAAACATTACCTAGTTTTGACATTTATTTAAATCAATTCTCTTCATTAAAACTATATCACTTTGGACTTATGAAAGTTGGTAGTGGTCAAAATTCCAATACCATCCATATTCAACTCTATAGTCCAAAGACAAATTCCTTGGTTCAATAATAATTATTATAATTGACCAAAATGCTCTGGATAGAGACTTTAACTTTAAGTTGACTTGAGTTAATCGTGATACTAACCCAATGTAACCGAGGTGACAAATCTTTTCCTAAATAGTGCTTCACTTCCAATACTTCTACTCACCCAACTATAGTCACTCGATGGAATGCCATGCCATTATTTGACTATAATTAAAGAGGAGCTTTCATATTCAAGATCCATGGTATTCTCAAGTCAAGAGAACTGTGTAAATTAGTCACATCAATATTTTCTGTTTGACCTTAGTTATGTTAACCAACATAAAACTATCAAGTGATTCGTTCCATAGTTATCCAATAGCTATCAGTACGTAACTTCTAGATACCCCCAACAACCATGATAATACACTGCCCAACATTTGGTGAGCGTTACGTAAGCAGTGTTAACGGATACATCGATATCCAGTCTCAATGCATCTTGACTAGGAACGTTTATAATGGTATAATTATTTTTATTATGATAAATTACTCATGGTTACAACACTTTATAACTACTACTACTACTACTACTACAAAACATACAATTTATGGATTTTCTATTAAAAATACTTTTAACTAAATTAATTAAGTAATATAACCATATTATATCAAGTATATAATAGAAAGAAAGTACCTTTGATTCCAAACAAGATTGGTTATTGAGTTGGATATATGTAACAAATTATATAATTGCCCCTAAGACATACCCTTAACTCTATCAATAATGATATTTTCATATATCAAAAAATTATTGCAAAGATTTACATAAATGATTCAGTATGGAAAATATAAATTCTAAACTTATGCCAATGAGACACTTAGATAAGGATGAAAAAGGAGAAGAAGTTTAACAGGAACCCTATAGAAGTATGATTGGCTCACTTATTTATCTAATTGCTACTCATCCAAAAATAATGATGAGTGCCTGTTTATGTGCATGCTTTCAGTCAAATCATAAGAATCACACTTATATATCATTAAACGAATCATATATTACTTAGCAAGAACTAAAGACTATGGACCTTTATACAAAAGGTTGTCCTTTCTGATTATTATCTTATAGTAATGCTGATTTTGGAGGATGCAAGACTCATGGAAAAAGTACTAGTGGCACATGTTTTTGTAAGCCAATCTTTAGTATATTGGTTTAGTAAAATACAAACTTGTGTAGCACTATCGACTTGTGAAGCTAAATACAAACCGGTAACATTAACCTATGCTTAAGTTATCTCTATGCAACAAACATTAAAAGATTTTGGTATGAGTATTAATAAATCTTCAATATATTATGACAATATTAGTACAATAAACTTGTCTAAAAGTGTAGTTAATCATGCTATAACAAAACACATAGATCTAAAGCATCAATTTTTACGAGATCATGTAGAAAACGAGAAAATAACCCAGGATTTCGTATATATCGAGAATAGAATTGCGAACAAAGCCACTATGTGAAAATACATAGTTTTAAGACAAGAACTTAGTATTTTTTTCATTAGATGATTAAAATAAATATTTTTATGCTAAGTTAAAATTTTTAGAGCAAATCAGAGACACCATAATTATTACTTTTCAAATACTTAAAATTCTCATCTATTTTTCCACTTTCTATATTTTTCAAATCTTTTGTTGTTGACAAAGGGAGAGAAAAATAGGCCATATTGATAGGGGAATACATAGATTTAAGGGAGCCATAATTAAAGATTAGTAAAATATATTTTGTTTACATAAGTTGTGTGGTTGTCATCATAAAAAGGAGGAGAATGTTAGATCAATAACTTCTAATATTTTGATGAAGACAATCATATGAAAAAGATATTAATATATTTATTAATTTTTCATTGCCGCACTACAGCAAAGATGGAAAAGATATGATAATTTATCTACAATACGAACTTGTCAATATAAGCATAAAAAATCAAAAGAAGCAAACAAATACATAATAGTGGAGAAGAGCTCTTAACAATGTCTAATGGTGTTAACAAACTGAATGGAGTTAAAAAAAATACTCGAAGATGGACTAAAGAGCTGCAATTCAAGTATGTTATTTACCTCTACTTGTAAAATGCTTGAGTCCAGATTTGTTAAAACCTAAAAATTTCTTTGAATCAATTCAAACTTTTACTCGATGTTTCAAATATCTTAAAATACATTTAGAATTTTATTTTTCAAACTTTTTGGACATGCAGAGGAGGGGGAAATGGGAAAAAGAAGGCATACTACACTATTTAGTATAACTCACAAGTCAACCTATGATGCACAATAGGTCAACCAGTGGGTTTCACATAGGCCAACCTATAATTCTCTTAGGGCGGACTTTGTTTTCTATTTTGAAATTAAAATAGAAACGCCATGACCTTCTCCTTCCTTTCATTCTCCAACAACCATTTCTCTTTGTTTGAGAAAGATGCAACCCATCGTATGAACCCCTACATCATCTAATAATATTTTAAATCATTCCCCGACCAAAAGCTACTTTCTGATCTCTATTTTTCTGAATCATTCCGATTACTGCTCTTTGTGCTCTCAAACCAATCAAAATATTATTTAATAATTCAATTTAAATCATTTCATTCCTACAACCACTCAAACATTCTTACTTCTTTACTATTGTGTGAGTTATAGGAAATTGAACGTTAAAGTTGACTTTCAGTGTAAAGGATATAGTTCAAAGCGATATAGTTTTGACGAAGAGAATTAGTGTAAGTAATTGTCACTGATGGGTAACGCTTATAATAAATAAGATTGGATTTTACCAAAAGATATGTAAGTAATAAATTCAGTCAAAATGTCACGCTACTAGCTAAGGTGACGTGTGAACGTTAATATTTGAATTGTTCAATATTAATCGTTGATTGAATTTATATCTATGAGTCACAACTGAAATGATGAAAATTCCGAATGAACCACACAATTTAATTGATTTTTAATGGTTGAATATTAATTAAATTAATTAATATTTATGAAATATTAATTATTTAATTTTATTTAATTTATTTGAATGCATTTAGTATTTAGTAAAGTGCGTATATAAAAGTTGTAAATGCGCATATTGATATAAATACTGGTAAAATGTTTAAATTCGATTGAAATAAAATAAATATTAAAAATGCTTTAAATAAAATAAATTAATAAATATTTTTAAAATATTAATTGTTAAAATTTTCTTATTTGATTTGTTTGATTTTCATTAATATTTAATAAAGTGCATAAATAACAGTTATAAGTGCATGTATCGGTATACAATATCGATGGGAAATTTAAATTGGGTTTAAATGGGAATAATACCAATTGGTTTTTAAAATGTTTTGGAGCCCAAATAGCTCATGTAATGTCCGACCTTACTTTGAGGAATAAGAGGGGTCATTTGCTTTGAGATGAGAAGAAAATTTTATTAAAAGGAGAGGAATAATCATATTCTAAAGGCTACATTTATTTTATTTAATAAAATTTTCTCTCTGTCATTTTTACCTCTCTTATTCTTATCTTCTCTTATCAAGGTCAAAATTTCCATGAGGATAAGGTTCTAAAATTTTCAAAACAAAAGAGAAAAAAGTGGGTGTCTCTAGATAATTGCAGGCCTAGAGAGATCGATTTGTAGAATCCAAGAATATTTTTCAATCAAGGTGTATTCTTTAGGTTACATCTGAAAGGTGGTTATATATATATATATATGTATGTATGTATGTATGTATGTATGTATGTATGTATGTAAATTATCATGTTCACATGCCTGTATATCTCCACATCTTCTATTTCTTCTCCTTGTATGTCTTTGGGTTATGTATGATTATCAAAGTTCTACCTTTGAATTATTCATTTTGTCATCATGTTGAATTGGATTTTCCTTTTATTTGCTACTCATGTGATATTAATAATATCAATTATAGAATATCTTATGTTCTTTTTGTTTGGTCATTATGTATTCATGTAATTTAGATCTAGATCCGATTGTCATAAATTCATATATGCCTAATTCGTCTAATCCTTTTAATTCAAAAAATATTGTATGAATAAAATTTTGAAATCATTATAATAATGGTCATATTACATATTACAAAATTATGGAGTGAATGTTGTTTTATAAATCTTTTGAAATATTTAGGGTATTGTTTACATGTAAATTAATTGAATTTAAATTTTATATGTTGTTTCCAAAAGAAAAAAGCAAAACCTTTAAATTTCCAATATTTGGACTTATGACAAGCTATTTTGTTTTGAAAGTATGGTTTTGAATTGTAAATTAGTTAAGTATAATTTTGTGTTATTTTGTTTCAAAATATTAGTTTAATTTGTGTACATATAAATATATTTATGTATGTCGATATGTGTGTGTACAAATTTTCAAGTTTACAAAGTTAGCTTTAAAAGTAATGTAATGATGTTTGAACTACCTTTTAATTAAATCCAATTTTAGATTGCCTTTTATATCTTTTACACATATATGTTTACATCTATATACATATACACATGTAAACAAATCAAAAAAAAGTTTTTTTCTTTGGACGACAAAGACATATATGAAGGGTATATGTGACCGTTATGGTGTAAATCCTAACACCTAAAATATTCACATTTTGTTATGCATACATTCTATATGTAACACTTGCATATCACACATGAGCGCATTTGATGCGCCCATCAAAAAAATAACATGAACAGTTTAAATTTAAATCAAACTAATTTTAAATAATTATAATAAGATGAACAATTTATTTAAAAGAAATTTTAGACAATTTCTAAATGAAATTAGATTACATGGGTCAAATGATGATCCAAAAAGAAAAAAATTGAAATTTACCCAATTACCCTGCTTTTGATTGGTCTGGTTCCAATAGATCCATGGGTAAATGGGCAGTCAATTGTAGATCTGATGGGAAGGAACTATGTGTCGGTTATCGATGGCATCAACATGAATGTTTCCTCCCTCATTTTCATTAAACAATGGAGAGAAGATAACCCTATTTGCCTCCTCACATCACCAAACAGATTCTCAAGATCCCCTTAAATGACAGCAATCCCAAAAACTACTAGGTTTGGTAATCACCATACAATGGAGAATTAACTTCAGCATGGAACCATGTCAGAGAGATTAACAATGAACTAAGCATGGTGTAAACATATTTGGAACACTGCATGTGCACCTAAAATGTCATTATGTTCTTTGCTAGCAAAATCAAGCAAACCACACACCAAAGACAAAATTTTCAGACGAAATGACACAATAGACATGGTCTGCGTTTTGCGAAAACAAGAGACTGAAACTAGTAAACATCTATTATTTCATGCACTTACTCAAACATTTTATGGGAGACAGATTATAACTACAAAACATAGTCAACAATGACATATTCGAACAAGTATTTAACTGGGTCAATGGCAACAAATCGTTTAACAAATTGATGGACATAGTAATAACAACGCTAATTTGACACATCTGGGTAGAACGTAATGTGAAAGTCTTATAAACCATCGAAACCTTGGTGCATATCAGATTGGAACAAATTTAAATTGTAAGCATCTATTAAAACACACAAACATCAAGACGAGAAAACGAAGGGGGTTGAACTTATCTTTAGGGAATTCAGACACAAATCCCTTCCATCACATCAAATCGACAACAGGAATGGAAGATCCTCGAAACATGAAGACCGACTTATGGTAACCCACAATAGAATCAGCAACGTGAATTCGTTGAGGAAGCGACACCAAATATGCGCGATTTACGGCAACGTGGAAGAATAACGCGAAAGCAATGACTTATGCGAACTTAAGTAGTTTATTCAGTGAAGATATAAAAGAAGTATTTCGAACGAAGTTATTTAAGACGACGGTTTTTAATTGTTTTTGGTTGGTTGTTAATGGGGCATATAACTTGTATATGCCAATTTGGCATTTTGTTCTTGTTATATTTCCGGGCATTGACATATAAAGAACGTTGGCGGCTCATGAGATTTTTTTATTTTTATTTTTTTGAAATTGGATACTTAGCTGGTAATACATATTATTACTAAAAGCCTTAATTAGTATACAACATATTAAATGTCAATACGTCCAACGGTTCAAATCACGCTACGTAAATTTCGAATTTGTGACCTCTTGCATCAAAGTCTGAACATCTAACCACTAAGACGGTGACTTTTGAATTAAACTGTTCAGTAATATTTCTACCACAGTTTGTTGCCTAAATGCTCATTTCTCCTTACCCCTTCATTCCTTTTATTATATATATGTATATATATATATATGTGTATATATATATATATGTATATATATATGTATATATATATGTATATGTATGTATGTGTGTGTATAAACCTACTCCACTAAAGCTACTGTTGCTAATGATGGACCAATCAAATAAGAAAAGGGAATAAAATAGCACTTGGTTCATGGATTTTGAGTGAAGAAAGACAGAACGTTTGATATGCCCAAACTAGAAAATTTTGAACTTGCCCATCTTTGCAGGGCTTTTTGGTTTCGAAAGAATTAATTCAAAGAACAAAAATTTGTATATTTTTAGCTTTAAGGACACGATCTCAATATTTTAACCACAAGGACAAACATTCTTCTAAAAATTATTCATAAGGACAAACATTCTTCAAAATTATTCATAAGGACAATCATTCTTCCAAAACTGCTACCGAACTAAAAACTGATACCTAAAAACTGCTATCAATAACTACAAACTGATACCTAAAAACTGCTATCAATAACTAAAAACTGATATTCAAATAAAGTTGTCTTTCGAGCTAAAATACTGAAAGTCAATAAATTTTGTTGACCGACCTTTTTCAGAGAAGAATTGTCATCGTTTGCATTGATTAATCGTAGAAACTTGAAATTGAAATGATTCAACTAACAAAATGCAGGTAGATATATTCAAAGAGACAATTCAACAACTTCACACACACACACACAAAAATCAAGGTCCACCAACCCCAAAACCATCTTATATAAACCCAATAACAACCTCGTCTCAAATAGCAAGACACTTTCTCAATTACGGAGTAAAAGAAGGCCATGTCGATTGAAATCACAAGCAACGCAATTCTAAAACCATGGCCATCCGCTCCTCCTCATCCACTGACCAACTCGCTCGTCCCCCTAACCATCTTCGATCTCGCCGCCATGGACCTCCACGTGCCCACTGTACACGCGTTTAGGGCTCCCATGCCCCAAAATTCCGAACTTAGGGACGGATTATCTAGGGCACTCACGTACTATCCTCACCTTGCCGGTAGACTTACCGTGGATGAGCGCGGGGAGGGCTGTATTAGTTTGAATAATGAAGGGGTTCGATTTGTTGAGGCGGAAGTTGATTTGACGTTGGCGGAGGTTATGCCACTTGAGGGCGGGTCGGATCTTTCTAAGTTGCATCCTCCAATTGAAGGTTTGTGATTTTTTGTTTTTTTCATATGTGATTAAGTGAATATATATGTTTATCAAGACGTTTAAAAGTGCAATATTCAATCGGAAAGATTAATAAAATTAGCCGTCTTTTAATCGAATTTATTGTGGCTGCCATAGGAGAGTTTAGGAAAGCTTTTCTTATGTCTGTGTTCTACATGAAGAGATTCATGAAGTAGAACTATGGTTACAGTTGTGCACCTTAATTTTATAAAAACGCTAATTGTTAGTTGAGGTTTCGAATACGATCGAAAACTGTTATCATTTTATTATATTTAGTTATCTTTGACTGTTGCTGCTTAGTAATAACGAAGCAAAATATTTTTATTTTACACCTAACAAATGTCATTTTTGTAGTACTATTATAAGAAGATTTGAGTTACAACGACGTGTTAGGTTGAAATTTTTAGTTGTATTTTTACGATTTTAGTGCTTGGGATTAGGTGACCTACTGATAGCTCTTCTACAATTTGGCTGTGTGCTTGTTTTATACATATATTTGTCCTACAAAATGGACCAGGCTTGTGTCTCTTAGTTTTTTTGGCATTTAGTAGAATAGACGTATATGATACACGATTGCATTTCTGCATTGGTTCTTTATAGAGGAGATAATTCAAGACACGTGTATTTATTTGAAGTGATAAAAAGAAAATTCATTTATATTAAGAAGATAGATATCTCTTTAGATTATAATACCTATCAAATTTTAGTTTTTAGATGTTATTTTATATTTTCATATTATCATATTATCAAATCTAATTAAATACGTGATTTTTATGTTTTTGTCCTAGATTTTATTTTCAAGCAATTTTTTTAATTTTATATTTTTGGTCATAGATGTTTGATAGATTGCTAGGGGAATATAATTCAAGATCTTTTTTATTGTTATCGACAGAAATTGATTTTTTTTTCTCCCCCTTTTCCACAGGAGTCAAAGAACTACTTCAAGTCCAACTAAACCGCTACAAATGCGGCGGCGTCATCATTGGCTTCACCTGCCATCACCGCACCGCCGACGGCGCCTCCTTAAGCCAATTCCTCCTCCAT
The DNA here is from genome assembly GCA_030737815.1 of Allium fistulosum. Classification (NCBI taxonomy): domain Eukaryota; kingdom Viridiplantae; phylum Streptophyta; class Magnoliopsida; order Asparagales; family Amaryllidaceae; genus Allium; species Allium fistulosum. The sequence continues at coordinate 1,473,875,078 of CM060902.1, read as the reverse complement.
TGGTCAGAACTCGTCCGAAACCCTAAAACTCCAATCCCGTCCCCGTACCTCGATCGCTCCTCCATTTGCCAGCCGCGAACTCCTCCTCAAGTCAAATTCAACCATCTAGACGTCGAATTCAAGAAAAACTCGTCCAATACCCCTAAAACCCCCAAAAAACCCATAACCAGTCCGATCACCAACTTCTCGGTCCACTTCTCCGCCCAATTCATCCAATCCCTCAAATCCAAAATCAGCGGCCGGAGCTCCACCTTCGAATGTCTCCTATCCCACATGTGGCGCAAAATCACAATTGCACGATGCCTTAACCAAGACGAAATAACTCAAGTCAGGGTTGCGGTAAACGGCAGGGCTCGTATAAAACCGCCAGTCCCAGGTAACTTTTTCGGGAATCTGGTCCTGTGGGCCTACCCGCAAGCCGTGGTTCGGGATCTGATCCGGTACGATATTGCGGAGACGGTTGCGGTGATAAGAGAGGCGATTGGTCGAGTGGACGATGAGTACTTCAAATCGTTTATTGATTTTGGGGAGGTTGCGAAAAGGGGCGAGGTGTTTGGAAAATTATTGGGAAGCGCCCCGGAAAGTGGGACTTCGTTGTGCCCCAATTTGGAAGTTGATAGTTGGTTGAGATTCGATTTTCATGAATTAGATTTTGGAAGTAGGGGGCCCTGCGCATTTATGCCACCAAATTTACCTGTTGAGGGGTTAATGGTATTTGTACCTTCTTACAAGGAGAAGGGTGGAGTGGATGTTTTCATGGCATTGTTTGAGGAGCATGTTGAGGGATTTAAGACTATTTATTACTCTTTGGACTAGTTAGTTGGCTTCGTTAAGATTTTGTGCGTGTTCAGAGGAATTGTGAGTGTTGTTGATGAACGTATTCTTTGTGTAGTTCATTTTAGAGGTGCGAAGCTTTTAGTGTGAGTGTGTTTTCAGTCGGTAATCGCCAAATTTGAGTGTGCTTCGGTATTGGATCACCATGCATAGTGTAATTTTTATTTTTTCAACGAAGTCTGATCAAATTTTTTGATCTAAAAGTGGAGCATTTTTAACAATGCCTTTAAAATAAACGTTGTAAAGAAATACTTCCATCCTTACACACTACCATTTTTTTTTTCTAAGAAACAACTCTTCATTCTTTTATTTACAGCAATTATTAACGCAAATCCTATCAACTTTTTTTATTATTATTTTTACAAACTTTTAATAGTTAGCTAGTAATTTGATTCGGAGATTATAGGTAATTAGATAATTTTCGAACCTTAATAATGTTAGATGAATTCAATTGAAATTTTCTTTTAAACCATAAAAATTGAAGATATAACAAAGGACCTGTAAAGAAACAATTGTTCAAATTGATAATTGAATTCGAAGTGAGATTCTGCACAAAGTTTATAGAAATTAAAATCATTTGTAATAACAACAGAGCTGGTGTTTGTTTGAAGTGGTTTTCTTTTAGGGTAAGTTTGGATCACATCCCTAACAAGTTTTAAAATAGAGAAAACATCCTTCCCAACCAACATTTACGTTTCTGCTCCCTGTTTTCAAATTCACGCACGCAAAAAGACCGAAATACCCTTTATGTTTTTAACTTTTCAAACGTGTATAACTTTATTTACAAAAACCGAATCAACATAACGTTTTCACCAAAAAATCGCAAATTTTACGATCTTTAAAATGAGATCCATTGTTGATACCAAAAATTTAAATTTGTATTAAATCTGCAATTATTTCAAATATTTGCAGACAATTCAGCAAATATTGAACATTTTCGATTTTTTTTCAAATATATAAAAATTGCAGATATTTCTGCAACTATATGATATAGTTGCAGAAATGTCTGCAACTATTGCATATAGTTGCAGAAATGCAACTATTGCAAATAGTTGCAGATGCAACTATTGCAAATAGTTGCAGAAATGTCTGCAACTATTTCATATAGTTGCAGACATTTCTGCAACTATTGCATATAGTTGCAGAGATGCAAATAGTTGCAGACATTTCTGCAACTATATCATATAGTTGCAGAAATGCAAATAGTTGCAGATGCAACTATTGCAAATAGTTGCAGAAATGTCTGCAACTATTGCATATAGTTGCAGACATTTCTGCAACTATATGCAATAGTTGCAGCATATAGTTGCAGACATTTCTGCAACTATACCAAATAGTTGCAGACATTTCTGCAACTATACCAAATAGTTGCAGACATTTCTGCAACTATTGCAAATAGTTGCAGAAAACGAACTTACACGGTATTTCAGTAAAAATCTTTTATTGCAAACAGATAAATCATTAAGCAAAGTTAATTTTATCGTTCTATATAAACCAAATAATCACAGATAGAAAAAATAGAGCACGGTATAAACGAGGGTATTTATGGAAAAGAATTAAGCCGAAACAAAAATAGGGACCGGATTTATAAAGTTTCGAACAAAAGGAGTTTTTGTGAATTACGTTTGGTTTTAGGGATGTGACCCTAATTTTCACTTTTTTTTATTTGGAGTCAATTTTAAGTGTCATCAAAGGGTGTATATAGCAACGTCCAAATTTTTATGCTGCAAACTACTAATAAATAAAAGTTTAGCAACATCGATATCTAATTGGAATTGCATATGCTAAACACATTTACTCGTGCCATTTAGTATTTGAATGCTTTATGTGCATATCAAATTATTTAAATATGTTCTCTGCTCGCAATTGTTGCATTTCCATTATTTTTAGATTAGACGTCTATGTGTGCTATTTTTTAAATATACCACGAAAATCAAACATCATGTATCTTGAAATGGATATATGCAATTCTTATGATTCCTAGGTGTCATTGATTAACTTAATGTCGTGGGTTCTCTTTTATCGAGACTAAGGGTGGGTTTGAATAGACAAAAAGAGTATTATGAATAAGATTGGAAACTCGAAGATCAAACGAAAGGTAAACACATTGCCAAATGGTATTTAATTGTTTAATTGCTAATATTTGTTGTTGTTATTGGTTTATTCTTTTAAATTGAATAAAATTCAAGGTTGTTAATTGAATTTGAATTGATACTACATTTATGGTCGTTAACTAAAAAAATACACTAAAAAGACTACAGTTTAGAATAACAAATACAATGATATTGATTCAACAAGTTCGATTAATAAATACAACAATACAACTATGATAACTTAAACATAACATACAAACATTTCCATAATATCTCTAACGGTCGCCATGGATTTCAAACATTTTTAAGTTGGTTCATTCTGGCTTTCATATGACACTCGGATATTGTAGTGTTTTTTAAGGTATTCTCCCATAATAGATCAGAATCATTGTCAAATAACATGAATTCTAAATTATTACTGTTGTATTTCCATATAAATTATGAATAGCCACTTTTATTATGAGTTGAAAAATTGTATATCAATAAGTTACTTAAGATCACAAATTTTCTCTTCAATATTCTTAATGTTCTTTCGACTGTCATGCATGAACTTGAGTGATACAAATTGAATTTTTTATTTTTTATTTTAAGATTGATATTGAGTTTCACAAAAATCATGAATATGATATCTAACATTTTGATAAGGAGATATATAACTATCTTTTAAGGGGTATTATGAATCAACTAGCTAACCATCTATTCGAAAAAGTATTAAATTGAGGGTCGGCATGCTTAATTGTATTTTAGACATTAATAACACAACTTTTAAAACAACGTGAAAATAAACACAAACTGTACTAATTAATCTCTGAATCATTTTATAATATGTTGTGTTGAAGGAGACAGAGCTTCTGTATATGGAAACATTGTTATCATTTCTCTAACGCAAACATCTAACGTTGGCTTCAAACCATAGATTTTCTAACATTCGTGCAATATCATGGAGCAAAGTTTTTTCATGCGAAAGTTTCTTAAACGAAATTGTTGATGATTAGACCGAATAATACCCATAGAATAAAGATGTAAATTCGTGCTATGGGTGCCCACTGTCGATTCATAGTTGTCCTTATAGAAGATATGTCGTCCAAATCTTCAACATTATTATCATTATCTATGTATGGTTCTGTCATTTTGGTTGGCAGAAGTTGAAAAAATTATGAGAATAAGAAGAGTTTAGTTTTAGTTTTAGAGTTAGGAACGATGAAGTCGAGGTGGTGGCATTGGGGCAGTTATGTAGTTAGAGTGCTTAATTTAGGTAACATTTGTTGGATCAGTTTTCTTACTCAAAGGGTAAATTAGGTAGATTTAAAAAAAACCCTTAAAGGATTTTGTTCGGCTTATATAAATAATTTAATTTCATATTAAAACAAATTTAATATTATTTCATTTCTTTGAGATGGATATGTACATACATGTATATTATGAATATATCAAGGTATGTTGCATAATGTAACGTACATAGACTACAACAAATGTAATAACACGTGTACAAAATATATATTTATAGTTACTGATATTTGTAACTAATGTATACATACATATAATGTATTAAGATACACACACACACATATATATGCATGCATGCATACATATACATATACATATGTGTGTGTGTGTGCGCACGCCCACACACCGATGTGTGTGTGTGTGTGCATATGTATATATTATACATATGATATTGTAGTGTACATCAGTTACAATATATATATATATATATATATATATATAACACCCTGCTTCAACAATCTTGGCTGGAATCAGGAGTGCTACCATCATAATATGGTGTCATTATATTAGTGTCACATGTTCGTAAGGAGAAATACCAAAACCTCAAATCATTCAGAGTAAATGATTTCAAGTGGGAGAAATATTATACATTCATACTTGCAATACAAGTTAATTTACATAAGGTCTAGTCTTTGACTTTATACATATATGTACATCAAGATTTACAATACTAAACAAAAGCTAATAAAATTCTTCGCTTCTGGTTTTCTGTGAAAGTCCCAAAATCCATTTTAATTATCTAAAATTGAAATGTTTATAAGTAACATCATGAGCATCACTAACCCAGTGAGGAATCTATTTAATCTAAATCTCAGGTCATATCACAAAACTCTCCAAGATATTCAAACCATATTTTGAAGTATATTAACGTATCAAACATATATTACTCAATTTGGATACACATGGATCTAATCCGAACACAGGGTAGGGAATTAGATCCTGGAAACCTTTTATTCCATCGCGGCTGGCATCCTAACACACAGTATGGATGTACTCTATCTCTTAACACATAGTATGGAAATAAAGTAATAGTGCACTATCCTAGATCTTTTGTCTTTTACCGCATTTGTCTGAAAGCCATCACAACTCATAAGTAGGGTTGTTATGGTAATGGTTACCGTTACCATTTCACAAATACCGTTACCGTACCATTTTTACTGGTAAACGAAAATAGCTTACCGTTACCGTTACCGATAGGCTGGTATACCGAAGACTGGTATACCGATAATCTGGTAACCGTTACACTGGTAATGGTAAATTACCGTTTGTCTAAAAAAGGTTAGTAACATAACACGTATTCATACCATAACGGTGCTTCATTATACAATTTATAGTGTTACTTAATAAAAGACAGATGAGAAAGAAGTGAAGTTTATTTAATATTATTTCACCTGGTTAATAAACTAAATTTAATCATTTTTTTGGTTCTAAATGCCTATAATAAAGTATGTTACATGAATATACATGTATTATAAATTGATTGGTAAAATTACCGTTACCGCTGGTATTGAAGAAATGTTACCGATGATTTACCGTAAAAAATGGTAAATTTACCATTACTATACCGATTAAACTAGTATACCGATTTCACTCGAAAATGGTAACCGATTGGCTGGTAATGGTATGGTAATGGTAAATTTACCATTACCATAACAGCCCTACTCATAAGTGTGTGTTTATACATATAAGTATTCTTCAAAATACTTTATAATCATCAACCAATATAGATTATTCTTTCTTTCAAACAACTAAAGTATCAATTATATACACCTGGTTGAGGTTAAAAATATTATAAGCAAACGGTATTTCTATAATACCAAAAGGGTTTAAATAGTGCAACATATAGATTAAACATATTATAAGTTACACACTACTTTATGGAATAACTTGAAATTTTAAAACTAGATAGCCTTCCTCACCTTAGCAATAATAGTTTCCACCTATGGTTTAGCTTCTTGCTTTCCCTAAGATCTTCCTTGTTTTCTTACTTTTGTTTAGTTGTAATGTTTTTCTCTTTTTCCATGGCTTTGGCTATTTGTAGTTGACCAAGAGGAGGGTACTTTAGTAATTTCCTAACCCTCTATAGGCTAACCTGATTCGGCCATCCTTTGGTCCAATAGAAACAATTCTTATCAACTATGGCCTTGATTTAACCATATTTTGGTCTAATGGAAACCATCCAATAGCTTAACCTGACTCAACCACATTTTGGTCCAATGTAAACCATCCATATAGCTTAACCTGATTTGACCACATTTTGGTCCAATGGAAATCATCCATATAGCTTAACCTGATTCGACCACTCTTTAGTCCAATAGCAACCGTCCTTATCAACCATATATTTATTTAATTCGACCACCTTTTGGTCCAATTGAAACCATTCTTATAAATTACATATTTATTTTAAAACATATACAAAACCGTCGACAACTTTTAACGTGTTTAAAGTCGTATATCGATAAACCAATTTTTGGTCATATTACCAGGTATACTTTGCTCTACTCATTGATATAAAAATATTTGAAAATGGTGTTTTATATCATTTGTTATTTGAAAAATGACATGCGTTAGGGTTATATAATTCACCATTCGAATATTTAAATATTCAAATTCACCATTCGAATATTTAAATATTCAAATTTCTAAGTGATTAAATTATGGGCCGTTATAATTTCATTTTGATAGCCAAATTTTACAAACACACATGAAGCTAAGTTGATTAGGTTCTTATAATATATCATCATTATTTCAACCAAATTTATATAAGTATAACTATAATTTAAAATCTCTAATTTATACACACACATATATATGTATGTATTTAAATAAATTTTAATAATCATATTTTAATATTTATAGTATAATATAGCCAAAAATATTATAATAGTAAATATATGTATGTATATGTAGGTATGTATGTATATGATAATTTCAATTATCTATACCTATATATATTTGACATATTTGTTATAAATATATTTTAGTTAATTAATATATATATATATATATATATATAATTTCAGATTTCTTTAATAAAACTGAAAGTTGAATTCTTTTGAATATATATATATATAATTTTAGATAATTTTATTTTAAAATATACTTATTAATACATATGTAGGCCAGAGCAATTTTTTTTATATTATTTAAACCAAACATGTTTAAATATATATAAAATAAATATGTGTAATTCGTATAAATAAATTCCAAACACACACACACACACCATACATTAATATAAAATATTCTGCATACTGTTATGTTACACACACACATGTTTACAAAACATGGTCGTAAGCCAAAATGTTTTTTTAATTTGACAATTTAGAAAATATATATAAAAGGAAATAATTATCAAACTAATATTTAAATTTAAGTTATTATGTAATACACATTTTAATGGCTGAAATAAATGTGAAAACAAGTTATAGAATTTTATTAGACCTAAATAAAATTATTACCTTTGAGTTTTGTCATATTCGTCACACCTTGATTTAGTAGTCTCTTATTCGAAATTCTGAATTCCAAAAAGTAGTATTTGCAAAGCTCTATTGGATTCACATTAATGGAGGCTTATAGAATAAGGATGGAGTTACTGTAGAGTGCGATAAATTTATCTTTTATATTGCTAAAATGAAAAATAACATCCCTGTTCAAAGTTAAAATAAAATAATTATATTAACATGGATTTTGAGAATTTAATTGGATATTTGAATTAGAAATTCAAATATTTAAATATAAAATTTGGAATTGAGATTTAAACTAATTTTAAATGTTGAATAAATATTTTATATGGATAAACAAAGTTAAAAAAATTATATATGATATTTTATTGAATTATTGGGTTTATTTGATAATAAAAGGAGAGAACTGATTTAAATATCAAACTTGAAATTTGAATTGTAATATACAAAATCTAAAAGTTGTTTGGAATTTATTTTGGCAAAATAAATAATAATTAGGAAAATTAGGAGTTGTTTTAAGAAATAAATAATTACTTTTAAAATGTTAAAAGCCGAAAGGCGATATTTTAATAAAATAATAATTATTTTGGAATGAACAAAAATTGTCAAACATTTTGTAACGCCTTGGATAAAAATTTAAATTGATAGAACGTGTTTTTTTGAATTTAATTTGGATGATAACTTTGCAAAATTGAATTAAAATTTGATTTTATTTATTTCTTGAGCCTTTCAATTCAAGCCCAAACCCAACTATTCTATATTTATCCTAATATAGCCCTTATCCTCTTTTATCCTTATCCCATTTTCTGTCTTATCCATCCAACCCCTAACTCCCAAAATCAAAGTCGGCATACAAAATAAAGAAGAAGAAGAAAAGTCGCACAACAGATGACGTCAGTGATGTGGCCGGAGGCTAGCAGTTTCGTGAGGAGGGCATGTGGAACAAGAGGAGAGGACACACGTGCGACTGAAGTGGTATCAATCTAGGCTCGTGCGCATAGAAGGGGGCGCAGTCACTGTTGATGGCGGCTGTGCTTGACGACACTTCCAGAGTGACACAAGCGCAATGTGGTAGTTGGGCGTAGATTAGGATGCGTTCGTAAAGGTGCTAGCGATGCAATGATGGTGGTGCGGGTGCACATGCGGTGAGCTGGGCTAGGCAGTCAACATTGGGGCTGACAATGGTGATCTTCTAATGGCGACTATGGCAGTAAGCAGAGGATGTGGGTGAGTGATAGCCGCTTTCTTCATTTCTATGGTTTGAATTCCTTTATTATAACTGATTATTTACATATTGGTTGATGAATTGCATAAGTAGTCGATGTATACAAAATACGATAATACCCACACATAAATATAAATGCAAGTTTTACATCAATAATAAATAATTAAAATAAGATGAATTTTGGTTGAATGAATATTTAATACTATTGTGTTAGCTGGATTTGGTGATTTGAATTAATTGTATGGAATACGATGAGTTGAACTATTCATAATGAGATATTAAAATTTCATTAAATTGGTATACTACCGAAATTGAGTTGATGAACGTTGTTTAATTATTGAATTTGGTAGTTTGAATCATTTTATTATACTAGAATAAAAGAATATCATAAAACAAAAATAGTTGTGATGAATAATAATTGTTATTTTGGAATAATTTATTAAAAAGAATTTAAATTATTGGTTATTTGGTGAAAATATTCATCCATAAATTTTGATTTAGAAATGAAGAATTTTTAAAAGGTTATGCTTAAATAATTAAAATGAGCAAATAAAATTTTTGAAGTACATGCTGTGACATTATATGTAAATATAAGGTAGTAAAAATATGTTGAAATTATTTGCTATATTTTGAAGTGGTATATATTTAAATAAGCTATGATTGATTGGTCACTTTTTTGTTCATGTATGGATATTGTGAATGTTTCGATCATCAAGGTTAAATGAATATGAGTGAGGATATATAATATAACATGTTAAGTTATTAAGTAGAATTAAATATCAACACATTGATTGAATTGATAACTGTTACACCTAAAATTTTCAAAAAATTAATAAGGTGCAGAACCATTGATAGTTGAAATACAAAGTTATCGCAAGTTGAAGATGAAAGAGTTGTCGCGAGTTAAAGATAATATAGCCATTACAGGTTGAATATGAAGAAGCTATCACAAATCAATAGTAAATGAGCCATCGTAGGTTGAACATGAAGGAGTTGTCGCTAATTAATAGTGGAGGAGTTGTCGCAAGTTGAAGACCAAGTAGATGTTGCATATTGATGGAAAATGGCTATCGCAAGATTGAATACAGAAGGAAGTTATCATGTACTGATAGAAGCTATCACAAGATGAATAGAAATTAGAGTCATCGTGGGTTGACAAGTAGAGTTATCACAGGCTAACAAGTGAGGCTATCGGACATGATCAAGGTTATCGTAGGTTGATACCATGAATCTATCGAAAGTTGATATGGACAAAGCCGGTGTATGATAAGGTAAAAGGAGGAGCTATCGCTAGTTAAAAGATGTCGCAAGTTGATATTATATAGTTGTCGTAAGTTGAAATCCAGGTTACTATACGCTAATAACATATAGCCATTATGAAGATGCACATAACAAAAGCCATCGTATGTAGATAAAGGAGGAAGCCATTGTATATTGATGATTCAAGGGAGCTATCGCATTATAATAACATAGACTATCACAAGATGATGATAATACAAGGTCATAGTAGGTTAAAGTAATGAAGACTAAAGGAGCTATCGCATGTTGATAACTTAAGAAACTATCACATAATGAAGACTAAGGGAGCTATCACGTGATGACAAGTGGAGTTATCGCATGTTGAAGAATAGACTAAAAATCGACACTCTAGCTAGCCATGTGGCATTCTCCTATGGGATTAACAACTCTATGTCATCATGGAGAAGTTAAGGAAGGATTTTGCCACATGTCATCTCGAACATGTGCCACGGCAGTAAAATCATGACTATTCATTTTTACAAGTGACACGTGTCATAAATCAAAAAGTCTAGGTTCTCTATAAATAGATATGTACCCCTACTAGAAATGAGCAAATTTTGAACTGTTCTTCTTCCACATATTCATTTTGTCTTGTGCAAAAAAAAGAAGCTTAGCTTTTGGGCTTTAATGGTCGTTAGATCATAATTAAATTTGTGACTTTCAAACTAAGGACATTAACAAAGCACAATTTGCATAATTTCTTCATATGGACTCAGTACTAGAATGCTTGACTAAGAGTTCTATATTAATCAAGCACCATTAACTCTTTATGACCAAAGCATATTAGGTTGAACCAAATTTCAAACTAACATTAAATGGTGCTTTCACTAAGAATCGAACTCAGGGAAAACAGCCTATTGACCACTATTTAACTACAAAATTCTTGCAAAATGGGTAGATCGACCAAGAAGGTTAGTGTTCAAGTGCAAGGGAAACCATGCATCATACAGTTCTTAAGGAAAATGTAACTCCTCAATTCAATATGGAAAATGTTGAGATAGGTCGAGCATCGACGCCAATGGGACATCAAAAGAAGAGAATGACCTTAGTACCATGAAGGGACAACTTCAAACTATGCATGAGCTAATGGAAATGCTTATCTCTTAAAAATCTTTGAGAACATCGCGAAGGATGAAATAAAACAAATAAGAAAAGGTTGAATCTCCTCGAAGGAAGGTCGAACGGTCGAACTTAAAAAGTAAGAATGATGAAAAGAGGACCTTAGGACTGCAAAAAAGTGATGAAAATATTCTGACTCAAAAGCCAAATAAAGAGTTAAAATCTTCCCTTGTACAATGTGCTAGTTCTGCTTCGCAAAAAGAATATAAGCCGGAACAGTGGGAGTATAAAAATGTTGAAGCATATCTGAAAGACTTGGCCAACAAGGTGGTAAGAGATATAGCAGACCTGAAAGGAAAAAGGACCATGGCCCCCAAGATGAATAACAACTTTAAGGGGGTTCCATTCACCGAAGAAACTATGGCATTCCCGTTGTAATCATACGTTAAAATCCCATCAATTAAATATGATGGTACAAATGATCCAGATGACTGTTCAATGGCTTTTGAGAACCAAATGGACTTATATGATTCCCCTGAAGCAGTGAGATGTAAGCTATTACCAACCACTTTCTTTGGCGTAGCTGCGAAATTGTACTTATGCTATCATGAGAAGACTATTTACTCACGGGAGTAGTTTGCTTACAAGTCCATGAGAGTTATTGAGAGATTATTTGAAGAGGTTTAATGATGAAGCTAATAAGGCAGAAATAGTAGCTGATGGGAGAAGTTAATGGCCGTAAAGTATGAGTTGATTGAAAACACCCATTTTTGGAAAGGGCTCTGTAACAACCCATCTTGAAACAGACTTAAATTCCGACCCATAAAAGGCCCACCGAAACTTAGACTCATTCCAAAGTTGGCTGTTGGTTGGTAAAAAGAAAACAATACAAAGCTATTAATTTATTCTTTTAGAACTCACAACGGAAGGAATAAAATAGAATAACAATAATAGTACCCATTTATTTCAAACCATTTCAAATGTCATAAACATATCATAATGTTAACACAACCATTACAACATTTGTTCAAAAATACATTTTATGGGTACAATAGACAATAACATAAAAAGATAGATAATGACTACCACAAGCTTTGCTCTCGCTATCTTCAAGCATCATCAACTCCTTCTCTAACGTGTGTTATAATGAGGAGGGAATCTGAATAATAAGTGTCTGGTGAATAAAAACATCGAGCCTTACTATTTCAGTACTTGGACAGTATATTTCAAAATAATAATATATCTTATGTATTTTGAAACTTTTAATTCTTCATATAAGGAAAGGAGGTGGGCCTTCAATCAACCACTTAATACCTTGCATTCCCAAACCAGGTTTCCCAATCCCATAACCCATAACCAATGTCATAAATGTATAACAATGCAAGAGATAGAACCCAAGCCACTTAATATCTTTTAATGGAAAATAGGCAGACTCTGACCATTTAAGACCTCAATTATGGTAGGTTCCCATCATTTAATACATATTCCCAAGGCGGACTCCACATAGGTATATAGGATTTCTTACCTGAAACCCTAGTGGATTTTTCTGAATCTAAGAAGAGATATACTGATAGAGCTTCGTTGATGTTCGCAAAATATTTATGAATAAAAGTGCGGGGTCTAGGGTCATATTTAGAGGTTGAAACACACCCGAACTGTAGGATGAAAGTAGGCTAAAAATGGATAAATCTGGAATGTTCGTTGATAGGAAAACCCCAGCCACCACCAATAGGAGCGGACGACCGCCCTATATGCACCAGTTCACCGCTAGCAGTCGATCGGGTGGGATCAGCAGTCGACTCCTTTGCCTATTTTGGGAACGTAATTATGTTTGTACGTTTGTTTTGTTTAATTCTTTTATTATGGCAGGAGGAAAAACTGTTACGGACACTGAAACTCCCAAGAAAGTCTTTCGTTTAGTGCGGGAAAGTAGAATGCATATACTTTTAACTTTAATTTTTAACATTAATGATTTCTTAACCCTCAAGTCTAATCCCAGTTAATTATCAATTTTCAAATTTAAAATTTAATTATTTATTTGAATTTAAATTCGAATTAAATTATTTTAAACCTGAAAGCTTCAAATGCCCATAACTTCTTTGTTTGAGCTCATTTTCGGCATATTATATATGGAAATATATCAGAATTTTACTGCGAACGCAATGGTACAGCTTTCATGGCCAAATTCCAACTTTTCCATTTTTACCCTTACTTAATTAAATTAAATTTACTTATTAATTCTTACTGATTTTACGGGGTGTTACATTCTCCCCCCTAAAAAGGATATCGTCCCCGAAATCTTTTCAAGGGGTAAACATCATAACACATAATAACATCCATGTTATACAACTAAGTTATTTACATAACCATCTACTCAACCAAAGTGCAATGTGATTATGTACTGCAGACATGCTATAAATGAGCTTAATCCTAGCGTTAGTGTGTAATCATATCATGCAAGTATGTATGGAAATACCCTAAACATGCATAAAACTTCTACATGAGTGTAAAATGATTGTGAAAAAGTGTTGCAATCATCTCCTACCATCCAATCTAGCAACAAAAATTCAACCAAAATCCTAATTTTAGGGAGAAAAGTTTACCAGAGAAAAGCTTAGGACGAGAAGTCCTCATGCCTTCTATTGGACATTCTCCCCATTGTACTCAAACCAATCTAATTTCTTTGTTGTGGAGCCTCATAGTTCCATGCTTTACAATGCATGCAATGACACGTGACACCATTGGCTCTATCTCAATATCCCCTCATTGATTAGGCTCTTCCAAAATGGCTATGCTATGAAGGTATTTTATTAAATGCAAAACGTGATAAATGTCATGGACTCTAGCCAACTTACAAGTTTTTTTTCAGTATTGGAAAAGGCCCAATAGATCTTGGTGTCAACTTTTCCAACTTTTCAAACCTTACGACCTTCATACACTGCCTAACCAACTATAATTTTCTAAAGTCTGTTAATCCAAATCTGGTCCGAGTAGAATTTTATCGGTGGTTTTCCACCCACGATTTGGCAATTTGCATGGCCTTTCATAAAGTGCTTCAAGGTGCCATATCAATCGTCCATTGGTGACTACTATTATAAGCGAATTCTACTGAGGGTAAGTGTCGCTCCTAATGTCCTCCAAAGGCCATGATGCAAGCTCTTAACAAATCCTCCAAGTTCTCATTCTCTCCTTCAGTTTGTCTGACGGTCTTTGGTTGGTAAATGGTGCTAAGATTTAACAAAGTTCCTAAAACTACCAGCAAACCCCTCCAAAATTTTCTAGCAACTAAGGAGTCCCTATTAATGGTGCTAACCGAAATTCCAAAAATTCGAACCTCCTCCTTGATATGAATCTGCGCTAGAGACACTGCGGTCCTATTGTCCAAATGGGAATAAAAGGGTCACTCTCTCCTAGCGACAATTTTTTTCTATCTTCTTTCCATCCTTGTCCAATAAAAAATTTAATTTCGCATGTCTATATATATTTTATCCATTTGTTGAATGGTGACATTCTGTGAGCTATTTTTTTTCCCAAAATTCCAAAGTTTTGGGATTGAAACATTTATTTACTTTAGGTTGCTAATCCTAATTCCTCATTAACTTTCAGTCTTACTTATGGCTTATCGCTAGTTAAGTATCCCCATAAAATTTCCTTACTTATATTGTTTCTCAACATGTATATATATTTATCAAGTGGTTTAATCCAATTCATAATATCAACATAGGAATAAAATAGGGATATATCTTATACCACATCATTCACTTGTCCAATAATCAAGGGAGACAATTAGCGATTACAACCCAAAAGCTCTAAAAGCAAATTTTGTTGAAAGCCGCCATTTATTATCAAATGGTATAAATGATATTGAGGTCCTACCACTTCTTACTAAATTAAGATGGGTATTTCTTAATATGCCATTTCATTATTACCCATTGTTCTTAATTTTCCTTTTTGGTTTTTGATAAATGTGGTCCATCTATTGCTTCAATTAATATATCCATAGACCACCCCCAATAATCCTTATTTAATTCCTTTAACCTTCTTCAAGTTTCAAAATCTATCCATTAGTTAGATTCAATTCTTCCATAAATGCCATATTAATTTTTCCTAATCAATCCCAATTAGGTTCCTTTTTTCTCTTATTAATTACAAATTTATTGCCCGTTAAATTTATAATTAATTTCCATAAATCCTAACTCGTCAATTATTATTAATACACATATAGACGTAATTTATGCTATATATATATATCCTTATTTCTAGTCGTTAAGCGTGGTTATACATGTATAATAATTTCTAAACTAGAGCGCTTATCTCTACATTTTTAATTTATTAGAGCTATCCTTAAAAAGGACTACCGTTACAATCTTCCATAAATTAACTACAAATGAACTTTTTGATGTGTTTGAATTTACAAAGAAATCTTTCTTTCCTTTTATTAAAAGAGAAAGTGTAAATAAGTGGAAAGTATATCCATATCCTACGCAACTCTTTCCCTTTTTGGTGCATCCATTGTTAATTCAAACAACGTGCTCTTATACATATTTTGGAATATAGTAATTTATGGAAATTATGTGAAAACTGCTCCAACTAAATCAAAACATGCAAAGTTACATTCTAAGCTATCTAGGATAAACTAATTTAAAATAAATCTGGAATATCTTTACAACTTTACCAACTTCTTCAAATAGATGTTTAGGACTGATTTCAAATTTCCAGACCAGATTGTATACTCTATTCCTATTTTATTCATATCCTAAAATCTTTAATCTATCCTACCTAGGTAGTGATCCTTATATACTCCATAAAAATTTGGTTTTCGCTATTCTTTATGAAACCAGAATTTTAGCAACATACAAATAAACTGTTTTTATACAAATAAAATTATCTCATTAAATTCAAAATCAACATTTATTACTCCATTTCTTGTAAAACTTAAAATTTCACAAACATGAAGAACCAAATTCAAAATCTTCCTTTTTGAAAATATAAACTTAGAAACCTTCATCAAGAAGTCAGAATTGCTTAATTCCAAGAAGGTGCAAAATAATTTCTCTTTTCACAACTTTTTTCATCAAAGATTTATTCCTTTAAAAGTTAGACTTTCATTTCATAGTATTCAAAAATTGCTTGATTTTCAAAAAGAAACTATGAAAAACTTCCCTTTTCAATGACTTACTATAATAAAGACTTACTCCTTTTAAAAATAGGATTTTTAACACAAAACATTCAAAACTCAATTATCATTCCAAAATAATAGACTGGACATTTATCATTTCAAAGATTTTTTTGGTTACAAGACAGTTATATTATTTTAAAATATATATCAACATCTATTGCTTTATTACTCAAAATATACTGTCATTTAACCAAATACTTCTTGATAACTTTGTTCAAAACTCTTAAAATCTTTCGCAATCCTTTTCTGGTCAATTCCAACAATATTCTTATTCAAAAAGTTCTAAATTTGAATAGGAAAAACGTATATATAAAATTCTCATCTTTAATAGATGCTTTTCCTTCTATAAAAAAATATCCCACTCATTTGTTAGTTACTATCCAAATCCATTCAATTGTCAAAGATACCTTTTTAAAACATTAAACGATGGAAAAGTGGAGTAGACAAAGATAACCTTTATCTTACTCCTGTTGCTCCTCTCCGGTATTATTTATCATTGGATTATTTTCTAATCTTATTACTACCTAATTTCAACTGTTATTCTCCGTATTTTCATATATAGGAATATCCCTCCTACCAATCTTATTGGAAATTCTTACCATTTTTACTTTTTATTTCCGTATTCCAATCAGCTGTCATTTCCATTTATATACCCTTTTAAAAAGAATTTTAAGGAAAATAATATCCAAATTTATAAAGTAGAAGAAATCATATAAAAATAGAAGAATCCAAAAGTTGAAAACTTTTTAATTCAACAAATTTTAAATTGAGAAGTTAACAAATGAAAACCTTCTTTTCTTCTTCTTCAATTTTTGGGTCATTAAATTAAAAATTAGAAATCATCCACCATTTTGTTTTTTAAAATATTTCACCATTTTTAAAATTACATCCTCTTTCCAATTTTTTCACAAAACAAATGGTAGTATAATTTCAAAGCTGTCTAAAACCGCTTTCAAAAAAATTCAACTTATAGTACATAGAATATTCATTTCAATAATCTTTTGAAAAGCTCTTTCAAAACATTCAAGGAGTTTCCAAAAACCTTTTTATCAAAATTCTTCTTTATGGGATAGGATTTAAAAATTTATTTTAATTGTTCTTTCCTTTGAACTTTTCTACTCAATCCTCTTAAAAATCCGGTTACCTTCTTCTGATGATTAATATACACCTTCTTACAAAAGCTTATTCCATTCCTCCTTTACATCTAACTTATAGATGTTTATAAATAGTCTGCCTTATAATATTTAATTAATGCCTAACATTTTTTATTCATTATTTCCATAAATGCCAATTTGTTTATATTAAATGGTTGTTATCTTAACTGATGTTTCCTAAAGACGTTATTTACTAATTTAAACTTTACCCATTTAACTTTTTTCATATCCTCTTATAATTACCTCAATGGTCTCTATTTAATTTCTTGTAACTCCTCACTTATTGTACATCCATTGTCTATAAAAAATTTAGAGTTACAACATTTCCTTCTACGACTTCTCCCCTATTACTTAAAATGCTTATAAGGTCCATAATGATAAGGAAATCTTGGTCTAACAAATGAATCAAATACTATTGCGCTTCTGGGGTGCTTCCCTATGTTGTGGTCATGCTTTCTTAGTCCACTCCTTACGGTATGATCTCTGTTTCGTGGGAAATTAGAGTAGGAGTATAAATTTAACTCTATTTATTTTTCCAACTCATAATTGCTTCGTCCACCCTTTTGAAATATGGTCGCAACTACTTCAATAGTCGAAATTTATAGAGTTGGGCGTATATTCAAAATAATATATATATTTATAGAAAAACCTTTTCAAAAATAACAAGTATGATACTCATACATATATTTTCCCCGTTGATCGGGTAACCTAAGTTCTGATACCAAATGTAACATTCACTGCCCTGAAACGATGGTGGCTACAAATGTAATCCCACGCACCCTGGTTTTACGACTAGTCTCTCGACTGCACTTGCCATAACGCTGCCAATCCACATTATCCGGACGTGTAAGGGTAAGAGACAAAGCTTATCCACACTTTGCGGGGCGAGAACCCCTTATCATGTAAGCATCAACATGCAACCAGGTCTGGTGAATAAAAACACCTAGCCTTACTATTTCAATACTTGTGCATTATATTTCAAAATAAGAACATGTCTTATGTATTTTGAAACCATTTAATACTTCATATAAGGAAAGGAGGCGAGCCCTCAATCAACCACTTCAACACATTACATTCCCAAATCTGGTTTCCCAATCTCATAACCCATTACCAACGTCATAAATGTCTAACAATGCGAGAGATAGAACCTAAGCCACTTAATACCTTTTAATGGAAAATAGGTAAACTCTGACCATTTAAGACCTCAATTGAAGTAGGTCCCAATCATTTAATACAAATTCCCAAGGCGGACTCCACATAGGTATCTATCTAGCTGACATTGCACAGATATCTCTTCAGACACTTAATACTTCCTATTTAAGTGGACCTTTTCAAGATATCCTTAACCGTGCCTAAACCCAATCCAGACCATCTAATACTTCGCTTAATGAAAAGAGTTGGGCCCTCAAACAACCACTTAATACCTCAAAGCCCCAAAGCAGGTCTTTGTATTATGACCCATACATATGGAGACGTCTCACATTAGTCCAACAATTCATAGGAACTGGTAGCCAGATTAGTTGGGTAGATTTACCTTACAGAATTGGGACTAACCTCGCATCTTCCGCAGTTACTTATCACAGGTGGTGTCCTTATGGTAGTCATATTTACAACACTCTTAATATTTAATATACACCCCACCGTATCCATTAATTAGGCTATATAAGAATTACTTCTTACTTTGCCTTAACAAATCAATTACTTTCCTAAGGGTGATTTCATGACACTCATTATCTAATTAACTACGCAATTAATACATTATATTTGTATGCTATTTATGGTAATTAATATATAAATAAATATGCGCTTGTTATTTTCTATGCATGTAGAGATTACTCCCTAACTAATGTTAAATGTCAATTCTTTTCTAACAACAACAATACAAGTCCATTTTCCATATTATCCATGGTGCCATATTTTCAATACCATAACAGGGGATTTCAATATGCTCAAAAAAGGATTCAACATTCATATCCAAAAATTATACTAAATAGACGTGTACATAATAAAAATTTCAACTCAATCTATCACATCAAATCATGTGATAATCTAAAAATAGAAATTGCAATTCTAGTTTCAATCTCTATTCAACCCCTCTTTTACAAAGAATTTAAACATTTCACTTTTATTTTCATATGGAATAAATGGTGTAAACTACAAATAAATTCAAACTTTACACCCTATTCCTTAATTAAAACTTCATAATCAAATTTGAATTAAAGAGGAGTGGAATAGAAATTAAAATATCCAAAAACTGCAAAAACTACATATTCCAACAATTCAATCTAAACAATTGAGAATTCTAACAAGAATTGACATTTCTAATTATAGGAGTTTTGGGGGGTTTCATTTTATTTTATTTTCATAAACCCGAAACCCCTAAGGCATATTCAAATCTATAGTATACTAATCAATTACTAAAATAAAAATACTAAGATTTCCACTCACATTTGGTCCTTAGTTTTGCTTCTCTTTGGATTTGAAAGGCCCATAATAATCTCCTTTAGATCTCTTATTATTGATATATACAATAAGGGATTTGTTTGTATGTGTGTGTGTTTGTTTATATATATATATATATATATATTAGATTCAGAAAGGTTGGAGGAGAAGAGGATTAGAAATTAAATAATAAACAAAGATATGTATATATGATTTCTTATCTGAAACCCTAGTGGAGTTTTCTAAATCCAAGAAGAGATTGATCGACAGAGCTTCGCTGATGTTCCTAAAATATTTATGAATAAAAATGAGGGGTCTAAGGTGTTATTTATAGAGGTTGAAACGCACTAAAACCATATGATCAAAGTAGGTTAAAAATGGATAAATCTGGAACGTTCGTTGATAGGAAAATCCTAGCCGCCACTAACCGGAGCATTTGATTGCCCTATATGCACCGGTTGATTGGTTGGGGTCAGTGGTCGACCCCTCCACCTATTTTGAGAACGTAATTATGTTTGTGCCTTTTGTTTTATTTAATTCCTTTATTATAATTTAATGTTAATTTTTAAAGGTAATGATCTCATAACCCGCAAATCTAATCTTAGTTAATTTTCAAATTTAAAATTTAAAATTTATTTATTTCTTTGAATTCGAATTCGAATTAAATTATTTTAAACCTGAAAACTTTAAATGCCCATAACTTCTTAGTTTGAGCTTCATTTTCAACATATTATATGTGGAAACGGATCAGAGTTTCGCCACGAATGCAATGGTACAACTTTCGTGGCCAAATTCCAAATTTTACAAGATTTCCATTTTTACCTTACTTAACTTATTTAATTTACTTTTTTAATTCTTACTGATTTTACAGGGTATTACAAGCTCTATATTCATGGTTAGAATGATTTGCAATATTTTTACTTCCAAATAGATAATTCATCCAAATTGATGAAATATTCCATGATAAGAAGAAGCAAAGAGAAAGGGGAAGCTTTATATCTCAAAATAAAAGAGG
Source organism: Allium fistulosum (assembly GCA_030737815.1). Lineage (NCBI taxonomy): Eukaryota > Viridiplantae > Streptophyta > Magnoliopsida > Asparagales > Amaryllidaceae > Allium > Allium fistulosum. Next base: position 1,473,854,027 of record CM060902.1, on the reverse strand, counting down.
AAATTGGGATGAATTTCCTAAAGCGAATTCTATTGAGTTGAACCGGCCCATCCCTTATATCTGTTTTGTGACTAAAGATGGGATTGAGTACCACATGTCATTCAGGTCAAGGAAAAATCCAGAATCAAATAAAGGAAGAGATTACTGCACCTTTCACAAGGTGAATGGGAACAAGATGGACGATTATCGAGTTCCAGCTGGAATTATACAAAATATAATTATAAAAAGAGTGCTTAAAGAGTTTGTCGAATTTACCTAAATCTCTCTCTTAATGAAAAATCTCCAGTCAATAATGCCAAAATATTGGAAAATGAACTTCCTCTGGATCCACTACAACCAATTAACTACATTGATGTGATTCATGGAGGGTTACATGTTGTAGGGATGAGTAAAGGTGCGAAAAGCTAGTATATAACATAGGCCAAGAAAGGGATCTTCTCAATAAGTGAAAAACCACCAACAAAGACTCGCAAAAGTTTTATTCAACTCTCTAATATGGTTATCTCCAAAGGAATTGAGGGGAGTTAGACATTCACATAATGACCCACTTATGATCACCATGCAAATTGGATTTTTGCTTATGTCTAAAATATTGGTTAATACCGCGAGTGCAGTTGATGTCATCTTTAAAAGCGCTTTCAGTCACATGGATATTCCAGAAGAAAAGCTTGAACCAAGTTTGGAACCTATCTTTGGGTTCAACAATAAGGGCTCCAAGCCAATTGGGAAAATTAAATTGTATTTTCAAATTAGGACCCCGCCTTATTCAAGAACTTTTAACACTCTATTGGTGGTAATGAACCGGTTGTCTTATTATAATGCATTCTTCGAATGACTTACATTGGATGAGATTAATACCTTTGTGTCCCTAAAAAATTGCTTGTGAAGTTCCTTTCCAAAGTAGGATGGGGAACCGTACGTGGGAAACAATTTAGTTCTCATGAAATGTACTTTGTCCAACTTGAGTAGCATAATAAAGAGGTGAATCTTGTTATGGACCTACATTAAATAAATAAAACAAAACTAAAACTCCTAATCCTTGGATATTAGTCCTTAACAACTTACATCTAAGGCAAACAAACAAAGTCTTCTGATGAAAGAGCATCGAAACTAAGCAGAATGGTCAGATCAGAAGATAGAAAAAGGAAGTAAGTGGAGTTGAATCAAGTTGACCAAGATAAGGATGAAGTTCCAGAGGAAATAATACCGGGTATGGATTCAAGAGACAATCAAGAAAACACAAAATATATGGAGGACTTGGAATAAATAAGCCTAGATTCTCAAGATCTACTTAGGTGGTGAAGCTAGGAAGAACGATGGATAAGGAGATAAGAGACGAACTAACCTTGTTTCTATATTCAAGTAAAGATGTCTTTCTTGAACTCATCTCGATATGGAAGAGGTTGACTCCACAATAATTTGTTATGCACTTAATATTGACCCAAAGTTTACTCCCATAAGACAAAAGAAAAGGAAATTTGATAAAGTTCATACTATGACACTGCAAGAGGAAATAAAGAAGCTATTGGAAAATGGATTCGTTAGAGAAGTGTTTTATCCAAAGTTGTTAGCGAATTCGGTATTGGTCAAAAAATCTAATGGGAAGTGGAGAAAGTGTGCCGACTGCACCGACGTAAATAAACGTACTCGAAAGACTATTACTCACTTCCTAGAATTGATCAGCTAGTTGATGTCAGAAATGGTCATAAGTTGTTGTAATTCATGGATGCATATTTAGGATAAAATCAAATTTCCATGTTCAAACCCAATGAAGAACTGAAAAGTTTCATACCCGACTGGAGTATGATTATTATAAAGTGATGTCGTTCTTAGTAAAGAATGCAGAAGCCACGTATCAACGGTTGATGAATTGAATGTTCAAAGGCCAAATTGAAAATAACATGGAAGTATATGTGGATGATATGTTTGCAAAGTCCAAGAAAGAAACCGATCACATAGGAAATTTAAACGAAATATTTGGGATATTAAGGAAGTACAAAATGAAATTGAATCCACAGAAATGTTCCTTCAGTATCCAATTTGGAAAATTCTTGGGATAAATTGTGAGTGCACGAGGAATGGAGGTTGACCTCTACTAGTTTAGTGAAACTAGGAATATGGCGGAACCAAAGATGAGTAAAGAAGTAATGAGACTGAATGGATGAGTCGCCGCACTCAGCAGATTCATGTCAAGGGCAACTGATAAATGCATTTCTTTCTTCAATGTAATTCAAAAACGTAAAATCTTTGAATGGACAAAAGAGTGCCAAAAAGCCTTTTAAGAGTTAAAAGACCATTTGGAAAAACCACTAATACTTTCTAGCCCTACAAAGGGAGAAAACTTGTTCTTATATATGGTAGTATCGAAACATGCAATTAGCTCAGTCCTAATAAGGGAAGAAAATAGGATCCAATTCCTGGTATACTATACGAGCAAGAGATTAAAAGATTCCAAAGCTAGGTACCCGGTTATAGAAAAATTAGCTTATTGCTTACTACTATCAACATGAAAGTTAAGATCTTATTTTCAAGCAACCAATTATCCACCAAGATAAGTCCTTAGCGAACCCGGGATGTAGGGAAGATTGATAAAATGGAGGATGGAGTTAAGAAAATATGACATTTAATATTTATCTCGAGTATCAATTAAAGGGAAAGCCTTGGTTGACTTTGTAGCAAAATGTAGAAGATTCATTGAAGAGAAATTGGAAAAGGCAAACAAGCTCGAGCCAGGGTGGCAGTTATTTTTAGATGGAACTTCAAAGGAATAAGGGTCTGGAGCTGGTTATGTGACAGTTACGCCCGATGGACATAGACTACATTGCACAATGAAACTAGGGTTTTCTACAACTAATAACATGGTTGAGTATGAATCTATAATAGCAGGGTTAACTTTGGCTTAACAGCTAAAAAACCTAGGGATTGGGATATTCAACGATTCACGGTTAATGTTAAACCAATTGAAAAAGGTATATCAAACCAAAGATACTTGGTTGGCTCAATACGTATAACAAATCCATGAGATGCTAGTTCAGTTTGAAGATTTCTCTATTCATAAAATACCAAGAGAGAAGAAAACACAAGCATATTCTTTAGAAAAATTGGCAAGCTCACGAAGCGCATTAGAAGTCAAAACTGTTGCCGTTGGATTCCAACAGAACCCTACTATCAAATTTGAGAAAGAAAAATCAATAACGAGGCCTTAGTTCTAACTTGATCACAAGATCAACAACTACAATATGGCAAGGTGGACCCTCGAGAAAATAATAGTCATGGAGAAGGTACCAAAAGGATGAGAATAAACACTTATGAGGATTAATATGCTAATAGTTAGATGATGCCTATAATTGATTATTTAGAAAAAGGAATATTGCCCTAAGGAAAAAAATGAATTGTGAAAGTTAAGATACCAAACCCCTTTATATACCATAATCGATGGGATACTATATAGGAAAGGGTATTCAACACCTTACTTGTGATGCATTACCCCAGAAGTAAGAGTGAGACTTTTGAATGAAACCCATTAAGGGATTCTATGGGGATCACTCCAATAGAGTAAAATTAGCAAAGAAGGTAATGAGGCAAGGATATTATTGGACTGACATGACTGTGGATGGATTAATCTATGTTAAAAGGTGTGATAAGTGCTAAAAGTTTTCTAGAATTCCACGGTTACCTCCAAATGAGTTGACTCCTATCACAAGCCCATGGCTTTTTGATGTATGAGGAATTGACCTAATTGGACCTCTTTCATTCCTATAAGGGGGAGAAAAATTTGTCGTAGTAGCCATTGATTACTTTACCAAATGGGTGTAAGTAAGACCATTACCAAATATCATCGTTGGAAAAGTCTTGAAGTTTTTCATCAAAAATATAATTACTAGATTCAAACTTCCAAATAAGATCATTTTTGTCAACGGGACTCAATTCAAGAGCGAAGAGTTCATACGTTTTTAGGAGGGAAATGGAATGGCAAAAAAAATTCGTCAGTAGCTCACCCAAAAGCTAATAGGGTCGTAGAGGTAGAGAATAAGACTATAAAGAATATTTTAAAGAAGCAACTAGGCAAAGCAAACAGAAACTGGGTTGAGGAACTTCCCTTCATTTTATGGTTATATAGAACTTCCATGAGAACGACTACTAGGCATACCCCGTAATCTTTTACATGCCACCAATCGAGGTTGAAGTCCATTTCATGTTGGAAGATTGCATACGCTTATGAATCGAATTAAGAGATAAAGAAAGAGTCACTCGACTTGATTAAAAAACTAAGAGATCAATTCACCATGCGAATAACTGAATACCAATGAAGAATCTAAAAATATTACAATTCAAGAATAAAAGGAAGGGTGTTCAAGAAAGAGATCTAGTGCTAAGGAGAGTAATGGCAAACATAAAGGATCCAATAGTTGGCCCATTGGGACCAAATTGGGAAGGGCCATTAGTAGTTCATATAGTGAATCCTCTAGGAACTTAACGATTAAGTAGAGCAGATGGAAATTTAATGGCAAGAACATGGAACGTCGAACATTTGTGGCCATATTTTAACAATGTTGGATGAATAAAGTGGATTACCAAAAGATCTGCCTAAATAATAGCCTCTGGACTGAGATGTGATATGTTAGACTTAGCTCATAACCTGATGAGGCTAGCAAGATTTGTTAGATTGAAGCATACCTCATACCTGAAAGAGTAAAATTAAGTCTTTAGTCCCATCGCCAGGCCTGGCCAAAGCACCCATCCAAGGGAGATGGTCAAAAAGTCTTAGGTCGTGCCACCAAGCTTGGCCAAAGCACCCATCCAAAGAGTGATGATTAATTAAGCCTTTGATCCCGCCACCAGGCTTGGCCAAAGCATCCATCCAAGGGAGATGGAAAAAGCCTTCGGTACCACCGCGAGGCATGCTCGAAGCACCCATCTAAAGAGTAATGGTCAATTAAGCTTTTGGTCCCACCGCTGGGCCTAGCCAAATTACCCATCCAAGAGAGATGGACGACCACTTAAACTTATAGGACCCGGTCGAAGCAACAATTCAAGGGAGGATGATCAATTAAACTTTTTATTTTATGAACAATCGAACTATGAACAAATACCTAAAGTCATCGGATAGATAATTAAAGTTTTTGATCAAGGTACACGAGCAATTGATGATGGAAACCTTAGCAGCAAGGAATAAAAATCGAAAAAAATAAATAGCAAAGAAAAAGCAGAAGTTTACTTGAGCTAAAACATAAGAAAACTTTATATTGAGGGAGGGGGTTTACACCCAAAATTCAAAAAATTTAATAAGTTGTAGAATTATTGGAAGTTGAAATATGAAGGTATCACAAGTTGATGGTGAAAGAGCCGTCGCAAGTTTAGGATAACATAGTTGTCATAGGTTGAAAGTGAAGGAGCTATCTCAAATTAATAGTAAAGGAGCTGTTGCAAGTTGAACATGAAGGAGTTGTTGCAGATTAGTAGTGTAGGAGCTATGGCCAATTGAAGACCAAGTGACTGTCACATATTGATGAAAATGGCTATTACAAGATTGAACACAAAAGGAAGTTATCTTGTATTGATAGAAGCTCTCACAAGATGAATACAAATTAGAGTCACTGTGGGTTAACATGTAGAGTTATCACAGGTTGACAAATGAAGTTATCGAAAGTTGACATGATCAAGGTTATCGTAGGTTGACACCATGAATTTTTCGAAAGTTGATATGGACAAAGCCGATGTATGATAAGGTAAAAGGAGAAGATATCGCAAGTAAAAAGAAGTCGCAAGTTGAAAGGTAGGTTACTATATGCTAATACCATGTGGCCATTGTGAAGATTAACACTAACAAAAGCCGTCGTAAGTAGATAAAGAAGGAAGCCATTGCATATTGATGATTCAAGGGAACCATCTCAAGATAATGACATAGGCTATCGGAAGATGATGATAATACAAGGCCATTAAAAGTTAAAGTAATAAAGACTAAAAGAGCCATCACATGTTTATAACTTAAGAAAGCTATCGCAAAATGAAGATTAAGGGAGCTATCGCATATTGACAATTGAAGCTATCACATGTTAAAGAATACACCCAAAATCGGCACCCCAGCTGGCCATATGGCATTCTCCTACGAGATTAACTGTGCCATGTTATCATGGAGAAGTTAAAGAAGGATTGTGCTACATGTCATCCCTAACATATGCCACATTAGAAAATTATGATATTTTTACAAGTGACACATATCATGAATCTAAAGGTCAGATTGTCTATAAATAGGCATGTACTTCCTACTAGAAAAGGGTGAATTCCAAACTTCTTCCTCATTTTCATTTTTTTCTTGCGCATAATACTGAAGCTTAACTTTGGGACTATAATGACCGTTTGGTCATAATTGGATTTGTAACTTTCAAACCAAGGACTTTAACAAGAACAATTTGCATAATGCCTTCATATAGACTTAATACTAGCATGCTTGACTAAGAGTTCTATCTTACTCGAGTATGGTAAACTCATTAAGACCAAGGCAAATTAGGTTGAACCAAATTTCAAATAACAATGATATTTACAAAACAATTTATACCTATATATGTGTGCGTGTGCGTGTGTGTGTGTTTATTTGTTTCAAAAATGTAAGCAATTATAAATTGTTTTGAAATTATTTGCACTAAAGAATAATTTGTAAGTTCTTTTGAAAATGCTTTATAAATACATTTCAAAAGGAAACTCTATTAGTTGAATGTGCATTGGTATGTGATCCATGGGTTGTTATATGAAATAAAGTGATGTAATGTGAAAAGAAATATTGATTTAAATGATGATATATTTATAACATGTATATATATGTATGAAACACAAAGTTTTATTATATGATGTGAATAAATAGCCTTATCCCTTGCTATGAAATGTGTAACCATGATTTTGATCGATGAAATCATTTTGATATATGTTAATGAAAATTTTGATAGCCTTATTTATTTTTCTAAGTGATATTTAATTGTTGCATATTGAATATGAAAGTATTTAGCTATATTCTCATCATGTGATGCTACGATGGTCTCTTTGTTAATATATGTTGACGTGCCTTATTTATGTTAAGTAATAAATGATATAAAATCAGTGGCTTTTATTTACATCCCATGTTATAATATATATATATATATATATATGTATATGTATATAATAAAGCACATGATATGCTATGTGAGATGAGTGTTAAAACTCCATAAAGACATAGGCATCAACGACATTTAGGAGGCAATGTCATTAGTGAGGCTGATGTGATTAAATGTATCAATAATCTGATTGGTATGAGGTGAGATTACAAGACGTTAGAATCCTTCTTAGCAGACAGATCTGTGGTCGCAATCTGAATCGTTATGAATTGGTCCCACATCACCTATTTTCCAAATAATCAGTTGCACGGATACAATCACGAAGAAAAGCATAATGTAAATAAGATACAAGGTGGAGAATAGTAATCGCATTGATGGAATGGAATGATGATTACCGCACAATGTGGGGAGTGACAACAAGAACGAGAGTAGACAATGCAGTTTAAGATCATGTGGTGGTACCCACAATGTTTGACCAAGGGATATATAGATGAAAAAGGTTGTGATAACTTGGTATCGAGGTAGATTCTAGTAAGAGTGAATATGAGTAGGATTCACTAGGATTACAAGCCTTATAAATGAATGACTTGAACATTGTGTTTGATCTAAATAATGACTGCAACTCATATATGTGGATATGATGTGATATCCCAATTGATTATAGTTGCAGCTATGAATCGCTTAAATTAGAGAAGTGGCATGTGTGTTAAAACTTGTATGACAATAATGAGATGTGGGTTAGGTTTTATATTAGCTAGTGTGTGACATCTTTGAGAGCAAAAGCATATCATATATTGTTATACAATCACACACACATTATGTTATATATTGAGCACTGTTACACAAATAGCTAGTTTCTAGCCTGACTTGGGGTTTATTATGTATTTAACAACTTTGGGTCGGACTGAGGTTGTTTTGTAGGTTTGGTATGTGCGCTTATGTGTTATATGGGTTACAATATGGAGATGGAGCCAATAACGATGAGGATATTTATTTTTCTTGTATCGTCTATCTCAAGAGACATGATGGTACGATGTATTAGTTTGTTTAGCCCTGTATTCTATATGAGATATAGATGTATGAAATATTATATCAAACATGAGTTATGAGATGTATGTATATATGTTGTATATCATTTGTTATCTTTTATTTGACCACGATTCTGTTATTGTGGGTTGTTTCTATATATGTATCTAATAATGTATTTTACAATCTAGGCAATTCGTATATGTTGCTTTATGTCAAGACAACATACATGTTATTTCATATGTTTTTAGGTATTATAATGTATCCATGTTGACCCAAAGTAGCATGTATGAGAGATTGCTCCTTTCGAGCCCTTTGATCGGAGCTATCATGCGGTAAACTCCCTCTAATAGCTTGGTCGTCGGCATATTGTAATGTTATTTTGTTGATTTCTTAAATTTGTATGACGAGACACCATTCCATATTGAGTTGCTTGGACTATAATATGGTAAATGCAAAATGATAATAAGATATGACTGGTAAAATATGCCACTAATGGGATTGTATAGAGAAATGATTGAATTTGGGTCCTAGATTATAAGGGACGGCCCGAACTAAGCTGGTGCTAAGATCTTGTTATGAAGGTGTTACTGATGGTTAGAAAAGATGCTTGAAAGAAGCACCATTAGTGTATTGGTGAGGAGTAAAGTATTAAAGTTCGATTTATGGAAATGTTGAAGATACTCTGCCATAAGTTGGTACCAAGATTTTATGTGTTAGTATTATCAGCATTGCAAGGTGAAGTAAATTAAGTTGTATGAATAAACTTAGTTTGGAAAATAAAGGAATGAATATTTTTTGGCTTTATTGGTAAAGGATATTTTTAATTGAGTTGATATTGAGATTATATGAAGAAGATACTGCGAAGAATGGTTAAGACGTCATTGGATTTTAATGTTCTTAGGTGAAAGAAGGAGTCATATAGTGATTCAAGTTATTGGTTTGATTAGGTAAGATACCATCCACTTTTGAGTTGTCTTACCCTTGCATCCAAAAGACAAAATGATGTAGATACCACCAAGATGATTTGGATGTTTTTTTTGTGCTTTTGGCTATTGTATGAGACTACATTATAGATTGGGGATGTTTGTGTTAAGATTACTGGTTATGGTGAAATTTGGCATCGGTTTATCTAAGTTGATAACATAGATTGCAGAAGTTATAGTTGTGCACATACATTTGAGATTTATTTCCGAATGACTATATATGTACCAGTAGTGGGACTTAGTAAGTTGAGTTGGGAAGAACGATCCGGTTATGAGTACGTAGAGGGTGAAGGAGAGAATCCGATCTTTTAACTTTGCCTCCTTTCTAGAATGTTTTCCCATTTGTGGCTTAAAGTGTAATTAAATTTTCTCTGTATGGTTGTTAAGGTAATTGTTGCTTTGTTAGGATACAATTGTTGGTTTGTTGATTTAGTTGTTTTGGCTATGCAATATGTTATATTGCTTGACCTTTGATTTTGTTGCAACGTTTTGATTTATGTAAGTTGCCCATTTTGTATATATTTTGTGATATGATGCATTGAGTAAAAATTGCATACATATAGAAATTATATGCTCACACTAAAATGTATTGAACCATGTTTGATATTCCATCTCATTTGCACACATTCTAGGAGGCTAACTACCATTGCATTTTTGCTTTAACTTAGTATCATAGATGTCATGATCATGCTCCATATACATATATGTTTCTATTAGGTTGATAAAGTATATGTTGCTAAGTAAGTTTAGTGATAGAACTGTATATGATATGTATGAATGGTTATTTAAATGGTTGCTAATGTATGAATTGATATGCTTGACCTTGAATGGATGCTAGATTGTTTGATTTTAGGGGCACTTTAGTAATTTCGAGGAAAATATTCCTGTTATAGGGAAAGAGTGTAACGACCCATATTTTTCGGTAATTAAGAATAAATAAGTTCAATAATTTTGACTTTAGAGGCAAAATCATCATTTCTCAAAAATTTGAATTTTGGGATGAAACGGGTGCCATTGTGACTACTCGTTTTTCTTATGTGGGTCGTATATTTGTTTATCCAAATCAAAGTCCAGATAATGGAGATATCATTGTTTTTAATTTCCAAAATTTGAATTTAAAATGGGTTAGCCCAACTTAACTTGAGTGGACACTTCCCTTTAGCTATAAATTGTAGGTCGTTCATGGATTTTTGAATTTAATAATTTCTCAACTATGTATATTCATGTTCTTCCCTCTTAGAAAACTGAAAACCCCTTAATTTAAAGATCGAATTCTCTTTAAAACCTTCACTAAATTCAACAATTTGGACAACAAATCAAAGATCGTGTCATGGCCTACACTCTGATACTAATTAGAGTCATAGATATGTGGATTTAGAGGCAAATCAAATTTTGGACAGTGAGCAATTTGGATCATTTTAGATCTTTGTGAGTGGTTTCCATCTTCTCTAACACATAGCTAGTCAATCTCGCTTGATTCTTCAATAATTTGTGATTTAGGGATTTATACTGGGTTAAATTGGATAATTATCGAGTTTGGACAGTAATTAATGATGGTTTTGAATGAGATAAAATGGTTATTTTATTTTAGCAATCAATGAAAATGATAGTTTGATGTATTTCCCAAACCAACGACCAAAATAGTGAATATATGGAATGGGCGTCGGTAAATTATAGATTAAATTCATGTTGGAATAAATCAATTAAATGAAGCTAAAATGTATAATGGTAAATTATGAATAACAAAGAACAAAATCTCTCTCTATATATATGTATATATATATAAGTGTGTATATGTATATATATATAGTATTTATGTTGAAATAGGCAAAAGAAATGAATAAATGAGAGTTTAGGGAGATATATAAGCATGTTATATGTAAAATATCAAGATTAATTATGGAAAAATGTTATAAAATGATTTTAGAAGTAAGTTCATTAATTTCAGTAAATAAGAATTAAAATGAATTTAATTTTATTTATTATGGAATATTTGACAAAATATTGGAAAACTATTTTTTTGAACAGAAAAATGAATACCTTGATATATATATATATATATATATATTGTATAAAATATTTATGGAATTCCACATGGTATTTTAGGTCATATTATAATTTTATTTTGATTTTATATTGATTTTCAATGGTATTTTAAGCATAAATGCAGAAAGAGTGATATTGTTAATTTTAGAAACTAGATTTATAAATACTGGCTTTCAAAGAAATTTTGAAATAATTTCAGTTCAAATCTTTGATGAAATTAGAGTAGAAAGATAGTAGAGAAAAATATCAAAATTTAAAAGAAAATGGATCGAGAATCAGATAAAAACGAGTAAAAAAAGAGATAAATAAAAATGTAAAAATTATATATAGTGCACAGGAAAATAAGCCATGCTTTACACACCATAGGTACACTGAAGTTATGATCATAGGTGCACTATGGGTTCTATGTTAAGTCAAATAAACCTAGACCCAACAACACCGCGGGGTTTGATTCGAGATATTCCGGGGGTTTCAAAGCGACGCTTAAAATAAGTTTTGAGGTGATTCTCCCCTTGTATTATTGAATGGAAAGTTTAGATGTATATATTGCAATACATATAGGTATATATATGTATTTATGTATATGTAAGATAGTCGATTTCTATTGCTAGTGATTGTTTGAATATTAATTGTTGTTGTTGATACCAAAAATGGATAAACATCCAAGATTGAGTTGCAGGAAACCTGTATGACTTAGATCTAGTAGATAGCATTTGTTATCCCGCCTTTTGGCAAAGTCGTGACACCTAGAAATTATTTGGAAACCAAAGACAGATCGTCCCTGAAGATCGGTTACACACAGGTCTACTATGGATATTGGTAAATTTTATTCGAGTTCGGATTGAGCTACAATCAATGCAGTACGACAAGTAAAGCTATGAGAGTCAACGTTCCAAATTTTAAGTCAATCGGAGTTCATATGCACAAGATATTGATCGATCAAGGTCAAGAAAATCAACACTATTCGTATCCATGCAAATTCATATCCATCAAGTCTCAAGTGAAACACATCTGGTTCGTATCCATCAAGTGTACGTTGCTTCGTATCCATCAAGTGAGCACCACTTTGTATCCATCACATCTACTCCGGTTCGTATCCATCACATGAGAACGTTTCGTTTCGATCCCACTTATACACAACGACTCATATTGATCATCATTTACACAATTCGTATCGATCGGTCAACGATCGATACGAAGCATGCCACCAGCAAACGATACGAAACAACACTCCAAAAGCATCGATACAAAATCGGTCTTTAATTGATACGAAATGCTTGAGTTCATATCGATACGAATGAGAGTGGAAATCATCGATACAAAGTAATCTCAAATACCGATACGAAATTATCGACACGAAGAGAATACGTTAGGTCGATACGAACAAGAACACGTTCAAGAGGAAGACTCAATCAATCGGCATGAAAAGTGGATCGATCCTAGAATATAGCGCTACGTCACCCTGATCGAAGCGCGCAAGCATGGATACAAATAGACCGATACGAACCAGAGTGATACGAAGATGCCAGTCCATCGAAATGCCAAACTTGGATTGATCATAACTCAAAATCTACAAGTCCAAATGCCACCAAATTTTTATAGGAGCTTGCGTACCACCTCAAGAATGCTCATGATCGATCTCAACCCAAAAAGACTTAATTTGGATCGATACGAAATTCATACATATCGATCAGGGATCGATCCCAATCCACCTCGGATCGATCTGGTGGGCCCTCCCACGTGAGAGAAGAAGTCTTCCGAGGTTTGAGCCAGATATTTTCAGCCTATACCTATAAATAGCAGTCCTAGGCCTTCAGAAAATGGACTTTTAACTCTTCTATGCCAATATTCTACCGATATCTCCATTGTATCTTAAGTGTACAGTTGTAATCAGTTGTAACCAGCAAGAATCATCAATAAAACATCAAACTTTCCATAGTGGACGTAGGCTACAACGCCGAACCACTCTAAATCTCTGTGTTCTTATACTTTTGTTTGTCTATTTTTGGCGTGTTTGTTAGATTGGCTTCATTTTACATTTATATTCTTCACTTTAATCTCATCAAATACGTCCGAAGAGTGTTGTGCCCAATTTTGGTACAAACACTTTGGTGCTTTCACTGAGAAAACCCGTCTTTTCTCCTGCTCTTTGGATCTACTACCGTCGTTGGATTGTAAGAATCTATGGAGAATATCCAGATCTCATATCCAGTAGTTCTTCCATCCTATTCAAATTGCATCAAATCTTGGAAGGAGCTAAATCATTCACCATGGTTAAAACTAGGACCACCTTAACTGCTGTAGATCAGGAAGGACGAGATAGACAGAACCCTGCACAGCTGGCCGCTGCAGGTCAAAATTCAGCTGGACCTTTAGATCCACAAGGCCCTATCACCAGGGAGGATTTCCGGATGTTGATGCAAGAACTGATTCAAAGCCACCAACAGCTTACCCAGTATATCCATGCCAACACGGAGTTAACCAACCGACTGAATCAGGAAAGACGAAGGAGATCCAGAAGGGATCAAGATTCCTACTCATCCACCGAAAGCTCAGCTTCCTCTGATTACAATCACAGATCTACACGTCCACGGTTGGATGGAAGCTACGCACAAGCTCCCGAGCATCAGTGCACACTGAGACTTGGACAAGCGGGAGCTGGTCCATCTGCAAGTCACCAGGCTGGACCCTCCTCCCGTGGAGGGGCAATTTCTTTTTACACTGTTAATAACTGTGCCGTCGCCGCCATAGACTTGGAGCTGACAATCAAAACCGAGCAGATCCGAACCTTCGTCAACAAGATCGTACTCTTGAACCCTATGTGCCCGAAGACCTGGAGCCATGGTGGAGAAGCATGGACAGTCGACCGCGCCCGGGCTATCCTCGCATTGCGGAACCCAACCACACCTTGGCCTAGAATGGTCAGAATGTCCAGATGCCAAACATCCCGACCATGATCCATCAAATGATTCGAGAAAGTCAGGGCCTCTCCAATAACGACTGGGGAATCTCCCAGAGTCATACACCCTTCACTAATGAAATCCTTTATGCTGAACCGCCCCGCCGATTCAGAATGTCAACTTTACCTATTTATGAAGGGAGTTCAGACCCTAACCAACACATCTTAAAGTATAAATGGCTTATGAATGCCGCACGAGCCGACGATGCGATCAAATGCAGAAGTTTTCCTATCTCTCTCGGGGGTATCGCAACCATGTGGTTTATTCGCCTACCGCTCTGATCCGTTTCATGCTTTAATCAGTTAGCTATGAAATTCGTCGAACAGTTTCGTATGCACGTCATAAGACCTAGGATGTTAACACCTTATCCAGCGGCACTCAGGATCCGGGAGAGACGCTCAGACATTATCTGGAAAGGTTCCATGCCGCTTGTGCGGAGATTAGTAACCCTAATTATAATTCCATATTGATGGCGCCGACTAAAGGAATCGATCCTGATTCCAAATTTGGCAACTGGTTGTCTAGGAAACCCCCGCGTCGCTGGACCGTTTCTACTCTAAAGCGGCCCAGTTCTTAAGAAGAGAAGATGCTAAACAATCCAGTAAGAAGGATGACACGGGGCCCAGTGTGGAAGGCATTCAAAGTAACGTCGCTGTGAAGCTAACCGATGGGAGTTTCGATAAGAATCAGCAGAAAGGTGATGGAAGTCAGGGTAAGAAGTGAGATCAAAATCGCGGACCGCGATGTAGAGCTCCCATGTTTGACACATATACTCCTTTGAATACATCCCTGGAGAATGTGTACTTGCAAACCTGTAATACTGGCCAATATAAGAAGCCTGCTCCGAAGCAGTCGTCCGAAAAGCAGATTCAATCTGGAAAATTCTGTAGATTCCATGATTACTATGGTCACAATACCAATGAATGTCGCCATTTACAGGACATTATTGAGAAGCTAATCCACGAGAGGAAGTTGGAACAATTCGTTCGGGCGCCGCAGGCTGGAGGTGCGGGAACATCGAATCAGAATCAAGTACAGAATTAGGCTAGACTAGAGGAACCCGTGTGTACTATCGGGAGGTTGGTTATTAACATAGTACGTGGTGGCCCTCATCCAGCTGACCAGAGCTAAAAGGAAATGGAGTCGTATGCTAGCTCAGTTAGGCATGCGAGCTTCGAATGTTGCAGTAATCTTGATGATGGGGCTCCAGCTAAACAACAAAAGACGATGATAGACGACATCGTTTTCCGAGATAGGGATGCCGATAGAGTCGAAGCCCCTACCATTGATTCACTAGTCATATCAGCTCAAATAGGTCCTGCTTAGATGAAGAGGATCTTAGTCGACAGTGGAAGCTCCGTGAATATTCTTTTCAAGCGAGCATACGATCAAATGAAGATAGAAGCGAAGGACTTGAAGCCGTGTCAGTCTCGCATACACAGCTTCAATGGAAGTGCAACTATACCCACTAGGATGGTGGAATTACCGGTGGAGCTGGGAATTGGAGACCGTCGGAGAGTCCGGATGTTATAGTTCATTGTGTTGGATATCAATTCACCGTATAATGCTTTCTTGGGCCGACCGGCCCTGGCTGAATTCAGGGAAGCTATTGCCCGTTGGTGTTTAACTCTTAAGTTCCCCACTGACAATGGGGTTGGAGTTGTTCAGGGAGATCAGGCGGCTGGACGCGCCTGTTATGTTGCTGAGCTGCGGGAGGCGCAACGGAAAGAGAAGGGCAAGGACGTAGAGGAATCTCTCTGCGTCCGTTTTACCGACAATTGACAGCTAACGCCTGGGCCTAGGCCCGGGCGTCACAACCAATTCCTAAAGGATCTAAATCCACGAGATGATGACAATGAAGAGGAAGTCAAAGACGATCAGGCTTCCCCGATAGAGCTGACGATCGATGTTCCGATCAATGACGATGACGACTCCAGAATGATAAAGGTCGGGTCTCAGCTAAGCCAACAGATAAGAGAGGAATTGGTTGAATTTCTCCGGGCAAACCTCGACGTGTTTGCCTGGATGCACTCAGACATGTGTGGGATCTTGCCAGACATCGCGAGCCAAACATTGAATATTGACCCGCGGCATGTCCCGGTCAAGCAGAAAAGGCGCGGTATCGATCCAGAGAGATCTGTCGCCCTGAAAGAAGAGGTATCTAACCCGGTACTTGTCAGGAAATCCAACGGGTTCAAGACGAACGAGTTCCTCCGAGATGCATTATATCCAGAGTAGGTATCCAACCCGGTACTTGTCAGGAAATCCAACGGGAAGTGGAGGACTTGTGTAGACTACTCAGATTTGAATAAAGCATGCCCCAAGGATAGTTTTCCGCTTCTCAGAATTGATCGGCTTGTAGATTCAACGACTGGACACGAGCTCTTACCCTTCATGGACGCATACTCCAGCTACAATCAGATACCGATGCACTTACCTGAACAGGAACACACCAGTTTTATCACCGATCTAGGACTCTATTGCTATAAAGTGATGCCGTTCGGACTCAAGAACGCTGGAGCAACTTACCAACGGCTAGTCAACCGGATGTTCGCCAACCAGATCGGGAAAACTATGGAGGTTTACGTGGATGATATGCTTGTAAAGTCATGACTCTTCATCAATCATGTCAAAGACCTAGAAACAATGTTCAACATCCTCCGAGAATACCGAATGAAGCTCAACCCATTGAACTGTCACTTTGGGGTCGCGTCCGGAAAGTTCCATGTATTCATTGTCAATGCTCGAGGAATTGAAGCCAATCTTGAAAAGATCTGGGCGATTAGGAATCTCGAGACTCTCGGAACTTTAAAGCAAGTACAAAGGCTCAACAGGAAGGTAGTAGCATTGAGCAGATTCATCTCCAAATTCACCGACAAATGCATTCCCTTCTTTGATCTGATCAAGAAAGGAAAGCGGAACTTTGAATGGACCGAGGAGTGTGAAGGTGCATTCCGAGCACTGGTTCAACAACTAGCTAGGTCACATATTCTGTCAAAGCCGGCTGATCATGAGAGACTATACATCTATCTGGCAGTGTCAGAAAATGCGATCAGTGCTGCATTAAATCGGGAGGAGGATCGGATACAACGATCGGTCTATTACATTAGCAAACGATTGACCAGGGCGGAGAGGAACTATCCGAAGTTGGAAAAGTTGTCTTACTGCCTTGTCATTACCTCGAGAAATCTTTGTCCTTACTTTCAGGCCCATCCGATCACAGTTTATACCGACCAGCCATTACGACAGGTCCTCACGCGGCCTGAGACGTCTGGTAGGTTACTCAAATGGAACATCAAACTGAGTCAGTTTGACATTACTTACACTCGAAGGCAAACCATCCATGGACAAGTTTTGGCAGACTTCATTGCTGAATTTACTATACCATAGGACTTGCCCGAGATCAGTGTTCTTCCGAATACATATGGAAGCTATACACAGATGGCGCATCGAATGACCGCTGCTTAGGCGCTAGAGTTGTACTCAAAACCCCAGAATGTCGATCCGTATGTTATGCTTTAAAGTTCGATTTCCATGCGACTAATAATGAGGCCAAGTACGAAGCTTTACTCGCGGGACTCAGGCTCGCCAGAGATTTGAGAATTACTGATGTGGAGATTTACTGCGATTCACAATTGGCCGTATGCCAAGTGCGAGGGGAATACTAAGCTAGAGACCAGAGGCTAGCTGCTTACCTCACTCGGGTCCAGGAAGTATTGAATCAGTTCGACCATTATGCCATCTACTACATACCCAGAGAGCGCAATCAAAAGGCCGATTCTTTGGCAAAACTGGCCAGCACTGGTGAAGCACAGCAAATGGGACTCATCCCTGTTGAGACACTTACCTCTTCGAGTATCGATCAGAGACAGACTGGGTGCACGAAGCCACACCCGAGAAGGAGTCATGGATGACCCCTTTCAGAAATTATCTTGAGCATGGAGCTTTGTCCGAGCGTAGAAGTGAGAAAAGATAAGTTCTTCGGAAAGCTTCACGATTCATTATCCAGAATGCAGTCATGTACATGAGAGGATACTCCATTCCTTTACTCCGGTGTATTGCCCACGATGAAATCAAACGAGTGTTACACGACATGCACGAGGGAGAATGTGGCGATCACACTGGGGGGCAAGCCTTTGCTAAGAAGATACTCCGATACGGATATTATTGGCCAACTGTGAATCGAGACGCATTAGACTATGCCAAGAAATGTGACAGATGTCAGAAACATGCCTGGATTCTCAGAGCCCCGCCTACCGAAATCACTCTAATGGTCAGTCCATGGCCATTTGCCATATGAGGCATCACTATAATTGGGTCTCTACCTCTGGCTAAAAGGTGGCACAAAGTACGCCATCGTTGCAGTTTACTACTTTACCAAATGGGTGGAAGCCAAGCCCCTCCTACCATCACGACGAAGAAAGTAATCAACTTTGTAGTACGCAACATTATCTGTCAATTTGGCCTCCCATATACCATTATCACCGATAACGGCACCCAATTCGATAGTGCCGAGTTCAAGAACTTCTGTCAACGTTTCCACATGAAGAAGAAGTTCTCAGCTGTTGCTCACCCTCAAGCGAATGGATAGGTCGAAGCTGTTAATAAAGTCATCAAATCCATTATGAAGAAACGACTGGAGAAGGCCAGAGGCAAATGAGTCGATGAGCTTCCCATGGCCCTATGGGCATATCGAACTACCTACAAGTTCGCGACCGGCCACACTCCATTTTCACTTTCCTACGGCTCAGAGGCTGTCATTCCGGTCGAGTTAGACGTAACTTCTCATCGTGTGACTTACTATGATCCGAAGTCAAATGCCATATTGCTTGCCGAATCTCTGGACTTATCAGATGAGAAGCGTGAAGAGGCCGATTTGAGGGCAGCCGTGCACCAGAGTCGAGTCGCCCGATTATACAATGCTAAGGTCCAACCTAGAACCTTTGGACTTGGCGATCTCGTGCTCAAGAGAATTTATCCGGTCCCTTCTCATATGAAGCAGACGTGGGAAGGACCGTATGTTATTGAACAGAGACTTGGAGACAACACATTCAAATTATCGACTGTTGATGGTCTCACTTTGCCGAGAGCTTGGAACAGCGAGAGTCTCCGTCGCTACTACACATAACAAGCTTTGTTTATTCATTTAGTCTGCTTTTCATTTGCAATTTGTTTATGCATTTCGAAATTTGAACTTGTAATAAGGCAACTGACTTTGCCATACTTTCTTATTTCAGCAATAACATGCAACCTCTTCGGGCTAGAGTAGTGATTCTTGAAATGCGTCATGCAACCATCACAATGCACGGAGAGCTAAGTTTCATCCTACGGTGGGACTTATTCAAATAGGGAGTGACTGCGATACGACCGGTCACTCGCTAACTGAAATCCCAAGCTCAGGGGCAAGCTACCACACAAAAGCAAAAAAAAGGATTGATACACGACAATCCTCTAACTAACTCTGATTCCCAGAGTCCGAGCTGGAGTATAAACTTAAAATCCAGAACGTGGGCTCAAGGAGGGTGGATCCATCCACCTACGATCTCACCCATGTGCGATCTAAACTCAAGAAGGATGGATCAGTCCATCTAATGACCTCGCCTTTCACATTTACAAGCTCGAGGAGGATGGATCCGTCCATCTACGACTTCGCTTGTTTACTCAAGGTGAATGTGACCCGACCATCCATGATCCTAATTAATTTGTCGTTCCCAGATTGCGAACGAGATCTTAAAACTTAAAACAGATGTAATCGATCGTCTGTTAACTAACTCTAGATTCCCAAAGCGTGAACTGGAGTATGAACCTTAACATCGATGTGACTGACCACCCATCAACTTACTCTATGTCTCTAAAGTGTGGACCGGAGTATAAACACAAATTAGGTGTGATTGACTGCCCACAAATCAACCAGGTCCCCAGGGTGCAGATGCAATTTCGACTATTAAAACGGGTGTGACTGACCGCCCATAAAACAACTTAAGTCCTCGGAGCGTGAACGTAACTTTAAACATCAAGCAGGCATGACTGATCACCAGCGCACAAGTTCGATCCCCAAAGTGTGGATGCAATTGTCAATACATGAGCGAGTGTGATCCGACCACTCGAACTCATCTCACAACAACTTAGTTCTGACTGAGTAAAATTAAAAGCATCAAAGACAAAAAAGCAACAATCGTCCAACTACTTCAACTCATCCCCAGGACAGGAGGCGTAACTCGAGCGCCAGCTACTGATTGAGATAGTACAACATTAGGACTCGACTTAACGTTTGGTTACGGCTCGGAGCCATGACTCCGAGACTTAACAGCCGAACACAAGTCCTATCCAAAGATTAAAGCTTCATAAGTGTATTGAATAAAAATTCAAGTGCTGAAACACTTAAGCAAATAAACTCGGAGTTATGCTAAAAACAAAAGGAGATTTTATTGCATCTATTCCTTGGAAACAAAATAAGTACAAAAAAAGAGCTTATTCCAAAAATTCCCACTGGCAGGGGCCGAACCTGCATCTATACACGGCCTACAGAAAGAAAAAGGGGAATTCCTACTTATCTACCAAAAAGGGACACAAAGAGACGTGCCTACTCCTTATGTTTCTTTGTCTTCTTCTTCCCTTTCGGCGTCGATCCACTGGAGCTACCGCTGTGGTGCCTTTTCGAACTCTTGCCTTTATCCGATTGGTCCCCGACCGGGGAAAGTATGGTAGTCTCCTCCTTCGAACTCACGGGAATTAGGATACCTTCAGAATGCATGGTAGGAGGAACGGGTGCACTTTCTATATGAGAAGACACATGGGGTACACCTGTGACGATGATTGTACCGCCCGGAGAGATCATACGTAAAGGGGTCGGGCCAGGACCCGCCATACCACCTCTAATGCTACTGGGTTGTACGGCTGCTTCCATTTCAGCATTGATCTCCGCCATTATCTCTTCCTCGTGATTTGCTTGAGCGTCCACGGGAATGCTGCTACTTGGGACCGAGGAGCTGTCTATGAACGCGCCTTCGCCCATGACAAAAAGCAAGTCAGTAAGTGGATCTCTCTGAGGACCGAGGAGTTCTTCCACCATTTGTTCGTTGAAGATAAAAGAACTGTCACGAACTCCCCTGGTCGAAGTGGCAGTTGTAGTGGTCGTCACCTCCGTCATGATGGCCTCTTGCTCTTGATGCTGCTCTTAGGTTGCAGGGCACGACCGGTGCAGCTTCTATAACTGAATGAAGATAAGAAAAATATTAGTAACATCTCCTGATAATGCTCCAGACTTTGAATAAATTTGAAAAGTACTCAGAATACCTTCTTTAGATTGGCTCGCAGGTGGAGCCGAAGCGCCTTCAGAAGCATGCTCACGAATTGGAGTCAAGTGTGGTTGATCGGGATCATAAGTTGGAACAGCTGGAGGATCAACTGTAAAAGTAGGCTCAGGTTGGGTTGACATGGGTATTTCAGAACTTGCTTCATGGTGTTCAACTCCAGACCCCTCTCCAACCTTCGGATGCTGAGCGGCAAGCTTCTCTTTCTCAGATATAATAATGGCCTTATGAAGAACTCTCCTCTCGTCTTCGGTCAACACCCGGTTCTCCAGTTCAAACTCATCAATAGATGTAGTGTAGTGTTCAGCCTTCTCATCATCCACCAAGCGGCGCTTGGAATCATGCAAATGAGTCGGATAGTCAACGAGCTAGCTCAAGCCACGGTATTTCAAGACATTGGCGTTATAAGTGATCAGAAGGTCTTCCATATCGCCTTCTAACCTGGCCTCCACTGCTCCGACTTTGGCTTCAATTCTAGCCTCGGCTTCTTGGACCTTCAGAACTGCCGCATCCTGCTCACCCTTAAGCTCCACAGTCTGATCACATGCCTCTTGAGTAGCCTTATTAGCGTCATCCCTTTCTTTGATGACATCGATGTACTTCGCTTTAAGCTTGTTAAGCTCTTTGAGTGAGTTATCTCTCTCGGCTATGACGGTGGCATTCCTGTGGCCTATATTATCGACCAGTTTTAGGTGCTCTTGCCTCATCTTCTCCATCTTCTTGTTAGCCTCATCAACTTTCTTCAAGGCCTCCATTTATGAATTCCTCAAAGTGTCATTCTCATTGGTGAGCACTTGAACTATGCGATCCTTGTGAGCAAGATCTTTTGCAGCTGTCCAATTGTCTTCGCTCGATCGAATGCCACCACCGAGGCCTTTTCTGCAGTTTTCTTCCATTCATGGTATTGGCTGTAAGCGTCATATACATAGTCGTGCACCATTTTCTCCGCCCCTTTTGGAATCAACCTTAATTTTGGGGGGAAGTGAAAGCCTTCAAAGAAAATATTAGGGAAATCTTCCTTTAGCTTAGCTATTCGGGCGGCTCCCTCCCCTGTAAGCTCTGTAGCTGTTGATGTAGTGACAATAGGAGCGTCCGCCCCAGTTCAGTGGCGCTGCTTGCCAGGCCTTGAAGTTTATGGAGGCACTGGCTGGCGCGAAGTTTCAGCGGTACGTGTTCCAGAACTGGAGGGTGGCAAGGGAACTCTAGGTAGAGGAGAGCGCGATCGGGAGCGGCGCCTATCTCTCCTCTTTCATTCCCCCCTCTCTCTCCCTCTCCCTCTCCCTGTCTCTCTCCCTATCATAGCGATTCCTATCTTGACTAGAGTAGCGACGATAGTAATCAGACTCGTGCCTGCGGGACTTTCAGTATGAACTGGAAGATTGACGTGCGGAACGAAGGCTACTGATCATGGATCCTTTCTTCGACATTGTATGAACAAAGTTAGTTATCTCCGGAGATTGAACAGCTCGTGAATATTAGTTGTGTGGTGTCGTGAAGTGTGTGCATGCATGTGTAAACCCCCCAACAAACCGGATGTAGCAGCCGTACTCAGAGAGGTTGGCTCTCCTAAATCTAAGGCACTTTGAAGCCCCTCTAATTCGGTATCTTGGTGAAGAAACACATCATCCGGAATGGGAATATCTGCAGGTCCCTCAAAAGGACTCTCTATTTGTGAAGAGGGAGACTCTGAAATTACAACAGCCATTGTTGGCAAAGACATTACAACAGACTTGCGTCTTAGAGCTTTGTAGGCAGCGACCTTGCCTATCCTTATCCTCTCTGAATGTCGATGACTTTGTGAAGGCCCGGGTGCGGGTTCGTCTCCAGTGGGCATATTCTCATCGTCACCTTGCTCGGTGATCACGATTCTAGGAACTTCCTTCTGACTTGCCTCGTTGGAGCCGTCCTAAGAAATCCTTCAAGCCCGATGCTTTGATCTCTATCGATTAGCCCAATGGCCCTCAGATTTTCATCAGTGAGGACCTCATCGATCTCTCTGCACTTGGCAGGCACCTCTTGAAGAACTCTTACAATCTTCTTAATCTGAGCCCCTTCGGGCCACAGAATCGAAGCTGTGAAAGAAAAGAAGTGTTAAACTCTGAAATTGAGTACTATTATATAGTTAGTCAGCATAGAAGTTGAAGCACTTACGTCTGGCTCGCCACCGTCTGGCGAACCCCGGTGGGCACCGAACGGAGACCACTCAGTCTTAAAATAGCTAAGCTTGGTCTAGGCCCCGATCACAACTTGACAGTTCCTAACTGCTTCTAAGAAAGTGAAGGATGGATTAACTCCTCGACTCTTTACATTGAACAAGTACCTGACTTCCTTGGGAGTTGTAGGTCGAAAAAGATGCTCCATGAAGATGATGAATAAACTATTCAGCAAGGCAAACCCATTCGGATGCAGCTGTGACGGGACAATCTTTAAATAGAATAACACTTCTCGGATGTATTAATTAAATGGAGGGAGTGTCCCAGCTACGCACGAAAATCTATTGTAGGCCGTGTACCCTTCCGGGGGAGTATGGGCTCTATCTTCTGACCCTGGCAATAAGACATCATCCCTTGACAATCCATGCCTTATGAAAATCCTGCCCAGCATGTCTTCAGAGATATTAGAAAGAACAGAATCTTGTGGATGCGCGATGAAAACTGCTCTGGGTAGCTCATTTGGAGCAGGACTAACAACTTCGGCTGCGATGGCCGGCATCTCGATTACAGGAAGTGGTGGACTCTGAACTTCCCACGATTATGAACTTCCAGGTTCCATAGCTATTCAACTCAGTAAAAATCATCGTTAGACGACAAAAAACCCATGTTTCCCCCAGTGTGAAGTGCATGAATGTGTCTTGCAGTGCAGTGCTGCATATTACTTAAGAGATTCTATAAGATTTTAAAAATGTTCGAACGACGAGACTTCGAAATTCAACCAGAGTGACTGTCATCACTGACCGTCACAACCGTTCCATCCAGACTTCGGGGACCGATCCAAGTTAAACTTTGTAAAATTTTATCAAGTTACAGTTCCATCGACGAGCTTCGAAAGGCATTCAAATATGTAGTGAAACGGTTAAGTCCAGTTATGCAGGGCAGAAGCTCGTCGGAGTCAAATGTTTGGGTATGCAAGAAGTTTCATATCTGTTAAGGTTCCAACTTGGATCGATCAACAGAAACCTACTTCGTATCGATCATGGGAAGACAGCTTCGTATTGATCAAAGGCTAACACCTTCATATCGATCGCCCACAGGAAGTTCGTATCGATCACGTGATTCCTATTCGTATCGACCATATTGTCAATGCTTCGTATCGATGGAAGTAGATCGATACGAAGTTCCACAAGTCCAATTGATACGAATTTCCTCCTTCTACCCATCAGTTTCGGATCGACATGAACTCCACGTCCCGGATCGATACAAGAGAGCTTTTCCTCCTTTCTCCCATCGATACGAAATCGAAGCCAGGCATCCCTTCCATGAATACTTCGTGTCCCTCCATGCCTCGTCTTCCCCAATCAACATAGAAGCTGCTCCAACCTTTGTCGACCTTGCTCCGACCAAACTCCAGCCTCAACACGACCGGAATCGACCACGATTGTGAATGGGATGGCACTAGATCTCGAATCTCATCATTAGAGTGTGGATTAACAGTTCAATTACCTAATTTGAGCAACTAAGTGGATTGAGTAACTTGAAGGCAAAAAGCGGTTTTAGTTTTCTAATATTCGAAGCGATACAAAAGCTAAGCAGAAAAGTGAGCAAGTGGAAATTTGTCTAAGTACAGAAGCATTTATACTTGGCAGATGTTGATTCGTCTCCCCGTGCAAGTTGACCGGTTGATGCGGTCTGTAATCCCACCGATACGAAAAGCCATCTTCGTATCATTCCACCTAATCGATATGCAGTGACTTGTTCGTATCCAATGACCGATCAAAACAACTTTAACATCATCGATATGAAGCTAACTTCGTATCCATCCACAACCGGTCCGAGGTGAAGCACTTCATACCCATTAAGCTATCGATACGAAGAACGAAGCAAAGATTTTGTTGAACTATCCGGATCCATCAGAACTCCATCGATAAGAAATGTTTTAAAAGGCTACCTAATTTGTATCGATCCCCATCGATACAAAGATAAATTTCCAACTTCTCAAATCGATCCAGGAAAGGATCGATACGAAGGAATGCTCAAAAACGATCATCAAGCGTTGTTACAACTCGAATTTCACGTCGGTTCAGGAGAGGATTGGTACGAAACTCAATAAAAAAACTAACAACGACTCGTGGACGTGCAAACGTTAAAGGGAGTCAGATTAACATACGTCTATGTGCGACGAATTAACATTCAATTTTTAAAATTCACAGGAATTGAATGCTCACCTGGTGACAACTACAACGACGAACAACAGATTGCTAACACTCGACACTCAGTTACAACAGTGCACTACACAATCATTGACAGTCAACAATTAAGTATTTATATTGCCGGGAATCAATCAAAGATTACATCTTTTGACGAAAAGACAACTACTCATCGAATCAGATAGAACTTTTCGGACCAAAGGTCCCAACTTTTCAAAGCACGTCGTGTTCACACAAAACGTACTTTGGGGGGCAAATGTTATCCCGCCTTTTGGCAAAGCCGTGACACTAAGTAATTAATTGGAAACCAAAGACAGATCGTCCCTGGAGATCGGTTACACACAGGTCTACTATGGATACTGGTAAATTTTGTCCGAGTCCGGATTGAGCTACAATCAATGCGGTACGACAAGTAAAGCTATGACAGTCAACGTTCCAAATTTCAAGTCAATCGGAGTTCATATGCACAAGATATTGATCGATCAAGGTCAAGAAAATCATCACTATTCATATCCATGCAAATTCATATCCATCAAGTCTAGAGTGAAACACATCTGGTTCGTATCCATTAAGTGTATGTTGCTTCGTATCCATCAAGTCTCAAGTGAAACACATCTAGTTCGTATCCATCAAGTGTACGTTGCTTCGTATCCATAAAGTCTCAAGTGAAACACATCTGGTTCGTATCCATCAAGTGTACGTTGCTTCGTATCCATCAAGTGAGCACCACTTCGTATCCATCACATCTACTCCAGTTTGTATCCATCACCTGAGAACGTTTCACATCGATCCCACTTATACACGACTCGTACCGATCATCATTTACACAATTCGTATCGATCTGTCAATGATCGATACGAAGCGTGCCGCCAGCAAACGATACGAAACAACACTCCAAAAGCATCGATATGAAATCGGTCTTTAATTGATATGAAATGCTTGAGTTCATATCGATACGAATGGGAGTGGAAATCATCGATACAAAGTAGTCTCAAATACCGATACGAAACTATCGACACGAAGAGAATATATTAGGTCGATACAAACAAGAAAACGTTTAAGAGGAAGACTCGGTCACTCGACATGAAAAGTGGATCGATCCTAGAATATAGCACCACGTCACCCTGATCGACGCGTGAAAGCATGGATACGAACAGACCGATACAAACTAGAGCGATACGAAGATGCTAGTCCATCGAAATGCCAAACTTGGATCGATCATAACTCAAAATCTACAAGTCCAAATGCCACCAAATTTTCATAGGAGCTTGCATACCACCTCAAGAATGCTCATGATCGATCTCAGCCCAAAATGACTTAATTTGGATCGATACAAAATTCATACGTATCAATCAGGGATCCCAATTCACTTCGGATCGATCTGGTGGGCCCACCCACATGAGAGAAGGAGTCTTCCGAGGTTTGAGCCAGATATTTTCAGCCTACACCTATAAATAGCAGTCCTAGGCTTTCAGAAAATGGACTTTTGACTTTTCTACGCCAATATTTTGCCGAAACCTCCATTGTATCTTGAATGTACTGTTGTAATCAGTTGTAACCAGCGAGAATCATCAATAAAACAACAAACTTTCTATAGTGGACGTAGGCTACAACGCCGAACCACTCAAAATCTCTGTGTTCTTATACTTCTATTTGTCTATTTTTGGCATGTTTGTTAGATTGACTTCATTTTACATTTATATTCTTCACTTTAATCTCTTCGAATACGTCCGAAGAGTGTTGTGCCCAATTTTGGTACAAACAACATTAAAAATAAAAGAAAATAAAATAGAGAGACACAAGATTTTTATAGTGGTTCGGCAATCTCTGGCCAACGTCCACTTTATGGTTTTATTGATTGTTGATTTAAGAGAGTATGTATGAGATTACAGAGAATTAGGGAGAGTATAAGTCACCAGTACATGGGTTTGACAAGCTCTAATTCCTAGAATTGCTAAGAGTAGCTGCCTATATGACTATTGCATTGAGGTAAGACATGAAGAAGAGGGAGAGCTTCCGTGTATGGAGTCGGTAGAAACCAGATCCCTCTTTAGTTGTAGTTAGGTTGGTATTTATAGGGAAACATGTGCATGGAGTCTGAAGCCCTCTTGCACTGGAGTTTAGACGAAGGAACGATGTTTCACAAGAGAAACCAAAACCACTAGGACCCAGTAAGATAAGTCAGTATCGACCTATGTAGCTTGGTACCGAGCTATAATTGTTGGTACAAATCCAACTTCAACTCTCGCTTTGCTCTTATATCTTCTAGTTGATAGGTTCCAAGCTCTTTTCATCGACTTTTGGTTGATTCTAGTAATTTTTACTTTATCACTTGAGTTACCCTTCTTTCGTGGCTTTCTTCTCATCAACCGTGGAATATGCTGTCCATACTCTGAGAAAACCATTTGATCACGAACTATTAGAGAAGTATATGAGAAGTATGAAGTTTTGAAGGTGATCCAAAGAGGATTGATAGGTCGATATCAACCTATATAGCTCGGTACTGAGCTATTCCACTTGCTCCAATCCCTCTGAAACTTCTCTGAGTTGTTTCTCTACTCCTTCTAAGTGTGCTTCCAATTTTTGGAGTTATTTTGTCTTTGTCTTGACGTTCTAAATTCCATTGACTTCTGCTTGGTTAAAATCCTGGTTAACACTTGCCCCCTAGAGTATGCTTTCATTGAAAACAAAACGTGCTCCAGATCGAGACAGGATCTATACTGCTATCTTATAAACTCTAGTTGATCGCTTAAGTTCTTTCTCGAGAGGTGGTTATCACTTAGTTGATTTTCCTTTAACTTTTTGGTTTATTTATAGTTGGAATTTCATTCTTCTACATGAGAATGTGGTTTGTGCTCCAAAGATCACTTTACGCTTTGGAATAGCATACCTTCTTTTTTCTTGCCTTTTGAATGATGTGGGGGAGAAAACCAACATGGCACCGAGCTATAATGTTTTCCCTTGGCTAATATAACTCAACATCTGGATAAAATTTCCATGTTATTTTCATTTATTGCTTGCCTTTTATTCGCTGCCGAGTCTTTTTGCCTTCCAAGACCGTATCCAACTTCCACCGACCCAATCGATTCAAGCTTCGCCGTCACCACCGACCATCTCCAGTGCCGCCGCCGTTGCCATTGACTTGCCACTATCATTGCCGATCTTCCAGCTCTGCCATGCCAACTCACCGCTACTACTTCCTGATCGTCATTTAGATTGGCCTTGAACATCCTAGAACCCTAGCACTAATCTAATTCTTCATGATTCAAGGTCAGTGATTGTCGATGTCATGGTGATGGCGATGGTGATGGGGGTTTGGTCGACTGCAGTTGAAGGGAGATGGTTGAAATCTGGGTTGTGTTTGATCGGCGGTAAAGACGAGTTTTGCCCTGGTCGGATGCATAAGGTTTCAGGGATAAGTCCCGTTCTCCGGATTTGACATTCTCTCTTTGAAATTTGGCCAAGTCCCGATCGTTGATTGAATTCTAGTGCGACGATTTATTCCAAAATGGAATGTTGTGGATGACCCCGTCGCATCACTTTTCTCGTTTATGCACTTCCAGTAATCTTGAAAATAAAAGCTTTCCACATCACTCCTGATAGCTGCTCTGTTATTGATTACTCATCGATAATGGGTAAGTTCCAAAATATAATTTCAAAGTACGACGTGGCTTGTTTTTCTAACACGAGCAAGCTACCTACACTGGATGGTCAATTTGTGGTGTATGGGACACTGGACGCACTCTGCATAGATCCCAAAGTCAAATAGTTCCAGTTGATCCGGTATTGGGATAGCTACCACCGGGGTTGAGAAACTTGAATAACCCGCCATAGCAGGTGCCTTGAATCCTATCTATCAGGTTGCTCCGAAACATATGTCTCCAACATGGAGGTCCTAAGGATGATGTCCGTCTACCGATATGAGCTAAATTCGCTCACACTCCCTTACCGAGCTTCACAACATGCAATTAATACATGTGCTTAGGCAGTGTTGTCCCGCCATTTAATCCTTTCCATATGATGGTGCTCCAAGAACTTGGACTGGCTCCATTATAAGTTCATCCAAATGGCTATTTTCTTTTGAGCTCGCTGTACGTCCTCTTCATGAGTAAATTCAATCAGCCCTTGAGATTCAATGAGCTTATGCATCTTCTCTAATTCAGAAAAAGGCATGTCCCTCATCATATCTAATAATTGAAGCCCAATGGGGAAGTAAAGTGATTGAGAAGCTCTACAACAAGCATTCTTATTTCAAGAATGAGTATTTCTTCATGCGATGTCAGGTTGGATTCAATCGACTTTAGCTATTAGGATGTATTTTCCATTTCTCTAGTCTCCCTTGTGTCGGAATTTCTAAGTTTTTAACTTAATGTGTGTATCCGCATAGGTATCTCGGCTAGAGACGAGAGTGATGAACACAAGAGAACACTCAATGCTTTAAAGGTAGTCAGACCCAATCGGTGCACTATTGCGTTCCTTCTTACAAATGAAAATCTATGGTGGTTTGGTTTGCTTCGCCAAGATAGATTTTTCATTGTCGAGTCTCCAGTACAAAGCGGTTTCATAGCTCATACCCATTCTTCTGCTCCACTCATAGCTCTGACTAGAATGTTTAAGGGGAATTTGAAGATCCTTCCGGCGCAGTCATGCAGAGGAGCCCATGATGAAAGAGCCTGTAAGGCCTGTCAAAGCCGACATTCCAAGCGACAGAGATTAAGTCATAAGGATGTCTTTGATCCCAGAAGAGGATACGGGATTCCTAAGGAGACAAGGAAAGGAAGTAGTCAAGGAAGAAGATGATGTCGTTGCTAGTGATAGCGACTATCGCACTAGTGAAGAAGGAGACGAATCGTTTGGGGAATCCTCTTGGATGAGTGCTAATCTCCCTAGCTTGCCTTGTCAGGAACATATTGCCATAGAAACTTCCGAGATAGCCAGAGATCAATTTGCATTACCCTTAGTAAATATTTCACCCTGATCCCACCCCATTGACGTCATCTTCGTTGGCTTAAGTGATATTGGTGAGATCAACTTCACCGTTAGCGACATTCTAGGGGATGTCGATTCAGAATTCTCTCTTTCTCTAGTGGGCTTTGTAAGCAATGTTGGAGAGACCCCCATTTTATTCCTTGCCAATACGATTGGTAGGGTAATTAAGGGTTGGCACCACAAACTTCACTAGGATCATGGACACTCATTCTTGCATTGATTTTTTCTTCGAAATTCTAATATTAATATTGTTTTCTTCCTTGTTTCAGGTTCCTTGGGTCATGGTTATTATGAGAAGTTGTCCCGCCACGCTAGTGCCCACGGAGGCTAAACTCCCGATTCTCATCCACCTCGCTACTATGAGTCCAAGGAAGAGAGGGGAAGGAGGAAAGACCGTGAGTACGACGAAGTTCGCAAGGCTGACAGAGAGATGAATAAGTAGAGATAAAAGGAGAGAAGGAAGAGGGAAGCCGATGTTCAGCTATCTCGCGACCCTTTTAAGCACTCAAGAGATTCCTCAAAGCGCCGTGGGTTTATTTCTATCTATTTTATTCCTCGTACACAGGCTCTGGCTTCTTCATCTCGACCAATTTTAGCCTCTTGAGCTATGATTTCAATGGTCTCGCCTACTTCTAAAGGGGTCTCCATTCATTTATTCACTCTGCCCGGTCCTCCGCGCTTGCAAGCCGCATTCCCACACCTCTTTTTGCACGGCGTCAAATTCGACTGGGATATCTTTGATATGCCAAAAAATGTGGCAATGCAAAATCTAAAGACTATTGAGGAAGGTGTCAACGAAAGGTATAGAGGAAGAAACTTTGCACTGCTCTTTCCGAAGCAAATAAGATCAATTATACCAATATTCAATCCTACGAATCTCAAAGAGCTGCTTTTGAGCGGATGATGAAAAAGAGGTAGGATGATTAGATTAAGGTTACCAGAGAGAGGGACCTCGCTTTGAAGTAGAAGGAGAGCACAAACAAGTTGATGGATGAGTTAAATCATGCCTATAGTCGTGCCAAAATCATGATGAGAAATGAGCTAAAAGTTGCTCTTACTAAGGCTGGGGAATTCAAGAAATAGGCCGATGAAATGGCGCAAGCGCTTACTCAAAAAGATGAAATTATCTGGGCATGGGACCAGAGTATATCAGAGAAAGCTGCTGAAATTACCAAGTTTTGTGAGGATGTTCAAAAACTTTCGAATAAAAAGGAGCAGTTGTCCACCGCCAAATTTGTCGTCGGTCTTGAACTCGCAATTTTTGAGCAGGAGCTCAAAGAGCTTCGAGATGAGAAAAAAAATCTTGACCGAGCTTGATTCTAACATGTTGTACATTTACACTACTATAGTCATGTTTAAGAAAATAGATGGATGGGCAACGATTATCCTAAGGCGCTTGCTGGCACTTGGGAAGAAGTGTTATGTAGAACTGCGCAAGCCGAAGGAAATCACTCTGAAGAAGAACCGATGGCAGCTAATCTCGACGCTGAAGATATCGAGGCTCTCATAATTGGAAAGGCTATTCTTTCAAAAGATGCTGCCAATGTTGCTATTATCGATGCTGCCAATGTTGCTACTGTCGTTGCTGCAAAAGCTCTTGCTAGCCCGAGCTCTTCGGGTCAGGGTGAGACATCTGCTCTAGAATCTCAAGAGCCGGTAGCTGTCATTCCTGCTTTGTCGGAGTTAGCTCTATAACTACTTGCATTCTTCCAACCTCATTAATAGGTATTCCCCATGAACAGTATGTTCCTCCCACCATGGTCCAGCCTAAGGAGCTTAGGACTAAAGTAGGTGAATTCATCATATCCCAATAGGATCCTGCTACTGGTATATCTCTTGTTTCTCCTATCTTCGAGAAGCTTCAGTTCCCACGAGAATCCATCATTAAACTTTATCACTCTGTTGCCAACTTGTAGGTCAACCTCATTGTCTCCTCCGCCTCCAACTACGCATGCTTTAGAGACCGAAGCAATCTATACTGCATCAACCACCATCTTCGTGGGGTTTTCTACATCCGTTCCTGTTTCTAGTTCTGGACGAGGTCCTGATTCCGAGAAGATCGCCGCTTTAGTGAGCTTGGTGGATATTTCTATCTCTTGGGAGGAGCATGTTTTTATTACGGATGCTTCCGACCCAACCGAGCATGAAACAATAGCCAATAAGTTGAGGAAGAACATGAAGACGATTCAAGTGAAGAAAGAGCCTGTGATCACCAAGCCTGCATCTTCAAAAATTACAAGCTCCCATCAAAAAGTTCCCACTATCAAAATCAGGCTATCGAAGCACACTGATGACCCTACTGTCAAGTCCGGGGAGGCTAGTTCTAATGCTGGTAAAGAGTTCGCTCATTTAAAAGGGAGCACTTCCCTTGATGGGAACCAACGGGAGGAAAAAAACTCAAGACTTGTCCAGGTAAGACATGCAAAAACAGTCGAGGTGGCAAGAAGTAGAAGCCATAGCAAGATAGGACAACCGAGTCATTTTGTTTTCTGTGTTGTTGTGATCTAGTTTGTAATTTTTTTCCTTTTTCTTTAAACATGCCGAGATTGTGTGGATACGACCCTCATTGTCTGTCTGTACAGAACAAGGTTATAAGTAATAAAAGATTAGCTTTTCCATTGTAATCTCTCTTCCGTGTATTTTCCACATTTTATGTACTGTGCCTGTTTATGCTTGACAGCTTCTGTATATAACATGATTGCTTATACTGCAATTTCCTGTATTATATACATCTGTTTCTATGGAATATGTTTATTTACCACAACTCTATGCATGTAAATAATATATCTACAATTGCTTTAGTATATTCAATGCTTAGCTCTGTTTTTTATTACAAAAATACTCTATTTGGTGCAACAGATTGTAACTTTAGCCAACTCCACAGCTGTTCCTGTTCAGACTTAGTCGAATTCATTTCGATCTAGTATTGGCGTATGTGCCTTTGTTCATAGGGCTGGATTTTAGAGTTCAGGCATCAACGAAAGATTGGATATCTGGGACAATCCATTCGATTGCCCCAGTCTAATCTGTATGATTGTTTCTATCTCCGGGAACTACTGACTCTGCTGCTTGATTCCAAGCATTATATTTTTGATGCTGCTAATTCCTTAGCTGCATTCGAATTATTCCAAGTTGACATCATCATCCAATGTCATCCTGGATGTGTGTATCATAAAGATGCATCATCTTCATATTTCATCATAACCAATTCTTTCAAGTTTAGTGTTGAGATCCCAACCGTGCACCGGTTTCTATCTCAGAAAACTTGTACATGAACTGCTCAACTCCATGGACTTTTCTCAGACGTTACCTATCTCCAGGTTCTGGTTAATTCCTTTTACTATGGCCTATCTCTGAGCGATCTCAAGTTCCAAGTGGTTTGAGTTAATTTTTCAGTTGACTTGGTGGTTTGGAGTTTCCCAGCGTTACCGGGGCAACACCGGTATTAAAAAGCAAGGATCAAATTTCATAGTCAATCTAGTGGTTTGAATCGATTTTCTCCATCGACTTGGCGACTTGGAATGTTCCCGACATTGACAGAGTAACACTGATTCTCAGATAGTTAGGATTGACTTTCCCCGTTGATCTAGTGGTGTTAGCACCAAAATTGGTCACTAACCTCGTTGAAAAAGATTGTGTAGAGATGTAAGTGATGAAGTTAAATTAAACAAGGAAGAATATGCTAATTTAAATGTAGAAAGTAAGAACACCGGATTTATAGTGGTTCAGCGTAATTGCCTACGTCCACTTTGAGGTTAAACTTTATTGCTCTTCTTAATGATTGATTACAGATACAATCCATAGATCAAATGCTGGAATACAATTGCTAAGTAAAGAAGATGAGTCTTGAAAATGGCAGAGTCTCCCCAGTGTTCCCGAAAAAAGGTCCATTTCACTGTGCCCCTGCCCCTCTATTTATAGACAAAGGTGGGTTGGACTTCTCTGGCGGGCCTGGTAGCTGAATAACTCGGTCCAGATAGGCTGGTCCATGTGTGCCAAACCAATCAGGCCGAACGGTTGGATGCCGAACCACTCTCTTCATGCCGAACGAGGCGCTTGTTGTGTGGGATGAGTGGGTCGAATAGCCATCGAAGCCGAACGTGCCTCCTGGCTGAGCGAAGTATCTGGCCGAACGTGTCTTCTGGTCGAACGAAGCCCCTTAGCCGAACGTGTCTTCTGGCCGAACGAAGCCCCTTAGCCGAACGTGTCTTCTGGCCGAACGAAGCCCCTTAGCCGAACGTTCCTTTAGGCCGAACAAAGCCCTTGGCCGAACGATGTCTCTGGCCGAACGATGTCTCTGGCCGAACGATGCCTGATGCCGAGCGCTCCTGGATGCCGAGTACTCCTAGATGCCGAGTACTCCAAGATGCCGAGTACTCCTAGATGCCGAGTACTCAGTTGCCTGGCCAAATCTCCAGGAAACACTTGCCTCCCAAAGTGTGTTATGTGACTGCACGTAATACGCTTTGAACTATGTATCCTCCATGTCTCGTTTCAAATCCTTGACTAAATTCTAATGGAGATGCCTTCTTGAGAATATCAGTGGTCATCTGTGTCTAATTCTGCAGAGCTAATAGGCTTCGGCTATCTGATCTAGTCGTCTCTTATTAACCCTTAGTGAGAATTCAATTTCTTTTGATTTCAAGAAGTCGAACTTTTTCGGACGTACACATGCACGTTCGGGTACATGTTCTTGCCATTGGCTCTCGGATGCGTTTTATATGCTCATAAGTCGTCGCCAACTCCATCTAGTTTAATTGCCATTCAATCGCGTTTCCTTGTTTGTATTTTCTGTGAAATAAGGGTTGCAATCAGCCACTTGAGGAGTTTTCCAAACCTCTCTTCAGTACAGACTCTATGATTTTGTTCACAGCTTCAACCTGTCCATTTACAGTTATAATGGATCATGGAAGGTCATAAGGACAGATGACGTTATGGATAAAGAAGTTGATTATTTTCTTCATCTTGGTCGTGGTTAAGAGTTCTTCATCTGCCCATTTGGTGACGTAATCAACTGCTATGATGGTGTATTTCGCATCACCTTTAGGATCGACAAGAAGATGATTTCAGTGCCCCCAAGTGGAAAACGGCTAAGAACTAGCCATTTGACTAATTTCCATCGGCGGGGTTCCCGGATTTTTCGCAAACATCTTGCACTCGTCACATTGTCTAGCATGATCAACCGCATCTGGGTTGATAGTTGGCCAGTAATACCTGTAGCAGAGTATCTTCTTTATCATGGTTTTCCCCTTAATGTTATTACCGCATTCTTCTTCATAGATTTTGCTCAAGATATCATCATGGGCGATATGCCGAAGCATGGGGATGGATAAACTCTTTTTGACACACGAATTATTCTTAGATGATTTGGCATGAAGCTTTGAGGAGGATCTGTCGTTTTCTATTCCTCCGTTCAGTAAGAATTCCTCATTGTAGATAGTCTTTGATAGGAGTCAACCATGACACCTTTTCATTTTGTTCGCTGAGTACGTGTGTAATGATGTAATACGTGAAGTCGGTTAGTAGCTCTTGGACTTGGCCGAGATAAGGAGCAAGACAATGCCCCCTAGCAAGATTAACTTCCTTAAATTTGTATACTACCAATCAAGAATCACAAAAGATATGTAAAGTTTTCACTTCAAATCCTTTAGCAAGTTTGAGGCTGGCAGTCAAGGCTTTATACTAAGCATCGTTGTTTGTTACAGGTGAATCGAGTTTTAGGACGTAGCAGATTGATCGTTCTTCAGGAGTCATTATCATGACTCCTATGCCGTAACACTGATCATTGGATGCTCCATCCGCGTACATTTTCCATCTTATGGTTGGCTCTCTGCTACTCTTCGAGTAATCATCTAAGGTAGTGAATTTGGGTGTGAGGTCTGCTAATTTCCGTCCTTGGATAGCCCTTCGTGGGAAATAAGTGATATCGAATTAGCTTAGTTCGATATTCTATTTAAGTAGTCTTTCAGACGCCTCAGGTCATTGTATGCCCTGTCGCAACGGCTGGTAGGCATAGACGTTGATGGAGTGAGCCTAAAAGTAAGAGTGGAGCTTTCATGATGAAATCAATAGAGATTGTGCTAGCTTTTGTAGCTTCGGGTTGATATCCAATGCATGGCTCGCGAAAGTTAATGAAATCACATATGCATGTCAGAATGGGTCCAAGGAAACATATCATCATTTATTCAGAAAAATCCAACTAATTCTCTTATCATCACTGCACTGAGCTGTGATCCGATATTCAACACCCGGAAAGGGTCGCCATGGCTGGCTGTAATGTCGACCGTCAGCTTAGCAGGTGCCATCCCAAATTCTTTGAGTAAAGATGTAACTATTTTGCATAACATTCAATGTGAAATATGGTTGGGACGGCCAATGTTGATGGTTACTCTAGTCGAATCCTAGAGTCTTGTCATGAGTTATTGAGTCTAATAGCGAAGGGCTCTGAATGCTCTAATAGATTATCAGCAAATGGCCAAAAATCATGCTTAAAAGCGCATTAAAGGAAATGTCTAGTGGGGGTCAGCCTCGAGCGGCATGCAACTGTATAGCTGGATCTTGCTATGAGTTTGAATTTGCTTGTGCATTCGAGCAACGCACTTTCTGTTCAATGCATTCATGATTCTTTACCCGTCCTTCGGGTTGGAGTGAAAGTCAATTGCCCATGAGCTAAGGTATCGATTTAACGATTCTATCTCTAGGCACCCTTTCGGTCGTTGCCTTGAGTAGTTGTAAGCACTATATATAAGTTTTAATACTGAGCTATCGTAGCCAGTTTTTGGATGACCATGCGTCTTCTCCCAGTCTCGAGTTGATAAATGTACTGCATGGACGGTTGAGTCTCGTCCTAGCTATGTTTATGTTTTCACCTAAACTCCGAAGACATAGAGGTGATTGGTGAATAGTCGGTTCACATTCATCTTGCTTCTCGCTGGTGCCCCCAGATCTGGGGAATATACCGATAAGTAGGAAGGCCAGCCATGCCCACCTTAGCTTTACTCTCTTTCCCATTGGATCGTGGGATCATGTCAGTCGATGGGAGACTAGGTCTCGCCTATCTTGGATTTTATCGTGGTTTTTCATTCCAAGAGGAATACTTCGATGCCACGTAAGTTTCAGGGCGTAATTTGGACAGTGGATGGTCATCCATGTCCACTTTGGTTCATGCTCTGTAATCAGATCTCGGGGTAAAGTTGGCTACAAATGCAGTCGGGTTATGCTCATCCAGTTTCATACTCCTCCTGACGAATCGAACGAGGGTGCTGGAGAATTTTTGACCAAGTATTCGTGGTTTACCCTCCTTTCCATACTCTGGGGGTCATAGTTTTTCAAAAAACATCCAAGTCACATTCGTATGAGCTTGGTGCGGACCGACATTGACCCTTGGTCTGAGGTATGATATAGTAGGTTGCTCGTAGCTTTGGATGCCATTTCGATTGGTTCTGTATTGAGGCCTCCCTGTAGTTGCTGCCTCAAGTTATAAAGAACGCAACGCTAGAGCTACAATACGCTGTCGTATTCAGCTTTTTAGTGTTTTGTACCCCTGCCCCCAGTAATGATTTGGCCAGGTCACTGGTTGGATGGTCGAACTCCATCCTCAGCGGGTTAATAATCCTCCTGTCGATTCCAGGTCGAAGTTTGCGGAATAGAAAATGGTCAGAATCCACTCGTCTATTTATCGATGTTTATACACCACTCTGCATTCTGGTGACTTAGTGTTATTCTCCCCCCGGTTGACTCGCGCCCAATTTGTGTTCATGCTTCGGTCCACGCTCCGAGGACTTAGAGATTTGTCGAACGGTTTACGCTTTAGTCCACAGTTCGAGACGCAGAGATTTTCGTCAACTCGTTTATACTCTAGTTCGCACTCTGGGAACTTAGAGTAATCTGGTCCGCTTCTGGGATTTAGGGATTTTTCTGAAGTCGTCTATAATCTAGTCCATGCTCTGGGGACTGAGAGTACTGTAGTCCGCACTCTGGGGACGTAGAGGTTTTTGAGTCATTTATACTCTAGTCCGCACTCAGGGACTTAGAGTACTTTAGTCCGCATTCTGTCTCCCATTCCAGAGGGTGAGACCTCTCGGATGGCTGAGAGTTTGCCCGAACCTGGTAGATAATCCTTCTCTTTAAGGTTCTCTTTAAGATTTCGAAAGTCGTTATTCTTTATGCAGGACTATTGCATTCTTGTTTTCCACGATTTTGTGCAGGCCGTTCTAACCTCGAGCCCACTCCGAGGAGCGATGTCGCCAAGGAAGTGGGGGAGAAAACAAGTGAAGCCACTCATGCATGGGAGGCTTCTGGTCTAGACGCTCAGGTGATCGGAGCGTTTGATGAAGACAAGTCTGAAACCTCCTCTCCTACCGACGGGGGTTATGAGGAAGAAATTACGGGCGCCTATGAGCACACATCCGAATTGAGCATGGAGGAGCGGCTCGAGAAAGAGAAGGAGGAGACGGTCAAGGTCATGGTAGAGCCCCGAGTTGTGGACTTGGACGATCCTTTGAACAAGCCGTTGAAGGTCATCCTTCCTGGCGGGTCCAAGCCCATGGAAGGCCCCCGTACTCCTTCAGTTGCTACCCCTCTATCAAAGAAGAGTACCAAGGGTAAATGCTCTGGAAAGGAGCCGTCTGGAAAG
This sequence comes from Allium fistulosum, assembly GCA_030737815.1. Lineage (NCBI taxonomy): Eukaryota > Viridiplantae > Streptophyta > Magnoliopsida > Asparagales > Amaryllidaceae > Allium > Allium fistulosum. The sequence goes on along the minus strand of CM060902.1, from coordinate 1,473,814,618 downwards.
AAGTTGAAGAAGCACAAGAAGTGATTACTATCCTCGTTCAACGAGAGTTAGTTTAAGTCATGTAATTATTTTCATCTATTTCCTTAGTCCTTGTAAATAGAATGTCGACCCCGAACTTTGGAGGGGTTGTAATAGAAACTCATTTCTGAATAAGGTTTAGTTCCTTTTTCTGTCTTGCAAAAGACTCTTATTGTTCAGTTTTCTTTGTGATTGTGATTTTAATCCAAGCAGTTGTGAGTAACATAGACTTCTTAGTCCATCTTCATATAACTCGGAAACTCTTCGGGAGTCGTTGAACTTCCATTCTGTGCTTCGAGCACTTAGAATACTTTCTAGCCCGTATGTCAGGGATTTGACAAATTCAAGTCATTTGTGTCATAGTTCATATTTAGGGAACTTGGAGATCCGATTCGCTTATATTCGAGTCCGCACTCTGGGGAGTTAGAGTACTCCAGTCCGCACTCTGGGGACGTGGAGGTTTAAGTCATTTATACTCTAGTCCGTGCTCTGGGGACTCAGAGTACTCCAGTCTGTGCTCTGGAGACTTGGAGGTTTAAGTCGTTTATACTCTAGTCCGCGCTCTGGGGACTTAGAGTACTCCAGTCCGCACTCTGGGGACTTGGAGATTTTAGTCATTTATACTCTAGTCCGCGCTCTGGGGGCTTAGAGTACTCCAGTCCGCACTCTGGGGACTTGGAGATTTTAGTCATTTATACTCTAGTCCGCGCTCTGGGGACTTAGAGTACTCCAGTCCGCACTCTGGGGACTTGGAGGTTTAAGTCATTTATACTCTAGTCCGCGCTCTGGGAGTACAGAGTTAAGTAGATGTTTATACTCCGTCTCGCACTCTGGGAGTACGGAGTTGTGCGAAGGATCGTCATGTATCAACCCATTTTTAGCCTTGATGTGATGGCTTGCCCCCGAGCTCGAGTTTCACTTAGCGAGTGCCTGGTCGTATCGCAGCCGCTCTCTACTTGAATAAATTCCACTTGCAGGATGGAATTCAGCTCTTCGTGCATCGTGATGTTGTACATTGTATTTAATCCATAGCCCCAAATCAAAGGCATATGGTTGATGATGAGCAATAGAATTATTCTCGTCCAGATGTAACTCCACACATCCGATCATGGCCTGCGTAGATTGGTTGGCAACCAAATCTGAGTACCTGGACACCTGCATCGTTTTGAAAGTAGTTTAGTTCAAGCTAGTCGTAGTTCATAGAACAATTGAAATAGAGATGGAAATGGAAATAATTCAAAGAAGATTATGGTAAATCTCATTGATATGTGAAGCAGCATCGTGTGCTCGCTATTCGACTCTGCCCCTGGCTCCTTTCAAAGGGATGTTGGCCGTCAACCGTCCAATTGATAATCATAGCCCTTTATTAATAGGCATCGGATATTCGCTGCCCGCCATTCTGCAGGACTTGTATATACTATTGAAGCTTTCCTTTCCAGGTCATCTTTTCGATCACACCTCGGAGGTGTTTGTAATCGCCCGTGTTAGGATCAGCGAGCATCCGGGAATATACAACATTCCCCTGATTTTCTTTATACTTTGGTGTACTCTCTCGAGGTTGGTTTCTAGTACCACTCCGAGTCGTGAGTCTTCAAGTAGAGGTTGTCAATTGAATCTTTCAAAGAGCATATGAGCAGAATTCTGAAGTCTTGTTTTGGCTATTGGGATCTACATCCTTAGCCAACGGGCCTTCATTGTTATTTTTCTTAGTCTGCTCCACTCCTCCTCACTTCAGTTCTGATTCATTTTGTAAAAGAAACGATCCATAGTCGTAGGAGGCTCTTTAGCTAACTAGCTGCCAAAATATATCTGGAGGTCGACTTTCCTCAAACGCGATCAGTATGATACCCTTGTTAGTATTTGGAATAAATTGCTTAGAGCATTGGTTTGCTTGGAGTCATCTTGGCGTTTGCTAGAGTCATATCATCTATGTTCTCCAGCCTTTGGGAGTACCGCTTGAATAGCGGTTGCTTGTCCGTTCCCTTGATGTCGTTCATAAGCTGCCGCTAGATCCTCTATGCCCTGGTCGATCATGGGATGTCAAGGAAGTGGATAGAATGTTCCTTTATTAAGTTGAGTTTTGAATTCACTATCCGGAGGCACTCTGGGTCGTACCCGAAAATATATTTTTTTTGTGAAAATAGGGGTCGTATAAGGGACCGGTGTAACTTAATTCCAGAGGTGTTCGGCATTCGTTCTCGTTCGACACAACCGAGTCATTCGGCATACAATACCGTTCGGCATTACAGAGGTGCTCGACATTCATTCTTGTTCGGCACAACCGAGTCATTCGGCATACAATACCGTTCGGCATTACAGAGGTGTTCGGCATAGAGGTATGGTTTGGCCTGGAAGAGCGTTCGGCCTAGAGGTATGGTCGGCCTGGAAGGGCGTTCGGCCTAAAGTTATGGTCGGCCTGGAATGGCGTTCGGCCTAGAGATATGTTCGGCCAAAGCTGTTCGGCCAAGGCTGTTCGGTAGAATGGATCGGCGTGGAGTGGTTCGGCCAAAGCTGTTCGGCCAAGGCTGTTCGGCCAAAGTGGATCGGCCTGGAGTGGTTCGGCCAAAGCTGTTCGGCCAAAGTGGATCGGTCTGGAGTGGTTCGACCAAAGCTGTTCGGCCAAGGCTGTTCGGCATGAGAATTCTGCTCGGCATGGGAATTCTCTGGAGCGATGGGCATACACCTTTTCTGGAGCGGTCGGCATACTCCTTTTCTGGGGCAATCGGCTAAGTTGGCTTCAGAGGGGGGGGTCGGCCTCTATTCAACATGACTGCAAACTTCAACGCCCAGTCCCCATATCTTACATAGACTTGGTTTATATGAATACGGCTATCAGCTTCCTTTAGATTTCTTTCAAATCTGAGTAGAATAGGAAGTTTCCTAGTAAACAACTAGATCTATCTCGCGAATATGAAAATCCACTAGTAGACGATGAGATCCGATCAGGCTGAGAATTCAATTCTCAGTGAAAGCACCAAAGTGTTAACACCAAAATTGGTCACTAACCTCGTTGAGAAAGATTGTGTAGAGATGTAAGTGATGAAGTTAAATTAAACAAGGAAGAATATGCTAATTTAAATGCAGAAAGTAAGAACACCAGATTTATAGTGGTTCAGCGTAATTGCCTACGTCCACTTTGAGGTTAAACTTTATTGCTCTTCTTAATGATTGATTACAGATACAATCCATAGATCAAATGCTAGAATACAATTGCTAAGTAAAGAAGATGAGTCTTGAAAATGGCAGAGTCTCCCCAGTGTTTCCGAAAAAAGGTCCATTTCACTGTGCCCCTGCCCCTCTATTTATAGACAAAGGTGGGTTGGACTTCTCTGGCGGGCCTGGTAGCTGAATAACTCGGTCCAGATAGGCTGGTCCATGTGTGCCGAACCAATCAGGCTGAATGGTTGGATGCCGAACCACTCTCTCCATGCCGAACGAGGCGCTTGTTGTGTGGGATGAGTGGGTCGAATAGCCATCGAAGCCGAATGTGCCTCCTGGCTGAGCGAAGTATCTGGCCGAACGTGTCTTCTGGTCGAACGAAGCCCCTTAGCCGAACGTGTCTTCTGGCCGAACGAAGCCCCTTAGCCGAACGTGTCTTCTGGCCGACGAAGCCCCTTAGTCGAACGTGCCTTTAGGCCGAACAAAGCCCTTGGCCGGACGATGTCTCTGGCCGAACGATGCCTGATGCCGAGCGCTCCTGGATGCCGAGTACTCCTAGATGCCGAGTACTCCAAGATGCCGAGTACTCCTAGATGCCGAGTACTCAGTTGCCTGGCCAAATCTCCAGGAAACAGGTGGTATGAGTGGATTTCATGTCGACTTGGTAGTTTTGTACCTTCCCGATGTTGTTGGAGCAAAGTTGATTCTCGGAAGGTTGGAATCAATTTTTCCCGTCGATCCAATGGTTTGAGTCAATTTTCCCCATTGACTCTATGATTTTGGGCCTTCCTCGACGTTGTCGGAGCAATGTCGGTTCTCAGAAGGTAGGGATCGAATTTTCTTGTCGATCCGGCAGTTTTCTTACGTGAACATGGTTCTAGTGGTTCAAGAAGAAAATTTTATTGATGAATAGATGAAATGGCAAGTCCTGCCTATTTACAATTCCCCCAGTATCCCTGGATGGCTTATTTGCGAAAATAGGAAATATATAGATTTTAAGTATAGTAGTGCCACAGTGAGTCACTGTTCCAAGCACGCGGGATGGGAAGTCCATCTACTGTAGCTAGCTTGAATGTTCCATCTCCTAGTTTTTGGTCGATCACATAAGGTCCTTCCTAGTTTGGATGAAGCAGTCCTGTACCTACGAAGGTTCGTTTCATGCTGAGATCTGCCACTTCGAAGGTGTGGTTGCGAACCTTGGCATTGAAGTGGCATGCCACTCTTTTCTAGGGAGCAATGACCCTCAGCTCAGCTTCTTCCCACTCCTCATCGATTTGGTCGAGGGACTCGAGCAGTAGCTGTTCGTTATCTCTGATCGAAGTGTCTTCTTCAATGAGAGGGGACTTCTAGTTCCACTGGGATCATAGCTTTTGAACCATATGCCAGGGAGAACGGTGAGTGCCGGTGGAAGATTTATGCGTTATCCTGTAAGCCCATAGTGTAAGTTGATGCTCATCAACCCAATTACTTTAGGTGGATTTGATGATTTTGTTCGTTGCTTCCGCTTGCCTGTTTGCTTATGGGTGCCCTATCGCAGAAAAGCCCTTCTTGATCCTATTGCTATTTGTAGTACACCGGTTATATTAATTCATCAAATCGCAAATGGCTAGGGACTGACCATCTGCGTAAGTTATGAAGATGGGGCTCTCAGAATCTTTGTGAATCTTTGGCGTCGATCGCATCATCTGGTGTAATCTACTGCATCTCGGTTTATCATTGGCCAGCAATATCCATAATGGAGTTTCTTCTTTGCCAGTGTCTGCCCCCTGATGTAATCACCACAGCCGCCTTCATGGATTTCCATAAGGATCTTCCTAGCTTCATCTTGGTTACACACCTGAGCAAGGGGGTGGCAAATCCTCTCTTATGTAGCACTCCATCCTGTATTATGAATCATGGTGCTTTTCGAAGAATCTTCTTTCGTTCGATCTTATCCCCAGGGGATACTCCCTTGAGCAAATAGTCCTTTATCGACATCAGTCTTCCTCTTTTATAGTCTCCAAAACCCAATCGATGTCCATCTGATCTATGCTAGGAGCTGTCAATTCTTCTACTGGAACCAATCCCATTAGCCATGGTTCTCCAAAACTGGCTAGCTTGGCTAAGGAATCGACCTTCATATTCTCCTCTCTAGGAATGTGAGATATCATATAATGTTCAATTTCATTAAGCAACTCCCAAGCTTTTGACAAATAAGGGGAAAGTTTCATGCCCTTAGCTTGAAACTCCCTTCTTACCTGACAAACGACTAGTTGGGAGTCGCTATAGATATGCGAAGTCTTTATTCTTAACTCCATTGATGTCTTCAATCTCGCTATCAACGCATCGTATTCTGCCTCGCTATTGATGGTATGAAACTCCAGCTTTAATGTGTAATAGATTGATCGATCGTCCTTCTGGAGTTTCAAACATAACTCCCGCTCCCAAGCAGAATTCATTTGATGCACCATCAATGAACAATTTCAAGTGGGATACTGTAAATGTTATGTCCTCCTTCTCGTTATCCCGAATAATGAACTCTGCGATGAAGTCAGCCAGCACTTGTTTGTTAATCGCTCTTCGGGGATGATATGTCACATCATACTGGCTCAACTCGATATTCCACTTTAGAAGCCGTCCCGAAGTCTCGGATTGATATAGTACCTATTTAAGGGCTGATCTGTCAACACGTTAATCGGGTGAGCCTAGAAACACAGTCGCAATTTCCTTGACACCGTCAACAAGTAGTATATCAACTTTTCCAATTTCGATAGTTCCTTAAGCTCAGGTAAATCTCTTGCTAATGTAGTAGACGGGCCGTTGGACCCTAGTTTCCTCACGCACAAGTGGTGCGCTTAATGTGTGGGAAGGCATCGCCAAGTAAATAAGTCCTCACTGTCCACCGGTATAGACCGAATCGGTACTGTCTCCATATGTCATAGTAATTCTTCGAAAGCAGTCTGACAGTCCCGATTCATTCAAAATTCTTCTTACCCTTCTTTATTGCATCAAAGAACAGTATATATTTATCTGTAGCTCTGGAGATGAATCAGCTTAATGCAACAATCTTTCCATGACAACTTTGTAATTCCTTCTTCATAGTTAGGGCTCTAACATTTCATAAGGCATCAATCTGCTTCGGATTAGCCTTAATGCCCCTTACGTTCACAATAAAACTAAGAAATTTCCTAAAAGAAAATCCAAACGAACATTACCGTGGATTTAACTTCATCCCACACTTTCGAAGGATCTTAAACATCTCCTAGAGATCATCCAGATGGTTTCCATGCACTTGGGACTTCACTAGCATGTCGTCTATATAAACTTCCATCGTTCGTCCGATCTGATCCTTAAACTTTGTATTCACCGGTCTCTGGTAAGTAGTTCCAGCGTTCTTCAAACCGAATGACATTATGCGATAGCAATATTGTACCAAGTCTGTATTGAAGCTGATGTTCTCCTAGTCTAGTTCATGCATCAAAATCTAATTGTACCCTCAGTAGGCATCCATAAATGAGAGCAGTTCATGCCCCGTGGTTCCATCAACAAGCTGGTAGATCCTAGGCAAAGAAAAGCTTTCCTTCGGTTATGCTTATTCAAATCTAAGTAGTCAATACAAGTACGCCACTTCCCATTCGATTTTCAGACCAACATAGGGTTTGAAACCCATATAGGATATATGGTGTTGTGGATGAAGCCGTTGGCCAATAGCATAGCCACTTCTTTCTTTAATGCAGCAGAATGCTACGGACCCAAACTGCATCTCTTCTGACTCACTGGCGTGAACTTGGGATTGATGTTAAGTTCATGACATGCTATCTCCGGTGATATCCCACACATATTAGAATGTGTCCAAGAGAACACTTCCTGATTGGCACAAATAAAGTTTATCAATTCCTTTTACATATTGATTCCAAGTTGTGATCCTACTTTTATAACCCTAGTTGGGTTGTCCATGTTAATAGGGACAACTACTGTAATCCCCGCTGGTGCTGCCCACACTTTCCCTGAACTCTTCTTCCTAGGGTCCATAACCTCGTCGAAGCGATTATGGTCCCCAAGCCAGGGGCACTTTTGTAATTGCAATGCTTGCGGTTCCTAAATATGGAGAGCCTTCCTTATATTCTTTCCCTTTTCATGGTGTTTAGCTTTACGTAATTCAGAAACATGGCATTCCCTTGCAATACTTTGGTCTCTTCTTACTACTTCTACCCCATTCTCCATTGGAAATTTCATTCTGAGACACTATGGAGGCAAAGCGATTCTAATCGGCAAGGGTCGGTCGGCCCAAGAAATCATTGTAAGCAGAATACACATAAATAATCACGAAGGTCTGGATAAGAACCACCATCCGTTCTCCTTCTTTAAGCTCTACAGGTAGGTTGATCATTCCAATTGGCTGTTTATGTCCACCAATAAATCTCTGAATCTTTGTTTTACAAGCGGTTACATCCTTTATGAGAATCTTCATTTGATCAAATATTTTTCGAAATAGGGTATTGACTGAACTACCATTGTCAACCAATACTCAATGCACAACTACTGGCCCGATCTCGACCATTATTGCCATTGGGTCGAGGGTTGGTGCTTCTATGTCTTTAGAGTCCCAATTTCTAAACACAATGTCATTCATAATCATCCTTTGTTGCTTGGCCGAAGCTCCATCTTCGATGGCATAGCAACTCTCATGTGGTGCATGCTTCAAAGAACTAGCATATCATTCCATCTTGCTCTAACTCTTCTACGCTTGGTGAGGTCCTGTAATAATGGTGTTTATGACTAGTCTTCCATCTGTTTGCTTGGGCCCTTCTCCGTTGGGTCCAGCTGATTTTCTTAAACATTCTGCCCTTAGGGTTCAGTAGGTTGTTTGGTGTTTTGCGGTTTCTTCACATACCGCTGAAGCATATTATTCTTTATCACATCTTCAATTAAATCCTTTAGATGTTGATATTCATTTGTGTTATGCCCGTGAGATACGTGGAAGTGACAATACTTCCTCAAACTCTTCTATTGCTCGATTGCTTCAAATTTGGTTGGTTTGTTACATCGCTCAGTTACTTGAGTAGAAAGATAGGTGTTTTCCAAACTGTCATTCAACGACGTATAGTCCTCGGGTCTAAGATTCCTTGGACGTTTCCTATCCCCATCAGGCCTACTAGCATTTTGATTCCTCTTTTTCTGATTTGCATTTTCCCAGCATTTTGTGGTCGTTGCATAACCATTTTCATCATGTTAAACCACAACGTTACTCTAAATTACCTCTTTTGAAAGCTCGTCGACGGGCTTACCTTCAACCATATGTGCTTCCTCCAATCTCAGAAACTGATTTTCCTTTCAATGAAATTCTTCCATGGTAGTTTGTTTCTTCATTTTTATCTACCTATCGAAATCCATGTCTGGATAAATTGCCCGAACAAGTGCCATTAATATAAGATCTTCCTTTGGATTGCTAACTTTTGTAACAACGATGTTAAATCGGTACAAGAAGGCTTTCAGTGTTTCTTTGGGTCCATGTGACAAGCCGAACAATGACATAATGTCCTTTGGTCGAGCCATGTGGAGCCTGAACTACTGTAGAAACTTCTTTTTCGATTTATCAAACGTCGATATGGATTCAGGCGCAAGCCTGATAAACCACATCGAAGCGACTCATTCCAAGAAGATAGGGAAACACCTATAACGAATAACATCCGTAGCTCTAGCTCCATCCATACGCCATTCATATTTGAGTAAGTGTTGTCTAGGATTAGTAGTTCCGTTATAGGATGGCATTGTCGACATGGTGAACTTTTAAGGATATTCTTCTCTCAGAACATTTTTAGTAAAATGGAGTTCTGCTTGGTGCGGAACGCCTGTCTTCATCTTTCCTGCTGTGCTATCCTCCACCAACTTCTTGACCATGTCCTCTATGTACTCCTCGCTGACATAGTAATCTATGAGTCGACTATTAGGGGATGCACCAAATGTTTAGCTATGCAAACGATATCGGCTTGCCGGCTGAAGTCTAGGTTCTCCATTCTCTGGGAGAACCGCTCCTGCAGAGTTCCGTTAGCATCCGGTTGGTCTTGTTGTGGCAATTTGAACTCCAGTCCGAGCATTTCGGCCATTAACACTAGTATTTAACCCATCATCATCATTATTCAGCCGCATGTCGTCATCAGAGTCAGAAATCAGCAATGCATCTTCCTCCTTAGCATTGTCAAGTGGGATATTTGGGTTGGTATCATGTTGTTTTCTTATGGGGGAAGCGCTTCTGTTTCCTCGTTAGGTCCTTCTACAGATCTGGTGACTCCAACTTTCTGATTTTGCTTTCCATCTCTTCTGTTTAGGCCAAAAACTGTAGAGTTCTCTTATTGTATTGCATGAGAAGTTTCTTTCCCAACTTTCCTGGTAGTTCGGGGTTAAAGATTAAGCAAAGCGTCCATCTTGTCTAGGAGAGCTTTTTGGCTATTTAGCATCTTGTGGTTGAGTTCATAGATCATCTTATCAAACTATCATTTGGTTACTATTTTATGCTGAGCAGAGGATCCCAGAATTACCTGTTGATTGTTTACTTCAGTTTATGAGCTTTCCCTTCATCACTACCAGCAAAAGCTCCTAAGGATCTATTGGATCTTTTTGGTGCCATGCCTTTTTGTCAACAACTCTTCAAGTTCATCAAGAAAGTTTTCCTGATCTAACTTCTAGATCTATCCAATATAAATAGAGAGTTAGATCTAAGCTTGGATTCAATTCTCTCAGCAAAAGCACCAAAATGTTAGTGCCAAAAATGGATCAACATTCAAGATTGAGTTGTAGGGAATCTGTATGACTTAGATCTAGCAGATAGTGTTGAAAATAAAAGAAAATAGAACAGAGTCGTATCAAGTGGGAGAAAATTGTATGAGTGGTTTTAAGAGGTAATTTCTTTTCACCTCCTCCAATTATTTGATCTCGCTCTCCTTTGTGTTATAACTGGCATATTGTTGTAAGTCAATATGTGGAACTAACACGTGCCCTTTTTCCTTGCAAGGTACCCATCTAAGTTAGGGGGTTGAGCCATATTATGGAAGTATATGAATTTTGTTTATAATAAAGTACCATTTCTCAAAAAAGAACATATGGATACAAGATTTTTATAGTGGTTCGGCAACCTTTGGGCTACATCCACTTTATAGTTTTATTGGTTATTGATTTGAGAGAGTTTGTATCAGATTACATAGAATTAGAGAGAGTATAAGTCACTAGTACAGGGGTTTGTCAAGTTCTAAATCCTAGAATCGCCAAGGGTTTCTGCCTAGGTGACTATTGTGTGAAGGTAGAAGATGAAGAAGAGGAAGAGCATCCGCGTATGGAGTCGGTAGTAACCAGATCCCTTTTTAGTTGTTGTTAATTTAGTATTTATAGGGAAACAGGTGCATGGAGTTAGAAGCCCACTTGTACTAGAGTCTAGACGAAGGTCCGATGTTGTACAAGAGAAATCAAAGCACCGTGACCCAATAAGATAGGTCAGTACCGACCTCTGTAGCTCGGTACCGAGCTATAATTGTTGGTACGAATCCAACTTCAACTCTCACTCTGCTCTTTTATCTTCTAGTTGATAGGTTCCAAGCTCTTTTCATCGACTTATGGTTGATTCTAGTAATCTTTCCTCTATCACTTGAATTACCCTGCTTTCTTGGCTTTCTTCTCAACAGTCGTAGAATTGGTCGTCCATACTTTGGGAAAACCACTTGATCACGAGCTATTGGAGAAGTATATGAGAAGTATGGAGTTTGAGAGGTGATCCAGAGAGAATTTATTATTCAATACCGACCGATGTAGCTTGGTACCAAGCTATGCCACATGCTCTAACCCCTTTGAAACTTCCCTGAGTTGTTTCTCTGCGCTTCTAAGTGTACTTCCAAGTTTCTAAGTTGTTTTGTCTTCGTATCGACGATCTAACTTCTGCTGACTTCTTCTTGGTTAATAACCTGGTTAACAGTTGTGTCCTTTATTGGTTTTCATGGTAACACGATTGATCAGTTATCCGAATATTTTCTTAGGTATGTAATGTAGTACGAAATGATTTTGTAATTCGTATTTGGAAATACATCCATTCGGTGATTCAACCATGTGTTAATGCAATAGGGTAGGCTTAACCTTGTATGTGGGTTAGACCATATCATTGACCATTGAACTATATTGGACTAAGACATTATTTCATGGATAGTCTATTTGTCGTGTAGTTTGATTAACTTGTTGGTTAAAGGTGAAACAAGACTAAGAAATGGCGTTTACCATAGTTATCTTAGTATTGTTCCGGAGTGACTAGAGTATGTGGTAAAGTAGATGTACATCACTCACCAAACTGTAGTTTGACCCTCTTCGTACTTTACTTTTTGTTTCATTACTAAGTTGATTGAATTAAGTATGTTGTGTCAAGTAACACTGGATGGTATGGATGATAATGACGTTACTTATGTATACAAACCTATATATAAATAATAATCTAATACTGATATTAGTTTGTATGTATTTATGACTGGATTGGATTAATTATGTGTATGACTTATATATGTAGTCGATCAGTTGATTTGAATATAATGATATTTGATTATATTATATGCTGTTACCTTCCGCTGTGAGTTCAAAACAAGATGGATAGAATATATTTATTATTTTGTCTCTTATTCCCAAATACAATGACTTATCCTTTTTTGCTTTTGGGATTTACACATCGTGAGTTGTATTTAATCAGAGGGTCAAAAATGGTAGTTTGTGACAAGTTGCATTTGAAGGAAGTGCTTAACACCGTACATAGTCATAATTATATGGTAAAGTTTTCCAAATGTCGCTTTTGGAGTAAGCAGGTTAGCTTTCTCAGTCATGTTGTTTTTGAACAAGGATTGGTAGTTGAGCTAAGTAAACTTGTTGAAGTCCAAGTGTAACAACCCTCATTCTGAAACCAAAGATGGAACCTCAACCTGTTGCAGTCACCTTGAAATTATCTTTTGGCAATGGCGATGAGTTATATTACACAGTCTTAAGTAAATAGAGTAGATATGCAGAATGAAACACAGCATTATAGATTTGGTTTAAAAATTGTTTTTACGTCCCAAAGTCGTGCCTATGTAAGGTTAAAAATATAGTACAGCATAACTACTTGTGTTATGCACCACATACGAGGATACAAACATGAACATTAGATACAAAGGAATTAAAAAAACACAAATATATTTCCTATGCCCCTAGCTTTGTCTTTGGCATGAACATTTTGTCCATTCCAAAAGAAAACTGTCTAAGCCCATAAATTCGGCTTACTCGAATGAGCATCCATGAGTTTATAAGGAAAACAAGAATAAAAACAAAGGTCAAACATAAAGTCTGGTACAAGTAACATACTGTTATCCCGCCTTTTGGCAAGGTCGTGACATCAAGGACTTGACCGGAAACCAAAGACGGTTCGCCTTGAAGATTGGTTATACACAGGTTCACTATGGATACTGGTAAATTTTGCTCAAGTCCAGATCAAGCTACAATCGACATGGTATGAATAGCAAAGCTACAGAAGCCAGCGTCTCAAATTTCAAGTCAATCGGAGTTCGTATGCTCGAGTTATGAACCGTTTAAATTTCACGTGAAAGATATTGATTTCGTATCCATCAGGTTGGCAATTATCGACTTCATACCCATCTTAGCAGACAAGTGGTTCGTATTCATGGGAAAGAGAAAAACTCGTTCGTGTCCGTGGCCAAGCAATGGTCTCATTCGTATCCTTAGAGAAGGCATTGAGTTCGTATCCATCGGTTTAGCAACCACCTTCTTAGTATCCACTTCATTTGAATCCATCCAGAGAGCCTCGGTCATATCCATCACACCTATCATGTTTCGTATCCATCACTCAAAACCTTCTCGTATCGCTTCCATCAACTGCTCAATTCATACCGGTCACAGATGACACGATTCGTATCGATCGGTGAATATCAGTACGAAACCATCCCACAATGATATGAAACAACATTCCTAAGGTCGATATGAATATAGTAGTTTGGAGCGATACGAAAAGGACCGTATCAAATCAATACGAAAAGCATGGACATGCATCGATACGAAATTGGTTCTCCATCCATCGATACGAAGAGTGTTCCGTGGATGGATACGATCAAAGCACAATTGAGTGGAAGACTCGGTCACTCGACATGGAAAGTGGGTCGATCCTGGAAGATAGCACTACATCATTGACCATCACGTGCCTAGAAGCGACTCGAACGCAATGGATACGAATGGAAGCGATACGAGTTCAATAGCACATTGAAAATCCAAACTTGCATCGATCATAACTCGAGATCTATAAGTCCAAATGCCACCAAATTTTCACAGGAGCTTGCCTACAACCTCAAGAATGTACCTGATCAATTTCAGCCCAAAAGGACCAATTATTGATCGATACGAACTTAATTCGTATCGCTCTTAGATCGAGTCGAAATCACCTAGACTCGATCCTGTGGGCCCACCCACGTGAGTGAAGAAGTCCTCCGAGATCTGGGCGAGATATTTGCTGCCTACGCCTATAAATAGTGACCTTGGACCTACATAAAAGGGACTTTTTGGCTTCTCTACATCAATACTCTGCTGAAATTGCTGCTATAATTAGATTGTACTGTTGTAATCCACTTGTAACCAGCGAGTTATAATCAATAAACATCAATCATTTCATAGTGGACGTAGGCCATACGTCGAACCACTCTAAATTTGTGTGTTTTTGTACTTTTTCTTATCCGTTGATTGGTGTGTTTGTTAGATCTGCCTCATTTTACATTTACTTTCTTCATTTTATCTCTTCAAACACATTCGAAGAGTGTTGTGCCTAATTTTGGTACAAACACTTTGGTGCTTTCACTGAGAAAACCCAGCTTTTCTCCTGCTCATTGGATCTACTACCGATATCGAATTGCAAGAATCCAAGGAGAAGATCCAGATCTCAAGCCTAGAAGTTCTTCCATCCTATTCAGATTTGCATCAAGTCTAGGAGAGAACTTCACTATTCACTATGGTCGCTACTAGGACTACCTCAACCGCTGCAGATCCAGAAGGACGGGATAGGCAGAACCCCGCACAACTTCCCTCTGTAGACCAGAACGCTGCTGAACCTTCGGATCCACAAGGCCATGTCACCAGGGAGGAGTTCCAACTACTTATGCAAGAGCTGACCCAAAGCCGTCACTAACTTACCCTGTAGCTCCATGCCAACACAGAGTTAACTAATCGGCTGAACCGAGAAAGACGAAGGAGATCTAGACGAGGGCAGGCTTCCTATTCATCTACTGAAAGTTCAGCTTCCTCTGATTACAATCACAGATCCACACGCCCACGGCTGGATGGAAGCTATGCGCAAGCTACCGAGCATCAGCGCACTTTTAATCTTGACAAGCGAGAGTTGGTCCATCAACCAACCACCAGACCGGACCCTCCTCATAAGGAGGGACTGTTCCTTATCATGCTACTGACAACCGCGCTGCTGCCGCTGCCATCGACTTGGAAGCCGATACTCAGAACCAAACAGATCCAACCCTTTGCCAATGCGACCACACTCCTGAGCCCTATATACCTGAAGACCTAGAGCCAAGGAGGCGAGGTATGGACCGTTGACCGCGCCTGGACCGTCCTTGCATTGTGGAACCCGACCACACCTTGCCCAACATGACCAGAATGTACAAATGCCAGATATCCCGACTATGATCCACTAGATGATTCGCGAGAGCCAGGACCTCACCAACGACGACTGGGGAATCTCCCGGAGTCATACCCCTTTCATCGATAACATCCTCTATGCTGAATCGCCTCGGCGATTTAGAATGTCAACTCTGCCTGTTTATGAAGGGAGCTCTTACCCTAACCAGAACATTTTGAAGTATGAATGGTTGATGAATGCCGCGCGGGCTGATGATGCGGTCAAATGCCGAAGTTTCCCAACTTCCCTAGGGGGCATCGCGACTATGTGGTTTACTCGCCTGCCACCCCGATCTATTTCATGTTTCGACCAGTTGGCTACGAAGTTTGTCGAGCAGTTTTGCATGCATGTCACAAGGCCCAAAGATGTTAATACCTTGTCCAGTGTCACTCAAGCTCCCGGAGAGACACTCAGATGTTACCTGGAAAGGTTCCATGCTGCTTGCGCAGAGATTAGTAACCCTAATGATAATTCCATACTGATGGCACAAACTAAGGGAATCGATCCTAATTTCGAATTTGGTAACTGGTTGGCTGGGAAACCTCCTGCGTCATTGGACCATTTCTATTCCAAGGCAGTTCAGTTCTTGAGAAGAGAGGATGTGAAACAGTCTAGGAAAAAGTATGACGTAGGGCCCAGTGTGGAAGGAATCCATAGCAATATTGCTGTGAAACCAACCAGGGAGAGTTCCGGAAAGGTGCAGTTAAATATATAGAATAAGCAGAATCAACAGAAAGGCGATGGAAATTAGGGTAAGGAGTGGGATTAGAATCATGGACAGCGATGTAGTGCTCCCATGTTTGACACCTATACTCCTTTGAATACATCCCTGGAGAATGTGTAATTGCAAACTTGTAATACTATCCAATATAAGAAACCTGCTCCGAAGCAATCGTCAGAGAGACAGATTTAAATTGGGAAGTTTTGTAGATTTCACAATAGTTATAGCCACAACACGAACGAGTGTCGTCATCTACAGGATATTATCGAGAAGTTGATCCGAGAAAGAAAGTTGGAGCAGTTCGTTAGTGCACCGCAGCCTAGAGGTGCGGCCCCATCGAATCAAAATCAAATACCGAATCAGGTTAGACCGGAGGAATCCGTGCGTACTGGTGGGAGGTTAGTGATTAACACTATTAGTGGTGGTCCTCATCCAGCAGATCGGAGTTGGAGGGAAATGGAGTTGTATGCCAGCTCTATTAGGCATGCGAGCTTCGAATGTTGTAGTAACTTGAAAGACGGGGCTCCGGCCAAACAACAGAAGACGATGACAGACATCATCGTTTTTTGAGACAAGGATGCCAACAGAATCGAAGCCTCTACCATTGATCCACTAGTCATTTCAGCTCAGATAGGTCCTGCTTAGATGAAGAGGATCTTAGTGGACAGTGGAAGTTCAGTGAACATACTCTTTTAGCGAGCCTATGATCAAATGAAGATGGAAGAGAAAGATTTGAAGCCTTGTCAGTCTCGTATTCATGGCTTCAATGGAAGTGTGACTATACCCACTAGGATGGTGGAGCTACTAGTGGAGTTGGGAGTTGGAGAATGCTAGAGATTCCGAATGCTGTAGTTTATTGTATTGGATATTGATTCACCGCGAAACGCTTTCCTAGGCCGACCGACCCTAGCTGAGTTCAGGGCTGCTATCACCCCTTGGTGTCTGACTTTGAAATTCCCTACCGACAATGGAGTTAGAGTTGTTTAGGGAGACCAGGCTGCTGGACGGACCTGTTATGCTGCTGAGCTGTGGGAGGCGCATCGAAAAGAGAAGGGAAAGGGCGTAGAAGAATCTCTCTGCATCCGCTTTGCAGATAATTGATAGTTAACGCCTGGGCCTAGGCCCGAGCATCACAACCAATTCCCGAGAAATCTTGACCCAAGAGATAATGAAAGCGAGGACGAAGTCAAAGACAGTTAGGCTTCTCCGGCAGAGCTGACGATCGATGTTCCGATCGATAATGATGATGATTCTAGAATGGTAAAGATTGGATCTCAGCTAAGCCAGCAGATGGAGGAATTGGTTGAATTTCTCCGGGAAAACCTCGACGTGTTTTCCTGGACGCACTCTGACATGTGTGGGATCTCGCCGGACATCGCGAGCCACACATTGAATATTTACCCGCGACATGTCCCGGTTAAGCAAAAAAGGCGTGATATGGATCCAGAGAGATCTACCGCCCTAAAGGAAGAGGTAGATAAACTCAAGTCGAATGGGTTTATCCGAGATGCGCTATATCCAGAATGGGTGTCCAACCCTGTACTTGTCAGGAAACCTAACGGGAAATGGAGAACTTGCGTTGACTACTCAGACTTGAATAAAGCTTGCCCTAAAGACAGTTTTCCACTTCCCTGGATTGATCAACTTGTAGACTCAACAGCCGGACACGAGCTCTTATTTTTCATGGATGCATATTCCGGCTACAATCAGATTCCCATGCACCTACCCGATCAAGAGCACACCAGCTTTGTCACCGATCTGGGACTTTACTGCTACAAAGTCATGTTGTTTGGACTCAATAACGCAGAAGCAACTTTCCAACGGCTAGTCAATCGAATGTTTGCTAACCAGATCGGAAAAACTATGGAGGTATATGTGGACGACCTGCTTGTAAAGTCACGATTCTCCACCAATCATGTCAAAGACCTAGAAATGATGTTCAACATCCTTTGAGAGTATAGAATGAAGCTCAACCCGTTGAAGTGTCACTTTGGGGTCGCGTCTGGAAAGTTCCTTGGATTCATCGTTAATGCTTGGGGAATCGAAGCCAATCCCAAGAAGATCTGGGCAATTAGGAACCTTGAGACTCCAAGGACCATAAAGCAAGTTCAAAGCCTCAACGGGAAGGTAGCAGTGCTGAGCAGGTTCATCTCAAAATCCACCGATAAATGCATTCCCTTCTTCGACCTAATCAGGAAAGGGAAACAGAACTTTGAATGGACTACAGAGTGTGAAGGCGCATTCTGAGCACTGGTTCAACACCTATCCACACCACCTATTCTGTCAAAGCCTATTGATCATGAGAGATTGTACATCCACATGGCTGTGTCAGAAAACAAAATCAGTGCTGCTTTGATTCGGGAGGAGGATCGAATACAATGGACAGTCTATTACATCAGCAAACGACTGACCAGAGCAGAGAGAAATTATTCGAAGTTGGAGAAGTTAGATTACTGTCGTTTCATTTCCTCGAGGAAGTTTCGCCCTTATTTCCAGGCTCATCCTATCACTATCTACATTGACCAGCCGTTACGAAAGGTGCTTACACGTCCTGAGACGTCTGGTAGGTTACTCAAGTGGAATATCGAGTTGAGTCAGTTTGGCATCGCTTACACACCGAGGCGAGCTATTCAAGGACAAGTCCTGGTGGATTTTATTGTTGAATTTACTGTCCCGAAGGACTTGCCCGAAACCAGTAAATCTCCCAAATATTTCTAGAAGTTGTACACTGACTGTGCGTCGAATGACCGTTGCTTAGGCACTGGAGTTGTGCTCGAAACCCCAAAAGGTCGATCTATATGCTATGCTATGAAATTTGATTTCCGTGCAACCAATTATGAGGCCGAGTACAAAGCTCTACTCGTGGGACTCAGACTTGTCAAAGATTTGAGGATTATTGCTGAGGAGATTTACTGTGATTCACAACTGGTCGTATGCTAAGTCCAGGGAGAATACCATGCTAGAGACCAGAGACTGGCTGCTTATCTTGCTCGGGTCCAGGAAATATTGAATCAATTTGATTATTATGCCATCTATTGCATACCTCGAGAACACAACCAGAAGGCCGATTCTTTGGCAAAATTAGCCAGCACTGGTAAGGCACAGCAAATGGGACTCGTTCCCATTGAGACACTATCTTCCTCGAGTATTGATCAAATGGAGACCAACTGGGTACATGAAATAATACCTGATGAGGAATTATGGATGCCTCTGTTCAGGAACTATCTCAAACATGGGACCCAGCCAGAGCGCAGGAATGAGAAAATACAAGTTCTTTGGAAGGCTTCGCGATTCACTATTCGGAATGGAGTTATGTATAGAAGAGGATACTCTGTTCCTTTACTCCGATGTATCACGCACAATGAAATAAAATGAGTATTACATGATGTGCACGAAGGAGAATGTGGTGATCACACTAGGGGGCAAGCACTCGATAAGAAAATACTCCGATATGGGTATTATTGGCCAACTGTGAATCGAGACGCGTCAGATTATTCCAGGAAAAGTGACAGATGTCAGAAGCATGCTCGGATTCCAAGAGCCCCGCCTATTGAAATAACTCAAATGGTCAGTCCATGGCCGTTCTCAATATGGGGTATCGATATTATTGGGTCTCTACCTCTGGCTAAAGGCGGTGCGAAGTATGTCATCATTGCAGTTGATTACTTTACCAAATGGGCGGAAGCTGAGCCCCTTGCTACTATCATGATGAAGAAAGTGATCAACTTTATGGTACGCAACATTATCTGTTGATTTGGTCTTCCTCATACCATCATCATTGACAACGGAGCCCAATTCGATAGTGTCGAGTTCAAGAATTTCTGTCAGCGATTCCATATCCAAAAGAAGTTCTCTGCAGTTGCACCCCCTCAAGCGAATGGACAGGTTAAAGCGGTTAACAAAGTTATAAAGTCCATTCTGAAGAAACGATTGGAAAAAGTCGGGGGAAAAAGGGTCGATGAACTTCCTATGGTCCTATAGGCATATCGAAAAATCCACAAGTCCGAGACCGGCCACACTCCATTTTCACTTTCCTACAGTTCAAAGGTCGTTATTCCAGTTGAGTTGGAAGTGCCTTCTCATCGTGCGACATACTATGATCCGAAGACAAATGCTACATTGCTTGCTGAATCTCTGGACTTATTAGATGAGAAGCGTGAAGAGGCTGATTTGAGGGCAGATGCGCACCGAAGTCGAGTCGCCTGATTGTACGATGCTAAGGTCCGACCCCGAACCTTTGAACTTGGCTATCTCGTGCTCAAGAGAATTTACCCGGTCTCTTCGCATATGAAGCCAACGTGCGAACGACCGTATGTTATTGAACGAAGACTCGGAGACAGGACATTCAAATTATCAACCGTCGATGGTCTCACTTTGTCGAGAGCTTGGAACAGCGAAAGTCTTCGTTGCTACTACACATAACAGGCTTCGTTTATTCATTTAGTTTGCTTTTCATTTGCAATTTGTTTATGCATTTCAAAATTTGAACTTGTAATAAGGCAACTAACTTTGCCATACTTTCTTATTTCAGCAATAAAATGCAATCTCTTCGAGCCAGAGCGGTGATTCTTAAAATGCGTCATGCGACCATCACAATGCACGAAGAGCTAAGTTTCACCCTACGGTGGGACTTATTCAAATGGGGAGTGACTGTGATACGACCGATCACTCGCTAATTGAAACCCGAGCTCGGGGGCAAGTTGTCACATTGAAGCCAAAAAGGATTGATACACGACAATCCTCTAACTAACTCTGGCTCCAAGAGTGCGAGCTTGAGTATAAACTTACAAATGTGCGCTCGAAGAGGGTGTATCCATCCACCTAACGACTTCACCCGTGTTCAATGCAAGCTCGAGGAGGGTGGATCTGTCGACCTAACGACCTCGCTTGTTAACTCAGGGTGGATGTGAACTTTAGGTTGCTAATCCTAATTCCTCATTAACTTTCAGTATTACTTATGGCTTATCGCTAGTTAAGTATCCCCATAAAATTTTCTTACTTACATTGTTTCTCAACATGTATATATATTTATTAAGTGGTTTAATCCAATTCATAATATCAACATTGGAATAAAATAGGGATATATCTTATACCACATCATTCACTTGTCCAATAATCAAGGGAGATAATTAGCGATTACAACCCAAAAGCTCTAAAAACAAATTTTGTTGAAAGCCGCCATTTATTATCAAGTGGTATAAATGATATTGAGGTCCTACCACTTCTTACTAAATTAAGATGGGTATTTCTTAATATGCCATTTCATTATTACCCATTGTTCTTAATTTTCCTTTTTGGTTTTTGATAAATGTGGTCCGTCCATTGCTTCAATTAATATATCCATAGCAGATGATCATTTTTGTCAAAATTGGACCACCCCCAATAATCCTTATTTAATTCCTTTAACCTTCTTCTAGTTTCAAAATCTATCCATTAGTTTGATTCAATTCTTCCATAAATGCAATATTAATTTTTCCTAATCAATCCCCATTAGGTTCCTTTTTCTCTTATTAATTACAAATTTATTGCCCGTTAAATTTATAATTAATTTCCATAAATCCTAACCCGTTAATTATTATTAATACGCATATAGACGTAATTTATGCTATATATATATACTTATTTCTAGTCGTTAAGCGTGGTTATACATGTATAATAATTTCTAAACTAGAGCGCTTATCTCTACATTTTTAATTTATTAAAGCTATCCTTAAAAAGGACTACCGTTACAATCTTCCATAAATTAACTACAAATGAACTTTTTGATGTGTTTGAATTTACAAAGAAATCTTTCTTTTCTTTTATTAAAAGAGACAGTGTAAATAAGTGGAAAGTATATCCATATCCTACGCATCTCTTTCCCTTTTTGGTGCATCCATTGTTAATTCAAACAACGTGCTCTTATACATATTTTGGAATATAATAATTTATGGAAATTATGTGAAAACTGCTCCAACTAAATCAAAACATGAAAAGTTACATTCTAAGCTATCTAGGATAAACTAATTTAAAATAAATCTGGAATATCTTTACAACTTTACCAACTTCTTCAAATAGAGGTTTAGGACTGATTTCAAATTTCCAGACTAGATTGTATACTCTATTCCTATTTTATTCATATCCTAAAATCTTTAATCTATCCTACCTAGGTAGTGATCCTTATATACTCCATAAAAATTTGGTTTTCGCTATTCTTTATGAAACCAGAATTTTAGCAACATACAAATAAACTGTTTTTATACAAATAAAATTATCTCATTAAATTCAAAATCAACATTTATTACTCCATTTCTTGTAAAACTTAAAATTTCACAAACATGAAGTACCAAATTCAAAATCTTCCTTTTTGAAAATATAAACTTAGAAACCTTCATCAAGAAGTCAGAATTGCTTAATTCCAAGAAGGTGCAAAATAATTTCTCTTTTCACAACTTTTTTCATCAAAGATTTATTCTTTTAAAAGTTAGACTTTCATTTCATAGTATTCAAAAATTGCTTGATTTTCAAAAGAAACTATGAAAAACTTCCCTTTTCAATGACTTACTATAATAAAGACTTACTCCTTTTAAAAATAGGATTTTTAACACAAAACATTCAAAACTCAATTATCATTCCAAAATAATAGACTGGACATTTATCATTTCAAAGATTTTTTTGGTTACAAGACAGTTATATTATTTTAAAATATATATCAACATCTATTGCTTTATTACTCAAAATATACTGTCATTTAACCAAATACTTCTTGATAACTTTGTTCAAAACTCTTAAAATCTTTCGCAATCCTTTTCTGGTCAATTCCAACAATATTCTTATTCAAAAAGTTCTAAATTTGAATAGGAAAAACGTATATATAAAATTCTCATCTTTAATAGATGCTTTTCCTTCTATAAAAAAATATCCCACTCATTTGTTAGTTACTATTCAAATCCATTCAATTGTCAAAGATACCTTTTTAAAACATTAAACGATGGAAAAGTGGAGTAGACAAAGATAACCTTTATCTTACTCCTGTTGCTCCTCTCCGGTATTATTTATCATTGGATTATTTTCTAATCTTATTACTACCTAATTTCAACTGTTATTCTCCGTATTTTCATATATAGGAATATCCCTCCTACCAATCTTATTGGAAATTCTTACCATTTTTACTTTTTTTTCCGTATTTCAATCAGCTGTCATTTCCATTTATATACCCTTTTAAAAAGAATTTTAAGGAAAAGAATATCCAAATTTATAAAGTAGAAGAAATCATATAAAATAGAAGAATCCAAAAGTTGAAAACTTTTTAATTCAACAAATTTTAAATTGAGAAGTTAAAAAATGAAAACCTTCTTTTCTTCTTCAATTTTTGGGTCATTAAATTAAAAATTAGAAATCATCCACCATTTTGTTTTTTAAAATATTTCACCATTTTTAAAATTACATCCTCTTTCCAAATTTTTCACAAAACAAATGGTAGTATAATTTCAAAGCTGTCTAAAATCGCTTTCAAAAAAATTCAACTTATAGTACATAAAATCTTCATTCAATAATCTTTTGAAAAGCTCTTTCAAAACATTCAAGGAGTTTCCAAAAACCTTTTTATCAAAATTCTTCTTTATGGGATAGAATTTAAAAATTGTTTTTAATTGTTCTTTCCTTTGAACTTTTCTACTCAATCCTCTTAAAAATCCGGTTACCTTCTTTTGATGATTAATATACACCTTCTTACAAAAGCTTATTCCATTCCTCCTTTACATCTAACTTATAGATGTTTACAAATAGTCTGCCTTATAATATTTAATTAATGCCTAACATTTTTTATTCATTATTTCCGTAAATGCCACTTTGTCTATATTAAATGGTTGTTATCTTAACTTATGTTTCCTAAAGATGTTATTTACTAATTTAAACTTTACCCATTTAACTTTTTTCATATCCTCTTATAATTACCTCAATGGTCTCTATTTAATTTCTTGTAACTCCTCACTTATTGTACATCCATTGTCTATTAAAAATTTAGAGTTACAACATTTCCTTCTACGACTTCTCCCCTATTACTTAAAATGCTTATAAGGTCCATAATGATAAGGAAATCTTGGTCTAACAAATGAATCAAATACTATTGCGCTTATGGAGTGCTTCCCTATGTTGTGGTCTTGCTTTCTCAGTCCACTCCTTACAGTATGATCTCTGTTTCGTGGGAAATTAGAGTAGGAGTATAAATTTAACTCTATTTATTTTTCCAACTCATAATTGCTTGGTCCACCCTTTCGAAATATGGTCGCAACTACTTCAATAGTCGAAATTTATAGAGTAGGGCGTATATTCAAAATAAGTATATATATTTATAGAAAAACCTTTTCAAAAATAACAAGTATGCTACTCATACATATATTTTCCCCATTGATCGGGTAACCTAAGCTCTGATACCGAATGTACCATTCACTGCCCTGAAACGATGGTGGCTACAAATGTAATCCCACGCACCCTGGTTTTACGACTAGCCTCTCGACTGCACAGGCCATAACGCTGCCAATCCACATTATCCGGACGTGTAGGGGTAAGAGACAAAGCTTATCCACACTTTGCGGGGCGAGAACCCCTTATCATGTAAGCATCAACATGCAACCAGGTCTGGTGAATAAAAACACCTAGCCTTACTATTTCAATACTTGTGCATTATATTTCAAAATAAGAATATGTCTTATGTATTTTGAAACCATTTAATATTTCATATAAGGAAAGGAGGCGAGCCCTCAATCAACCACTTCAACACATTACATTCTCAAATCAGGTTTCCCAATCTCATAACCCATTACCAACGTCATAAATGTCTAACAATGCGAGAGATAGAACCTAAGCCACTTAATACCTTTTAATGAAAAATAGGTAGACTCTGACCATTTAAGACCTTAATTGAAGTAGGTCCCAATCATTTAATACAAATTCCCAAGGCGGACTCCACATAGGTATCTATCTAGCTGACATTGCACAAATATCTCTTCAGACACTTAATACTTCCTATTTAAGTGGACCTTTTCAAGATATCCTTAACCGTCCCTAAACCCAATCCAGACCATTTAATACTTCGCTTAATGAAAAGAGTTGGGCCCTCAACCAACCACTTAATACCTCAAAGCCCCAAAGCAGGTCTTTGTATTATGACCCATACATATGGAGACGTCTCACATTAGTCCGACAATTCATAGGAACTGGTAGCCAGATTAGTTGGGTAGATTTACCTTACAGAATTGGGACTAACCTCGCATCTTCCACAGTTACTTATCAAAGGTGGTCTCCTTATGGTAGTCATATTTACAACACTCTTAATATATAATATACACCCCACTGTATCCATTAATTAGGATATATAAGAATTACTTCTTACTTTGCCTTAACAAATCAATTACTTTCCTAAGGGTGATTTCATGACACTCATTATCTAATTAACTACGCAATTAATACATTATATTTGTATGCTATTTACGGTAATTAATATATAAATAAATATGCGCTTGTTATTTTCTATGCATGTAGAGATTACACCCTAACTAATGTTAAATGTCAATTCTTTTCTAACAACAACAATACTAGTCCATTTTCCATATTATCCACGGTGCCATATTTTCAATACCATGATTTCAATATGCTCAAAAAAGGATTCAACATTCATATCCAAAAATTATACTAAATAGACGTGTACGTAATAAAAATTTCAACTCAATCTATCACATCAAATCATGTGATAATCTAAAAATAGAAATTGCAATTCTAGTTTCAATCTCTATTCAACCCCTCTTTTACAAAGAATTTAAACATTTCACTTTTATTTTCATATGGAATAAATGGTGTAAACTACAAATAAATTCATACTTTACACCCTATTCCTTAATTAAAACTTCATAATCAAATTTGAATTAAAGAGGAGTGGAATAGAAATTAAAATATCCAAAAACTGCAAAAACTACATATTCCAACAATTCAATCTAAACAATTGAGAATTCTAACAAGAATTGACATTTCTAATTATAGGAGTTTTGGGGATTTCATTTTATTTTATTTTCATAAACCCGAAACCCCTAAGGCATATTCAAATCTATAGTATACTAATCAATTACTAAAATAAAAATACTAAGATTTCCACTCACATTTGGTCCATAGTTTTGCTTCTCTTTGGATTTGAAAGGCCCATAATAATCTCCTTTAGATCTCTTATTATTGATATATACAATAAGGGATTTGTTTGTACATGTGCGTGTTTATATATATATATATTAGATTCAGAAAGGTTGGAGGAGAAGAGGATTAGAAATTAAATAATAAACAAAGATATGTATATATGATTTCTTATCTGAAACCCTAGTGGAGTTTTCTGAATCCAAGAAGAGATGAATCGACAGAGCTTCGCTGATGTTCCTAAAATATTTATGAATAAAAATGAGGGGTCTAAGGTGTTATTTATAGAGGTTGAAATGCACTAAAACCATATGATCAAAGTAGGTTAAAAATGGATAAATATGGAACGTTCGTTGATAGGAAAACCCTAGTCGCCACTAACCGAAGCATTTGACTGCTCTATATGCACCGGTTGACCGCTAACGGTCGACTGGTTAGGGTCAGCGGTCGACCCCTCCACCTATTTTGAGAACGTAATTATGTTTGTGCCTTTTGTTTTATTTAATTCCTTTATTATACTTTTAATGTTAATTTTTAAAGTTAACGATTTCATAACCCGCAAATCTAATCTAAGTTAATTTTCAAATTTAAAATTTATTTATTTCTTTGAATTCGAATTAAATTATTTTAAACCTGAAAACATTAAATGCCCATAACTTCTTAGTTTGAGCTTCATTTTCAACATATTATATGTGGAAACGGATCAGAGTTTCGCCACGAATGCAATGGTACAACTTTCGTGGCCAAATTCCAAATTTTACAAGATTTCCATTTTTACCTTACTTAACTTATTTAATTTACTTATTTAATTCTTACTGATTTTACAGGGTATTACAAGCTCTATATTCATGGTTAGAATGATTTGCAAGATTTTTACTTCCAAATAGATAATTCATCCAAATTGATGAAATATTCCATGATAAGAAGAAGCAAAGAGAAAGGGGAAGCTTTATATCTTAAAATAAAAGAGGAAATTGGGATGAATTTCCTAAAGCGAATTCTATTGAGCTGAACCAACCCATCCCTTATATCTGTTTTGTGACTAAAGATGGGATTGAGTACCACATGTCATTCAGGTCAAGAAAAAATCTAGAATCAAATAAAGGAAGAGATTACTGCACCTTTCACAAGGTGAATGGGAACAAGATGGACGATTATCGAGTTCCAGCTGGAATTATACAAAATATAATTATAAAAAGAGTGCTTAAAGAGTTTGTCGAATTTACCAAAATCTCTCTCTTAATGAAAAATCTCCAATCAATAATGCCAAAACATTGGAAAATGAACTTCCTCTGGATCCATTGCAACCAATTAACTACATTGATGTGATTCATGGAGGGTTACATGTTGCAGGGATGAGTAAAGGTGCGAAAAGCTAGTATATAACATAGGCCAAGAAAGGGATCTTCTCAATAAGTGAAAAACCACCAACAAAGACTCGCAAAAGTTTTATTCAACTCTCTAATATGGTTATATCTCCAAAGGAATTGAGGGGAGTTAGACATTCACATAATGACCCACTTATGATCACCATGCAAATTGGATTTTTGCTTATGTCTAAAATATTGGTTAATACTGCGAGTGAAGTTGATGTCATCTTTAAAAGCGCTTTCAGTCACATGGATATTCCAGAAGAAAAGCTTGAACCAAGTTTGGAACCTATCTTTGGGTTCAACAATAAGGGCTCCAAGCCAATTGGGAAAATTAAATTGTATTTTCAAATTAGGACCCCGCCTTATTCAAGAACTTTTAACACTCTATTGGTGGTAATAAACCAGTTGTCTTATTATAAAGCATTCTTTGGATGACTTACATTGGATGAGATTAATACCTTTGTGTCCCTAAAAAATTGCTTGTGAAGTTCCTTTCCAAAGTAGGATGGGGAACCGTACGTGGGAAACAATTTAGTTCTCATGAAATGTACTTTGTCCAACTTGAGTAGTATAATAAAGAGGTGAATCTTGTTATGGACCTACATTAAATAAATAAAACAAAATTAAAACTCCTAATCCTTGGATATTAGTCCTTAACAACTTATATCTAAGGCAAACAAACAAAGTCTTCTTATGAAAGAGCATCGAAAACTAAGCAGAATGGTCAGATCATAAGATAGAAAAAGGAAGTAAGTGGAGTTGAATCAAGTTGACCAAGATAAGGATGAAGTTCCAGAGGAAATAATACCGGGTATGGATTCAAGAGACAATCAAGAAAACACAAAATATATGGAGGACTTGGAATAAATAAGCGTAGATTCTCAAGATCTACTTAGGTGGTGAAGCTACGAAGAACGATGGATAAGGAGATAAGAGACGAACTAATCTTGTTTCTATATTCAAGTAAAGATGTCTTTCTTGAACTCATCTCGATATGGAAGAGGTTAACCCCACAATAATTTGTTATGCACTTAATATTGACCCAAAGTTTACTCCCATAAGACAAAAGAAAAGGAAATTTGATAAAGTTCATACTATGACACTGCAAGAGGAAATAAAGAAGCTATTGGAAAATGGATTCATTAGAGAAGTGTTTTATCCAAAGTTGTTAGCGAATTCGGTATTGGTCAAAAAATCTAATGGGAAGTGGAGAAAGTGTGCCGACTGCACAGACGTAAATAAACGTACTCGAAAGACTATTACTCACTTCCTAGAATTGATCGGCTAGTTGATGTCACAAATGGTCATAAGTTGTTGTAATTCATGGATGCATATTTAGGATAAAATCAAATTTCTATGTTCAAACCCAATGAAGAACTGAAAAGTTTCATACCCGACTGGGGTATGATTATTATAAAGTGATGCCGTTCTTAGTAAAGAATGCAAAAGCCACATATCAACGGTTGATGAATTGAATTTTCATAGGCCAAATTGAAAATAACATGGAAGTATATGTGGATGATATGTTTGTAAAGTCCAAGAAAGAAGCCGATCACATAGGAGATTTAAATGAAATATTTGGGATATTGAGGAAGTACAAAATGAAATTGAATCCACAGAAATGTTCCTTCAGTATCCAACTTGGAAAATTCTTGGGATAAATTGTGAGTGCATGAGGAATGGAGGTTGACCTCTACTAGTTTAGTGAAACTAGGAATATGGCGGAACCAAAGATGAGTAAAGAAGTAATGAGACTGAATGGATGAGTCGCCGCACTTAGCAGATTCATGTCAAGGGCAACTGATAAATGCATTCCTTTCTTCAATGTAATTCAAAAACGTAAAATCTTTGAATGGACAAAAGAGTGCCAAAAGCCTTTTAAGAGTTAAAAGACCATTTGGAATAACCACTAATACTTTCTAGCCCCACCAAGGGAGAAAACTTGTTCTTATATATGGTAGTATCGAAACATGCAATTAGCTCAGTCCTAATATGGGAAGAAAATAGGATCCAATTCCTGGTATACTATACGAGCAAGAGATTAAAAGATACCAAAGCTAGGTACCCGGTTATAGAAAAATTAGCTTATTGCTTACTACTATCAACATGAAAGTTAAGATCTTATTTTCAAGCAACCAATTATCCACCAAGATAAGTCCTTAGTGTACCCGGGATGTAGGGAAGATTGATAAAATGGAGGATGGAGTTAAGAAAATATGACATTTAATATTTATCTCGAGTATCAATTAAAGGGAAAGCCTTGGTTGACTTTGTAGCAAAACGTAGAAGATTCATTGAAGAGAAATTGGAAAAGGCAAACAAGCTCGAGCCAGGGTGGCAGTTATTTGTAGATGGAACTTCAAAGGAATAAGGGTCTGGAGCTGGTTATGTGACAGTTACGCCCGATGGACATAGAGTACATTGCACAATGAAACTAGGGTTTTCTATAACTAATAACATGGTTGAGTATGAATATATAATAGCAGGGTTAACTTTGGCTTAACAGCTAAAAAACCTAGGGATTGGGATATTCAACGATTCACGGTTAATGTTAAACCAATTGAAAAAGGTATATCAAACCAAAGATACTTGGTTGGCTCAATACGTATAACAAATCCATGATATGCTAGTTCAGTTTGAAGATTTCTCTATTCAACAAATACCAAGAGAGAAGAAAACACAAGCAGATTCTTTAGAAAAATTGGCAAGCTCACGAAGGGCATTAGAAGTCAAAACTATTGCCGTTGGATTCCAACAGAACCCTACTATCAAATTTGAGAAAGAAAAATCAAATAACGAGGCCTTAGTTCTAACTTGATCACAAGATCAACAACTACAATATGGCAAGGTGGACCCTCGAGAAAATAATAGTCATGGAGAAGGTACCAAAAGGATGAGAATAAACGCTTATGAGGATTAATATGCCAATAGTTGGATGATGCCTATAATTGAGTATTTAGAAAAAGGAATATTGCCCTAAGGAAAAAAAATGAATTGTGAAAGTTAAGATACTAAACCCCTTTATATGCCATAATCGATGGGATACTATATAGGAAAGGGTATTCAACACCTTACTTGTGATGCATTACCCCAGAAGTAAGGGTGAGACTTTTGAATGAAACCCATTGAGGGATTCTATGGGGATCACTCTAATAAAGTAAAATTAGCAAAGAAGGTAATGAGGCAAGGATATTATTGGCCTCACATGACTGTGGATGTAATCTATGTTAAAAGGTGTGATAAGTGCTAAAAGTTTTCTAAATTCCACGGTTACCTCCAAATGAGTTGACTCCTATCACAAGCCCATGGCTTTTTGATGTATGAGGAATTGACCTAATTGGACCTCTTTCATTCCTATAAGGGGAGCAAAATTTGTCGTAGTAGCCATTGATTACTTTACCAAATGGGTGTAAGTAAGACCATTACCAAATATCATCGTTGGAAAAGTCTTGAAGTTTTTCATCAAAAATATAATTACTAGATTCAGACTTCCAAATAAGATCATTTTTGTCAATGAGACTCAATTCGAGAGCGAAGAGTTCACACGTTTTTAGGAGGGAAATGGAATGGTAAAAAAATTCGTCAGTAGCTCACCCAAAAGCTAATAGGGTCGTAGAGGTAGCAAATAAGACTATAAAGAATATTTTAAAGAAGCAACTAGGCAAAGCAAACAGAAACTGGGTTGAGGAACTTCCCTTCATTTTATGGTTATATAGAACTTCCATGAGAACGACTACTACGCATACCCCGTAATCTTTTACATGCCACCAATCGAGGTTGAAGTCCCTTTCATGTTGAAAGATTGCATACGCTTATGAATCGAATCAAGAGATAAAGAAAGAGTCACTCGACTTGATTAAAAAACTAAGAGATCAATTCACCATGCGAATAACTGAATACCAATGAAGAATCTAAAAATATTACAATTCAAGAATAAAAGGAAGGGTGTTCAAGAAAGGAGATCTAGTGCTAAGGAGAGTAATGGCAAACATAAAGGATCCAATAGTTGGCCCATTGGGACCAAACTGGGAAGGGCCATTAGTAGTTCATATAGTGAATCCTCTAGGAACTTAACGATTAAGTAGAGCAGATGGAAATTTAATGGCAAGAACATGGAACGTCGAACATTTGAGGCCATATTTAACAATGTTGGATGAATAAAGTGGATTACCAAAAGATCTGCCTAAATAATAGCCTCTGGACTGAGATGTGATATGTTAGACTTAGCTCCTAACCTGATGAGGCTAGCAAGATTTGTTAGATTGAAGCATACCTCATACCTGAAAGAGTAAAATTAAGTCTTTAGTCCCATCGCCAGGCCTGGCCAAAGCACCCATCCAAGGGAGATGGTCAAAAAGTCTTAGGTCATGCCACCAAGCCTGGCCAAAGCACCCATCCAAAGAGTGATAATTAATTAAGCCTTTGATCCCGCCACCAGGCTTGGCCAAAGCATCCATCCAAGGGAGATGGAAAAAGCCTTCGGTACCACCACGAGGCATGCTCGAAGCACCCATCTAAAGAGTAATAGTCAATTAAGCTTTTGGTCCCACCGCTAGGCCTGGCCAAATTACCCATCTAAGGGAGATGGACGACCACTTAAACTTATAGGACCCTGTCGAAGCAACAATTCAAGGGAGGATGATCAATTAAACTTTTGATTTGATGAACAATCGAACTATGAACAAATACCTAAAGTCATCGGATAGATATTTAAAGTTTTTGATCAAGGTACACGAGCAATTGATGATGGAAACCTTAGCAGCAAGGAATAATAATCGAAAAAAATAAATAGCCAAGAAAAAACAAAAGTTTACTTGAGCTAAAACATAAGAAAACTTTATATTGGGGGAGGGGGTTTACACCCAAAATTCCAAAAAATTAATAAGGTGTAGAATTATTGGAAGTTGAAATATGAAGGTATCACAAATTGATGGTGAAAGAGCCGTCGAAAGTTTAGGATAACATAGTTGTCGTAGGTTGAAAGTGAAGGAGCTATCTCAAATCAATAGTAAAGGAGCTGTTGCAAGTTGAACATGAAGGAGTTGTTACAGGAGCTATGGCCAATTGAAGACCAAGTGAATGTCACATATTGATGAAAATGGCCATTACAAGATTGAGCACAAAAGGAAGTTATTTTGTATTGATAGAAGCTCTCACAAGATGAATACAAATTAGAGTCACTATGGGTTAACATGTAGAGTTATCACAGGTTGACAAATGAAGTTATCGAAAGTTGACATGATCAAGGTTATCGTAGGTTGACGCCATGAATTTGTCGAAAGTTGATATGGACAAAGCCGATGTATGATAAGGTAAAAGGAAAAGATATCGCAAGTAAAAAGAAGTTGCAAGTTAAAAGGTAGGTTACTATATGCTAATACCATGTGGCCATTGTGAAGATTAACACTAACAAAAGTCGTCGTAAGTAGATAAAGAAGGAAGCCATTGCATATTGATGATTCAAGGGAACCATCTCATGATAATGACATAGGCTATCGGAAGATGATGATAATACAAGGCCATTAAAAGTTAAAGTAATAAAGACTAAAAGAGCTATCACGTGTTTATAACTTAAAAAACCAACACAAAATGAAGATTAAAGGAG
This sequence comes from Allium fistulosum, assembly GCA_030737815.1. Lineage (NCBI taxonomy): Eukaryota > Viridiplantae > Streptophyta > Magnoliopsida > Asparagales > Amaryllidaceae > Allium > Allium fistulosum. Next base: position 1,473,781,910 of record CM060902.1, on the reverse strand, counting down.
CTATCGCATATTGACAATTGGAGCGATCACATGTTAAAGAATACACCCAAAATCGGCACCCTAGCTGGCCATATGGCATTCTCCTACGGGATTAACTGTGCCATGTTATCATGGAGAAGTTAAAGAAGGATTGTGCTACATGTCATCCCTAACATATGCCACGTTAGCAAATTATGATATTTTTACAAGTGACACATATCATGAATCTAAAGGTTCGGGTTGTCTATAAATAGGCATGTACTTCCTACTAGAAAAGGGTGAATTCCAAACTTCTTCCTCATTTTCATTTTTTCTAGCGCATAATACTGAAGCTTAACTTTGTACTTTAATGACCGTTTGGTCATAATTGGATTTGTAACTTTCAAACAAAGGACTTTAACAAGAACAATTTGTATAATGCCTTCATATAGACTTGATACTAGCATGCTTGACTAAGAGTTCTATCTTACTCGAGTGTGCTCAACTCATTAAGACCAAGGCATATTAGGTTGAACCAAATTTCAACTAACAATGATATTTACAAAACAATTTATACCTATATATATGTGTGTGTGTGTGTGTGTTTATTTGTTTCAAAAATGCAAGCAATTATAAATTGTTTTGAAATTATTTACACTAAAGAATAATTTGTAAGTTCTTTTGAAAATGCTTTATAAATACATTTCAAAAGGAAACTCTATTAGTTGAATGTGCATTGGTATGTGATCCATGGGTTGTTATATGAAATAAAGTGATGTAATGTGAAAAGAAATATTGATTTAAATGATGATATATTTATAACATGTATATATATGTATGAAACACAAAGTTTTATTATATGATGTGAATAAATAGCCTTATCCCTTGATATGAAATGTGTAACCATGATTTTGATCGATGAAATCATTTTGATATATGTTAATGAAAATTTTGATAGCCTTATTTATTTTTCTAAGTGATATTTAATTGTTGCATATTGAATATGAAAGTATTTAGCTATATTCTCATCATGTGATGCTACGATGGTCTCTTTGTTAATATATGTTGATGTGCCTTATTTATGTTAAGTAATAAATGATATAAAATCAGTGGCTTTTATTTACATCCCATGTTATGATATATATATATATATATATATATATATATGTATGTATGTATATAATAAAGCACATGATAAGCTATGTGAGATGAGTGTTAAAACTCCATAAAGACATAGGCATCAACGACATTTAGGAGGCAATGTCATTAGTGAGGCTGATGTGATTAAATGTATCAATAATCTGATTCGTACGAGGTGAGATTACAAGACGTTAGAATCCTTCTTTGCAGACAGATCTGTGGTCGCAATCTGAATCGTTATGAATTGGTCCCACATCGCCTATTTTCCAAATAATCAGTTGCACGGATACAATCACGAAGACAAGCATAATGTAAATAAGATACAAGGTGGAGAATAGTAATCGCATTGATGGAATGGAATGATGATTACCGCACAATGTGGGGAGTGACAACAAGAACGAGAGTAGACAGTGCAGTTTAAGATCATGTGGTGGTACCCACAATGTTTGACCAAGGGATATATAGATGAAAAAGGTTGTGATAACTTGGTATCGAGGTAGATTCTAGTAAGAGTGAATATGAGTAGGATTCACTAGGATTACAAGCCTTATAAATGAATGACTTGAACATTGTGTTTGATCTAAATAATGACTGCAACTCATATATGTGGATATGATGTGATATCCCAATTGATTATAGTTGTAGCTATGAATCGCTTAAATTAGAGCAGTGGCATGTGTGTTAAAACTTGTATGACAATAATGAGATGTGGGTTAGGTTTTATATTAGCTAGTGTGTGACATCTTTGAGAGCAAAAGCATATCATATATTGTTATACAATCACACACACATTATGTTATATATTGAGCACTGTTACACAAATAGCTAGTTTCTAGCCTGACTTGGGGTTTATTATGTATTTAACAACTTTGGGTCGGACTGAGGTTGTTTTGTAGGTTTGGTATGTGCGCTTATGTGTTATATGGGTTATAATACGGAGATGGAGCCAATAACGATGAGGATATTTATTTTTCTTGTATCGTCTATCTCATGAGACATGATGGTACGATGTATTAGTTTGTTTAGCCCTGTATTCTATATGAGATATAGATGTATGAAATATTATATCAAACATGAGTTATGAGACGTATGTATATATGTTGTATATCATTTGTTATCTTTTATTTTACCACGATTCTGTTATTGTGGGTTGTTTCTATATATATATCTAATACTGTATTTTACAATCTAGGAAACTCGTATATGTTGCTTTATGTCAAGACAACATACATGTTATTTCGTATGTTTTTAGGTATTATAATGTATCCATGTTGACCCAAAGTAGCATGTATGAGAGATTACTCCTTTCGAGCCCTTTGATCGGAGCTATCATGCGGTAAACTCCCTCTAATAGCTTGGTCGTCGGCATATTATAATGTTATTTTGTTGATTTCTTAAATTTGTATGATGAGACACCATTCCATATTGAGTTGCTTGGACTATAATATGGTAAATGCAAAATGATAATAAGATATGACTGGTAAAATATGCCACTAATGGGATTGTATAGAGAAATGATTGAATTTGGGTCCTAGATTGTAAGGGACGGCCCGAACTAAGCTGGTGCTAAGATCTTGTTATGAAGGTGTTACTGATGGTTAGAAAAGATGCTTGAAAGAAGCCCCATTAGTGTATTGGTGTGAAGTAAAGTATTAAAGTTCGATTTATGGAAATGTTGAAGATACTCTGCCATAAGTTGGTACTAAGATTTTATGTGTTAGTATTATCAGCATTGCAAGGTGAAGTAAATTAAGTTGTATGGATAAACTTAGTTTAGAAAATAAAGGAATGAATATTTTTTGGCTTTATTGGTAAAGGATATTTTAAATTGAGTTGATATTGAGATTATATGAAGAAGATATTGCGAAGAACAGTTAAGACGTCATTGGATTTTAATGTTCTTAGGTGAAAGAAGGAATCATATAGTGATTCAAGTTATTGGTTTGATTAGGTAAGATACCATCCACTTTTGAGTTGTCTTACCCTAGCATCCAAAAGACAAAATGATGTAGATACCACCAAGATGATTTGGATGTTATTTTGTGCATTTGGCGATTGTATGAGACTACATTATAGATTGGGGATGTTTGTGCTAAGATGACTGGTTATGGTGAAATTTGGCATCGGTTTATCTAAGTTGATAACATAGATTGCAGAAGTTATAGTTGTGCACATACATTTGAGATTTATATTTCTGAATGACTATATATGTACCAGTAGTGGGATTTAGTAAGTTGAGTTGGGAAGAACGATCCGGTTATGAGTACGTAGAGGGTGAAGGAGAGAATCCGATCTTTTAACTTTGCCTCCTTTCGAGAATGTTTTCCCATTTGTGGCTTAAAGTGTAACTAAATTTTCTATGTATGGTTGTTAAGGTAATTGTTGCTTTGTTAGGATACAATTGTTGGTTTGTTGATTTAGTTGTTTTGGCTATGCAATATGTTATATTGCTTGACCTTTGATTTTGTTGCAACGTTTTGATTAATGTAAGTTGCCCATTTTGTATATATTTTGTGATATGATGCATTGAGTAAAAATTGCATACATATAGAAATTATATGCTCACACTAAAATGTATTGAACCATGTTTGATATGCCATCTCATTTGCACACATTCTAGGAGGCTAACTACCATTGCATTTTTGCTTTAACTTAGTATCATGGATGTCATGATCATGCTCCATATACATATATGTTTCTATTAGGTTAATAAAGTATATGTTGCTAAGTAAGTTTAGTGATAGAATTGTATATGATATGTATGAATGATTATTTAAATGGTTGCTAATGTATGAATTGATATGCTTGACCTTGAATGGATGCTAGATTGTTTGATTTTAGGGGCACATGAGTAATTTCGAGGAAAAAATTCCTGTTATAGGGCAAGAGTGTAACGACCCATTTTTCGGTAATTAAGAATAAATAAGTTCAATAATTTTGACTTTAGAGGCAAAATCATCATTTCTCAAAAATTTGAATTTTGGGATGAAACGGGTGCCATTGTGACTACTCGTTTTTCTTATGTGGGTCGTATATTTGTTTATCCAAATCAAAGTCCAGATAATGGAGATATCATTGTTTTTAATTTCCAAAATTTGAATTTAAAATGGGTTAGCCCAACTTAACTTGAGCGGACACTTCCCTTTAGCTATAAATTGTAGGTCGTTCATGGATTTTTGAATTTAATAATTTCTCAACTATGTATATTCATGTTCTTCCCTCTTAGAAAAATGAAAACCCCTTAATTTAAAGATCGAATTCTCTCTAAAACCTTCACTAAATTCAACAATTTGGACAACAAATCAAAGATCGTGTCATGGCCTACACTTTGATACTAATTAGAGTCATGGATATGTGGATTTAGAAGAAAATCAAATTTTGGACAGTGAGCAATTTGGATCACTTTAGATCTTTGTGAGTGGTTTCCATCTTCTCTAACACATAGCTAGTCAATCTTGCTTGATTCTTCAATAATTTGTGATTTAGGGATTTATACTGGGTCAAATTGGATCATTATCGAGTTTGGACAATAATTAATGATGGTTTTAAATGAGATAAAATGGTTATTTTATTTTAGCAATCAATGAAAATGATAGTTTGATGTATTTCCCAAACCAACGACCAAAATAATGAATATATGGAATGGGCGTCGGTAAATTATAGATTAAATTCATGTTGGAATAAATCAATTAAATGAAGCTAAAATGTATAATGGTAAATTATGAATAACAAAGAACAAAAGCTCTCTCTATATATATGTGTATATATATAAGTGTGTATATGTATATATATATAGTATTTATGTTGAAATAGGCAAAAGAAATGAATAAATGAGAGTTTAGGGAGATATATAAGCATGTTATATGTAAAATATCAAGATTAATTATGGAAAAAAGTTATAAAATGATTTTAGAAGTAAGTTCATTAATTTCAATAAATAAGAATTAAAATGAATTTAATTTTATTTATTATGGAATATTTGACAAAATATTGGAAATTTTTTTTTTGAACAGAAAATGAATACCTTAAAATATATATATATATATATATATATATATATTGTATAAAATATTTATGGAATTCCATATGGTATTTTAGGTCATATTATAATTTTATTTTGAGTTTATAGTGATTTTCAATGGTATTTTAAGCATAAATGCAGAAAGAGTGATATTGTTAATTTTAGAAACTAGTTTTATAAATACTGGCTTTCAAAGAAATTTTGAAATAATTTCAGTTCAAATCTTTGATGAAATTAGAGTAGAAAGATAGTAGAGAAAAATATCAAAATTTAAAAGAAAATGGATCGAGAATCAGATAAAAACGAGTAAAAAAAGAGATAAATAAAAATGTAAAAATTATATATAGTGCACAGGAAAATAACCCATGCTTTACACACCATAGGTACACTGGAGTTATGATTATAGGTGCACTATGGGTTCTATGTTAAGTCAAATAAACCTAGACCCAACAACACCGCGGGGTTTGATTCGAGATATTCCGGGGGTTTCAAAGCGACGCTTAAAATAAGTTTTGAGGTGATTCTCCCCCTGTATTATTGAATGGAAAGTTTAGATGTATATATTGCGATACATATAGGTATATATATGTATTTATGTATATGTAAGATAGTCGATTTCTATTGCTAGTGATTGTTTGACTATTAATTGTTGTTGTTGATGCCAAAAATGGATAAACATCCAAGATTGAGTTGTAGGGAACCTGTATGACTTAGATCTAGTAGATAGCATTTGTTATCCCGCCTTTGGCAAAGTCGTGACACATAGAAATTAACTGGAAACCAAAGACAGATCGTCCCTGAAGATCGGTTACACACAGGTCTACTATGGATACTAGTAAATTTTATCCGAGTTAGGATTGAGCTACAATCAATGCAGTACGACAAGTAAAGCTATGAGAGTCAACGTTCCAAATTTTAAGTCAATCGGAGTTCATATGCACAAGATATTGATCGATCAAGGTCAAGAAAATCAACACTATTCGTATCCATGCAAATTCATATCCATCAGTCTCAAGTGAAACACATCTGGTTTGTATCCATCAAGTGTACGTTGCTTCGTATCCATCAAGTCTCAAGTGAAACACATCTGGTTCGTATCCATCAAGTGTACGTTGCTTCGTATCAATTAAGTCTCAAGTGAAACACATTTGGTTCGTATCCATCAAGTGTACGTTGCTTCGTATCCATCAAGTGAGCACCACTTTGTATCCATCACATCTACTCTGGTTCGTATCCATCACCTGAGAACGTTTCGTTTCGATCCCACTTATACACGACTCATATCGATCATCATTTACACAATTCGGATCGATCGGTCAACGATCGATACGAAGCATGCCACCAGCAAACGATACGAAACAACACTCCAAAAGCATCGATACGAAATCGGTCTTCAATTGATACAAAATGCTTGAGTTCATATCGATATGAATGAGAGTGGAAATCATCGATACAAAGTAATCTCAAATACCGATACGAAATTATCGACACGAAGAGAATACGTTAGGTCGATACGAACAAGAACACGTTCAAGAGGAAGACTCAGTCAATCGGCATGAAAAGTGGATTGATCCTAGAATATAGCGCTACGTCACCCTAATCGACGCGCGCAAGCATGGATACAAACAGACCGATACGAACCAGAGTGATACGAAGATGCCAGTCCATCGAAATGCCAAACTTGAATTGATCATAACTCAAAATCTACAAGTCCAAATGCCACCAAATTTTTACAGGAGCTTGCGTACCACCTCAAGAATGCTCATGATCGATCTCAGTCCAAAAAGACTTAATTTGGATCGATGCGAAATTCATACATATCGATCAGGGATCGATCCCAATCCACCTCGGATCGATTTGGTGGGCCCTCCCACGTGAGAGAAGAAGTCTTCCAAGGTTTGAGCCAGATATTTTCAGCCTATACCTATAAATAGCAGTCCTAGGCCTTCAGAAAATGGACTTTTAACTCTTCTATGCCAATATTCTACCGATATCTCTATTGTATCTTAAGTGTACAGTTGTAATCAGTTGTAACCAGCGAGAATCATCAATAAAACATCAAACTTTCCATAGTGGACGTAGGCTACAACACCGAAACACTCTAAATCTTTGTGTTCTTATACTTTTGTTTGTCTATTTTTGGCGTGTTTGTTAGATTGGCTTCATTTTACATTTATATTCTTCACTTTAATCTCATCAAATACGTCCGAAGAGTGTTGTGCCCAATTTTGGTACAAACACTTTGGTGCTTTCACTGAGAAAACCTGTCTTTTCTCCTGCTCTTTGGATCTACTACCGTCGTTGGATTGTAAGAATCTATGGAGAATATCCAGATCTCATATCCAGTAGTTCTTCCATCCTATTCATATTGCATCAAATCTTGGAAGGAGCTAAATCATTCACCATGGTTACAACTAGGACCACCTTAACTGCTATAGATCAAGAAGGACGAGATAGACAGAACCCTGCACAGCTGGCCGCTGCAGGTCAAAATTCAGCTGGCCCTTCAGATCCACAAGGCCCTATCACCAGGGAGGATTTCCAAATGTTGATGCAAGAACTGACCCAAAGCCACCAACAGCTTACCCAGTAGATCCATGCCAACACGGAGTTAACCAACCGACTGAATCAGGAAAGACGAAGGAGATCCAAAAGGGATCAAGCTTCCTACTCATCCACCGAAAGCTCATCTTCCTCTGATTACAATCACAGATCTACACGTCCACGGTTGGATGGAAGCTACGCACAAGCTCTCGAGCATCAGTGCACTCTGAGACTTGGACAAGCGGGAGCTGGTCCATCTGCAAGTCACCGGGCTGGACCCTCCTCCCGGGGAGGGGCAATTTCTTTTTACACTGTTAATAACCGTGCCGTCACCGCCATAGACTTGGAAGCTGACAATCAAAACCGAGCAGATCCGAACCTTCGTCAACAAGATCGTACTCCTGAACCCTATATGCCCGAAGACCTGGAGCCATGGTGGCGAGGCATGGATAGTCGACCGCGCCCGGGCTATCCTAGCATTGCGGAACCCGACCACACCTTGGCCCAGAATGCTCAGAATGTCCAGATGCCAGACATCCCGACCATGATCCATCAAATGATTCGAGAAAGTCAGGGCCTCTCCAATAACGACTAGGGAATCTCCCAGAGTCATACACCCTTCACTAATGAAATCCTTTATGCTGAACCGCCCCGCCGATTCAGAATGCCAACTTTACCTGTTTATGAAGGGAGTTCAGACCCTAACCAACACATCTTAAAGTATGAATGGCTTATGAATGCCGCACGAGCCGACGATGCGATCAAATGTAGATGTTTTCCAATCTCTCTCGGGGGTATCGCAACCATGTGGTTTATTCGCCTACCGCTCTGATCCATTTCATGCTTTAATCAGTTAGCTATGAAATTCGTCGAACAGTTTGTATGCACGTCATAAGATCTAAGGATGTTAACACCTTATCCAGCATCACTCAGGCTCCGGGAGAGACGCTCAGACATTATCTGGAAAGGTTCCATGCCGCTTGTGCGGAGATTAGTAACCCTAATGAGAATTCCATATTGATGGCGCCGACTAAAGGAATCGATCATGATTCTGAATTTGGAAACTGGTTGGCTGGGAAACCCCCCACGTCGCTGGACCATTTCTACTCTAAAGCGGCCCAGTTCTTAAGAAGAGAAGATGCTAAACAATCCAGGAAGAAGGATGACGCGGGGCCCAGTGTGGAAGGCATTCAAAGTAACGTCGCTGTGAAGCAAACCGATGGGAGTTCCGATAAAGTGCAGTTAAATATACATAATAAGCAGAATCAGCAGAAAGGCAATGGAAGTCAGGGTAAGAAGTGAGATCAAAATCGCGGACCGCGATGCAGAGCTCCCATGTTTGACACATATACTCCTTTGAATACATCCCTGGAGAATGTGTACTTGCAAACCTGTAATACTGGCCAATATAAGAAGCCTCCTCCGAAGCATTCGTCCGAAAAGCAGATTCAATCTGGAAAATTCTATAGATTCCATGATTACTATGGTCATAATACCAATGAATGTTGCCATTTACAGGACATTATTGAGAAGCTAATCCACGAGAGGAAGTTGGAACAATTCGTCCGGGCACCGCAGGCTGGAGGTGCGGGAACATCGAATCAGAATCAAGTACAGAATCAGGCTAGACTGGAGGAACCCGTGCATATTGGCAGGAGGTTGGTTATTAACATAGTACGTGGTGGCCCTCATCCAGCTGACCGGAGCTGAAAGGAAATGGAGTCGTATGCTAGCTCAGTTAGGCATGCGAGCTTCGAATGTTGCAGTAATCTTGACGATGGGGCTCCGGCTAAACAACAAAAGACGATGACAGACGACATCGTTTTCCGAGATAGGGATGCCGATAGAGTCGAAGCCCCTACCATTGATTCACTAGTCATATCAGCTCAAATAGGTCCTGCTTAGATGAAGAGGATCTTAGTGGATAGTGGAAGCTCCGTGAATACTCTTTTCAAGCGAGCATACGATCAAATAAAGATGGAAGCGAAGGACTTGAAGCCTTGTCTGTCTCGCATACACGGCTTCAATGGAAGTGCAACTATACCCACTAGGATGGTGGAATCACCGGTGGAGTTGGGAATTGGAGACCGTCGGAGAGTCCGGATGTTACAGTTCATTGTGTTGGAAATCAATTCACCGTATAATGCTTTCTTGGGCCGACCGGCTCTGGCTGAATTCAGGGCAGCTATTGCCCGTTGGTGTTTAACTCTTAAGTTCCCCACTGACAACGGGGTTGGAGTTGTTCAGGGAGATCAGGCGGCTGGACGCGCCTGTTATGTTGCTAAGCTGCGGGAGGCGTAGCGGAAAGTGAAGGGCAAGGACGTAGAGGAATCTTTCTGCTTCCGTTTTACCGACATTTGACAATTAACGCCTGGGCCTAGGCCCGGGCGTCACAACCAGTTCCTAAAGGATCTAGATCCACGAGATGATCACAATGAAGAGAAAGTCAAAGACGGTCAGGCTTCCTCGATAGAGCTGACGATCGATGTTCCGATCAATGATGACGACGACTCCAGAATGATAAAGGTCGGGTCTCAGCTAAGCCAACAGATAAGAGAGGAATTGGTTGAATTTCTACGGGCAAACCTCGATGTGTTTGCCTGGACGCACTCAGACATGTGTGGGATCTTGCCAGACATCGCGAGCCAAACATTGAATATTGACCCGCGGCATGTCCCAGTCAAGCAGAAAAGGCGCGGTATCGATCCAGAGAGATATGTCGCCCTGAAAGAAGAGGTGGATAAACCCAAGACGAACGGGTTCCTCCGAGATGCATTATATCCAGAGTAGGTATCCAACCCGGTACTTGTCAGGAAATCCAACGGGAATTGGAGGACTTGTGTAGACTACTCAGATTTGAATAAAGCATGCCCCAAGGACAGTTTTCCGCTTCTCAGAATTGTTCGACTTTTAGATTCAACGATCGAACACGAGCTCTTACCCTTCATGGACGCATACTCCAGCTACAATCAGATACCGATGCTCTTACCTGATCAGGAGCACACCAGCTTTATCACCGATCTGGGACTCTGTTGCTATAAAGTGATGTCGTTCGGACTCAAGAACGCTGGAGCAACTTACCAACAGCTAGTCAACCGGATGTTCGCCACCCAGATCGGGAAAACTATGGAGGTGTACGTGGATGATATGCTTGTAAAGTCATGACTCTTCATCAATCATGTCAAAGACCTGGAAATAATGTTCAACATCCTCCGAGAATACCGAATGAAGCTCAACCCATTGAACTGTCACTTTGGGGTCGCGTCCGGAAAGTTCCATGGATTCATTTTCAATGCTTGAGGAATTGAAGCCAATCCTAGAAAGATCTGGGCGATTAGGAATCTCGAGACTCTCGGAACTATAAAGCAAGTACAAAGCCTCAACAGGAAGGTAGTAGCATTGAGCAGATTCATCTCCAAATTCACCGACAAATGCATTCCCTTCTTCGGTCTAATCAGGAAAGGAAAGCGGAACTTTGAATGGACCGAGGAGTGTGAAGGTGCATTCCGAGCACTGGTTCAACAACTAGCTACGCCACCTATTCTGTCAAAGCCGACTGATCATGAGAGACTATAAATCTATCTGGCAGTGTCAGAAAATGCGATCAGTGCTGCATTAAATCGGGAGGAGGATCGGATACAACGATCGGTCTATTACATTAGCAAACAATTGACCAGGGCGGAGAGGAACTATCCAAAGTTGGAAAAGTTGGCTTACTGCCTTGTCATTGCCTCGAGAAAGCTTTGTCCTTACTTTCAGGCCCATCCGATCACAGTCTATACCGACCAGCCATTACGACAGGTCCTCACGTGGCCTGAGACGTCTGGTAGGTTACTCAAATGGAACATCAAACTGAGTCAGTTTGACATTACTTACACTCCAAGGCAAACCATCCATGGACAAGTTCTGGCAGACTTCATTGCTGAATTTACTATCCCAGAGGACTTGCCCGCGATCAGTGTCCTTCCGAATACGTATGGAAGCTATACACAGATGGCACATCGAATGACCGCTGCTTAGGCACTGGAGTTGTACTCAAAACCCCAGAATGTCGATCCGTATGTTATGCTTTAAAGTTCGATTTCCATGCGACTAATAATGAGGCTGAGTATGAAGCTTTACTCGCGGGACTCAGGCTCGCCAGAGATTTGAGAATTACTAATGTGGAGATTTACTGCGATTCACAATTGGCCGTATGCCAAGTGCGAGGGGAATACCAAGCTAGAGACCGGAGGCTAGCTACTTACCTCACTCGGGTCCAGGAAGTATTGAATAAGTTCGACCATTATGCCATCTACTGCATACCCAGAGAGCGCAATCAAAAGGCCGATTCTTTGGCAAAACTGGCCAGCACTGGTGAAGCACAGCAAATGGGACTCATCCCTGTTGAGACACTTACCTCTTCGAGTATCGATCAGAGACAGACTGGGTGCACGAAGCCACACCCGAGAAGGAGTCATGGATGACCCCTTTCAGAAATTATCTTGAGCATGGAGCTTTGTCCGAGCGCAGAAGTGAGAAAAGATAAGTTCTTCGGAAAGCTTCACGATTCATTATCCAGAATGCAGTCATGTACATGAGAGGATACTCCATTCCTTTACTCCGGTGTATTGCCCACGACGAAATCAAACGAGTGTTACACGACGTGCACGAGGGAGAATGTGGCGATCACACTGGGGGGCAAGCCTTTGCTAAGAAGATACTCCGATACGGATATTATTGGCCAACTGTGAATCGAGATGCATTAGACTATGCCAAGAAATGCGACAGATGTCAGAAACATGCCTGGATTCCCAGAGCCTCGCCTACCGAAATCACTCAAATGGTCAGTCCATGGTCATTTTCCATATGGGGCATCGATATAATTGGGTCTCTACCTCTGGCTAAAAGGTGGCACAAAGTACGCCATCGTTGCAGTTTACTACTTTACCAAATGGGTGGAAGCCAAGCCCCTCCTACCATCACGATGAAGAAAGTAATCAACTTTGTAGTTCGCAACATTATCTGTCAATTTGGCCTCCCATATACCATTATCACTGATAACGGAGCCCAATTCGATAATGCCGAGTTCAAGAACTTCTGTCAACGTTTCCACATTTAGAAGAAGTTCTCAGCAGTTGCTCACCCTCAAGCGAATGGACAGGTCGAAGCTGTTAATAAAGTCATCAAATCCATTCTGAAGAAACGACCGAAGAAGGCCAGAGGCAAATGGGTAGATGAGCTTCCCATGGCCCTATGGGCATATCGAACTACCTACAAGTCTGCGACCGGCCACACTCCATTTTCACTTTCCTACGGCTCAAAAGCTGTCATTCCGGTCGAGTTAGAAGTAACTTCTCATCGTGTGACTTACTATGATCCGAAGTCAAATGCCATATTGCTTGTCGAATCTCTGGACTTATCAGATGAGAAGCGTGAAGAGGCCGATTTGAGGGTAGCCGCGCACCGGAGTCGAGTCGTCCGATTATACAATGCTAAGGTCCGACCTAGAACCTTTGGACTTGGCGATCTCGTGCTCAAGAGAATTTATCCGGTCCCTTCTCATATGAAGCAGACGTGGGAAGGACCGTATGTTATTGAACAGAGACTTGGAGACGGCACATTCAAATTATCGACTGTTGATGGTCTCACTTTGCCGAGAGCTTGGAACAGCGCTGTCTCCGTCGCTACTACACATAACAGGCTTTGTTTATTCATTTAATCTGCTTTTCATTTGCAATTTGTTTATGCATTTCGAAATTTGAACTTGTAATAAGGCAACTGACTTTGCCATACTTTCTTATTTCAGCAATAACATGCAACCTCTTCGAGCTAGAGTAGTGATTCTTGAAATGCGTCATGCAACCATCACAATGCACGGAGAGTTAAGTTTCATCCTATGGTGGGACTTATTCAAATAGGGAGTGACTGCGATACGACCAGTCACTTGCTAACTGAAATCCCAAGCTCGGGGGCAAGCTACTAGACAAAAGCAAAAAAAAGGATTGATACACGACAATCCTCTAACTAACTCCGATTCCCAGAGTCTGAGCTGGAGTATAAACTTAAAATCCAGAACGTGGGCTCAAGGAGGGTGGATCCATCAACCTACGATCTCACCCATGTGCGATCTAAACTCGAGGAGGATGGATCCGTCCATCTAATGACCTCGCCTTTCACATTTACAAGCGAGAGGAGGATGGATCCGTCCATCTACAACTCCGCTTGTTTACTCAAGGTGAATGTGACCCGACCATCCACGATCCTAATTAATTTGTCATTCCCAGAGTGTGAACGAGATCTTAAAACTTAAAACAGATGTGATTGATCATCTGTTAACTAACTCTAGATTCCCAAAGCGCGAACTGGAGTATGAACCTTAAAATGGGTGTGACTGACCACCCATCAACTTACTCTATGTCTCTAAAGTGTGGACTGGAGTATAAACACAAATTAGGTGTGATTGACCGCCCACAAATCAACCAGGTCCCCAGAGTGCAGATGCAATTTCGACTATTAAAACGGGTGTGACTGACCGCCCATAAAACAACTTAAGTCCTCGGAGCGTGAACGTAACTTTAAACATCAAGCAGGCATGACCGATCACCAGCGCACAAGTTCGATCCCCAGAGTGTGGATGCAATTGTCAATACATGAGCGAGTGTGATCCGACCACTCGAACTCATCTCATAACAACTTAGTTCTGACTGAGTAAAATTTAAAGCGTCGAAGACAAAAAAGCAACAATCGTCCAACCACTTCAACTCATCCCCAGGACAGGAGGCGTAACTCGAGCGCCAGCTACTGATTGAGATAGTACAACATTAGGACTCGACTTAACGTTTGGTTACGGCTTGGAGCCATGACTCCGAGACTTAACAGCCGAACACAAGTCCTATCCAAAGATTAAAGCTTCATAAGTGTATTGAATAAAAATTCAAGTGCTGAAACACTTAAGTAAATAAACTCAGAGTTATGCTAAAAACAAAAGGAGATTTTATTTCATCTATTCCTTGGAAACAAAATAAGTATAAAAAAAGAGCTTATTCCAAAAATTCCCACTAGAAGGGGCCGAACCCGCATCTATACACGGCCTATAAAAAGAAAAAGGGGAATTCCTACTTATCTACCAAAAAGGGACACAAAGAGACGTGCCTACTCCTTATGTTTCTTTGTCTTCTTCTTCCCTTTCGGCGTTGATCCACTAGAGCTACCACTGTGGTGCCTTTTCAAACTCTTGCCTCTATCCGGTTGGTCCCCGGCCGGGGAAAGTATGGTAGTCTCCTCCTTCGAACTCACGGGAATTGGGATACTTTCAGAATGCATGGTAGGAGGAACGTGGGCACTTTCTATATGAGAAGACACATGGGGTACACCTGTGACGATGATTGTACCGCTCGGAGAGATCATACGTAAAGGGGCCGGGCCAGGACCCGCCATACCACCTCCAATGCTACTGGGTTGTGCGGCTGCTTCCATTTCAGCATTGATCTCCGCCATTATCTCTTCCTCATGATTTGCTTGAGCGCCCACGGGAATGCTGCTACTTGGGCCCGAGGAGCTGGCAATGAACGCGCCTTCTCCCATGACAAAAAGCAAGTCAGTAAGTGGATCTCTCTTTGGACCGAGGAGTTCTTCCACCATTTGTTCGTTGAAGATAAAAGAACTCTCACGAACTCCCCCGGTCGAAGAGGCAGTTATAGTGGTCATCGCCTCCGTCATGATGGCCTCCTGCTCTTGATGCTGCTCTTAGGTTGCGGGGGCACGACCGGTGCAGCTCCTATAACTGAATGAAGATAAAAAAAAATATTAGTGACATCTCCTGATAATGCTCCAGACTTTGAATAAATTTGAGAAGTACTCAGAATACCTTCTTCAAATTGGCTCGCAGGTGGAGCCGGAGCGCCTTCAGAAGCATGCTCACGAATTGGAGTCAAGTGTGGTTGATCGGGATCATAAGTTGGAACAGCTGGAGGATCAACTGTAAAAGTAGGCTCAGGTTGGGTTGACATGGGTATTTCAGAACTTGCTTCATGGTGTTCAACTCCAGACCCCTCTCCAACCTTCGGATGCTGAGCGGCAAGTTTCTCTTTCTCAGATATAATAATGGCCTTATGGAGAACTCTCCTCTCGTCTTTGGTCAACACCCGGTTCTCCAGTTCAAACTCAGCAATAGATGTAGTGTAGTGTTCAGCCTTCTCATCATCCACCAAGCGGCGCTTGGAATCATGCAAATGAGTCAGATAGTCAACGAGCTAGCTCAAGCCATGGTATTTCAAGACATTGGCGTTGTAAGTGATCATAAGGTCTTCCATATCGCCTTCTAACCTGGCCTCCGCTACTCCGACTTTGGCTTCAATTCTAGCCTCGGCTTCTTGGACCTTCAGAACTGCCGCATCCTGCTCACCCTTAAGCTCCACAGTCTGATCACATGCCTCTTGAGTAGCCTTATTAGCGTCATCCCTTTCTTTGATGACCTCGATGTACTTCGCTTTAAGCTTGTTAAGCTCTTTGAGTGAGTTATCTCTCTTGGCTATGATGGTGGCATTCCTGTGGCCTATATTATCGACCAGTTTTAGGTGCTCTTGCCTCATCTGCTCCATCTTCTTGTTAGCCTCATCAACTTTCTTCAAGGCCTCCATTTCTGAATTCCTCAAAGTGTTGTTCTCATTGGTGAGCACTTGAACTATGTGATCCTTATGAGCAAGACCTTTTGCAGCTGTCCAATTGTCTTTGCTCGATCGAATGCCACCACCGAGGCCTTTTCTGCAGTTTTCTTCCATTCATGGTATTGGCTGTAAGCGTCATATACATAGTCGTGCACCATTTTCTCCGCCCCTTTTGGAATCAACCTTAAGTTTGGGGGGAACTGAAAGCCTTCAAAGAAAATATTAGGGAAATCTTCCTTTAGCTTAGCTATTCGGGCGGCTCCCTCCCCTGTAAGCTCTGTAGTTGTTGATGTAGTGACAATAGGAGTGTCCACCCCGGTTCTGTGGCGCTGCTCGCCAGGCCTTGAAGTTTATGGAGGCACTGGCTGGCGCGAAGTTTCAGCGGTATGTGCTCCAGAACTGGAGGGTGGCAAGGGAACTCTAGGTAGAGGAGAGCGCGATCGAGAGCGGTGCCTATCTCGCCTCTCTCATTCCCTCTCTCTCTTTCTCTCTCTCTCCCCCTGTCTCTCTCCCTATCATAGCGATCCATATCTTGACTAGCGTAGCGGCGATCATAATCGGACTCGTGCCTGCGGGACTCTCAGTATGAACTGGAAGATTGACATGTGGCACGAAGGCTACTGATCATGGATCCTTTCTTCGACATTGTATGAACAAAGTTAGTTATCTCCGGAGATTGAACAGCTCGTGAATATTAGTTGTGTGGTGTCATGAAGTGTGTGCATGCATGTGTAAACACCCCAACCAACCGGATGTAGCAGCCGTACTCAGAGGGGTTGGCTCTCCTAAATCTAAGGCACTTTGAAGCCCCTCTAATCCGGTATCTTGGTGAAGAAATAGATCATCCGGAATGGGAATATCTGCAGGTCCCTCAAAAGGACTCTCTATTTGTGAAGAGGGAGACTCTGAAATTACAACAGCCATTGTTGGCAAAGGCATTACAACAGACTTGCGTCTCAGAGCTTTGTGGGCAGCGACCTTGCCTTTCCTTATCCTCTCTGAATGTCGATGACTTTGTGAAGGCCCGGGTGCGGGCTCGTCTCCAGCGGGCATATTCTCATCATCACCTTGCTCGGTGATCACGATTCTAGGAACTTCCTTCTGACTTGCCTCGTTGGAGCCGTCCTCGGATTTTCATCAATGAGGACCTAATCAATCTCTCTGCACTTGGTAGGCACCTCTTGAAGAACTCTTACAATCTTCTTAAACTGAGCCCCTTCGGGCCACAGAATCGAAGCTGTGAAAGAAAAGAAGTGTTAAACTCTGAAATTGAGTACTATTATACAGTAAGTCGGCATAGAAGTTGAAGCACTTACGTCTGGCTCGCCACCGTCTGGCGAACCCCGGTGGGCACCGAACGAAGACCACTCGGTCTTAAAATAGCTAAGCTTGGTCCAGGCCCCGATCATGACTTGACAGTTCTTAACTGCTTTTAAGAAAGTGAAGGATGGATTAACTCCTCGACTCTTTACATTAAACAAGTACCTGACTTCCTTGGGGGTTGGAGGTCGGAAAAGATGCTCCATGAAGATGATGAATAAACTATTCAGCAAGGAAAACCCATTCGGATGCAGCTGTGATGGGACAATCTTTAAATGGAATAACACTTCCCGGATGTATTAATTAAATGGAGGGAGTGTCCCAGCTACGCACGAAAATCTATTGCAGGCCGTGTACCCTTCCGGGGGAGTATAGGCTCTATCTTCTGCCCCTGGCAATAAGACATCAACCCTTGACAATCCATGCCTTATGAAAATCCTTCCCAGCATGTCTTTAGAGATATTAGAAAGAATAGAATCTTGTGGATGCGCGATGAAAACTGCTCCGGGTAGCTCATCCGAAGCAGGACTAACAACTTCGGCTGCGATGGCCAGCATCTCGATTACAGGAAGTGGTGGACTCTGAACTTCCCGCGATTGTGAACTTCCAGGTTCCATAGCTATTCAACTCAGTAAAAATCATCGTTAGACGACAATAAACCCATGTTTCCCCCGGTGTGAAGTGCATGAATGTGTCGTGCAGTGCTGCATATTACTTAAGAGATTCTATAAGATTTGAAAAATGTTCGAACGACGAGACATCGAAATTCAACCAGAGTGACCGTCATCGCTGACCGTCACAACCGTTCCATCCAGACTTCGGGGATCGATCCAAGTTAAACTTCGTAAAAAAATTTCAAGTTACAGTTCCATCGATGAGCTTCGAAAGGCATTCAAATATGCAGTGAAACGGTTAAGTCCAGTTATGCAGGGCAGAAGCTCGTCGGAGTCAAATGTTTGGGTATGCAAGAAGTTTCGTATCTGTTAAGGTTCCAACTTGGATCGATCACCAGAAACCTACTTCATATCGATCATGGGAAGACAGCTTCGTATTGATCAAAGGCTAACACCTTCGTATCGATCGCCCACAGGATGTTCATATCGATCACGTGATTCCCATTTGTATTGACCACATTGTCAACGCTTCGTATCGATGGAAGTAGATCGATACGAAGTTCCACAACTCCAATTGATACGAATTTCCTCCTTCTACCCATCAGTTCCGAATCGACACGAACTCCACGTCCCGGATCGATACGAGAGATCTTTTCCTCCTTTCTCCCATCGATACGAAATCGAAGCCAGTCATCCCTTCCATGAATACTTCGTGTCCCTCCATGCCTCGTCTTCCCCAATCAACATAGAAGCTGCTCCAACCTTTGTCGACCTTGCT
Source organism: Allium fistulosum (assembly GCA_030737815.1). Lineage (NCBI taxonomy): Eukaryota > Viridiplantae > Streptophyta > Magnoliopsida > Asparagales > Amaryllidaceae > Allium > Allium fistulosum. The sequence continues at coordinate 1,473,762,887 of CM060902.1, read as the reverse complement.
CCGGCCAAACTCCAGCCTTAACACGACCGGAATCGACCACGATTGTGAATGGGATGGCACTAGTTCTCGAATCTCATCATTTGAGTGTGGATTAACAGTTCAATTACCTAATTTGAGCAACTAAGTGGATTGAGTAACTTGAAGGAAAAAAGTGGTTTTAGTTTTCTAATATTCGAAGCGATACAAAAGCTAAGCAGAAAAGTGAGCAAGTGGAAATTTGTCTAAGTACAGAAGCATTTATACTTGGCAGATGTCGATTCATCTCCCAGTGCAAGTTGACCGGTTGAAGCGGTCTGTAATCCCACTGATACGAAAAGCCCTCTTCGTATCCTTCCACCTAATCGATATGCAGTGACTTGTTCGTATCCATTGACTGATCAAAACAACTTTAACATCATCGATATGAAGCTAACTTCGTATCCATCCACAACCGGTCCGAGGTGAAGCACTTCATACCCATTAAGCTATCGATACGAAGCAAGAAGCAAAGATTTGGTTGAACTATCCGGAACCATCAGAAATCCATCGATAAGAAATGTTTTAAAAAGATAACTGATTTGTATCGATCCCCATCGATACAAAGATAAATTTCCAACTTCTCAAATCGATCCAGGAAAGGATCGATACGAAGGAATGCTCAAAAACGACCATCAAGCGTTGTTACAACTCGAATTTCACGTTGGTTCAGGAGAGGATCGGCACGAAACTCAATAAAAAACTAACAACGACTCGTGGACGTGCAAACTTTAAAGGGAGTCAAGTTAACATACATCTATGTGCGATGAATTAACATTCAATTTTTAAAATTCACAGGAATTGAATGCTCGCCTGGTGACAACTACAACGACGAACAACAGATTGCTAACACTCGACACTCAGTTACAACAGTGCACTACACAATCATTAACAGTCAAAAATTCAGTATTTATATTGCCGGGTATCAATCAAAGATTACATCTTTTGACGAAAAGACAACTACTCATCGAATCAGATAGAACTTTTCGGACCAAAGGTCCCAACTTGTCAAAGCACATCGTGTTCACACAAAACGTACTTTGGGGGGCAAATGTTATCCCGCCTTTTGGAAAATCCATGCACTAAGAAATTAATTGGAAACCAAAGACAAATCGTCCCTGAAGATCGGTTACACACAGGTCTACTATGGATACTGGTAAATTTTGTCCGAGTCCGGATTGAGCTACAATCAATGCGGTATGACAAGTAAAGCTATGACAATCAACGTTCCAAATTTCAAGTCAATCGGAGTTCATATGCACAAGATATTGATCGATCAATGTCAAGAAAATCAACACTATTCATATCCATGCAAATTCATATCCATCAAGTCTAGAGTGAAACACATCTGGTTCGTATCCATTAAGTGTATGTTGCTTTGTATCCATCAAGTCTCAAGTGAAACACATCTGGTTCGTATCCATCAAGTGTACGTTGCTTCGTATCCATCAAGTCTCAAGTGAAACACATCTGGTTCGTATCCATCAAGTGTACGTTGTTTCGTATCCATCAAGTGAGCACCACTTCGTATCCATGACATCTACTCCAGTTTGTATCCATCACCTGAGAACGTTTCATATCGATCCCACTTATACACGACTCGTACCGATCATCATTTACACAATTCGTATCGATCTGTCAATGATCGATACGAAGCGTGCCACCAGCAAACGGTACGAAACAACACTCCAAAAGCATCGATATGAAATCAGTCTTCAATTGATATGAAATGCTTGAGTTCATATCGATACGAATGGGAGTGGAAATCAACGATACAAAGTAATCTCAAATACCGATATGAAACTATCGACACGAAGAGAATACATTAGGTCGATACGAACTAGAACACGTTTAAGAGTAAGACTCGGTCACTCGGCATGAAAAGTGGATCGATCCTAGAATATAGCGCCACGTCACCCTGGTCGACGCGTGAAAGCATGGATACGAACAGACCGATACGAGCAATACGAAGATGCTAGTCCATCGAAATGCCAAACTTGGATCGATCATAACTCAAAATCTACAAGTCCAAATGCCACCAAATTTTCATAGGAGCTTGCGTACCACCTCAAGAATGCTCATGATCGATCTCAGCCCAAAATGACTTAATTTGGATCGATACGAAATTCATACGTATCAATCAGGGATCCTAATTCACTTCGGATCGATCTGGTGGGCCCACCCACATGAGAGAAGGAGTCTTCCGAGGTTTGAGCCAGATATTTTCAGCCTACACCTATAAATAGCAGTCCTAGGCTTTTAGAAAATGGACTTTTGACTCTTCTACACCAATATTTTGTCGAAACGTCCATTGTATCTTGAGTGTACTATTGTAATCAGTTGTAACCAGCAAGAATCATCAATAAAACAACAAACTTTCTATAGTGGACGTAGGCTACAATGCCGAACCACTCAAAATATCTGTGTTCTTATAGTTCTGTTTGTCCATTTTTGGCGTGTTTGTTAGATTGACTTCATTTTACATTTATATTCTTCACTTTAATCTCTTCAAATACGTCCGAAGAGTGTTGTGCCCAATTTTGGTACAAACAACATTAACAATAAAAGAAAATAAAATAGAGAGACATAAGATTTTTATAGTGGTTCGGCAATCTCTGGCCAACGTCCACTTTATGGTTTTATTGATTGTTGATTTAAGAGAGTATGTATGAGATTACAGAGAATTAGGGAGAGTATAAGTCACCAGTACATGGGTTTGACAAGTTCTAAATCCTAGAATTGCTAAGAGTAGCTGCCTATATGACTATTGCATGGAGGTAAGACATGAAGAAGAGGGAGAGCTTCCGTGTATGGAGTCGGCAGAAACCAAATCCCTCTTTAGTTGTAGTTAGGTTGGTATTTATAGGGAAACATGTGCATGGAGTCTGAAGCCCTCTTGCACCGGAGTTTAGACGAAGGAACGATGTTTCAGAAGAGAAACCAAAACCACTAGGACCCAGTAAGATAAGTCAGTATCGACCTATGTAGCTTGGTACCGAGCTATAATTGTTGGTACAAATCCAACTTCAACTCTCGCTTTGCTCTTCTATCTTCTAGTTGATAGGTTCCAAGCTCTTTTCATCGACTTTTGGTTGATTCTAGTAATTTTTCCTTTATCACTTGAGTTACCCTTCTTTCGTGGCTTTCTTCTCATCAACCGTGGAATATGCTGTCCATACTCTGGGAAAACCATTTGATCACGAACTATTGGAGAAGTATATGAGAAGTATGAAGTTTTGAAGGTGATCCAAAGAGGATTGATAGGTCGATATCAACATATATAGCTCGGTACTGAGCTATTCCACTTGCTCCAATCCCTCTGAAACTTCTCTGAGTTGTTTCTCTACTCCTTCTAAGTGTGCTTCCAATTTTTGGAGTTATTTTGTCTTTGTCTTGACGTTCTAAATTCCATTGACTTCTGCTTGGTTAAAATCCTGGTTAACACTTGCCCCCTAGAGTATGCTTTTGTTGAAAACAAAACGTGCTCCAGATCGAGACAGGATCTATACTGCTATCTTGTAAACTCTAGTTGATCGCTTAAGTTCTTTCTCGAGAGGTGGTTATCACTTAGTTGATTTTCCTTTAACTTTTTGGTTTATTTATAGTTGGAATTTCATTCTTCTACATGAGAATGTGGTCTGTGCTCCAGAGATCACTTTACGCTTTGGATTAGCATACCTTCTTTTTTCTTGCCTTTTGAATGATGTGAGGGAGAAAACCAACATGGCACCGAGCTATAATGTTTTCCCTTGACCTATATAACTCAACATCTGGATAAAATTTCCAGGTTATTTTCATTTATTGCTTGCCTTTTATTCGCTGCCGAGTCTTTTTGCCTTCCAAGACCCAATCCAACTTCCACCGACCCAATCGATTCAAGCTTCGCCATCACCACCGACCATCTCCAGTGCCGCCGCCGTTGCCATTGACTTGCCACTATCATTGCTGATCTTTCAGCTTTGCCATGCCAACTCACCGCTACCACTTCCTGATTGTCATTTAGATTGGCCTTGAACATCCTAGAACCCTAGCACTAATCTAATTCTTCATGATTCAAGGTCAGCGATTGTCGATGTCATGGTCATGGCGATGGTGATGGGGGTTTGGTCGACTACAGTTGAAGGGAGATGGTTGAAATCTGGGCTGTGTTTGATCGGCGATAAAGACGAGTTTTGCCCTGGTCGGACGCACAAGGTTTCAGGGATAAGTCCCGTTCTCCGGATTTGACACTCTCTCTTTGAAATTTGGCCAAGTCCCCATCGTTGATTGAATTCTAGTGCGACGATTTATTCCAAAGTGGAATTTTGTGGATGACCCCGTCGCATCACTTTTCTCGTTTATGCACTTCCAGTAATCTTGAAAATAAAAGCTTTCCACGTCACTCCAGATAGCTGCTCTGTTATTGATTACTCATCGATAATGGGTAAGTTCCGAAATATAATTTCAAAGTACGACGTGGCTTGTTTTTCTAACACAAGCAAGCTACCTACACTGGATGGTCCGTTTGTAGTGTATGGGACATTGGACGCACTCTGCATAGGTCCCAAAGTCAAATAGTTCCAGTTGATCCGGTATTGGGACAACTACCACTGGGGTTGAGAAACTTGAATAACCCACCATAGCAGGTGCCTTGAATCCTATCTATCAGGTTGCTCCGAAACATATGTCTCCAAAATGGCGGTCCTGAGGATGATGTCCGTCTACCGATATGAGCTAAATTCGCTCACACTCCCCTACCGAGCTTCACAACATGCAATTAATACATGTGCTTAGGCAGTGTTGTCCTGCCATTTAATCCATTCCATATGATGGTGCTCCAAGAACTTGGACTGGCTCCGTTATAAGTTCATCCAAATGGCTATTTTTTTTGAGCTCGCTGTACGTCCTCTTCATGAGTAAATTCAATCAGCCCTCGAGATTCAATGAACTTATGCATCTTCTCTAATTCAGTAAAAGGCAGGTCCCTCATCATATCTAATAATCGAAGCCCAATGGGGAGGTAAAGTGATTGAGAAGCTCTACAACAAGCATTCTTATTTTAAGAATGAGTATTTCTTCATGCGATGTCAGGTCGGATTCAATCGACTTTAGCTATTAGGATGTATTTTCCATTTCTCTAGTCTCCCTTGTGTCGGAATTTCTAAGTTTTTAACTTAATGTGTGTATCCCCATAGGTATCTCGGCTAGAGACGAGAGTGATGAACACGAGAGAACACTCAATGCTTTAAAGGCAGCCAGACCCAATCGGTGCACTATTGCGTTCCTTTTTACAAATGAAAATCTATGGTGGTTTGGTTTGCTTCGCCAGGATAGATTTTTCGTTGTCGAGTCTCCAGTACAAAGCGGTTTCTTAGCTCATACCCATTCTTCTGCCCCCTCTCATAGCTCCGACTAGAATGTTTAAGGGGAATTTGAAGATCCTTCCGGCGCAGTACATGCAGAGGAGCCCGTGATGAAAGAGCCTGTAAGGCCTGTCAAAGCCGACATTCCAAGCGACAGAGATGAAGTCATAAGGATGTCTTTGATCCCAGAAGAGGATAAGGGATTCCCAAGGAGACAAGGAAAGGAAGTAGTCAAGGAAGAAGATGATGTCGTTGCTAGTGATAGCGACTATCGCGCTAGTGAAGAAGGGGACGAATCGTTTTTGGAATCCTCTTGGATGAGTGCTGATCTCCCTAGCTTGCCTTGTCAGGAACATATTGCTATAGAAACTTCCGAGATGGCCAGAGATCAATCTGCATTACCCTTAGTAGAGATTTCACCCCGATCCCACCCCATTGACGTCATATTCGTTGGCTTAAGTGATATCGGTGAGATCAACTTCACCGTTAGCGACATTCTAGGGGATGTCGATTCAGAATTCTCTCTTTCTCCAGTGGGCTTTGTAAGCAATGTCTGAGAGACCCCATTTTATTCCTTGCCAATACGATTGGTAGGGTATTTAAGGGTTGGCACCACAAACTTCACTAGGATCATGGACACTCATTCTTGCATTGAGTTTTTCTTCGAAATTCTAATATTAATATTGTTTTCTTCCTTGTTTCAGGTTCCTTGGGTCATGGTTATTATGAGAAGTTGTCCCGCCACGCTAGTGCCCACGGAGGCTAAACTCCCGATTATCATCCACCTCGCCACTATGAGTCCAAGGAAGAGAGGGGAAGGAGGAAAGACAGTGAGTACGATGAAGTTCGCAAGGCTAACAGGGAGATGAATAAGTAGAGGTAGAAGGAGAGAAGGAAGAGGGAAGTCGATGTTCAGCTATCTCGCGACCCTTTTAAGCACTCAAGAGATTCCTCAAAGCGCCGTGGGTTTATTTCTATCTATTTTATTCCTCGTACAAAGGCTCTGGCTTCTTCAAATCAACCAATTTTAGCCTCTCGAGCTATGATTTCAATGGTCTCGCCTACTTCTAAAGGGGTCTCCATTCATTTATTCACTCTGCCCGGTCCTCCGCGCTTGCAAGCCGCATTCCCACACCTCTTTTTGCACGGCGTCAAATTCGACTGGGATATCTTTGATATGCCAAAAAATGTGGCAATGCAAAATCTAAAGACTATTAAGGAAGGTGTCAATGAAAGGTATAGCGGAAGAAACTTTGCGCTGCTCTTTCCAAAGCAAATAAGATCAATTATACCAATATTCAATCCTTCGAATCTCAAAGAGCTGCTTTTGAGCGGATGATGAAAAAGAGGTAGGATGATTAGATTAAGGTTACCAGAGAGAGGGACCTCGCTTTGAAGTAGAAGGAGAGCACAAACAAGTTGATGGATGAGTTAAATCATGCCTACAGTCGTGCCAAAATCATGATGAGAAATGAGCTAAAAGTTGCTCTTACTAAGGCTGGGAATTCAAGAAATAGGCCGATGAAATGGCGCAAGCGCTTACTCAAAATGATGAAATTATCTGGGCATGGGACCAGACTATATCAGAGAAAGCTGCTGAAATTACCAAGCTTTGTGAGGATGTTCAAAACCTTTCGAATAAAAAGAAGCAGTTGTCCACCGCCAAATTTGCCGTCGGTCTTGAACTTGCAATTTTTGAGCAGGAGCTCAAAGAGCTTCGAGATGAGAAAAAAATTCTTGACCGAGCTTGATTCTAACATGCTGTACATTTACACTAACATAGTCATGTTCAAGAATATAAGATGGATGGGCAACGATTATCCTAAGGCGCTTGCTGGCACTTGGGAAGAAGTGTTATGTAGAACTGCGCAAGCCGAAGGAAATCACTCTGAAGAAGAACCGATGGCAACTAATCTCGACACTGAAGATATCGAGGCTCTCATAATTGGAAAGGCTATTCTTTCAAAAGATGCTGCCAATGTTGCTATTATCGATGTTGCCGATGTTGCTACTATCGTTGCTGCTAAAGCTCTTGCTAGCCCGAGCTCTTCGGGCCAGGGTGAGACATCTGCTCTAGAATCTCAAGAGCCGGTAGCTGTCATTCCTGCTTTGTCGGAGTTAGCTCTATAACTACTTGCATTCTTCCGACCTCATTAATAGGTATTCCCCATGAACAGTATGTTCCTCCCACCATGGTCCAGCCTAAGGAGCTTAGGACTAAAGTAGGTGAATTCATCATATCCCAATAGGATCCTGCTACTAGTATATCTCTTGTTTCTCCTATCTTTGAGAAGCTTCAGTTCTCACGAGAATCCATCATTAAACTTTATCACTCTATTGCCAACTTGTAGGTCAACCTCATTGTCTCCTCCGCCTCCAACTATGCATGCTTTAGAGACTGAAGCAATCTATACTGCGTCAACCACCATCTTCGTAGGGTTTTCTACATCCGTTCCTGTTTCCAGTTCTGGACGGGGTCCTGATTCCGAGAAGATCGGCGCTTTAGTGAGCTTGGTGGATATTTCTATCTCTCGGGAGGAGCGTGTTTTTATTACGGATGCTTCCGACCCAACCGAGCATGAAACAATAGCCAAGAGGTTGAGGAAGGACATAAAGACAATTCAAGTGAAGAAAGAGCCTGTGATCACCAAGCCTGCATCTTCAAAACTTACAAGCTCCCATCAAAAAGTTCCCACTATCAAGATCAAGCTATCGAAGCACACTGATGACCCTCCTGTCAAGTCCGGGGAGGCTAGCTCTACTGCTGGTAAAGAGTTTGCTCATTCAAAAGGGAGCACTTCCCTTGATGGGGAAACCAACGGGAGGAAAAAACTCAAGACTTGTCCAGGTAAGACATGCAAAAACAGTCGAGGTGGCAAGAAGTACAAGGCATAGCAAGATAGGACAACCGAGTCATTTTGTTTTCTGTGTTGTTGTGATCTAGTTTGTAATTTTTGTCCTTTTGCTTTAAACAGGCCGAGATTGTGTGGATATGACCCCCATTGTCTGTCTGTACATAACAAGGTTATAAGTAATAAAAGATTAGCTTTTCCATTGTAATCTCTCTTCCGTGTATTTTTCCACATTTTATGTACTGTGCCTGTTTATGCTTGACAGCTTCTGTATATAACATGATTGCTTATACTGCAATTTCCTGTATTATATACATATGTTTCTATGGAATATGTTTATTTACCACAACTCTGTGCATGTAAATAATATATCTACAATTGATTTAGTATATTCAATGCTTAGCTCTGTTTTTTATTACAAAAATACTCTGTTTGGTGCAACAGATTGTAACTTTAGCCAACTCCACAGCTGTTCCTGTTTAGACTTAGTCGAATTAATTTCGATCAAGTATTGGCGTATGTGCCTTTGTTCATAGGACTGGATTTTAGAGTTCAGGCATCAATGAAAGATTGGATATCTGGGACAATCCATTCGATTGCCCCAGTCTGATCTGTATGATTGTTCCTATCTCCGAGAACTACTGACTCTGCTGCTTGATTCCAAGCGTTATATTTTTAATGATGCTAATTCCTTAACTGCATTCGGATTATTCCAAGTTGGCATCATCATCGAATGTCATCCTGGATGTGTGTATCATAAAAATGCATCATCTTCATATTTCGTCATAACCAATTCTTTCAAGTTTAGTGTTGAGATCCCAACCGTGCACCGGTTTCTATCTCTGGAAACTTGTACATGAACTGCTCAACTCCATGGACTTTTCTCAGACGTTACCTATCTCCGGGTTCTGGTTAATTCCTTTTACTATCGCCTATCTCTGAGCGATCTCAAGTTCCAAGTGGTTTGAGTCAATTTTTCAGTTGACTTGGTGGTTTGGAGTTTCCCAACATTACCGGGGCAACACCGGTATTAAAAAGCAAGGATCAAATTTCATAGTCGATCTAGTGGTTTGAATCGATTTTCTCCATCGACTTGGCGACTTTGAATCTTCCCGACATTGACAGAGTAACACCGATTCTCAGATAGTTAGGATCGACTTTCCCCGTTGATCTGGTGGTATGAGTCGATTTAATGTCGACTTGGTAGTTTTGAACCTTCCCGATGTTGCTGGAGCAAAGTCGATTCTCGGAAGGTTGGAATCAATTTTCCCCGTCGATCCAATGGTTTGAGTCAATTTTCCCCATTGACTCTATGATTTTGGGCCTTCCTCGACGTTGTCGGAGCAACGCCGGTTCTCGGAAGGTAGGGATCGAATTTTCTTGTCGATCTGGCAGTTTTCTTACGTGAACATGGTCTAGTGGTTCAAGAAGAAAATTTTATTGATGAATAGATGAAATGGCAAGTCCTGCCTATTTACAATTCCCCCAGTATCCCTGGATGGCTTATTTACGAAAATAGGAAATATATAGATTTTAAGTATAGTAGTGCCACAGTGAGTCACCGTTCCAAGCACGTGGGATGGGAAGTCCATCTACTGTAGCTTGCTTGAATGTTCCATCTCCTAGTTTTTGGTCGATCACATACGGTCCTTCCGAGTTTGGATGAAGCAGTCCTGTACCTGCGAAGGTTCGTTTCATGATGAGATCTGCCACTTCGAAGGTGTGGTTGCGAACCTTGGCATTGAAGTTGCATGCCACTCTTTTCTAGGGAGCAATGACCCTCAGCTCAGCTTCTTCCCACTCCTCATCGATTTGGTCGAGGGACTCGAGCAGTAGCTGTTCGTTATCTCTGATCGAAGTGTCTTCTTCAATGAGAGGGGACTTCTAGTTCCACTGGGATCATAGCTTTTGAACCATATGCCAGGGCGAACGGTGAGTGCCGGTCTAAGATTTATGCGTTATCCTTTAAGCCCGTAGTGTAAGTTGATGCTCATCAACCCAATTACTTTAGCTCTAGTCAGCCACTTCTTTATAGTGGATTTGATGATTTTGTTCGCTGCTTCCACTTGCCTGTTTGCTTGTGGGTGCCCTATCGCAGAAAAGCCCTTCTTGATCCTATTGCTATTTGTAGTACACCGGTTATATTAATTCCTCAAATCGGAAATGGCTAGGGACTGACCATCTCCGTAAGTTATGAAGATGGGGCTCTCAGAATCTTTGTGAATCTTTGGCGTCGATCGCATCATTTGGTGTAATCTACTGCATCTCGGTTTATCATTGGCCAGCAATACCCATAACGGAGTTTCTTCTTTTCCAGTGTCTGCCCCCTGATGTTATCACCATAGCTGCCTTCATGGATTTCCATAAGGATCTTCCTAGCTTCATCTTGGTTACACACCTGAGCAAGGGGGTGGAAAATCCTTTCTTATGTAGCACTCCATCCTGTATTATGAATCATGGTGCTTTTCGAAGAATCTTCTTTTGTTCGATCTTGTCCCCGGGGGATACTCCCTTGAGCAAATAGTCCTTTATCGACATCATTCTTCCTCTTTTGTAGTCTCCAAAACCCAATCGATGTCCATCTGATCTATGCTAGAAGCTATCAATTCTTCTACTGGAACCAATCACATTAGCCATGGTTCTCCAAAACAGGCTAGCTTGGCTAGGGAATCGACCTTCATATTCTCCTCTCTAGGAATGTGAGATATCATATAATGTTCAATCTCATTAAGCAACTCCCAAGCTTTTGACAAATAAGGAGCAAGTTTCATGCCCTTAGCTTGAAACTCCCTTCTTACCTGACAAACAACTAGTTGGGAGTCGCTATAGATATGCAAAGTCTTTATTCTTAACTCCTTTGTTGTCTTCAATCTCACTATCAACACATCGTATTCTGCCTCACTATTGATGGTATGAAACTCCAGCTTTAATGTGTAATAGATTGATCGATCGTCCTTCTGGAGTTTCAAACATAACTCCCGCTCCCGAGCAGAATTCATTTGATGCACCATCAATGAACAATTTCAAGTGGGATACTGTAAAGTTATGTCCTCCTTCTCGTTATCCCGAATAATGAACTCTGCGATGAAGTCAGCCAGCACTTGTTTGTTAATCGCTCTTCGGGGATGATATGTCACATCGTACTGGCTCAACTCGATATTCCACTTTAGAAGACGTCCTGAAGTCTCGGATTGATATAGTACCTGTTTAAGGGTTGATCTGTCAACACGTTAATCGAGTGAGCCTGGAAACACAGTCGCAATTTCCTTGACACCATCAACAAGTAGTTTATCAACTTTTCCAATTTCGATAGTTCCTTAAGCTCAAGTAAATATCTTGCTAATGTAGTAGACGGGCCGTTGGACCCTAGTTTCCTCACGCACAAGTGGTGCGCTTAATGTGTGGGAAGGCACCGCCAAGTAATGAGTAAGTCCTCACTGTCCACCGGTATAGACCGAACCGATAGTGTCTCCATATGTCATTGTAATCCTTCGAAAGCAGTCTGACAGTCCCGATTCATTCAAAATTCTTCTTACCCTTCTTTATTGCATCAAAGAACGGTATATATTTATCCGTTGCTCTGGAGATGAATCGGCTTAATGCAACAATCTTTCCATGACAACTTTGTAATTCCTTCTTCATGGTTAGGGCTCTAACATTTCGTAAGGTGTCAACCTGCTTCGGATTAGCCTTAATGCCCCTTGCGTTCACAATAAAACTAAGAAATTTCCCAAAAGAAAATCCAAACGAACATTACCGTGGATTTAACTTCATCCCACACTTTCGAAGGATCTTAAACATCTCCTAGAGATCATCCAGATGGTTTCCAGGCACTTGGGACTTCACTAGCATGTCGTCTATATAAACTTCCATCGTTTGTCCGATCTGATCCTTAAACTTTGTATTCACCGGTCTCTGGTAAGTAGTTCCAGCGTTCTTCAAACCGAATGACATTATGCGATAGCAATATTGTCCCAAGTCTGTATTGAAGCTGATGTTCTCCTAGTCTAGTTCATGCATCAAAATCTGATTGTACCCTGAGTAGGCATCCATAAATGAGAGCAGTTCATGCCCCGTGGTTCCATCAACAAGTTGGTAGATCCTGGGCAATGAAAAGCTATCCTTCGGTTATGCTTATTCAAATCTAAGTAGTCAATACAAGTACGCCACTTCCCATTCGATTTTCAGACCAACATAGGGTTTGACACCCATTTAGGATATATGGTGTTGTGGATGAAGCCATTGGACAATAGCTTAGCCACTTCTTTCTTTAATGCAGCAGAATGCTACGGACCCAAACTGCATCTCTTCTGACTCACTGGCGTGAACTTGGGATTGATGTTAAGTGCATGACATGCTATCTCCGGTGATATCCCCCACATATTAGAATGTGTCCAAGAGAACACTTCCTGATTGGCACGAAGAAAGTTTATCAATTCCTTTTGCATATTGATTCCAAGTTGTGATCCTACTTTTAAAACCCTAGTTGGGTTGTCCATGTTAATAGAGACAACTACCGTAATCCCCGCTGGTGCTGCCCACACTTTCCTCGAACTCTTCTTCCTAGGGTCCATAACCTCGTCGAAGCGATTATGGTCCCCAAGCCAAGGGCACTTCTGTAATTGCAATGCTTGCGGTTCCTAAATGTGGAGAGCCTTCCTTATATTCTTTCCCTTGTCATGGTGTTTAGCTTTATGTAATTCAAAAAGATGGCATTCCCTTGCAATACTTTGGTCTCCTCTTACTACTTCTACCCCATTCTCCATTGGAAATTTCATTCTGAGACACTATGGAGCCAAAGCGATTCTAAAGTCGGCAAGGGTCGGTCGGCCCAAGAAAGCATTGTAAGCAGAATACTCATCAATAATCACGAAGGTCTGGGTAAGAACCACCATCTGTTCTCCTTCTTCGAGCTCTACAGGTAGGTTGATCATTCCAATTGGTTGTTTATGTCCACCCATAAATCTCTGAATCTTTGTTTTACAAGCGGTTACATCCTTTATGAGAATCTTCATTTGATCAAATATTTTTCGAAATAGGGTATTGACTGAACTACCATTGTCAACCAATACTCATTGCACAACTACTGGCCCGATCTCGACCGGCCATTGGGTCGGGGGTTGGTGCTTCTATGCCTTTAGAGTCCCGATTTCTAAACACAATGTCATTTAGAATCTTCCTTTGTTGCTTGGCCGAAGCTCCGTCTTCGATGGCATAGCAACTCTCATGTGGTGCATGCTTCAAAGAACTAGCATATCATTCCATCTTGCTCTAACTCTTCTACGCTTGGTGAGGTCCTGTAATAATGGTGTTTATGACTAGTCTTCCATCTGTTTGCTTGGGCCCTTCTCCGTTGGGTCCAGTTGATTTTCTTAAACATTCTGCCCTTAGGGTTCAGTAGGTTGTTTGGTGTTTTGCGGTTTCTTCACATACTGCCGAAGCATATTATTCTTTATCAATTCTTCAATTAAATCCTTTAGATGTTGTTTGTGTTATGCCCGTGAGATTCGTGGAAGTGACAATACTTCCTCACACTCTTCTGTTGCTCGATTGCTTCAAATTTGGTTGGTTTGTTACATCGCTCAGTTACTTGAGTAGAAAGATAGGTGTTTTCCAAACTGTCATTCAACGACGTATAGTCCTCGGGTCTTAGATTCCTTGGACGCTTCCTATCCCCATCAGGCCTACTAGCATTTTGATTCCTCTTTTTCTGATTTGCATTTTCCCAGCATTTTGTGGTCGTTGCATAACCATTTTCATCATGTTAAACCACGACGTTACTCTAAATTACCTCTTTTGAAAGCTCGTCGACGGGCTTACCTTCAACCATATGTGCTTCCTCCAATCTCAGAAACTGATTTTCCTTTCAATGAAATTCTTCCATGGTAGTTAGTTTCTTCATTTTTATCTACCTATCGAAATCCATGTCTGGATAAATTGCCCGAACAAGTGCCATGAATATAAGATCTTCCTTCGGATTGCTAACTTCTGTAACAACGATGTTAAATCGGTACAAGAAGGCTTTCAGTGTTTCTTTGGGTCCATGTGACAAGCCGAACAATGACATAATGTCCTTTGGTCGAGCCATGTGGAGCCTGAACTACTCTAGAAACTTCTTTGTCGATTTATCAAACGTCGATATGGATTCAGGCGCAAGCCTGATAAACCACATCGAAGCGACTCATTCCAAGAAGATAGGGAAACACCTATAACGAATAACATCCGTAGCTCTAGCTCCATCCATACGCCATTCGTATTTGAGTAAGTGTTGTCTAGGATTAGTAGTTCCGTTATAGGATGGCATTGTTGACATGGTGAACTTTTAAGGATATTCTTCTCTCAGAACATTTTCAGTAAAATGGAGTTCTGCTTGGTGCGGAACGCCTGTCTTCATCTTTCCTGCTGTGCTATCCTCCACCAACTGCTTGACCATGTCCTCTATGTACTCCTCGCTAACATAGTAATCTATGTGTCGACTATTAGGGGCTGCACCAAATGTTTGGCTACGCAAACGATATCGGCTTGCCGACTGAAGTCTAGGTTCTCCGTTCTCTGGGAGAACCGCTCCTACAGAGTTCCGTTAGCATCCGGTTGGTCTTGTTGTGGCAATTTGAACTCCAGTCCAAGCATTTCGGCCATTAACACTAGTATTTAACCCATCATCATCATTATTCAGCCGCATGTCGTCATCAGAGTCAGAAATCAGCAATGCATCTTCCTCCTTAGCATTGTCAAGTGGGATATTTGGGTTGGTATCATGTTGTTTTCTTATGGGGGAAGCGCTTCTGTTTCCAAGGTAGGTCCTTCTATAGATCTGGTGACTCCAACTTTCTGATTTTGTTTTCCATCCCTTCTGTTTAGGCCAAAAACTTTAGAGTTCTCTTATTGTATTGCATGAGAAGTTTCTTTCCCAACTTTCCTGGTAGTTCGGGGTTAAAGATTAAGCAAAGTGTCCATCTTGTCCAGGAGAGCTTTTTGGCTATTTATCATCTTGTGGTTGAGTTCATAGATCATCTTATCAAACTATCATCTGGTTACTATTTTATGCTGAGCAGAGGATCCCAGAATCACCTGTTGATTGTTTACTTCAGTTTATGAGCATTCCCTTCATCACTACCAGCCAAAGCTCCTGAGGATCTATTGGATCTTTTAGGTGCCATGCCTTTTTGTCAACAACTCTTCAAGTTCTTCAAGAAAGTTTTCCTGATCTAACTTCTAGATCTATCCAATATAAATAGAGAGTTAGATCTAAGCTTGGATTCAATTCTCTCAGCAAAAGCACCAAAATGTTAATGCCAAAAATGGATCAACATTCAAGATTGAGTTGTAGGGAATCTGTATGACTTAGATCTAGCAGATAGTGTTGAAAATAAAAGAAAATAGAACAGAGTCGTATCAAGTGGGAGAAAATTGTATAAGTGGTTTTAAGAGGTAATTTCTTTTCACCTCCTCCAATTATTTGATCTCGCTCTCCTTTGTTTTATAACTGACATATTGTTGTAAGTCAATATATGGAACTAACACGTACCCTTTTTCCTTGCAAGGTACCCATCTAAGTTAGGGGGTTGAGCCATATTATGGAAGTATATGAATTTTGTTTATAATAAAGTACCATTTCTCAAAAAAGAACAGATGGATAAAATATTTTTATAGTGGTTCGGCAACCTTTGGGCTACATCCACTTTATAGTTTTATTGATTATTGATTTAAGAGAGTTTGTATGAGATTACATAGAATTAGAGAGAGTATAAGTCACTAGTACAAGGGTTTGTCAAGTTCTAAATCCTAGAATCGCCAAGGGTTTCTGCCTAGGTGACTATTGTGTGAAGGTAGGAGATGAAGAAGAGGAAGAGCATCCGTGTATGGAGTCGGTAGAAACCAGATCCCTTTTTAGTTATTGTTAAGTTAGTATTTATAGGGAAACAGGTGCATGGAGTTAGAAGCCCACTTGGACTAGAGTCTAGACGAAGGCCCGACGTTGTACAAGAGAAATCAAAGCACCATGACCCAATAAGATAGGTCAGTACCGACCTCTGTAGCTCGGTACCGAGCTATAATTGTTGGTACGAATCCAACTTCAACTCTCACTCTGCTCTTTTATCTTCTAGTTGATAGGTTCCAAGCTCTTTTCATCGACTTATGGTTGATTCTAGTAATCTTTCCTCTATCACTTGAATTACCCTGCTTTCTTGGCTTTCTTCTCAACAGTCGTAGAATTGGTCATCCATACTCTGGGAAAACCACTTGATCACGAGCTATTGGAGAAGTATATGAGAAGTATGGAGTTTGGGAGGTGATCCAGAGAGAATTTATTGTTCAATGCCGACCGATGTAGCTTGGTACCGAGCTATGCCACATGCTCCAACCCCTTTGAAACTTCCCTGAGTTGTTTCTCTGCGCTTCTAAGTGTGCTTCCAAGTTTCTAAGTCGTTTTGTCTTCGTATCGACGATCTAACTTCTGCTGACTTCTTCTTGGTTAATAACCTGGTTAACAGTTGTGTCCTTTATTGGTTTTCATGGTAACACGATCGATCAATTATCCGAATATTTTCTTAGGTATGTAATGTAGTACGAAATGATTTTGTAATTCGTATTTGGAACTACATCCATTCAGTGATTCAACCATGTGTTAATGCAATAGGGTAGGCTTAACCTTGTATGTGGGTTAGACCATATCATTGACCATTGAACTATATTGGACTAAGACCTTATTTCATGAGATAGTCATATTTGTTGTGTAGTTTGATCAACTTGTTGCTTAAAGGTGAAACAAGACTAAGAAATGGCGTTTACCATAGTTATCTTAGTATTGTTCTAGAGTGATTAGAGTATGTGGTAAAGTAGATGTACATCACTCACCAAACTGTAGTTTGACCCTCTTCGTATTTTACTTTTTGTTTCATTACTAAGTTGATTGAATTAAGTATGTTGTGTCAAGTAACACTGGATGGTATGGATGATAATGACGTTAGTTATGTATACAAACCTATATATAAATAATAATCTAATACTGATATTTTTTTGTATGTATTTGTGACTGGATTGGATTAATTATGTGTATGACTTATGTATGTAGTTGGATCAGTTGATTTGAATATAATGATATTTCATTATATTATATGTTGTTACCTTCCGCTGTGAGTTCAAAACAAGATGGATAGAATATATTTATTATTTTGTCTCTTATTCCCAAATACAACGACTTATCCTTTTTTGCTTTTGGGATTTACACATCGTGAGTTGTATTTAATCAGAAGGTCAAAAATGGTAGTTTGTGACAAGTTGCATTTGAAGGAAGTGCTTAACACCGTACGTAGTCATAATTATATGGTAAAGTTTTCCAAATGTCGCTTTTGGAGTAAGCAGGTTAGCTTTCTTAGTCATGTTGTTTTTGAACAAGGATTGGTAGTTGAGCCAAGTAAACTTGTTGCAGTCCAAGTGTAACAACCCTCATTCTGAAACCAAAGATGGAACCTCAACCTGTTGCAGTCACCTTGAAATTATCTTTTGGCAATGGCGATGAGATCAATTATATTACACAGTCTTAAGTAAATAGAGCAGATATGCAGAATGAAACACATCATTAGAGATTTGGTTTAACAATTGTTTTTACGTCCCAAAGTCGTGCCCATGTAAGGTTAAAAATATAGTACAGCATAACTGCTTGTGTTATGCACCACATACGAGGATACAAACATGCACATTAGATACAAATGAATTAAAACAACACAAATATATTTCCTATGCCCCCAGCTTTGTCTTTGGCACGAACTTTTTGTCCATTCCAAAAGAAAACTGTCTAAGCCCATAAATTCGGCTTACTCGAATGAGCGTCCATGAGTTTATAAGGAAAACAAGAATAAAAACAAAGGTCAAACATAAAGTCTGGTACAAGTAACATACTGTTATCCTGCCTTTTGGCAAGGTCGTGACATCAAGGACTTGACCAGAAACCAAAGACGGTTCGCCTTGAAGATCGGTTATACACAGGTTCACTATGAATACTGGTAAATTTTGCTCAAGTCCAGATCAAGCTACAATCAACATGGTATGACTAGCAAAGCTATGGAAGCCAGCGTCTCAAATTTCAAGTCAATCGAAGTTCGTATGCTCGAGTTATGAACCATTTAAATTTCACGTGAAAGATATTGATTTCGTATCCATCAGGTTGGCAATTATCGACTTCGTACCCATCTGAGCAGACAAGTGGTTCGTATCCATGGGAAAGAGAAAAACTCGTTCGTTTCCGTGGCCAAGCAATGGTCTCATTCGTATCCTTAGAGAAGGCATTGAGTTCGTATCCATCGGTTTAGCAACCACCTTCTTAGTATCCACTTCATTCGAATCCATCCAGAGAGCCTCGGTCATATCCATCACACCTATCACGTTTCGTATCCATCACTCAAAACCTTCTCGTATCGCTTCCATCAACTGCTCAATTCATATCAGTCACAAATGACACGATTCGTATCGATCGGTGAATATTGGTACGAAACCATCCCACAACGATATGAAACAACATTCCTAAGGTCGATATGAATATAGTAGTTTGGAGCGATACGAAAAGGACCGTATCAGATCAATACGAAAAGCATGGACATGCATCGATACGAAATTTGTTCTCCATCCATCGATACGAAGAGTGTTCCGTGGATGGATACGATCAAAGCACAATCGAGTGGAATACTCGGTCACTCGACATGGAAAGTGGGTCGATCCTGGAAGATAGCACTACATCATTGACCATCACGTGCCTAGAAGCGACTCGAACGCGATCGATACGAATGGAAGCGATACGAGTTCGACAACACATTGAAAATCCAAACTTGCATCGATCATAACTCGAGATCTACAAGTCCAAATGCCACCAAATTTTCACAGGAGCTTGCCTACAACCTCAAGAATGTACCAAATCAATTTCAGCCCAAAAGGACCAATTATTGATCGATACGAACTCAATTCGTATCGCTCCTAGATCGAATTGAAATCACCTAGACTCGATCCTGTGGGCCCACCCACGTGAGTGAAGAAGTCCTCCGAGATCTGGGCAAGATATTTGCTGCCTATGCCTATAAATAGTGACCTTGGACCTACATAAAAGGGACTTTTTGGCTTCTCTACATCTATACTCTGCCGAAATTGCTGCTATAATTTGATTGTACTGTTGTAATCCACTTGTAACCAGCGAGTTATAATCAATAAACATCAATCATTTCATAGTGGACGTAGGCCATACGCCGAACCACTCTAAATTTGTGTGTTTCTGTACTTTTCTTATTTGTTGATTGGTGTGTTTTTTAGATCTGCCTCATTTTACATTTACTTTCTTCATTTTATCTCTTCAAACACATTCGAAGAGTGTTGTGCCTAATTTTGGTACAAACACTTTGGTGCTTTCACCGAGAAAACCCAGCTTTTCTCCTGCTCGTTGGATCTACTACCGATATCGAATTGCAAGAATCCAAGGAGAAGATCCAGATCTCAAGCCTAGAAGTTCTTCCATCCTATTCAGATTTGCATCAAGTCTAGGAGAGAACTTCGCTATTCACTATGGTCGCTACTAGGACTACCTCAACCGCTGCAGATCCAGAAGGACGGGATAGGCAGAACCCCGCACAACTTCCCTCTGTAGACCAGAACGCTGCTGAACCTTCGGATCCACAAGGCCATGTCACCAGGGAGGAGTTCCAGCTACTTATGCAAGAGCTGACCCAAAGCCGTCACTAACTTACCCTGCAGCTCCATGCCAACACAGAGTTAACTAATCGGTTGAACCGAGAAAGACGAAGGAGATCTAGACGAGGGCAGGCTTCCTATTCATCTATTGAAAGTTCAGCTTCCTCTGATTACAATCACAGATCCACGCACCCACGACTGGATGGAAGCTATGCGCAAGCTACCGAGCATCAGCGCACTTTTAATCTTGGACAAGCGAGAGTTGTTCCATCAACCAGCCACCAGACCGGACCCTCCTCATGAGGAGGGACTGTTCCTTATCATGCTACTGACAACCGCGCTGCTGCCGCTGCCATCGACTTGGAAGCCGATACTCAAAACCAAACGGATCCAACCCTTCGCCAATGCGACCACACTCCTGAGCCCTATATACCTGAAGACCTGGAGCCAAGGAGGCGAGGTATGGACCGTCGACCGCGCCTGGACCGTCCTTGCATTGTGGAACCCGACCACACCTTGCCCAGCATGCCCAGAATGTACAAATGCCAGATATCCCGACTATGATCCGCTAGATGATTCGCGAGAGCCAGGGCCTCACCAACGACGACTGGGGAATCTCCAGGAGTCATACCCCTTTCACCGATAACATCCACTATGCTGAATCGCCTCGGCGATTTAGAATGCCAACTCTGCCTGTTTATGAAGGGAGCTCTTACCCTAACCAGCACATTTTGAAGTATGAATGGTTGATGAATGCCGCGCAGGCTGATGATGCGGTCAAATGCCGAAGTTTCCCAACTTCCCTAGGGGGCATCACGACTATGTGGTTTACTCGCCTGCCACCCCGATCTATTTCATGTTTCAACCAGTTGGCTACAAAGTTTGTCGAGCAGTTTCGCATGCATGTCAAAAGGCCCAAAGATGTTAATACCTTGTCCAGTGTCACTCAAACTCCCGGAGAGACACTCAGATGTTACCTGGAAAGATTCCATGCTGCTTGCGCAGAGATTAGTAACCGTAATGATAATTCCATACTGATGGCACTGACTAATGGAATCGATCCTAATTTCGAATTTGGCAACTGGTTGGCTAGGAGACCTCCTGCGTCATTGGACTGTTTCTAATCCAAGGCAGCTCAGTTCTTGAGAAGAGAGGATGTGAAACAGTCTAGGAAAAAGTATGACATAGGGCCCAGTGTGGAAGGAATCCGGAGCAATATTGCTGTGAAACCAACCGGGGAGAGTTCCGGAAAGGTGCAGTTAAATATATAGAATCAGCAGAAAGGCGATGGAAATTAGGGTACGGAGCGGGATCAGAATCACGGACAGCGATGTAGTGCTCCCATGTTTGACACCTATACTCCTTTGAATACATCCCTGGAGAATGTGTACTTTCAAACTTGTAATACTATCCAATATAAGAAACCTACTCCGAAGCAATCGTCAGAGAGATGGATTTAAACTGGGAAGTTTTGTAGATTTCACGATAGTTATAGCCACAACACGAACGAGTGTCCTCATCTACAGGATATTATCGAGAAGTTGATCCTAGAAAGAAAGTTGGAGCAGTTCGTTAGGGCACCGCAGCCTAGAGGTGCGGGCCCATCGAATCAAAATCAAATACCGAGTCAGGTTAGACCAGAGGAATCCACGCGTACTGGTGGGAGGTTAGTGATTAACACTGTTAGTGGTGGTCCCCATCCAATAGATCGGAGCTAGAGGGAAATGGAGTTGTATGCCAGCTCTATTAGGCATGCGAGCTTCGAATGTTGCAGTAACTTGAAAGATGGGGCTCCGGCCAAACAACAGAAGACGATGACAGACAACATCGTTTTTCGAGACAGGGATGCCAACAGAATCGAAGCCCCTACCATTGATCCACTAGTCATTTCAGCTCAGATAGGTCCTGCTTGGATGAAGAGGATCTTAGTGGACAGTGGAAGTTCAATGAACATACTCTTTTAGCGAGCATATGATCAAATGAAGATGGAAGAGAAAGATTTGAAGCCTTATCAGTCTCGTATTCATGGCTTCAATGGAAGTGTGACTATATTCACTAGGATGGTGGAGCTACCAGTGGAGTTGGGAGTTGGAGAATGCCAGAGAGTCCGGATGCTGTAGTTTATTGTATTGGATATTGATTCACCGCACAACGCTTTCCTGGGCCGACCGGCCCTAGCTGAGTTCAGGGCTGCTATCACCCTTTGGTGTGTGACTTTGAAATTCCCTACCGACAATGGAGTTGGAGTTGTTCAGGGAGACCAGGCTGCTGGATGGACCTGTTATGTTGCTGAGCTGCGGGAGGCGCAGCGAAAAGAGAAGGGAAAGGGCATAGAGGAATCTCTCTGCATCCGCTTTGCAGATAATTGATAGTTAACGCTTGGGCCTAGGCCCGGGCATCACAACCAATTCTCGAGAAATCTTGACCCAAGAGATAATGAAAGCGAGGACGAAGTCAAAGACAGTTAGGCTTCTCCGGCAGAGCTGACGATCGATGTTCCGATCGATAATGATGACGATTCTAAAATGGTAAAGATTGGATCTTAGCTAAGCCAGCAGATGGAGGAATTGGTTCAATTTCTCTGGGCAAACCTCGACGTGTTTTCCTAGACGCACTCTGACATGTGTGGGATCTCACCGGACATCGCGAGCCACACATTGAATATTTAGCCGTGGCATGTCCTGGTTAAGCAAAAAAGGCGTGGCATGGATCCAGAGAGATCTACCGCCCTAAAGGAAGAGGTAGATAAACTCAAAACGAATGGGTTTATCCGAGATGCGCTATATCCAGAATGGGTGTCCAACCCTGTACTTGTCAGGAAACCTAACGGGAAATGGAGAACTTGCGTTGACTACTCAGACTTGAATAAAGCTTGCCCTAAAGACAGTTTTCCACTTCCCTGGATTGATCAACTTGTAGACTCAACAGCCGGACACGAGCTCTTATTTTTCATGGATGCATATTCCGGCTACAATCAGATTCCCATGCACCTACCCGATCAGGAGCACAACAGCTTTGTCACCGATCTGGGACTTTACTGCTACAAAGTCATGCCGTTTGGACTCAAAAACGCAGGAGCAACTTTCCAACGGCTAGTCAATCGAATGTTTGCTAACCAGATCGGAAAAACTATGGAGGTATATATGGACGACATGCTTGTAAAGTCACGATTCTCCACCAATCATATCAAAGACCTATAAATGATGTTCAACATCCTTTGAGTGTATAGAATGAAGCTCAACCCATTGAAGTGTCACTTTGGGGTCGCGTCCGAAAAGTTCCTTGGATTCATCGTTAATGCTTGGGGAATCGAAGCCAATCCCAAGAAGATCTGGGCAATTAGGAACCTTGAGACTCCAAGGACCATAAAGCAAGTTCAAAGCCTCAACGGGAAGGTAGCAGTGCTGAGCAAGTTCATCTCAAAATCCACCGATAAATGCATTCCCTTCTTCGACCTAATCAGGAAAGGGAAACAGAACTTTGAATGGACTACAAAGTGTGAAGGCGCATTCTGAGCACTAGTTCAACACCTATCCACACCACCTATTCTGTCAAAGCCTATTGATCATGAGAGATTGTACATCCACTTGGCTGTGTCAGAAAACAAAATCAGTGCTGCTTTGATTCGGGAGGAGGATCGGATACAATGTCCAGCCCATTACATCAGCAAATGACTGACCAGAGCAGAGAGAATTTATTTGAAGTTGGAGAAGTTAGCTTACTGTCTTTTCATTTCCTCGAGGAAGTTTCGCCCTTATTTCCAGGCTCATCCTATCACTATCTACATCGACCAGCCGTTACGAAAGGTGCTTACGCGGCCTGAGACGTCTGGTAGGTTACTCAAGTGGAATATCGAGTTGAGTCAGTTCAACATCGCTTACACACCGAGGCGAGCTATTCAAGGACAAGTCCTGGTGGATTTTATTGTTGAATTTACTGTCCCGGAGGACTTTCCCGAATCTAGTAATTCTCCCAAATATTTCTGGAAGTTGTACACTGACTGTGCGTCGAATGACCGTTGCTCAGGCACTGGAGTTGTGCTCAAAACCCCAAAAGGTTGATCTATATGCTATGCTATGAAATTTAATTTCCGTGCAACCAATAATGAGGACGAGTACAAAGCTCTACCCGTGGGACTCAGACTTGCCAATGATTTGAGGATTATTGCTGAGGAGATTTACTGTGATTCACAACTGGTCGTATGCTAAGTCCAGGGATAATACCAAGCTAGAGACCAGAGACTGGCTGCTTATCTTGCTCGGGTCCACGAAATATTGAATCAGTTTGATTATTATGCCATCTATTGCATACCTCGAGAACACAACCAGAAGGCCGATTCTTTGGCAAAATTAGCCAGCACTGGTGAGGCACAGCAAATGGGACTCGTTCCCGTTGAGACACTATCTTCCTCGAGTATTGATCAAATGGAGACCAACTGGGTACATGAAATCATACTCGATGAGGAATTATGGATGCCTCTGTTCAAGAACTATCTCGAACATGGGACCCAGCCAGAGCGCAGGAGTGAGAAAATACAAATTCTTTGGAAGGCTTCGCGATTAACTATTAGGAATGGAGTCATGTATAGAAGAGGATACTCTGTTCCTTTACTCCAGTGTATCGTGCACAATGAAATCAAATGAGTATTACATGATGTGCACGAAGGAGAATGTGGCGATCACACCGGGGGGCAAACACTTGCTAAGAAAATACTCCAATATGGGTATTATTGGCCAACTGTGAATCGAGATGCGTCAGATTATTCCAAGAAAAGTGACGGATATCAGAAGCATGCTCGGATTCCAAGAGCCCCGCCTATTGAAATAACTCAAATGGTCAGTCCATGGCCGTTCTCAATATGGGGTATTGATATTATTGGGTCTCTACCTCTGGCTAAAGGCGGTACGAAGTATGCCATCATTGCAGTTGATTACTTTACCAAATGGGCGGAAGCCGAGCCCCTTGCTACTATCACGATGAAGAAAGTGATCAACTTTATGGTACGCAACATTATTTGTCGATTTGGTCTTCCTCATACCATCATCATTGACAACGGAGCCCAATTCGATAGTGTCGAGTTCAAGAATTTCTGTCAGCGATTCCATATCCAAAAGAAGTTCTCTGCAGTTGCACCCCCTCAAGCAAATGGACAGGTCAAAGCTGTTAACAAAGTTATAAAGTCCATTCTGAAGAAACGATTGGAAAAAGTCGGGGGCAAATGGGTCGATGAACTTCCTATGGTCCTATGGGCATATCAAAAAACCCACAAGTCCGAGACCGACCACACTCCATTTTCACTTTCCTACAGTTCAGAATCAGTTATTCCAGTTGAGTTGGAAGTGCCTTCTCATCGTGTGACATACTATGATCCGAAGACAAATGCTACATTGCTTGCTGAATCTATGGACTTATTAGATGAGAAGCGTGAAGAGGCTGATTTGAGGGCAGATGCGCACTGAAGTCGAGTCGCCTGATTGTACAATGCTAAGGTCCGACCCCGAACCTTTGAACTTGGCGATCTCGTGCTCAAGAGAAATTACCCGGTCTCTTCGCATATGAAGCCAACGTGGGAAGGACCGTATGTTATTGAACGAAGACTTTGAGACAGGACATTCAAATTATCAACCGTCGATGGTCTCACTTTGTCGAGAGCTTGGAACAGCGAAAGTCTTCGTCGCTACTACACATAACAGGCTTTGTTTATTCATTTAGTTTGCTTTTCATTTGCAATTTGTTTATGCATTTCAAAATTTGAACTTGTAATAAGGCAACTGACTTTGCCATACTTTCTTATTTCAGCAATAAAATGCAATATCTTCGAGCCAGAGAGCGATGATTCTTATAATGCGTCATGCGACCATCACAATGAACAGAGAGCTAAGTTTCACCCTACGGTGGGACTTATTCAAATGGGGAGTGACTGTGATACGACCGATCACTCGCTAATTGAAACCCGAGCTCGGGGGCAAGATGTCACATTGAAGCCAAAAAGGATTGATACATGACAATCCTCTAATTAACTCTGGCTCCCAGAGTGCGAGCTTGAGTATAAACTTACAAATGTGCGCTTGAAGAGGGTGGATCGGTCCACCTAACGACTTCGCCCGTGTTCAATGCAAGCTCGAGGAGGGTGGATCTGTCGACCTAACAACCTCGCTTGTTAACTCAGGATGGATGTGACCCGACCATCCACGATCCTGATAAATCTATCTTTCGTAGAGTGTGAACAAAATCCTAAAACTCAAAACAGACGTGATCGACCGTCTGTTAACTAACTCTAAGTCCCCAGAGCGCGAACTGGAGTATAAACTTCAACTGGGTGTGACTAACCACCCACAACTAAGTCTAAGTCCCTAGAGTGCGGACAGGAGTATAAACTTCAACTGGGTGTGACTGACCACCTACAACTAACTCTAAGTCCCCAGAGCGTGGACTGGAGTATAACTTCAACCGGGTGTGATTGACCACCCACAACTAACTCTAAGTCCCCAAAGCACGGACTAGAATATAAACTTCAACTGGGTGTGACTGACCGCCCATAAATCAACCTAAGTCCCCAGAGTGTGGACATGGACCTGATCATTAAAACGGGTGTGACTGACCGCCCGAAAAACAACTTAAGTCTTCGGAGCGTGGATGTAACTTTAAACATTAAGCATGCATGATCGACCGCCCGCATGCGAGTTCTATCCCCAGAGTGTGGATGCAATTGTCAATAAGTGAGCGAGTGTAACCCGACCACTCAAACTCATCTCTCTACCACTTAGTTCCAACCAAGTGAAGCTAAAAATGTCGAAGGTGAAAAGCAACCACCGTCTGACCACTACAACTTAGCCCCAGGACTAGGGGCATGACTCTAGCACCAACTACTAATCAAGACAGTACAATGCTGAGGATCAACTTGACGTTTGGTTACAACCCGAAGCTATGACTCTGGGACTTAACAACTAAACACAAGTACGATCCAGAGACTGATGCTTCGTAAGTGTGTCGAAAGAAAACTCGAGTGATGCAACACTTAAACAAATAAACTCGGAGTTGTGCAAAGAACAAAAGGAAATTCTATTTCATTTATCCTCTAAAAGAAAAATAGATACAAGGAGTCTATGCCAAAAAATCCTACTAACAGGGGTCGAACTCGCATCTATACACGGCCTACAAGAACGAAAAGAAAGCTCCTAACTATCTGCCAAAAAAGGGATGCCAAGGTTCATGCCTACTCCTTGCGATTCTTCTTCTTATGCTTCTCCTTTGGAGTCGACCTACTGGAGCTGCCACTATGATGCTGCTTCGAGCTTTTGCCTTTACTAGGCTTGTCCCCAACCGGGGGAAGTATTGTGGTCTCCTCCTCCGAATTCACCGGAATCGGGATGCTTTCAGAGTGCATAGTCGGAGGGACGGGGACACTTTCCATGTGAAAGGATACGGGGGGAACCCCAGTAACGATAATCGTGCCACCCAGAGAGATCATAAGTAAAGGGGTCGGGCCAGGTCCTACCATTCCACCTCCTATGGTGCTACCCATTGTTGCGCCCGCCATCTCAGCGCTAATTTCTACCATTATTGCATCGTCATGAGCTACTTGAGTATCAAGTGGGACGTTGGCGGTTGGAGCCGAAGAGCTGACCGCGAATGCGCTTCCACTCATAACAAATGGCAAGTCAGAAAATGGATCGCTGTGGGTGCCTAGGAGCTAATCTATCATTTGCTCGTTAAAAGTGAAAGTGCTCACATCAACTTCCTCGGCGGTAGCAGTAGTGGTGGTCGTCGTCGCCTCCGTTATGATAGCCTCCTGCTCTTGGTTTTGTTCTCGGGTTGCGGGGGCATCGTCGGTGCCGCTTCTATAACTGAATGGAGATAAGAGAAAATATTAGAAATTTCCTTTGATAGTACTCCAGACTTTGAATGAGTTCGAGAAGTCATCAGAATACCTTCCTCAAGTTGGCTCACGGCGGGGGCCGGGGTTCCTCCTGACATGTGCTCGTGGGCCAAAGATAGCTATGGCTGATCCGGATCATAGGCCGGCAGAGGTAAAGGATCAACTGCAAGAGTGGATTCAGGTTGGGTTGGCACAGGGATCTCAGAGCTTGTATCATGATGCTCAACACCAGGGCCCTCTCCAACCTCCAAGTGCTGAGTAGCGAGCTTTTCTTTCTCAAATACGACAGTGACGTCATGAAGAACTCTCCTCTCTTCCTCATTCAACACTCGGTTTTCCAGTTCGAATTAATCAAGGAATTCAGTATGATACTCTACTTTTTCATCGGCTAAAAAACGACGTCATGCCCTATGTAAGTGAGTTGGATAATCGCTGAGCCAGCCCACGTCACGGTATTTCAGAACGTTGACCTTGTGGGTGATTAAAAGATCTTCAATATCACTCTCAAGTCTGGCCTCCACTACCCTAGCCTCAACCTCAACCCTTGCCTCGACCTCTTGAGCTTTCAACTTTGCCGCATCCCGCTCATTCTGAGCATCCACAGTTTGGTCACAGGCCTCCTGAGCGATCTTGTTAGCTTCATCTTTTTCCTTAACGACTTCGTCGTATTTGGCTTTAAACTCTGCCAGCTCTTGGAGTGCTTTATCTTTTTCAGCAGCGACAATGGCGTTCCTGTGGCACATATCATCTACTAACTTTAAATGCTCCTGCTTCATCCGCTCCAACTCCTTATTGGCCTCGTCAACCTTTTTCAGGGCCTCTGTTTCTGAATTCCTTAAAGTATCGTTCTCTCCAATAGGCACTATG
The DNA here is from genome assembly GCA_030737815.1 of Allium fistulosum. NCBI lineage: Eukaryota > Viridiplantae > Streptophyta > Magnoliopsida > Asparagales > Amaryllidaceae > Allium > Allium fistulosum. The sequence goes on along the minus strand of CM060902.1, from coordinate 1,473,734,256 downwards.
ACGATCCAATCCTACTGGGTGATGGTTTCTTATAATTCTTCGATTTTCTTTGCTCGCTCAAACGCCATAGCTGAAGCTTTCTCGACGGTTTTCTTCCACTCTCGGTATTGGCCAAAAGCATGGTAGATATGACCATGAACAATTTTTTCTGCTCCATCCGGCAGCACCATCAAATTTGGAGGAAAATGGAAGCCGTCAAAGCATATGTTCAGAAACTCTCTTTTCAGTTGGGCTATCCGAGCGGCTCCCTCACCTGTTAACTCTGTAACCGACAAAGTAGCTACAATAGAGGTGTCTGCCCTGGTCGTACGGTAATGTCGCTAGGTCTTGGAGCTACCGGAAGCGTCAGTTGGCGCAAAGTCGCAACAGTTTGTGTCCCCGAACTGGGAGGCGGCAACAAAACCCTGGGTGGGGGAGAGCGTGATCGGGAGCGGCATCTATCTCGCCTCTCTCTTTCTCTTTCTCGTTCCCTCTCCTTTTCCTTGGCTCTCTCTCTATCGTAATAATCCCTCTCTTGACTAGAGTGGTGGCGTTCATAGTCAGTATCATGCCTACGAGATTCCCTATAAGAACTGGAAGATTCACATGTAGTGCAGAGACTACCAAGCATAGACGGTTTCTTCGACATTGGATCTGTAGAATTAAAAGAAAGGCAAAGTTAGTTATCTTCGGAGATTGGACAACTCGTGCATATTGAGTATGGGATGTCGTGAAGTGTATGCATTTATGTGTTAACACCCCGACCAACCGGTTGTATCGACCGTCCTCGAAGGAGTTGGCTCGCCTAAATCTAAAGCGCTTTGAAGCCCTTCCAATCCGGTATCTTGTTGGAGCGACACATAGTCTGGGATTGGAATATCTGCAAGTCCTTCGAAGGGATTATCCATGTGTGAGGAAGGAGCCTCCGAAATTATAACACCGGCAGCTGGCAGAGACACAACCACCGATTTCTGTCTCGTAGATTTGCGAAGCTTACGAGCAACCGCCTTGCTTTTCCTTATCCTTTTTAAATGTCGAGGACTATCTGAAGGCCCGGCTACAGGTTCATCTTCGGTGGGCGTATCCTCTTCGCTGCCCTGCTCAGCGATTAAAATTCTGGGTGCTCATCGTCTAGCTTGTCTTGCTGGAGCTGCCCTGAGAGATCCTTTAAGCCCTATGCTCTGATCTCCGTCAATCAGCCCAACGGTCCTCGGATTTTCATCCGTAAGCACTGCTTCGATCCCTCTAAACTTGCCCGCCACCTCCTGAAGGATCCTAACGATTTCCTTAAATTGAGCGCCTTCGGGTCGAGGAATTGAAGCTATAAAGAGGAAATAAAATTAAGCTCGGTATCAATGGAGATTTACCAATTAGTCACCAGAGGAATTGAAACACTTACGTCTAACTAGACACCATCTGGCGAATCCTGGCGGGCACCGAATGTAGAATCACTCGGTTTTGAAGTAGCTGAGTTTGGTCCAAGTCCCAATCATAATTTGACAGTTTCTGACTCCCTCTAAGAATGTGAAAGAGGGATTATCTCCTTGAATCTTTACATTGAACAAGAATCTGACTTCCTTTGGAGTCGGGGGCCGGAAAAGGTGCTCTATGAAGATAATGATTACACTGTTCAGCAAAGCATACCTGTTCGGATGCAACTGTGACGGGGCAATCCCTAAGTAAGATAACACTTCTCGAACATATTGATTGAATGGAGGAAGTGTCCCAACTGTACACGAGAATTTGTTAAAAGCGGTGTACCCTTCCGGAGGAATGTGTGGCCTATCACTTGGCCCTGGAATCAAGACATCATTCATCGATAGTCCGTGTCTCAAACAAATTCTCCCCATATCTTCGGAAATATTGGATGGAACGGAATCTTATGGATTTCCAATAAAGGCTGCTCCTGGTAGCTCGTTCGGAGCTGGACTTGTAACTTCAGCCGCAATGGCCGACATCTCTATTACGAGAATAAGCGCACTTTGAGCCTCCTGATTCTGCGAACTCCCGGGTTCCATAGCTAATCAACTTAGTAAAAACCATCTTTGGTGACAATAATCCCGTGTGTTCCCCAGTGTGAAATGCATGAATGTGTTGTCCAGTGCAGTGATGTGAGTTACTTAAGTAAATTCTACTAAGATTAGCAAAGTGTTTGCAAGACGGGACTTTAGAATTCAACCGGAATGACCGTCATCGCTGACCATCACAACCATGCCATCCAAACTTTGGAGATCGATCCGAGTTGGGACTCATTAAATGTTGACAAGTTACAGTTCCATCGACGAGCTTTGAAAGGCAGTCAAACATGTAGTGGAGTGGTTAAGTCAAATTATGCAGGGCAGAAGCTCGTCGGAGTCATATGTTCAAATGTACGAGGAGGCCTCGAGTTCGTCAAAATTCAACTTGGATCAATCACCAAAAACCTCCAATTCGTATTGGTCGAAAAAGGCAGTTCGTATCCATTAAATGTGCGAGTTCATGTCGATCGGAAAAAGTGTGTTCATATTGATCCTTTAACAAGCAATTCGTATCGATCAAGTATGCTCGATTTCGTATCGATCATATGCATCACCTTCGTATCGATCAACAGGTCCGAACCTTCGTGTCAATCATTTCGAGTCAATACGAAACCTTACCATCGATCGATACGAAGATACTCCACCTGATAGATACGAATCCTAAAAACCCAGATCGATTTGAATGCTCCTAATCCAGATCGATACGACTCATCCTCCCTCCTTCACCGATACGAAACGGAGGCCAGATAACCCTTCCACGAGCTCCTTCGTGTCCCTCGATTCCTTTTCTTCTCCAACTCCATCCAAGCCTCGTCCCTTCCACCCTCGACCTTGCTCCGGCCATCCATGGCCACCACACCACCAGAGTCGATCGTGGAATCGGCAAAAATGGCCAGAGATTCTAAGTCTCATTTTTTTAACACAAGATACATTATCTAATTACCTAAGTTCAACAAATGATTAGAAGGATTCGAGGCTTAATTCAATTCGAAGGCAAAGGCAGCTTGAATTTTTTTCAGTTAGGAGCGATACGAATGCAGGAGAACGAGAAAGTGGAAAAAATCTACTAAGTACCAAGCCTTATATACTATAGAAATGATCATTCGTCTCCCAGTGGTCTTAACCAGTTGAAGCGGTCGATAGCATGATCGATACGGGGGTCATTTCGTATCTAATGTTTAACCAAGGAAATTCCAACACCATCGATTCGAAGCGACCACCCGTAATCTCGAGCGAGCGAGATAAGGCAAATGTGAATCAAGTTTCTTTCGTACCGGATAGCATATCGATACGCAATGAAAGGTAGAGGGTTATCTGGACTATTCAGATCGATTCGAAGCACATTGATACGAGCCGCCATGTTCGTATCCACCAACGTGAAGTCCACTAAGGCTCGTATCCATCGATACAAAAATAATTTTCAACCTTTCACGTCGATCCAGGAGAGGATCGATACGAAGAAAAACTCTAAAAACAACCATCAAGCGTTGTTACAACTCGAATTTCACATCGATTCAAGAGTGGATTGATACGGAACTTGATAAAAAGAAAACTGACAACGACTCGTGAATGTGCAAACGTTAACGGGAGTCAAGTTAACATGCATTTATCTATGTGATGGATTAACATACAGTTTTTAAAATTCACAGGAATTGAATGCTCACCTAGTGACGATTACAGCAATGAACAACAGATCTCCAGCATTCGACACTCTGTTACAACATTGCACAGTACAATCAATGGCAGTCAATGATTCAACATTTTTATTACCGAGAAACAATCAAAGGTTACATCTTTTGATGAAAAAACAACAACCATACACCAAATCAGATAGAACTTTTCAAACAGAAGTTTGCAACTTTTCAAAGCACATCATGTTTAGACAGGACGCACATTGGGGGGCAAATGTTATACCGCCTTTTGGCGAGGCCGTGACACCAAGGACTTGACCGGAACCAAAGACGGCATCCCGAAGATCGTTTATACACAGATTCACTATGGATACCGGTAAATTTTTCCCGAGTCCAGATCAATCTACAATCGATATGGTATGACAAGCAAAGCTACGGAAGCCATCATCTCAAATTTCAAGTCAATTGGAGTTCGTATGCTCGAGTTATGGACCGTTCAAATTTCACGTGAAGGATGTTGATTTTGTATCCATTAGGTTGGCAATTATCGACTTCGTACCCATTTGAGCAGACAAGTGGTTCGTATCCATGGGAAAGAGAAAAACTCATTCGTGTCCATGGCCAAGAAATGCTCTCATTTGTCTCCTTGGAGAAGGCATTGAGTTTGTATCCATCGGTTTAGCAACCACCTTCTTCGTATCCACTTCAGTCGAATCCATCCAAAGATCCTCGGTCGTATTCATCACATCTACCATGTTTTGTATCCATCACTCCAAACCTTCTCGTATTGCTTCCATCAACTGCTCAATTCATATCGGTCACTAATGACACGATTCGTATCGATCGGTGAATATCGGTACGAAACCATCCCATAACGATATGAAACAACATTCCAAAGGTTGATACGAATATAGTAGTTTGGAGCGATACGAAAAGGACCATATTAGATCGATACAAAAAGCATGGACATGCATCGATACGAAATTGGTTCTCCATCTATCGATAGGAAGAGTGTTCTATGGATTGATACGATCAAAGCACAATCGAGTGGAAGACTCGGTCACTCGACATGGAAAGTGGGTCGATCCTGGAAGATAGCACCACATCATTGACCATCACGTGCCTAGAAGCGACCCAAACGCGATTGATACGAATGGAAGCGATACGACTTCAACAGCACATTGTAAATCCAAACTTGCATTGATCATAACTCGAGATCTATAAGTCCAAATGCCACCAAATTTTCACAGTAGCTTGCCTACAACCTCAGGAATGTACCTGATCAATTTCAGCCCAAAAGGACCAATTATTGATCGATACAAACTCAATTCGTATCGCTCTTAGATCGAGTCGAAATCACCTGAACTCGATCCCATGGGCCCACCCATGTGAGAGAAGAAGTCCCCCGAGATTTGGGCGAGATATTTGTTGCCTACGCCTATAAATAGTGACCCTGGACCTACAAAAAAGGGACTTTTTGGCTTCTCTACATCGATACTCTATAGAAATTGCTGATTTACTTTGATTGTACTATTGTAATCCACTTGTAACCAGCGAGTTATAATCAATAAACATCAATCATTTCATAGTGGACTTAGGCCATACGCCGAACCACTCTAAATTTGCGTGTTTCTGTACTTTTTCTTATCTGTTGATTGGTGTGTCTGTTAGATCTGCCTCATTTTACATTTACTTTCTTCATTTTATCTCTTCAAACACATCCGAAGAGTGTTTTGCCCAATTTTGGTACAAACACATACTACTCTAAGCAAGAAAATAGAAAGACCGCTCTGTTGAGATGTAGGACAATTTTCCCCTACATTAAATTCGTTTCACAATTAACTCTAAGTTATTGGTTCATTAATTAAATATCAAAGCTATACTGTTAAGTCACAACTGAAAGAACCCTCTTGGTTTGTCCCATAGAATTATCACATTGTTTCAATGTAACCAATATACCCTACCCTTGACTGCCCCTAAGGCCTTACATACATTTGCGACATATATTATCTAAATTCTACTATTCGCCTGCCACTAGGGCCTCATGCCTATATACTACTTACATTTACGCTCAGTTTTTGCTACCACTAAGGCCTTATGCCTATATACTATATACATTTACAATTAGCTTTCGGCTACTACTAAGGCATTATGTCTCGTCGTTCGTGGTTGCCACTTAGGAGTTGTACCAACGCTTTCATATTTCAGCTGCCACACTAGGCCTAACACCTACTTCACTTATAGTTCTAATCTACCTCTCTCGGCCTTACATCGTCTATTGTAACACCCCGTAAAATTAATAAAGAATTAATTAAGTAATAATTAGGGTACAATTGAAATTTTGTAAATATCAGAATTTGGCCACGAAAGACACCATTGCATTTGTTGTGATTTTCTAATCAACTTTCATATATAAAGTTTTATAATTGGAGCACAATTGAAAAAATTATTGACGTTTGAAGTTTTCGAATTAAAGAAATTCAAACGAATTCAAAATTTAAATTTAAATAAATATGGCATAAAAAGAATTAAATAGGGTAATAAATATTTGTAACATTAAGGGGTACTTAACATTTAAGAAAATGTTTATGTTGGTTTTAAAAAGGAATTAACTCAAACGACAATGAAAACATACAAATTTACGGTCACAAAATATGGACCAGTCGACGGTCCAAGGTCAAGCGGTCGACCCGTGGGAGGGTGGCAACTAGGGTTCGTTTAGACCAGGAACAACCTAATTTTTATTATTTTTAAACCGACTTTAATCCAATGGTCCTAGTGTCTTCTAACCACTATAAATAAAAGGCTAACCCAGTCACTTTTATTCACAAATTATTTGTTAACGATAGCGAAACTCTACCAGTCTTTTTCTTCTCTACGATTCAAAATCATTTAGAATTTCAAGGTAAAGGATTTTAGGTATTTAAATGTTCAATTTCTAATTAAATTCTTCCCCAATCCATGATCTGAATATAATTTATATATAATCAATTATTGTATATTTCAAAGAGAAGAGATCTGAAGGAGTAATTAGGAAAAGCGTAATTAAATCCAAAATGAGGCAGACAAATTCTCTATGTGTGGAAATCTAAGTTTTTCACATTTTAGTATTTATATAGTAGAAGTTTGGATTTGTTTTACGCCTTAAGGCATTTTGTTCACGAAAACCCTAAAACCCAAAACAAAATGTCAATTCATATGTCTATTGAAATCTCAATTATTTTATATTAAAATAGTAGAAATTGTTTTATTATTGCAATTTGAATACTTTATATTCTATTCTACTTCCAACTCTTCTTTATTGATGTGTTAAAGGGTTATAAAAAGAAAATAAGTTAGGAAATGGTGTGTAAAGTATGAATTTTCTTGTTCATAGTTTGCACTCTTTTTTCTGTAATTTAAATATGAAACCCTTTTTCACTTCAAGTTCGTGTATGTAAAAGTTGAATACAATATAAAGGGTTAAATTGTAAGTTTTATTCCTTGAAATAAAGATGCTAATTCTACTATATATTAATATAAAATAATTTTGATATTTAAATCTATTTTATTAATACAAGTCTATTGTTGGGCTAAGGATATTAGCTAATTTGGTTTTTGTATGGATTTAGACTTGTATAAATTTAGAAGTTTGACATTTTTATGATTATTATAGAACGTGAATATTTTACGCATGCTTAGAAATACATACATACATACATACATACATACATACATATACATACATATACATATATATTATTTAGCCTAATTATTGCAAATATATATATATATGTGTGTGTGTGTGTATAATATTAGCGTATAATTAATAACGTATTAATCGTATAGAATAAAAAGGCTAGTAAATAGCATTAAACTCATAGGGAGGAAGTATGGATATTTATGAGATCAATCCATTATTAAAGGTAGAATAAGTAGTTTTCTTATATGGTCTTAATATGAAATGCGGTGAGGTGTGTATGGTAGTATGTTAGGAGAGTGGAATTATGATTAAATTATAGGAATGCGAGGTCAGCCAAAAGCACATAGAAGTCTACCTAGCTAATATGGCTACCAGTAGTATGACTTAAACATTGCCTATAATAAGTAACCATGGTGGACTTCAGGTTAGTTCCAATTCTATAAGGTAAGTCTGCCCGGTTAATCTGGCTACCGGCACCTAAGAATAGTTGGACTAATGTGAGACGTCATTGTTTGGGTTACGGGTCATAATGCGCTGGACCTGCTTCTAGGTCGGGGGTACTAAGCGTCTTTTGTAGGGTCTGATTCCTTCTTACTTAAGAAGTAGTAAATGGTCGAGATTATCGTTTAGGTGTGATAGTAGAAATCTCGGGAGGAGTTCACCTCGAGGTCGAGGCATTAAGTGGCCATTGTAGATTTGCCTTTTTCCATAAAGAAGTATGAAGTGGCCTGATGAGATTCCATGTGATGTTAGTTAGGGAGTACCAGAGAGGGGTCTACCTTGGGTTAGGTATTAAATGATGGGGACCTGCCTAGAATCTAGGCATTAAATGGTCAGAGTTTGCCTAATTGCCATTAAAAAGGTATTGAGTGACCTGAGTACTTTCTCTCACATTGTTAGGACACAACCGATGGTAGTTGCATGGGACTGGAAATGGCTTTTGGTCTATAGTTGAAGGTAAGTTATAGAGTTAGGATGGAAGAGTGTAAGTTGTAGAGTTGGATTGGGATAGCTTTCGGGCTTACAGTTAGAGGTATCTTATATAGGGTATAGCATAGGATACGTAAGACATATTACCTAGCTAAATAATACTGCCCAAATACTATTATGATAAGACTTGAGAGTTTCATTCACCAGACATTATTGTTCTGACCCTCTCCTTATTACAACACACAGGTTAGGGGAGATGCTAATTGAGAGGATAAAGACAAGGGCGAGGACTTGCAACAGTTATATATCTATTTATGTTTTGTTATATTTTAATGCACCCATTTTTAGATACGATGTTGTTGTTTTGATATATTGCATTTTAGATATTGGGATGTTATGCTGTATTTCTAAGATTTGGATTTTCTATTAGATGGATACTATTTTTGATATTATGTTTTTCGTTTTTGCCGCGAGATTCTGATAGTGTAGATAGATAGCTCTATATATTATTCATTGTATTAATTTTACCAACCAACAATCGGCTTTGGAATAGGTCTAAGGTTCGAAAGGGTGTCATTGGGTCGAAATTAGGACCGTTTCAAGGTGGCTTGTTGCATTTGGTATTGGAGCTTAGGTTCCTCGATCAATGGGATAGGTATACGTAAGAGTACATGTTTGTTATTTTTGAAAATATTTATCAAAACCGTTCTACACACACACACTCTTTCGAACATACGCAAACACATTAGGCAAATCTTTATTTTCAGCAAATAATGTGTTCTTAGGAAGTTGTAACTAAAATTTTAAACATACAGATAGTTGATTATGGCTTAAAATCATTCCTCTGAGGTTGGAAACCCCTCTACCTAAGAGATACCCACTATTCGAGAGATGCCAGAATGGTTCAAGCAATACCTAATGCATGTAGGAAGGTTCCTATTACTAAACAAGCTACACCAATGCACCCGTTGCCCTACCTATTGAAGTAGCACCTCGCACTAGATTTCCCCAAATTGTGTAAAGATTTATAGAATATGGGTGGAAGGGTGTATAAGAGAGCTGAAGATTTTGTGAAGACAAAGGCTTGGATAACGATAGTGAGCGTATATTCTGGGAGCTCGGATAAGATGACCAAATCAAGAGAAGGATAGCTGCATGGCATATAAAAGGATAAGCCTTAGATTGGTGGACTATAGTGGCCGAGGAGAATGCTAAGGAAATAATTACTTGGGCTATATTCAGAACTCGCTTTGATTCATGTCCAGAGCCAAAGTAAGTTTGTAGTTAGAGAAGTTTACACAACTTAGGCACGGAGACTCATCGTTAAAGGAGTCTATCAATAAGTTCACGGAATCGGCTAAGTTCGGGTTGAGTTTGATTGAACCCCCATGAATAAGGGTATGAAGTTTGTTAAAGGCCTGAATTCTCCACTAAGGGAGCTACTTCTGACCAAAGTACCCACGGGCGCCACTTATGAGATGATAGTTGAAATGACCCTGTTGCAGACTATTGACACCAAGGAGGAGAGGGTGGAACCGGCAAAAAATAAAGGTGGATCTAAGAAAGGAGGATTTTGGGCTACCGTAGATGTCAAAAAAGAGGACATGTGGCTAAAGACTACAAGATAAGGCTCAATGGGGGAGGAGTTCAAAGGGAGATGTTACCACTGCTATGAGGAGGCACGCTACAAAATTCGGTGTCCAAAGCTAGCTAAGGAGGGTCAGAGTGGGCAAGCTTATGCCGTTGAGGCTGTACCTATCTCGAGTAGACCTCCTTTGAGAGTTTAAAGAAAATAAACAATGGAAGGTATAACTGTTATTTTCGAGAATACTATTTATACCTTATTTAACTTAAGAGCATCACATTCATTCATATCTATAAACTCCTTAAGTATAAAATCCCAGGTTGTCACCAACCCTGTAGTCGTATCGAATCCTATTGGAGGATCGACACACTTTTCTTTAACTTGCAAAGACCTAGTTGTGGATATATGTAACGTGGATTTTAAATGTAATGCGTCTGTTCTTGGTTTTGAGCGGTAAGGACTTATCTTAAGAATGTATTGGTTATCTTACTATGGGGCTATCATATATTGTGATAGAAGGATTGTATGGTTAAGAAGTTGTAAGGGGCAAAATGTAGATGTTTGTTTTATACCCCAAAACTCAGTCGAGTTAAGCTATTTATATTCATAAGCCTATTACAAAACGAGCTCTCTATTGTACCCGTTGTTTGAGAATTTCCCGACATTTTTTATGAAGACTCGGGTCTTTCGCCTCAAAGGGAGATTAAACTTACGATTGATTTGTAGAAGGACACTAGGCCTGTCTCCCTACCATTAAGGCATATGGCCTTCAAAGAAAGGCGAGAGTTGGGCAAGCAGATTTCAAAGATATTGTAGAAAGGATTTATTCGCTAATTACTACTGAATGGGTAGCGCTTGTTGTCCTTTCCACTAAGGTAGATGGTTCTTTAAGGTTACGCGCTAACTACATAGAACTTAATAGGTTGACCAAAAAGATTAGGTATCCTTTGCCTAGAATAGGTGATTTGTTTGACCTTCTTGTTGGAGCTAAAATCTTTTCCCAATTGGACTTTGCCACGGAAATTCATCAATTGAAGATAGCTGAGGATAGCAAGCAAAAGACCGCATTTTATAATCCGAATGGATTGTATGAATAGGAAGTAATGCCTTTCGAGTTGATGAATTCCCCCGCATACTTTGTAGATTTGATGAGTAGAGTCTTTCAGAGATAGCTAAATAAGTTCGTTGTAGTATTTGTGGATTATATTCTAGTATTCTCTAGAAAAGACGAGCATGAAAATTACTTAAGGAAGGTACTAGGGACTTTGAAAAGGCAATAATTAAAAGCCAAATTCTCAAAGTGTCACCTTTGGAAGAAGGAGGTGACATTTCTCGATTATATAAGTTCCAAGAAGGGATTGTCCATGGACCCTGCGAAGGTAGAAGCTATTCAAGACTAGAAGATTTTGAAGAACACTACAAAAGTTTGGAGTTTTCTTGGGTTGGCAGGTTACTATAGGAAGTTTATCAAGGACTTTGGCTTAACCAAGAAAAGTCTAGTTTTTGCATGGGATGAGAAATGCACGGAAGCATTCAAGAAGCTAAAGGGTTTGTTGACTATTGTGCCAATAATAATCATTCCCGATGGGATGAAGCCATTCATTGTTTACATCGATGTATGTGGTACATGATTAGGAGCAATACTTATGCAAGAAGGTATAGTGATAGCTTATGGAAGTAGGCAGTTGAAGGACCATGAGAAGAGGTACCCAACTCAAGACTTAGTGTTAACGACTATCGTCTTTGCTTTGAAGGTATAGAGGTACTATCTTTTGGGAGAAAGGTTTGAATTATTCACAGACCAAAAATCCCTTAAATACCTATTTTCCTAAAAATATTTGAATCTTAGGCAGCAGAGGTGGATGGAGCTCATAGCATTATATGACTTTGAGATATAGTATACCCCCGAAAAAGGAAATGTTATTGTCGATGCCCTTAGCCGGAGGCATGCTAGTCTCGGTGCTATATATAAGTGGTGGTAGTTGGAGTTCCTCTTGAATTTCAATTTCCAACCGCTAATGGAACCTCTAGGCTATTTGGAAGTAATATAGGTTAGAACAGCATTGATGGACCGCATTGGGGAAGAGCAAAAGAAGGATATGACGATAATAGAAATTTTAGGCAAGTTGAGCAGAGGAGAACATTTCCCTCATGACGGAAGGTACACGATTGATGAAAGAGGATGTTCGAGAAGAGATGGACGCCTTTGTGTTCCATGATTGAGGACTTTTTGGAGGAAGTTTTGGTCGATTGTCACCATTCTCAAATGACCATTCACCCCGATGGGGATAAAATGTATAAGGCTATGAAGTGAATTTTCTATTGGCTAGGGTTGAAGAAGATGGTAGCAGAGTTCGTATCTAAATGTTTGACGTGCCAAAAGATAAAGGCAGAACAAGGGAAGCCTAGAGGGTTGTTATTGCCATTATAGATGCTGACTTGGAAGTGGGAGCATATATCGATGGACTTTATAGATGGGTTGCCTAGAAGTCAAAGAGGCAATAAAGCTATTATTGTTATAGTAGATAGACTCACTAAAGAACCCACTTTATTCCCATTAAGAGAAATAGGACTGCGACATCTAAAGTGTAAATTTATATCAATAAAACAGTATGACTGCATGGCATTCTAGTTAGCATTGTTAGTGATAGAGACATCATATTTACTAGTGAATTTTGAAGGTGTTTGAAATCAGCTTTAGGAACGACGTTGAATCATAGCATGATTACTACCCACAAACCGATGGCTAGGCAGAAAGGTTGAATATGATTTTGGAAGATTTGCCGAGAGCTTGCATCATGGATTTTGGAGGACATTGGGAGCAACATTTACCCTTAGTAGAGTTAGCATACAATAATAGTTACCAAGCGACGATTGGCATGGCACCCTTCAAAGCGCTTTATGGGAGGCCATGCAAATTGCCTAATTGTTAATGGGAAACCATTGACAAAATTCTACTTGGATCGGATGTGATTCGTGAGACCTTAGAAAAGGTAGAGATTATTAGGCAGTGAATGAAGAGCGCACATGACCGTCAGAAGTCCTGTGCTAACAAGCGAAGGAAGGAATTGGAGTTTAAGGTAGGAGACATGGTGTCCATTAATGTTTCCCCTCTTAGGAAGGTTATTAGGTTTGGTACATCGGGAAAGTTGGCGCCAAGGTTTTTTGAGCCTTTTTCGATCTGGGAAAGAATAGGGAAACCAGCTATCGAGTAGAACTTTTGGATAATTTGGTGAGAGTCCAAAATGTTTTTCATGTTTCACACATGAGGAGATGCCTTCACGACACCACCACTCTAGTAGAGCCTATTTAGTTAGTAGATATTGAGACAGAGCCAATAACACCCCCATGCCACTACACGCATTAGTTTGAGTACAATGAGGAGATAATCTGGCGGAAAGAACATGGAAAACCGATGAGAAGATGAAGGCTTCTCATTCTAAGCTTTTCTCTGATAAACTTTCTCTCTCTAAATTTTGGTTTTTGGTTGCATCATGGTTGTTAGTTTGAATGACAGAGGATGGTTGCCATACTTTTTACTATCATTTTTGCACTTATATAGAATTTTATGCTTATATAGGATGCATGCATACATGCCTATAGTCACAATCTTGCATTCATGTTATGACCGAGCTCACCTATAGTACGTTGAGTGTGCGTTACACTATCTATCCCTTAGGGATTTTAAAGACAAAATCCATTTAGGGAGGGAGAATATAACACCCGAAAATTAAAAAGGAATTAATTAAAAAATAAGACTAAAAATGGAAATTTTATACATGTCAAAATTTGCCCACGAAATTTACACCTTTGCGTTCGAGGCGATTTTCTAACCAACTTTCATATGTAAAGTTTTGTAATTAGAGCTCAAACGAAAAAGGTATCGATGTTTGAATTTTCAAATTTAAAATAATATAAACGAATTCAAAATTTGAATTTAAATAATGTTGACATAAAATGAATTAAATAAAGTTATAAATATTTATAATGTTAAGAGGCACTTAGCATTTAAGAAAATGTTAACGTTAGTTTTAAATGGAACTAAATAAAAAGAAAATGGAAACAAATAAATTCACGATTATAAAATATGGACCGGTTGACCGCCTTTTTTTGGGCCGATTGATCGCTAGCGGTCATTCACCGATAGTCAAGCGATCGACTAGTAGGAGGGTGGCGGCTAGGGTTAGTTTACGCCAGAATTGCCTGGATTTTATTATTTTAAACCGACTTAAATCCGACGGTTCTGATGCCTTCTAACCGCTATAAATAAGAGGCTAGCCCTCTTACTTTTATTCATAAATTATTTGGGAACATTAGCGAAGCTCTGCCATTAATTTTCTCCTCTATGATTTAAATCACCTAGGATTTCAAAGTAAGGGATGTTAGGTATTTAAATGTTCAATTTCTAATTCCATTCTTCCCTAATCCCTGATTCTGAATCTAATTTATGTACAATGCAATTGTTGTATATTTCAAAGAGAAGAGATCCGAAAGAGCAACTAGGAAAGGCGTAATCAAATACAAAAAGCGGCATGCAAATTCTCTATGAGTGGACATCTTTGTTTTTCATTGTATAGTAGAAGTTTGGATTTAATTTACGCCTTGGAGATTTTGTTCAAGAAAACCCTAAAACTAAAACCCCAAAATTCCCCTAGAACGAAACATTAATTCTTATGTTTATTGGAATCTCAATTATTTTGTATTGAAATAGTAGAATTTGTTTTGTTATTGCAATTTGAATATTTTATATTCTAATCCACTTCGAACTCTTCTTTATTGATGTGTTAAAGGGTTCTAAAAAGAAAGTTAGGAAATAGTGTGTAAGGTACGAATTCTCTTGTACGTAGTTTGTACGGCCTATTTCTGTAATTTAAATATGAAACCCTTTTCACTTCAAGTTCATATAGGTAAAAGTTGAATAGAATAAAGGGTTTAAATTGTAAATTTTATTCCTTAGAATAGAGATTCCAATTCTACTATATTAATATAAAATAAGTTTGGTATTTGATTCTATTTTATTAATTCAAGTCTATTGTTCGGTCGAGGATATTAGCTAATTAGTTGTTGTATGGATTTAGACTAGTATAAATTTGGAAGTTTTGAAATTTTTACGAGGGACATGAATATTTTACACATGCTTAGGAATATATATATACATATACATATATATATATATATATATATATATATAAGTGTTTGCACCAAAAGTTGGCACAAACATACAATAGATATATTTAAAGTAATAAATGAAGAAAATCCAATGAAAATAGAGAAAACAATCAATTAAATAACATAAAATAAGTAATAACAAGAACACAACGATTAATAGTGGTTCAACATTGAAAGCCTACATCCACTTTGGAAAAAATAACTTTATTAATCACTAGAATTGTTGAGTAAACAGGGATGGATCGGGTATGATCCGTAGTTACAACGGATTACAAAGGGAACAGCATTGTAAAGATCCCGAAAATGAACGATCAAGTCTATATTTATAGAGGAAGATGGCGAAATATCTTTTTGAAATTTCAACAGCAGAGTCTCCAAATCCAAATGAGGTTACCCTATATATCGTAGGCCCCACTTCAATCAAAATTACGGTCGGTACCGATCGTCTTTCTTGCTCCTTTTGGCATGCGATCGATATGGTGAGTTCTACTCTTCAATATATTGATGTTCCCAAGGTTTCATGTGTAGTTAACTTATAGATTTTAAAATATCGATCGTTTTCCGCTGAGTTGAGCTGTAAAATCGATATGGTAGGATCTATAATTGATGAATATGAATCGTACCCGATCCATTTTCAGGAAGTTGTGTATTTTAAGATTTTGGGCGTTCTATTGAGCTCATTTTCCACTTTCCCTTCACTGTTTCTTCATATAATCATCTGTGCCTAATCTCAAGGGTTCATGATCGTTAATCTGACGTGCCGATCTTAATGACAGTCGAGTCTAACTTGTCCAGTCAGTTCGGGTATAGCTGGGCCAAAAGGCCGGATAACACCTTGCCCCCAAAGTACGTCTTGTTTCAACACGATGTGCTTTGAATTGATGCAAACTAGTGCCGTCGGAAAGGAATCCATCCAGTTTTATGAATAGTGGTCATCCCTACGATGAAATTCTTTCCTTGAAGAGTCGTATCTCTCTTTATTTGACATGACGATTAGTCGATTTCCAAGAGTATAAATTTTAGTTATATCCTGATGGTGATCATTTAAATCTTTGTTTCAGTGAGTCAGTAGGGATTGTCTGGTTCAAATCTTCCTTCGATTAATACATGCAAGAATTCAATTTTCGTCGATTTCAAGAAATCAAATTTTTTAGGACATACACTTGCACGTATACGTATTCATCACTCCCGATCACGATTGCACATTCACGGGTCATTGTCAACTTTCTGCATATGTTTCACTACCTTCTTTCTAAAAAAATGGATCAGCATGAATCCATCAAGTAAATGGATCATACTTTATCCATTTTTAATATGGATCAAGTCAAATTCGTTTGAGATTGGATCATATCCGATCGTTCTCCCCTATTTTTTTAAGAAAATAATGGATCGTTCCAAAGCCATTAGTTTCGGATCACACATGATCCAATTATATGTTGAATGAACCAATTACACTTTGTATTGAAGAGAAGGATCGGCATACCTTTACCATAGAACGATCGCATCCGATCGTTTCTTGGTTTGGCCATTCAATTGAACTGTGGGCTTTGTTGGTTCGGTCCACTCTTTCATATATATACTTGGACACTTAGATTATTCTCCCACTTTATTTCATTAGCAAGAGTATACCAACCGATCCAAAAAGAAAGTAAACCCCATCTTCTTCCTCCCCTTCACTTCTGATCCAAATTCTCGGATCCAAAATCATTTCCCAAACTTCATCCATCTCTTAACCGATCAACTCCTTCACTATATCCACCATCATCGCCTCTATCTCCTCAAATCTTGTTTCATAATGGAATCCAAATTGCCTCCGCTTTTCAATTTCTGACATAGGTAGGTCGAACTTCTCTTACTTGTAATAATTTAGTGACGAGATGATGGGACCTTGTTCTAGTTTGCAGGATTCAAGTCATTGCGGTTCGATCGGTCGTAACGGAGGGAGAGATGGTGGTGATCGGGTTGAGTTGTTTATGTTGGTGTGATGGTTGCAGTGGCATTTGTGTTTTGAAATAAAAGATGACGAAAAGTTTTTGGAGATGGTGATGGAGCAATTGAAATAATCATGGTTATACCGATCGTTTGCATTAGTGGTTGAGAATGGAAGATCGATTTTATCCGATCATTCATGGAGTTCTAAAATGTGGATTGTTACCGATCATTTTAATGGATTGGTACTTGAAAAAATGAAGAGAAATTGGACCGATCATTTTCTAGTAGGGTTTTGGCCGATCGTTTTTTGGATCGATGGTTGGAGATTAGAGATTTAAATTAAAGTGAAGTGTGGAACCGGAGCCGAAGGTTGGATCTATTGCAACGATCAATACAGATAATGATCGGTTGGAGTTGCTAGAACGATCGGTTGTGAAATGATCGTGTAGAAAGAATCGGTTATGCGCATTGGGATAGATCAGTCGTAACATCATTTTAGACCAGTTATTGGTTTAACTTTAATGAACATACTTAAAATCCTCAAACCTTAATTAGAAGTTTGTGATGAGCTTCGGCCTTGAACGCTGAAATGATCGTACATGACTTGCATATGAAAAGGACCGCATATTCTGATGTATATGACAATCGAACTATGGAACGAACTTGACTAATCTTCTGCATATTTATATATATTTCCTATGCCTTAGACAAATTTTTTGAAGCTCATCCATTCCCGAACGCACAATTTGAACTTTAACTTGCCAACAACTGATGCCGATGCTTAGACTGAATCCTTAGCCAGTGACGTAAAGAATCAGTTGAGATGGTTAGTAATGACGGTCACTCTGATCGAACCATAGAGTCTCGTCATAGTCATAGTCTTTAATTCTGAACTATTTTTCACTACATTGCACGATACCGCACCACTCTTCACTAGCACACACTTTGCACGTTGGGAACGGGTTATTTTTTTCTAATGATGATTATCTACCGAGTTTAGTAATTATGGGTTCCAAATGCTTAGAACGTTTAGCTACTATGTCTTCTGGATAATCTTCACAGCGTAACAATACAAGTGCTGAATCAAGCTCCGCAACCGCTTCCGATAGAATCTCCCCCGTACATCAAGTTGAACAACCAGAAAGTTCCTGTCCATTACTCGACCTTTTCTCTGTCATTCCTGTCCTTCCAGTAGAAGTGATATACCTACACCCAACACTCTAGAAGGCGTGATATTTTTGGAAGATTCGGAGGATTCTGTGGCTTCGAAAATTAATGAAGCCTCCCTCCATAGAATTTGCACCAGACACAGGATCTCGTTTGATGACATGTGAGTCCCGACTCGGAATGATATAGCTCATATGCCCCCTGAGGGGTTCACTACATGCAACAATTTCATGTGTTGGGCAGGATGCACCCCACCCTTCAATTCATTTATCCAGGAGATGCTATATCAGATGAGGTTAGCACCAGCACAACTACATCCAAATGGCTATGCCTTGCTTAACTGTACCTACGTGGCATTCACGGAGTTTTTATTTTGTCCTCCAACTCCTGAAGACATTCGGTTTCTTTTCATCTTCAAGCGACAAAAGGGAAGCCTTTCGTTTACATTTCTCGAGTCGGCCAAGAAGTGCCAAATCCTGACTGGTACTTGGAACAAGTTGAGGGCTTTCAAAAGCGAGTGGTTCTATATTCGCTACCCGCCCGGCTTTGCCAGATGGTGTTTAAGAGAACGTAAGTATTACTTCTTGCTTAATTTCTTGAGTGCTTGTAACCAAGTCGTATCCTGAACTAAGCAACTTTTCGGGTTTGCGCAGGCTCTTATCCATGACCCAATGGAAAACAATACACAGACGCGGTCTTAGCGCTTAAAAGGGTTCCATTATAAAATCGAGACATTAAGAATCTCCTCACTGATGAATGCCTCATTACCTACTGTCTGATGGAAGAGGGTCGTAGCATAGGGCTACCGATCACTGCTAGAGTCACAGCGACCGAGTTGCGGGATGCAGATGATGATGAAGGCCATCAAGCTGATCCTATCGTGCCCACGGGTTAGGAGGCTCAGGAAGCTACCGATAAAGATGCACCAGGAGATTAGGGTGATGACCACAGTGGCGATGACGCTGGTTCTAGTTTCACGGTTGCGGTTGGTTCCTCGCAAACCTCATAGCCCCCCGCTTTCGAAAAAGGAAAAAAAGAGGAAACTCGTTTGTAGGTTCCCTAAGAGTCATCTCTTCAAACAGCCCAAGCTATCCATCACTCCTCAGGTTATTCCAGATTAGCCCGCTTCTCAACCTTTAGATCACTTAGACGAAACATTTGAGGCATCATCTGATCTTCTGATACAGGATAACATTGATAAATTTCATTTACTGACATGAGCGTCGGGGGATCAGAATCTCCTTCTAAAGCTGGGGATGGAATCCCTTCTACCACTAGTGGAGAGGTTACTCCTGCTAGTATAACTTCAATAACTAGTCTGTGGGGGGGGGGACAAAAGTGTTGGACATCATGCTTTTGATTGATGACAAGGAGTTCAAGGCAGAAAAAGGATTACCAAATATACGACAGGTTTAGATTATTAGAGTTTAAGTTAGTATCTATTGTTAAAATCTATCCTCAAGTAAACTTGCACTTTTTGAAAACACACAGGCATTTTGAAAACACACAGGTCAGTCGACTGGATCCATCCAGTCAGTCGACTGACCTATGCACATAAATGTTTTTATATTTTGTACAACTAAGTCGACTAAACACTTATGGTCAGTTGACTAAACCGTGTCATATTCGAACTAATATTTTTTGCTTTAATTTAGTCGACTGGCTATTCATATTCAGTCGACTAAATATGTTCTAACTGCTATATTTTTAAATTTTCTGAAGAGACACTTCTTCTTCCTGAATAGGAATCTCTTCCGAGAAGAGTTGCAACCATTTCTGTTCGTCAGAACTCTCTACCAACTGTTGTAACTCTTCATTCATTATATATATGCATTCCATTCAAGATCAAAGTACTAACTTTTCTATTCTATACTCTCTTGAATATTCAGAACTTCCTATTGTTTAGAATTTGTGAAATCAAGTTTATAATTCTTCATTTCTAAAGCAATCTATACTTTCCTTATCTTCACAGACACACAAATAGACGTATCATACTTGAGGAAAAGATTATAGGAAGGGCGTACTTCATTCGACAAATATGTATTGTAATAAGAACACACAAAGTCAAGAATTTTTTTTATTTGTATCAAAGTCCTGTTCGGTTGCTCAGGTGGTCAAAGTCCTATTCGGTTGCTCAGGTGGTCAAAGTCCTGTTCGGTTGCTCAAGCTTGTAAACCTATTCCTTCGGGTTAAGTGAGGGTTGCTAGTTTAATTCCAGAAGGAGTCTGGGATTGTACGTAGAACGGGAGTTGGAACCAGTATAAAAATCTCTAGTGTCATTTTATTTTACTACTATTTACTTACTTTATATTCCGCATAAGTAGTTTAGATAATATACATATTACACGATCCTACAGTCACTTTCATTTGGTATTAGAGCAGGTCATCAAACAATCGTTACACGGTTGTTTGATACTCAGATTAATATGGAAAATAACACTAACACAAGTTTTGTTGAAGGACAATCCACTGCACAACCACCACTATTTAATAGTTTGAACTATAATTACTAGTTAACTAGAATGAGAATTTTTATGCAATCAAATGGATATGATACTTGGAATATTACTCAAAATGAATATACTATACCCACTACACCCTTTGCAGAATGGTCAAATACACAGAAGATAGATGCTACATCAAATGCAAAAGCTATGAATATGCTATTTTGTGCCTTAGATAAAAATGAATTTAATAGAGTTAGCATGTGCACAACTGCTTATCAAATTTGGAGAATTCTTAAAGTCACAAATGAAGGAACTAACAAAGTTAAACAAAGAAAAATTTCTATGCTTAAAAATCAGTTCCAAAATTTCATAATGAGGCCAGATGAAACTATAAATGACATGTATTCCAGATTTCAAGACATACATCATTCACTATTGGCATCAGGAGAAAATTTTTCAGATTTTGATATTGTTTCTAAAATTTTAATCTCCTTAACAGATGAATGGGAACGAAAAGTCTTAGCTATTGAAGAAGCTAATGACATTTCTACCATCAAACCTAAAGAGTTAATTGGAAATCTTATGTCATATGAAGTGAATTTATAGGCTAAATGAGTACATGCGCAAGACAAGAAGAATATAGAATTCCAAGCAGAAAAGGATGAATCAGATTCAGAAGAAGATATGGCGTTTATTGCTAAGAGTTTTAAAAAGTTTTTGAAATTCAGAAAGAGCAGCAAATTCTAAACAATAGGAAGTTCTGAATATTCAAGAGAGTAGAGAATAGAAAAGTTAGTACTTTGATCTTGAATGAAATGAATATATATCATGAATGAAGAGTTACAACAGTTGGCAAAGAGTTCTGACGAACAAAAATGGTTGCAACTCTTCCTGGAAGAGATTCCTCTTCAGGAAGAAGAAGTGTCACTTCAGATAATTTAAAAATATGGCAGTTAGAACATATTTAGTCGACTGAATATGAATAGTTAGTCGACTAAATTAAAGCAAAAAATATTAGTTCGAATATGACACAGTTTAGTCGATTGACCATAAGTGTTTAGTTGACTTAGTTGTGCAAAATATAAAAAAAATTATGTGCATAAGTCGGTCGACTGACTGGATAGATCCAGTCGACTGACCTATGTGTTTTCAAAATGCATGTGTGGTCAAAAAGTGCAGGTTTACTTGAGGATAGATTTTAACAATAGATACTAACTTAAACTCTAATAATCTAAACTTGTCGAATATTTGATAATCCTTTTTCTATCTTGAACTCCTTGTCATGAATCAAAACCAGATGGTTGATATATTTACAAAACCTTTAAATGAAAATATTTTTATAAAATTAAGAAGAGAATTAGGAATTTTATCTTTAAAAGATTTGTAAAATAAAAAATAAAAAATATATATCAGGAATTTTGTTATATGTTTCTCTGTATACTTTCTATTTTCATAGCTATATTTTTACCCATACATTGTTTTAGACAATTATTTATCTCCATCAATTTGTTTTCTCTGGTTTCTCACCATAAACCTGCTTTCTATTTTTGGTTCATTCCTTCTACTATATAAATCATCATCTTTTCATTGTTTTATATCAATCTCAAATAGCTTATTTCACAAAAAATTTCAAGTCATTATGTCTTCTCATGAAATCTCAAATTATTCTACCAATGACTATAGCTCTCTATCCAACAATTCTTATAATCTTTCAACTCCTACTCCTGCATATGAACCTGTTCCTATTGTAGCACCCTCAAATTATCATACCGGATATACACCGGAAGCAAAGCGTGGACGGAAACTACATTTTGGTTCACCGTCTGTCAATGATAAGATCGATGACATTCACCATTATAAAAGAGAAACGCTACGCTTACACCGAGAAATGTACCATAAACAAAAACTTCAAGCTAGGAGACTCGGTTTTCTGGAAAAGGTTGCATTAAAGTTCTGTGGTGCTTCACCAACGAACAATAATGTTCATGTTCCATCACCCGAGAGGCCTCCATACTCTCCAAATTCTTGGGAACACTCAACAATTCAACCAGCTCGAGAACATACTAAAATTGAGCCGGAAGAATGTGAGACTCCGAAGAAATCAACTTTCTCATCTTAGATTTGTTTTCTTGTTTTTTTACTTGTGTTTTATTAATATATATTATATATACATGTGTGTGATTTTGCAATTATTTCTATCAACAAAGTTAGCATATTTTTTTACAGCACCAGTCGACTGAACTGGTACATTCAGTCGACTGAATACTGGTTAATAATTTTTTTGCATGAGATTCAATCGACTAAACAACTATTTCAGTCGACTGAATCATACCCAAAATGAACTAAAAAGTTTCCGGATATAGTTAGTTGACTGAATCAATATATTTAGTCGACTAAATCAATGACCTAAGAAAAGTTTGGCCTCGACTCAATACTTAGTCGACTGACTTAGCACTTTTAGTCGACTAAATCTGGAAAACAAATTTTTTATAAACAGGCAGCACCTTTTCATTCCACCACTTCATCATAACATCTCATCTATTCAACAAATCTCCATTACCATTCACTCTCTATAAAAAAAATTCAGTTTAATTCAAAACTACTAAAAATTTTAAAAACTCATATTCTCCAAAACCCTAACCACAATGCTACCCAAGAGAACTAGACCTTCCTCCTCTTCAGCAGGACCTGCAAAATCTCAGATTCGAAATTGGCTATACAATTATAAGGTTGTTCAGAGGTTCAACAATATGAAGAACTCCAGGATCTTCGAAGGTTCGTTTGTAAAATTCCATGATTTTGCTTCCTATGCATTGCAAGACTTGACAAGGAGAAGTGGTCTAGAATCTTTGCTTGATTTTAATACCAACAACCTGAAGATTAACCACCTTTTAATCAATCTACTCTATGCTAATCTCAACATGGATCATCACATGATTCACAATACCGATGATTGTGTATGGACAATTGTGTGTGGAGTGAAGATGTTCTTACCCATCTCTAGAATTGGAAGAATCCTGCAATGTCCTTCAGAAGGCGAGGATTTAAACGAGATAGAGGTTGATATGGATCATCGAGATAGAGTAAGTCATCTTTTTCTTTCCGATGACTTAAAAGAACTTAAGGCAATAGAGCTCCGACCAAAAGCAAGACTCATGCATCATGCTCTTATCCACTCCATTAATCCTCGTACCGGAAGCTACGAGAAAATTTATAAGCGAGATTTCCAATCACTCTATGCTATATGGGGACAACAATCCGTGAATTGGGCAAAGGTCATTCTTGACGAATTTAAACCTTTAACCAAGGCCGCATGAAGACCATTCACTATGGAGCTTATATAATGAGACTTATTCTTCATTTTGAAATCCCTCTCCCCGACTCGGACTTCACTGCGATTGGCTCTTTTAACACCCGGACCTTAAGTCTTATGGGTCTTCCTGAACACTTCCAAAGTCATACAATCATAACTTTTGAAAATTGGAAAGAGTTTGAAGCTGTGGGACAACCTCAACCTTCTTCCCATCAACATACTACTCAAACCGGAATTAGTTCCTCTTCTCAAACTCAACGACAAGTACATGAGATTGAAGAAATTGGATTGGATACACAAGCACGCCAAGCTCTAGAAACCAAAAGATATTAGATAGGCGACTATCTCGAGTTGAAACTACCATTACCAAAATGGATTCCTAACTCGATCGTATCAAAGGCTTCTTAAACAACATATGGGATGTGTTAACTTGTGGTCCATTCTCCTCCACATCAGTCCATGTTCCTACAGATCCGGGGAAATGACCGCAACCTCATTTCACATGGTCATCCTCCGGAGAAGAAGAAGGCGATGAAGAAGAAGAATCAGAAGGAGATGATGAAGAAGGAGAAGAAAGCTCAAGTGGTGATGGGGAAGAGTTAGCTTTTTTTTCTCTATCTTTTATTTTGACATTTTCTGATAGGGTCTATGTCTTAAAGTATGTTGTATTTTAACTTTAATGTTGTTTGTTGTGCTACTTTGTGTTGTTGTCTATGCTACTTTATGTTAAGTACTTCATTAACCTTATTGGTACAATTGTTTTTGTGGTTGCTATCACTATTGTTGTTTTATATGTTGAGTGTTTGTTGTTCCTATTATTGTTGTATATGTTCTATGGTTTATCATTGTTGTTACAAATTATCATATGTTGTGTAAATATAAACCCATATATATCTTTCTCCTTTTTGTCGAAGACAAAGGGGAAGAAGAAGTTTCATACTAACAAAATTTGCAGGACTACAAGATACCGTCACAGATTCAGGGGGAGTTATAATTTTTGTCGAAATTTATCTCAAATGATGTTTTCATCAATCAGAAAGGGGGAGAATGTTGGACATCAGGCTTTTGATTCATGACAAGGAGTTCAAGACAAAAAAAGGATTATCAAATATTCAACAAGTTTAGATTATTAGAGTTTAAGTTAGTATCTATTGTTAAAATCTATCCTCAAGTAAACCTGCACTTTTTGAAAACACACAGGTATTTTGAAAATACACAGGTCAGTCGACTGGATCCATCCAGTCATTCGACTGACCTATGCACATAATTTTTTTATATTTTGCACAACTAAGTTGACTAAACACTTATGGTCAGTTGACTAAACTGTGTCATATTCGAACCAATATTTTTTTCTTTAATTTAGTCGACTAACTATTCATATTCAGTCGACTAAATATGTTCTAACTGCCCTATTTTTAAATTTTCTGAAGACACGCTTCTTCTTCCAGAAGAGGAAACTCTTCCAAGAAAAGTTGAACCATTTATATTCGTCAGAATTCTTTGCCAACTATTGTAACTCTTCATTCATTATATATATGCATTCCATTCAAGATCAAAGAACTAACTTCTCTATTCTCTACTCTCTTGAAATTCAAGACTTCCTATTGTTTAGAATTTATGAAATCAAGTTTATAATTATTCATTTCTAAAGCAATCTATACTTTCCTTATCTTCACGGATACACAAATATACATATCATACTTGAGGAAAAGATTATAGGAAGGGTGTACTTCATTCGACAAATCAGTGTTGTAACAAGAACACACAAATTCAAGAAAACTATTTATTTGTATCAAAGTCCTGTTCGGTTGCTAAGGCGGGAAAATCATATTCAGTTGTTCAGGTGGTCAAAGTCATGTTTGGTTGCTCAGGCGATGTAAACCTATTCCTTCGGGGTAAGTGAGAGTTGCTAGTTTAATTCCAGAAGGAGTCTGGGATTGGACGTAGAACGGGAGTTCGAACCAGTGTAAAAATCTCTGGTGTCATTTTATTTTACTACTATTTACTTAATTTATATTCTACACAAGTAGTTTAGATAATATCCATATTACACGATCCTACAGTCACTTTCAATAAGGACACTCACATTCGCACAAACTTCACAATATTGCATTACACTGATCTCATGTCCTTCAATACTTAGAGCTGATTCATTCTTTATCTTTCTTTGTAGAAACAATGGTAAGGAAGAAGCATATGTTTCAGTCTCTATGGGAAATCAAGCCAGAATCTCGGTTCTCATTCGGGCCCATACTACTAAGGTAGTGGTCGTGAACACGACCCTAGCTATCACTCCAGCTGGGATCGGGATTACCAAAATAGAGGTGACAGAGATTGGTCTTCCCATGATAAACATCGATCGAAATCTTGATCTCCTCCTCCTAAAAGTTCCGAATAGTAAGCCGCAACAACGTTCCTCCTATTGACACTTCTTGTTGTCCCCCTCTCACTTTAGTTTCTTCACAATCCGTTGTTGTATCTTATCCTTAGCGACCCAGCGAATGTCGATGCCATAATGAGCATGATGTTCACCAATAAAGACCGGGCAAAGAAAGTGCTGACACCCAAGTTGTCACTAAAGCTCAACAAGTCGATGCCACCACTCGTATGGCCCAACTTAAGTTAGATTTTCCAAATGTATGTCTCGATGGATTTTTCTTTGTACTTAATCTTAAGAAAGTTCCTAAAAAAGTCCAGCAAATGACTATGGATTGTGTGAATGATATCCATAAGCAGTATAATGAGTGGACAAATGTGGTTGATAGGATTCCTAAAGTATCTTGGGAGAGAGTGGCAGAGATTGAGAAACTGAAATGCCAAGAGGCCCAGGATAGACGGATCATCAAAACTCTAACCAATGAGTTAGAATCTTCAAGGAGCTTATAGGTAGAAGCCGAGAGAAAAGTAGAAATGGCCATCAAGGCACTCGAGGATGAGAAGGCTGGGCACTTGGCCGAGGTTGAAGTGCTCCATCATCGGAAACGTAAATTGGTGTTAGAAAAGTATGCAGCCCAAAGAAGTGCAGTTAGTACAAAACTAAGTTTGAGTGTGAATCCAAAGATAAAGAGGAAGCGCAGAAAATCGGTTAGGTTTCCTATAATGAATCGGTTATTGTTAGGCTTGAAAGAGACGCGGCTATTGAAAAGGCCAAAGATATTGATGCCCCCGTTAAACAAGAAGTGGAGGCTGTGAAAGAAAAGGCCAGGGAGGAGGTTATGGAATAACTAGATCTACTGCTTATTCTTTACAATGCCAATGTCCTGGAGCACATAAACTTGGAGTGGATCTGGGGTGACTACCCTTACCATCTTATACGTGTTTGGGAGCACCTAGTTTAGGAGGAGTAAAAGGTACTCAGCACCGAAAAAATCGATCTGATGAGGTTGGAAGGCAAAATTCTATTGGGTGATGAGCCCAAGGTTCTACATGAAAGCTAGCTTATACTCCAAGAAAAGCATGCCATAACCTTCCACAATGAAGCTGGTAAAGGTTCCAGATCCGTGTCACAAAATGTCATAGATGACCAGAATCCGATGACCCAAGCTATTTCCAGCACCACTGTGGATCCTTCGATCGAGCCTGGTTACAATCTGGAGAAGCCACATATTGCTACGTCTAGTGGGCTCTCCCCGATTATGGAAGGAGGTTCCGATGGCACTCTGGCTCACTTGGAGGACCAATCTGGAGAAGGTATTTCATTAAACTCACCTATCCTTCAGAAAGTTAGAGTGTCCCTGGTCGATGTATCTAATCTCTTTAGTTATGCTTCCTCAGAATTTGATATGCTGGCTGCAATTCCACCTCTTCCTCAAGAATCTCAACCAGAACCTCAGGTACCTACGACAGAGTCCATTATTGTCACGGCTTCCGCAACAACCCAAGATGTCCCGGAAGAGGAAGATTTTATGATCGACGAGCACTTGGTGGACACTTTGTTGAGGGAAGAAAGCGATCCACGTCAAGAGATTCCTGCTGATGACGACATTGTGATTATTGGAGCATCCCAATCTTTGTTAGGCCCCCCTATGCAAGAAATGACATAGAAACTCAGAGCAAACATTGCCTTTGAGATGAAAGTCAAACATAAGAAATAGAGATCGTTCCCCCTCCCATCTCCATCGGTTTTCCTGGAGAAACTATGGACGCTTTCGCTCCTCAACCAGAACCTACTCAAGATGTACCTACTGGGTCAACCCAGACTATTCCGGTGAAAGGCCAAGGAAGCGAGAAGAGAGGAGAGAAGAGGAGTGGGGAAAGTTCGAGTGAAATCTCCTTTGATTCTAATAAGAAGAAGAAGAAGCCGAGGAGGAAGTGACTCTTTGCGTGAACTCATGTTCCCAAGCCTTTTTGGTTTCGTTGGCCAAATTTGAATGGGGTCGGCCCCCGTTTTTTGATCTTTTGCTGTGAATACTTGTACTTGACTTTCCAAGCTTATGTAAATAAACTTCTTTGCTTTTGTTGAACTTTTGTGTGAATTTGGTTAAGCAGTTGAGCTATTACATTTTCCATTCAATGTACTTGTAATTCGTTGCTCATTTGATTCAGATGATAATTCGCTAACTTATCCCAAGGTCTCCATACGGTCGTGGCCTTATGTCACACTAGACACTAGGCTCAAACCATGGTGTTACGCTGTTGGATTCAGCAGCTTAAGTGATTATACTCCTGCCCCAGTTCTCGGGTTAAAGGAGTTAGATAGTGGATGGTCAAATTCCATCCATAGAGAATTTATACTCCTCATGTCGATTTTAGGTCGGAGTTAATGGAATAGTGAGCGGTTGGATCACACTCACCTATTTTTTATACTCATATCCACACTCTGGGGATAAGAGTTCATTGGCGGATAGTCGGATCACACCCAATTTGTGTTTATACTCCGGTCCATGCTCTGAAGACTTAGAGTTATTTCAAAAAATAGTTTAACCATATTTTCCTTGATTGATTGACTAGCCTCCAAGCTTGGGGTTTAACTTAGAGAGCGGCCGGTCCTATTATGATCGTTTTTTGATTCACGTCTGTCCCATTGTTTATACTCATATCCATTTCTCGTTAGGTACTTCACCCATTAGATTGTGAGCGAGAATCATTGAATGAATAGTCGGACCATGTTCATTTTGTTTAGTCCAATCGTGAACTTGTGTAATCGGTAGGCTCCAAACTCTGGGAACCTTCTTAGACATGTCAGTATTAGTTAGTCGGGTATCATAACTAATATGTAATGTTACTGCTACCACATATATGAAGGAAATTTCAAATTTTATTTGC
The DNA here is from genome assembly GCA_030737815.1 of Allium fistulosum. Lineage (NCBI taxonomy): Eukaryota > Viridiplantae > Streptophyta > Magnoliopsida > Asparagales > Amaryllidaceae > Allium > Allium fistulosum. Next base: position 1,473,705,138 of record CM060902.1, on the reverse strand, counting down.
CAAATGGAAAGAAATGACATAATTTTCCTCATTACATATTTGGAAAATCAAATGCTAATATTAATTCGAAAATTAAATACAGTTGAATGAAAAAGAATAAACTAAGTGCAATAGCGTCGTACCATGCCCTTGGGATTGTGATGCCATCAACAGTCGCTAGCTTGAAAGTTCCTTCTCCAAGCCTTTGTTTAATGATGCACGATCCCTCCTAAGTAGGATTCATGTGTGATGGGATAGGAAAACGCCGTTTTAAGACAAGGTCGTCAATTTCAAAGGTCCTAAGTCGGACTTTAGTGTTGTAGTACCGGACGACTCGATATCGATGTGCATCTGCCCTCAAATCAGCTTCTTCGTGCTTCTCATCCACCAAGTATAGAGATTCTAAGAGAAATCTATTCATTCTGGGGTTGTCGTAGGTTACTCGATGAGAAAGGACTTCGAGTTCAATGGGAATGATGACTTCAAAGCCGTAAGCAAGAGCGAATGGAGTATGGACAGTTGGGGACTTGTGGGTGGTTCTGTAAGCCTGTAATGCTATTGGGAGTTCATCCACCCACTTGCCTCAAGCCTTTACCAATTGTTTCTTCAGAATGGACTTTATGATTTTGTTCACAGCTTCAACTTGTCCATTTGCTTAAGGGTGAGCAACCGCCATGAATCTCGTTTCAATATGATGCTGACGATAGAAGTCTTTGAATTCAGCGTTGTCGAATTGGATCTCATTATCAATTGCAATGGTTCGTGGAAGGCCAAAACGATAGATGATGCTCCGGACAATGAAGTTAATTACTTTCTTCATCGTGATCATGGTTAAAGGTTTTGCTTCGGCCCATTTAATGAAGTAATCAACTGCTACGATGGCGTACTTCGCACCACCTTTAGAGATCGGTAAGGAACCGGTAATATATGTGCCCCATATGGTAAACGGCCATGGACTGGCCATTTGGGTAATTTTCGGTGGTTGAGCTCACTAAACTTTTGCATACATCTGGCATTTGTTGCGTCGCTTAGCGTAATCAGCGTCATCTCGGTTGACAATTGGCCTGTAATACCCATAATGGAGTATTTTCTTTGCTAGGGTTTGCCCCCCAGTTTGATCGCCATATTCCCCTTCATTAACTTCCCTTAGGACTCGTTTTATTTCATCATGAGCAATACATCGGAGTAAGGGAATGGAAATACCTTTTCTATACATGACTCCTTCCTGAATGATATATCATGGAGCTTTGCGATGGATTGTCGTCTTTCATTCCTCCGTTCAAGAAGGACTCCCTGTAACAAATGATCTCTAATCGGAGTCATCCACAACTCCTTTTCAGGCTCCGTCTCTAGTATCCAGTCGATTTCCATCTGGTTTATGCTCGAATTTTCTAGTACTTCGACTGGAACCAAGCCCATTTGTGTTGCATCCCCGATGCTAGCAAACTTTGCCAATGAGTCGGCCTCTTTGTTTTGATCCCGGGGAATGTCTGTGATGTCATAATATCCAAAGTCAGTCAATAGCTCTTGGACTCAAATAAGATATGGAGGGAGTCTTTATCCGTTAGCCTAGTAATCTCCCCTGACTTGGTATACCACCAACTGAGAAACGCAAAAGATTTCAAGAGATTTTAGTCCTAGTTTTCTAGCAAGTTTGAGTCTAGCAGTCAGAGCTTCATATTCAGCTTCATTGTTCATTACAGGAAAGTCAAGATTCAAAGCGTAGAAAATTGATCGGCCCTTTGGAGTTACTAGCACGACTCCGACTCCAGAACAACGATCATTAGATGCTCCATCCATATACATTTTCCACCGAATGGTTGGGGCTCCACCGCTCTCTGGGAGATTATCCCGTGCAGTGAATTCTGATATAGAGATACGTGATGTCAAATTGGCTCAGTTCATTGTTCCACTTAAATAACATTCCAAATGTCTCAGGTTGGTATAAGACAAGTCGTAACGGTTGATTGGTGTAAACATTGATGAGATGAGCCTGAAAATAGAGGCGGAGCTTTCATGAAGCAATCAACAAGCAACACCAATTTCTTTATCTTCGGATAGTTCCTTTCAGCTCCTGCAAATCGCTTGCTAACATAATAGACCGATCTCTAGATTCGATTCTCCTCGCGAAGCAGTGCGACACTTATAGCATGTACCGACACGGCTAAGTAGATACAAAAATGTTCGTGATCCACCGACTTTGACAAGATGGGAGGTCTCTCCATGTGGTTCACCAAAGCTTGGAATGTATCTTCACATTCCTGTGTCCATTCAAAGTTCCTCTTCCCTTTTCTTATCAGGTCGAAGAAAGGAATACATTTATAGTGGCTCTGGAAATAAACTGACTTAGGGTGGCAACCTTCCCATTTAGGCTTTGTACTTGTTTGATAGTCTTTGGTACTTGGATGTTGCGAATTGCTTGAATCTTCTTGGGATTAGCTTCGATTCCGCGTGCATTGACAATGAAACCCAAGAATTTTCCTAATGCGCGGCCAAAGGAACATTTTAGAGGATTGATCTTCTTTTTGTAATATGAGAGGAAATCGAACATTTCTACTAAGTCTTTAATGTGTTCGCTTGATCATCGTGACTTCACGAGCATATCATCCACATATGCCTCCATCATCTTTCCAATCTGACCTTTAAACATTTGGTTGACCAGGTGCTGATAAGTTGCTCCAGCATTGTTCAATCCAAATGGTATTACCACATAGCAATACAATCCCATGTCGGTAATAAAGCTGGTGTGCTCCTGGTCGGGGGTGTGTCGGGATTTGATTATATCCATTGTATGCATCCATGAAAGATAACAACTCGTATACTGCAGTTGAGTTCACCGGCTGGTCGATCCTTGGAAGGGGAAAACTGTCTTTCGGACATGCTTTCTTAAGTCCGAATAGTTAATGCACGTTCACCACTTTCCATTCACTTTTCTCACAAGTATAGGATTGGATACTCATTTAGGGTAGAGGGCATCATGGATAAACCCGTTGCTTTTGAGTCGATCCGCCTCCTCTTTAAAGGCAGCAAATCTCTCCAAATCCATATCATGCCTTTTCTATTTCATTGGGACATGCCTTGGGTCGATATTTAATGCATGGCTCGCAATGGCAGGTGAGATCCCACACATGTCAGAATAGGTCCAAGTGAATACATCGAGATTCGCTTGGAGAAAACCAGCAAGTTCCTTCATCATCGAGGGGCTGAGCTGTGATCCGATCTTTAGGACCCGCGATGGGTCATGACTGACCGTAATGTCAATCGTCAGCTCAGCCGGTGCAACCTTGGTTTCTTTGGGCTCCTTCTCATCATCCCTCGAGTCTATGTCTTTATAGAACCGACTATGTCGCCCAAGCCGAGGCTCAGGCGCTGGTTGTCAATCTTCGGTGGCTTGGATGCAGAGAGACTTTTCTTGTCCACACCCTTACCTTTCTCCTTTCGCGGAGCGTCCCTCAACTCAGTCACATAGCAGGCACGTCTAGTCCCCTAATCTCCATGTACAACTCCCACACCATTATCAGTTGGAAATTTTAAGGTAAGACACTAGGGGCGAAGGTTGCTCGGAATTCAGCAAGGGCTAGTCAGTCTAGAAAAACATTATATGGAGAGTGCACATCCAGCATTACAAATGGCAACATCCGCACTCTCATGCGGTTGCCTTCTCCTAACTCCTTGGGCAATTTAACATAACAGACAGCTTCGGTCGTAGCATCGTTAAAGCCATGGATGCAGGCTTTAGATGATTTCAAGTCCTTGGCTTCCATCCTCATCTGATCGTAAGCCTTTTTGAAAATAATATTCACGAAACTACCATAGTCAATCAAGATCTTCCTCACCAAGGTAGGGATGATCATAGCTGAAATGACCATTGGATCGATTGTCGGTGCCTCCACCTTATTTGCATCTTTGTTTCTAAATACAATGTTGTTCGCCATTGTACGTTGTTGTTTGGCTGGAGCCCCATCTTCTACATTTGAACAACACTCAAAATCCATATGCTTGATTGTGCTAGCATAGCGCTCCATATCGTGCTAGATCTAATCAGCTGGATGTGGTCCTTTGACTATTGTATTGATAACTAATCTTCCACCAGTTCTCGTAGGCTTCTTAGCCCTGTGCGATGCTTGTACTCGGTTGGTGTCGTTGTCCCCTGCCCACCATCCTGCGAGGCCTTAACAAACTGCTGTAGTTTTCTTTCCCGAATCAGTTTCTTGATAGCATCTTGGAGACGCCTACACTCATTTGTGATGTGCCCATAGCATTCATGGAACTGGTAATATTTTCCAGTCTGCTTTTGTTTCTCTGTGGATTCCTTCGGAGGTTGCTTCCTATACTGCATGGTATTGCATGTAGACAAGTAGACGTTCTCTAGAGATGTATTCAGTAATGTGTAGGTATTGTGCATTGGAATCCTTGACTTTTCTCTTCCGGAATCCCTCTTTCGTTCACGGTTCCTATCACCGCTTTTCTTTTGCTGATTTGGTTTATTTTGGACATTTACTTGAACTTTTCCGAAACTTTCCTCGGATTGTTTCACCGCAATGTTACTCTGCACTCCCTCTCCACTTGGTCCCCTAACATTCTTCTTCCTAGAGAATCTAGCTTCCTCTTTCCCCAAATACTTAGCTGCTTCTACATAGAAATGCTCCAACATTGTGGCTGGTTCGCCAGCTAACCAAACGCCAAAGTCAGATTTTAGATCAATCCCTCTTATTAATGCCATCAATATTGAATGGTCATTCGAATTACTGACTTCTGTGACAGCTATATGAAATCTCTCCAAATAGTCTTTCAAGGATTCTCCCGGAGTCTGGATCATGCTTGATAGGGACATAAAATCTTTGGGGCGAGTTGCATGCATATGGAACTGCTCCACAAATTTTGTTGCTAAATCTTCAAATCTAGAGATTAACCTTGGGGGCAATCTCGTGAACCACATCGTTGCTATGCCAGAAAGAGTGATGGGAAAACTTCTGCATTTTGTAGCATCGTCCGCTCATGTAGAGTCCATCGCCATTCATATCTCATGATGTGCTGCCTGGGGTCGGTTTCCCTTATAGGCAGGCATCGACGGCATGCTAAATCTCCTCGGATATTCCGCATGTAAAATGTTGCCTACAAATGGGGTATGGCTTCTTAAGATCCCCAATCATCATTGGTCAAACCCGGGCTCTACCTTACCAGCTACTTGATCATAGCCATCAAGTCCGATGTCTGGATAGTTGAAGCCAAGCGGTGGTCATGCTCCACCCCATGTGAATGGTGCGGTCGATGTCTATGGGCCATTTCACGCCTTCTTGGCTCAACATCCTCTTGATGTGCATTCAGATCTCGTCATTTCAGAGAGGTAACTGATTTGCATTAACTTGAATTCCAGCATCCAAATCAACCACAGTGGCTCCAATTCGAGTTCCATCAGAAATAGGTAAGGTACCTCCCATGGAAGATCGGCCCTGATCCTTATAGTTGGATCGGGTTCGATCGATCCTGGTAGCACGAGATTGGTTGTGTGTTGATGTCCTGATGCTTTCGCGTGATATCTGCGGTTCTACGAGGTATGCGCCTGTGATGGTCATCTGATGAAGTTAAGCTCTCTAATGTAGAATAGAGAGTTGGCTCCCTCCTAGTTTTCCCGCGATGTTGATCCCTGAGTTGATCCATTAGATCGATATTGGCTTGAATGTGCTGGTTCAACTGTCAGCGGCTATCCATGAGCTCTCTAATTAGATTCTAAAAATCAGCACTTGTGATGGAGTCAGCTGGATTCTGGACATCAACTGGATTGGTAGCATTAATATCTACTAGTAGATTGCTCTGGCCTCCTTGTTGGATGTTGGCGTTCTCGTGTCTCTCTGCATTTTGAGTGGTAGATCTGGTGTTCCTAAACATTGTTGATAGTTTTCCTTATAGATTTATTCTTCCTATCTGAATTGAAATGAAATCTTGTCGGTAGAAAGCTAAATATATCTCGCGAGTATGGGAATCCATAAGTAGATGATGAGATCCAGTCAAGCTGAGAATTTGTTTTCTCAATGAAAGCACCAAAATGTTTGCACCAAAAGTTGGCATAAACACCCAATAGAGATTTTGTAGAGAAATAAATGAAGAAATTCCAATGAAAACAGAGGAAACAAGCAATTAAATAACAGAAAATTAGCAACAACAAGAACACAACGATTTATAGTGGTTCGACGTTGAAAGCCTACGTCCACTTTGGGGAAATAACTTTATTAATCACTAGAATTACTGAGTATAGAGGGATGGATCGGGTATGATCCATAGTTACAATGGAGTACAAAGGAAACAGCAGCGTAAAGTTCCCAAAAATCAACAATTAAGTCTATATTTATAGAGGAAGACGACGAAATATTTTTCTGAAATTTCGGTAACAAAGTCTCCAAATCCAGGCGAGGTCACCCTATCGATCACAGGCCCCACTTCCATCAAAATAACGATCGATGCCAATCGTTTTTCTTGCTCCTTTTGGCATGCCATCAATATAGTGAGCTCCTCTCTTCAATTTATTGAAGTTTCCAAAGTTTCATGTGTAGTTGACTTGTAGATTTTGAGATATCAATCATTTTCTATTGAGTTGAGCTGTAAAATCGATACGGTAGGATCCATAATTGATGAATATGGATCATACCCGATCCATTTTCATGGAGTTGTGTATTTTAAGATTTTGAGCGTTCTACTGAGCTCATCTTCCGCTTTCGCTTCACCGCTACTTCATAGAATCATCTGTGCCTGATATCTGGGGTTCATGATCGTTAATATTATGTACCGATCATGATGACAGTCGAGTTTAACTTGTCCAGTCAGTTCTCATTAATTTGATTAAGTTAAAGAGATGTAGGGTTAGTCAAAAGTAGATAGAAGTCTACCCAACTAATCTGGCTATCGACAATGTGACTTTAGGATTGATATGAGGCATCACCTATAATAGGTAACCTCGGTAGATGCGAGGTTACTCCCAATTTTGTACGTTAAGTCTGTCTAGTTAATTTGTCTACCAGCACCTACGAATAGTTAGGCTAATGTGAGACATCAGAATTTAGGTTATGGATGATAATGCATAGGACCCGCTTCTAGGTCGAGGGAATTATGTGGCTATTGTAGGGTCCGCCTCTTTCCCACTTAAGAAGTAGTAAATGGTCGAGATTATCATTTAGGTGCGGTAATGGAAATCTCGAGAGGGGTCTGCTTCGAGGTTGAGGTATTAAGTGGCCATTATAGGATCTGCCTCTTCTTATAAAGAAGTATTAATTGGCCTAATAAGGTTTCGTGCGATGTCAGTTAGGGAGTACCAAAAAGGGGTCTGCCTTGGGTTACGTATTAAATAATAGGGACCTACCTAGGATCACTATGGGAAAAAAACGCATCAGACGATAGGTATGCTCCGTTGTCTGATTGCATTCCTATCTATCGTTAAGTCCCATGTCGTCTCATTGCACATCAACCCACAGATATGCCCCATCGTCTGATATGCACCAACACAACAAAAAAACCATATATTTTCTGATGTTATATATTATTTCTAGAATTTCCTATTAGGCAACATATAAATATTGACTGATATGAATTACTGTTCACGGAATGAAATAAACGAATCGCAATTTTATTTAAACAAATATTGTATTTCAAATCAAATTCAAATGCAATACAACTTTCACTGTCACTCTACTTACATTTTCAAATAAAGTATAACTTATATTTACTCACACTCACTCGAGTTTGTTTTTTCTTTTCATTTTTAGACAGGGATAAATATATATATGCACGGACAAATTATGATATGCACGGTGTATCTTTGTGAATATCACAAGGCCGATCCTTGATTCAATCACACGGACAGTTGCAAAGGTCAAGCTCGAAGGGTCAACTTAGTGCAAACACACAAGTTCAAGCCCAAGCAAGCTCGGGCTCAACACAAGTAGTTTAATTCGGCTCAAAACAGATCAGCAAACTCAGCAAAGCCAAAGTACATAAACAAGTTCAGTGCACATGGAGATGCACAAAGTCAAGCACCAGCAAACAAGATTCATGGCAGTATCAAGCATGGTACATAAAGATACAGAATTAAGTGCACAAATAGCACAAACAAAGAACAGTAGGCAAGAATTTACAAAAATATAGCCACTTGCATCTTTTATAGTGAGCAACACACATATACACATGTATACATGTATATGTGCAACACATGTCAAATGCAGCCAGAAAGTTCCACAAACAAATGAACAACAGGTAGTGCCACAAACAAATGCATCCAGGAAGTACATGAGTTTAAGGCAGGAAGTACAAACAAATGAACAAGAATCAAAAAAACTTTCACATGGGAATCAAATGAGCCAGGAAGTACATGGAGTTCAAGGCTGTGCAAACTGCCTTGTTCAAAACAAGAAATTCAAAAATCTGAAAGGCAATCAAGCAATGGATAAGAAACCAAAGCACATGAAAGGGATTCAACCAATGTCAAGGTAGTGCACTGCCTACACTGTCTTGAACAAGGTAGTGCGCACTGCCTTGAACAAGGTAGTATGCAAGTACATGGACAAGGCCACAATGCAACAATGCAACATGTGAACAAGGCTAATAACATGAACTAAGGCAAAGCAAAAACAGGATTGCAACACACAGGAGACACACATATGGAAGTTCAAAGCAAAAACATGGTAATATTTCACACGTATATACATACATATGTATGTATGTATATACATGGAAGATATTTCACAAACCAAAACTCAAAGGCCAACAACATGTCAGTAATGGTACAGATGCATGATACAAGAGAAACCGGTGCAGGGATTTCACAAAACAGTTAATGAAATGGTACAACATGTGCACATAGTAAATGAAGACAAGCACATTCAAAAGGCAGTTGAATAGTACAAGGCAGAGTTCAAGCCATTCAAGGTTCAGACAAGGCAAGGCACACTCATAAGTCCATCAGAAAATTAAATCCATTTAGAGTTCAAGCACACAAACATACATATATACATATATGTATATACATGTAGATATACATATACATATGTGTGCAAGTACATGGACAAGGCCAACAATGCAACAAGGCAGTGCCACAAATTAAAACAAGGCAGTGCTACAAATAGCAAGTGCCATAAATTAAAACAAAGCGGTGCCACAAATTAAAACAAGGCAGTGCCACAAACATTCACACACGCACATACATACATACATATGTATGTATGTATATACATGGAAGTTCCAAAAATTGAACAATGAAGTGAAAAAATCACAAGTGCAAGGGGCAACAAAACAAGCAAGGGGCAAGCAGCGAAACAATGAACTTAAAAAAGTCAAACAATGAAGTGAATAGGGAAAACAACTCAAAATCGAACAATAAAGTGAATAATGGTTCAAGTTCAAGTACAAAAACCACAAATAAGTGCACAAATAAGTCCAGTGTGCACTTGTAACGACCCACCTTTTTGGACAGTTTAAATCGACAATCAAACACAAATGTTGTTTCAAACCATTCAAAAGGGAGGATTGTTAATGGGGTAAATAAGAAAAGAAAAGAAAAGGAAGAAGAATCAACCACAGAATCTCACAGCGGAAAGATAAAATATAATAATCAAATAAACAGTTCATGAAGCTGTTTAATATACTTTTGATTATCATTTATACAACATTATCAGAGTTATACATATACAACAGAACAAGTAAAAAAAATGCAGCAGACAGCATGATGCAGAGATAATAATAGTAATAGTATACCAAATCTTCGTCTTCGTCCTCCAGAATAGATCTTCAATAAGCTGAAAAACTCAGGACTGACCCGAGCGTAATGAAAGAACAAAACACTCGAGTCAGGACTAAAATATCCTTATGTAAGTTAAATCAATCGTAAATAAAGATGAGTGTAATGGCATCAGAGATGTTTACGGGGTTTGACATCTCCTATCCAGTGTTAACGTGCGTGCGATAACTCAAAAGATGTTACGGTATTTTCCATCTCTTAAGGATCCGTTAAACTATCTACTATGTAGTAGAATATGCTATTATAATATGTTTACAGTAAAGTAAAAGTATTAAAATAGCGTTAAGGCGTTACCCATATCCCCCTTAACACATTTTTATATATTCCCATAGTCTATACAGTACCGTAATTCCTCCATAAACTGGAGGGCTATCAGAGGGCACTCCATAGGTATGGTACAAAACAAACTCGTAGAAGGCGCGCTAGGGCATGTGAACACGGCACACGAGGAGATGCCAGGGTAGATATACCAATTGCACTCCCGGACTGGTGGTAATGCATAGCAGCTACTACCGCCCACCTCGGACACACTCCCATATCAAAATCGAGGGGTGGCCACCAAATCAAATCACAAAAGCAATAGAATGGTATCGAAGAAATATTCCCGATAGGAGGAATGACCTCACTTGGCCCGGTATAGCTCCTGATTTTAGTCACATCTAAGCTGATTCACGGGAGTCAGGGTCACGTCATACCATATAGAATCGTCGTCAATCCATCCTACTTCATTTCTGGAATCTCCACCACGTACACAGTTGTTAAAGTGGTTTTCGGTATCGACAGAGAGTATGCCCATATCCGATCCCGGTCTCTTTAACAACCAAATGCTTATTACACACCGGATACTTCTTTTACATTTCAAAATCAATTCATAATTGATATCAAAATATCATATTCGCTTCAAAAATCAAATCCATACCAAAATCATCATAGCTACTCAAATATACTATTCCAGTTCAAAAATCATTTCGCCCCAATATCTCATTTCAACTTCAAAAATCGTTTCGAATTTCAATTTAGGTTGTAACTTCATTTAGCCTAATTCGTATTTAAATCCAAGATTTAAATATTAACATTTCACCTTATGACCAGCTTGAATTTTTGGAAAATAGTTTGAATAGTAAAAAAAATAGCTTAAATAATTAAAAATAGTTAAAATACTCTAAAATATTAAAGATAGATTTCCAAATAGTTTTAAATTGATTTAATATAGTTAAATAGATTTAAAATAGATTAAATATAATTAAATAGGTTAAATAGCTTTAAAATAGATTAAATATAATTAAAATAAATTAAAATAGGTTAATTAGTTTAAAATAAATTAAATTGAGTTAAGTAGATTTAAAATAGATTAAAGTAAGTAAACATGATTTAAGATAGGTTGAAATAATTTAATATAGTTAATATAGGTTAAAATAGTTTCAGTATTTAAACGGTTTATATAGCAGAATAACTCAGGAAAACCAAAATGAAATAGCTTCAAAGTCAAACCATTTCAATTCCAACTTCCCAATCCAAATCAATTCCAATTTCCATCCAGTCAATTCAATTTTGGTTTCAGTTCAAATAAATTTCTACTTCGACTTCAAATTAATTCAATTCCATTTTCAAATCCAATTAATTTAATTTCAATTCATATCGATTTCTGGCTCAATCTTCAAATATCGACTCAAAACACTGAAATCAAGTTAACCTTCAATATCCAATTTGAAATCCAAATTTCCAAATACTTTTACTAGGTAAAGTTTAAAGTTTGAATAAAAGTCTCATCCTTTTAATCAAATCAATTTCAGACATTTAAATCATAATTCGATTATAACTTAAAAATCCCAACACAATTATTTAAACGTTTCATTTACCACATCTTAAATTTCAACATTCTGAGCTTAAGTTCGAAAAGAAATTCTATTTTTATAAATTTGGTTTTCATTTCCTTTAAATCAAAATCATTCAAATAAATTTCAAATTAGAAATTTTAAATCAGTTAATTTAACCAATCCGGTGTCCGTATATAATTTTCTATCCTATGGCCAATTGATCGGTTATTTCACTTAATTTCAGGGATAGATATATATCAATTCAATCCAAATCATAGTGTCATAGGTGCATATCATTTCAACCTATTTCTCAATTTATTCGAAATGATTCCATTTACAACTGTAAATAATACACAGGGTGATGACATGATATATACTAACAAATAAACATCCAAACATTCAAATATCAATCAATAGCCTCCATCACAACCAATCATCCAAACAGACAATATAATTCATGGAAATTTCACAGTTATTAATGTTCGGTAATTTAATTGCGATTAAATTCCAATTTCAGTTGGACTGTCAATTCTAATTTCTAACATGAAATTCAATGACAATCTAGATGACAATTAAATTTATCAACAACAACCAATAAGATCATATCACTTCATGATATCAAATTTAACTAGCATGAGAATATTCTAGTACGTTGTAAGCGTTATACTCATCTTGATTTTACGATGCCAAACGTTCAAATTTTAAATTAAACCGAACGCGTTCGATTTAACTTAAAATTTTAACAAGCTCCAAACGTTTCCAGATCTGCACTGCAGCGTAGATCTCGTCGCTGTGATTCCAGCGTCGCCAGATTCATCAAATTCTGGTAATGTATGAAAAGGATATACAGTTTTAAAAGATTACATGATTTAATTTAAAATTGATTTACAAATTTCTCAAACAGATCTGGGCCATACATCAATCCCACAGCATATCAAGGCCGCGTTCCTTTCTTCTCAATCGCGTTTTCATCCAGGTGATAACCGAACCCAATACATGCGACACACAACCCATCACCGCGACTTCCTCCACCCCCTCGAGCATGATCGGCAACCACCATATTAACCGCCAACCCGAGCTCCTCCTAAAGCCCAAGCCTCATCGAACTCGTTCCTCCATGGCGCGTAAACGCGAATGAAACGAAGACGAATGCGGCCAAAATCCTCCACCATACGACGACGATAACCAAGCTCTACCGTTGGATACGTAGATCTTCCCATGCTCTACAACTTTCATTTAGAAAGTTTTCAAAATCAAAGCTTGGATCGAAAGGTTTTGAGGGAAAAGCTCAATGCTTTTTGGGCCATTGAAACTAATTGTGGCGGCTACAAACAAACTCTCAGCCTAGAGCTACTGTGCACGTTTATATACGATTTTTTTATATATTATTTTATTATTAATTCCAAAATTTACATGCTTTTTCAAACGATCTCCAAACGTAAAGTGTCGCCTGGCGTTTATAATGTTTTACCCCTATTCGGAACACAATGGAACATGTTCTAGGGCCTAATTCGATCGTATGGAGAAGATAGCTTTTTGAACCTAATTATTATATTAAATTCGATATTAATTTCAATGCATTTTTATTCCTTACGACCAGACGATAACTCCAAACACTACAAAATTTGATATCCGGTAATGATACACTATTACGGATCCAATGGAACTGGTTTCGTCGAATTCCGAGACTGTTCCCCGGATCGCTATTTTAACGTCTCGATTATAATATAAAATTGTCAGTTTCTAGTTATTCACTTAAAAATCCAATTTTAAATGTTAATAAATTTCATTGTTGTTTAAATAAACTTTACATCAACTTCCGGTTTCATTTTCAATCATATTATATTCAGAATTCAATTATTCAAATATTTGCAATTTTAAATTTTAAACAATTTTGATTATCCAAAATTCACTATCTTGAAATATTTGAAAATAAACTTATAAGATTTTACTTTAAAAACGAATTCAAATTATAGAACAATTATTTCCATTACACAGTTATTCAACTCCCATTATTCAATTATTCAGTTAATTTCAAATAGTGAATTTAAACAATTTAATTGTTCAATATTTGACAAATTTCAATATTGGATTGTAAATGAATTTTCGTTATCAATCAATTACTTTATTTACATCTAATTAATTCAACATTATTATTTAATCCAACTATTGACCGTAAACTCATTCAATGAGTAGCATTATCTTTCAATACTCGTTATTACTTAAATCTTCGAAATTAGTCCATTTCAACATTTTATTTTCTATCCAAATAATCCTCAATTATTATTCAACTTCAGTTATTGATCATGAACCCGGCTAATATACATAATTTCATTTCAATTGCGATAGGTTTCCAAATTCAATCCGACTGACAAAAAAAAACAAGTAACTTATAATAATTGTCACCATTAACTTTTAATCACACTTATAAGTTTATTATTTACAAACAAGTGTCACAATTTCCTATATCATACCAATTTGATTCCCTTCATAACCAAGTTATAACATTTAAGTCATTTCAATTGATTGGAATTTCATTCAATTCATTAATAATTAACTTCGACAAATATTGTTGCAATTCATTCTAGTTATTATTATCATAAATAAATTACAAATTTTTAATTCTTCCAACATTAAATCATGAAATCTTATTAAATTAACTATTTTAATTATCGAAAATTTTTGGGTCGTTACACTCTCCCCCACTCAAAACTTTTCGTCCTCGAAAAGGAAAAAGAAGGGAAAAGGAACTAAGTAAAGAATTCAATATTTGAGATATTTTATTCAAAATTATCAACTTATAAAACAATGAAATTTCATTTATAAAGTTGTTACTACGCTTCCACCACGCTACTCCGATTGGCTTACGAAATTTTCAAGTTGGTTATCCAAACGAGTTATAAAATTTTAAAACTTGAAAATTTTCTAACACCCGGATTTTCAAAAAATTTCGATAGAGTCTCCTTTGCACGGCTCGAACGGTACAGCTACAAAACGCCTCTACGGGCCCCAAACCAACAAAAGAAAACAAAAGCCAAATGGCTCCATCATAAAACCATCAAATCAAATGACAAATAAACATGTACCTTTTTGTCGGGCGATCCAAATTTCTTGATTTAAATACCTGCATCTTATTTAGCAATGATATCCAATCATATAATTTAAAATCATTTTATAATTTGCATTTTCATTTTTCAATATTAGCTTTACTTAAGCCCGTACAATGTACATACATCATCCATACGCAGCATCAAATCTGATCGCTCACTCGATCACACAATTTCACTTTCAGACTAGTATCGTTCACACGAATTTTTAGTGTGGACTCTGATTTGGTTCCTTGATTGGAAACCGTTATTCCCCTTGCACAACTATATACTATGATAGAGAATTCCAGAATCAATCAAAAATCCATATTCAGGGTTCGCCGTCGAGAATCAAGTGAAAAATCCTAACTCGGATCGATATTAATTATCTCAAAATTCTGTGCTCGAATTTGGATCAAATCGTTATGCGAATAAAATAATATACGTACAACTTACGTATTACCTTTCAATAAATTTATCCTATTTATCTATATTAAATTATTTTACTTACCTTCATTTTATTTCCAATCAATTATTCACAGTCCGTTATTCAAGCCTCTTATTAACTTAGTATCTATTCCTTTACACAGCATATTCTTTAATATTATCATTTCTTAAACATCATCCTATAGAATTTGCTTACTTAAGTTCATTTTAAACATTCTATACAATTTAATTAAATTCAACATCCTTTTCCATCGATTCTTAGCTATACCAAATTCCTTTGTTTACATTTACTTCATTTTCATAATTTCAGTTAATAACAAATTTATTTGTGGAATATAATTTCAGTTAATAGCCATCTATAAGAAGTTGGACTTTATCTAAGTCTATAATTATCTCAAAAGTCATAAATTAGATTTCACAATTTCTCTACAAATTTATATTCCATTCTATAACAAATTTACAAAGATACTATTTGATTCATTTGTCTTCTTTAAGTTTCTTACTCATTCCATTTAGCCATTTATCATTTCTTAATATGCTTAAGTATATAACATTTATTATTACAACTAAATTTCCATTTATATACATCCTAATTACCTTTAAGTTTTGTTTACTTGTATAATATCTCATTACATATCCAAAACATCGTTTAACTTTTACATTTGGTAAGTTATATTATATATTATTAGAATGCAATTTGGTACTATACAAATTTATAGGATTCATTTTACTTAATTAGAATGTTCATAATTTTACTTTTTTTTTAAATTTCCTTTACTTTTCAATTTAAGAGTTACACTTCAACTCTAAAGCTTCTCAAAACATTAGGCTTAGAATTCTTAATCATCTTATCTTATAAGTTCTGGTTATTCACATTTCATTCAAATAATTTGAAATTTATAAATTAACAGAACCTAAAAATTTAAATACTGGGTTCTTTTCAAATTGTTTGAAATAAATATATACACTTATATCTTTTATATATGTCAAATCATACCTTTTTAGTTTAACCCAAAATCCATTTATCAAAACAGTTTCGAACCGAAGCAAAGCAAAGCTTCGTAGAAGCCTCCCCACTTTGAGACTCAAAAATGAATGTCGATGATGCTGCGCAGTCATCACCGAAATTATTTTTCAGCGACATAAGAGAGGAGTACTGAATTCATTCCTTCTTAAAAATCCTTTCAAAATATTTCCCATAAATATTTTCAACTAATATTACTATATATTTCTTAAATCCTTGAAAACCGTTTTCAAGATCCGGGTCTTAGATTCAATACTTCTCAATTTAAATTCATTTTAAATTTATAAGTCATGCATTTATAAATTATTCTTACAAAATTTTACTTTCTTAAAACCTTTCACAAGTTGTTTTATCATTGTTTATTATGTACTAAACCTTATTTATAAAAATACAACATCCAATTAATGATACAATCAATATTATCATTCATAACAACCAAACAAGCTAGATAAATCATAATAATTTCTGAAAATTATTTCTTTATATACAAAATATAATTAGGGCAAAATTATTTCATTTACCCAATTTCAAAAGGATACTATGTCGAATTGTTTTGTTCAAGTGTTTAGAGATCCCTATCAATGACGTTAATTACTCGTATTGACCAGAATCCATAAGCCACTCAACAAATCAACCAACATAATATAAAACAATTTTATATCACTAACAAATACGCTCTCTCATATATATACACTCAGCGACTCATCATAGGGTATTACTACCCTATTTATAAAGAGTCAGACCCCACAAAGCTATGGTTATCGCTAAACCAAAGCCCTGATACCAACTGTAACGATCCACCTTTTTGGACAGTTTAAATTGACAATCAAACACACATGCATTTCAAACCATTCAAAAGGGAGGATTGTTAATGAGGTAAATAAGAAAAGAAAAGAAAAGGAAGACGAAACAACCATAGAATCTCGCAGCGGAAAGATAAAATATACTAATCAAATAAACAGTTCATGAAGTAGTTTAATATACTTTTGATTATCATTTATACAACAGAACAAGTAAAAAAAATGCAGCAGACAGCATGATGCAGAGATTATAATAGTAATAGTATACCAAATCTTCGTCTTCGTCCTCCAGAATAGATCTTCAATAAGCTGAAAAACTCAAGACTGACCCGAGCATAATGAAAGAACAAAACACTCGAGTTAGGACTAAAATATCCTTATGTAAGTTAAATCAATCGTAAATAAAGATGAGTGTAACGACGTTAGAGATGTTTACGGGGTTTGACATCTCCTATCCAGTGTTAACGTGCGTGCGATAACTCAAAAGATGTTACGAGATTTTCCATCTCTTAAGGATCTGTTAAACTATCTACTATGTAGTAGAATACGCTATTATAATATGTCTACAGTAAAGTAAAAGTATTAAAATAGCGTTAAGGCGTTACCCATATCCCCCTTAACACATTTTTATATATTCCCATAATCTATACAGTACCGTAATTCCTCCATAAACTGGAGGGCTATCAGAGGGCACTCTATAGGTATGGTACAAAACAAACTCGTAGAATGCGCACTAGGGCATGTGAACACGGCACACGAGGAGATGCCAGGGTAGATATACCAATTGCACTCCCGGACTGGTGGTAACGCATAGCAGCTACTACCGCCCACCTCGGACACACTCCCATATCAAAATCGAGGGGTGGCCACCAAATCAAATCACAAAAGCAATAGAATGTTATCGAAGAAATATGCACGATAATAGGAATGACCTCACTTGGCCCGGTATAGCTCTTGATTTTAGTCACATCTAAGCTGACTCACGGGAGTCAGGGTCACGTCATACCATATAGAATCGTCGCCAATCAATCCTACTTCATTTCTAGAATCTCCACCACGTACACAGTTGTTAAAGTGGTTTTCGGTATCGACAGAGAGTATGCCCATATCTGATCCCGGTCTCTTTAACAACCAAACACTTATTACACACCGGATGGTTCTTTTACATTTCAAAATCAATTCATAATTGATATCAAAATATCATATTAGCTTCAAAAATCAAATCCATATCAAAATCATCATATCTACTCAAATATACTATTCCAGTTCAAAAATCATTTCGCCCCAATATCTCATTTCAACTTCAAAAATCATTTCGAATTTCAATTTAGGTTGTAACTTCATTTAGCCCAATTCGTATTTAAATCCAAGATTTAAATATAAACATTTCACCTTATTGACCAGCTTGAATTTTTGGAAAATAGTTTAAATAGTAAAAAAAGTAGCTTAAATAATTAAAAATAGTTAAAATACTCTAAAATATTAAAGATAGATTTCAAAATAGTTTTAAATTGATTTAATATAGTTAAATAGATTTAAAATAGATTAAATATAATTAAATAGGTTAAATAGCTTTAAAATAGATTAAATATAATTAAAATAAATTAAAATAGGTTAATTAGTTTAAAATAAATTAAATTGGGTTAAGTAGATTTAAAATAGATTAAAGTAAGTTAACATGATTTAAGATAGGTTGAAATAATTTAATATAGTTAATATAGGTTAAATAGTTTAACATAAAATAGTTTCAGTATTTAAACGGTTTATATAGCAGAATAACTAAGGAAAACCAAAATGAAATAGCTTCAAAGTCAAACCATTTCAATTCCAACTTCCCAATCCAAATCAATTCCAATTTCCATTCAGTCGATTCAATTTCGGTTTCAATTCAAATAAATTTCGACTTCGACTTCAAATTAATTCAATTCCATTTTCAAATCCAATTAATTCAATTTCAATTCATGTCGATTTCTGGCTCAATCTTCAAATATCGACTCAAAACACTGAAATCAAGTTAACCTTCAATATCCAATTTGAAATCCAAATTTCCAAATACTTTTACTAGGTAAGGTTCAAAGTTTGAATAAAAGTCTCATCCTTTTTATCAAATCAATTTCAGACAATTAAATCATAATTCGATTATAACTTAAAAATCCCAACATAATTATTTAAACGTTTCATTTACCACATCTTAAACTTCAACATTCTGAGCTTAAGTTCGAAATGAAATTCTATTTTTATAAATTTGGTTTTCATTTCCTTTAAATCAAAATCATTCAAATAAATTTCAAATCAAAAATTTTAAATCAGTTAATTTAACAAATCCGGTGTCCGTATATAATTATCTATCATATGGCCAATTGATCGGTTATTTCACTTAATTTCAGGGATAGATATATATCAATTCAATCCAAATCATAGTGTCATAGGTGTATATCATTTCAACCTATTTCTCAATTTATTCGAAATGATTCCATTTACAACTGTAAATAATACACAGGGTCATGATATGATATATACAAACAAATAAACATTCAATTATCTATCAATAGCATCCATCACAACGAATCATCCAAACAGACAATATAATTCACGGAAATTTATAGTTATTAATGTTCAGTAATTTAATTGCGATTAAATTCCAATTTCAGTTGGACTGTCAATGTGATAACCCGGATTTTTGAACACTTGTTAATTGATAATTAACTGGATTAATTAATAAGAATACTGATTTATGAATTGAATAAATAATTCTGATAATAAATATTTATATCGGGATAAATATTTATTTGATAATCTCCTGATATTATTATTTGAAATTAGCAAAATTTATCTTTTCAAAATCAAATAAAATATATATATAAGTAGATTGTAAATAGGACTTGGGTTTGAAATTCAAAGTAATATCTTAAAAATAAATTTTACAACTAGTATATATATATGGTTATTAATTTGTGAGTAATTAGGTTTATATCATTTTTCTTTAAAGTTTTATAAATATAAGCAAAAGAAAATTTATTAATAAAATAGACATAATAAATAAAACATAAGGAAATAAATTGTTTTGACATTTGTAGCTTTTATATGCATGCAATAAAACAAATGGCAACACCTTGTTAAAAGAAATTTAAGTATATATAATAATGTTGTATTAAGGAGAAGCCTGGAATTCCTTTTTCAGTTCAAAACATTTTTACTTTCTCAAATTTATTTTCTTCTTCTAAAACTGAAATCAAATTTAAAAGAAAATCAATATCAGTTCTCAAATTTTCTTCAACCTGAAATTCGAATCTGCAACTAAAATAAAGTTCAACTGTAATTCAAATGCAAAGGCTTCAGTTTCAACATCAAATTGAAGGCATGCAAGGGATTTCAAATATCAACAACAAAGAAAATCAAAAGCAGGTTTCCAGAATTCAAAATTTTAAAAGCCTGGAAGTGATAAACTGCCCTGTTTTAAGGTGAGTAAGCTACACCTTTATATAGCTAGATTCTGTTTCCTCTTGTTGCATGTGATAGATATATGGAGTAATATTGTGATAGTTGTTGGCATAAATGTAAATTATGCTGCATGTAGGTAAATATAAATTTGTTGAGTGTGCATGTCTGTGTATATAGAGATGAGCCTCTGTTTTGAATTTACAGACTGGAAATAAATTCAAAAACTAAAATCTTTTACCTCATTTACTTTTTAGTTATTCTGTACAAAGGAAACTTCTTTAAAATAACAAGATCTAAGATTCAAAAATATTGTAAGGATAATCAGTTTGAGTATTTTCTAGAAAATAGGAAATTACAGTGGAAACTCTGAAATATGTAAAATTCGAACATCATGATTATGTGATTCACCTATGTAATCTAAATTCTCTTTGAAAACCATGAATTTTAAGACTAAAATCAAGATTTTTAGTTTATTAAATTGTGGGAAATCGTGAGTTGAACGGAATCGAAACTTTGCTCGATCTCTGGCGATCGGCGAATGGTGGAATCTCGTGTTCAATTTTGGAGGTAGCTTTAGGGTAGGAGGTCTTAGGAAAAATGGCCGCCGACTTTCTAGATCAACGTGGAGGTACAGCGAGGGTAAACTAGGGTTTAATCATGGGTTTGAGTCGTGGTTGTTCTCGAAGCAAATGAGGCGACGGCGTTGAATCGGGTTGGATCGGATGTAGGGGTAATGGAGCGTAGGGCACTGGCGAAGGTGAGGGTTCAACGGCGAGGTTTAATATGGTCGGAGGTGGTGGCACAGGGCATGTTTTTGGGAACAGGTTGGTTCAGGTGGTGATCGATTGTGCTCGAATTCAATTTGCGATCTTTGCTGGGCTTGGGTTAGTCGGAATCGAGTGAGGGGATCGTAGTCGACTTGCCGGCATGGTCAACGATGGTCAGAGCAGCATGGATGATGTGTGCACGTGCACAAGTCCTACAGTGGATCGGTGCTGGTGTGTGTTTTGGGAGCTTCGGGGAAGACAGGGTTTTTTCGTATGCGTACTCGAGTTTCGAAAGGAAGGAAGATTGGGTTGTTCGCGAGGTCATCAGTAAGGGAAGTATGGGTTTGGATCGAGTATTGACTCGGGTAAATGTTGGTTTAGGCTCGGGTTTTGTTAGGTTTAAGATAACCAGGTTTTGATATTTGAAGAATTTTGTTACAGATTTCCAAAGCTTAAACAAAATTTTGTGAACAAGTTATTTAAAGAAAAGGAAATAAGAAATGTTAACAAGTTTTCAATAGAAATATTGAACAAGTTTCAATATAAATTGTTTATAAAGGTAAAGGTTTTGGAATTAAATTTGTTGTTTTGAATGGTTTTGAATTAGGATAATTCATTAAAGAAATTAAAGGATGACTACTTCATATAATAAATTAAAGGATAATTATTTAAAGTAAATAAAGAATGATTAGTTAATTAATGTAATAATTACTTCATATAAGAAATTGAAGATTAATAATGTAACTAAGTAGTAATTAAGAAGATGAAGTGTTTATCATCAATTAAACTTAAGGACTCATGTTAATTTGCAAGTTAATGTTTATAAATTCCAAAGTTTATTAAATTCTAATGATAATTAAGAAAGTAATTAAGATAATGGTTCATCTTTTAATAAATTAAGGTTTGAGTAATTAAAGATTAATTGGTTGATTGGTTGATTAGTAATTAAGGATTACTTAATTAAGGAGATTAACTAAAATTAATTAATTTAGGATAATCAAGGGGTGATTAATTAAGGTTAATTAATCAATGTGATTAATTAAGGTTAATTAATCAAGGTTAATCAATCAATGTAATTAATTAAAGTTAATTAATCAATGTAATTAATTTAAAGAGTGGTTTATAATTAATCAAAGATAATTAAGCAAGATTAAAGGTAATTAATTTAATTTATATTAGGTGATTAAATTAAATTAATTGAGAATTGTCTGACTATTAATCTTGCCTATAGATGATAAATCTGAATTGAATACCTTGGTTTGTCTGAATATCTCTGATATATGAATTGTGATGTACTGTGATTATGATATGATAGGTTGAACAGTAATATTGTGGGTTATCTATCGATAATGAGTTGTTGTGTGAATATGATACCCTGTATTTAAAAATTGAATTGTATTCACTTGAATAACTTGGATTAAGATGATATTGTAATCGAAGAGACCGGGGTCGGGTATCAGTTAATACCCGAAACCACTTCGATTAGTGTTCTGCTATAATTCTATATAGATTTGATTTGTGAACTCAATAGGCTGGTTTGGGATGATATGGATCATTTAAGCTAAGTTGGATACTTAGATATTGTTTTGTGAAAATAAAATGTGGACTATATAAGTTGTTTACTTGGAGTAAAGTACGAGTTACCCGGGTTTAAATAAGTTCTATGGATTTAAGTTTCATGTTAGATGAGTTTACTCACGCTGGTTTCCAGCCTGACCCGGGTGTTACTTTGATGTAATGCTCGGGTCAGACCGAGTATTACAGATTTTCAGGTTAGGACGTTATGGAGCTCAGGAGGCGAGCTGGATGGCAGGAACGTATAAGAAGTGTTTTCACTGTATATATGAGATTGTGTAATATATATATATAGATTGTAGTTTGGAGAATGTTAATTGTATCTGTCTAGTATATTTGTGAATGTTGTAACTCTGATGTATTAAAATGTAATTAACAAATACAGTTTTCTTTATATAACTGATATTATTATTTGATATTGTATTTTGATCCGCTGCGAATGTGAGAATCTGTGTCTTATTTTGTTTCTTTCTTCTATCTCTTTTCTTTTTCTTCTAACTATCTGGAAATTTCGGGTTCGAAATTTCCGGGTCATTACAGTCAATTCTAATTTCTAACATTAAATTCAATGACAATCTAGATGACAATTAAATTTATCAATAACGACCAATAAGATCATATCACTTCATAATATCAAATTTAACTAGCATGAGAATATTCTAGTACGTTGTGCACTGCCTTAAACAACCAATTCAACAACCAAATAAGTACTAGTGCCTTGCATAACTCTTATATCACCAGCCAATTCAACAAATTCAAGTCAGATATACAAATTCAGATGAACAAGGCAGAAAGGTCGAAATCAATATATTCAACCAAGTAAAAATATATTTGAGTATATTAGAGAACTCAACAATTGAACGAGTCAAGGCCATAAAGCAGAAAATAAAAAAACAAAGCAGTCAAAAATATGTGTAGCAATACAAAATCAACATCCAATGTTTAAAATCCAAAGTCAAGTCTAAATCGAAAATACAGGAAATAAATTCCTATATAAACTCGTCTCATCATTGGCTCTTAAAATCGAAATCGAGATCAATACAAAATCGAAATGGGCAGAAATCATACCATATATTAATCGTAGAATACTCAACAAATTGAAGCAAGCTTGAACGAACACATCCATAAAATGGAAACCAATTTCTTTATCAATCATTGTTTGAGAGTGAGAGAGTATCAGCAGAGTGATTTCATTATCAAGTCGATTTGAAACCCTAATTTCAGAAGACAGGTCGAAGACGAGTTTAACTTTAGGGTTTGGCCGATTTGATTTTGAGAAGAGGAAAATTTTAAGAAGATGGAATGGAAAGAAAGTGAAGAGGGAATAATTAAGGAAGCGACCAAGAAAATATTGAGATGGAAAATATGGAGCCAAATTTTTTTTTGGATAAATTCAAGCAGTCAACATATTAAATGTTGTCTGAAGGAAAAAACATCATGATTTCAGGGGCTATTCAAACAATAGATTATTCGGAAAATCTACCTTATGTTATGTGATCACTATTGTTTGATTCATTTTGTGGCATAGTGGATATAGGTATTAAATGGTCAGAGTCTGCCTAATTGCCATTAAAAAAGAATTAAGTGACTTGGGTTGTTTCTCTCACATTGTTAGGACACGACTAATAGTAGTTAAATAGGACTGGAAAGGGACTTTGGCTTACAGTTGAAGGTAAGTTATAGAGTTAGGATGGAAGAGTGTAAGTTGTAGAGTTGGCTGGGATAGCTTTCAAACTTATAGTTAGAGGTATCTTATGTAGGGTATAGTATAGGATACATAAGATATATTACCTATATAAATAATACAACCCAATTACTATTATGATAAGAATTGAGATTTTCATTTACCAAACATTGTTGTTCTAATCCCCTCCTCATTACAACACACAGGTTAGGGGAGATGATGATGATTGAGAGGCTGGAGGCAAGGGCGAGGACTTATGGCAGTTATCTATCTATTTATGTTTTGATATATTTTGATGTACTCATTTTCAGACATGGAGTTGTTGTTTTGAGATATTGTATTTCAAATATTGGGATGTGATGTTGTATTTTTGAGATTTGGATTTTCTATGAGCTGGGTACATGTTTCTGATATTATATATTATCCTTTTCGTTGTGAGATTTTGATAGCATAGATAGATGTTGTATATTGTTCATTATATCAATTTTACCAACCAACAGCCGACTTTGGAATTGGTCTAAGGTTCGACGGGCTTTTATTGGATCAAAAATTAGATCCTTCTCGAGGTGGGTTGTTATGTCTATCGTTTCCTTGGTTACCACCTAGGCCTTACACCAATGTTTTCGGTTTTGGTTGCCACATAAGCTTTACACCTACAATTTTGTATTTCGGTTGCCACACAGTCCTTACACCTATGCTTTCATATTTCAGTTGCCCTGACAACCTTACACCTACATTTTGGTTGCCTCATAGGCATTACACCATCGCTGTCGGTCTCGACTGCCACCTCAGGTCTTATGTAGTCTATTGAGCATTCTACCGACTATTTTATTTCAGGCTTTTTACTTAATTAGCAGTCTACTGAGTTGATATCTCTACTAACCATCTTTTAGTTATTAATATTTTTTATCACATTATCATCCATGTATCTAGTATCGATCTCGGCCATCTTAAGCCTTAGCATTCATTACAATCACCGAACGTCATTAGTCCCAGTTTACACTCTCTACCGAGAGTTATTTACTTTTAGTGGTCACTACCATTGCTCTTATCTAGGGAAGCCTGTTATAGTTTAGTACCATTGATTTGTGAAATTAAACTGTAATTTATCAAAAATCACTCCTCCATGCATATTTTCTTATGAACCATCGACCGTCTTCTGTCCTCGGTTAATACCTTCGGTTTGCCAACCTTAGCCTCAAACCTTTCTTGTCTTAGCATTTCTACTTAAGCCACTATGCTTAAGATTTTGGTTTTGTTAACATTTCAGTTTGGCTCTACCTCTTTCGGCATTGCTTTTCAATACACATTAGGAACCATTCTTGCACATCTGCCACTAACATTCCATGTGTCGACTTCTGGTTCGTTTGACTTAGTCCTTTCGAATTGTTACCAGGCATGTTCAGCAGAAAATTTGGATCGAGTCTCTTGTCCTAATACTTACTGCTTTTCTATATTAATATACCTTCTAACAACAATTGTTCGCCTTCTGGCTCCCCATTATAGCCCTTCATCCATATTTATTTCTTGAAAATGACTTTATCGGATAATCATAGTAAAACAAATTATAATTTGTTTCTATGCAGTTACCCATGTTCCTCATTTATAACCATTTTCTACCGTATACAACCTTCTATTAATTCATAACAATTTATTTAGAAATCATATAACCATAACCCATCTTCAAGAACATGTTTCTACCATCATATTAAATCCTTAGATCTTAAATATTTAAAGAGGCATAAAAATCATTCAACAAAAACTTGGTCGTAGGAGATTTAAAGAAGAAAGACGGATTAGAGAATATATTAATAACCTATATTCTTTAGTTGATGAAGTCTCTAGTTTCCTTAACGTTAATCTTTTCTTTTTCTTATTCTTGTTGTTAAGTCGCAAAAACCATTAAAGAACTCAAGATTTTTCTTTTAGTTATGAGTCTAATTAAATTAAAAGAGGGAGGTGGTTATCTTACTCCAAAAGGATAATTTGGCTGCCGACCCACCATCTCCATTTTATAAATTAGTTAGCTCTAATGGTTGCATTTAATTCTTATTAACATAGGTTTTCAAAGGATTTTTCGAGTATCACTTGATTCATCCTTGCATAATGAGTAACCAAGCATCCGATGAATATTAACTCTTTATCATTATCTCAATTTTCTCTATTCTCATAACCAATTACCTAATTAATTAATTACTAATTATAGGGTATAGGAGTTTCATCATCAAAATTCAAACAAGGTACGATAATAAATTCTAGACTTTCTTATGCCTACACTATCTTTCATACACATGAGTTTTTCACTCAGGTTTTCCTATAAAAAATGTATTGGTGCCTCAACCAATGCATAACAAATCAACCATAATATCATATATATGTGCATGGCATACAATTGAACCTAGTAAACATACATGTTAAGCTAAACAAAAACTCAGGATAAGTTCTCTTGACTTTATCCTCCGTTTTCAAAGTACAATCATCATGGTCCTCACTCTACTGGATCGAACAAGCTTTACCTTCCTTTTCCTAAGCTTCTTGACATCTCAGTTTATAATCTGAATATGTTTTCTCACATAGGTCATGTCTAGTTTAACAACCAAGTCTTCCATAGCTCTCGGAGCCACAACATCCTTAGGGTCTCGGATACAGTTCCAAGGGTGTGGAACATGAAACGTATTATGGAACCCGGTATAAACGCTTGGTAGATTGAATCTATTAGCTACTTTACCAATCCTCTCAAGTATTAGGAACGGGCCAACATATCTCAGTGTTAACTTTCCAGCTTTTCAAACGTCATATTGCCTCTTATAGGTGATACCTTCATAAACACATGTTCCCTCAGATCAAATTCTATGTTTCTTCGCCTCTTATTGGCATAGCTCTTTTGCCCCAATTAGGCATCGCTTGCCGAATCAATTTGACTTTCACTGAAGCTTCTCTTAAAAGATCTGAAACTAACATGAGTTTATCTCCCATCTCACACCAACTTACTGGTGAATTAAAAGACCTTCCAAACAATTCCTCAAAAGGTGTCATCCCAATACTTAATTAGTACTACTTTTTGTATGGAAATTCTACTAATTATAGGTGATCTTCCCAAGATCCACTGAAGTCTAACACATAAGCTCTTAGTAAATCTTCCAGCACTTAGTTGACCCTTTTGGTTTAGCCATATGTTTGTTGATGGTAAGCAGTACTCATATAAAACATCGAAACCAAAGAACTCTATAGCCTTCACCAGAACTCACTAGAAAATAATGGGTCTCATTTAGTTGTTATAGTACTTGTAATTCCATGAAGTCTTGAATGTAGTTCAACCAACCGAGCTGCCATTCTTATGGACGTTACTGGAATGAAATTGGCACTCTTAGTTAACCGATCAACTATAACTCATATACATTCATTTTCAGCTCTTGTCCTTGGCAAACCATCAAAAAAGTCTGTCAAAACCAAATCCCATTTCCACACAGGGATTTCCTAAGGCTGTAGAAGACCAATTGGCTTTTGGTGTTATGCCTTAACTTGTCAGCAAGTGAAACATTTCCTCACACATTCCCCAATATCATTTTTCATTCTTTCTCAGTATAAGCTCTGCTTCATATCTCGGTACATCTTAGAGCCTCCTATGTGAATAACAAACTTGGAACGTTGACATTCGTCTAGAACCAACTTATGAAGGTCTACCATATTCGAAACATATAAACTTCCATTCCTCCAAAGTCATACTTTTTCATTAATACCGAATTCCTTCAGCTCTTCAGTCTCGAAACCATTTTCAATCAATGGATCCTTCTGCTATAATTGATCTTCCTAATATCCGTTGGCAAACCTTTCTATGAGCATTGGATGGACTTTTAAGTATGATAACATCACAAAGTTTTGGCTCGGATCTAAGT
Source organism: Allium fistulosum (assembly GCA_030737815.1). Classification (NCBI taxonomy): domain Eukaryota; kingdom Viridiplantae; phylum Streptophyta; class Magnoliopsida; order Asparagales; family Amaryllidaceae; genus Allium; species Allium fistulosum. Next base: position 1,473,676,838 of record CM060902.1, on the reverse strand, counting down.
TAAACCGAATCCGCATATCACACAAATCTAATGTCTCTAAGACATTCCTTTCCTCATTCATGCCCAAAGCACAATTACGCTGCTTTTGGCTTAAGGCATCAGCAACTTTATTTCCCTTCCCTGGGTTATACTCTATTCCAAAATCGTATGATGCCAAAAACTCCAACCATCTTTGTTGCCTCATGTTCAGTTCCTTTTAAGAAAACAAATATCTCAAAGACTTATAGTTAGTATAACACTCAAATCTTTCCCCTAAAAGATAATGCTTCCAAATCTTTAGCACAAAGACAAGTGATGCTTACTATAAGTCATGGGTTGGGTGCTTAATATCATCGGGTCTTAACTGTCTAGAGGCATAAGCTATCACCTTGCCTTTCTACATTAACACGGCTCCTAGACCTAAACCAAAAGCGTCTATGTATCCGACCATATTCCCATTTCCCTCTGACATAACTAAAATCCAAATGCTGCTTCACATTCTCTCATCCAAACATATCTTTCATTCTTCTAATTAAGTTTGGTCAATGGTGCTGCTATTTTAGAAAAGTCTGTAATGAATCTCCGATGATATCCAGCCAATCCTAGAAACTTCTTATTTTGGTAACCATTTTGGCCATTTCCAATCATTCACGGCATCGACCCACGAAGGATTTATAGCAAATCCCTCCTTCAAAACCACATGGCCTAGATAACTTTTGGTTTTTGAAAAGAAAGTTAGAAAACTTCATGTTCAATTTGTGATACCTAAAGGTCACTAATACTAATCTAAGATGAGTCTCACTCTCTCACTCATCCTTAAAATATACAAAATATCATCTATAATGACACAAAACTGTCCAATTCATTGTGAAAAACTTGATTCATTAAATCCACAAAGTAAGCTAGAGCATTGGTTAGCCCAAAGAGCATAACCAACAACTTATATACCTCGTCCGGAATGCAGACAAAGGAATACCCTTCTCAACAACTCTTAATTGATGGAACCCTATAGCCAAATCCAATTGCTAGAATACTTTAGCTCCACTTAATTGATCAAATAAATTGTTTATCCTTAGCAATGGATAACGATCCTTCATTGTTAGCTCATTCAACTACTTATAATCAACATACATTCAATGCAATCAATCCGACTTCTTCACAAATACCACCGAGGCTTCCATGGTGGATTACTCGATCTAATGAAACTTCAATGCTCAAGTTTCGCTAATTGATTTTTAAATTCCTCCATTTCCTTCGACAACATTCTGCTAGGTGGTTTACTACTAGGTTGTGCCTCATGCACCTAGTCAATGCGAAACTCAATCGCCTTTCTCAGAGGTAAACCCATCATAGGCTAAAAAACATCAGCAAATTCCTGAACTACAAAAACTTCATCCACTTCCTCTTCCAGAATTTCTAAGGAACACAAAGAAACTACAGATCTTCTCTTCATCCCACACAATAATAATAGAATTATGTCTTTCGCTTTCAGGTTCCATAGAGCAACGATTGTTTCAGCGCAAAAAGTTCGAGCGTCATACTACACCAACCAATTCATACCCAAAATCACCTCATACCCTTTAAATTCAAACACAATTAGTTCACAAAAAAAATAGCGACACGGAATAAACTCTAGGTTAGTGCATCTTAACCCAAGAGTGGCATAGCCACCAATCGAAATAGCTACACACAAAGAAGTAATTATATACAATCCTACTTTATCAACCACATCCTTAGAAATAAAAGAATGTGTAGCCCCAGTATCAAGGAGAGCTCTAACTAAAAATTAATAAATGGAAATCATACCTTCCAACACAACATTCTTACATTTCTCCTTGGCATAAGGTCCTACTCTAGGCCCTTCCAAGGCTAGCAGCCTTGTCTACTTTAGCTATGGGAAATCCCTCTTCTTATAGTCTGGTCTATCACATTGGAAGCATTTGACCTGGCCACTACAACTGGTTGCGAACATTTTGATGCATAATGCCCCTTTTGTCCACAGCTATAACAAGTAATTTCCATTCTTTTGGCTTCCCCATTCCGGAGACTTCCCCCTCGGTTGCTGCCCCTTCTTTCCCTTCCGGTAAGGGGTAAAACTCTTCTTTTGTTTTGGCTTGGGCTTCCTTCCACTCTCTTCTACGCCAAATACATGCTATCATATCTCCTTCCCATATCCACAACAAATTCGAAAGAAGATGCTAGGTGTGCCATCACTATATGATCAAGACCTTGCCTTAAACCCCTAATAAATTCCTCATTCTTCTTCATCAGGGCGTTCAACTCTCAACCGTACTTCACCAAGGCGTTAAACCTCTGAATGTAATGTTTAAAAGAAAGACCTCCTTGCTTGAAATCAAGGAAATCTCGCAAATAAACACTTCTATGTGACTCGATGATAAACTGAGCCTCAAACCTCTTCCCAAACCGTTTCCAAGAAATCTCTATTTGCAAGGTTTCAACGATCAGTGTTTCCCACCAGTCTAAGGAGTCTTCCTTTACGGCCTAAAGGTCAGCCACCTCTTCTGCATATCATTCAGCCATAAGTCTTATAAGACACACTCACTTAATTTCAGCCAATTTAATCCCTCCACCGCTGGCTCTTTCCCGATAAACATCTTGCCTCTCAGGTTTCGATAATCCCAATTTAATTTCAAAAAGTCTTCTCTCACAACCATTCTCAGCCCAACCACTTCCAGCATAGCTTTTCTCATCATCTAGTCATAAACTACCAGAATAAAACATTCATACCCATCCCTGCAATAATGAGACTGTCTCATTTATCGCGACTGGAGGCACTTCTCTACCATTCATATTTTAAGGGAACTATTTCAGTTCTTTATGGATTATAAGTCCTTAAAGTATTTGTTCTTCCAAAAAGATTCGAATTTAAGGCAAAGGAGATGGATGGAGTTCTTGACATCACATGATCTTTGTAACTCCTATACTCCATGAAAAGGTAATAATGTAGTTGATGCCTTGATTAGGAGACATGTGATGCTAGGCTTTATGTTTTTGAAATGGAAGCACTATGAGTTATTTTTGGATTCAATTTTCAACCTTCATCAGACCTTGTACCAAGGTTATTGGTATATTTAGATGTTCAACCTTCACGTATGAATCGTATCGGTACGAGTCAAAGGCAATACACAGGGATGTTGGGTATTTTTGAGAAGATGAACAAAGGTGAGCATTTGAGTCATTTGGACCGTTTTCCATTAATTTTAAAGGTTGACTGTGTAGAGATGGTAGGTTGTATGTTCCTCTTATTGAGGAATTGATTGACTTGGTACTTGAAGAGTTTTGTTAACCTAAGATGTCCATTCATCCTAGTGGTGAGAAAATGTATCGACATATGAAGAGGGTATTCTCCTGGCCGAGTATGAAGAGGAATATAGCAAAGTTTGTTTTGAAGTCTCTGACATGTTAAAGAATAATGGAAAAGTAGAAGAAGTCCGGTGGATTATTACATCCTTTGGATCTTCTGTAATGGAAATGAGAGAGCATCTCTTTGAATTTTGTTGATGGGCTGCCTAGGAGTAGAAGAGGAAATGAGAGTGTTTGGGTCATTGTCGATAAAATGATCAAATGTGCTCATTTTATTCTGATTAGGAGTACGAGGACAACCACATCTTGGGCCAATTTATACATGAAGGAGGTAGTTTGACTACATGGAATTCCTTCCATTATTGTCAATGACCAATTTCCACTTTTCACTAAGTTCAGGACGCCTTGGGCAGTTAATTAAACTTAAGTACAACCTATCACCCTTAGACGGAAAGAAAAACTAAGCAAGTGAATCCGATGTCAGAAGGTTTGCCATGGATATGTATTTTAGACTGTAGTGATTTTGGGAAGATCACTTGCTACCAAAAAAAATTGGATTCAATAATAGTTATCGAACAAGTTTTAGAATGGCACTGTTCGAGGCTTTGTACGGGAGGCATGTAGATCTCCATCTTATCAGTCAAACATTATAAATAGGATTATTCTTAGGTCGTAAATGATTTGAGAGACTTTGGAAAAAGTATTTTGATCCATAAGAGGTTAAAGACTGCATAAGATAGGTGGAAATCGTATGTTGATAGGAGATGCATGGGGTTGGAGTTCGCAGCAGGCGACATAGTTTTTGTGAAGGTCCCGCCACTAAGACATGGTATAAGGTTTGGTGGTTTGCTGAAATTGTCGTCGAGGTTTATAGGGCTTTCCCGATTTTGGAAAGAGCAGGGAAGTCAGCTTATAGGGTGGAACTTCCTAAAAAGTTCATCGAAGTTCATAATTTTTTCCATTTATCAAACTTGCGAAAGCGTTTACATGATTCAGCTACTATGGTTGAGCCAAGTTAGTTAGTAGAGGTTGAGGTAGAGAGAGAACCACTTTTTTGTCGTGCACCTAGTCACACTATTAAGCATGGGACAAAGTGTCTCTGTTATTAGGTAGTTAAACCGGTTAAAGTTCAGTGGGGAAATGACCCAGCTAATAGTATTTGAGAGTCAGAGGAGAAGATTAGATCTTTCATCCCTCATTCTTTTCTGATAGATTTTCCCTACTTTGTTTGCTTAATTGAATTAGAAAATTGGATGGTGTGGTATGCTTTTTTGTGCGACTTATGGATTCTATACCACTGGGCTTATTATATATCATGTTGCATACATACTGAATTATCAGTATATTTAAGAATCTTTTGCATCCATGCCTATATGCCATGATCTTACATTAATATAAAAGTTGCACTAGTGTTTACCTATTTATCACCTACCATATTCATGGCATATTTTGATTGATGGATGCATATTATTTATTTGCACTTACTTTCCATTGCTATATATAGATGTTTATATTTGGACTTTAATGGTATCCATATGGGTATCATGTCTTAGATCACCAAAAATTCTAGGAAACAAATATATTTGATATGGTTTGCTTGGATTACTTTATGTGTGGTGTGTTTGCGTGTATGTAGTGCACATTTATATGGTTGCTAGTGTATACTTGAGTCTATGAGTTTCATTTTTCCATCTCTTGGAATTTAGGGGTTGAAATTCTTTTTAAGGGGGTGAATATACCACCCCATATTTTTATAAATATAAATAATTATTGAAAATGACACTTTTGTAATTTTACATAAAGATGAAAAACTAAATTTTATAAATGAAGGAATATGAGAAATCAGACTTTTTCATTGCATCAAGTAAATTCATACGTAAAACATTAGAAACGGACATCGGATGAAGAAGATACAGATCATTTAACATGGCATGCATTTCAAGACGAAACGATCAAGGTCCAAGTAGGCTGAGGGGGATTTTGGTTTTCATGCCCATGTATGAGATGTTTCTAACCCTAATTCACCTCATTCTCTAGCTCTCTTCATATGTAGCCGTCGCTTCACCTAATCTCCATTCCTTTTCTTCTTCAAATCTAAAAACAATATATTAAATCAAATATCCCAATAAAAATTACGATCTAAATTGAAAAGAAAAGAGGAAATCAAATTAAGAAATAAGAGAACTAAATGGAAGAAGAGGAATCAAATCAAAGAGGGAAACTTAAAATTTTCTATCGAAAGTTGTCAAAGCAGCATATAAAGGTTAGTGGCTTTATCTACGAAATGAATATGATGTCGATAAGAACCTAAATTTCATTTATATGTCTAATTTGATTTAAACATTATTTCTAAACTAAATTGATAATTTTTAGTTGAAGATTTATATGAATTGGATAATTTGGAAACCCTATAATACTATTTTGATGACAGTAATTCTTATTGATTAGGGACAGGGAAGATTTAATCAAGGTCACCCTTTAAATCATATAGATCTGATTTTATGTAATGGATTTGAATTAATTTAAATGAATAAAAGTGAATCTATACATGTAGCTTTGAAATATGGATCTGAATTTATGTAATCGACTTGAATTGATTTAGGTGAATAAAAGTGAGTCTGTACATATAGCTTTAGAATCATATATATCTAATATAATGTAATAGATTTGAATTGATTTAGGTGAATAAAAGTGAGTCTATTTATATATCCTTTAAAAATCATGTAGATATGATTCTATCAACTTTGAATAAAATTGAATATATGTAGATGAATCATTGAATAGTTATGTACAATCAATTGGATAAATTACACAAAAGGTTTGGATATGATAAAAGTTGGGATTGTATATAAATACTTGTCTGAAAGTTGGATTATACGACTTCTAAAGTTACTTAAGTACGAAAGGAAGAACTAATAATAAACAATCAATACCAAATAAAAATAAAAATTTAAACATGTTAAAAACCCAAATTTATTGAAACTAATCCACTGAAATATAGAATGGTCGACTGAATTGCTACACATAAAACACAGAACAAACTCAATTCAAACCCGCAAAAAAGCAGTTCATTTTCTAGGTCGAACAATTGATTGACTGAAGTAACTAGTTGACTTATTTCCCCTACAGTTGACTGGTAATGCTATTTGGTCGACTGAATGCGTGGTTTAAAAAATATAGGAAACCAGTTGAATGAACTATATAGTTATCGACTGATAGTCTATAGACAGTCCAAGTTGAACCTGGACCTGGTCCAGGCTAAGTGGGATAGCTTTAGAGATTTATTTCCTGCTTCCTTGACTTTCTTTAGTTCACGTACTTCTTGAAGCAGTGTAAGGTGTGGGACTTTGTTTCCCACTTAGTTGTCGTTTTGGATTTCACGCTTCATGGTGCTGTATTTCATGATACTCAAAATAGTGTGCGATTGTATCATAATTAGTTGCTCCCATTATTACTGTAGTAATAACGACTGCATATTGGTGAGCAGCTTGTCGGAATAGAGGCATCTGTGTTAGTGAATATACAACCATTCAGCGGATGTACCTACATAAGAAGTCGAATTGTTTATCGCCCTTGCATGTTATTGGTTGAATGACGTAAGGGCTAGGACACATTTAACACTAAAGTATTGTACTCGATGTATTGGTATAAAGTTTACCATTGAGATTGTATATTCGATGTGTGCCTTGACATTGTGATTGTATACTATGTGTGTGACTTAGGAGGTTACCATTGAGATTGTTTACTCAATGTGTAGTTATGCAGTTTACTAAACTAGAGAAGAGAAATAAAATATAAAGTGGACGTAGGCACATTCTGGCTGAACCACTATAAATCTACGTGTCTTTTACAGTTTAGTCCCTGCTTTTCATATATTTGCATAAATCACCCAAATCACCAAGAACAACATAAAATCAATTAAAACATACGACTTTGAGGTGTTTGTCCATTTTTTGTGCAAACATTTTTGGTGCTTTCACTGAGAACTAGAAGCTCGAAGCTTCAGCTTCTTCCACTTAACCTTCTTCCTAACAGCATCGTTCATTGCTTGGAAAGCATGCCTCCCAAGCAGAAGAAAGATGTTAACAAAGTAAAAAACATCGCAACCAGTAGTCTTCCAGATCCAGTGGACACAGATCAAGTAGATCGTCCCCCTCCAGCAGTAGTACCAAATGAAGGTCGGGCAAATCCGACCACTCCTGCCACAGAACAGCCTGCAGCAATTACTAGGGCAGATCTAGACAGGGTTGTGGCTGAAGTAACTAACCGCTTCACGCCCCAGCAGGAAGCCTTGGTGGACCATCTCATGTCATGCTTAAGGGATGCTGAAGAGTCCAACCACAACACTGAGTCATGGGGTGAGTGCCAGTCTGGAGGATCTCAGAGACAACAAAGATCTTCCTTCTTCGAAGGAGCTAACGGCAGAAGCAGCCATGGTAGGAGCCGAGATCGAGCACAGCCCGAAGTTAGGCCTGAGGAAACGCTTGGAACCGAACCCAACGGGGGAGGTACCAGGCGGGGGTCAACTATAGCTGAGCCGGTCGTACTGCCTAACCACGGAAACGCCAATGAACGAGGACGAGCTAGAATCCAGCCCGAAGTTGGACCCGAGGAAGTGCTTAGATCAGAACCCAGCAGGGGAAGATCAAGGCAAGGGCCAACTGTAGCTGACCCTAGCATGCTCCCAGAAGACCAAAGACAGCCACTGGAAAATATCAGGAATGATAGACGATACCATCCCTACAGGTCATCTGGACGGAATCAATCCAACAGAACAGAACCAAACTCGTTTCTATCTGCTCCAAATTCTGATGAAAGGATGGCACGCTTGTTCAGAGAGTGCGTCCAACGGGATCAAAGAGATCGAGGGATAGGCGCTAGGGTAACCAGCCCTTTCGCCCGCAATATCGAAATTTCTATCACCCCCCGAGAATGGAAAATGCCAACAATGGAACCTTACAAAGGAACCTCCGACCCCGTTCTACACTTACAGAGATACACACAGCATATGCTCATGAGTGGAGCAACAGAGGGAGTACTGTGCAAATGCTTTCCACTATTTTTAGCAGATCTAGCTACCTCCTGGTTCTATCATTTACCCCAGGGATCCATCAGCTCGTGGGAAATGTTGAAAGAAAAGTTTATCAGTCAGTTCCGCATTCATGTGGAACAACCCAAGGATGCTTATTCCTTATCCAGTATCAAACAGAAACCTGGAGAGAAACTGCAGCAATACCTAACCCGATTCAATGCCGTAGCGACCGCAGTCCAAGATGCCGATGAAAAGCTTATCCTAATGGCCCTCTGTAGTGGTGTGCATCCGGATACTAAATTTGCTAGAAGGTTGACAAAAGAAAAACCAGCTACTTTACCCGATTTCTTCCATGAAGCCGGGAAATATATGAGGCTTGAAGATGCTGCCACTGAGGGGCAGTCAGGGCAACAAAATAAGGCAGCTCACGGCAACACGCCCGCTGCAGCGAAGGACATTCGAAGAAATGATTCTAGAGACAACGCTGGGGGCAAGAAGGGAGAAAAGCGCCTATATCGGCCAGGACCAAGATTCGACACTTACACTCCTTTGAATGAAACCGTCGAAAACATCTTCCTTGCCACCCAAGGCGAAGTTAGATACAAACGCCCACCGTATAAGAAGGAATCAAATAACGCACAGAAGTCTGGAAAGTTCTGCCGCTTCCACGAATCTCATGGGCATGATACCAATGAATGCCATCATCTCCGGGACTTGATTGAAGAACACATCAGAAGGAAGAAACTGGAATGCTATGTAAAAGGTCAGGACAGGACTCCAGCTCCTGCTAATGAGAACCCAAGGCTGTCCTCACCAGAGATAGGCAGAGGAAACCGCAACACTAGAGGCTCCAGTCAAGAGAAGATAGTGGTCCATACCATCTCGGGAGGACCGCACATCGCCGACAGAAGCTGGGCATAGATGGAAAGATATGGAAAATCGCTTAGAAACGATGAAGACTGTGTTAATTCTGTTATAGAAGAACGCCACCCGAAGCGGAAAGAGAGTGACGACATCACATTCAGTAGGCGTGACCTAGAGGGAAGACAATACCCTCACATGGATCCAATTGTTATCTCTGTCCGGCTCGGTCCAGTCGAAGTTTTCCGGATTCTAGTAGACACTGGAAGCTCAGTAAATATCCTATTCAAGCATGCGTTCGACAAAATGAAACTATCAATGAAGGATGTTTCTCCCTGCAATAAACCGCTACACGGTTTCACTAGAGATGCGAAGATGCCCCTCGGGCAACTGGACCTCTTCGTTGAAATTGGAAGTCATCCCCGCTCCGTTGTGCGGAAACAGACATTTGTGCTGATAGAAAACCACTCGGCCTACAACGCTTTCTTAGGAAGGCCAGCCTTGTCTGACTTTTAAATTATCCTGGCCCCATGGTGCCTAAAAATGAAATTTCCAACGGACAATGGAGTAGGGGAAGTAGAAGGAGACCAGGACGTTGCTCGAGACTGCTATGTAACTGAACTTCGCAACAACCACAGGAAGGATAAAGGGAAGAGTGTAGAGGTCGCCCTCTGCACAAAAAGTTTGGAAGCATAGCAACTAAAGAAAGCCCCTCCTCTTCGATATACCAGCGACCCTTTCAATGAATTAGACCCCAGGGACAAAGAGGAGGAGGCCACCGCCGAGCCTGCAGAGGCTATGGAATTTATATCTATAGACAAGCATGACTCGAGTAGACTATTGAAAATCGGGTCCCAACTAAAAGCTGAATTGAAGGAGCAACTCATTGACTTTCTCCGCCACAACTTGGATGTATTCGCATGGTCACATGCTGACATGACCGGAATTTCCCCTGACATAGCATGCCACGTACTAAACATTGATCCTACCAAGGCGCCCGTAAAACAAAGAAAGAGAAGTATGGGGGCAGAACGATCAGCAGCCCTCGATGAAGAAGTAAAGAATCTACTTGCCAATGACTTCATACGAGAAGCCATCTACCCAGAGTGGATCGCCAACCCGGTACTGGTAAAGAAAGCTAATGGGAAGTGGCGAACATGCATTGACTTCTCCAACTTAAATGACGCCTGCCCGAAGGATTGCTTCCCACTACCCCGAATCGATCAACTTGTAGATAGCACAGCAGGGCACGAACTCTTATCCTTTATGGACGCATACTCAGGATATAACCAAATTCCTATGCATGCTCCCGATCAAGACCACACTAGTTTCATCACTGACCGGGGTTTGTACTGCTATAAGGTAATGCCTTTCGGACTTAAAAACGCAGGAGCCACCTACCAGTGCCTCGTCAACAAGATGTTTGCAGGGCTAATAGGACAAACTATGGAAGTGTATGTGGATGACATGCTGGTAAAGTCAAGGAAAGCCGACGATCACGTAAGCCACCTGGGCGAGATGTTTCAAGTACTTCGCCAGTATGGAATGAAACTTAATCCTCTAAAATGCTCCTTCGGAGTATCATCAGGAAAATTCTTGGGATTCATCGTCCATGCCAGAGGGATTGAAGCAAACCCGGAACAAGTCCGAGCTCTAAAAGATATCAAAATACCTTCCACTCGAAAGGAAATGAAAAGCCTGAATGGGAAAGTGGCCGCCCTAAGCCGATTCATCTCCAAAGCAACGGACAAGTGCGTCCCCTTCTTTGAAGCTCTAAAGAAAGACAAAGGAAAGTTCGAATGGACTGACGAATGCTTAACTGCTTTCCTTAACTTAATCGAACACCTCCAGAAACCGCCGGTACTCTCAACTCCAAGCGAAGGCGAAGAGTTATACCTATATCTTGCTGTGTCATCTCTCGCCCTAAGCGCTGCTTTGGTAAGGGAAGACAACCGTACGCAGCAGCCAGTATACTTTGTAAGTAAGAGGTTTACGGGGGCAGAAGTCAGATATCCTAAACTTGAGAAGCTAGCATACTGTTTACTAATCACATCCCGGAAACTGCGTCACTACTTCCAGTCCCATTCCATCAAAGTTCTGACCGATCAACCACTGAGGCAGGTACTCCATCGTCCCGACACTTCTGGGCGACTACTTAAATGGTGCATTGAACTAAGTCAGTATGATATCACCTATCACCCTCGCACCGCCATCAAGGGACAAGCCATGGCAGATTTCATTGCAGAATTCACTACCAACGAAGGTAAGGAGCAATCGGAAATAGCAGAAGACATCAAGTGGAATCTCTTCGTGGATGGCGCGTCAAACAAACAAGGCTCGGGGGCAGGTGTGGTAATAATCACTTCTAGGGGAAATAAGCTGCACTATGCTATAAGGTTGGAGTTCGCTGCCACCAACAACGATGCAGAGTATGAAGCAGTGATAGCTGGATTAGAACTTGCCTTAGAAATCGAAGCCAATTCTTTATGTCTTCATAGCGATTCTCAACTTATTGCTAATCAAATACTAGGAGAATTCCAGACTCGAGAAGAACGACTCATAGCATATTTAAAGAAGACCAAGTTACTTCTCAGTCGATTGGACCACTACTTAGTCACACACATCCCTCGGGAAGAGAACCGAGAGGCCGACGAATTGGCGAAGCAAGCAAGCGTGAGAGATGGTGCTATTTCCGGAGCAATAGCCATTTCAAAGCAACTGACCCCAAGTTTTAAGCAAGTGAATCTGATAGCTGCAACCGAAGAAGCAACTGGGATGACTCCCATCCGAGACTACTTACAAAGTGGCACACTGTCCAACAGGCATAACGAAGTCAAGAAAATCTTGAGGAAAGCTTCCCGCTACACAATACAAGAAGACACCCTCTATCGGTGCGGATTCTCTAACCCCTTATTAAGTTGTGTCGCTGGAAGGGAAGCCAAGGAAATCTTATCCAACATTCATCAGGGAAGCTGTGGAGATCACACCGGAGGGCAAACTTTAGCAAAAAAGATACTCCGATAAGGATATTTCTGGCCCACCTTAAGCAAGGACGCCTTAGATTTCGTCAGAAAATGTGACAGATGCAGAAGTTTGCTAAGATTCTGCGGCTACCAACAACTGAGATTACTCAAATGACCAGCCCTTGGCCCTTTGCAGTATGGGGAATTGACTTAATCGGCGAACTACCAATGGGCCAAGGCGGGGCCAAATATGCTATAGTGGCAGTCGACTATTTCACCAAATGGGTGGAAGAAGAACCCCTGAATAAAGTATCTTCAGCAAAAGTTATTAACTTCTTGATCAAAAATGTTCTGTGCAGGTACGGAGTCCCATTCAAAATCATATCAGACAATGGACTTCAGTTTGACAGCGAGGAATTCGCCAACTGGTGCCAAGAGCACGAAATTCACAAACATCCGTAGCGTATCCCCAGGCAAATGGACAAGTCGAAGCCGTCAACAAAATTCTGAAAACTCTAATAAAAAAGAAACTCGAAAAGTCAAAGGGCGCTTGGGTGGATGAACTCCCTACGGCACTGTGGGCCTATCGCACATCTTTTAGAACATCAACAGGGCATACTCCTTTCTCTTTGGCATACGGATCGGAGGCTATGCTCCCAGTTGAAACCATCGTGCCTTCCCACCGTAGGATCCACTATAACCCAGAAGAGAACGAAGAACTCCTTCACATGTCTTTGTATCTAATTGAGGAGAGAAGAAATGATGCAATCCTCAAAGCAGCAGCCCACAAGCAAAAAGTGGCAGCACAATACAACTCTAAAGTCAAGCATCGCACCTTACAAGAAGGGGATCTTGTCCTCAAGCGAATCTTCCCTCGCCCCGGAGCACTAGATCCAATCTGGGATGGACCATATGTAATTCATAAAGATCTCCACAACGGAGCTTATATTTTGTCAACAGTGGACGGAGAGGTGTTCCAGAGGGCATGGAACATCCAACACCTCCGTCGATACTTTTTTTAACTTGTACTGCCCATATAAAGTGAATTAACAAAGAGAATCAGTGGACGTAGGCATTTTCGTGCCGAACCACTTTAAAAAACCTTGTCTCTTTTTTAACTTGTTCCTTTATATCTTGGCTGCTTGTTAACTTTATCCTTTTCTGTTGAACGAAATCCTATGCATATAGAATTTCCATTCAAGGCACTCCACAGTGCAACTTCACCTGGACAAGACCTAACAGGTACTATGCGAATCTATGCCCTCGCCAATGAGACACTTTCGCTCCGGCATCCCTCTGCTGCGGGTTAACTCATTGCTCGTGACGGCCCTTAAAGCCAACTGTAATGAGCCAATTATAAGCCACCGAGAAGGCCGACTATAGCCGAGGCAGCTCATTACGGCGTTCGGCTCGCCGGCAACTGTGAACCGACTATAAGCCCCAACATAAGGTGTGGCCAGCTAGGGGCATTTCACGGTTGACGATCGGCACCCACGCTAGCCGGCCACGGTAAATCGAATAATACCCACGATTACGGGCCATAATGGCCCGGGTAGTTACTGTGCGCGATCTCGGCTCCGATGTGTCTTAAGTGCAGCTGTGGTAAAAAAGAATTAACTCCCCGCGGAGGCGTAAGATGGGTGACAAATGTCTCCAAGACCCACAACTAGGGAAAGTGACTACAAAGCCCGTTTGCCATGAACTTAAGCACATCGAAGGCCTTCCGTGATTGGAAGTTTTACTATTTCACATATTTCAATTTTATTTAAAAAATTTTCTCCTATCCTCTGTAACCATCCCTGAAGTACAGGACACAGAACAAGAAACATTCGCTAATGGAAGCGGATACTCACAGCAAGATACTGGACCGCATTCCATACTCGGTCACACAAGACATTCCAAGCTGCCATCTACAAGCAAAGTATAAAGGGCGGTATTTCCTTCTCTCATATGTAAACACATGACTATAATTTATTCACACCTCACGCTAACATTGCAAGTCATGAAATTATGTTTTAAACAAGAACCTGGCGTCATACACAATTTAATTACAAGAATATGCATAGCTATATTTCTCATACAACATGTCAAAATAGAAAAAACATTCAAAAGACGACAGAATCAGCTTAAGTTAAAGAATTACACGTCAAGAATAGTGTTGTTTATTACAAGTAGCATAATTACAATCTAAGAGTTACGTTACTGTTTTGAAACTAACATATACAACAATGTCAAGTCCACAAAAAGATATCCAGGTCCAATCAAGGAGCCGGCTGCGTCGGAGTCTTATCCTTGTCCTGTTGCCCACCTGTCCGGTCAGAGAAAGAATTCGTTAGTGATAAGCAACCAAGTTAACGGAAAGACTAGAAAGGAATACTTACCAGCATCTGCTCCTTGATCACCTTGATCATCATCCTCTACTTGCACACCTGCCTCCTCAGTTGCAAGCAACCGCATGCCCTCCTTCACCGCCACCTTCTCCTCCTTGGTAAACTGGGCGGTAACCACATCCATCCTTAAGGCCACACCACCCTCCTTATTTGCCTCAGCCTTGGCCTCCTCTAGATCCCTGAGATAGATCCTAGCCATAACCCGGGGGTAATCATCCATCCAGGACAAGTTACCCTGCCTCCAAGTACGGAAGTACATATCCTGGAGCATCCCATCCATCATCCCCTCGTTCTCTTCAAACTCCCTCATTCGGACCTCAGAAGCCCGCAACTTTGCAACAACAGCATCCCTCTCCAATCGATACCGTAAACGGTCAGCCTGAAGGGACCTCCTCATCGCCTCCATCTCCTCCTTCGACTTGGCCTGAGCTAGCTCCGCGGCCTCAAGTCTCCCCGATAGTTCCTCTACCCGCTCGAGGTCCGCTTGCCGAACCTCATCCACCGTGGCAATGGCCATGTCAATCCGCTCTTTACAGACGGCCTCCATCCTCCGCAACTCCACCCTACTGGCCTCTTCAAAAGTCTTCCTCAATTGTCTGGATGCGGCCTCATGCTGGGAGATTTGGATGGCTTGGTCGGCGAGTTGTTTAGCCTGGTCGGAAACCATCAACCGTAGCCGAATGTTGGCGCTTCCTATCTTTTCCCCAGCCTTGACCAATCGAGCATGGTGCCCCATCAATTTCCTGGTCTCCTCAGCAACTCGGTCAATATTTGCCTTAGCCTCGTCCCCCAGAGTTACGACCCGGGTAGTAAGCAGATCAAGGTCCAGGGACTTAGCTTCGTCAAGCACCCGTACCATAGGATTGCGAGGAAGGAGATGCTCACCAGTAACCTCATCGAAGGAGATGTCATGAGATGCCGGGTCCAGGTCCAATGACCCGCAAACGGATTGCAAACTGAGCCAGGATGATCTATCGGGATGACAATTGGATTCTCAGACGGATGGGGGGAAGGTATAAACTCGATGTCCTCCTCCTCAACATCATGAATAGGCTAGAGTGGGGCCGGAGGACCAGGAAGAGATTCAAATGTAGACCGACTCCTCTTCTTCTTTTGTATATCTTCTTCAATAACTCCAAGAAGAGGACGATAACCGACTACGTCTCCAGGACGGTTAGTAGGAGTCTTCGGCTTGGCGGAAGCTTTGAGGAGTTTGTATTGTTCAAGCCTGTGCCGAAGATCTGAGGTCTTGGCCGTTTTGCCCGCTCCTGATATGAAAACCAAGTGTCACCAACATGTATTGAGCCATCATTTAAGAATTAAAAAGAGTAAAGAGAAATTTACCTTGAACCGCAGAAGTTGCCTCAGTAGAAGCACTCCCGGAAGATAAATCGACACCGGTCCCAACCTTATCAGCTTTCTTGGACTTCTCCGTTTCCTCCAAACCTTCGAAGGCTTGGCGGAAAGCGTCATCCGTCCACTCTTTCATCTTGCCTACTTGCATAGAAGACAAAGCCCCGGTACCATCACCACCCTGTCCTTTGCCACCGTCATCGCCGTGACGATCACCGTCACCTTCTCCACCGCTTCCGCTCTCCGCCTCACCTCCTTCATCCTCGCCTTTTTCCCCCTCCACTTTATCCTCCTCCTGAACATTTGGATGTGTGCTAGGAGAGGGTCCATCAGACTTCCTGAGTTTCTTCCCCCCGGCGACTGGATGCGCCGAGAAGGGTCTCTTTTTGCCGCTCTTCGCCGTGGCCCCTCCTGTGGCTTTGGCAGCCCTCTCCTCCGCCGTGTCTCTCTACTTGATCAAAGACTGATGAGGTAGGATCAGGTTGTGCCCTAGAAGTGTAGCATTCCTAATCAAGTAAGAGGCCGACCTATCCCTTCCCGTGATGGCTTCTATTTCCGCAGCCATCTGAACCAGGTGGTCATTCTCTACGACCGCAAAGCCACCTGTCGCTAGCAAGAAATAAAAGCACATAAGAAGAAGAATTGCAGTTATAATGGAAATTATAAATAAAGCTTCACACTTACAGCCGGAGGTGAAGCGACGGATGGAAACAGAGTCATCCCTAATAAAGAATCATTCTTTCTTAAACATACTGAACTTCGAATATAAGTCCAGGACAGGCTTGAAAGATACGGCTGATTCCAAGCTGATGTAGGGAGACCCCTTCTTGTAGCCCCTCAAGTTGTACAAATACCGGATCTCCCGGTTGGAAGGAGGACGCCTGTATCTCCTCTGGAAGATAACAAAAAAGCTCACCAGAATGGCGTAGGAGTTAGGCTGAAGCTGGAATGGAGCCACCTTCAGATATGTAACAAAGCTGACTATCCAGGCATTGAGAGGCGGGATGGCACCACACATACAGTGATACCGGCTGTAAGCGAAATATCCTTCGGGGGGATTATATGGCATCACTCCTTCCCCCGGCAATAGCATACGCGCTCTGTCAATCCCGAAAGAGCGAGAAATGACATCAAGCTGCTCGTCTTTGAGGGAGCTAGGGAAGCAATCAGGAGGTGAGTTCAGAAGCTCTTGAGGACCGTACCCGTCCACTAGCGATCTCGAGGTGGGCCCATGTCGTTCTAGATTCGGCTGAACTGGGGGCACGACGGGAGATTCTCTTCTGTCCGTAGATCTCCTTTTCTGATCAGGTTTCCACTTTGTGAAACATTTATCTGCAAACGCAAAAAAGCACATTGTTAGAACACGGGATATAGAGATTCAAACGAACGAGTGTATATTGTCTAGTTCCACTTATAAACACGTAAAGTCATTCGGCAGTGCAAGGTCACAATGTCATTCGGCAGTTCAAAGTCATTCGGCAGTGCAAGGTCACAATGTCATTCGGCAGTTCAAAGTCATTCGGCAGTGCAAAGTGCAAAGTCATTCGGCAGTTCAAAGTCATTCGGCGGCTCAAGGCTAAGGGACATTCGGCGCTCATGATCTCAATGTCATTCAGTAGTTCCAAAAACATTAAAATCATAATCATCCGGCAGTTACCTGGTTCGGTAGTCAGAAGGTTTCAGCAGTGTAATTGATTCGGCAGAAAGAAAAATCTGGTTCGGCTATATCGATTTGGTAAGGAATATCAAAGGTGCATAGCCCCTACTTATAGGCAGATATGGGATACCGGACCAATTGATTCGGCACTCAGGGATCGAATGGAGATGACCAAAAAAGAAACAAAGCACGCCATATACAGGCATATGCCCTACTTTGGGGGGAAAATGTTGGGTGTGTTTCGACCGGCTCCTTCCCTACCACCGAATCAGCTCTCTGGACCGGCCCCATCCCTACCACCGAATCAGCTCTCTCCCAAGCTACCACCGGTCCAATTCCCATGACTACCGAACCACCTCCTTCCTCATGACTACCGAACCATTGCCCCAGACCAATGATGCCGAACCAGAGTGCCTACCGAACC
The DNA here is from genome assembly GCA_030737815.1 of Allium fistulosum. Lineage (NCBI taxonomy): Eukaryota > Viridiplantae > Streptophyta > Magnoliopsida > Asparagales > Amaryllidaceae > Allium > Allium fistulosum. The sequence goes on along the minus strand of CM060902.1, from coordinate 1,473,658,855 downwards.
AGAGTGCCTACCGAACCAACCTGTCTCCCACCTCACTACCGAACCAACACATGTCCTATCCCCTGCCGAGCCAACTCCAAACCAGAACCACCGGACCACAGTACTACCGAACCAAGGCATTCCGGACCAACTTTGCCAGGCCAGATTGCATCGGCCCAGGCCCACCAGCAGCTATATACATCCAAGACCCCTGCCCCCAGCCTCACTTTATAAATAGAGGGGCAGGGGTACAACAATGGGGGGAAGTTTGGGAGCTCAAGTACGGAGAGAACTTTCAAACAACTTTCAGATATTTGTATCAAAGCTTTGTACTTGTAATCTAAACTAGAGAAGAGAAATAAAATATAAAGTGGACGTAGGCACATTCTGGCTGAACCACTATAAATATGCGTGTCTTTTACAGTTTAGTCCCTGCTTTTCATATATTTGCATAAATCACCCAAATCACCAAGAACAACATAAAATCAATTAAAAAATACGACTTTGAGGTGTTTGTCCATTTTTTGTGCAAACATAGGGGTTGAAATACAATCATATATTAGTTGAACTAGAGATAAGGGAAAACCAAAACACTTAAGCATATGACACACAAATTCGCGATTAACCATATCATAAGCCTTTTGTAAATCAATTTTTATGCACATTCTTCCTTTACCAAATTTATTGAAATCCCTTACTTGTTCATGAGCCAAAAGCACATTTTCACCAATATTCCTACCCAGTATGAAAGACGATTGATTTTCTGCAATTAAAAGAGGTAGAAACCATTTAATTCTATTGCATATGATTTTTGAAATAATTTTATATATCACATTAGCACATGCAATAGGGTGGTAATCCAAAATTAATTGTGGCTTATCCTTTTTGGGAATCAAAGTAATGAAAGTATGATTAACTCCCTATGGCAGCTTTGCTGTTTGAAAAGACTCTGATATAGCATTGAACATACTGTTTTTCAGGTCATCCCAATGTAGCTTGTAGAATTTGGCTGAGAAACCGTCTGGACCTAGACTCATAGCATCATTAATTGAGAACACAACCGCTTTGAGTTCGTCCATAGTAATAGGAGAAGTTAAGTATTACTGTCCCACTACATTAATTCTCATTCTAGTTTCAACATGTGGAAAATCTAAAACTAAATCCCCATTAAAGAGCTCCTGATAAAATTGAATAGCAGTAGCTTTAATGTTGCTATAGTCATATATATATTGGCCTTGAGCGTCAAGTAATGCATGAATTTTATTTCTATTCCTTCTCATATTCATCTTGGCATAGAAAAACTTGGTACTGCAGTCCCCCTATTGTAACCACAGTACCTTGCTTTGTTGTTTGAGAAATTCATTATGTTGCTGTGTGTATTCATTTAAATTCTGGCCCAATTCACACATGTTTTCATATAATGTGTCATTCTCTGGATCTTGATCAGTCTTGTAGAACATTGATTCAAAATCTTCCTGCATTTTGATTATCTGAAGCTCTCAACCTATGCCACTTTTCAACTCAACTTTTACTGCTTTAAGTTTGTATATTAATTGTTCGAAATAGGATCCCCATGTGGTAGTGGACAGGTCGTTCATGACACATTGAGTGTAGCCCTATGAATAGCACCAATTGTTGATGTATTGAAAGCGCGTTTCAGCCGTTTGTGATGCGAGCTAAAACACGTTAAAACAGGGGTATGGTCACTCGTAGACGATGGCAAAGCAATAGTGTGGAGTTGTGGAAACATGGACACGAATTCGTAATTAACTAGAATTTGTCTATGTTTGTTGCAATTCCCCTTCGTCGCCAAGTATATTTACATCCCTACAAAGGTGATTCAACCAAACCACAGTTATACAAGCCGTTTTTAAAAGTATTCAAGTAGGAGAAAGGGATAGGTAGACCCCCTTTTTTATCCTTTGGGTTGAGAGCGTTATTAAAATCCCCCATAGCTAGCCACAGAGACCTTATAGATGAAGCGTCGTTACAAAGGAAATCCCATAGAATCTGTCGCTCTGAAAAGGAATTGCTTACATATACAGACGTACAATATAACTACAGCCCTCCTTGATTGTATAGCAACAAAGTGATATGTTGTTGTGAGGAACTGACAGCAACATATTGCCATACTGTTTTGTCAAGCATGATAAAAATGTGGCCTTTAGTTCCAGAGTCATTATTATGAATAATATTCCATGCGGGAAATTTAATACGCAAATTGTTAATATTTTGGGTAGATAACTTGGTCTCGACTAAGCTTAGAAGACTAAGCTTGTGAGCATTTAGAAGCATGAATACATGACTAATCTTATCGTCAGTATTCATGCCTCTAGTGTTCCAGGTCATTACATTCATTTACCCATCGAGGAGCTCCTAGTAGATCTTTTAGCAGGAGCCAATTTTGGATTCTTGGGATTTGCAGTGTTATTGTGCTTCTTAGTAAAAGTGGGGTTTTTCGACACCATGGGGGAGACTTTTATGTTTGGATAGTTTATTGCCAATTTCTTAAATGTGTGATGCAACATCAGTAATAAGTTCGGCTGCATTGTCATAATTGTCAATAGTATCAATTGCTTTCCCTTTAGTAGTATATGTTCTTTCTTCCGTGACTTTGGCAGGAGGACTCGAAGATGTGGTTGCAGGTGGAATAAGAGCTGGATCAAAGTCAGGCGAGGTGATGTTGGTCTGGTTTGGACTTTCTTCGGACTCAGCAAGAATAGAGTATGGATTGTGCAAGGGAACCGCTGCAGGGAAATCAAAGGAAAGCCAATCCACTGTTGGAACCTTGTTATGCTCGTTTGTTACTTCTGTACTATTATTTAAATATGTTGTAATATGAACATTGGACTGTGTAATATTTGTAGACGATACATTATGTTTTGGTCACCACTCTCTTCTGGTTTGATTACTGCAATTATATTCTGAGTGACCAAAAGAGTTACAAACTGTACAAGGAATAATTTTTGCTCATATTCAATTGTTACTTCGTTTGTAGCACCACTATATAACTGTAAATGAATAGTAGATGGGTAAGAAAACTTAACATCTACTTCTATTAATACGCGAACATAATTCAAATTATTTTCCATAGCCGTAGTGGAATGCATTCGAATAGGATGTCCGAGAATACTCGCAATACGATTGATACCCTTATTACTCCAATACTCCAATTTCAAATCAGTAAATCTTGCCCAAATTGGTATAGTAGAAAACGATTCTTTACTGATATCAATACCCGGTTTCCACTTCTTGATAATCAAGATTCAAGATCCAATAGTGTATGGACCAGGTCTTATAATTTTAGCACAGTCTTCTGAATTGTAAAATTTAATGAATATGAAGCCATTCCTCTTATAGTATAATTCATATGTATCAGTAGGCTTTCACGTTTTATCAATAAAAGTTTTAAAATTTGCATATGCCGGTCTTCTCCCCAAGATATAAGCGATGAGCGTGTTATTCCATTTATGGGTAGAAGTGGAAAAGACAGATTTAGGCATGAGCACTGTAGTTGTATCGCCATCCTTACGTGGGGGGTAGTAGGATAGATCTGTGATATCCACTTCCCTGTGAATTGCAAAATCCTTAACTGTCTCAGCCCAAGATTTTTGCCACGATTGTGTAGCAGTTGCAAATGGTCTTGGCGCTGCTTCTTGGTAGGATGAACTCCGGATTTGAGAAGAAGGCAACTGGTTGGAGGCCTGAATCGCTGCCCCTAAAGGTACGGACGTAGGGGATGGCGGATCTGCTGGTGGGGGGTTGGTGTCAGGCGGTTTTGAAGGGATTGGATACTCATTAACCGTTCCCGCTTCTAAGTCTTCATTCACCATGGCCAAAAAAAATTACCCTTTAATCATTTACCTTGGATATTTATATATATATATATATATATATTGTCATTTCCTATGTATATTATTGTACTTGTCAGTTGAACTTATATTTCTATTCGGAGACTTTATTTTGACATTTCTTTATGGACCACTACTATTTTAAGGCAGTAATTATTTGGTTATTTCATTATTCATATTTTATTCCTTCCATTTTGTGATTTGAAAGTATAAAATGTTAAATTTTATATTTATTTTTTTGCCTTACAAACCACCAAAAACATAACGATATGTATTTCTTAGCCCGACATGAGTTTAAATGTCGCTTTTGAGCTTTGAATCGGTATGTCCGGAGGTGCGGGTTCGTAGACGAAATCCTCAATGTGATTGTCCTTAGTCATCTTCATGTTAAATAATTTCTTAGTAATCTCGTACCTTACGAAATAGGATTTCTCCCCAAAAATAGCTTTGAGGCTTTCGTATATTTTGTGGACATACATGTTTTTATGTTGCCTTTGCAATAGCACTTCTAATGTAGACAACACAAAAACTTAAGCAATTTCATAGTCAACTACCCTAAGTGTTATAACCTTTACGTTCTCGGGGTCAGTTCCCACAATCGGTTTCTCTTTTACAGGTTCAACTATTAACGAGCATCACATTCGTATATGAGTGCTATCTTAATTGCTCTTGTCCAGTTAGTACAGTTTAGTCCGATGAGCTGATCATTTTTCAAAAATAATCTTAGATTTGTAATTTTTGCAGATATAACTCAAGTGGATTAGGACAATTTATACATACCAGATATTCCTACATTATTAAATATGTTAAATTTTACATTTCATTTATTTAATAAGTTCCCATTAGAATTTTATGTTTCTGAAAACCCTTAAAGAAGATAGAAATCTTTTAATTTCTCTAGTGATTGTTAGGACTCGCTTGCCTTAGGATTCTGACCTTGAAAGCTCAACAAATCATAAACCTATATGCGAAGGATAACACCTTATCAGTTGTATCATGTACAACTCCTAACAATTGGTCTTTGTCCTAACCTCATCTCGACCTTGAGGAATCTTAAAAAAATCTTGAGAGATTATTCATTCGTACCACCATTTCACAATGACCTAAGTATAATGCATCTACCTTGAGTAAGCTTAATAAATACGTGCATGTATCTTACCTCGTCAAGACAATATATTAACAGTACTAAAATTAACATCTCTAGATTGAGAAAGCTCAACAACTAAAGAGTATGCAAGTAATATATTAATATAGAAATGGTGGAGGACAACTAATATATTAAAGATTAAAGATTCATAATCTTAAATACACACACACACACACACTAAATGATATCGGTATAGGGAAAAATGTTTTTATCATGAAATACCCTTATGATTTAGGTGTAGGACACATCTAAAATCGCTGTATACGTACAATACTTATGTACTTATTTCTTAAATCTAAGTTGTGTTTCTTATAGTTCAATAAGTTTTATACATTCATATTAGATAAGTTTAATTCATTTATAACAGTCATAATTCAATTAACCTATATAACACTCTTATGTATATTATTAATTAAATCATATTTAATTAATTATACTTTACTAATTTAATTAACTAACTAAATAAAGTATTTTAGAATTTAAATTTTTATCTTATTCATCCTTAACAATTTAAGATGAATATTAACTATAACACTTATAGTTTTATGTACATATATCGATATATATGCACATTTTATTTAACTAATCAATCAAATTAAATTATTATATAATTATGAAAATATTAATTTATTTTCAAAAATAGTTTTTGAAAATTATATCAAACTTTTATTAAATTTATTTTATATTTTGAATTTAACTTTTAAATTCAAAATATATATTTAAGATTTCAAACTTCATTATGAAAATGAGCTCAAGGCCCAAATCAATTTAGGCCTTTACGATTAGGCCAACTGTTATGGACAATTTCACCCACGAGATTGGAGTTCAAATGATGCCAGCTGAAGATCAAGATAGGTCAAGGCAGGATGAAGGAGAAGCAAAGAAGCAAAGGGATAGACAAGCTCCCCCTTTTCTGTTCGGTACCCAAAGTACCGAACATGAGATCGATTCGGTTTCCTAGGAGATCTAGTCTGGTATCCTAACGTACCGAACAGGAGATCGTGTCCGGTACCGAAGGATACCGAACAAAAGATCCTGTTTGGCACCCATTTGTGTATCAAATAGGAAATCTTGTTCGATACTTATGGTGTCGAAGAAAGACACTTAATAGGTAGGAGAGGGGCATCATCAACGGACCAGACCATGGAAGAATGATCACACGAGACCACATCTGTTGGAACCTACCGAACCAAGCATCTAGCGGACCTACCGAGCTGAGCATAGAGGGAATCCACCAAACCAAGGTAGGAAGGCAAGAACTTAGCTACTAAAGAGGCTACGTGCATACCGTTGGACCAACTTTCCCTGGACAGAGCTCCTAGCCAAACTGAGAGGCTATATATGGAATGAAATCTAAATATATAAGGAAATTATTAATTACATTTGGCATATTCTGGATTATTCCCTCTGGGCGGGTTATACATGGAAACATTCTAATTTTCCGGATTAATGACACCACTTCCTCACCCCTACAAATACGCAAGCATTTGGCATCCAAATGGGAAGCTTTCTGGGATCTACAAGCCTCCAAGCTACAACATTGATTGCACAGAACATCTGAATCCACTTTTTCTATTATAAATTCATTGTACTTTCCATCAAATCCTTGTAATTGCTGAATTATAAGAAAGGGAATGAATATGAACAGTGGACGCAGGCCCGTTATGGCCGAACCACTGTAAAACCTGGTGCACTTTAATTTTTCTACACTATATTTTTATTGTACCATTGTTGAAAATTTAATTGGTGGTATTTGCCCATTTTTCATGTAAACATTTTTGGTCCGGTCCATTGAATTCGCACCATACTTCTGCCCGATATTGAATCATGATCCAATGGATTATGCGAAGAGATGTGACAAGTGCCGATGATTTGCTAAGAATCCCATTTTTCCCCTATTGAATTAAATCACAAGGTCAGCCCTTAGCCCAATGCAGTTTGTGGGATATATTTGATTGTAGAGCTTCCAATAGCACGAGGTGGAGCGAAGTATGCCATAGTGGTTGTTGACTACTTCACTAATGGATGGAAGTAGAGCCTCTTACTAAAGTATTAATGGCCAAAGTCATAAACTTTTCAATCAGGAATGTGAGTATAGGTATGGAGTCCCTCCTTCATATCATCTCAGATAATGGCTTACAGTTCGACAATGAGGAGTTCGCTAGCTTTTGCCTACTTCATAGGATAAAGGAGTTTTTCGGCAGTGGTGTACCCACAAGCAAAGGGGTAGGTGGAGGCAGTCAATAAGGTTATAAAAACACTCATAAAGAAGCGACTGGAAAAGGCTTAGGGATCATGGGTGGACGAGCTTCCTCTGGCATAATGGGCCTAATGCACTTCCTTCAAGACAGCAACATGACTTACTCCTTTCTCATTGGCTTATGGGTCGAAGGCGATGTTTCCAGTAAAGACAACAATACCATCACAACTGAGAATTTACTATGACCCGAATGAAAATGGGAAGTTACTGAACATGTCACTAGACTTGATTGATGAAGACACGAGGAAGCCACTTTGAAAGCCGAAGCACAAAAGCAGAGGATAACCGCTTAGTACAACTTTAGAGTCAAGCACCACCAGTTAAGGGAAGGAGAACTGGTGCTGAAATGGATATTCCCTCGCCCGAGGTTACTAGATCCAGTATGGGAAGGTCGTCTGTCATTCAAAAAGACTTTGGAAATGGAGCTTCCATCCTTAGCACAATAGATGGATCTATATTCAGGAAGGCTTGAAATGCACACCATCTCCGTCGTTGTTTTACTTGAACTTTCACTATATTTCCAGTATTGCATCTTTGTTATCGAAATAATTATGAAACGGATTCTAATAAAGTGTGTTTCCCTTAATATTTTTTTTCGTATTAGGTAACTATTGGAAAATATAAACTTGTATCAACACTTGAATGCATAAAAATAACAATAGCACTGTAGGGAAGAGTCGCCCGGGTCATAGGGATTGACTCGGGGGCAAGGCTGCATTGACAAGGCGCCATCCCTCAACTTCTCGCCGACAGTGATGGAACAAAGAGATCCCTATTCGGGTGTCCATAGCTGAAGATCAGCTCAAACTTCTCATAGGCAGTGGTGGACCAAAGAGATCCCTATTCGTGTGTCCATAGTTGACGATCTGCTCAACCCTCTTAGTCGATAGTGGTGGACCAGAGAGATTCTAATTTGGGTGTACACAGCTGACGATCATCCCAAACTTCTCGTCGATAGTGGTCGACTAGAGAGATCTCCATTTAGGTGTCCATAACTGATGGTTGGCTCAACCCTCTTAGTTGGCAGTGGTGGACTAGAGAGATCCTTATTCGAGTGTCCACAGTCAACGCTCGACCCAAAATTCTTGCCTACAGTGGTGGACCAAAGAGATCCCTATTCGGGTGTCCACAGCTAATGATTGGCTCAACCCTCTTAGCCAATATTGGTGGACCAGAGTGATCCCTATTTGGGTGTCCATAGCTGACAATCGACTTAAATTCTACAATCAATAATAGTCAGCTAGAGTAAAACTACTTGGGCATTCGCTATCGTCAATGGCCTCAAACTTACAAAGGGTCCCAAAGAACTTGACTTACCAACAGTTAAGATGGCCTCCTAGTTGGTTCTTCCCTGGCATGCAGATAACGACTAACAATTCAAACTTGCCTAAGGTACATGAGAATTGTATCATACATAAGAAGAGACAGAAAAGAAATGAAAATTCATAGGGATAATCACAAATATAAGATCTTGCATTCAAGTCTTACTCATCAGACATCCAGATGATTATAATTCAAAAATTACAAAGTGTCAGTAAACAACCTACACTCAACCTTAACTACACACCAAAATTGGTCGAACAAAATGGAAATATTTAATATAGACAAAGAACAAAAAATATATATATAGAGAGCCATCATCCAACTGAAAAAATACACCAGACATGATACCGGTGTAGCCGTCACTTGGATGCAGACTTGGATGACCCAGATTTGGAGATGATTTCCTTACTATGATGCTTTGAACCCTTCTACTCGCCCTCTTTCATTTTCTTTTCCTCCTCTTCCTTAGCAACATTAACAACATTGATTTTCACTTGTTGTTTCTATATGCGCTTCATCTCCTCATGGGCTTTGACTTTAACCCTTGCCAACTCCATGGGAAATATGGCTAAGACTTGCTACTTCAAGGCCTTATCCCTGTCAAACTCCTCTATAGGGTCAGAAGCACCCGTGATCTCGATGTCAACGTCCTTTTGGAGAGCAGCAATCATCTCGTGGTAAGTTCTCTAGTTGCGGGGTCAGAAGGGCTTAGGGGCATAGCACCTGATGGAGGAACGTTAGCAGTAATCACAACCCCGATAGGGTCGGTCATAAGTGCACCACCTTTATGGAAGCAAGGAGGACTATAGGTACAGACTCTTCCAAGTAAGGTCGAATGTACCGGGCGGTGACCCATGGACTGTAAATAAGAATCCTACCTCTCTTGAGGAAATCGGGACATCACCAGAAGGCCAAATGTGATCCGGAGGATAGGTCCCATCTTGAGGTAGGCTTGAAGTAGATGGATTCGAAGAAACATGGAAAATAGAATAGGGACATAAACAACCGACTTCAGAGCTTAACCTTGCAAAGTTGTCTCGAAAGTCGAGCCAATTTAGGCCTTCTTGGCTTCAGCTAGCTTGATATAACCTAGGCAAACAACTTCCATCTCGTCCGCTGAGAAGCGTGAATCAACGACTTCGAGGTTGAATGGTGGGCCTCCTTGTTCACTAGAAGTCTTTTCTTCCTTGATCAGCCGCTTGTGGATGGAAGCCATAACCTCCTGATAATCGCCCATTAAGGCCAGGCTTTTCTGTATAAAAATTATATAATATATCTCATCCAGAAGCCCCTCCACCCAATCCAGCTGACTGTTCCACTAATCGTATTCATTCTACAGCTTTCCGGCCTTAGAAGTTTCAATAGCTTTGTCCATAGTCAAGGCCATGACCTCTGCTTGGAGAGAAACTTTTTTAGCTCTCTACTCCACCGCTTTTCCTTTTAAGTCAGTTGTGCCGGGCTACACCTTATCAGCTACCGCTCGAATCTCGTCTAACATCTCATTGTATTTGGCCTTAATGTTCTTGTAGTCGTTGAAGAACCGACTTGCCTTATCATTATACTCCTGCTTGGTATCCTTGATGTTGATAGCATGATCTCGCTTCATCTGCTACAATTCCTCCGTATGAGCAGCCTTAAGCCTCTCGATCTCGTCAGCCTAAAGTTTTATCTCCTCTATATAAGATCTTTCCAGTGCATCAACCACTTTCTTGTGGTCTAAGTCTTTCTCATGCAATTACTTCATCAAGTCAAAGATCTTAAAGTTTTGCACAACACTCTTCATACTGATCTTCTCAATGGATTTTACGACTTCAGTGTGATACTCTAATAAGGCCTTTACACCAACCAAAACCATCCACGAGAAGATCAATCGACCCGGTGAAGAAGAGTAGGCATGCCTCAGCAAGCAGGTAGGCTAGGGGATCTCTTGGTTAGGAGGGCTGCTGGAATTCTTTAAAATTTGGGTCCATGGGGTCAGTTATGACAATGGGTCTTTCCATCCCTTTTCCTTTATCATGTCTCCTAGAGGCAGGGATTACTACTCCTCTCTTGTCCATCTTCTCCTGCTATTTGAAAGATTTTGAGTCGGATAAACAAAAAATCGATTGATGTGTAGACTTGGAAGGACGAACCGAAGTCCAGGACCTTAATTTACTATCAAGAAAACGAGTTCATTTCCGTGAACCATCTTTAGGGTCCTTTTCGCCTTTGTCTCTAGTAGGAAGGTAATGTACAATCTCCCCAGTTAGCAGTTTCGTGAATGGTCATCTAACATTTTTTCTTGGCTCGAATGAAGACACGGCCTATTTGACATCCTCGAGAGGTGACTTCGACCTCAGCTGCTTCATCTTTGATAGCAACTTTTCCCATTTTGAACTCATGCTACTTGCAATTGCATTCTACAATGACTTAGAACCATAAAAAATACTTGAAAGGTGCATGATTGTGGCATAAACGTGCGATTGTGCGAGTGTAAACGTAAGAGCGCATAGTGGATGCACAAACCCTTAGGGTCATAGTGAGTCTCCAACTACCATTAGATCTCCGCTATGGATGCAGAGTCACCATAATTGATCTCGAGCTCCGAGTCTTGAATATAGTCAGAAATAGAAATGTCTCCAAAAATGAAAGGTCCCTCCTCTTCCTCGGGGCCAAAAAAATGGCGAAGGGCCTAATCCACCTTTGAATTATGCAGGATCGCTATACCAATGTTTCCGGAGGAATGCACTTCGTCATGGTTAGAGACAGTATGGTCACTATCATAAGAATGAGGGGTCGCTCCTTCTACTGTCTTTGTATGGACGTTGTCATCTTCCCACTCCCTCAAAGTCCAAACCAAACTTATAGGGTTCGACCTTGACGGGGTCTAGCTACAGCTCTTCTGAGCCTGTAAGGACAGTCGGGACAATTCTGTGTGGGTCTGTAGTCAAAACACTGTTGGAAACAAAGGGTTAAGAAGATGGTACATCAGTTGTCTCGCCAATCCCGGAGCCTTTTTGTGTCCTTTTCTTGACAGACTCTAGGTAGAAGGTTGCCTTCCTCTCCCGATTGAGCGACCGCCCGTTAGTAGTCCAAGCCGCCTTAAATTATCATCGGTAACAAACAAGGAACCTTCAGAGCTCCTTTAGGATTTGTTGGAGTTGACGTATCATCTCTTTTAGGTCATCTCCAATCGCCACTTTCACTGCACCTGAAAGGGAATGCAAAAGGAGGGTTAGCCTTCTACCATAGGATTTAACGAAACTAAAGAGTAAAACATGTGGAAAGTGGAAACTCACATCCAAAGTGCCACTAATGGAAACATGGGGAGTTATCCTGAATGAAGAAGTATTCTGGCTTAAACAGACTGTAGTTGGAATAAAGATTCTCAACAGGTTTGAATTTGGTCCCTACCTTGAGATAAATGAAGGGAGACCACTCCATCTTACTTTTTATAGCATACAAAAATCTGATCTGGTGATGGGTAGAGGGCACTTGAAATTCTATCGTAAAGATGGCATAGAGGCTGACAAGAATAGCGTATCCATTAGGATGCAGTTGGAACGAAGTGATTTTTAATTACACTAGGAAACCAGCAATCTATTAAGGAAGAGGATGTGAAGCTCCAACTGCACAATGATAGCAAGAGTAAGCCATGTACCCCTCAGGTAGGGCATTTGCTCAAATTGTTCCGAAGTTGGTAAAAGGGGGTCCTCCCTAGGGATGCCGTGAGTGGCGATGTGAGATCAAACTACTTGTGCGTCAAGTCTGAGGCCTCAATAGTCAATAGGGTTTACTAGTAGCTCAGATGGTCTATATCCATGCACGAGAGAGTAAGCAGAGCTAGGTTGATTGGAGCGACGCCCTGCACAGGACCCGAAGTTGTAGAAGAAGAAGGAGCTTGATCTCTAGCAATAATAAAGGTGCGGGTCTGGCAGTGGCCCGACATACCTATCTAACATGACAGATTGTCTCACGTATTGTCGTAAAAAGTGGAAGTGTTTACGTGTATGCAAGTGTGTGTGCATGTCCACTATATATATAAATAAATAAATAAACAACACATGCAAACACTTCTGTTTTGTTGACAATCGACCATCATTAGGCACAACACCTTCGTTCTGTCGAAAGCCAAACCACCCAAACCCAAACCTAGAAGCTGAACACAACACTGACTCAAGCGCGATCAGATTACATGGATTATGGCATATGAATCAATGGAATGGACGCTTAAAGTAAATGGAGGTTCTCACCATATCATAAAGTAGCTTTGAGTTGAGGTTGAGATTGAATTGGAAGCGCGGAGTTAGAGTGCAACAATGGCGGCCCGGGGGAGACGAAGGGTCAGAAAAGTTTGGAGGCCTAGGAAAGTGAACACATGTGTTTAGTGGAGGAGGTGCTGCAGCTTATATAGGGGTGGGATCCCATCCAGAGCTGAACCGGTGGTGTACCGAACCAACCAAAGCACCGAACAAGCAGCTCATCGAACCAACCTTTGCCATCGAATCATGAGCATGTCGATCCAAACTTAACGAGGAGATTGAGGTTTGCTTTTGTTGATGGATTTACAAAGAGGTTCAACAAAGCCAACCTCGTAGTTTACAAGCTAGGCTTTGGGGTACAAGTGTCATGGGAAATTTTTCCCATGTGATTGGAGTTTGGATGAGGCTAGGAGAAGATCGGGATGGGTCAAGGCAAGATGAAGGAGAGACAAAGAAGCAATGGGATAGACAGACATCCCCTTTCTATTTGGTACCCAAAGTACCAAACAAGAGATCCTGTCTGGTACAGAAGGGAATTGAACTTGAGATCCTGTCTGGTACCCTAAGGTACCAAACAAAAGATCCTGTTTGACACCCCTTTGGGTACCGAACATGAAATCTTGTTTGATACTTATGGTGGCAAACAAAGACACTTGATAGGTGGGAGGGGACATCATCAGTGGAGTAGATCAAGGAAGAATGGTCACATCAGACCACATCTGTCAGAACCTACCAAACCAAGCATATAGGGGACCTACTGAGCCGAGCACAGAGGTAATCTATTGGACCAAGGTAGGAAGGCGAGAACTTAGCCACCAAAGCAGCCATGTGCGTACTGCAGAACCAACTTGCCCCGGACAGAGCTCCCAGTCGAACCGAGAGAGCTAAATATGGAATGAAATCTGCATTTATCGAGAAATTATTTATTACACTTAGCTTATTCAAGAATATTCCCTCTGGGCGGATTATACATGGAAACATCCTATTTTTTCGGATTAATGACAGCACTTCCTTAACCCTATAAATATCCAAGCATTTAGCATCCAAAGTGGAAGTTTTTCTAGCATCTACAAGCCGATTGCACGGAGCATCTAGATCCACTTTTTTTGTTATAAATTCATTGTACTTGCATCAAATCCTTGTAATTACTGAATTATAAGAAAGAGAATGAATATGAACAGTGGACGTAAGCCCGTTATCGTTGAACCACTATAAAACATAGTGCGCTTTACTCTTTCTACACTATATTTTCATTGAATCTTCTATTGAAAATTCGACTAAAGGGTTTGCCTGTTTTTCGTGTAAACATTTTTGGTGCGAATCAAACCAAGAAAATCGAGGAGGTGGGCAAGCCAATGCTGAGGAAGCAGGTCGAACAGGAGTTCAACCGCATGCCGCACCAAAGGATCAGTTTGGAACCGAAACTAATAGGGGAGGAAAAGAACTTGGGGCAGACACGGTTGAACCTCCTCGACTAAGGCAATGCTCTCTAGTCTTGACAGAAGTAGACGCTGATGGAAGGCGAGCTCATCATCGTGAACGACCCCGATGCAGGAAACAAAGTCAGGATCACAAACCAAGTCAGCATAGAGGGCATTAGAGAAGCCTCTCACCTCGATGGGAGAGTTCAACCCAACTCCGCTTATCCCTCGAACTAGAAGATCGCATGGTGCGACTTATAAAGGAATGTGTTCGTCGGAGTAGATAGAGTATGGAATCGATGCTAGAGTTAGCAGCCCGTTTTTTGTGGAGATGGAGACTGCTAAAATCCAAGGAGCTTTTGGATGCCCATTATGGATCCTTACCAAGGCTTAACTAATCCGATAATACATCTACAATGACATACACAACATATGCTAATGAGTGGAGCAACGGAAGAATTTATGTGTAAGTGATTTTCCCTCTTCTTGTCAGATTTGGAGACTATGGGGTTCTGTCGTCTTCCCCCTGGCACGATCCACTCATAGGAGATGTTAAAGAAAAATTTATCATTTATACCCGGGTTCAGATAGAACAACCCAAGGACCAGTATTCTTTATTGATGTAAAACAACAGGAGGTTGAAATCCTACGACAATATTTGACTCACTTCAGCGCTGCAACTGCTAGTGTTTAGAATGCTGGTAAATGACTGACTTTAATGGCATTATATGGAGGTGTGCATCCCGATACAAAGATGGCCCGAAGATTGACTAAGGAGAAACTAACTACACTTCTGGATTACTTCTATAAAGCAGCAAAGTACATGCGGTTGGAGGAAGCCATGTCGAGGCGGTAGGCTGATACCGTCACCAAATCATTAGGAGCTTCTAGTAGTGTGATGTTATGGTTAAGATTGAAGGTGGTAGTGCGGAGAAAAAGAAAAATAATAACCTAGGAAATTTTGGCAGGAAGAAAACGATGCGAAGGATGTTTACGTTTGGAAATACGTTTGACACCTACATTAACTTGAATGATACCATAGAGAACATCTACCTGGCCAGGCAGACAGAGCTCATATATGATAAGCCCGCTCCAAAAAAAGAGACAGAAGCTGAAATGAATACTGGGAGGTATTGCAGATTCCACGAATCACATAGGCATAACACCAACATATTTCGCTACTTACGGGACATAATTGAAGAACATATCAGAAGGAGGAAGCTAGAGTGGTACATAAAGAGCCCAGAGGCTCTTCTACTCCTAACAAGCAAGCTCCGAGACGGCCCACACTAGGGAATGGAGGTAAAGGGTCCAGTACTAACCATGGGAATAATGGGAGACTGGTAATCAACACTATATAGGGGGACCGCATGTGGTAGATAGGAGTTGGGCCGAAATGGGGAGGTACGTAAAGTCTTTAAAGAATGGAGAGGCATATGTTTGTACTATAGGCGAGGAACAAAGAGCTAAGTCTCCACGTCAAGAATAGGAGACGATAACCTTTGACGATAATGACTTGCAAGGGAAGCAATACCCACTTACAGAACTGATGGTGATTACAACCATGCTTGGTCCGGGAAAGATACATTAAATTTGGGTAGATAATGAAAGTTCAGTGAATAATCTTTTCAAAGATACGTTTGACAAGATGGGATTGTCCATGAAAGATGTCACACCTTGTAACCAGCGGCTACATGGTTTCATGGGAGAAGGCACAATGGCCTTAGGAAGGTTGGATTTGTTTGTTGAAATAGGAATCCATCCCGATCAGCCATACGAAAGCAAACTTTTATGCTGGTGGATGTATTCTCGACTTACAACGCCTTCCCAGGATGTCCAACCTTATCTGAATTTCATGCAGTAGTGGCTCCTTGGTGCTTAACCATGAAGTTCCCAACAGTCGACGGGATAGGAGTAGTGGAAGGAAACCAAGACATAGCCAAGGAATGCTATGTTGCAGAGCTTTGAGAAAGCAAGTGGAGGGAAAAAGGGAAGGGTACCAAAATCGATTTTATGCCAAGAACTCCCTCGCATAACAACTAAAGGAGGGCCCCTTCTTGGTTTATATGTGATCCTCATAAGGAGCTAGACTTGAGAGAAGGAGGAGAGAGGGCCATAGAAAAGCTTGGAGAGGTGATGTAGTTTGCGAAAGTCGATGGTAGTGATTGTTTAATGACGAAATTTCTATCGAATTAGAAAACCGTTGAAAAATTTCAAATTAAATTTTAACCACAAGCGCACGACGTACAGAAGTTAGTACGTGGCGAGTACAGGTCGATCAGCAGGGAATTGTTAGATTTTAAATTTCTAATCAATCAAATTAAATCAAGAGTGGAAATTGTTGTGAAAACTAGAAAGCTAAGCAAATGTTGAGATTAAAAACTATGTGATTAAAATTCAATTTAGAGGCAAATCCACTTTCTTATATTCTTCACATAAATCAACATAAAATCAAGCGATGATCTTTTTTTTATCTAAGTAGTATTAGTTATGTATTTATCATAAGCATGGCCTATTTGAGTTATTAATTAACACAAATCAAACCATCAAACTATAATACAAATCTAGTCCTACTTTTCATATCTCATGAAACATAGCATAGAAAATGAAACCAAAAACTAGTTTAAGCATGACCTATTTACTATTAATTAGTAACATAGATCATCAAATTTTGATTAAAACTTCACTTCATTGCCATGATCATATTTTAGATGAAGAGACAACTTGTGATTAATGAGATAAGCATAGCCTATTTGTTATGAACAAAGTAGTCTATCAAATTCAACATAAAACATAAACAAATATAAACATCCATTTCTCATGAAGCACAAAAGAGATCATACATAGAAAATTATGTTGAATCTACATGATAAAAGAAAGCTTCATTACCCCTAAATTGTAGGGATTTAGCCTCTCATTTGTGTTATCATTTCAACACATAAAGATTTCAACATTGAAAATAAAATAAAGTAGGGAATAAACAAAGAAAAAGAAGATAACTACTAGAAGGAAATGAACTAAATTAGTGCATAAATGTAAATCTAAACTATGAACATGAAATAAAAGAGAGCATAAGAATAAAATGAGCATAAAAGTAAATAAAAACAAGTAGAAAAGAGAAGAGAAAGAGGCTAAGAAGTCATTTTTATTTCATGAAACATAGAGCTTACAACTTGTATTTTAATTTCCTAACTAATGTGAAAGAGTAGAAGATATTTACATGTACATAAGAGGGCTATTTATACATGCATAAAACCCTAATTCAATTTTTAGGGTGCTTCCCAAAATGCCCTTTAGGAAGTGTGGCCACCAAGTAACCATTAGCCACTAATTAATCCATCATTAAAAGTGCATGAAGCTTTAACCTCCACTTAGTGGTCCATTAGCTTCTAATTGTAGATTTAGGTAAGTGGGTGGGGTCCTCCATGACCATGTGCTTGAATTATTTCCTCTCCATATGCATCAAAATTTCCTATAAAAATCATAAAAAATGTCCAAGTAAAAATTCTCAAATTGACACATGCATAAAATTGACCATTTTGCCCCTGAATGAAGATGAATATATGATGATTTGAAAATAATTGAATTTTGGTTTTACACATGTTAAAATGCCCAAATATGACTTTTATTTAAATAAAAATAGATAAAATATAGATGTAAATATATTCACATTTACGTGCACATCAACGATCCTACAAAACTTACAATAATCGAATCTGGCTTGGAATAGGATCTCAAGATACAGTTGATCGGGTTATTATGGGACAACCAAGGTGTGTTCGCCTGGTCACATGTAGACATGTGCGAAATCTCTCCCTCGATTGTTTGTCATGCCTTGAATATTGATCCCCAGGAAACCTCCAGGTGAAACAAAAGAAATAAGTATGGGCCCAAAGCGCTGCACTAAATGAAGAAGTGGAAACCTTCCTAGCAAACAATTTCATCTGAGAATCATTGTACATGGAATGGGTTGCGAACTCGGTTCTTATTAAGAAGTCAAATGGAAAATGGTGAACCTACATCGACTTCTCTAACTTGAATGATGCATGCCCTAATGACTATTTACCGCTTCAAAGAACTCACCAGTTGGTGGATTGAACTACTGGGCATAAGCTTCTATCCTTCAAGGACGCTTATTCTAGGTATAACCAAAATGCAATGCACGTCTTTGATGAGGAGCATACCAGTTTCTCCACTAACCTAGAGATCTACTGCTACAAGGTCATGCAATTTGGACTCAAAAATGCAGGAGCAACGTACCAACATCTAGAAAACAAGATGTTCGTCAAACAAATTGGGAAAACCATGGAGGTATACGTCAATGACATGTTGGTGAAATCAAAAAGGCTAAATACCATACACATGGAGGAAATATTTCAAATTATGCGGAGATATGAGATGAAGTTGAACCCGCTGAAGTGTTCTTTTGGGGTAGCTTCTGAAAAATTCCTTGGATTTATCATGCATGCGAGGGGAATTAAGGCTAATCCAGAGCATGTCTGGGCTTTAAGAGACATCAAAATCCCTGAAACATGAAAGGAGATGCAAAGTTTAAATGGGAAAGTATCATCTTTGAGCAGGTTCATATCGAAAGCCACAAACAAGTGTGTCCAGTTCTTTACAGCACTCAAAAAGAAGAAAGGTAAATTCGTATGGACAAACGAATGTATTCTTAAACCTATTGGAGAACCTATAAAAACCGTCAGTTCTCCCTACACCAGTCAAGAGGGAAGATATTTACCTATACTTTGTGGTATCACACCACGCACTGAGCGTAGCATTGGTTAGAGAGGAAGATCGAGTGCAATGTCCAGGGTATTACGTAAGCAAATTATTTACCAGGACCGAGTCTAGATATCCTATGTTGGAGATGTTGGCATACTGCTCTTGATTGCATCTCAAAAATTAAGGAGTTACTTCCAATCGCATCATATTCGAGTATTCACATATTAGCCCTTAAGGCAGTTTCTACACCAACCAAACACTTCTGGGATACTTACCAAATGAAGCATTGAGCTAAGCCAGTATGAGATAACCTACCACCTACAGACTACGATCAAGGGGCAAGCACTAGTGAACTTTCTTACCGATTTTACTATTCCATATGATGAAGTAAAGCCGAAGGAGGAGGAAGCCCTCAAGTAGAGAGTGTATTTCGATGGAGCATCTAATAACCATGACTCTGGTGCACAGGTAGTGTTACTAATATCTAAAGGAAGGCAGTTAAGTTATGCTATTTAACTTGGATTTAAAGCAACAAACAATGAGGTGAAATATGAGGCTTTGATAGCAGGGTTGGAGATAGTAAAGGAGCAACGCATCAGGTCGTTGCCTGTGCACATTGATTCATAGTTAAACCAGGTACTTAGAGAATTCCAGGATAAAGGAGAATGCTTGAAATCTTACCTAGAGAAGGTAAAGGTCTTACTTAATGGAATGGAGCATTACGTTATCAAACACGTTCCCTGGGAGGAGAATTAGGATGTGGATGAGCTGGTGAAGTTGGCATGTTCAGGAGATGGCCTTTGCTGGGATCGGTACCTATTGCGACCTTGCACAGTTCCAGCTCGAGGAGATGAATGTGGTTGAGTCTATCAAAGACGAGGAAAACTGGATAACACCATTGGTGATGTATCTAAGTGAAGGAGTGCTACTTAATAGATGGAACGGAGCTCGGAAGGTTCTAAGGAAGGCGCCCCATTTTGTCCTTGGCCCTTTGAGGTTTGAGTGAAAGATTTGATTGGAGAGCTTCCAATGCTGTGAGATGGAGCTAAGTATGCCATAGTGGCGGCTAACTATTTTATTAAGTGGGTGCTGAGCCCTTTACCAAAGTGTCAACGGCCAAAGTCATAAATTTTTTAATCAGGAATGTGATATGCAGGTATAGAGTCCCTCTTCAGATCATCTCAAATAATGGCTTGCAGTTCGATAGTGAGGAGTTCACTGACTTCCCAGCAGCATGGGACAAAGAAGAGTTTCTCGGCAGTGGCATACCAATAAGCAAACGGGCAGGTGCCGATAGCCAGTAAGTGTAACATCCTGTAATTTGGTGTTAGTTATTTATTTAGTTAGTTAGTCAATTAATTAGGCTCCAAAAGTGGAATTTCTGCACAATATGGAATTTGACCATGAATCTTGCACCATTGCGTTCGTGGTGAAATTCTGAGCAACTTTCATATTTGGAGTTTTGCGATCAGAGTCCAAATGAAGTTATAGACGAAAAGCGAATTCAGAACGAAAATAATTAAATAAGAAAAGTTAACGTTTTTATATTAATTGCCCGGGCCTATAGGCCGACTCGTTATTAGGGACGATCGACCCCCAGCGGTCAACCGATGACCCAAATACGGTCAACCAGTGGCGACTTGGCGGCTACAATAAACCTAGGCCGTAACAACTAAGTTTTAATATTTTAAATCGAGCAGTTCTGGTTGATTTTAGCGCCTATAAATCCAGGTCTAGCCCTCCCTTCTCTTCTCATATTTTTATGGAGGCAGTAGCAAAGCTTTGCCATTTCTTCTTCTCCACTTTCTTTCTAAATTATAAAAATATGATATTTGTATCTCTATTCATAAAAATCGGAGAAGAATAGAAATCTAATAAAAAGGAGAAGAGAATCAACCATATGCGTATTTGAGGTAATTTATATATTTATATATATTTGTATCTATTTTCTCTTCTAATCTCAAATCTCTTCTCAGATTTATAATTCTAATGTATGTATATGCCCTTTTATACATATCTCTTGGATTAAAAAGGATTTGGAGATGAATCAAAGGTTCAACTTCAGATTTGTAGATTTGGATAGCTTTTAAATGGCGAGTGGGAAATTTTATAGATTATTTAATACGAAAATGATCTCGTTAGTGTTTATTTGATTTTGATGCCTAATTGGATAATTGTATATGAGTTGTAGGCAACAAATTGAATATGGTCAGAATATAATAAATATCGCATACACATTCTTATTTATGAATTGATTTATTATTGTTTACAACCTGATTTAGAAATAAGCCCCAAAAATATGAATTTAGAATATTGATTTAAACAAAATTTATTCTAAATCTGAAAAAGGTTGTATAATAATGCTATAAATTTGGATTATTACGCTAATTTTATTGGAATGTAAACTTTTCTACATTTAGAATTATTGGAATTTGGATCCACTTGATATTTGTAAATTAGTTTGATTTCTTTCCCTTTTAGAAAAATACAGCGTTTGATCTAACAAGGAATAGATGTAAATAGGAAGAGAAAGAGATGTGTAAAGTATGAATTCATTGTAGTTTACACTGTCTATTTCAGTAATAAAAAGAACTAATTATTCCTTGTAATTTCAAATGATGTAATCCTTTATATTTTAAAGTTAAATCTTTTGTTTTGGACTAATTTATGGAAATTATAGCAGATAATCTTTTTAGATATGATTCCAATAATTGAACATGGAAGAGAGTATTTTAGTGAAGGTATATCACTAGAACATATTTGATAAAAGTGGATATTTGTATGTAATTTTCTACGCTGGTAATAATTAAAATAAAACTTAGCTAATAACGACTTGAACTAATGGAAAAAGAATTTAAAAGGTTGTTACCCCAATAAATGATAATAAATATGAGAGTTGCAATAATCAGATAGGGTAATGGATTAATGGGACTAATAAAAATGGAACAGATATAAATGGTTACTAATTTGAAATTAGTAATCATATATAAATGTCTTAGGAAATGTCTGTTAGGATTTTAAGGACAAATTGACATTTATGAGCATTAAACGGGGATTTATGGGTAGATAAATATTTAAGGTAAATCTTATTGCCTTAAATAAAAAGGAAACTAGTAAGCCAAGTCCAATGTCTACCTAAGATAAAATAAGTAAAGACTTAGGAAGGTTAATTGGACTTAGTGAGTTAGTGATGCGAGGTCAGTAGAGTCACTTGATGGAAGACTGCCCTTCACTTTGAGGCTACCAGCAGTTGAGTGTACTTACTATTGATGTGAGATATTACTAACCCTAGGACCTATGACGATGTGAGAGATTGTGCTTGCTTTCTTAATTGGAAAGTATTAAATGGTCCAAATTAGGAATTAGGAGCGGTGAGGGATATCTCCATAGAGGCTCGCTTCTGGTTTGTGGTCTTAAGTTGCTGAAGGGTTCGCCTCTCTCCTAAATGGAAGTGTTAAGTAACCTAGTGAAATTCCAAATAAATAAATAAAGATGCCTCTAAAAAGGGCTAACTTCAGTGTTGAGGTCTTAAGTAGCTGAAGGTTCCGCCTCCCTACCGAAAGAAGTAACATAATGAGATGTCATATTTATAATTAATAGTGGATATCTTGGGAAGTGTTCGCTTCAGGTTTTGGGTCTTAAGTGACTGTAGGGTCCTCCTCTTTCCTATAAAAGAAGTATTAAGTAGCCCAATGAGATTTCCAAGCAATGACAGCTAAATAGTACCATTGAGGAGCACGCTTTTGGAAATAGGTCTAAATGATGGGGTTGACCTTAATTAAGGTCATAAATGACCAGGGTCTGCCTATTTTCCACTTGGAAGTATTAAGTGGCTTGGGTATAATCTCTCACGTTGTTAAGGCCGTAATAACAACAGTACCATGTAGGAGCACGCCTTGAGGATAAGTCTTAAATGATGGGATCTGCCTTAATTAAGGTCTTAAATGACCAGAGTCTACCTATTTTCTAATAAAATGTATTAAGTGGCTTGGGCATTGTTTATTACATAGCTACTACTTTATCGGCGATAGATGCGGTAATAATTGAACATTGGGAATAGTTCTTAAATGATGGGGCTGGCCTTGATTAAGATCTTAAATGGTAGAGTCTGCCTATTTCTCTTTTTGATAGTATTATAGAAGCCTGCTTCATATTTAGAATTTCTAAGTGACTAATGGGCATAGAAGTATTAGGTGGTTGATATGGTTTCATTAGTATTTCATACCTTAGGAAGGGGTAAGTAAGTAATCGTGTGTGCAAGGCAATGTTAGATTAGAATTGCTAACATTAATGGATATAACAATTAAATGAAAAAAAATCAGTATAAGTTTATGTTATGGACAGTTTATATTTCCAGTCACTATAAGGTTGTTCTGACTCCCTCCTCATCACAACCCACATGATTAAATTTAGGGGAACAAATCGCTGGAGCTAGATGTGCTTTGTTCTTAGAGAAGTCTTCTTTCTCCCATGTTCGATGCTGATGTGATAATCTGCTATCCAAGGAATACCATTAGTTCCAAGGTAGTGGTCATAATCGGTATTCTTATTCTATTATTGTTTCTGCTGTGAATTTAGATTTTTATCAATATTTGATAATGCTCATGCTTATTTGCAGGTACCAAATCCAACGATCTGTGCTTTGATGGACTTGGGTTTCGATATTTGTCGAAATTTAGGTCCATTAAGGCGTGGGTTGTTACATTTGGTATCAGAGCCTAGATTAGTAGATCAGAGGAATTAGGATAAGTTGAGACAATGTATTTGTACTTTCCTATATAGTAATATTATATTTTTATGCTAGATTCTAAGAGTTTCGACTATAAAAGTAGTAGTACTTCCACTCCGAAGGAATGGACAAAACAATCATGGGTTAGAAATATCTTAGAGCTAAGATTTTCACACCGACTTCGAAGCACTCCATGGAGTGCTGGCGATGCATAAAGTGATGTTGATGAAGATCATGAGTACGACATATTGCTGAATCCCGGAGACTGGAGGTGTTCGACTTGACAGTTGAGATTCTAGCTTCCTTGTGATTTTGGATTTTGAGTTCTAGTCGGAGACACATAATTATTCCAGATGGATGGGAAATTAGAGTCTATATGTTGCAATTTTCCGGAAGCAAGTTTTGCTAGGGTGCATACATTGATCACCTCTTTGATGCAAAACTGGATTTTTATTTGAATAATTAATGTCAATTGCTTAGTCTAAAACCCATGAGATAATTTTTATAACATATATTTTGGAAATGCCTTAGAATTTGGAAAAGGAGTTTTCAAATGATTTCATTTCCCAAAGATTTATTTTGGAAGTTTTATTTCGGGAAAGTTTTAAAATTTTAATTTTGAAAGAAACACGTATATCACTAAGTTGGCCGTGTTAAGAAATTCTTAGTTTATAAAATATTAATTCTTTAAATTCTTAAATATTTATATGTCTATATCAGTAAAGGCTTTATATTAATTTTTGGCAAGAAAATAATTTTCTAATTTGGAAAATTTGTATTAAAAAAAAGGTTTTTTGAAACACTGAAATATTTATATATGTAAGTTTGACTTTTATGGGAAGTTTTAGTATGAAGTAGTTTCAATTATTTGGAAACAAGTACAAAGGAGCATATATTTAGCTCAGTGATTTTTTGATTTATAAAATCGAGGGTTTTATATTTTCTCTCTTTAAGTTACAAATAAAATAGGAATGACATTTAATTTTATTAAGGTATGTAGTTTGAAGTGTTGTTGTACCCAACGGCTATTGGAAGAAATATTTTCGTGCGACGTAGGTAGGAAATAGCAGCTAGAATATTTTTGGGTTTTTGGAATTGTTGTTGGTCGCAGCAGCTTTGTTGGGACAACTATAAATTGCTGGAGCATGGTTCGGGACTAGGCGGTAAGCTTTGACACTGCCGTGATGAGGACATGAATTTTTTGGATTGTGTCGAATCGAAGGAGACGGCGAAAAACAATTATTATTATTTAATCCGAACCGAATTGGGTCTAGGTTCAATCAATGTCCAAAACCCGTCTAACGGTTGACCACTTAGCAGTAAACCTAGAGTGGTCTACCAGTTAACGAGTTTTGGCACAACTTGAACCTGGAATGGGACTATTAAAGTCGCGTCTGAATTCTCCCAATTGTCTTCTTTCGTTCTTCCTTCCTCAACAAGCCGAACCCAATCTAAATTCTCCTCCTTATCCAAGTATCAGCCTCTCCCTTTCGTTTCTTCCCTAGGCGACGCCGTATTCCCTAAGAGTAGGAGCCTCGCCTCCCCCCTTCGTACTGGTTTTGCACGTTAGATCTTGCCCCACCATCATTCTAGATCTAAACCCTATTTCCTCCCTCTGACCATCTCTTAGCCCAAGACACCTTTTCGCACTACCGGTTTTTCCTCGCACCATTATGGTCTCAACCCTCAAGAGGCCACTTAGTTGGACTGGAATCAGCAGAAGGTTTCGCTGCTTTTGGGATGGAAGGCTATTCGTCGCATAGGATTTGCACTGATCCTCTGCTTCAAGACTTTTGAGCAAGAATGTTACTCGTGCTGCATTTGCCTTTTTAATGTCCTATTGGCATAGAATTTTGATGGAGGAAATAGTTTGATTCATTCAGAGGTAAAGGGTGTCTTGATTTAGCTGACTAATGATGATCTCACTAAGATTTTGAAGGCGTCCACGAAGGGTGCGGACTTGGATGATTTTGAAGTGACCAACTCAAAGATTTTGCAGCAGATCTTTTTCTAGGATGTCGGTGTTTGGAAGACAGATAATCTACGTCTGACTGCCCGTCAGGTTTTGCGCATCATTCAGCAAAACGTCACCTTAAGATGGGAAGTTATGATTGGATTTATCTCTTGGTGCGGAAGACCACCTATGCTGGCGGCATCGCCGTCAATTGGACCCACAACCTTTTGATTCGATTTGTTGATCAAGGATTGGCACTCCATAGAGTCACTTTCCATATTTTCACATATCCACCCTTGTCATTAGGTAATACAGGTGAACCTTCATGGAGAGGCAGTTTAATAGAAGGTTTCTTCTACCATCATTAGATCCTTTCTTAGGAAGATCGAAATTCCGAAACCGTCAATAATACCAGCAGTGCCAACGACACGCGATTGGGTGTATAGCCGCCATGGTATGACCATTTAAGGGTTGTGGCAATGGATCGAGCTCCAGCCGCGGTGCAAGACATCCCGTAGTCTATAGACATTGTTTTAGGATTCATGGTGGTTTTGTATTTTCCCTTCCAGCGTTTGTTCTTTTCTTTTAGGTTTGTTTGCATTGCAAAACTGTTAGTTGTCTCCTGTAAAAGGCACGCAGATATTATGTGTTCCTATTTATTCATTGTATTATTGTTTCTAGATATGCGAACGGCTCATATATATGCATAGTAGAGAAGCAAATTAAATATGGAAATCTCATAAAGACACTTAACTAACAGTAAATGCAATATAAAACTGGAAGTTTAGAATGGTTAGAAATTTTAGCGAAGGACGTGATAAAGTTGTTTCGATATCACTGGTCATCGGTCAAGTTCCTTAAATGGTAAATTTTTTGAATAATAGATGTGTTGACATTTTTAAATAAAATGTCAAATTTTTGGGTAAAGGTTAGTTATAGAATTTTGGAATTTGGTTTATGCGTTTAGCGCATAACCGACTTCCGACCGCGCTGAAATTGTGGCTTGGTTTATCAACATTTTTTAGAAGGAAAATATTTTGAAAAATTTCCCTTTGATTTGAAAAGTTCCCTTTTGAAAAAAAAGAAGGTTTTATGTTTTACGTATTTTTGACTCTTAAATTATTTTTGGAGTTTTTATTCAAAATTTGATTTCAAGGAAAAATGTATGTCTAAATATTTTGGGATTTTATTTTTAAATAACGTACAAAATTTGAAAAGTGAGAATGATTTGTATGAAAACTTTGATTTTGAAGGCCACATGTTAGGCATAGGGAAGACAATCAGAGTTAGAATTTGCGAATTTAGTGGTATATTAGGATCGACGATGTGATAAATGCAAGTGATAACAAGGGAAAAGCTGTTTTAGCCTTGGAATTTCTAGTTCCATACCTCGCCGACAAAGCATGCATTTCTATTTATAGGTTTAATTTCATTTTAGAGCTTGAAAATAAGTCTCCTTATGCGTGGAAAATTTAGAGTAAATCTGGGGCAGCGAGGAAATTTCCACTGTACTACGGGAATAGGAAGATTATAGCATGGTTAGAATGTTAAATTCTCCACCTAAATTCCTTTTTTCGACGTATGAGTAAA
The DNA here is from genome assembly GCA_030737815.1 of Allium fistulosum. Classification (NCBI taxonomy): domain Eukaryota; kingdom Viridiplantae; phylum Streptophyta; class Magnoliopsida; order Asparagales; family Amaryllidaceae; genus Allium; species Allium fistulosum. Next base: position 1,473,631,635 of record CM060902.1, on the reverse strand, counting down.
ATTTTGGAAGTGATTTTTCGATGCATTAGATTATTGGATGGTAGAAAGTGGATGCAAAATTGGTTGCTCTATACTTTTTTTCGTAGGAGTATAGTTGTTTCGATTGAAAACATATTTTGAAAAGCTGCATACATGTGAACTGCCAGTATTTATGTAGGTTGTTTGCATCATGTTTTCAAAAGAAAAATCCAAAAGAAATGCATTCATATAGGAGGATATGATTTAGAATCATTCTGCATACATAATTTCTGTGTGGTGATATAGTAATATACTATGCACTTATGCACATTTGGTTGCAAAATTTAGTGTACGCTCATTAGTTGTGTAGTTTAGGATAATTAGGAGCCAAAACCTTAACCTAGTCATTGGTGAAATTTGGGGAACAAAATTCCTTTTAAGGGGGGAAGAATGTAACATCCGGTAATTTGGCATTAGTTATTTAATTAGTTAGTTATGCTCCAAAAGTGGAATTTGTGCAAACGATGGAATTTTACCACGAAACTTGCACCATTGCATTCGTGATGAAATTCTGAGCAACTTTTATATTTGGTGTTTTGTGATCGGAGTACAAACGAAGAAGTTACGGACGAAAAACGAATTCGGAAAGAAAATAATTAAATAAGAAAAGATTAACATTTTTATATTAACTGCCCAGGCCCATAGGCCGACCCATTATTGGGGATGGTCAACCTCCAGCGGTCGATCGGTGACCCAAAGGCGGTCAACTGTGGCGACCTAGCAGCAACAATAACCCTAGACCACAACGGCCCAGATTTAATATTTTAAATCGAACAGTTCTGGTTGATTCTAACACCTATAAATTTAGGCCTAGCCCTTCCTTCTCTTCTCATATTTTTATGGAGGCAGCAGCGAAGCTCTACCATTTCTTCCTCCTTTTTTTTAAATTATAAAAATAAGGTATTTGTATCTATATTCATACAAATTGGAGAAGAGTAGAAATTTATTAAAAAAGGAGAAGAGAAGAGAATCGACCATATGCATATTTGAGGTAATTTATATATATATATATATATATATATATTTGAATCTATTTTCTCTCCCAATCCCAAATCTCTTCTCAGATCTGTAATTATAATATATGTACATACCCTTTTATACACATCTCTTAGATTAAAAAGGACTTGGAGATGAATCAAAAGTTCCACTTCAGATCTGGAGATTTGGATCGATTTTAAAAGGTGAACGGGAAATTTTATAGATTGTTATAATATGAAAATTATTTCATTGGCGTTTATTTGATTTTTATGCCTAATTGGATAATTGTATATGAGTTATAGGCAATGAATTGAATATGATCCGAATATAATAATTTTTTCCTTTATATTCTTGTTTATGAATTGATTTAGCATTGTTTACAATCTGATCTAGAAATCAGTCCCAAAAGTATGAATTTAGAATATTGATTTGAATGAAATTTATTCTAGATCTGAAATAGGTTGTATATTAATGTTATAAATTTGGATTATTACCCTAATCTTATTGGAATGTAAACTTTAACATTTGGAATTGTTGGAATTTAGATTCGTTTAACATTTGTAAATTAGTTTGATTTCTTTCCCTTATAGAAAAATACAGCGTTTGATCTAACAAATAATAGATGCAAACAGAAAGAGAAAGAGATGTGTAAAGTATGAATTCATTGTAATTTACACTGTCTATTTCAGTAATAAAAAGAAATGATTATTCCTTGTAATTTTAACGATGTAATCTTTTATATTTTAAAGTTAAATATTTTGTTTTGGATTAATTTATGGAAATTTTAGCACATAATATTTTTAGATATGATTCCAATAATTTAACATGGAAAAGTATATTCTAGTAAAGATATATAACTAGAACATATTTGATAAAAGTAAATATATGTACGTAATTAATGCGCTTATAATAATTGAATAAAAGCTAATAACGACGCTTGCACATAATATCCGCGCTTAGGATAATTAACTAAGGGGGAAAGAAGTTAAAAGTTTGTAACTCCAATAAATGGTAATGAATATGGAAGTTGCAATAATCTGATAGGGTAAATGGATTAATGGGATTGATAAAAATGAAATAGATATAAAAGATTACTAACTTGAAATTATAATCATACATAAATGTCTTTGGAAATGTCCGTTAGGATTTTATGGACAAACTGACATTTATGAGCATTAAACAGAGATTTATGGGTAGATAAATATTTAAGATAAATCTTATTACCTTAAATAAAAAGAGAATTAGTAAGCTAAGTCCAATGTCTACTTAAGATAATATAAGTAAAGACTTAGGATGGTTAATTGGACTTAGTGGGTTAGTGATGCAAGGTCAGTAGAGTCACTCGATGGAGGATCGCCCTTCACTTTGAGGCTACCAACAATCACATGTGCTTACTGCTGATGTGAGATATCACTAATCCTAGGACCCATGACGGCGTGAGAGATTGGACTTAATTTCTTAATTGGAAAGTATTAAATGGTCTAAATTTGGAATTAGGAGCGGCAATGGACATCTCCACAAGGGTTCCCTTCTGGTTTGAGGTCTTAAGTGGCTGAAGGGTCGACCTCTCTCCTAAATGAAAGTATTAAGCAACCTATTGAGATTCCAAATGAATAAACAAGGATGTCTCTAAAAAGGGTTTACTTCAGTGTTAAAGTCTTAAGTGGTTGAAGGGTCCGCCTCCCTACCGAAAGAAGTAACCTAATGAGATGTCATATTTATAATTAAGAGTGATGGTGGATATCTCGAGAAGGATTCGCTTTAGGTTTAGGGTCTTAAGTGACTGTAGGGTCCTGCTCTTTCCTATAAAAGAAGTATTATGTAGCCCAATCAGATTTCTAAGCAATGAGAGCTAAATAGTACCATTGAGGAGCACGCTTCTGGAAATAGGTCTTTAATGATAGGGTCTGCCGTAAGTAAGGTCTTAAATGAGCATAGTCTGCATATTTTCCACTTGGATGTATTAAGTGGCTTGGGTACAGTCTCTCACATTGCTAAGGCCACAATAACAATTGTACTAATTAGAAGTACGCCATGGAGATAGGTCTTAAATGATGGGGTCTGCCTTAATTAAGATCTTAAATGACCAGAGTCTACTTACTTTCTAATAGAAGGTATTAAGTGACTTGGGTATTGTTTATTACAAGGCTACTATTTTATCGGTGATAGATGCAGTAATAGTTGGACATTAAATGTCGAAAGTCTTAAATAGCGGTTAGAGGTCTTGTAGGTAGGACCTACCAACCATTGACAACATTGTTAGGAAACTACCTTGGGAATAGGTCTTAAATGATGGGGTCTAACATGATTAAGGTCTTAAATGGCAGAGTCTGCCTATTTCTCTTTTTAAAAATATTATAGAAGCCCGCTTCATACTTAGAAGTACTAAGTGGCTAGTGGGTTTAGAAGTACCGGGTAGTTGATATGGCTTCATTAGTATTTCGTACCTTGGGAAAGGGTAAGTAAGTAATCGTGTGTGCAAGGCAAGATTAGATTAGAATTTTTAACCTTAATGGACATAACAATTAAATGGGAACTAATCGGTATAAGTTCATGTTATGGACAGTTTATATTTCCAATCACCAGAACGTTGTTCTGACCCCTTCCTCATTACAACCCGCAGGATATAGCTTATGGGAACAGGTCATTGGAGCTGGATATGCTTTGTTGTTAGAGAAGTCTTCTTTCTCTTATGTTCGATGTAGATGTGACAATTTTCTATCCAAGGAATACCATTAGTCCCAAGGTAGTGGTCATAATCAGTATTCTTATCCTATTATTATTTCTGCTATGAGTTTAGATTTCTATCAATCTTTGATAAGCTCATGCTTATTTGCAGGTACCAAATCCAACGATCTGTACTTTGATGGACTTGGGTTTCAATTTTGTCAAAATTTAGGCCCATTAAGATGCGGGTTGTTACAATAAGCTTCTAAAAAACACTCATAAAGAAGCGACTGGAAAAGGCTAAGGGAGCGTGAGTAGATGAGCTTCCTCTGGCTTTATGGGCCTATCGCACTTCCTTCAAGACAACAATAGGACATACTCCTTTCTTGTTGGCTTATGGGTCTAAGGCAATGTTGCCAGTAGAGACAATAGACTACCACACCAAAGGATTTACTATAACCCAAATGAAAAAGGAGGATCTGATGAACATGTCACTAGACTTAATTGATGAAATATACGAAGAAGCCGCTTTGAAAGCCAAAGCACACAAGCGAAGGATAGCTGCTCAGAACAACTCTAAAGTCAAACACCGCCCGCTAAGTGAAGGATATCTGGTGCTGAAATGGATATTCCCTTGCCCGAGGTTACTAGATCTAGTCTGGGAAGGGCCGTATGTTATTCACAAAGACTTGGAAAATGGAGCCTTCATCCTAATACAGTAGATAGAGCTATATTCAGGAAGGCTTGGAATGCACACCATGTCTATAGTTATTTTACTTGAACTTTCCTATATTGCAACTTTGTAATCAAAACAATTATGAAACAAATTCTAATAAAGTGTGTTTCCCTTAATATTTGGTCGTATCAGATAACTAATGGAAAATGTAATCTTGTATCAATACTTGAATGCGTCAAAATAATAATAGCATTGTTGGGGAGTGTCACCTAGGTTACAAATAACTTTGGGTCAAGGTCGCACTGACATGGCACCACCCTCAAGCTTCATGCTGGCAGTGGTGGACCAGAGACATCCCTATTCGGGTGTCCACAGCTGACAATTTGCCCAAACCTCTTAGCCAGTTGTGGTGGACCAAAGAGATCCCTATTTGGGTGTCCACCACTGACGATTGGCCTAAAATTCCCGTCGGTAGTGGCAGACCAGAGAGATCCCTATTCGGGAATCCATAGTTCACGATTGGCTCAAACCTCTTATCCAGCAGTAGTGGACCAAAGTGATCCCTATTCATGTGTCTACAATTGACGATCGACCCAAACTTCTCGCCGGTAGTGGTGGATCAGAGAGATCCCTATTTCAGTGTCCACAGCAAACGATCAGCTCAAAACTGGCAGTGGTGGACCAGAGAGATCCATGTTCGATTGTCCATAGCTGAAGATCGGTTCAAACTTCTTTCCATTAGTGGTGGACTAGAGTGATCCCTATTTCGGTGTCCATAGCCGACGATTGGCTTAAGTTCTTCCATCAATAATATTAGGCCAGAGTAACACTACTCAGGCATTCGCTGTCGTCAATGGCCTCAAACTTACAAACGAATAAGGAAAACCAGACTTATCGACAGTTAGGACATGACAGCCACCTAGTTTGTTATTCCCTGGCATGCAGACAGCGAATAACATTTCAAACTTGCCCAAGGCACATGAGAATTGCATCATATGCAAGAAGAGATAGAGAAGAAACATAAATTCACAAGGATAATCACAAATATAAGATCATGCATTCAAGTCCTACTCGTCATACATCCAGATGATTATATGTCAAAAATAACAAAATGTCAGCAAACAACATACACTCTATCTCAACTGCACACCAAAATTAGTTGGACACAAATGGCAATATTCAATATAGACAAGGAATAAAAGGTATATATACCCAAATCTATCCTCCAACAAAAAGAAGACATAGATAGGACGTGGGTGTAGTCGCCAATTGGATCCGAACTTGGATGTCCCAGATTTGGAGATTATTTTCTTGCTATAACGCTTTGAAACCTTCTACTCGCCTTCTTTCTTCTTCTTTTCCTTCTCTTCCTTAGCGTTTGTACCAAAATTGGGCACAACACTCTTCGGAAGTTTTTGAAGAGATAAAGTGAAGAAATTAAATGGAAAAAGAAGAATTATCTAACAAAAACTCCAAATTTCAGAAGTGAGAATAATTAAAGTGCAAGGAGACACAAGAATTTATAGTGGTTCGGCGTATAACCTATGTCCACTATGAAGTAATTTACTTTATTGATCTTTCTTTTGTGTTTACAAATGAATTCAATGGTTTACAGCAGTCAATTGTGATTTGCAGCAGTGAATTTTGTTTGTAACAGCAGCAACTGAGTTCAGATCTGGATCTGGCGGAGTCCGGGCGTTGGAGATCTCAAAGAGGAAGAAGAACCTCCTTTCTGTTGGCTTTGGGGGTCTATTTATAGGTGTAGGAGGCTGATATTTCGCTCAGATCTCGAGAGACCCTCTCTGGCACGTGACCAGGCCCGCACACCCAAGCCTATGAAGTTTCGGTCCGATCCATGATCGATACGAACAGATTTCGACTTGACCAAGATTTCATCCAATGGAGTCGAAATTTGGCGTGGACATTCTTTAGCATGCACGTAGTCTTCTGTGAAAATTTCATAGCATTTGGACTTGTAGATTGGGAGATATGATCGATACGAAATGGGGTTTTCGGTAGGCTGTTTCCTTCGACTCTCTTCCGTTTCGACTCGCTTCTGCTTCGACTCATGACGTGGCGCTTTCTGGATCGATCTGCCTTTGACGCTGTTTTGAGCGAGCCGAAGCGCGCATTGATTGAGCGAGTCGAAGTGAGCCATGATCGATCGAGTCGAAGCGTGCACTTTAGATGGTTCCAAACTGGAGCGAGTCGAAGAGAGCAGTTCTGGGAGGTTTGAGCAGTGGAGTCGAAGTTGATGGAGTCGCTCAGTGGTTCGAGGGGAGCGAGTCGAAGAAGGCCTCTGAGCGAAGCGAGTCGAAGCAGGTACTTCAGATGGCTGTGAAGCGAGTCGAACAGGAACAAGTCGAAGTTGGCATCTGAGGGATATGGAGCGAGTCGAAGGGAGCGAGTCGAAGGAGCGAGTCGAACGGTAATTGTTTTTCGTCCAAACTTGTATCCTTCATAATTTGAGCATACAGACTCGGATTGACTTGAGATTTGGAATGTTGGCTCTCATGGCTTAGCTTGTCATGTCCTACCAATTTTGGCTTGATCCGCACTCAGACAAAATTCATCGATATCCGTAGCGAGCCCGTATATAACTGATCTCTGGGATGGGCCGTCACTGGTTACTAGTCAATTCCTCGGTGTTATGGCCTTGCCAAAAGGCGGGATAACATTTGCCCCCCAAAGTACGTCTTGTGAAAACATGATGTGATTTGAAGTGCTGCAGTCTTTACTCTGAATAGTTATCGTCTTTTCGATGAAAGTTGTAACCTTTGATCGTTCTTCTTGATAATGTAAACTGTTGACTGTCGACTGCTGTACCCTGTATTGTTGCAACTGATTGTTGTATGCTAGTGGTTACCCGTTTGCTGTTTGTAATCGTTACTGGATGAATTTCTGATTCCTGAAAATGTTATTGTCTTTTCAAAGATGATTTTTCATTGGATTTATGGATGCAAAGCAGACATGTCGAGTTGATGGAGTTGGCCTTTGGAAGCCATGGTTTGATGGATACGAAGTGCTCGTTCAAGTCGATGATGGACGTGAACTGAGCGAGTCGAAATGGAGCGAGTCGAAATGGAGCGAGTCGAAATGCGCTTCCCTGATGGATTCGACCTGCTTGTTCCGCTGCACCAGAGAGGGAGTCGAAGGAAGCGATACGAAGGAGAGCTTCGTTTTGACGCATTGGAGAGGGAATCGAAACGTACGTTCGAATCCATCGGGATACGAAGCGTTTATTCCCTTTGTTTCCAAATCCATATAAATACTTTGTACTTAGCCGTCTTTTCACTTTTAACCTTTCATCTTTATCTGCCTCCGTAACGCTTGGAAACTCGAGCAGAAAGAACAAACATCCTTGCCTTCAAATCGATTCATACCTTTGATTATTCGAACCAGTTGACAAATTTAGGTAATCCCTTAAGCGAATACATCGCGTAACCGAGGAGACTCGATTCTTAACACCAAATCAAATAGATTCATGGTCGATCTAAAATCCCTTGGTCTTAGCTTCGTGTCGATCTGGAGTAGGGGTTTCGAGATGATGAGTTGGAGGTCTTCGTATCGATCGATGGTGGAGCTTCGCATCGAGTCGAACGCTTTGATTCTGTTGATCGATACGAAGGGGCTGTGTCTGATCGATTCGAAACAGTGGCTTTCGATCGAGTCGAAGTAGATGGCCTTGGGTTGAGTCGAAGCAGCTGTCTTGGATCGAGTCGAAGCGCATGGCTCTGGATCGAGTCGAAGTGGCTGCTTCGGATCGAGTCGAAACGCGTGACTTCGGATCGAGTCGAAGTGGTTGCTTCGGATCGAGTCGAAACGCGTGACTTCGGGGCAAGTCGAAGTGGTTGCTTCGGACCGAGGCGAAATGCGTAGCTTTTGGATTGAGTCGAAACGCATGACTTCGGGGCGAGTCGAAGTGGTTGCTTCGGACCGAGCCGAAATGCGTAGCTTTTGGATTGAGTCGAAGTAGATGGCCCTGGAACGAGTCGAATTTGCACTCCATCCTTCTGACCGAGTCTAACTCAAATGCACACGACTATAATTCATCGATGCGAACACGGCTCTCGTGAGCAATACAAATTTGATCATCAAAAAATTTGAAACTTCTCACGCACTCGAACAACTGCCTTCGACGAGCTTCAAATTGGCATACTTGGACTTAACCGTTTCACTGCATATCTGACTTCCTATCAAGCTCGTCGATGAAACTGCAACTTATAAAAATGACACCAAACTTTGATTTGGAGTGATAGTTAATAACTGGATGGCATGGTTGTGACGGTCAGCGATGACAGTCCTTTCGACTAAATCCCGAAGTCTCGTCGTTTACATGTTTTCCTTAATCCGGTTGATCTTCTCAAATAACATACAGTACTACACTGCACAACACGCTCACACACTTTACACTGGGGGATGCACGAGCATTATTTGTCAGTTTAACAATGATTTTTTATAAGCTAGCTAGTCATGGACCCTTCAAGTTCTCAACAGCCGGAAATCCCAAGTTCTATTCCTCCAACCATAGAGATACCGGTTATTGAAGTCGAAGTTATAGAGCCAGCTCCGGATGAGCGTCTGGGTGCTCGGTTTATTCTTAATCCAACAGATTCTGTGCCGTCGGGTATCTCTGAAGATATGCTAGGACAGATTTGCTTAAGGCATGGTTTGTCGCTTGACGACGTGCTACTTCCTGGGCCAACTGACAGGCCACACGATCCCCCGGAGGGGTTTACTGCTTTCAATCGTCACGCTTGTACAGCGGGGACACTTCCTCCTTTCAATGAATATATAAGGGAGATGTTATCGTTTCTTGGCATAGCTCCATCTCAGCTACATCAAAACGGGTATGCCTTGTTGAACAACACCTTTGTCCTGTTTATGGAGATCCTCTTTCGACCGCCGAAGCCGATCGAAATCAGATATTTATTCAACATCAAGAGCCGTGGAGACAACCCTTCTTTCACCTTCCTGGAGGCAGTCAGAAGCTGTCACATTGTGTTGGGCTCCTGGGGAAGGCTAAGTTACTATAAAACTGAATGGTTCTACGTTCGGTGCCCCCCTGGATTTGTTGGGCGGTGGTTGGATAGACGTAAGTGTTGCCATTTCTCTCTCGAATCACTGAGATACTAGTAACTAACTTCAAAACTGACATATTTTTCTTTTCCTATAGCCGCAATCTCTCGTCCCGATGGCGCATATTTCAGAGAGCTTGTTCGGATTCTTCAAGCATTTCCGGGCGAAGAGAGGCACATAGACTTAGTCCTGACCGACAGGAATTTGAGGGCTGTCGGGCTGATAGAATGGAGACAGAGCATACATCTGGAAGGAATACATAGAGCGGTCCCGAAGAAACACGTGAAGCGCAAAGCGCCCGCAATCATGATCACCGAAGAAGTTGATCCAGAAAGAACGCCCACCGATACCAAGCTCCCAGCTGGGCCTTCTGCCGATGTCCTGGACTCGGGTGGAAGAAGGAAAGGCAAGGCCGCTGCTCACAAATGCCCTAAATCTAAGAGATTTAAATCCATGGTCGTGCCTTTACCTTTCCAGGGGATTAGAATTTCGGAGGCTCCTCCTCCACAAGTGGAGAGTCCTTTTGCAAGGCTTGCTGATATTCCGATCCCGGATTTTGTGTCGTCTCCACACGACGCCGGGACAGAGGGGCTTGATAGTGCTTTTGAACTGAGCGGGTCGCTTGCTACGAGTGCGGCCGACATTTCCGGTTGGTCGGGGGATTACACATGCATACACTTCACTACACTACATGATTCACAACTGTACTTCGTCCAGCTTAGGAAATTACTAACTCTTTCTTCGTTTATCATTTTCAGGTGCAATGTCTGGAGGAGGATCGATGCTCAGCAGTCTCAGTTCGGCCCGAAAAGCTTCTTCTTTTTATGACTCCCGTAGGAGGGACTCGGATAGAGATCGCGACCGCGAGTACTCCCACCAAGATAGGTACGGGCGTGATAGGGATAGGGAGTACAGACATCGGTCTAGATCGCACTCTCCTCCTCTTAGACTTCCATCTCCTCCTCCCGTTCAAACTTCAAATCCACCAGAACCTCCTCGTCACAGGCCATCTTCTCATGCTTCTAGGTCCGAAACTCATCTTCAGAGAATCGAGACTACGGCCTCGTTAAGTACAGAGCAGGTCCCCATCGAGCCCACATGAGAAGGGGCCCTTAAACTGGCTCAGATGCGGAAGGAATTCCGAACATCTGCTTCGATGGCTATGTCTTCCCACCACACTTGAAAAGAATTCCGTCCGGAGTGGAAAACACAATGCATGAGTACATTCATGACATCTACACTCAGTACAAAGAGTGGGTAAAGGCTGCGGAGAATGCTTCTAAGGTGGCTGCTGAGCGGGCCAAAGCGCTCGAAAAAATGGAATCCGACCTTGCTCAAAGGGACCGGATTATTCAGGTGCTGACTGCTGAGTCCGAGTCTTCTCGGAAGTCTGAGATCGAGGCCACCAAAAAAGCTGATGAAGCGAATGTGGCCATGGTGGGATTAAGTCAGACGCATGTCGCCTTGGTGGAGGAGATGGGCCACCGGAACACTACAGTTACCGCTGAGTGGGATGCGGCGGTCAAGGAGCTTAATGAACTCAAAGCCAAATTCGCCAACTTGATCAAGGAAAAAGATGACGCGAACGACGCAGCCCAGGAGGCGTGCGATCGGGCTGTTCTGCTCAGGGGAGAACGGGATGCGGCTGTGGCTAAAGTCCAGAAGGTGGAGACTGAGGTCGAGGAGAGGGTGAAGTTGGACGAGTCCAGGCTAGAGGCCGACATTGAAGACCTCCTTGTCGTTTATAACGCTAATGTGCTGAGGCACTGGGGTCTAGCCTGGCTCGATGATTATTCGACGCATCTCCACAGTGCTTGGGGCCGACTGGTTGAGGAAGAGAAAGAGGCGCGCCAGGGTGAGTCTGTGGATGAATTCGAGCTTGAGAATCGTCTGTTAACTGATGACGAAAAGAAGATTCTCCATGATTCAATGATCTCTTATGAGAAGGAGAGGCTCGGCACCCAGCACCTGGAAGTAGGAGAAGGCTCCGGGGTTGGACATCATGATGCAAGTCTTGATCTTTCGGTGTCAACCCAGCCTGAATCTTTGCCTGCGGTTGATCCTCAAGCCATTCCTACCTATAACCCGGATCAGCCGCAGATGTCTCCGACTACAGCGCGAGCGACTGAAGCCGCCCCGTCGCTTACAAGCCAAACTGAGGAAGGTACTCCGAACATTCCACATGTCTTTCATGAGTCGAAGTCTTCGATCGAGTTTAAGTTCTAACAATTCTTTTATTCTTTGTCCAGTGATCGACGTTGCACATGTCGGGCCTCCTGCTACCCAAGAATTACATGAGACACAGGAGGCTATCGTTACTGAAGCAATCACCACGACTACAACCGCCCAGCTTGACGACATGCAGGGGAGAGCGATTGTGTTTGATGAGCAGTTAATGGAGGAACTCTTTCGTCGTCATGGCGATCCTTTAGCCAGCTTATCATTCGTCATGGGCGGAGGAGTTCCTGCCACAAGCTCTTCGATGCCGACCACCGACGCTCCCAGCGAGGCTCGTTCAGGTACTGAAGAGGAAATCATGGCACAAATTGCCGCTGAAATGGACGCTGCAGCGCTTGGTGGCAGTGTTGGAGGTGGGACAGCGGCACTTGGTTTAGCTCCGCTTAGAACGATATCGCTTGGCGGTACATTTTCAGACACTAGCGTGGCCATGACATCTTCCACATCTGACCCTATTCCTCCGACTCCGCCCGCAGGGAGTATTCTTATTCACACAAGTTCGGAGGAGGAAGTCGACATAATGCCTTCGCCTGAAGACCAACCGCCGAAAAGCAAAGGCTCGAAGAGGAAGATTGGCGAGGGCTCCAGCGGGTCCACACCAAGGAGGAAGCTAAGGAAAAAGAAAGATTAGGCATGCTCTTCCGGTGTATTTTGATTTGCATTTTGTTAGTTGTGTATAGATGCGGGTTCGGCCCTTGCTAGTAGGAATTTTTTGGAAACTTGTACACGAACTTCTTTTATAATCAATAGAAATGAAACTTTTCTTTTTTGACTTATTTTTTTTGCCATTGTGTATTTTTCTAAATGTTTCAGTGTTTGAAATGCACTTGTGAAGTTTCAGTTTCTGAATGAAGTTTGTTTCTGTTCGCCAAGTTCGGGTATTGTGGACATGGTTTGCGACCGGGAAACGAGTCGAATTTTGACGTCGCATTGCTTCAGTCGATGGTCGATGCTTAAGTCTTGCCCCCCAGTCTTGGTGGCATGTTGTAAAACATAAGTCAGCGATTGCCCTTTTCTTATAGTATACCGAGTCTAGTACCGCTGAATGGATGCTCGAGACAAACGGGGATTGAGCAGATTATTCATGCTTGTTCGATTGTCGATGATCGTATCCGCGCTTCGGGGATCCTCATTCGTTTACTGGCGGTTGGTCACGCCGGGTTGAGTTTTAATCATATGTCCGCTATCTGGAGACTTGGAATTGGCATTTGTACTCCGACTCGCGTTTCGGAAGTTTGGAGTTGATAATCATACTTCGATTCATGCCTCGAGAACTTGAAGTTGGTGTTTACGCTCCGCTTCACACTCTGGGAATCCGGAGTCGATGTTTATACTCTGACTCGCGCTTTGGGAGTTCGAAGTTGATGTTTATACTCCGGCTCGCGCTCCGGGAGTTCGGAGTCGATGTTTATACTCTGCTTCGCCCTCTGAGAATACGGAGTTGGATGTTTATACTCCGACTCGCACTCTGGGTATACAGAGTTGAATGTTTATACTCCGCTTCGCACTCTGGGAATACGGAGTTGAATGTTTATACTCCGACTCGCGCTCTGGGAGTTTGGAGTTGAATGTTTATACTCCGCTTCACACTCTGGGAATACGGAGTTGAATGTTTATACTCCGCTTCGCACTTTGGGAATACGGAGTTGAATGTTTATACTCCGACTCGCGCTCTGGGAGTTCGGAGTTGAATGTTTATGCTCCACTTCGCACTCTGGGTATACGGAGTTGAATGTTTATACTCCGCTTCGCACTCTGGGAATACGAAGTTGAATGTTTATACTCCGACTCGCGCTCTGGGAGTTCGGAGTTGAATGTTTATACTCCGCTTCGCACTCTGGGAATATAGAGTTGAATGTTTATACTCCGACTCGCGCTCTGGGAGTTCAGAGTTGAATGTTTATACTCCGCTTCGCACTCTGAGAATACGGAGTTGAATGTTTATACTCCGCTTCGCACGCTGGGAATACGAAGTTGAATGTTTATACTCCGACTCGCACTCTGGGAGTTCGGAGTTGAATGTTTATGCTCTGCTTCGCACTCTGGGTATACGGAGTTGAATGTTTATACTCCGCTTCGCACTCTGGGAATACGGAGTTGAATGTTTATACTCCGACTCGCGCTCTGGGAGTTCGGAGTTGAATGTTTATACTCTGCTTCGCACTCTGGGAATACGGAGTTGAATGTTTATACTCCGACTCGCGCTCTGGGAGTTCGAGTTGAATGTTTATACTCCGCTTCGCACTCTGGGAATACGGAGTTGAATGTTTATACTCCGACTCGCGCTCTGGGAGTTCGGAGTTGAATGTTTATACTCCGCTTCGCACTCTGGGAATACGGAGTTGAATGTTTATACTCCGACTCGCGCTCTGGGAGTTCGGAGTTGATGAAGGATTGTCGTGTATCAATCCCTTTTTTGACTTTGATGTGATAGCTTGCCCCCAGCTCGGGTTTCACTTAGGGAGTGATTGGTTGCATCGCAACCACTCTCTATTTGAATAAATCCCACCGTATGATGAGACTTAGCTCTCCGTGCATAGTGATGGTTATATGAAGTATTTCAAGTAAATCACAGCTCTGGCTCGAAGAGGTTGCATTTTATTGCTGAAATAAGAAAGTATGGCAAAGTCAGTTGCCTTATTACAAGTTCTAATTCCGAAATGCATAAACAAATTGCAAAAAAGGAAAGTAAACTAAATGGATAAAGATAGCCTGTCAGGTGTAATAGCGGCGAAGGCTCTCGCTATTCCAAGCTCTTGGCAGGGTAAGACCGTCGACGGTCGATAACTTGAACGTGCCATCTCCGAGCCTTCGTTCAATAACATACAGTCCTTCCCATGTCGGCTTTATATGTGAAGGAACCGGATAGATTCTTTTTAAGACGAGATCGCCTAGTTCGAAGGTTCACGGACGGACCTTGGCATTGTACAATCGGGCGACTCGACTTCGATGCACAGCTGCCCTCAAATCAGCCTCTTCACGCTTCTCATCCAGTAGATCAAGAGATTCAGCAAGTAATATAGCATTTGTCTTTGGATCATAGTATGTCACACGATGAGAAGGTACTTCTAGCTCGACTGGAATAACGGCCTCCGAACCGTAAGAAAGAGAGAACGGAGTGTGGCCGGTCGGGGTCTTATGGGTTGTTCGGTAAGCCCATAGAGCCATAGGAAGTTCATCGACCCACTTGCCCCCGACCTTTTCCAGTAGTTTTTTCAAGATGGATTTTATGACTTTATTAACTGCTTCGACCTGCCCGTTTGCCTGAGGGTGTGCAACTGCGGAGAATTTCTTTTGGATGTGAAATCGTTTGCAGAAATCTTTGAATTCAGCACTGTCGAATTGGGTTCTGTTGTCCGTAATAATGGTGTGTGGGAGACCGAATCGACAGATGATGTTACGAACCACAAAGTTGATTACCTTCTTCGTTGTGATGGTAGCGAGAGCTTCGACTTCAGCCCACTTTGTAAAGTAATCAACTACGACGATGGCGTACTTCGCACCACCTTTTGCCAGAGGTAGAGCACCGATGATGTCGATGCTCCACATTGCGAACGACCACGGGCTGACCATTTGCGTTATCTCGGTAGGAGGAGCTCTAGGAATTCGGGAATATTTCTGGCACCTATCACATTTCTTTGCGTAGTCCAACGCATCGCGATTCACGGTAGGCCAGTAATATCCGTAGCGAAGTATTTTCTTGGCAAGTGCTTGCCACCCGGTGTGATCGCCACATTCTCCCTCATGCACATCGCGTAACACTTGTTTAATTTCATCGTGAGCGATACATCGGAGTAGGGGAACTGAGTACCCCCTTCTGTACATGAGCCCATCCTGGATGGTAAAACTTGAGGCCTTTCGAAGGACCTATCTCTTCTCACTCCTGCATTCTGGCAGGGTCCCGTGCTCAATGTAATTTCTGAGTGGTGTCATCCATGATCTTTTTCGGGAATGGTTTCGCATACTCGGTTTATTTCTGTCCGGTCGATACTTGGGGAAGATAGCGTTTCTACGGGAACGAGTCCCATTTGTTGAGCTTCACCTGTGCTGGCTAGCTTTGCCAATGAATCGGCCTTTTGGTTGCGTTCCCGAGGTATACAATAGATGGCGTAGTAATCGAACTGATTTAGTGTTTCCTGGACTCGGGCTAAGTAGGCAGCCAACCTTCGATCTCTTGCCTGATATTCCCCCCGTACTTGACACACAACCAATTGTGAATCACAATAAACTTCCACAGCGATGATTTTCAGGTCTCTGGCGAGTTTCAAGCCGGCTAAGAGGGCTTCATATTCAGCTTCATTATTGGTTGCATGAAATTCAAACTTCAAAGCGTAGCGTATAGATCGACCTTCGGGGGTTTCAAGCACAACCCCAGCGCTCGAACACCGGTCGTTCGATGCTCGGTCGGTATATAGCTTCCAGACATATTCGGGGGATTTACTGGTTTCGGGCAAGTCCTCTGGAATGGTGAATTCAGCTATGAAATCAGCGAGGACTTGTCCTTGTATTGCTCGTCTTGGAGTGTAAGTAATATCAAACCGACTCAGTTCGATGTTCCACTTAAGTAGCCTACCAAACGTCTCAGGCCGCGAAAGGACCTGTCGTAACGGCTGGTCGGTGTAGACGACGATGGGATGTGCTTGAAAATACGGTCATAGTTTTCTTGATGCGATTACAAGGCAGTAAGCCAACTTCTCCAACTTTGGGTAGTTCCTTTCGGCCCTAGTTAATCGTTTGCTAACGTAGTACACTGGCTTCTGTACCCCGTCTTCTTCTCGAATCAAGGCAGTGCTGATAGCGTTTTCTGATATTGCCAAGTATGCATACAACTTCTCATGATCAATAGGCTTTGACAGTATCAGCGGTGTGGACAGGTGTTGGACTAGTGCTTGGAAAGCGCCCTCGCACTCTGTGGTCCATTCAAAGTTTCATTTCCCTTTTCGAATCAGATCGAAGAAGGGAATGCATTTGTCAGTGGACTTTGAAATGAACCTGCTCAATGCTGCTACCTTTCCATTAAGACTCTGGACTTACTTTATAGTCTTGGGAGTTTCAAGATTTCTGATTGCCCAAATCTTTTCAGGATTAGCTTCGATTCCCCGGGCATTAACGATGAACCCAATGAACTTTCCAGATGCAACTCCGAAGTGACATTTTAGGGGATTGAGCTTCATTTTGTATTCTCGAAGTATGTTGGACATAGTTTCTAGGTCTTTAACATGGTCGGTGGAGAGTCGTGACTTCACAAGCATGTCGTCGACATATACTTCCATTGTTTTCCCGATTTGATCGGCAAACATCCGATTGACCAATCGTTGATAAGTAGCTCCGGCGTTCTTGAATCCGAACGGCATAACCTTGTAACAGTAAAGTCCTAGATTGGTTACGAAGCTAGTATGTTCTTGATCGGGTAAATGCATCGGTATCTGATTGTAACCAGAGTACACGTCCATGAAGGAAAAGAGTTCATGCCCAGCTGTCGAATCTACTAGCTGATCAATTCTGGGGAGTGGGAAACTGTCTTTGGGACATGCTTTGTTCAAATCGGAATAATCGACACATGTTCTCCACTTTCCATTCGGCTTTCGGACGAGCACGGGATTCGACACCCATTCAGGATATAGTGCATCTCGAATGAATCCGTTTGCTTCAAGCTTTTCTACTTCCTCTTTAAGGGCAGCAGATCTCTCTGGATCCATACCACGCCTTTTTTGTTTGACAGGGACATGCCGCGGGTCAATGTTCAGAGCATGGCTTGCGATGTCCGGCGAGATCCTACACATATCAGAATGTGTCCAGGCAAATACGTTAAGATTTGCCCGCATAAATTCAACCAATTCCTCCTGAGTTTGCTGGCTTAGCTGAGATCCAATCTTTATCATTTTCGAGTCATCGTTACTATCAATTGGGACATCAATCGTCAGTTCGGCTAGGGATGCTTGACTTTCTTTAGATTCTCCTTCGTCTTCAGTTTCTCTCAGGTCAAGATCCTTGAGGAATTGGTTGGGGTGCCCGGGCCTGGGCCCGGGCGTTAATTGTCAATTATCGGTGAAACAGACGCAAAGAGATTCCTCTACGCCCTTTCCTTTCTCCTTTCGCTGCGCTTCTCGCAGCTCAGCAACATAACAGGCTCTGGCAGTAGCTTGATCTCCATGAATGATTCATATTCCATGATCAGTGGGAAACTTCAAAGTCAAACACCACGGGGCGATGGCTACCCTGAATTAAGCGAGGGCCGGTCTGCCCATGTAAGCATTGTAAGGGGAGTCTATGTCCAAAACAATGAACTGCAACATCCGTACTCTCCGACGATCTCCGACTCCCAATTCTACTGGCAGTTCCACCATTCCGATGGGTATAGTAGCACTTCCGTTGAAACCATGGACTCGAGATTGACAAGGCTTCAAGTCCGTGGCTTCCATTTTCATTTGATCATAAGCTCGCTTGAACAAAATATTCACAGAGCTCCCACTGTCAACTAAGATCCTCTTCATACAAGCGGGACCTACTTGTGCCGAGACGACCAGTGGATCAATAGTGGGGACTTCGACTTTATCAGCGTCTCTGTTCCTGAACACGATGTCATCCTTCATCGTCTTCTGTTGCTTGGCCGGAGCTCCTTCATCAAAGTTACTGCCACACTCGAAGTCCGCATGCCTGATAGAACTGGCATACGACTCCATTTCCTTCCAGCTTCGATCTGCTGGGTGAGGACCACCACTTATTGTATTGATGACTAACCTCCCGTCTGCACGAGCGGGTTCTTTCTGTCTTTCCTGATTCGGTGCATGATTCTGATTCGAAGGGCCCGCACCACCGGATTGCGGCGCCCGTACATACTGATCCAGCTTCCGCTCACGTATCAGTTTTTCAATGAGGTCTTGTAGGTGACGACACTCATTGGTGTTGTGGCTATAACTCTCATGGAATCTACAGAATTTTCCTGTTTGGATTTGTCTTTTAGTTGGTGGTTTCAGGGCAGGTTTCTTATACCGCATGGTATTGCAGGTCTGCAAATACACATTTTCCAACGACGTGTTCAATAGAGTGTAATTTTCGTACATGGAAGCTCTACGCCATGGTCCACGATCCTGATCGCGTTTTTTCTTCTGATTGCTATTGTCCCTCTGCTGATTCTGTTTATTTTGGACGTTTAACTGAATTTTTCCAAAGTTATCCCCGGACTGTTTAACAGCGACGTCACTCTGGATACCTTCGATGTTGGGCCCTGCGTCATCCTGCTTCCTAGACTGTTTCGCATCCTCCCTTCTCAGGAATTGTGCTGCCTTGGAATAGAAACGGTCCAATGACGCAGGTGGTTTCCCAGCTAACCAACTTCCGAACTCGGAATCAACATCAATCCCCTTAGTTAGAGCCATCAGGATAGAGTTATCGTTGGGATTGCTTATTTCTGCACACGCAACATGGAATCGCTCCAAGTAACGTCTAAGCGTTTCTCCGGGAGCTTGCGTAACACTAGACAGAGTGTTAACGTCCTTTGGCCTCGCCACATGCATACAGAATTGTTCGACAAACTTGGTGGCCATCTGGTCAAAGTTAGAGATGGATCGCGGTGGCAAATGAGTGAACCACATGATAGCGATGCCCCCTAGGGAAATGGGGAAACTACGGCACTTTACTGCGTCATCAGCTCTAGCAGCATTCATCAGCCACTCGTATTTCAGGACGTGTTGATTGGGATCAGAACTCCCTTCATAAACTGGCAAAGCTGGCATCCTGAAGTGCCGAGGTGGCTCAGCATATAAAACATCATCGGTGAAAGGGGTATGACTTCGAGAGATTCCCCAGTCGTCATTAGAGACCCTAACTTTCACGGATCATTTGGCGGATCATCGCTGGTATATCTGGCGTTCGGACACTTGGAGCATGTTGTGCCAAGGTGTGGTCGGGTTCCACAGCGCGAGTCTGGACCGGACGCGGTCGACGGTTCGTGCCTCGCCTCCTTGGTTCAACATCCTCAGGGACATAAGGCTCAGGAGTCTACTCTCGTTGGCTATGTTGAGGATCAGCTTGGTTTCTAGCGTCACCTCCCCGTCCAGCAGTGGTGGTAGTAGCAATGTTGTCGATAACATGATAAGGAGCAGCTTCTCCCCGAGTTGAAGGTTCTGTGCATAGGCTAACGGATGGTCCAGCTCTAGGTTGCCCAAGGTTTGAAGCAGGTTGGTGTCCCGTGGCCTGGGTGTAGCTTCCACCTAACCGTGGGTGTATGGATCTAGTTTGGCCATCGGAGGAGGCTGAACTTTATGTGGAAGAGTAAGAACCTTGGTCTCTTCTAGATCTTCTTCGCCTTTGGCGATTTAGCTGGTTAGTCAACTCCGTGTTGGCGCGTAGTTGTTCCGCTAGCTGCTGTCGACTTTGGGTCAACTCTTGAAGCAATGTCTGGAATTCTTGTCTAGTGATTGGACCTGATGGTTCTGAAGGTCCTGCAGCATTTTGGTTGGATGGAGGTGATTGCACGGGATTTTGTTGGTCCCGTGCTCCTTGATCAGCAGATGTAGAGGTGGTACGTGTGCTCACCATAATGAATTGATGAAGTCCTCTCCTAGATCTGATTGCAAATCTGAATAGAATGGAAGGGCTTCAAAGTTCTAGATCTGGATCTTCTTCTTAGATTTATGCAATCCAATATAGATAGGAGATCCAAAGAGCAGGAGAAAAATTGGGTTTTTCTCAGTGAAAGCACCAAAGTGTTTGTACCAAAATTAGGCATAACACTCTTCGGAAGTTTTTGAAGAGATAAAGTGAAGAAATTAAATGGAAAAAGAAGAATTATCTAACAAAAACTCCAAATTTCAGAAGTGAGAATAACTAAAGTGCAAGGAGACACAAGAATTTAGAGTGGTTCAGCGTATAGCCTACGTCCACTGTGAAGTAATTTACTTTATTGATCTTTATTTTGTGTTTACAAGTGAATTCAATGGTTTACAGCAGTCAATTGTGATTTGCAGCAGTGAATTTTGTTTGTAACAGCAGCAACTGAGTTCAGATGTGGATCTGGCGGAGTCCGGGCGTTGGAGATCTCAAAGAGGAAGAAGAACCTCCTTTATGTTGGCTTTGGGGGTCTATTTATAGGTGTAGGAGGCTGATATTTCGCTCAGATCTTGGGAGACCCTCTCTGGCATGTGACTAGGCCCGCACGCCCAAGCTCATGAAGTTTCGGTCCGATCCGTGATCGATACGAACAGATTTCGACTCAATCAAGATTTCATCCAATGGAGTCGAAATTTGGCGTGAACATTCTTTAGCATGCACGTAGTTTTCTGTGAAAATTTCATAGCATTTGGACTTGTAGATTGGGAGATATGATCGATACAAAATAGGGGTTTTCGGTAGGCTGTTTCCTTCGACTCGCTTCCATTTCGACTCGCTTCTGCTTCGACTCGGTGACGTGGCGCTTTCTGGATCGATCTGCCTTTGATGCTGTTTTGAGCGATACGAAGCACGCATTGATTGAGCGAGTCGAAGTGAGCCATGATTGATCGAGTCGAAGCGTGCACTTTAGATGGTTCCAAACTGGAGCGAGTCGAAGAGAGCAGTTCTGGGAGGTTTGAGCAGTGGAGTCGAAGTTGATGGAGTCGCTCAGTGGTTCGAGGGGAGCGAGTCGAAGAAGGCCTCTAAGCGAAGCAAGTCGAAGCAGGTACTTCAGATGGCTAAGAAGCGAGTCGAACAAGAACGAGTCGAAGTTGGCATTTGAGGGATATGGAGCGAGTCGAAGGGAGCGAGTCGAAAGAGCGAGTCGAACGGTAATTGTTTTTCATCCAACCTTGTATCCTTCATAACTTGAGCATACAGACTCGGATTGACTTGAGATTTGGAACATTGGCTCTCATGGCTTAGCTTGTCATGTCCTACCAATTTTGGCTTGATCCGGACTTGGAAAAAATTCATCGATATCCATAGCAATCCCGTATATAACTGATCTCTGGGACGGGCCGTCACTGGTTACTAGTCAATTCCTCGGTGTTATGGCCTTGCCAAAAGGCGGGATAACACTTAGCGGCAGCAGCAACATCTATTTTTGCTTGTCGATTCTACATGCCCTTTAGCTCCTTATGCGCTTTTATTTTGACACTTGCCAACTCCATGGGAAATCTCGCTAGGACTTGCTACTTCATGGCCTCATCCATGTCAAACTCCTCTATTAAGTTAGAAGCACTTGTGATCTCGATGTTAACATCCTCTTGGATAACAGAGATCATCTCGTGGTGGGCTTCTTCGATTGGGGGATCGAAAGGGCCTAGGGGCACAACACCTGATGGGGGAATGTCAGTAGTAATCACAGCCCTGACAGGGTCGGTAATAAGCACGCCACCTGTATGGAAACAAGGAGGACTATCAGGCATGGACTTTTCCAAGTAAGCTCCAATGTACTAGGCGGTGGCCCGTGCACTGTAAAGAAGAATTATACTTTTCTTGGAGGAAATTGGGATATGTCCAGAAGGCCGAGTGTAATCCAAAGAACGGGGCACGCCCTGAGGTGGGCTTGAAGCAAATGGATCTAAAGAAACGTGGAAAACAATTAGTGGAACATCATGCATGGGGATGCATAAACAACCAGTTTCGGAGCTTGATGTTGCAAAGTTGCCTTGAAAGCTAAGCTATGATAGAGTTAGGGGTATGCCTTGAGAGCAATTATATAATTAGTTACATATATCTAACTCGAAGATCAATATTGTTTAAAATAAAAGTGTTTTTTTCTATTATATACTTGATATAATATGTTATATTAATTAATTAATTTAATTAAAAGTATATTTAATAGAAAATCCATAAATTCTATGTTTTGTGATAGTAGTTACAAAGTGTTGTAACCGTGAGTAATTTATCACAATGAAAATAAATATATATCATTATAAACGTTCCTAGTCAAGATGCATCGAAAATGGATATCGATGTATCTATTAAGACTGGAGTATGTAACACTCTCCAAATATTGAGCAGTGTATTACTCATGATTGCCGTGGGAACCTACGGGTTTCGTAGTGATGGTAAATGGATAACTATGAAATGATTCACTCGATAGTTTTCTATTGGTTAATATAACTAAGGTCAAAAAAATAATATCGTTGAGACTGATTTACACAGTTCTCTTGACTTGAGAATACTGTAGATCTTAAATGTGGAAGCTCCCCTTTGATTATAGTTAAATCGTGGCACGAAGTCCATCGAACGACTATACTTGGGTCGAGTGGAAGCATTGGAAGTGGAACACTATTCAAGAGGGGATTCGTCTCCTTAGTTATACGAGGTTAGTATCGCAGTCAACTGATGTCAACTCAAAGTCAAAGTCTTTGGCTAAAGCAGCTCGGTTAATAATACATGTTATTATTGAACCAAGGAGTTTGTGTTTAGACTATAAAGTTGATTATGGATGATACTGGAATTTTAACCATTCATAAGTACTAATGTGATATAGTTTTGATGAAGAAAATTGATGTAAATAATTTTCACTATTGGGTACTGCTTATAACAAATAAAATTGGATTTTACCAAAAGATTTTAAGCGATAAATTTAGCCAAAATGTCACACCACTAGCTAAGGTGACGTGTGAACGTTAATATTCGAACTGTTCAATATTAATCGCTGACTGAATTTACACTTTTGAGTCGCATAACCGTAATGATGAATTCTTCGAAAAACCACTTGATTTGATTAATTTATAAAATGTTGTAAATTGATTGAATTAATTAATATTTATGTAATATTAATTATTATTTAATTTAGTTGAAGTTTAGGAGTTGTTTGTAATTATTTGAATGCATTTATATAAGTTATATTTGCGTGCACTGATATATGATATCGATGTAATTTAAATAAAAATAATAATAAATGCATGTAGTGATTTATGGAAATTTTTTGTCATTTGATGGCATATAATTTTAGCCATATCATGTGAAAAGGAAGAAGTGGAGAGAGAGATAATCAAGGGAATTAATTAGGGAAGTTTTAATTAAAGAATGAGAAAGGTTTCATTCTTTCAAATAAAACATATCCTCTAATTCATTCTCAAGGTACAACTCATTCTTTCTCATTCATTCTTTTTCTCTCTCCTCCTAACCTTTCATGGCAGAAAACAAAATAAAATTTCTGAAATCTTTCAACTCCAAATAAAAAACATTAAATAAAGCAAAACAAAAGTGGTTCATCCATCTCTTGCAAGGATTCGTTGTGGATCTCAAAGATCTGAGGAGATATCATCATTTAAGGTGCATTCTTTTGGCTACATCTTAAGGTAAAATTTTCATTTTATTTATTTATGTAGCCTTCTTATTCCTATGATTAGATCTTTTGCATATCATATCTGAATATAAGTTTATCTATTTTACTTGATCTAGTTCCCTTTTAGTCACATCTTCTTTAATAATATATGTTTATAATATCAATCAGATTTAGATCCATTTTGTGCTATTCCATTTTGATTACTGTTGGTGTTCACCACCCTCAACTGGATCATGGTGCAATCTAGTGATTAGTTGCTTCCACGAATTGGAATCGGAAAATTTAATCTATGTTAAATTCACCTTTAGGAAACGACTATGTTGCTGAACGTTTGCATAGCCGAGTAGTCGCTCTTCAACTGTTTGTTGAAATGTCGAAATGATTTTGTAAATAAATGGCAATCCAAATCAATAGTAGAATAATAAAAGTAAAGAACACAAAATTTTTACATGGTTCAGATTATTGTCAATCATACGTCTATAGGATAATCCACTAGATATTTTTTGTTTTGATACAAATTACAATGGCCCAAAAGCATAAAATATTCTTATTTTAGATTTTCCTTTTTCTAGAGGAAGAAGAAGCTTAAAAACCCCCTTTCTTCATCCACTAGTATTTCCTTTTATAGATGCTTTGCTCGTTGTTGCGATCGCCTTTGCTCTTTAATTTTTCACTCTCCATCCTCGGAGTTCGCCACTCGTCATTCATCCACAACGTCTATCTGTTATGCCAGGATTGATGCTGGGTTTTTGATGGGACAACATGATACTGGCAGGATCTTGGAAATTCGAAGCGGATTGTCTGAAAAATTGAGCGGGAAACCCAAGCCTATATGGGTCGGTCTTCTCTCTCTTGGAATGGAAAACGTCTTGAAAGGAATGGTAGGGGACCACCATGAAGCTTTGATATGTTATTGATGCATATGAAGGGATTTAGTGGTGAATATTGCTTGGCATTCAGACCACACTTCCCTGTTGATACCTTTGCTTCACTTGATAATGCGTCGGGTTAGAATGGCCCGGTATTTCACTTTTTGTTCTGTTAGTTGACCTGGCATATGTATGGATTGTACTTCAGATTATTTGTGATCTGAAGTGGGTGCAGTTTGAGCCGCCCTCTTTGCAAGTACGTTTGGGTTACTGATGAGAGAGGAGGATCTTCACACTCATCGTTTACTTATAAGTTTGGTTCTGGATTGAGGCATATTCTGAGTGGCCTTGTATACAGCCCCTTCGGAGTACTTTTGGCCCCGTGCGGTACTGTCTAGGTTTCCCTCAGTATGTGCTGGAGCGGACCTGTTCCTGTAGGTATTGACAAAGCGTGAGCTTTAGAAGTTTGGTTACCTCATTATATCTTGCACTGCTTCCTATGCCTCGATGCAACATTCCACTTTTACCTTTGATTTTAGATGTAGCCCCTAAGACTGGCCCCTGCTTTCCAATGCATGCAATATTTGTCTGCTACATCAGTTCCAATAGTTGTAGGCTCAGGTCGGGTTTGGTGCCATGATTTCGAGTTGGTTCTCTGTTCAGTGCGAATTTGGTTGATTTTATTTCCTTCTTCTTTTCCTTCACTCTTATTGGCAAGATAATAGTTTTCCTGATTTCAAGTACTGCATATTTTCCTTCATTGTAGTTCGTGGTAAGAATGGGTGTAAAACTTGCCCCCTAAGTCTGCCATAGGTTGGGGTAGATTTGTTGTCTTAAACACCTAGTCTATTTGTCTAGTCAGTAATCTCAAATCTATATTTTCGACGTTGGGAAAAAGTCTTTTCAGCTATACTCACATTTAATGCCTTTGTACACATGCCACTTTACCGTGCCATCTTTAAACAGCTACGTAATCTAGTTTTCCATTTTTCTAGACAGATTTCTATAAATATTTGCGCTCATTATTTAGCAGCAAAATCTATGTTTCATAAAAATCTTTGATCCCTCCGATCGTGCAGCCATTATTCAAATTGTGGTACATGCATTGTTTCTTCATCTTTCCTATATTTCCTTTTATCCTTTTTTTTGAAAAGAACTGCTATTACGTTAATTACCAAATTTGGGGGTGCCTTCGATAGAAGGTCATTAAGAGAAATTTTTTTGATTCTAGTTCGATCTTTTTTAGAAGTAATCTTTAGAATTTTGATATGGATTCCACTTTTCTTTTCTCTACATTTCTTCCTTCTAAGATAACTCACCTCGAAGAGGCTATTGGCGTGCTTAGGAAATTTGGATTTTCTGACTATACGGATAGGGTTTTGGATTCTCATAAATGCAATAACACACCGCTAGAGGGATATGTTTCCATTACTCTCGAACACATCCGGTGTGGTTGATATCTTCCTATGCATTCGACTATCCGTTAATGGTTTGCTTCCTTAAAGGTTGTTCCAGTTCAACTTTCACCTCATTCGTATACCCTTTCCTTAGCCACCTTCATTCTTTGTGCTAAAAATGGCATCAATCTCACTAGTGAGGAACTTTGGTTTCTTTTTGAAATTAGAAAGTGTCTTATAAAGGGAAGCGATGGCTTCTTCTATATTCAGACTAGGGAATCGTTTTATCCTAATTTCCCAAGTAGAACTGAAAATGGGTCGATCTCTATTTTTTATTTTGAATTTTGACAATTTTCCTTCTTTTTCCCCACACTATTCTATTCATACCGTTTCTTATAAGGAGAATGCAGAATTATATGATTCTCATAGGCAGCAAACTTGGAGATTGCCGGCAGAGGTTAGGAAAATAAAAGAGTTGTTTAATGAACTGAAGCTGATGGATTACGGTTTATTGCATCCTCATCATACATTCTCCCATGGCATATTTAAACCTGCTCCTTCCCTAACTGAATCTAGGGGTATAAGTTACCTGCAATAGATTTTGGAAATTGTCATTCCTATGATTTTAATTTTGTTATCTTTCTTCTTGTGTAGATACTATGGATGTTGAAGCTACTGCTAAGCTTTGTAATTCTTTGAAGCAGAAGAGTAAAGGCTTAAAGAGGAAGCCTGAAAGATACGATGATTCTCTAATTACTCTGAAAAAATCAAATATTTCTCCTTCTTCTTTAGATATTCCACCTCTTCCTGGTGTAGAAAAACTTTCCCCTCTATTTCCACACCTAGTGGACCGACTGTTTCTTCCTTGCATGGAGGTCCTATTCCCGATGCGGGTGGATTGACTACCTTTGAAGTTATTGTCTCCGCTTTAATAGAGAAAGTAGGAAGAAATGCACAAGTTCCCCCTCTACTTTATACTCTGGCTTCTGAGATGTCTCCCTCTGCTGTCTTATTTGAATTTGAGAAGCTCTAGTCTTATGTAAGCGATCTTATTTTCTCCCCCATTTTCTTCTTTTAGTTGCCAGTTGGTTATTTACATTGTTCAAACTTTTCTTTCTCCTAGTGTGCGGCCTTAATGGTGAAGGCATGTGAGATGGAAAGTGTACAAGCTTTGCATTTGGGTCGGATGGCTAAAATGGAACCTGACCTTACCCTATCTAATTTTGAGATAGATAAGTTAGCTTCTGCCAATGTCAAGGCTGGGGAAGATATTAGGGTGCTTCGAGAAAAGGTTGAGTGGGAAGCTATGGCTGTAGAGGAGGCTCGGACATCCAAGATGCAGGCATTGAGGGAAAAGGACAAGGCATTAGCCAAGGTTGAAAGGGAGTTGGAGGCAATGAAGGAGGACCTTGACGAAGTTACTTTCAATGTAACTTATGGTTTTTATGCTTCAGCTAAGTGTAATTTTGAGGAAGAGGTCAAGCCTGATTTCCTGAAGGATCGATCTTTAGCTGCTTCAATTTTTGAGTATTTCCAGGGTAGGTGGAAAGAGGAAGGTCAAAGAGCAAAACTTTGACCCAAACTGTTCTGAGCGCCCTTTTGAGGAGGAAATGGTCGAGGCTGATAGAGATCAGGGGAACCTACAATATGAGGATAAGGGCAAAACATTTTCTGTAGTGCTTGACATGATTTAGAAGTTTGTTTCTTGAATAACATTTCTTTACAAGATTTATGAATTTTTATAGTCTTATTTTGCCCATTTAGTTAATTCTGATATGTTTGGATTTATTTAACCTTTTTTGAACTGGCTTTTCTCGATTAGGGTTCAGAGGTAGCCGCTCCCCAAAAGAAGTTAGATTCTGCTCTGCTCAGAGTAGCAGAACTAGAAGGCCTATTAAAGAATGCTAACAGCATTTACAAGGTTGTATATGAGGATGAAATATAAAGGTTAAAGAAGAGGAATGTGGAGATGGACAAAGAGATAGTGCTGCGCATGAGCACAGAAGAGATCATTAGATGACTTCTGCTACATGCACCTCCCCCGGGTCAGATGCTATTCCTATGCCTCCCTCCGGAACTGACCAAGATGAGGTCCTCAAATGGAAGAATGACGTGAAGACTCATTACGATGCTAGGATTAATAAGTTGGAGAATTATTATAAGGGAGAATTAAGGACAACGGATACTCATGTATCACTCTTCTATTCAACTGACGAAGGACTCTTTGGTCCCTTCCCTAGGAATACTAATAAAACAAGGGAGCATCTCTTAGATGAGGTCGAGAAAACCAAAAATGTGGCTATAAGGCGAGTAAATGCTTTAGGAAACAAGATATACAATTTGGAATGTGTGGCCTGGTCAAATTCCATCGTAGTTTCTCAAGGTGGGATGGACAGGTTGTCTCTAGTGGAAGAGCTTCATAAAGAGAAGGTGAGGACAAAAATAGCGGAAATTGGCCGGCAATGCGCAATTGATGTTTTTAAATGTTTCTAGCCTGTACTTAATTTAACATTCTTGTATAATCGAGCCGATTTTGAGTATAGGTCCTCGGACTATGAAAATGCCTGGGCCGGTGCTAATTATAACCCTCGTATTTCTTTCCGCGGCTCCACTCAGGGTAGGGCTACCCGTACCCGATCATCAGTCGTGATTACTGATCTAAAAAACTAATTTTCCGCTTTTCATTTAGCGGATGGCCCATCCCAACTTCAGCATCGCATTCCGTTGGTCGTATCAATGTGGAACAGTCGTAACTAGTTCGTCTTCGAATTCTAAATCAGATTAATAACATAGTCTTTCATTAAGGGGTGTTATCTTGTAATACTACCCAGATTGTATCTTTTGTAGATTGTATGCATATGTAAAATAGATAATAATATTTTTAGTAGGCATGCAAGGATCATAACTAAGTATTGATAACCCATTTTTTTGATATATATACCCGGCAAGTTTTGAGTAGTGTCCAGATTTGTACCTAGTTAATAACTTATGGTACATTCCATGGATTTTGCTTTCTTGCCAAGCTTAGGAAAAGCTCTCGAAATAGCATATGCCCCTTGGTCATGACCCCTAAGCCGTAATCTTTCTCTTGCATGTTTGATGGGACCCGATCACTTGTTTGAGTGTAGTATCCTACGCCGGTCTGACTATATGTGTGATATGACCAACCCCTTGTTTGGGAGCGTAATTTTCTTCCATGGTTTGACTGCGGGCTGCGTATGACCTGCCCCCTTCTCCAGGGACGTAACGTCCTTGGTCATATTCTTGGCTGTATACCTGGTTTTGTTTGGGGACGTAATTTTTTTTGCTGCATGCTAGGTATGACCTACCCCATATTTGGGGGGCGTAATGTCATACGTTTTCTGAGCCGCATCCCTTTCTAGCATTACCGTTCCCATTTCTAATATTGTCGTTGTCGCTTCTAGGTACTGCGCCTATAGATCGATGTTGGCGAGTTATGGAGGGTAATTTGTTTGTGCGCTTGGTGCTGCCCTTCCTACTATTTGGGGGAGAACTGAAAGAAGATTTGACTGAGAGGTTAGGTCGTGGATATACACCATTGTTGCATGCGCATGGTATTTTTTACTGGTTCTGGTTGTCTGATATTGATACATCCAGTGTACTATGTTGAATCAACTAACATAGAGGTTTTTTTTATACTGGTTCAGGCAGTCTAATATCCCTACAACTAGTCTTTCCATGATTGTTACCAAAAGAATATTCATACTAGGTCAAGGCAGTCTAATATCCTCATGTCCTGCATAGTAGCTTGGCTGAAGAGTAGGACTCGTGTTGATGCAAGTCCAAGTGTGTAGGGCCGGTATCACCGTTCTCAGTATTGAGAGTGCCATTTTTTCCCACTGACCTTACATTAAGCTTAATCAGCGAATATTGGCGGTGAACTGTAATATGTATTTAATATTTTCAAAGAGAAATAATACAGAGATTATTATACTGTTTTGGGCTGTCTAGTATCCCTATGACCAGTTTAGTACATAGATATGCATATACATCATTTTTCATTTTTTTAATATATATACAGGCGTCGCAGAATATTCTGCTCTTGGCATGGGTTCTTCATTTGTGTACCTTTAGGCTCTGATACTGATCCCACCTAGAACCTTCAACTCGGTTTGCAACTCAGCCACCTCGATGTGCTAACCGGATAGGACGGTAGTTGATGTTGAAGATCTGACAGCTGAATGCGCCATTCTTCGGGCAGGAAGTGCAGATACTTCAATCAACCTGATGCAGTAACATTCTCCTAGATCCTCCCGTTCCTTTATCAGAGCCGTTGTTAATACTAACACATCTCCGCACGTCTATGTGGTCATTGGTTGGTAATGAAGGAGGACTAGAGGAGATAGAGGTGGTGATTAAGGAAGATGAAAAGTTTAAATGTGTCGAGATCCTACTGCAATCAAGGTTATTCCTTCCTCACCGTCGAAGATTGGTTGAGTCAGTCTATCAAGTAGTTTGTGGTCGGTCTCACCTTTCTTATTCTCAAGAATACCATTGTCACTCACTCTCTATGGAACTAGCGTGACTGGTGAGGGACGGCGGTGAGCCGTGGATGGGAGAGGAACTGTTAATTGGAGAGAGATGAGAAGTTGGAATGAGAGGTTTGGCGAATTTTCCAAGGATTGAGGAAAAAAGGGAACAATGGTTCGACGATTTGCTGGAGATTGAGGAAAGTGGAACGGAGGTTCAAGTCCCGCTTCTAGCGCCAAAAATGTTGATGAAAATTTTCGGTTTCACCACAATTAACTAGATCATGGAGCAATCTAGTGATTAGTTGATTCCACGAATTGGAATAAGGTAATTTAATCTATGTTAAATTTGCTTTTGGGAAGCTCCTATGTTGTTGAACATTTACATAGCCGAGTAATCCCACTTCAACTGTTTGTTGAAATGTCGAAATGATTTTGTAAATAAATGGCAATCAAAATCAAATAGCAGAATAATAAAAGTAAAGAACATAGAAATTTTAATGTGGTTCAAATTATTGTCAATCCTATATCCACGGGATAATTCACTGGATATTTGTTGTTTTGATACAAATTACAATATCTTAGAGGCATTAAATATTATTGTTTTAGATTTTCCTTTTTCTGAAAGAAGAAGAACCTGAAGAAAAAGATTCCTTTCTTCGTTCTCTAGTATTTCCTTTTATAGTGAAAAATGCCTTGCTCATTGTTTCGATCGCCTTTGATCTTCAATTTTTCATTCTACGTCCTTAGATTTTGCCACTTGTCATTCATACACAACGTCTATCAATTGTGCCATGATTGATGACAGGTTTTTAGCGGGACATCATGCTATTGGCGAGATCTTGGAAATTCGAAGCGGGGTGTTAAAAAAATTAGGTGGGAAGCCCAAGCCTATATGGGCGATCTCCTCTCTCTCGGAATGGAAAAGGTCTTAAAAGGAATGGTAGGGGACCGTCGTGAAGCTTCGATATGTTATTGATGCATATGAAGGGATGTAGTGGTGAATATTGCTTGGCGTTCATACCGCGCTCCTCTGCTGATAACTTTGCTTGACTTGATAATGTGTCAGGTCAAAATGGTGCGATATTTCTATTTTTGTTCTATGAGTTAACTTGGCATATGTATAGATTATGCTTGAGACTATTTGTGATTTGAGTTGGGTGCAATTTGAGCAGCCATCTTTGCAAGTATGTTTGGGTTGCTGAAGAGAGAATAGGAACGTCACACTTGTCGTTTACCTATAAGTTTGGTTCTGCGTTGAGGCATATTCTAAGTAGCGCTATATACAGCCCCTTTTGGAGTGCTTTTGGCCCCGTGTGGCACTGTCTAGCTTGCCCTCAGTATGTGCTGGAGCAGACCTATTTGTGTAGTTATCAACAAAGCGTGAGCTTTAGAAGTTTGGTTACCTTAGTACATCTTGTACTACTTCCTATGCCTTGGCATAGTATTCCACTTTTGACTCTAATTTTAGATGTAGACCCTATGACTGGCCTCTGCTTTCCAATGCATGTTGTATTTGTCTTCTGCAGTGGTTCTAATAGTTGTATGGCTTGGGTCGGGTTTGGTGTCGTGACTTCGAGTTGGTTCTCTAATCAGCTCGAATTTGGTTGATTTTATTGCCATCTTCTTTTCCTTCAATCCTATTGGCATGATAGTAGCTTTCCTGACTTCAGGTACTATCCATTTTCCTTTACTGCAGTTCGTGGTAAGAACTGGTGTAATAATCACATGTCCATATTCTTAACATTAGAGCCATGACATATTCTTAACATTAGAGCTTTTAACATATTACATCTCATTTAATTAGCTGTTTATGATGTTTTTATATTTTAGATCTGAAATTTTACTGCGAATTTATATATGCCTAAGTTGTCCCTTTTGTTCCTGTTTGAAACCATTTATTTAAATGATTTTATTTTGTTTCAACTCATATAAGTTACATATGTTGTTCGTTTTGAAATCATATGAGAATTGGATATGATTTTTATGTGATTTTTGTTTGAATTTTTTTGTTAATGTATTCATTTGTTTGAAAGTAAAAAAAATAGATTTTTATGTAAAATTTTAACCTCTAATTCTAACACATGCTAGATCACAAACTTCAAATATTTTTTGTTATTATAATTTTAAAAGTAACTTGCAATTAATTACATATATGTGTGAATGTGTTGTTTTAATTCAAGGTTTATAAAATTTACTTTTATGTAAAATCACAATAACTTTAAATTCTTCCTAAATTGAAACTTGATTTATATTTGTTAATTCTAAATTTCAAAGTATGAGAATGGTCAAAATTAATTTTATATGCATATATGTTTTAGAGTTTGACTACTGATTTGAAATGACATTGATTGAATAAGTAAAAGAAGGAGGAAAGTCCTCCACATTTCCTTCTTCATAAATGTCTACCTTAATTCATTAATTGTCATTTTGTTAATACAAGTCAACTTTTGTCTATTAGTAAAATGCCTTTTAATATATTATGTATAAGTGTAAGTTGAACTTATATACACATATATTGCAGTTACTTGCATGTTTTAAAATAAAATTTGGACAACGAAGGCATGTTAATTCTATAGTAAATGTCATTAATTTGTCAATTAACCTAATTAAATAAAGAGAGAAATGAAAGATTTCTCTCTCTACATTTATGACCTTATCTTCCCTTAGCTAAATGTTTGTGTTAAGAGAAAGAAATAAAAGGTTTCGATCTCTAAACTTTTACATGTTTATCTACATACTTTTATGTGTTGCTCATATGATATCCTTATCTTTCAAACACATGAATGTATTTGATTCATTCATCATATTACATACTTATTTGAATTAAATTTAAAATTCCTTTAATTATGAAATAAAATATTGATTTTATTTAAAAGAAACTTAGAAAAGTTCTAAGTATATTTAGATTTCATATGCCCATTTTCGATCCAAAAATGGTAAATTTTTTGAAATTCATCCATTTCTTCCACTACGTGCTGGCCTAGATCTAACAATGGTATCAAAGCCTAATAGCCTATGAGGTCTAAAGTAGCCATTTTATAGCTAACTAATTAAGCTTGCCCACTTAGTATGGTGTATAGAAAGGTAATGCCTAGGATTGGAATTGGATAATCAAGTTACCTGCCCTACCTGATAACCAGCCTTGCTTGAAAGATGAAGTGTGCCCAAAGGTTGCCGCTAATAGAAAAGGCCTAATTTGAATTGGGCCTTGAGATAATTTTCAAAATATTTTCGAAAGTTAAGACAAGATTTTAAATTTAAAAGTTAAATTTAAAATAAAAACATGTTTATTATAAAAGGTTATAATATAACATAAATTTTCAAAATGTTAGAAAAGGTAATTAAAATTTCAAAATGTTTGAAACTATTTAAATATTAATTTCAAATTTTAAACTATATTAATAATATTAATAGAATGAATTAATTAAATGAGTTAATTAATTAATACTTATATGCACGTATTATATATGTTGATATATGTTATGTTATTTTAAATTGTTTAAGATAACATAAGTATACATGTATGTATAAATAAGATATATTTTGAAATTAATATATTTTAATTAAAAAAATTTAATTAAATAAATAAATTAAATGTTAATTAATTGAATAAATTAATTAAAAGTTAATTAATGAAATAAAAATACACATATATGACATACGTGTGTTATATTATAAAGGTGATAGTAGACATGTCCAATATAATAGATGTATCGGAATACTAATATAAAATTAACTAAAAAGTTAATTGATTAAAATTAATTAACTAAGATTTAATTAATACAATATTAAAAATAAGACTATCATATAAGTAATATGAAATATAAAAGTTATATAACAATAAAACTTATATGATATTAATGTATAAACTAACGGTGAAACATTAAAGAAACCCAAGTAGACTTAAGGAATAAATACATATGTAAATGTATGTATACCATGATTTCTGATGTGTCTTACACTTGAATCACGAGAGTATTTCATAAAAAATACATTATTGATAGCACTCAATATAATATGTTGAAGATTATGAATCTTCGATATAATGTTGTCCTTTACCATATATACTATTAAATTACTTGCATACTCCTTAGTTGTTGACCAGACTCAAGCTGGAGATGTTATGTGTAGTATTATTAATATATTGAATAGACAAGGTAAGGTAACTATATGTATTTGTTGAGCAAACTCAAGGTACATACTTAGGTCGTCGTGGTATGGTAGGTACGAGTGAATAATTTCGTTTCGATTTATTTAGAAGACTCAAGGTCGAAGCGGAAGAGGACAAATGTCCGTGTAATTGCTTTGTGCGAGTACTGATATGTCAGATAGCATAACATGCATTTCATTTCAAGAGGAAATCCGATATACCGATACAAACTCAAAGCTACCACACAGTGGCTAAGTGGACCTTGGAAACAAATATAGAAACAAGCATAATCATACATTAGTCATAGATGTTCATATCTCAAAGGCGGAAATAGATATGAATATAACACATAAAAGTGTACATCAGAGTAGTGGTCAAAAAGATCCACAGTATCATTAAAGAATAGATACAAGTGCTAGACAAAAGAATAATTATACATTAAGGAGTCTCTATCTCTAATGTATAATAACAAAAAATACAAAACTGTGTAGTTAGACAAAAGTCAGAAGATGATCCCAGATAAGGAGTCAAGCAGAAGCACCTGTAACATCTCGGTCTGACCCGAGTATTATTTAATAAGAAAATAATAAACGGATCAGTCTAGCTATAATTATCATTTAAAAAATGAGATCTAAGTAGAGATATAATAAAAACGTATGATAACAGTAATGTCATACCAGGACGAATATGATTTAAACAACAACAAATCATATAATATCTCAAGAATCTCAAAGCACCAAAAAGAATATCATATTCTTAATTTTATTCACCAAACTACAAATATTGACAAACATATTAATGCCAATCGCAAAAGTTGGTGAAACACAAATTCTAGAAATCATCAATTAGAAATCCAGAAATCACAAAGGGGGAGGCCTATCACAAACGGGAGCATGAAAACTCACCAACACGTGTATCACAAACGGAACGTTATTACAGGGTCGCTAACCATAAATTTTGAGCCGAAGCTCCACAAATAGCCCGAAGACCACTGGTCGCTACCCCGCCAAATTGAACCGAAGTTCCACAAACGAGGATTGTAATCCCCAAACAAACAAATAGACATCGCACATCGCTAGTCTAAATCACAAAATGATCATCATCGATCAATAAAAAGTGTCGATTACACTAAGCTAGTAAATATATTGTGAGAAATGCGGATTAAGGATCTTAAGGCTAGAATTAACACTAAAGGGGGGTGAATAGTGTTTAAAGAAATTTGTTAATCTTTTTGAGTTTATCTTACTTTGTTAACAATGTATACACTAAACAGACACAGATATGAACACAGAATCAAACACAGATACAAATGTGATGATAATGATAGTGTTATCATAAATAATCAACACTTCACTCTAAAAACTAGAATTTAATCCTAAATTATTAACTATCCTAACTAAGAATCTATGATAATGCTTATAATAGTTAGAAATCAAATATAAGAACATAAATTATTTATTAAGTATATTTCAACACACTCATCAAAACCAATCATGTCAGACAAGTCAAACAAATCAATCAAGTCAAACAAGTCAATCAAGTCAATCAAGTCAAACAAGTCAATCAAGTCAATCAAAACATTAAAAACTAATAATCCTATATTATAAGACAATACTACAAACTCCTCATAAATAAAATACACTCGTTATGTATACATATATGGAATATGTAGTTTGTAATGCAGTATGAAATGTATGACATATGCAATGTAGCATGAGATGATATGCAGAATGAAGTGCAACTTGTGATGCAAATGATTATGATATTTCATGCATTGTAATTTATGATGTAATATGTAATGAAATGTGATATGAAATAGAATGCATAATGATATGTAATATGAAACAAAATGATAATGAAGAAAGAAAAAAAAATATGCAGAATGATATGATGATGATATATATACTACGGTAAGTGACATTCAGATTATAAGATAAACATGAGTGATAAGTAATATCTAATTGAAAAGCATATATGTATATATGTGTGTGTGTGTGTATGTCTATGTATGTATACATATATCAAACTATTTATTATAAAATACTTCAACCAAACAAAGGTAAAACACACCAATTACTAGACTTAAGTTAAGGAAACTAATGAATGAGACTGAAAGAGTTGTAAAGAAAGAGTTTAAAGGTAATAAATGGTATTTAAAACTATAACATATTCATGAAAGGTAGTAATCACACTCAATATCAAAATCAAATTGATAAGAAATATGGACTTTAAACATCTTTTAAATTTAAAAAATATCTAAAATAAATAAGATCTTAGTCTATCATACCAGGCTCTAGGAGCTTGTTTTAGACCATATAAAGATTTCTTAAGTTTGTACACATGGTTTGGTAAATTTTCATCTTCAAAAAGTGGTGGTTGTTCAACATATACTTCTTCTTTTACAAATCCATTTAAAAATGCACTTTTAACATCCATTTGAAATAATTTGAAATTATTATGATTTGCGAAAGCAAGTAGAATCCTAATGGCTTCTAATCTTGCTACAGGAGCAAAGGTTTCATCACAATCTATACCTTCTTCTTGACAGTAACCTTGGGCGACTAAACGTGCTTTATTTCTAACGACCTCACCTTGTTCATTCATTTTATTTTATAGACCCATTTAGTTCCAATTATAGTTTTATCTTCAGGTCTAGGAACAAGTTCCCAAACTTCATTTCTAGTGAATTGATTTAATTCTTCTTGCATAGCCAAAATCCATGAATCATCAGTTGATGCTTCTTTAGGATTTTTGGGTTCAATAGATGATATAAATGCTATATTACTCATTTTACTTAGTTGATTTCTAGTTGTAACAATAAATTGCATATCTCCTATTATATTTTCAATAGGATGATCTTTTAAGAGTTTAATCCTTTTATTAGGATGATTAATTTCATTATTAATTTCGGTTGATTCCTGATTTTGAGTAATTAAATCTTCTTCATCATTTGTAATTTCAAAATCTTTTAAATTTTCATCAAACGAAACATGCATTGTTTCTTCGATGGTGTTAGATCTTAAATTAAAAACTCTATAAGCTTTACTTCTATTAGAATATCCAATAAAGATTCCTTTGTCGGATTTAGGATCAAATTTATCCAAATTATCTTTTGTATTTAATATAAAGAATTTACTTCCAAAAATTCTGAAATATGATACCTTAGGTTTCTTTCCATGAAGAAGTTCATAGAGTGTCTTATCAGTTAAAGGTCTAATTAAAATTCTATTCAAAATATAACAGGCGGTAGCAACCGCTTCTGCCCAAAAGTGTTTTGGTAAATTGCTATCTGAAAGCATAGTTCTCGCACACTCTTGTATCGTTCTATTTTTACGTTCAACTACTCCGTTTTGTTGTGGAGTTCTTGGAAATGAGAAATTACGAGTTATTCCCTTCTTATTGCAGAATTCCTCAAACTTTTCATTTTTAAATTCACCACCGTGATCACTATGAATAGTTATAATTTTTAAAGATAATTGATTTTGAATCCTTTTTGTAAAGTTCTTAAAACATTCAAAAGTATCACTTTTATGTTTCAAAAATAGTGTCCATGTAAATCTAGAATAATCATCTACAATTACAAAAACATATTTACTATGATTTATTGACTGAATTTGAGATGGACCAAATAAATCAAGATGAAGTAACTCAAGGGGTTTTGAAGTTGAAATCATGAATGAATGTATGCTTTTCTACTTAGTATAGTTGTAATAAATTAGTTGTAGATTTTATTTGAAAGAAAACATGTTTTAAAAGACTTTTAAAAATTTAGACTTGTATAACGATACTTATACTATGGTGTGTCGATATATGGACCAAAATATCAAAGCTTATAAAAGAGATAAATTTCTATACCTAACTAAATACATAGATATATATATTTCTAAATGCAACAATAAAGATGAAATAATAGTAAAGCGTACCAATTTTTGCATTCCATCTTTCTAACTTTGTTGTTCCTCCATTGTTGTGAACCACACATTTATATTTTTCTGAATTTGACGACGAGATATGTTCTATTGCGACGGGCTCGTTTTTCTGATCAGCGTAGTATATTCATTTGCTGAATTTGAAGACCGTATGAGAAAGATACAGATGATTTAGTAAATCGATCAACTTGGCGCCAAAACTTTGAATTCGAATTTTGAATGAATGGACACTTCAACCACTATAAAAAGGCCCAACGGTCACCACTTTTCATAAGAATTCATTCTCTTCATCTTCTTCCCGTTTTTCTATATACTATCAAACTTCTAGAAGGCATATCTCCTTCGTTTCTTAACGGAATTGGATGAAACCAGCGGCAAGTCGAAGAGGAAGGCAAGGGCTACGATCTAGTAATAGTTTGGTGTTGAATTTGGACGGTATTGTGATGCAACAGGCCGAACAGTAGAAGAAATGTAGAAGATCCCGTACACAGTTTTTCAGTTTTGGATAGTCAACTTCAAACTATCATATCTCACTCAATTTTGATCGGAATTTGATGATCCACCCATCAAAACGACCGTGAGAACAAGAACTACAATCTGAAAAGGAGTGGGAACAAAATACTCAAATCTCTGGATGCATTTTGAAGAATACCTTTGACAGTTTTGCCTTCTTTTTCTCTTTGTTCACCAAAACTTCATTTGGCCATAACTTGGTCATTTCTTGACGGATTCACACGAAACCAGTGACATTGCGAAGCAGATGGAGAGAATATATCAAATCAAGTTGTAGATGAAAACTCATAGTTTTGAATTGATCTGGTACCCATTTCTTTGTCGATTTCCATTGTATATCCATTTGTTCTTCTTGATCGATGAATGATTATCTGGTATCTTTTAACCAACAGCCATTAGACATAATTCTTCTCCTGCAAAACAACATAACCTTTTAAAGAATCAAGTGACTTTTCAAAATAACTAAATATAGTTTTAAACAAAAATATCATGACGATTCTGGGTCATATTCATATGAAAATAGTTTTAATAAAATCTCCAAACATAGCCATTTTAAAAACTTTTTCAAAATTTAGATTATGAAAACTTTGAAAACCTTGCTCTGATACCAAATGTGAGAAATGCGGATTAAGGATCTTAAGGCTAGAATTAACACTAGAGGGAGGGTGAATAGTGTTTAAAGAAATTTGTTAATCTTTTTGAGTTTATCTTACTTTGTTAACAATGTATACACTAAACAGACACAGATATGAACACAGAATCAAACACAGATGCAAATAAAAAGTAAAAGCAGTAAAGGAAAGAACACACCGGATTTTATACTGGTTCAGAGTTACCCTACATCCAGTCCCGCAACACAAGTACGGATTTCCTTTCAAACTCAATTCAACAATTACAACTCTCGGTTTCAAGGCTACGAGGTACACCCTCCAGAATCACAATCCTCTGGGTAGAGATACTTGATTTCCGGGGCAACAAGTTCACCCAATTGATTTCCAGGGCTACAATCACACCTTCTCTCTTTTGATTGATTTCCAAGGCTACAATCACACCTTTTCTCGCCTAATAGATTACAAAGAAGTCTATAACTCTGAATAGCACTGAGAACCTTGTAGAGATAGTGATAGAGAATCAAACTAGAAGTAATCGAGTATGATTCAATGTTGATTTTGGCAGAGTAATGGTATGAATATGTATTAAGAAATGTGGAAGAAGAAGAGAAGTGAAAACCAGAAAAAGTGATTAAAAATTCGTTGAAACTGACCCCTATTTATAGAAGAACAACAGTCATGTCCATTCGTGAAGAGTTATGGCGAATAGACACTTCTTTTGAAATTTAAATTTTGAACTCAACTGTCACCATGTAGACCTGGTGCCTATGGGCATGTCGACATCCCTCAGCCAAATTTGATGTTTTGAATTTCTTTGAAAATAACATTTATCTTATATAAAAACTATTTTAAACTTTATAAATATACTTGACTTTAGTTGAAATTCATAAGTAAATATAAAGAACAATATATACATAATTTAACTATAATTTTATATTTAAATCTTAAGTATAAATATATAAAACAGCTAAATATATTAATATCAAAATTGTAGTTTAAAAACTTAGGATAATAATTTAAAATCAAAGATATTTAAAATTAAGAATATTTAAAACTAAGGATATTTTTGAGGCTAAAATATATTGAAAAACCAGGACAGGTGTTTTTGGTTTTTAAACAGGAATATTTAAAATTATTTTGAAAAACAAGCTATATACTTTGAAAGTCATTTTGAAATAAAAGTAAGTGGATACAAAAAGATGTTCCACTAGATTTTTCGTAGGATCCATCCTACTTAGGGTTCCATCCCTTTAACGAGCACGAAGTGGATTCCATTCCACGAATAAAATAGATTTTATGATGTCAGTGCCTTTCTATGAGTTTTAACAATATTCCTAACTATATAACTTATCTTGGAAACTTGAACTCTTGATAATCTTGATACTCATGAGTCTTCTATCTCTAATCTTGAATCTCTATACTGTACAGTCTTCATTCTTGATACCTGCATGGTTAAATCCTGCATATACATATATATCTAAAATTGTAATGTTAGTATTTATATTTTATAATCTATTCTAAGGTTGTTGTCATCAAAACCATCATCTCATGGACTAACATATATGAGTTTAGCTTCATGTCGCATAACCATTAGCTTAACTTAAATATTTACGAACAAATTGTAGATTCCCACTCAAAAATTGTCACAAGAATTTCAATCGAACAAGTCCAAAAATTAACCGACGAAGTAAACGCAAGCGTTTCATACCACTTGTTTTGCTAAGCCGTTTAATTACATTTTCTCATACGAATGAGGTAAAGGTTTGTATATACTAATAGATTGGAAAACTGTTTTGAAAACAAGCTTTATATTTAAAAATAGAGTTAAAATCATCTTTGAAAAAGAGTTTGAATATTTACTACTAGTATAGAAAACCTTTATATTTTAAAGTGACAAATCACAGAAATGATTGTAGAAACAATCAATCACCAAAATCCACATTCGAAGACGTGAATCAAATCCAAAGAAATCGATACCGAATGCATCAAAATGGATATTCTCAAAAATCCCGAAAAAGAAGTCATCAAAGTCAATAATAAATGATAATAATAAATCGGATAATCACGGATCGATAAAAATTGGAACCTCAAGCTAAATAGGCAAAATAGGCAAAAACAAGTAGGTCAGTCGACTGGCCTTCTGCAGTCAGTCGACTGAAACAGAAACCATAAAATTTCATTTCCTGCAGTAAGTCGACTGACTGCAGGGAGTCAGTCGACTGACTGCAGAAAACATAAACTTCTGTTTTCTGCAGACAGTCCAAGATGGCTCGGATTCTACAGCTAGTCGATTGACTGCAGGAGGTCAGTCGACTGACTGGCACTGGAGAAATTTTTCAGCCTATCCAAATGAAGAGCAAACTCTTCCAATTTTCGAGCGGACGAGCAATGGGCTCTAGGGGGTTTATGCCAATCGACAACCCAGCCCTATAGGCTCTTCGATACACCACCAAAAGCATGATCAAACATCAAAGCTAAGATTTTTAGAGTTCTAGACTTCAAAACACCAAAAATTGAAATGTTCACCAAATCAATTCAAATCAAAAGCAAATGAATATGAACATGTGTTAGGAATTCATACCTAACAACAAAGATAGCTATAGACATAGATGTTAGTTAAAGAACTCACCTTTAAACCCAAAAATGATAAAGGAGAAGCTTGAAAGCAAAGGAAGATCAACTACTCTTCAACTTCAACTCTAGGAGCTTGAATCTAAGCTCAAAAGAAGAACATTTCCTAAGTTAGGTTTAGGAAATTTCTGAAATTAAAACGAGAATGAGTTGGAGAAGAAGAAGGAGATACTTACCAAAGCTTCTCTTTGATTTTGGAGCTAACACTTGGATTTGCAAAGAAGATTAGGGCTTAGGAATTCTAATTCTTTTTCCCTTCCCCCATTTTTGCTAAGGCTTGAAGTGTTAGGAAATATTAGAATGAATGAAGAGGAGTTGGATGAAGGGTTAGGTTATTAGAAGGTTGATGGGCTGAAACCCAAACCCAAACCCAAAGTGAAAAAGTCATAATTTTTACTCGACTCCAAACATATCGATTTTTATACTCAAAAAAGTTGTAAACGCCATTTTGGACTCAACGGAGGTGGTCTCGAGTCCCAATTCGACCGTTTACAAAAAGTAGCTTTTCGGACTTCAATCCGATTAACGATTCTATATTTAAATAAAACATTTAAATATTCAAATCGGTAAATATACGGGTTGTTACAACAAAGTACCAAAGGGTTAAGAATTATATATGATACATTCGATAAGGAGTTAACCATTGTTTGTGAGGGTATGATTTGTTGAGTAAACTCAAGGTTAGAATCCCAAGACAAATGAGTCCTAACACCCACTAGTGAAGTAGAAAAAACTTATTTGTTTCATCTTAGGGTTTGCCGGTTTGGCGAAATATAAAAGACTAGAGCGAGCTTTATTAGAAAAATGAAATGGTAACATTTAACCTTCCTAATATTATAATAATATATGCTAAATAATGTTATAATTATATGTAATGATAAATTTATGCATTTAATATGATTGATAAAACGTTTACCAATTAATATATTGTAACGACCCGTAATTTTCGATAACTTAAATAATAAAATTTGATAAGATTTTCGAATTTAATATAGTGGAAATCAAAATTTATGATTGACAAATGGGAATTGTTTGAGTATGACTTAATAATATGGTTTGAATGTTAGTAACCACTATATTATTGTAACGTTAATAAATTGAATAAATATGAAGTTAATTTGGTTATAATTGGAAATAAGGAATAAATCAAAATATTGGAGTTAATGTTGGAAGTATCTATTGAAAATGAAATTGGTTTTATTTGGAATGTGCAATCTGTTGTGGCAAGTAATTTAAGATTTTGGTTGTAAACAAAATTTAATAAATGTGAAATATTAATGAATAACAATTATTTATTTATTATCTTATTTAATCCAATTGAAATTAAATTCGGAAATAGTTGATTTTAATTTAGTGAATTAAATATTCAATTAATTTGAGTTAAGATGATAACTATAGGCT
The DNA here is from genome assembly GCA_030737815.1 of Allium fistulosum. NCBI lineage: Eukaryota > Viridiplantae > Streptophyta > Magnoliopsida > Asparagales > Amaryllidaceae > Allium > Allium fistulosum. The sequence continues at coordinate 1,473,587,744 of CM060902.1, read as the reverse complement.
ATTAGCATAGTGAAATATAAATTTGATGTTAATTGTATTCATAGGGTTTTGGTTGAGTTATAAGGTTATTTGAATTCATTTTATTTGGATAAAACTAATAGGTTGAATTTAATTAAAAATAGAAATTGAGTAAATTGGAAGTTTAATATATTAGTTGTTAAATAATTGAAGTTGTAAATTTATTTGAATATAGGGTTTAATATATAGGAAATTGATTTACTAAGTTAGTCTAAATTTTATTTGGATTAGAATAAAGTTTATGAACTTTTAATATTAAATTAAAAGATGATATATAAAAATTGAATATTTAATATTTTAATTAATTTGTCAAAATTGAAATTTTGCAAACTGTTTCGGATTTCGACGAAACTAGTTTCATCGGATCCGTAATAGTGAATTATTGTAGGATTTCAATTTTCGTAGCAATCGGACTTGTCATTTGGCCGTGCGAGCTTGAAACGCGTAGAAATTTAATTTCGAATTTAATTAAAATAATCGACTTCAAAAGCTATCTTCCACATACGATTGAATTAGGCCTTGGAACTAGTTCCATTGCATTCGGAATATGGGTAAAACCTTATAAACGCCTGGCGGCACGTCTCGATTGGAGTTCGAACGATTTTGGACCTACCTATATAAATACGCACGCAAACCGAGACAGATTTATTATTATTTTATTTCAGAAACCCTAATTTCAAACCATGGCCGCCACCTATTCCATGGCCAGAAATTGCCGATCTTCTTTCCTTAATATCTCTCAATCCGTTCAACGAAATCGAAAAATTCCAAAAGCAAAAGTATAGGTCTCGACGAGCTCTTCGAATCCATACGGTTGATTGCTGCTAATACATCACAGATTTTCCGAGATCTGAGATTGAAGGATGCACATATTTTCTTGGATTGCGAGCAAACGGCGGCGAATGACGTGATGAAACTTGGCGCGTAGGTGGCTCTCAAGGTGGCGCACATAGTGGTGGTCGCTGATCAATCTCTGGTGGCTGATCTTTGCGTGCGTGTGGAGGTTGAAAGGATAAGGGTGGGTTCGGCTACGATCTGGGATTGGGAAGAAGAAAGTAACGTAAATTTTTTATTTATTTAATTATTTCATAACAATATATATCGTATAACTTCTAATTAGCATATCTTTTGCATACGAGCTCGGATCGACGCGTAGTTTTCTCCGTTGCGTTCGTATCAAAATTCCGGACAACATGGAGCTAGTTTAGCTACATTCTGAGACTGTTCAAATTTGGGCCTTTATTTGGATTTTAAATCGTCGATAAATCAAAGGTCAGCGTTTTAACCACTCACGCTTGACTAAATATGTTATGTTAGTTAATTTGAATTCATTAGTTAATATGAATGTTTCTGGTTGCTAATTAGTAGCTTAAAATGGACGTTTAATTGAAATTTAATCTAATTGGATTAAATTGTTATTTAAATTAATGTTGAATTTAATTGTTAGTTAAATACCCATCTATGATAACCAGTTATTTGTTATGACTTGTTGATTGAATGATGAATTATGATGTTTGTTTGATGGTTGATGTTTGGTACGTTAAAATTGTTATTCCAATTAAATATGACATTCATTGCAGTTAATATCCATTCGATTTAATATTAAATTCCAATTTGCAAGTTTATACCTGTTAATGATAATAAATAGTCTATTGATGTTTATTGATTGATGTTTGAATTATTATTTCAGTTAAGTATGACCTTATTTCATTTAATCGTCATTTACTTAGCATGAACTTATAAATTGCCAGTTAATAGCCGTTATTGATAATCAATTAAATTATGATATCTATTGTCTGATTTGGATGATGATGTGATGGATGTTTAACTATTGATATTTGGATATTTGAATGTTGTGTTTATTTTATGTTGTTCTAATACTGCAAGTTCCCATAGTGTTTATTTTATTTTATATTTATATTTAATTAAAATGGGATCAGGTTGAAATGATAAATACCCAATTAAACAACTTGGCCTAGGATAGACATTTAAAATAAGAAACCCGATTGGTCAACAGATTGTTTTGAAATTAATTAACAACCTTAATGGATTTAATTTGGAACTTATAAATGATTTTACTCGAGTTTAAATGAAATAAATTAATGGATTTGATTTGAATAAACTAATAAATTTATTTGAATTGTAATAGAATAAATAAATGAATTGATTTGAGTTTATATGGAATTGGATTAAGTAAAATTTAAAGTTAAGTACAAATTTAAGATCTATAGACTTGGTTTTGATTAAAGGGATTTGAGACTTGATAATGAAATTTAATTTAAGATTAACTGGAATTTGACATAAGTGGAATTTAAACTAAGTAAAGTTTGCGAATTTGATTAAGTGTTAATTTAAATATAAAATGATTTTAAATTGAGTGAATTAGTTTAATTATGATTTTGTAACTTGGTTACGAAGTTAAATTGTTTTGAAACTTGTTCAGAAAAATAAAATTGTGTTAATTAATCAATGAACGAAATAAAGTGAAATAAGATTCTTTGATAGAAATTGAATTTGATTTGTAAATGGGTTAACTAAAACTATTTTGATTTAAAGGGGATTTAGTTAATTAAATTAATTTAACCGAATTTATAATTATATTTAATGAAGTAATGAATGTAAACATAAATGTGAATGAATCGAATTTTGTTTAAATGATTTTGAATTAAATTAAGAATCAAATTAAATCCATTGAATATGAAATAAATTTAATAAGTGAAATTGGAATCTTATTAAACTGAAATTGAATACTTGAATTGATTTGATAAATAAATGTTGAACTAAATTTATTTAGAAATATGATTTAACTATTGAAACGAATTGAATTGTGAAATAATCAAATTTGAAAGAAAATTTGAAGTTGACTTTTGATTTGATTTGGTTTAAACTTTAAATATTAAATGACCATCGGTGTAATAATACGCAGTTATTAAAGAGACCGGGATCGGATATGGACATACTCTCTGTAGATACTGAAACCACTTTAATAACTAATATACGCGGAGTGTTGATCCAGAACGAAGTGGATGGTTTTGGTGAACGCATTGATTGAAGAAAGAGAACGATTTTGGATGACCCTTGATATGACTAAAACAGGAGCCCTGCCGGACCATTGAGGCTCGCCACCTCTAGCGGACACACTTCTTCGTTACCATATCTATTACTTTTGTGATTCGATTTGGGTTCACCTCTCGATTATGGGAGTGTTGTTTCGCGGTGTTGGGGTAGTAGCTACTATGCCCAACATCAGTCTGGATGACGCAACTACTAGTATCCTAGTTGGTATCGCCTCATGTACCTTGTCATACTGATTATCCTATTCGCGACCACTACGATTTTGATTTGTGTTATACCTATGGGGTACCCTCTGATAACCACTAGTTTACGGTGGGGCTTACGGTGCTGTATAGACTATGACATTTATAAACTGTGTTAAGGGTGGAATGGGCCATGGCTTAACGCTAGGAATGATATTTTACTTTATGATAGACATTATTATATATAGCGTATTCAATTATATAGTAGATAGTTTAACGGATCCTTAGGAGATGGAAATCCCGAACATCTCTTAAGTTAATGCATGCACGTTAAACACTGGATAGGAGGTGTCTAAAACCCGTAAACATCTCCGACGCCGTCACACTCATATTTACTTATTCGATTTAACTTACATTATATATTTTAGTCCTAACTCGAGTGTTTTGCCTTTTCATTATGCTCGGGTCAGCCTGAGCATTTCAGATAAGGTTGAAGATCTATTCTGGAGGACGAAGATGGAGTTTGGTATTACATCATTTGTATTCTACTACTGTATTATTTTTCCGCTGCATTGTTGTATTATCTCTGATATGTATGTGTTATCCCGCCTTTTGGCAAGGCCGTGACACCAAGTACTTGACTAGAAACCAAAGACAGTTCGTCTAGAAAATCAGCTATACGCAGGTTCACTATGGATATCGACGAATTTTGTCCGAGTCCAGATTGAGCTATAATTGGTAAGGCACGATAGGCAAAGTCAAGAGAGCCAACGTTCCAAGTTTCAAGTAAATCCGAGTTCATATGCTCAAGTTATGATCGATTCAATCTAGAGGAAACGGCCCAGCCTTCGTATCCATCACTATGGTTGATTTCGTATCCACCAAAGGTACACTCGGTTCGCATCGATCATGTTCGCATCGACCAGTTAATAGCGGCTCGTATCGATCAGTTTGGCAGTGTTCGAATCTATCGAATTCGTATCGATGGACTTCGTGTCCATCAACAGGTGTTGTGCCTCGTAACGATTGGCCAGTGTCTGCTTCGCATCCATCATAGAAGCCTTACTTCGTATCCATCGAAAAGCTACAGTTCTCATCGATTGGCTTCGTATCCATTGAGAAGCTACGTGGTTCATGTCCATCAAGGAAAGGCCTGTTCGTAACCATTGACCATCAGTAGTTCGTGTCCATCAATGACTGCTGTTCGAATCCATGAGTGAGGTTTTATTCGAATCCATCAAGCCAGCGAACCTGGGTGACGTGTCATCCCTCAATACAAACAAGGCGAGATTTATGGAGTCGATACGGTCAACTCGGACTAAAGACCGAATCGAGGCGAAGTGTGCACGCCACATCATCTCAGAAACACGTGCAACCATCGATGCGAGGGCATCGATTCGAAGCTATGGAGTCGAACCAAACAGCCACCGAAATAGTCCATTTCGTATCGACTATTTCTCGCAATCCACTGATCCAAATTCAATGAAATTTGGACAGGAGCTAACTGGCAACCTAAGGAATGTCCATGCCAAGTTTCAGCTCGATCGGAGCAAATCTTGATCGATTCGAAGCAAGGGTCGAATCGATCCCAAAGTGGGCCCGGATTTCCAAAGAGCGGGCATATGGGCCCCCTCACGTGCCAGAACCGGTCTCCCCTCAATTTAGGCGAAATATCAGCCTCCTACACCTATAAATAGGACCCCTGGTCATTCAGAAAAGGGGATCTGGATTCTGAAGCGCCCAGACTCTGCCGGATCAAGATTTGCATCTTATTTTTACTGTTGAATCCGAATTCCAAGCTATAATTCGCTGTTTTTCGCTGTAATCACTTGTAATCATTGAAAGAGAATCAATAAAATCATCAAAACTTCATAGTGGACGTAGGCGATACGCCGAACCACTCTAAATTGCTTGTCTGCGTATTTACAATTCTGTTTATTGGAGTTTTTGTTAGATAATCTCTGTTTTACATTTATGTTCTTCATTTTATCTCTTCAAATAACTCCCGAAGAGTGTTGTGCCCATTTTTGGTACAAACACTTTGGTGCTTTCACTGAGAAAAAATGCAGTTTTTTCTCCTGCTCTATGATCTACTACCGTCGTTGGATTGCAAAAATCTAAGGAGAAGATCCAGATCTGTTCATAAGTGGTTCCTTCTATTCTATTCAGATTGCTCCAGATCTAAGAGGAACTACATTCATCATGAATTCCATACTCATCTTTTCGAATCCCGAAAAAATGCAATTTTTCGTACCCATGAAAAATATGGTGATTTTCGTATCCATGTCTTCGAATCCATGAAAGTATGGTGATTTTCGTATCCATGAAAGTATGGTGATTTTCGTATCCATGTCTTCGAATCCATGAAAGTATGGTGATTTTCGTATCCATGTCTTCGAACCCATCTGGACCGAGCGTTCGTATCCATAAGCATAGCCTCACTTCGAATCCATTGTCTTCGTATCGATCAGAGACACAAGACCCTCGCATCCATCTACTTCGTATCCATCAGGGTGCGCTTCTTCGTATCCATCACGATGTGCTTCTTCGTATCCATCAGGATGCGCTACTTCGTATCCATTGGGGTGCACTACTTCGTATCCACCAGGGTGCACTACTTCGTATCCATCAGGGTGCACCGCTTCGTATCCACCAGGGTGCAGTGCTTCGTATCCATCCATTTACACCCAATTTGTATCGGTACTCAACTGCAATTCGAATCGATCCAATTGTATCCAATTCGTATCGATACGAAATTTTTTAAAAAAATATTTTTCGGGTCGACCCAGATTTCCTAAAAAAAAAAATTTCGGGTACGACCCCGAACCCTAGCCGCAGCGCAGGGCTCCCGCATTGTCGATTCAATCACCAATTTAATGAAGGAACATTCCATCCATGCTTCTAATTGTTCCATGACTGAACAAGACATAGGAGATCACAACAACAAATGTTGAGTTGCAATCAAGGAATGGGTAAAGAAATACTACTCAACCGTACTCCCAAAGGCTGGAGAACCAAGTTAGTATGCCAAGAACTGGGGTTGATTAATATATCATGCTTTTAAGGTGGAATGCAACTTCCTCCAATTGACCAGCTTTCAAACTCCTGAGTTGACAACTATGGTACGACGGCTAATATGACGACTCCCCTACACTGTCTACTCTACCGACTCAAAGCATAGATGGTCACCGCTGAACCATCTTCAAATGCCCGCATCTTAATCATTCTACGTCCACATGACTAAAAGCATGGCATACAACCTCGAGAAGACTTCCTTAATACCCTATATAGGTCCCCTATCTGGATGAAAGTTTGGGATAAACACCAATCTGTTAGCCCATTTTAACCAACTCACCGTCCTATCGGCATTGCAAACAACTCGAACGCAATCATGCATACGTCATTGACCAGTGTTACAAGTCCCCTGGGCAATAAAATGAGCCTGATCATAATGCCGATTGGGGAATCTTTCCTAGTCGAGACCTATTCGTTGAAACCATCCTACATGCAGAACTTCCAGTGAAAATTCAACATGTTAACTATGTCGGTGTGTTATGGAAATACAACCCCCGGCACTACCTCATGAAGTGAGAATTGCGCATGGCTTACACCAAGAGTGATGACTGCTATCAAATGTAGTTGTCTTCCCCCATTCCTCAAAGAACATTGTCATTCGTGGTTAGACATACCAGATCTACTTCTTATATTGTTGAAGTGAATGAAGAAGCTGGCAGCCAGCGAATTTATCCAAAGCCCGCAGCCAGTTGCTGCCGATACCCATAAATGAATTCATCACCGGCGCTTATTTCCAGACTTTGACAAGAGAACTGGTAGACCGCCGCCGACAACTGCACCAACATGTCTAGGCAAATTTCGAGTTGATGAATCAGATGAAGGATCAACATAGCAGGATAAGGAGGGGACCTGCTCCATACTCTAGATCGGAAAACTCCTCTTCTCTAAATGGCTACCGTGAACGCCAACGCCATAAGGCTTCTCCGGGAAGGATAGCTCCGACCATATATGCAAGCCCCATAAAACGAAGGACCGGGAACATCCGACCCCTATCGATCAAGGACTTTGATCAAATTGAACCATTTGCGTTAGACTTCCAACTGAGAAGGGATGGAATGATGTGCAATAGCGAGCATACGACGCTGCCTCACTTATCAATGAGATTTGATCTGATCTCTTTTGAATTATTTCTAATTAAATTTCATTTACGTTGCAAAATATGACCTACTTGAATTAAACTACTTGCAAATGATGCAGGTAACCGAGTACTTAAGATTGGGTGCAAAACAACCTCTGCGGACCATGATCAAATCATTGAGGTATCATCGTGATGAGCATGATTCGACCACTCATCAGCTACTATATGCCCCTGACTGGGGGCAAGGCATCAAAGCGGAAGAGACCGACAAGGTCAGGACTTTAGTACAAAGTGGATGCAACCGACCATCCACTCATCTGCCTACGCAATTTATTTAGGAGATGTAAGAAAGACTTGGAGTTATATGTCCCAACAGTGCCTTCTCCATCTCGTACTTGAAGCTTGCCAAAATACTTATGCTTCTTCTAATGCCCGATAAAATCGGAATCACATCAAGGGTGGACGTGATGTCACCATCCATGCATCCAATCCTACATTAGACATTTGGGATTATTTGAGGGAACACATGTTTAAAGGTCCAACCCTCAATTTAAAGTCATCAACGACTGATTGTCTACTCACTAACCATCATGAGCCGTCCTTTCAACTCTCTTCCTTAGCTCGATCGAAAGAATGCAAAGTATAAATTGGATGTGACTCGACTGTCTGCTCTCCATTTCTTGCACCCGACTTAAGGGAAAATATACAACTCAAAGTGGATGTAGTTCGACCATCCTTTCCTATGCTCGAGCACAAAGCTTGCCAGAACACTAATCTTACTCCTTAGGCCTGGCAAAAGCGGAATCCAAATGAACATGGACGCGATCTAACCATCCATACTCTAAACCTCATCCTTTGTTGAGGGGCCTATAAGTGGAAGTTAATCGGGATCCCACCGATCACTCGCTAAGCGAAACACCTAGCTCAGGGACAAGCCCTCACATCAGGCCAGAAACGGGCTGATACACGACAACTTTTTACTTAACTCCGTACTCCCAGAGTGCGAGGCGGAGTATAAACATTTTCCTAAAACCCCAGAGTACTCCGAGAGCGCGAGCTGGGTACAAACTTTTTACTTAACTCCGTACTCCCAGAGTGCGAGGCGGAGTATAAACATTCCTTAACTCCGTACTCCTAGAGTGCGAGGCGGAGTATAAACATTCATTCAACTCCGTACTCCCAGAGCGCGAGACAGAGTATAAACATTCACAAACTCCAGCTTCCGAGAGCGCGAACTGGAGTATAAACATTATCTAACTCCGGATTCCGAGAGCGCGAACCAGAGTATAAACATCAACAAACTCCAGCTTTCGAGAGCGTGAACTGGAGTATAAACATTAAACTAACTCCGGACACCGAGAGCTCGAGCCGGAGTATAAACTACAACCAACTACGGCTTCGAGGAGGGTGTATCCATCCACCTAACGACTTCGACCGTATCTCCATTCAATGCAGCTTCGAGGAGGGTGGACCCGTCCACCTAACGACTTCGACTGCATCTCCATCAAGTACGACCTTGAGGAGGGTGGACCCGTCCACCTAACAACTTCGACTGCATCTCAACCAAGTTACATCACTCATTCCCTAAGCATAGGCGCAGACTCAACACATGAAAATGAGTGATCAACAACTGTCATAAAGATACAAGTCCCCAGAGTGTGGATGTTAAAATTAAGCAGTGAACAATATTGCATAATGCCTATTACGGCTTATCCCCAAGACTGGGGGCAGAAGTACAAATTACTGAAAGAAGAGAAAGGTGACTCGCTGCCTCTCCGGCTTAGCGTCCATTAAAACTTAAGGCAACGACTGCAAGGAGGCCTTAATGCCAACCAAACATAATGACGCCCAAAGTTACAAGCAACCAATCATATCATACCGCCGGATCGACGTGCAATGTCGATCTGCGCCTTTCATATCATACCATCGGATTGACAGGAAATGAGGTCCGAGCATTCTGCATCATGCCGTCGAATCGACGGTCAATATCAATCCTCTACAACTACAAATCGATGTGACCCGAGCATGCATCGAATATCTTCGACCAGCATAGCACGGATAAAAGAATAAACCACGAATGAGTGTGACTTGACCATTCGTCCTTCGTCGCCTTCCTTCGATCCGTCAGGAAGAGCATGAGACCAACTGAGCATGACATAACTGCATTTGAGCTGACTTTATCCCTAGATCTAACGGGAGAACGTAAATCGAAATGGACATGGTTGATCAGCCAACTCCAAATGAATGCAACGCGACCATTCATTCATTGACTCTTACCATGATCCGGCTAAAAGAACGATTCGAAACAAGTGCAACCTAAACATCTGCACACTGATTCTTACCCTAGATTCGACAAGGGAAGCACCAATCCTGCATTGGATCTGACTAGACGATTCACTCTTCAGTTTTTGCCCAAAGTATGGCGACATAAGCAGCAGAGCGAATGTCGTTGACCATCCAGAATCTAGCTTATGTCCGAATGTCGGCAAAGTAACGATGTATTCCGCCTAGAGGAAAGAACTAGAACATAATGCATGATAGGCACGACTCGGCCCTCCGTCCGTTAATTTGATCCTATGATTCAATGGAATATAATACAAAATTGAAGCGGACATTGTCTACCTTGCCACTTATCGAGATATTCCCCAGACTTGGGGGCACGAACACGAAGATAAGATAATATGATTCAACCATTCATCAGTCAACTCTGGTTCTTAAAGCTTGAACTACAGTATAGACACAGCTATGACGAGACTATACCGTCCGCGTAATGCATCCACTAACCCGAGACTGGGGGCAAAAGAGTAATTATCCGAGAGTTGACTATGACAACTTGAACCTATGACCCATGCCTGATATTCATAACAACTATAGGTTGCGACCGAAAGGATGCCTAGAGATAGAGTCATCAGATCACTACCCGGACTTATGGGCAACTGATCATCATTCCGACCCTCACAACGAGCAATTGATCGCGAGTACATTGAACGACAAGCACATCATTCAGAAACACAAGTGAAGTCGATCTCAAAGCAGTAGCTAGCTATGTAGCAGCGTGAAGTACAAGGCTAAATTCTACTAATCCTTTGATTCAACATTCTTATAAGCCTAATCATTTACCATTGCAAATAAACACATGAAGTGCTACAACCCATCACGAGCATTGTAGATCAGATCACAACTCTGTGCAATGATGAAGAAAGAGTCAGCTATTTTACTTCAGGTGAATCTTGATGTGTTCACTTGGACTCGATCTCATATATATATATATGGACTCTCGCCAGCCATGAAGAACCCTACATTAAATGTCAACCCGAGGCATGTCTCGGTGAACAAAAACGATGCGACATGGATCCGGAGAGATCTGTTGCACTTAAAGAGGAGGCAAATCTGCTCAAAACCAGTGGGTTTATCCATGATGCCCTCCAACCAAAGTGAGTATCCAATCCTTTATTATAAAAAAAAACAAACAGAGAGTGGAGGACATAAAACAACTACTCAGATTTGCATGGGGTATGACAAAGCACGGCTTTCCACTTCCAATGATCAACCAATTGATGGACCTGACCATCAGACATGAATTACTCACATCCATGAATGCAAACTCTAGATACAATCGAATACTAAAGCATGTCCTAGGCCAGGAATACAACTGTCTCATTATTGACCTGGGCCTATAGTGCTATGCTGAAATCCCTAAGTTCGAATGTGAGAATGCTTATGCTGCTTACCAAAGGACGATTAGCAGATCATTAAAAAATCATATATTTCGATCGATGAAAGTAGATGTGGTTAATATGCTCGTGAGATCATGGCCATCAAACGACCATATCGATGACTTGACAGAGGTATTCAGCGCTCTTCAAGAATGCAGGATCAAACTCAATCCTTCGAAATACTCTTTCACCATTACATCAGAAATATTCTTTATTTTCATCATCAATTCTCATGAAATCAAGACTAATTTCTAGAAAATTCCGATGGTTAGAGACACCCATGTACCGAGGACAATCAAGCAGCTCTGATAGACCGCTTGAAGAGACCTTCCATTTTACCCAAACCTTTGGATCGCGAAGATTTATACATCAATTGGGCCATGTCAACACACGCTATAAGCGTCGCAATGCTATGTGAAGATAAACGAATCCAAAGACTAGTATATGATGAAGGCTGGCTATCGACAAGCTCACCCCGTTAACGTCTATGTCGACCAGCCGTTACGATAGGTCCAATGGAAACCTTAGATGTCTGAAAATTTACTCAAATGGAGTATGAAGCTAAGCCAATTTGATATCACTTATCTCCCTCGAAGAGCTCTCCATGGTCAAACATTATCATACTTCATATCTGAATCCACCATATCAGACGACTATCCGAAGAACAGTGGAGAACCGTCCAACCGATGGAGAACGTACACAGATGTAACTTCCAATAATCGGCTTTTTAACGTCGAAGTTGCGTTGATGACTATTGAGGGACGATCAATCTACCACGCCCTCAAACTCAACTTCCCTGCAACAAATAACGAAGCTAAGTATGAAGCCTTGGCGCTCAAACTTGCAAGAAAACTACGAGTGGAAACTTTACATGTCTTATGTGATTACTAGTTAGTAGTACGCCAAGTCAGGGAAGATTATTCAACTAGGGGGCAAGCTCCTTATCCTAGCTGGGTCCAAAAGCTACTAGTCGACTTCGACTATTACACAATTACACACATCCTCGGAGAACAGATTGAAAAGCTAAGTCACTGGCCAAGCTAGCCAGTTCTGGGGATGCGCGGCGAAAAGACTTTGTCCTAGTTTAAATGCTTAGTATTCCAAGCATTGACATATGAAGATCAACTAGATCTTAGAGATGGATCTAGGAGAGGAGTCACGGATGACTCCTATCGAAGATTATCCACAATCGGGGATTCTTTTTGAATAAACGAATTAGAAATGGCACATCCTCTGTGCAGCATCACTGCATGATTGTGTCTGATCGTTTGATTCCATCGATACAAAGCGTTACTTTTGTACCCATCGATCCGAGACCCAATATTCCGTGTCCACTAATGCGAAGCACACATTCCAACCCTTCACATCGATTCAGGAGAGGATCGTTACGAAGGAGCATTCAAAAACGACCATCAAACGTTGTTACAATGAATTTCACGTCGGTTCAGGAGAGGATCGATACGGAATTCAATATAAGAAAAACTGACGACTCGTGAGCGTCAGCGATAGTCAGATTAGCATATATGCGTATATGTCGGGCTAATCGTCAATATTCCAGATTTACAAGAATTGGAAGCTCATTTGATAACGATTACAACAACAAACGGCTAATCACTAGCGTACGACAATCAGTTGCAACAATACATGGTACAACAATCGACAGTCAATAGTTTACATTATCAAGAAGAATGGTCAAAGGTTACAGCTTTCATCAAAGAAACGATAGCTATTCAGAGTAAAGATTGCAGCATTACAAAGCACATCATGTTTCCACAAGATGTACTTTGGGGGGCAAATGTTATCCCGCCTTTTGGCAAGGCCGTGACACCAAGTACTTGACTAGAAACCAAAGACAGTTCGTCTAGAAAATCAGCTATACGCAGGTTCACTATGGATATCGACGAATTTTGTCCGAGTCCAGATTGAGCTATAATTGGTAAGGCACGATAGGCAAAGTCAAGAGAGCCAACGTTCCAAGTTTCAAGTAAATCCGAGTTCATATGCTCAAGTTATGATCGATTCAATCTAGAGGAAATGGCCCAGCCTTCGTATCCATCACTATGGTTAATTTCGTATCCACCAAAGGTACACTCGGTTCGCATCGATCATGTTCGCATCGACCAATTAATAGCAACTCGTATCGATCAGTTTGGCAGTGTTCGAATCTATCGAATTCGTATCGATGGACTTCTTGTCCATCAACAGGTGTTGTGCCTCGTAACGATTGGCCAGTGTCTGCTTCACATACATCATAGAAGCCTTACTTCGTATCCATCGAAAAGCTACAGTTCTCATCGATTGGCTTCGTATCCATTGAGAAGCTACGTGGTTCGTGTCCATCAAGGAAAGGCCTGTTCGTAACCATCGACCATCAGTAGTTCGTGTCCATCAATGATTGCTGTTCGAATCCATGAGTGAGGTTTTATTCGAATCCATCAAGCCAGCGAACCTGGGTGACGTGTCATCCCTCAATACAAACAAGGTGAGATTTATGGAGTCGATACGGTCAACTCGGAGTAAAGACCGGATCGAGGCGAAGTGTGCGCGCCACATCATCTCAGAAACACGTGCAACCATCGATGCGAGGGCATCGATTCGAAGCTATGGAGTCGAACCAAACAGCCACCGAAATAGTCCATTTCGTATCGACTATTTCTCGCAATCCACTGATCCAAATTCAATGAAATTTGGACAGGAGCTAACTGGCAACCTAAGGAATGTCCATGCCAAGTTTCAGCTCGATCGAAGCAAATCTTGATCGATTCGAAGCAAGGGTCGAATCGATCCCAAAGTGGGCCCGGATTTCCAAAGAGCGGGCATGTGGGCCCCCTCACGTGCCAGAACCGGTCTCCTCTCAATTTAGGCAAAATATCAGCCTCCTACACCTATAAATAGGACCCCTGGTCATTCAGAAAAGGGGATCTGGATTCTGAAGCGCCCAGACTCTGCCGGATCAAGATTTGCATCTTATTTTTACTGTTGAATCCGAATTCCAAGCTATAATTCGCTGTTTTTCGCTGTAATCACTTGTAATCATTGAAAGAGAATCAATAAAATCATCAAAACTTCATAGTGGACGTAGGCGATACGCCGAACCACTCTAAATTGCTTGTCTGCGTATTTACAATTCTGTTTATTGGAGTTTTTGTTAGATAATCTCTGTTTTACATTTATGTTCTTCATTTTATCTCTTCAAATAACTCCCGAAGAGTGTTGTGCCCATTTTTGGTACAAACAGTATGTAACTCTGATTTATGACGTATAATAATAATCAAATTTATTTATTTAATAGCTTTATGAACTGTTATTTTATTATTATATCTTATTCCTTCCGCTGTGAGATTCTGAGTTTGTTTCTGTTCTTTCTTTTCTTTTCTTATTTAACCCCAATAACTATCTGTATTTTGGATTGTTTGAGTCGGCATGTGTGTATGTTTTGTCGACTTGAACGGTCAAAAATATGGGTCGTTACAGTTGGTATCAGAGCTTTGGTTTAGATTACCTTGGCTCTTGTGGGGAATAACTCATTGAAATAGGGTTAAACCTTATGAATGAGTTTGAGTGTATATGAGAGAGCGTATTTGTAATTTTGATATTAAAATGATTTTCTATTGTGTTAATTTGTTCCGTTGAGTATTTATGAATTCTGGTTGGTACTTGGGACGCCAAGGCATCGATAGGAATTTCTAAACACTCAAATAGGACAGATTGACATAATATTGTTTTGGATTATATTTTATATATAAAAGAATTATCTTGAAAATTTATAAATGTTGATTGTATTGGTTGTTAGGAGAGGATAATATTAGATTACCATCGTTTATTGTTGATTAGTCAATATTTCTAACTATTGACTATTGGATGATTTTAAGAAATGATACTTGTAAATATGATTGACAATGAATATAAATGGTAAATAAAATAAAATAAAAATGAATTTAAATAAGATGGAGAATTTAAATTCCGGTGATTTGAAAATTTATTAACAAAAATTTGAAATGTATAATATAAGTATTATATGATAGTATATTCGATTAGAAATTGTTTTCAAAGGATTTTCAAATGAAGTAAGTGTTATACTCCCCTCTTGACACTAGAGAATGATTTCGGTGATGAGTGCACGCATCATCGACGTTTATTTCCGAGAGTCCAAGTGGGGGAGATCACTTAATAGCTTTTTTCTAAACCCTGTTTGATTAAAATTGAATTTTATTTTGTATTCTCTATAGTATGACTTGATATATATTAATATAAGTATATATTATTTCAAACTTGATTTGAAATGAAACCGGAGTTGAAATTCTTAAGTTCTTTAATATTTAATGACTTTAAACTATTGAAATAAACAAATACTTGAATCATTAAGGAACTTCTGAATTGAAAAATAAGGGATGAACCTAAGTGTTAAGTGAAAATAGATTGAAGTAGGAAACCCTTAGAATAAAGGAGTATAAATTTGAAATAAACTAGAAACTGTAAACCTGGATAGTGTTCAATTTGATTCAGTAGCATATATATATAACTTACCAAAATATTTAAAAGTTCAAAATGTCTATATGAAAAAGTGATTGGATAATATACAAGTATAGGTATGAAAAATGAAATATGAATTTAATTAGTGGTTTGCAAATATGAATAAAACTTAAACTGTGAAAATAAATGATATATAGTTATGTTATGTTATGAAATTGAATTCCAATAAGTTAGGTGAATATATTGGACCAATAGAATAAACTAGCAAATGGATTATTAGATTTATATAACTTATGGAAGTTAATGAAATGACGAACAACATTTTGTTGAATGAATAAATTATTAAAATGAATCAAATGAGATAGGATGGAAATTTTCGAACACTTTTGTTAATTAAAAAAATAAGGGAATTTTGTGTAAGTTAGAATGTGAACAAATGAATATAAGTTAGAATGAAATATTTGTGTAAATAAAAACGAATTAAAACAAATGAGATATGTACATTATACCAAATTAAATAAAATTTTGAATTCTTGGTTGTTGTTGTGGTTATTGTTGGTTTATGGAATGTTTGGGAAAGTAAATAAATTCAATATGAATTGAAAATGAATCAATTAGATGTAAATAGGTGTTACAAATTATGTGCAATTGAATTGAATGAAAATGCATGTAGAGATTAATGAATATATTATTAATCAAATGAACGTAGAAGAGTTTAATGTAAACCAATTGAATTGAAAGAAAATCATGTGAATTAAGGGAAACTAACCAATTGAATATCAATGTACTGAATTTGAATAAATCAAACGTTAATGAAATGAATATTAGCAATTGAATAAAAATTTTGAAATACTCAAAGAGAGCTGAAATGAAAATAGCCATAACTTTTAAATGGTTGAACGGAATTTGACGATCTTGGACTTTTCGGAAAGCCTAGAAACTATGCTACATCTTTTGTTTAGAATGTTTTGATAAATACCTTCATCCACTAGGCTTAAAACACCAATATTAGTCGCTGGCCTGGGCAAAGTAGAAATCTGAAGTACCTTAGTATTCTCGCCATAACTTTTTACTGGTGTATCGGATTTTGACGATCTTGAACTTTCTGGAAAGCTTAGAGCCTAAGCTCCAACCTTTGTTTTATAAGCCTTTCCTACTTCTATCATTTAGAAGGTCGAAAATATGAAATTACATTTCAGGCCTGCGCTACTTGCCCGGGGCTGAAGCGTATCATTTTAGTAAAACGTCCGTAACTTTTGAACGGATGGTCTGAATTCAATGATTTTGGACCTTCCGGAAAGCCTGAAACAAATGTAGCAACTTTTATTTAGATTCCCTTACAAAATTTCCTCATTTAGGAGACTAAAAACTTGGATTTGTTCGCTGTCCTGAATTTAGAATCTCAGTTTTGAAGTTAAAATATGTTATATAAATGTTGTATATGCTAAGTATATCAATCTATCTTTATATGCTTGGTTATCAATGTTTGTTGAGTATTTTAGTAGGTGACAAAGGGTTGCGCTTCGCTTGTGGAGCCCGCTTCTGCGCTTAATGCAAAATGTAAGTTAAATTGCTAATAAACGCTAAAAAAAAAGGTATGTATATCGAATTATATATCGTATTTTGGTATTATATATTGTTTCCCCATGGTTTGGGATGCCTCATCATTGAGATGAGATGTATATTGTGATTATATATGTATTGTGATTTTTCCGGACCTAGCCGCGCAAAGGAGACTCTGTCGAAATTTTCCGTGAATTTAGGACTTAGAAAATTTTGGTTGGAATTGGAATAATCCATAGTAATATATTAAACTGTTGGTATAAGTTAATGTTTCTAAGTTGAGTAGAAGTTATATTATTAAATATACCATATGATAAATCCCTTACTACGCCTTTTCGCGGACGAAAAGTTTTGAGTGGGGGAGAATGTAACGACACGTAATTTTCGATAACTTAAATAATAAAATTTGATTAGATTTTCGAATTTAATATAGTGGAAATCAAAATTTATGATTGACAAATGGGAATTGTTTGAGTATGACTTAATAATATGGTTTGAATGTTAGTAACTACTATATTATTGTAACGTTAATAAATTGAATAAATATGAAGTTAATTTGGTTATAATTGGAAATAAGGAATAAATCAAAATATTGGAGTTAATGTTGGAAGTATCTATTGTAAATGAAATTGGTTTTATTTGGAATGTGCAATCTGTTGTGGCAAGTAATTTAAGATTTTGGTTGTAAACAAAATTTAATAAATGTGAAATATTAATGAATAACAATTATTTATTTATTATCTTATTTAATCCAATTGAAATTAAATTCGGAAATAGTTGATTTTAATTTAGTGAATTAAATATTCAATTAATTTGAGTTAAGATGATAACTATAGGCTATTAGCATAGTGAAATATAAATTTGATGTTAATTGTATTCATAGGGTTTTGGTTGAGTAATAAGGTTATTTGAATTCATTTTATTTGGATAAAACTAATAGGTTGATTTTAATTAAAAATAGAAATTGAGTAAATTGGAAGTTTAATATATTAGTTGTTAAATAATTGAAGTTGTAAATTTATTTGAATATAGGGTTTAATATATAGGAAATTGATTTACTAAGTTAGTCTAAATTTTATTTGGATTAGAATAAAGTTTATGAACTTTTAATATTGAATTAAAAGAGGATATATAAAAATTGAATATTTAATATTTTAATTAATTTGTCAAAATTGAAATTTTGCAAACTGTTTCGGATTTCGACGAAACTAGTTTCATCGGATCCGTAATAGTGAATTATTGTAGGATTTCAATTTCGTAGCAATCGGACTTGTCGTTTGGCCGTGCGAACTTGAAACGCGTAGAAATTTAATTTCGAACTTAATTAAAATAATCGACTTCAAAAGCAATCTTCCACATACGATTGAATTAGGCCTTGGGACTAGTTCCATTGCATTCGGAATATGGGTAAAACCTTATAAACGCCTGGCGGCACGTCTCGATTGGAGTTCGGACGATTTTGGACCTACCTATATAAATACGCACACAAACCGAGACAGATTTATTGTTATTTTATTTCAAAAACCCTAATTTCAAACCATGGCCGCCACCTATTCCATGGCCAGAAATTGCCGATCTTCTTTCCTTAATATCTCTCAATCTGTTCAACGAAATCGAAAAATTCCAAAAGCAAAAGTGTAGATCTCGACGAGCTCTTCGAATCCATACGGTTGATTGCTGCTAATACATCACAGATTTTTCGAGATCTGAGATTGAAGGATGCACGTATTTTCTTGGATTGCGTGCAAACGGCGGCGAATGACGCGATGAAACTTGGCGCGTAGGTGGCTCTCAATGTGGCGCACATAGTGGTGGTCGCTGATCAATCTCTGGTGGCTGATCTTTGCGTGCGTGTGGAGGTTGAAAGGATAAGGGTGGGTTCGGCTACGATCTGGGATTGGGAAGAAGAAAGTAACGTAAATTTTTTTTTTATTTAATTATTTCATAACAATATATATCGTATAACTTCTAATTAGCATATCTTTTGCATACGAGCTCGGATCGACGCGCGGTTTTCTCCGTTGCGTTCGTATCAAAATTCCGGACAACATGGATCTAGTTTAGCTACATTCTGAAACTGTTCAAATTTAGGCCTTTATTTGGATTTTAAATCGTCGATAAATCAAAGGTGAGTGTTTTAACCACTCACGCTTGACTAAATATGTTATGTTAGTTAATTTGAATTCATTAGTTAATATGAATGTTTCTGGTTGCTAATTAGTAGTTTAAAATGGACGTTTAATTGAAATTTAATCGAATTGGATTAAATTGTTATTTAAATTAATGTTGAATTTAATTGTTAGTTAAATACCCATCTATGATAACCAGTTATTTGTTATGACCTGTTGATTGAATGATGAATTATGATGTTTGTTTGATGGTTGATGTTTGGTACTTTAAAATTGTTATTCCAATTAAATATGACATTCATTGCAGTTAATATCCATTCGATTTAATATTAAATTCCAATTTGCAAGTTTATACCTGTTAATGATAATAAATAGTCTATTGATGTTTATTGATTGATGTTTGAATTATTATTTCAGTTAAGTATGACCTTATTTCATTTAATCGTCATTTAATTAGCATGAACTTATAAATTACCAGTTAATAACCGTTATTGATAATCAATTAAATTATGATATATATTGTCTGATTTGGATGATGATGTGATGGATGTTTAACTATTGATATTTGGATATTTGAATGTTGTGTTTATTTTATGTTGTTCTAATACTGCAAGTTCCCATAGTGTTTATTTTATTTTATATTTATATTTAATTAAAATGGGATCGGGTTGAAATGATAAATACCCAATTAAACAACTTGGCCTAGGATAGACATTTAAAATAAGAAACCCGATTGGTCAACGGATTGTTTCGAAATTAATTAACAACCTTAATGGATTTAATTTGGAACTTATAAATGATTTTACTCGAGTTTAAATGAAATAAATTAATGGATTTGATTTGAATAAACTAATAAATTTATTTGAATTGTAATAGAATAAATAAATGAATTGATTTGAGTTTATATGGAATTGGATTAAGTAAAATTTAAAGTTAAGTACAAATTTAAGATCTATAGACTTGGTTTTGATTAAACGGATTTGAGACTTGACAATGAAATTTAATTTAAGATTAACTAGAATTTGACATAAGTGGAATTTAAACTAAGTAAAGTTTGCGAATTTGATTAAGTGTTAATTTAAATATAAAATGATTTTAAATTGAGTGAATTAGTTTAATTATGATTTTGTAACTTGGTTACGAAGTTAAATTGTTTTGAAACTTGTTGAGAAAAATAAAATTGTGTTAATTAATCAATGAACGAAATAAAGTGAAATAAGATTCTTTGATAGAAATTGAATTTGATTTGTAAATGGGTTAACTAAAACTATTTTGATTTAAAGGGGATTTAGTTAATTAAATTAATTTAACCGAATTTATAATTATATTTAATGAAGTAATGAATGTAAACATAAATGTGAATGAATCGAATTTTGTTTAAATGATTTTGAATTAAATTAAGAATCAAATTAAATCCATTGAATATGAAATAAATTTAATAAGTGAATTGGAATCTTATTAAACTGAAATTGAATACTTGAATTGATTTGAACTAAATTTATTTGGAAATATGATTTAACTATTGAAACGAATTGAATTGTGAAATAATCAAATTTGAAAGAAAATTTGAAGTTGACTTTTGATTTGATTTGGTTTGAACTTTAAATATTAAATGACCATCGGTGTAATAATACGCAGTTATTAAAGAGACCGGGATCGGATATGGACATACTCTCTGTAGATATTGAAACCACTTTAATAACTAATATACGCGGAGTGTTGATCCAGAACGAAGTGGATGGTTTTGGTGAACGCATTGATTGAAGAAAGAGAACGATTTTGGATGACCCTTGATATGACTAAAACAGGAGCCCTGCCGGACCATTGAGGCTCGCCACCTCTAGCGGACACACTTCTTCGTTACCATATCTATTACTTTTGTGATTCGATTTGGGTGCACCTCTCGATTATGGGAGTGTTGTTTCGCGGTGTTGGGGTAGTAGCTGCTATGCCCAACATCAGTCCGGATGACGCAACTACTAGTATTGTAACGACCCTGAATTTTGAACAAATTAAATTGGGAATATTTAATTTATTTTAAATATTTGAACGATAATTTAATTTGAATCCCCGATATAACTTTGAAAATTTGCAATTAAACTTTAAAAATTTAATCTATTGTAAGTTGAATAAAATTTTGAATCTTCAATTTAAAGCTGAAGAAAAATATTTCGAAAGCTTTTAAAATTCGTATTTATATTACTGAAAATAATAAAAGCTTCAGAATTGAAATTTAAAACTGTTTTGTTCAGTTTAGAAATTTATATCGTTCAACCGAATTTAAAAATAGCCGTCCGAGGCGCAGTCTCGGAATTCGACGAAACCAGTTCCATTGGGTCCGTAATATTGAATTATTGTCGGATTTCCAATTTCGTATTTTTCGGAATTGTTATGTAACCGTACGGAGAGTAAACGCGTTGAATCTTTATCGAATTTAAATTTAAAATTTAAAATTTTATTAATTTACATCACCACGTTCCACGCCTAAAATCACGCGGTGATCACGAACGAGATCGTGCAAAGCTTACTGCTCTCATTTCAAAGTAATGCCTGAACTCCTTCTCTTCATTTTAAAAATCGAATCGTGCCCCTCATTTTCAAATAGAAAACGCTCTCGTTCAACAAAAATGGAGTTCAGATTCAAATGAAAATTTAAATGGCCGATTGTTCCTTCTCCCTTCCTAAATAAAAATCGAAGCCGAGTTCAAATTGACAGCGAGGGTCGAGGTTTTGCATGCGGGAGAGGCTGGACTTGGATTCGTGAGTAGCTCGCGAGGATAAACTCGAGCTCGGCGGCATCCAGATCTGGTCGCGATGCGACTGGGCTATGGCGAGGGCTTGCGGTGGGGCAGTTCGTCGGGCTCGTGTACGATGGCGAGGTGAAGTCGTGGGACTCGACTGGAAGCTCGAATGGTTGAGATAGTCGCGAGGCATTGGGTGGTTCACTGTCGAGCTGGGGAGACTCGATTCGCGAGAAAGGGGCAGGGTCGAAGCCTAGGTAATCAGTCGCGATAGGATGGAGATGTTGGCGAATTTCTGAGGTAGCTTTCGAGTTGCATTCGGCAATGTGATGGTGGTCGAAATTTTGAAGGAAGTTCGAGTGTGGTGGTCGAGCAATCTCGTTCTGGTGTTGGTCATTTCTGGAAGAAGGCAAATCGAGGGGAGGAGCAACACTCGTCGATTCGCAGTAAGGTACCAACCTGGTTTAATTCTACTTAGATAAAATTGTTAAAAGTAATATGTTAAAAATTTATAGAAATTTAGTTTAAATTTAATTTATTTGGGTAAAAGGAAAATTTGTTGAAATAAAATAATTTGTTAGAATAAATTTTGTTAAAGGAGAATTAATTTTGAATTTAATTTTCTTATGAAATCAATTTATTAAAAGGAAATAGTAATGGATTGTTCAGTCAATTTAAATAGTTAATAGAGAATTTGTTTAAAATAAATCATTTGATAAAAAATTAAAGAATTGGTTTAAAGAAAATTAACAGACGATAATTTATTGTCAATTTATTCGAATATTAATAAATTGTATAAAATGTTTATACAAGGTCTGAAATGGAGAAATAAACTGGAATGGAAATTGGATTGCAAATAAAAGCTAAGGTGAGATTTTTCTCACTCAAAATGAATTGCAGTTATTTATTGATTGATATGATTGCTATTGGTTGTGATATTAGATATAGTAGGATATATCTATATATATATAGCAATATATACATATTGGCATATGTATATATTGGATTGATTGATTTCCCGCCTCGTATAGCGGATGAGACCCTATTGCGCCGTTAGTAAGCGGATTATTTTTATAAAACTCATATACCGCGATATTCCACCTCGAAGTGGAATTGGTATTGTGCTAACGTCTTTGGATGCAGGGAAACAGGTTGGAGGGATCCAACTGGACCCCTCACATTGATTGAATTTATTTATACTGTGATATGAATCTGTGAATGATTATATTGATGTTATTAATCATATTGATATCTGGAAATTGTTTGAAGCTAAAATTTAGCTGAATGGATGTTTGATATCATTGGATTCCAAAAATATATGAAATTGAATTTTTGAAATCAAAATAGAAATTTTTAAGTAAATAAATTTTTAGAAATTGAATAAATTCGAAGAAAAGAATTTAAAAGTATAAAAGCTGATTTTTATAATCTTATTGAATAAATTCCAGAATAAAGTGAAAATGCTAAATAAATGGATTTCATAAAATAGTGATTTTAAATTGAAGAATTTAATTTAAATTTGGATTTTTAAATAGATTGAAAGAGATAAAGAAATTTATTTTCTTTAAAAGGAATTTATTTAAAAAGCAATAAGTGGGAAGTCCAATTTGAAATTTAATTGCAAATTGAAACGAATTTGGAAAAAAGAATGAAATTTATAGATGTATAAGTTGTGAAGTTAAAAAGAATGAAATTTATAGATGTATAAATCGTGAAGTTAAAATGAATGAAACTGTCGAATAGGAGATTTATAAGAAATTAACTTATAAATTGGATTTTTGCCTTTAAATGGAATATTGATCGAATTTGTTAATAAAAGAGATTTATTAAATCAAAGTTGTTATGAATTATGAAGATGAATTTATAAACGTTGTTTATGAATTCGAAAATAAATCAAATTTGATAAATTGAATAGAGCAAGTGATTAAGGGAATTTTATCCACGATTTTGGATAGTGGATAATTCTTGGAATAAATGTGTAGAAAAGATTGAAATTTGGTTAGTGAAGTATATTCACGATTTTGGACAGTGAATATATTTTTAAGTAAAATGGATATGGTTTTGGAGAAGCGATATTATAAAATGAAGTTAATTGTTTTAAAAGATGTTTTAAAACGTGTTAAGTATCGAATACATAGATTTCAACATTCATTGTTGAAATAGACGTTTTCGAGAAATATAAGGAAATGATGGACTATAACACTGTTGTTATAGTAAATGATTTCCGTAAGGAAATGTTTTGATGTAGTATTGGGATTTACATATCTATCTTAATTTCGAATCCCTATACTAGTGATTTTCGAGTCGTCGTAACGATGTTTTACGCAATATTCGTTTTGACTCAAATAGATGTTAAAATTAATGATTTCCTGAAAGAATGAATTTATACTTAAATTTGATTTAAGTATATTGAATATTTTCAAATGTTGAAAATAAATGATTTGTGAATTACTTATTTTTAAATAAGTATGGAAATGCTTTTCCAATATGAAATGAAACGTTTTAGAATTTATCTTTGTAAAGATAAATTGAAAATGAATATTGAAAACGATTTGAAAATCGAATATCAGTAGATATTCGAAAATATAAATTCACTATGGAATTTATAAAGGAAAGGGAAACTGTTTAGAAAAATAAACGTTGATTTATTTTTGAAGTGTGGAAATTTTATATCTAGTAAAGATATTCTTGAAGATAAATAATTTGGGAAAATTATTTGGAATCTGATGATGTTGCGCATCTTTATTGATAGTTAAATAACCGACTATCAATAATTACCTTGAATAGGTATTTGTTGTGAATTGCTTGAATTTGAATGCCACACTTATTTTTGAATAAACGCTCACTATTCGGGTTAGCTGGGAAAGGACCATGGGGTCGTATAACCCATTCCGAATATGTGATACGTCGTTATGAATCGCATTTGAAGACCGGTGTTGAAGACCGGATATTTTTGAAAACGGAAGGATTACCGTCGAGTTACTCTACATCGGCTGATCTCCGGTTTAGAGGTTTTATCACCCTTAGTGATGGGAAGTCCTGACGTGATTGAAAATTATCTGGATATGCAAGGGCTTCGTGAGAAGTGCCTTCGGTTCTGTTCGATCCCGGAACAGACTTGTATGGATTGTGTGTCTGACGTTACAATTTGAGATATAAAGCTGATTTCTTTCAAATACATTTCTGTTGGTGGCGGAGAATTTATTCTCTTAGCTTAACACCCTTCTCTGAGACGTACGAGCTCAGAGGTTATGTAGTTGAAATTTATCAGCGATATACTCCCAATTTGGTAACGTGGCATACTGAGTGTTGCTGTGAAATGATCAGTGTTTGATCATTTGTGATATGATCATTTGTTTGATCTTATATCTTTGTGATCATAGGTTGATCATTTGTTTGACCCGAAGCATGGCTTTGTAGAAAGCGTAGCTTTGTGGACGAGACTTCGTCGAGCCTCACACCCCGGAAATGGTCAAAACAGGAAGGATGCAGCAAGGTTCTAGGGAGTAGCGCCCCTTAGTGTATGTCATTCCTTCTGGATAAAGGTGGTATCATGGTATGGAGCCCAGATACTTAACCTCTGTGGTTGCTGCAAATTTATTACTTTGTGGTTGTTGCGAATCGGGGATCCTCGGGAAGATCGGTGACGATCGGGGGATGGCATACGCGTGTCAGTAGTTACCTACTTTTGCAGAGGTAACCTGACCTTGTGTTGGCAGAGATCTAACCGTAATGTTAGGTTATTTCTCGGGTCGTCTATTCCAGGGACGTACCCATCGTGGAAAAGGAAGTTCCTTAGCCTGACCATTTGTTGGAAATCCAAAGAAACAATACGAGCCTTTACGATTTCAATTGTATAACCTGTCTCCTCAGGAGGCAGCTATAGCAGGCATAATATAATGGTACCTATGCTGGCTAAGATTTATATTCTACTTTCGAAATGTTTTTCACTATGCACCAATAATAATATCAAAAAGGATTTGATTTTGCGTAGTAAGCATCTTTGACTAACATAAGAAGAAATCTCCTCCAAGTCTGCGTTTGCATTGTGTGTGTGGTGGGAGGTCTTATGGTAGTTTCATTTTCCAAAAGCATTGCAAACTTGACTTTAAAATTATTTTGTTGTTATAAAGAATAACTGTTTTACGATCTCACACCAGTCACCATGACTGACTCGGAGTTTATTGTTCCCTTCTAAACTCTGGGTGCCCACAAATTTCCACACGGGCAGCCTAGAGTTATGTTATCAGGATATTCTGGATATTCTGGAGCTTTGGAGATAAGCTGGGTGACGAGACGTAGTATTTGTATCTGATAGTATTTATTCCGCTGTGTATTCTGTATGAGGACAAGTTTATATAAATGTCCATTGTTGTATATTGACTCTGATTGATGTATGTATAAACTGATATAGTTCTTTATTTTAAAAGACTAGTAATTATCTATTGTATATTGTTCCGCTGCGATATGTGAGATTCTGATATTGTTTCTGTATCTGATGTTGTTCTGTTGTTCTTCTTTCTCTTCTTTCTTCTTCTGCTTTCTTCTTCTTCTCTTTTTCTTCTATCTTTTCTGCCTTTTTCTTCTTTCTTAAACCATCACTATTGGAGTTTCCGGCACTCGATTGCTCGGCAGTCGATAAAGTGAGTATCGATGTCGAATTTTCGAAAGTCGAAAATTCCTGTACGTGACAGCGTGGTATCAGAGCATATGGTTAAGCGACAACCCTGCTCTGTTGGGTGTTACTCATTAGAGATGGAGTCAGCAGTACTCTAGAATGAGTTGAGTGTAATAATAGATACGAGCGCGTATTTGTTAGTGAATATAAAAATGTTTTATATTGTGTTTGCTTATCCGTTGAGATGTTTGTGAATTTTGGTCGGTATGTGGGGCGCCATATTATCGATAGGGATTTCTAAACACTTAAACGAGGCAAGATGACATAGTATCATTTTAAATAGGGTAAATGAAATAATTTTACCCAAAACTATTTTTGTATAGAAAAGAAATCATTTTCTATGAATTATTATAGTATATGGTTGCATGGATGTTAGAAGTGATAATATTAATCTATTATCATTGAAATTGAATAAGAAATTGAAATCATAACTCCAAAGTTAAGAAATAAATCCATGTACAAATGAAATTTAAGAATATAAATTATAAATGTGAATTGTAATTTAAAACGGAATTCCAGAGAAGTATTTGGAAATGTTTTGAAAAGAATTTGAAAATTTTGGAAATTTGGAAAGTTTAATTTCTTTTTGATTTGGAAATGAATTTCAAAGGTTTTGAAAAGTATTTTAGAGAGATGAAAGCTCTAAACTCTTTTCGGTCGCTGGAAAATAACTTCGGTAATGACTGCAGCATTATCAATGTTCATTTTCGGGTTTCCGAAAGAGGAATTGCTGCCAAATTATTTTAAATGCAAGTTGTTTGAAAAATTTGGGTTTTGTTTTGAAATTCAAAAGATAATTTGATTTGTTTTCAAAAATGATTTTTGAAATGTTGGTAAGACTCGGGAATACCATATTTGTGAAATATTATTAAGTTGATAACTTATACGAATTGAATTTTGATAGAATAAATTTAACTTAAAAAGATGGAGTTAAAATAAAAGTAAGTATAAGTGAACAAATTTGAATGAAGTGAAATTGAAAGTTGAAATTCATTTTGAATTTGTAAGCATTGAATTGGATTGAATAACTACAAATGAAAGACGAATTAAAATTCAGTATAATATAAGTGGTGATAAACCAAAATAGTGAATTGAAAATAAATTTTGGGAATGAACATAAGAATAAAACTGGAATTGAAACTGAATGTTGAAAACAAATTTGAATAAGTGGATTAGAATTTGAAATGGATTAGTAACTGAAACTAATTTAAAATGGTGCAGTTGTGAATGAAAGATAATCGATAAAATTCAATATTCGGAATTGAAGATAAATTGAATTCCAATAGAATTAAAATTGTGAATTGAATTCAAATGAAATTTGAAATGTAAAATTTAATAAGAAATGAATATGTATAACTCCAACAGTGAAGTAAAAATGTATAAGAAATTTATATAGGATTTTTGTAATAGAATTTGCAAAATGGTTTGAATGTGTAACTAGATATTATGGCTAGTAGGACATACAGGTGTTATAAAAGGAATTGGGATTTTGATTTCAAAGATAATTTGAATTTGCTCGAAAAGGTAAGTATTTGAATTATAATATGAGTTTTTGATGATTTCTTGTCTAGCCGCTTGGCTTTTTCTTTTCTTTTTGAAATCTGAGAGTCCGTAGGGACGTTTTGTAGTCGTGCCATATTAGCCGCGCAAAGGAGACGCTGGCGAAATTTTTCGAAATTTTAGGGCGTTAGAAAATTTTTGAGAAAATTTTGAATGTTTAAATTTGAATTTGAATTGAAAGAAAAACAATATTGTTTGAAACTTTAATTGGAGTTGGAAAGTTAGTGGAAATGATAACGAATCTTTAGTAGAAAGATTTGTTTTGATGAATTGATAAAACTATTTAGATTGTGAAAAATAGTAGACGAGTTAAGAACCATTTTTTCTAACTTGTAATTTCGAGGACGAAATTCTTTTAAGGGGGGAAGTCTGTAACGACCCTGAATTTTGAACAAATTAAATTGGGAATATTTAATTTATTTTAAATATTTGAATGATAATTTAATTTGAATCCCCGATATAACTTTGAAAATTTGCAATTAAACTTTAAAAATTTAATCTATTGTAAGTTGAATAAAAATTTGAATCTTCAATTTAAAGCTGAAGAAAAATATTTCGAAAGCTTTTAAAATTCGTATTTATATTACTGAAAATAATAAAAGCTTCAGAATTGAAATTTAAAACTGTTTTGTTCAGTTTAGAAATTTATATCGTTCAACCGAATTTAAAAATAGCCGTTCGAGGCGCAGTCTCGGAATTCGACGAAACCAGTTCCATTGGGTCCGTAATATTGAATTATTGTCGGATTTCCAATTTCGTATTTTTCGGAATTGTTATGTAACCGTACGGAGAGTAAACGCGTTGAATCTTTATCGAATTTAAATTTAAAATTTAAAATTTTATTAATTTACATCACCACGTTCCACGCCTAAAATCACGCGGTGATCACGAACGAGATCGTGCAAAGCTTACTGCTCTCATTTCAAAGTAATGCCTGAACTCCTTCTCTTCATTTTAAAAATCGAATTGTGCCCCTCATTTTCAAATAGAAAACGCTCTCGTTCAACAAAAATGGAGTTCAGATTCAAATGAAAATTTAAATGGCCGATTGTTCCTTCTCCCTTCCTAAATAAAAATCGAAGCCGAGTTCAAATTGACAGCGAGGGTCGAGGTTTTGCACGCGGGAGAGGCTGGACTTGGATTCGTGAGTAGCTCGCGAGGATAAACTCAAGCTCGGCGGCATCCAGATCTGGTCGCGATGCGACTGGGCGATGGCGAGGGCTTGCGGTGGGGCAGTTCGTCGGGCTCGTGTACGATGGTGAGGTGAAGTCGTGGGACTCGACTGGAAGCTCGAATGGTTGAGATAGTCGCGAGGCATTGGGTGGTTCACTGTCGAGCTGGGGAGACTCGATTCGCGAGAAAGGGGCAGGGTCGAAGCCTAGGTAATCAGTCGCGATAGGATGGAGATGTTGGCGAATTTCTGAGGTAGCTTTCGAGTTGCATTCGGCAATGTGATGGTGGTCGAAATTTTGAAGGAAGTTCGAGTGTGGTGGTCGAGCAATCTCGTTCTGGTGTTGGTCATTTCTGGAAGAAGGCAAATCGAGGGGAGGAGCAACACTCGTCGATTCGCAGTAAGGTACCAACCTGGTTTAATTCTACTTAGATAAAATTGTTAAAAGTAATATGTTAAAAATTTATAGAAATTTAGTTTAAATTTAATTTATTTGGGTAAAAGGAAAATTTGTTGAAATAAAATAATTTGTTAGAATAAATTTTGTTAAAGGAGAATTAATTTTGAATTTAATTTTCTTATGAAATCAATTTATTAAAAGGAAATAGTAATGGATTGTTCAGTCAATTTAAATAGTTAATAAAGAATTTGTTTAAAATAAATCATTTGATAAAAAAATAAAGAATTGGTTTAAAGAAAATTAACAGACGATAATTTATTGTCAATTTATTCGAATATTAATAAATTGTATAAAATGTTTATACAAGGTCTGAAATGGAGAAATAAACTGGAATGGAAATTAGATTGCAAATAAAAGCTAAGGTGAGATTTTTCTCACTCAAAATGAATTGCAGTTATTTATTGATTGATATGATTGCTATTGGTTGTGATATTAGATATAGTAGGATATATCTATATATATATATAGCAATATATACATATTGGCATATGTATATATTGGATTGATTGATTTCCTGCCTCGTATAGCGGATGAGACCCTATTGCACCGTTAGTAAGCGGATTATTTTTATAAAACCCATATACCGCGATATTCCACCTCGAAGTGGAATTGGTATTGTGCTAACGTCTTTGGATGCAGGGAAACAGGTTGGAGGGATCCAACTGGACCCCTCACATTGATTGAATTTATTTATACTGTGATATGAATCTGTGAATGATTATATTGATGTTATTAATCATATTGATATCTGGAAATTGTTTGAAGTTAAAATTTAGCTGAATGGATGTTTGATATCATTGGATTCCAAAAATATATGAAATTGAATTTTTGAAATCAAAATAGAAATTTTTAAGTAAATAAATTTTTAGAAATTGAATAAATTCGAAGAAAAGAATTTAAAAGTATAAAAGCTGATTTTTATAATCTTATTGAATAAATTCCAGAATAAAGTGAAAATGCTAAATAAATGGATTTCATAAAACATTGATTTTAAATTGAAGAATTTAATTCAAATTTGGATTTTTAAATAGATTGAAAGAGATAAAGAAATTTATTTTCTTTAAAAGGAATTTATTTAAAAAGCAATAAGTGGGAAGTCCAATTTGAAATTTAATTGCAAATTGAAACGAATTTGGAAAAAAGAATGAAATTTATAGATGTATAAGTTGTGAAGTTAAAAAGAATGAAATTTATAGATGTATAAATCGTGAAGTTAAAATGAATGAAACTGTCGAATAGGAGATTTATAAGAAATTAACTTATAAATTGGATTTTTGCCTTTAAATGGAATATTGATCGAATTTGTTAATAAAAGAGATTTATTAAATCAAAGTTGTTATGAATTATGAAGATGAATTTATAAACGTTGTTTATGAATTCGAAAATAAATCAAATTTGATAAATTGAATATAGCAAGTGATTAAGGGAATTTTATCCACGATTTTGGATAGTGGATAATTCTTGGAATAAATGTGTAGAAAAGATTGAAATTTGGTTAGTGAAGTATATTCACGATTTTGGACAGTGAATATATTTTTAAGTAAAATGGATATGGTTTTGGAGAAGCGATATTATAAAATGAAGTTAATTGTTTTAAAAGATGTTTTAAAACGTGTTAAGTATCGAATACATAGATTTCAACATTCATTGTTGAAATAGACGTTTTCGAGGAATATAAGGAAATGATGGACTATAACACTGTTGTTATAGTAAATGATTTCCGAAAGGAAATGTTTTGATGTAGTATTGGGATTTACATATCTATCTTAATTTCGAATCCCTATACTAGTGATTTTCCAGTCGTCGTAACGATGTTTTACGCCATATTCGTTTTGACTCAAATAGATGTTAAAATTAATGATTTCCTGAAAGAATGAATTTATACTTAAATTTGATTTAAGTATATTGAATATTTTCAAATGTTGAAAATAAATGATTTGTGAATTACTTATTTTTAAATAAGTATGGAAATGCTTTTCCAATATGAAATGAAACGTTTTAGAATTTATCTTTGTAAAGATAAATTGAAAATGAATATTGAAAACGATTTGAAAATCGAATATCAGTAGATATTCGAAAATATAAATTCACTATGGAATTTATAAAGGAAAGGGAAACTGTTTAGAAAAATAAACGTTGATTTATTTTTGAAGTGTGGAAATTTTATATCTAGTAAAGATATTCTTGAAGATAAATAATTTGGGGAAATTATTTGGAATCTGATGATGTTGCGCATCTTTATTGATAGTTAAATAACCGACTATCAATAATTACCTTGAATAGGTATTTGTTGTGAATTGCTTGAATTTGAATGCCACACTTATTTTTGAATAAACGCTCACTATTCGGGTTAGCCGGGAAAGGACCATGGGGTCGTATAACCCATTCCGAATATGTGATACGTCGTTATGAATCGCATTTGAAGACCGGTGTTGAAGACCGGATATTTTTGAAAACGGAAGGATTACCGTCGAGTTACTCTACATCGGCTGATCTCCGGTTTAGAGGTTTTATCACCCTTAGTGACGGGAAGTCCTGACGTGATTGAAAATTATCTGGATATGCAAGGGCTTCGTGAGAAGTGCCTTCGGTTCTGTTCGATCCCGGAACAGACTTGTATGGATTGTGTGTCTGACGTTACAATTTGAGATATAAAGCTGATTTCTTTCAAATACATTTCTGTTGGTGGCGGAGAATTTATTCTCTTAGCTTAACACCCTTCTCTGAGACGTACGAGCTCAGAGGTTATGTAGTTGAAATTTATCAGCGATATACTCCCAATTTGGTAACGTGGCATACTGAGTGTTGCTGTGAAATGATCAGTGTTTGATCATTTGTGATATGATCATTTGTTTGATCTTATATCTTTGTGATCATAGGTTGATCATTTGTTTGACCCGAAGCATGGCTTTGTAGAAAGCGTAGCTTTGTGGACGAGACTTCGTCGAGCCTCACACCCCGGAAATGGTCAAAACAGGAAGGATGCAGCAAGGTTCTAGGGAGTAGCTCCCCTTAGTGTATGTCATTCCTTCTGGATAAAGGTGGTATCATGGTATGGAGCCCAGATACTTAACCTCTGTGGTTGCTGCAAATTTATTACTTTGTGGTTGTTGCGAATCGGGGATCCTCGGGAAGATCGGTGACGATCGGGGGATGGCATACGCGTGTCAGTAGTTACCTACTTTTGCAGAGGTAACCCGGCCTTGTGTTGGCAGAGATCTAACCGTAATGTTAGGTTATTTCTCGGGTCGTCTATTCCAGGGACGTACCCATCGTGGAAAAGGAAGTTCCTTAGCCTGACCATTTGTTGGAAATCCAAAGAAACAATACGAGCCTTTACGATTTCAATTGTATAACCTGTCTCCTCAGGAGGCAGCTATAGCAGGCATAATATAATGGTACCTATGCTGGCTAAGATTTATATTCTACTTTCGAAATGTTTTTCACTATGCACTAATAATAATATCAAAAAGGATTTGATTTTGCGTAGTAAGCATCTTTGACTAACATAAGAAGAAATCTCCTCCAAGTCTGCGTTTGCATTGTGTGTGTGGTGGGAGGTCTTATGGTAGTTTCATTTTCCAAAAGAATTGCGAACTTGACTTTAAAATTATTTTGTTGTTATAAAGAATAACTGTTTTACGATCTCACACCAGTCACCATGACTGACTCGGAGTTTATTGTTCCCTTCTAAACTCTAGGTGCCCACAAATTTCCACACGGGCAGCCTAGAGTTATGTTATAAGGATATTCTGGATATTCTGGAGCTTTGGAGATAAGCTGGGTGACGAGACGTAGTATTTGTATCTGATAGTATTTATTCCGCTGTGTATTCTGTATGAGGACAAGTTTATATAACTGTCCATTGTTGTATATTGACTCTGATTGATGTATGTATAAACTGATATAGTTCTTTGTTTTAAAAGACTAGTAATTATCTATTGTATATTGTTCCGCTGCGATATGTGAGATTCTGATATTGTTTCTGTATCTGATGTTGTTCTGTTGTTCTTCTTTCTCTTCTTTCTTCTTCTGCTTTCTTCTTCTTCTCTTTTTCTTCTATCTTTTCTGCCTTTTTCTTCTTTCTTAAACCATCACTATTGGAGTTTCCGGCACTCGATTGCTCGGCAGTCGATAAAGTGAGTATCGATGTCGAATTTTCGAAAGTCGAAAATTCCTGTACGTGACAAGTATCCTAGTTGGTATCGCCTCATGTACCTTGTCATACTGATTATCCTATTCGCGACCACTACGATTTTGATTTGTGTTATACCTATGGGGTACCCTCTGATAACCACTAGTTTACGGTGGGGCTTACGGTGCTGTATAGACTATAACATTTATAAACTGTGTTAAGGGTGGAATGGGCCATGGCTTAACACTAGGAATGATATTTTACTTTATGATAGACATTATTATATATAGCGTATTCTATTATATAGTAGATAGTTTAACGGACCCTTAGGAGATGGAAATCCCGAACATCTCTTAAGTTAATGCACGCACGTTAGACACTGGATAGGAGGTGTCTAAAACCCGTAAACATCTCTGACGCTGTCACACTCATATTTACTTATTCGATTTAACTTACATGATATATTTTAGTCCTGACTCGAGTGTTTTGTCTTTTCATTATGCTCGGGTCAGCCTGAGCATTTCAGATAAGGTTAAAGATCTATTCTGGAGGACGAAGATGGAGTTTGGTATTACATCATTTGTATTCTACTACTGTATTATTTTTCCGCTGCATTGTTATATTATCTCTGATATGTATGTAACTCTGATTTATGACGTATAATAATAATCAAATTTATTTATTTAACAGCTTCATGAACTGTTATTTTATTATTATATCTTGTTCCTTCCGCTGCGATATTCTGAGTTTGTTTCTGTTCTTTCTTTTCTTTTCTTATTTAACCCCAATAACTATCTGTATTTTGGATTGTTTGAGTCGGCATGTGTGTATGTTTTGTCGACTTGAACGGTCAAAAATGTGGGTCGTTACATATATACAAATGAACTGAATTGAAAATTGATAAATAGAAATATAACATATACTCACTGTTAAATGCCTATTGCATGTTAATGTTTTCTATACCCATGCAAGTGCATAATTTTACAATTACTTAAAGGTTCGTATATGGTCACTTACGTGTTTGTTTGGTTGAGACCGTGTATTGCATGCTATGAGTTTCGAACTCTAAAATGTTATATGGTGAATAATCATAGTTCGTAATACTTCAATGAATATAGTTCATTAGAAATAAGCTAATAAACGGTACTATGAGATCGAGTATTCAATTTTATTGATTACAAAAGAATTTTATTGTGTTAAATTTAACACTTGACCAAACTACAAGATAGATCTAAGAACTCGATCGCTGAAATGTCAGTTT
Organism: Allium fistulosum; assembly: GCA_030737815.1. Classification (NCBI taxonomy): domain Eukaryota; kingdom Viridiplantae; phylum Streptophyta; class Magnoliopsida; order Asparagales; family Amaryllidaceae; genus Allium; species Allium fistulosum. The sequence continues at coordinate 1,473,552,429 of CM060902.1, read as the reverse complement.
GATCAGTTTGCGCAAGGTGAAACATATTTAATGTCCTTAGATGTTAAGGATAATTGGATGCGCTATTGTAAAGAGTTTATTATGATAGTGTAGTAAGGGTTTTCTTTTGAATGGTTTGACCATTTAAAAAGGAAAACAAATGTATAAAAGTAAATGTGATTTAAGGTATAGTTGGGATGAAAAGATTGAATAATAACTTCTACTTCATAAAAAAACATCGCAAACGAGAATTGTAATAATAATAATTTATACTTAACATTGGAATGAGAAATACAATTTCAATTCCAAAATGTGTTTTCATATAGAAAATTGTTTTCTATGAGATTTATTTCTTTGAGTTTAAGATATTTGATCAAAGAATTCTCCACTGTAAACAAGTTGCGGTATATGAAATAAGTAATCTATATGAAGTGAATGATGGAACTTTAAATTTAGTATGTTATTGAAGTAATGGAGGAAATAGTGAAAGCATGCCATATAGCACTTATTGATTGCATCAAATTACGAAAATTATTTTCTTAAAATGTACCAAACGTTATTTATAAAATAATGATTATTTTCGGTGTCGATTGAAAAAGAGACATAGTTATATTTCAACGTGGATATTGTGAATATTCGTTGTGAAATAAAACTATAATGTGGTATTTGTTTTCATAAAAAAAAATGCATTGGAAAATTATTAAGTATCTAAAATTATCTTGGAATTATAGACTAAGCCGTAGTTTTGAGAAATAATTTTTATTATATGATTATGAATCATATGTTACTAGCTGATTATATCTCAAATAATTACGGGTTATGCACCCATTTAGTGGAAGCATCGTAAGTGTTGATGAACTCTTCGGATTGATACATATTGATGTATGCAACCGTAAGTATATTAATACTAGAACAACTCCACGTACTTCATCATAGACATGAGCATGTGTATTTGATATGAATGTTAAGTCTATGGTAAACCTATTAAATATAAAATAGAAGTAAGTAATTGTAACATGCGGTAGAAATGATTCGATTTGATCGAATGGGTGGGTATATTGGAAGGAGTTCCGTATGTACCTAACATGAATAAAGATTCTATCTCAAAAGGTCACTCCTCCCTATAATATGTAATGATTTATTGATAAGGAGTAATCAAACTTTGTTGGACAAAGCACGATTACTGATGAGTGAAGTTAAGTTAAATTCTTTCTATAACGTATGCACTTAAGAGTAGTACATAAGGTTAAAATTAATATCATTCAAAGAATAGTTTACAGAACCATATAAGATAAGAGTTTATAAGAAACATGTACATATCCTAGGCCAAGGAGATAGCGGGTTATGCGAGTGGAAAGACTGCATGTAATAATTGTACGTAAGGGATCTTGTATGAATCGTCCTAAGAGAATTTTGAAAACGATAGCCATTAGATGACTAATTTATGTTGTTTGTATGAATCATCCTAAGAGAATTTTGAAAACGATAGCTATTAGATGACTAATTTATGTTGTGAACATAAATATATTGTGAATTAATGCAAATTTAGTTTTATAAAATTCAATTCCTGAAATGTTTATGAACGCTGTTCCGTTGCACAGAGAAACTACTGTTGTTTCAAGAAATACTAATTTCATAGCAAAGAAATTTCTATAAGAAATTATTGGTATGAAAATTAATTTGGATATGATCCAATGATAAAACTTATTGCAAGGGTGAAATGAAATTGACCGAACCTAAATGAACACAAATACATTAGAACGTCTAATGAGTATTCTTGTACATTAAAGAGAAACTGTGAATTTCTTGTCATTGTCAAAAATAAATATTCCTCAATTGTTTAATTATACCATTAAGAGTATTGACTCTATGATATGGTACAATGCGCAAATCCGAAATACATTCCAAGTACATTATCAAAATATGATTTTGATAGTTATATCTAAAAGGATATGATCCTTTTGGTCGCAAATGTGTCTTTAAGAGAAAGACAATTAAAGTTAGAATATAGTGAGCCACATTGATATGAATAATACTGTAAATTTCAATTGTTGAAATTAACGTAATAGATTCATCGTTCGCTGTGCGTAAGTAGGTTTGGATTTTACTCATAAAATTATCGCATAATATGACTTTAAGTTTTGGTATGTTTGTGTTGAAACAGAAAATTCTAAATAATAATTTAGAGAAAACTGTTTACATATAATAACCAAAGTGTCTCGAAGTCAGTGGGAGCAGTATTGAGTTTGTGATTTTTTGGATATGATCTAAGAACGGATGTGAAAGTATCATCCGACAAGCATCAAAAGTGAACAAGTGTTTTGATAAGAATATCAAATAGTTTGATTGTCAGTCAAAATGCAGAGAAAGCGTGTGCTTATAAGAAAGAAAGTTAAAAAGGTATATAGATATTTCTAAACAATAAGTAAACAATGCATAGCTGATTGTGAACGATGTACTTGTGCTAAAATCAGCTTTAGTTGTAATACTTGACATTGGATTTATAAATGATGTCTTTTATAGTAAGTATAAAAAATGTTGGGAAAGTCCCAAATGATACGCAAGGACACCTTATTAAAATGTTTAATAAGGAACATGTAAGATTGATTCCTTATGCATTAGCAGTATGAATTATCATACATGTTATGTTGTATGATATCGTGTGTTTATAAGAATTGTTTTTCGTGTATTTATGAGAATTGTTTATAAAAACAACAAACTCCATATGAAGGAGTGTTTGGACTCAAACCTCATAGGTGATATTGAGTATAATATGTCAATAATAAATTCAAGTTAAGAATCTTTAAGTTGGAAATGTTCAAAATGAAAGACTGTGGCTGATTCATTGAAAAAGGCTAAGTACATTGCCTTTAATATTGCCACAATAAAAAGCAATGTGTGTGTGTGTATAAATGCACAAATTTGTAACCGAGATGAGGGTGATTCTAAATGTTGAGAATCCCATAACATTGTTATATGATAACAATATCATGGTTTAGCTCTAATAGCTTAGAGCTCACTGGATGTCGAGAATCATACTCTGAATTGTTCCACATGATAGAGGAAGTTTATCAGCGCCGAATAGAGTTAATTGATGGAGTAGATGATAAAGAATAATAACATACCCGTCCACTAAGGGACTTACCTGATTGGTTTTGAGAAAATCGATTAGAGAAGTTGGAATAAGATCCTATAATTGACCCTAAGTGCAAGTGGAAGATTGATAGAGTTAGGAATATGTTATAAGGGCAATTATGTAATTTGTTACATATATCTAACTTGTTGACCAATCTTGTTCAAAATAAATTTTCTTTCTATTATATACTTGATATAATATGTCATATTAATTAATTAATTTAATTAAAAGTATATTTAATAGAAAATCCATAAATGGTATGTTTTGTGATAGTAGTTACAAAGTGTTGTAGGCGTGAGTAATTTATCACAGTGAAAACAAATATATTCAATTTTAAATGTTCCTAGTAAAGACGCATCGAGACTTGATATCGATGTATCCGTTGAGACTACAATATGTAACGCTCTCCAAATGTTGGTAATGTATTACTTATGACTGTTGGAGGCACCTAGGGGTTACGTACTGATGGTTATTGGATAACTATAGAATGACTCACTCAATAGCCTTCTATTAGTTAATATAACTAAGGTCAAATAGGAAATATCAATGTGACTGATTTACACAGTTCTCTCGACTTGAGAATACTGATTGACACAGTTCTCTCGATTTGAGAATATTGTAGATCTCAAATGTGCAAGCTCCGCTTTGATTATAGTTAAATCATGGCACAACATCCATCGAACGACTATAGTTGGGTGGAGTGGATGCATTGGAAGTGAAACACTATTCAAGAGAGAATTCTTCTCCTTAGTTATATGAGGTTAGTATCATGGTCAGCTGATATCAACTCAAAGTCAAAGTCTCTGACCCAATCAGTTTGGTTAATAATAATGTTGTTATTAAACTAAGGATTTTCTATTTGGACTATAATGTTGAATGTGGATGATATTGGAATTTTGACCATTACCAAATTCCATAAGTCCTAATATGATATAGTTTTGACGAAGAGAATTGGTGTAAATAATTGTCACTATCGGGTACTGCTTATAATAAGTAAAATTGGATTTTACCAAAAGGTGTGTAAGCGATAAATTCAGCCAAAATATCACACACTAGCTAAGGTGACGTGTGAACATTAATATTCTAATTGCTCAATATTAATCGCTGACTGAATTTACACCTTTGAGTCGCACAACCGCAATGATAAATTCTCCAAAAAACTACATGATTTGGTTAATTTATAAAATGTTATAAGTTGATTAAATCGATTAATATTTAAGAAATATTAATTACTATTTATTTAGTTGATTATTGGGAGTTGTTTGTAATTATTTCAATGCATTTATAAAAGTTATATTTGCACGCAATTATATATATATGGTATTGATGTAATTAAAAAAATAAAATAATTTCATGTTATGGTTTGTGGAAATTTTATGTCATTTAAAGGCTTGTAATTTCAGCCATATCATGTGAAAAGAGAGGAGTGGAGAGAGAGACAATCAAGGGAATTAATTTGGGAAGTTTTACTTAAAGAATGAGAAAGGTTTCATTCTATCAAATAAAACATATTCTCTAATTCATTTTCAATGTACAACTCATTCTTTCTCATTCATTCTTTTTCTTTCTCTTCTCCTAACCTTTCATGGCTAAAAACAAAATAAATTTTCCAAAATCTTTCAACTCCAAAAAAAATCAAATAAAGCAAAACAAAAGTGGTTCATCCATCTCTTGTAAGGATTGGGTGTGGATCTCGAAGATGTGAGGAGATATCATCATTCAATGTGTGTTCTTTTGGCTACATCTTAAGGTAAAATTTTCATTTTATTTATCTGTATAATCTTCTTGTTCATATGATTAGATCCCTTGCATATCACATATGAATATAGGTTTATCTATTTAACTTGATATGGTTCCCTTTTTGTCACATGTTCTTTAGTAATATATGTTTATAATATCAATTTGATTTAGATCCATTTTGTGCTATTCCATTTTGATCGTATGTCCATATTTTTAACATTAGAGTTGTGACATATTGTTAACATTAGAGTTGTGACATATTACATCTCATTAATTAGTTGTTCATGATGGTCTTCTGAGCCAGCAGGGATGGTCGGGACAATTCTATGTGGATCTGTAGTCAAAACGGCACTGGAAACAGAGGGTTGAGAAGATTGAATATCACTTGTCTCGTTTGTTGCCGAGCCTTTTTCTATCTTGCTCTTGACAGACTTCTGGGTAGAAGGTTGCTGATGCAGCGGAAAATAACAGAAATGAATATAACGATGAAAGTAGCAATCGGTGGATTGAAAATACCAAACGCCCAAATCCGTTGATCTCAAAGATACCGGATTCTAGCTATCTTCGTCAAGTGATCGCGCACGATGCCGTGAAAGAAGATCTACAATTCTTCGAACGTTGATCAAGCGCACTTGATTCCGTGAATTGGCTTCAACAATCGTTGATTCGAGCGCACTCGAATGCCGAAGGTGGAGATAGGAGATAACACTCAACTACCAATTTCAAAGTGGCACAAAGCACACAAACAAAGTTTTATTCAAAATCAACCTAGTTTACAAATGACCCAACATCCCTATTTATAGGGTTACAACTCACACGACTCAGCACCTGACCCAACTTAGGTCGCTAATGACCTAAACATTACGACCTACGACCTATACTCTCACAACATTTGTACAGACCACACGATCTAACATAAGTCGTTGACGACCTTAACAGACACGAGTTATAACAAAATGAAACATTACAAAATACAACGAATTTCAACAATGCGACTCAACTTATATACAACATGACCTAAGACAGCAGCGACCTAAGCAATGCTTGCATCAGAAGTTCTAGCGACTTAAAGATCATCGACTTAAGAAAATAGCTTTTGGAAATCTTTACGCGACCTAACACTTGAGCGACTTAAGGAAACCTCCTCCCGCGACTTAAGGTATCTCAGCGACCCAAGGTCTCGCGACCAACTCTTGAGCGACCTAAGGCCTCGCGACCTAAAGCATCACAATGTGTTACATTACTTATCTCGTTGGATCGTGGTTTGATAGGTCGAGACTTCGTTAGGTCGTAACACGCTAGCGACCTGGGGCATGACTCAAGCGCTGCCTCATGTTTTACTGCACCATCGTTAGGTCGCAAGCGACCTAAGGCAAACGACCTCCCTTGATGTGCTGCAACTTTCTTTCCTCTTATCTCGTCATTCTTCACCCCGTTAGGTCGCACGCGACTTAACAGCACGATAGGTCGCTCGCGACCTAAGACTACATCAGGCTGGGCTGCATCATCCTCCCCTGGTTGGGAAAAATTCGTCCTCGAATTTAAAAGTTCTTCCCCATTGGATTGTTCATCTCCATAATAAGGTATAAGATGTTTAACATTAAACACGTCAGAAGTGTACACATCCTCCGGCAGCTTCAACCTATAAGCGTTTTCATTGATCTGTTTCACAATCTTTACAGGACCTATCTTTCGAGCTTTAAGTTTATTGTATGCTCCCATTGGAAAACGATCCTTCGTTAGTACAACATATACTAACTCTCCTTCATTAAATTCAGCACTTCTTCGCTTCAGATCCGCAGATCGTTTATACTTCTCATTCGTCTTCTCCAATCGTTCCTGAACGATTCTATGGCATTCTATCAACCCATCAACGAAATCAGCGGCCCGCTTAACTGTCCCCTTTGGTTGTGGCACTGTCATTAAATCCAACGGCCCCTTTGGCAAGCTTGAATATACAATCTGAAATGGACTGAAACCCGTACTACAGTTGATAGCATGATTATGGGCAAACTCCGCTTGACATAACTTCACATCCCAACTCTTCAGATTATCCTTCACAAGATACCGCAACAAATTTCCCAGGGATCTGTTAACAACTTCAGTCTGTCCATCCGACTGCGGATGATAAGCGCTACTGAAATTCAGCTTTGTTCCCACCATCTTCCACAAACTCAGCCAAAAATGACTCGAAAATCTGGTATCCCTGTCCGAAACTATAGATTCTGGTAAACCATGTAAGCGATAGATCTCCCTAAAGAACAACTGTGCCACATGGACTACATCTGCCGTCTTCTTACAAGCAACAAAATGTACCATCTTCGAGAAACGGTCCACCACAACATATATAGAGTCATTTCCCTGTTGGGTCCTCGGCAAGCCCAACACAAAATCCATGCTTACATCAACCCATGGTTTTGTAGGAACAGGTAAAGGCATATACAATCCCGCATTTGTAGCTGTCCCTTTCGAAACTTGACAAACATGACATCTTCGCACAAACTTTTCAACTTCCCACTTCAACGAAGGCCAATAATAAGACTGAGAAATCAACTGCAATGTGCGATCCCGACCAACATGTCCTTCTTCATGCAACTCTTTTACAATTTTCATTCTCAAGCTGCAATCTGGTACGCACAATCGATTCCCCTTAAAAAGAAAACCATCCACCAACACATACTCATCCGTCTTCCCCTTTTCGACTTCATCAACCACCTTGGCAAAGTAAGGATCATCAACAAACAATTCTGGCAACACATCAAACCCCGTCACTTCAACCTTCATTGTAGTCAACAAATGATTCCTTCGACTCAATGCATCTGCCACACGGTTTGTAATTCCCGACTTATGCTTCACCACAAATGTAAACTGCTGCAGGTATGCAATCCACGATGCATGCCTAGCTAAAATTTTCTCCTGCCCTTGCAGATGTTTCAAAGCCTCATGATCAGTATATAACACAAACTCCTTGTGAAACAAGTAATGTCTCCAGTGTTTCACGGCTTGCATAATAGCATAAAATTCCACATCATATGTATTATATCTCATCTTGGCTCCTGATAGCTTCTCACTGAAATATGCAATAGGACGTCCCCTCTGACTTAACACCCCTCCAATTCCAACCTTAGATGCATCAGTATGTAACTCAAACAACAACTGAAAATCTGGTAATACTAGAATTGGTGTTGTCCTCAAAAGTTCCTTGATCCGCTCAAAAGCAATCCCTGCTTCCTCCGACCATGAAAACTGCTTCCCCTTCATACAATCAGTAATTGGTGCCATCACGCTACTAAAGTGTGAAATAAATCTTCGGTAGAATGATGCTAAACCATGAAAACTTCTAACTTCTGTTATCATCCTGGGTTGTGGCCAATTTCTGATTGCTTTAACTTTATTCTGATCCACCTGTATACCTCCTTCTGATATAACATATCCCAAAAATAAAACACTATGCGTCATGAATACGCATTTCTTCGTTGCAGCATAAAATTGTTCATGTCGCAGTATCATCAACACTTCTCTCAAATGATGCAAGTGTTCTTCTGAGCTTCCACTATATATCAGTATATCATCAAAATACACCACCACGAACTTCCCAATAAATGGTCTAAAGATCTGATTCATCACCCGCATAAATGTACTAGGTGCATTCGAAAGACCAAACGGCATAACCAGCCATTCGTACAACCCCTCACGTGTCTTGAACGCTGTTTTCCATTCATCCCCTGGTCGAATTCGAATTTGATGATAACCACTCTTCAAATCGATCTTCGAAAAGATAACAGCTCCACTAAGTTGATCCAACAAGTCATCCAATCTAGGCACTGGAAATCTATACCTCACAGTAATCTTGTTCAGTGCCCGACTATCGGTACACATCCTCCATGTTCCATCCTTCTTCGGTACTAACAAGGCTGGAACTGCACAAGGACTTAAACTTTCCTGTGCACTCCCTTGTTCAAGCAACTCTTCCACCTGTCTTCTCAACTCCTCGTGCTCCTTTGGACTCATTATGTAATGTGGTCTATGTGGTAACACAGCTCCCGGAACAAGATCTATTTGGTGTTGTATGTCCCTCAATGGTGGCAACTCCGTTGGCAGCTCTTCAGGAAATACATCTTCAAATTCTTCCAGCACTGGCTTTACTTCTTCAGGAATTTCAACTACTTCATTACTCTCACGTCCAATCAACAAAAATAGTTCAGGCTCCTCTTCTACTTCCTTAACAAACTCCTTCAAAGATAGCAAAGTTTTAAGTTCTTCAATCTCCTCTAACTTGCTTTCTTCTTGTTGTCGCTTCTTGGAAACTAAAGTAATTTTTGTGCCTTCAAACATGAAACTATAGCTGTTGGTACGTCCATCATGTTGCACAGCTCTATCATACTGCCATGGTCTCCCCAACAACAAATGGCATACATCCATATCCACAACATCACACCAAATTTCATCTTTGTATTTCTTCCCAATCGAAAAATTAACACAAGCTCTTCGTCCAACCTTCACCTCCCCACCTTTCCTCAACCAAGCTAACTTGTAAGGTTTCGGATGCTTCTCAGTCTTTAATGCCAACTTCTTCACAGCCTCGGTAGAAATGATGTTATCACAACTTCCCTCATCGATGACAAACTTGCAAACCCTTCCCAAGATAGTGCACGTTGACTGGAAAATGTTACTCCTCAACCAACTTGAATCATTCTCTTGCTTTGGTGTCAAACACGACCTCCTCATCATCAAACTACACCCTTCATCTCCCGACAACTCTTCCTCCTCCTCAACATGTGGTGAATTAGAACATTCAGCTTCTACATCCTCATCCTCAACCTCAGCTACCATCACTCGCTTCTTTGGCTTCGTACATTCATTGCTTTTATGACCAAACTCCTGACAATTGAAGCATTTGATACCACTATTGACCTTGGTCTTAACAACTTCACTAACAACCGGTTTTGCAACAGCCTTGGAAACATTCGCATTGCTACTAGCCCCTTTCATTTGATTGTTGGAATTTGTAAACACACCACCACCTCTCCTACCTTGCTTTTCCCAAGCTAGAGCTTTTTGATGTGCTTCAGCAACAGATTTGGGATCAAACATATTCACCATATCTTGAATTTGCATTCTCAACCCTCCAACAAATCTAGCGGTCAATTGTTCCTCCGTCTCCATGATGTCATTCCTCGCAATCAATTGATAAAATTCATCCGCATGATCATTCACTGACTTTGTTCCCTGTCTCAGATTCTGCAATCGTTGATACATAAGAGACTGATAATTATACGGCAAGAATGTAGCCTTCATTAACTTCTTCATCTTCTCCCATGTAGCAATCTTTGACTTCCCCATTCTCTCCCGTGTAAGTTTAGTTTGTTGCCACCACGCCATAGCTCTTCCTCTCAAACGAGTAGCAACCAACTTAACTCTTCGATGCCCAGGAACCTCCTTAAAGTCAAAAATTTCTTCAACATTAGATAACCAATCCAAGAATTCTTCTGCTACCATTCCACCCTTGAATTCTGGAATTTCCATTTTCATTCCCGATTCCCATCGACGATCATCTTCAACATCCCGATATGCATTTCGTACTTGGTCTCGATCTCGATAATGAACACTACATCTATCACCATCTTCATCAAAAACAGATGTACTTCGATAATGATCTCGACCATCCACATCCCTATGATCACGCATATCCCTACTACTTTGTATTTCAACATCACGATATGGCTCATGTTCAAACTTACGTGGAGTTCTTCTCTCTTCATTTCTATACTCATGATGTTCTCTCCTCGTTGAAACTGAAGATTCTCTTCTTTCTCGGTAAGATTGTGGTGACACCCTCCTCGCTTCCGTAATCGATGGTGAAACTCTGTTTCCTCCATGGTTCGAGATTGGCGACCTTCTCCTTTGACCTTGATTCATGTCAATCATTAGTTTCTCTAACTTCCCAATGCCTTCATCAAATTTCTCATTGATACGTTGTTCCATTTGCTCAGCTTCTTCTCTTCTATACAACGCTTCAACATTCCGATGGCGATTAGCTCTTCTCGACGGCATTGTCAAATGAAACAATCTTCAACTTAACTCAAATCTTTGCTCTCGGCCTGCGCTTAGCTCGCACGGCTCCAACACTTCTTAGCTCGGCTCAAACACTTCAAGCACTTCAACTTAGCTCAGCTTTGACTCTCGGCCTTGAACAACAAAGTGATGCACGGCCTTCTACACTTCAATACAAACTCTTCTCCTTGGCTCCAAGACTCGGCTTAGCTATGATTGGCTAAGTCTAGCTCTGATACCAAATGATGCAGCGGAAAATAACAGAAATGAATATAACGATGAAAGTAGCAATCAGTGAATTGAAAATACCAAACGCCCAAATCCGTTGATCTCAAAGATACCGGATTCTAGCTATCTTCGTCACGTTGATCGCGCACGATGCCGTGAAAGAAGATCTACAATTCTTCGAACGTTGATCAAGCGCACTTGATTCCGTGAATTGGCTTCAACAATCGTTGATTTGAGCGCACTCGAATGCCGAAGGTGGAGATAGGAGATAACACTCAATTACCAATTTCAAAGTGGCACAAAGCACACAAACAAAATTTTATTCAAAATCAACCTAGTTTACAAATGACCCAACATCCCTATTTATAGGGTTACAACTCACACGACTCAGCACCTGACCCAACTTAGGTCGCTAACGACCTAAACATTACGACCTACGACCTATACTCTCACAACATTTGTACAGACCACACGATCTAACATAGGTCATTGACGACCTTAACAGACACGAGTTATAACAAAATGCAACATTACAAAATACAACGACTTTCAACAATGCGACTCAACTTATATACAACACGACCCAAGACAGCAGCGACCTAAGGAATGCTTGCATCAGAAGTTCCAGCGACTTAAAGATCAGCAACTTAAAGATCAACGACTTAAGAAAATAGCTTCTGGAAATATTTACGTGACCTAACACTTGAGCGACTTAAGGAAACCTCCTCCCGCGACTTAAGGTATCTCAGCGACCCAAGGTCTCGCGACCTACTCTTGAGCGACCTAAGGCCTCGCGACCTAAGGCATCACAATGTGTTACATTACTTATCTCGTTGGATCGTGGTTTGATAGGTCGAGACTTCGTTAGGTCGTAACACGCTAGCGACCTGGGGCATGACTCAAGCGCTGCCTCATGTTTCACTGCACCATCATTAGGTCACAAGCGACCTAAGGCAAACGACCTCCCTTGATGTGCTGCAACTTTCTTTCCTCTTATCTCGTCATTCTTCACCCCGTTAGGTCGCACGCGACTTAACAGCTCGATAGGTCGCTCGCGACCTAAGACTACATCAGGCTGGGCTGCATCAGTTGCCTACCTCTCTCAATTGAGCGATCGACCGCTAGCAATCCAAGCTGCCTTAAATTATTGTCGGTAACGAGATGAGGAACCTCCCGAGCTCATTCGGGATTTGCTGGAGTCTACACAGCATCTCTTTCAGGTTATCTTGAACCGCTGCTCTCACTACCCCCTTAAAGGGAACATAAATGTAGAGTTAGCCCCCTAGCATAGGTTTCATGAAACTACGGAGTAAAACATGTGGGAAGAGGAAACTCACATCCAGAGCGCCACTAATGGAAACACATGGAGTTATCCCTAATGAAGAAGTATTCCCGCTTAGACATACTGTACTTGGAATAAAGATTCTCAACTGGTTTGAATTTGCTCCCCGCCTTAAGATAAATAAAGAGAGATCCCTCTATCTTACATTTTATAGCATACAGAAACCTTATCTGGTAATGGGTAGGGGGCACCTAAAATTTTCTCATGAAGATGGCATACAGGCTAGCAAGAATGGCGTATCCATTAGAAATCAGTTGGAACAGAGTGATTTTTAACTACACCAGGTAAACAACAATCCACTGACGAAGAGGAGGTAGAGCTCCAGCCGCACAATGATAGCAAGAGTAAGTCATGTACCTCTCAGGTGGGGTGTGTGCTCGTTATTCCAGAATGGGTAAAGGGAATTCCTCCCACGGGATGCCATGAGTGGTGATGATGAGATCTAACTACTTAGGCGTCAAGTTTGAGGCCTCAAAGTTGATATATTTTACCAGTAGCTTGGATGGTCTATATCCATGCACAAGAAAGTCAGCAGAGCCAGTTGATTGGAGCGATGCCCCAACTGCACAAGACTCGGAGGCATAGAAGAAGAAGGAGCCTGATCTCCAAAAGTAGTAAGGAAGCGGGTCTGACGATGGCCTGACATACCAATCTAACATGATAGATCGTCTCGCGTATTATCGCAAAAAGTGGAAGTATTCATGTGTGTGCAATTGTGTATGCATGTCCACTATATAAATAAATAATTAAACAACCCAAGCAAACACTTCAGTTCCATCGACCACCGAACATCATTAGGCACAACACCTTCGTTCGGCTGAAAGCCAAACCACCCCAAACCCTAAACCCTTGCCTAGAAGCCGAACACGACATTGACTCAAGCTCGACCAGATTGCATGAATTATGGCATACTAATCATTGAAATGGACGCTAAAAGTAAATGGAGGTGCTTATCGGATCATGAAGTAGCTTTGAGTTGAGGTTGGGATTAGATTGGATGCTGGGAAGTAGAGCATAGAAATAGCGACCCGAGAGGGGGGAGGGGACGAAGGGTCATGAATGTTTGGAGGCTCGGGAAAGCGAACACATGTGCTCTATGAGGGAAGTGATGCAACTTATATAGGGGTGGGATCCCATCCAGAGCTGAACCATTGGGGTACCGAATCAACCATAACACCGAACATTGCCAATGAATCATAGGCATGCCAATTCAAGCATGAAGAGGAGATAGAGATTTGCTTTTGCTGATGGATTTACAAAGAGGTTCAACAAAGCCAACATTGTGGTTTATGAGCTAGGCTTTGAGTGGCAAGTGCTATAGGCAATTATGCCCACGTGATTAGAGTTCGGATGAGGCCAATAGAAGACCAGGATAGGTCAAGGCGGGATGAAGGAGATACAAAGAAGCAAGAGGATAGACAAGCCGCCCCTTTTCTATTCAGTACCTACAGTACCATACAGGAGATCATGTCTAGTACCCTAGGTTACTGAATAGGAGATCATGTCTGATACCCTCGGGTACCTAACAGAAGATCTTGTTCGGCACCCCGTTGGCTACCGAACATGAAATCTTATTTGATAATTATGGTGTCGAACAAGGACACTCGATTGGTGGGAGGAGGGCATCATCAATGGACTAGACCAAGAAAGAATAAGCACACTGGACCACATCTGTTAGAACTTACCGAACCAAGCATCTAGGGGACCTACCGAGCCAAGCACAGAGGGAATCCACCGAACCAAGGTAGGAAGGCAAGAACTTAGCCGCCAAAGTGGCCACTTACATACCGTCGGACCAATCTGCCTCGGCAACACTTCTAACTGTACCAAGAGGGCTATATATGGAATGAAATCTATATATATTGGGAAATTATTAATTTCATTTGACATATTCATAAATATTCCCTCTGGGTGGGTTATACATGGAAACATCCTAATTTTCTAGATTAATGACACCATTTCATCACCTCTATAAATATCCAAGCATTTGGCATCCAAAAGGGGAGTTCTTTTGGGATCTACAAGCCTCCGAGTTACAATATCGATTGCATGGAGCATCCAGATCCACTTTTTCTATTATAAATCCATTGTACTTGGCATCAAATTCTTGTAATTGTTGAATTATAAGAAAGGGAATGAACATGAATAATAGACGTAGGCCCGTTGTAGCTGAACCACTATAAAACCTAGTGTTCTTTACTTATTCTGCACTGTATTTTTATTGAATCCATTATTAATAATTCAACTGGAGGTGTTTTCCTATTTTTCGTTCAAACACCAACCTTTTGGAATGACCCCATTGTTGAGCTAGGTTAATTGCCAGGGAGGGGAGAATAATTGATTATCCAACACCAAGCCTAGCACTACTATTCTAGACACGCATATTATAGGTAAGCTTTATTAGTTGGTCCTAAAGTTTGTTAATTAAGAACGCATAGACCATTAGGGCACTGATACTATTATTAAAACCGAGCAGGTTGTAAACTGGTGAAATATAAGGATTAAGCAAAAGAGGTGACAATGGGTTGCCTTAGCTAAGACCATATTTTGATTTAATTTTTTATTTCCTACAATGTTGTTAACCATTATACTTGAGTCACCAGTTTTGAGTAAGGTTATAATCCAATCTACCCATCTAAAACTAAATAATTTAGCTAGCGGTAAACCTTTAAGAAAAATTCAATTAATAAAATCGAATGCTTTAGGAAAATCTGGTTTTAAAAAGGCAGAAGCGATATTATTTTTACAACAATAATTTTTAAGTTCTTGGACAGCCGCGACCCCATCTGTGGTATTTCTACCCTTTATAAAAGCAGATCGAGTAGTATCGATTAAATTATTCATTTTAATACGCTTAACCTATTTGCTAAAACCTTTGAGATAATTTTAAAAGAATAGTTAATAAATGAAATAGGCCTAAAATCCTTAAGATCTATTTTACTTACTTTCTTTTGGCATAGAATTACATAAGCAAAGTTAAATTTTAACTGTAAATTACCATTATAAAATTCACTAAACATTTTAATCAAGTCGAATTTTAAAACATGCCAAAATTTCTTATAAAACAATATAGGAAATCTGTCCGGTCCAGATGATTTATCAGTAGACGTATCATCGGTAGCCATCCATACTCCTTTTTTGATAACGGATCATCCAAATCCTCTAAAACTATCTTTATAGTTTTAGGATTAAAATCATTCAACGAAGCACTAATTCTATGACCTCTTTTAGTTTTGAAAAGTTTATGCAGTAGTTAGTGAAGGCATTTTTAGCTCATTTTGAAAAAAAAATTCCACATTATTAACGAGTAAAGAGTTTATGGGG
The DNA here is from genome assembly GCA_030737815.1 of Allium fistulosum. Taxonomy (NCBI): domain Eukaryota; kingdom Viridiplantae; phylum Streptophyta; class Magnoliopsida; order Asparagales; family Amaryllidaceae; genus Allium; species Allium fistulosum. The sequence continues at coordinate 1,473,536,626 of CM060902.1, read as the reverse complement.
TTACTGCATTTGCACCCATTAGCAACTCTATAAAAGACTTGGTGTATTCATCGCCGTCATCCATCCATTGGACCCTAAATCTCTATTTCCAGATTATTTCCCCTTACATATAACTTTGTTTAGTTCTTTTTTCAAGATTTAACAGAACATTTTGTTAGGAAATATATAACATCCTTGATTATTCTAATTTATTGAATTTTAAACTTTTGGAAAGAATTTTTCTTTTTTAGTCCTAATATTACTAGAAACATCTTTATTCCATTTTCTGAGAAATGATATGAGGTCCCAAAGTTTTATAACAAAATCTTTAGCTATGTTGCCCGAATATTTACCGATATCGTTACTCATGGAAAGCCATTTATTAGTAATTAGTTCGATGGAATTACTTTCTAAAAGCTACATCTTCTCAAATCTAAAAGTTCTATGAAAATAATTATGATTCTTGCAAGAAAGAATTATTGGACAATGATCAAAATATACATTTGAAAGCCCATTAACATTCATAACGGGGAATAATGTGCAGGTAAATGTGCATATATTTACATCCATATTTTATCTCTTTTTATTTAAATAAACATCGTATTTGGGCATTTTACATGTTAAAACCAAAATTCAATTATTTTTAAACCATCATATTTTCATCTTCATTCAGGGGAAAAATGGTCATTTTTGTGCATGTGTCAATTTAAGAATTTTTACTTGGACAATTTTTATGATTTTTATAGGATATTTTGATGCATATGGAAGTGGGATTCATGATGATATATGCATGCACAAGGAAATACAAAGGAATGAAGAGGAAATAATTCAAGTTCAAGATCATTGAGAACCCCACCCACTTACCTAAATGTACAATTAGGAGCTAATGGACAACTAAGTGGAGGTTAAAGCTTCATGCACATCAAATGATGGATTAATTAGTAGCTAATGGTTACTTGGTGACCACACTTCCTAAAGGGTATTTTGAGAAGCTCCATAAAAATGGAATTATGGTTTTATGCATGTATAAATAACCCTCTTATGTACATGAACATATCTTCTACTCTTTCATTTTACTTAGGAAATTAAGCAATCAAATTGTAAGCTCAATGTTACATGAAATAAAAATGGCTTCCAAGCCTCTTTCTTCTCTCTTTTCTACATGCTTTTCTTTGTTTTATTGTCAATGTTTATTTCTATGCTCCCTTTCGTTTTATGTTCGTAGCTTAGATTTACATTTATGCACTAATATAATTAATTTTCTTCTATTAGTTAATCTTCTTTTTCTTTGTTTATTCTCTACTTTCTTTCATTTTCAATGTTGAAACTTCCATGTGTTGATTTGATAACACAAATGAGTAGCTAAACCCCTTCAATTTAGGGGTAATAAAGCTATCAAATATTATGTAATTTCAACATTTTATGATTTATGATCTCTTTAGCTTGTGCTTCATGGAAGTGAATTTTGATGTAAGTTTATACAAGTGGGTTTGATAGCTTATATTGCTTATGCAAATGAGCTATTCTTATTCAACATAAACACAATTTACATCATCATTTGCTAATTAATTTTTGATTTTGAAATGAAGGTAGAAATGAAATTTGATGATCTATATTACTAGTTACAATAGTAAATAGATCATACTTAAAATAGCTTTTGCTTTGCTTCATTTTCATGAGAATTGATAAGTGGTTTATTTGTTGTATTATAGTTTGATGGTTTGAGTTATGTTAATTAATAACATAAACAAACCATACTTATGATAAATACAACCATTATTTCACTTAATATCAAAGGTAGAGATCACAAATTATTTGTTTGTTGATTTACAAAAATATGAGAGTGGATTTTCCTCTAAATTGTTCTCTAGTCTAATAGTTTTTAAATCACATTTCTATTTTAGCTTTAACTTCTTTTTTGTAGTTAATAATTTCCTCTCACTTTGGTCTAATTTGATTGAATTGAAAATTTTAAAATCTTAAAAATTCCCTGCGGATCGACCGGTACTCGCCACGTACTAAAATTGTATGTCGTGCGCTTGCGGTTAAATTTATTTCAAAATTTATCAGCAATTTTCTAATCGATAGAAAATTTGCCATTAAACAAGTTTTTGGCGCCGTTGCCGGGGAATTGCTTTGATTTTATTTTCTATTCTTCGAATTACTTTTTGTTTGATTTCATTGTGTGATTGTTTTGTGTGTTGAGTGTATTTAAAAAAATTTACTGTTGTGTGTTTGTTTTGCTTTCATTTGTTTGTGTGTTTGTTTGCATTTGTTTTCTTTTTATTTTGCATTTGCATATTCTATTTCATATTTAAAAAAAACACAATTTCAAAAAAAAAAAATTTATTTACATTTACATCTTTCTATTTCTTTTTCTTTTTTTTCACATTTACAAGAAAAAAACTGTGCATATTTCTTATGCGCATCCTCTGTTCTCTTTCCCTTGCCACTGTTCTGGTCATTCACCATTGTTATTCACTGTCTTCCCACTTCTGTCGTCAACTACTTCACAACCTTCTCCACTGACTTTCTTGCTGCCATTCCTCCCTACCCTTCATAGAACCATCTAAACTTCTGCCATAAACCAAATATCTGCAGCAGTTTCAACAAGTTTCAACCAGTTTCAGCAATTTCAACCATACTCAACTGTCAAAACCACTGTTACTTCACCACTCAACAACAAACTTGCATCAGTGAATGACTTACTTGAACTCAACATCTCCCATTTGCTCATTCACACCATAACACCACAATTTCCCACCAAATTACCTCCTCTGACCGTACTCTGCCCTGTCACCCCATACAACCAAACTTTGTTGCTACATAAATCACTTCATCACAGAACTCCGATCATCTCATCAGCAAACCTCATTACAGCCATCACAACTCACTGCCCTGATCACCAAGCAACACAACACATATTCCATAACATCAGACTACAACATCAAACCAGTGCACAAACTTCAACACTACAACAGCCTTCAACAAACTCCTCTGTTCGTTCACTGACCACCATTCAACACTAAAAGACATATCACATACCAGACAACCAGTCTTCAATAGTCTACCAGCCTCTACCATTCGACCACGACAAACCCCATACTCCTCTTCACATCAGCAAACAACAAGACTCATTGTCCATACTTCAACCCAGAAATCTTGACGCACCCTTCCACCACCTCCGCAACAGTCAAGAACCCCAAATTCCTTGAAAGCATCACCAACAGCCAGATATATTGTGCACATCAACCACTGTGCACCAAGAAAAAAAACTTGCTCACTCCACCACAAATCCAATCCCCCAATACAAAAAAAACTCACCATTTCTTCATAGCCTCTGATCGACCTCACTGCAGAATTCACTGGCGACTGTGCTACTCCACTGCAACTCCCCAACGATTCACTAGAGCCCAAACAACCACCATCCCACTTCATATCCGATGTACTTCGACTCGACCGTCCTCACCACAATTCCACGAACTCCAATAGCAAACCCAATCGCCTCTTCTACCTACAATTCCAACCGCGACTAGCACAAGCTAGCTGCCCATCACCTGAACTACAACACGGTACCACTTCACAGACCGCAGCGCGACACTCGAACTTGAACTCGAGCCGCCTTGTCCACCGAACACCGCATCCTCAAGTCGTCGTCAGTCCATCCATAAACATCAGCTACAACCACCTCTTGCCGCCAGTTTCACCAAATCGACCACATCCACCAAATTCGACAATCTCCTCACGCTTCACTCGAACAAAATCACCACGCCGCAGTCGATTTTTACTGGGAATTCGCGAAACAAGCTTGAATTTTCCAGAATTGTGAACAAACATATTTGCGAATTGAGAATTTGCCGCGATTTTGGACTTCGTTTTCATTCTTTCTTAATGTATTTGTTCTAAAGTAAAATAATATTTTTGACTCTGGAACGAGATGTTTGATTAGGATTGCAAAACCGTTTATTTCCATTTGGGCTGGGTTTGTGAATGGTTCAAGAAGAAAAAAAAGGATACACACGTGCTTGAGTAAAAAAATAGTGGTTTTATTGAATTTGGTTTGAGAACTTAATTTGGGCCGGGTTGATTGTTGCAAGAATTTCATTTTGAAATTCAACTTCATGCTGTTACTTGTTTTTATAAATAAAAAGACAAATAGTTTTATTTTTTATTTTGCTTTGTTTTCTTTTAGGAGGTTTTGTTTTTTATTATAAAAAAAGGGTTTGTTTTCTTTTAGTTTTTCTTTGTTTTCTCCTTTAAAAAAAATCATTTGAAAAAAAATTGGTTTTATTTTAATTTGTTTTGTTTTTCATTTGTTTGAGTTTTTCTTTGAAATATATATATATAATTGTATATATCTTGTTTTTATTTTTCAAGTTGCCAAAGCAGATAGGAAGAGTTGCTTGTTTCGCTTTGCTTGCCAAAAATAAACTGCTTTGCTTTGCTTAAAAAAATTGCCGCTATTAAATAAATTGCTAATAATTTTGCACGCTCTGGTATCGTACTTTCATCCTTTGTTTTTATTTGAATTGCATTGTTGGTTGCTTGCATTTGCATTTATATATAAAAATAATTCAAAATCCAAAAGCAAAAACAAATACCATTTTAGTTGCATTGTAGATTCACGTTTAATTTCTGTTTTGCATTCATCTCATCTTATTTTCTTTTCTAAGGGCAATACCCCAATCCACATAAGGTGAGGGATTTCATCACCCTTTCCTTAGCGCACAAACACATTTCATTGTAGAATTTGACTAATAATAAAGGTTAGACGTTGGACTTAAGGGTGTCACGAGCTCATCTAGGGCTTAATTGTATCTTCACAATTGTTTTCTTTGAACAATTTTATTTCTTGGTGTCTAGGCTACGACAGAGTAATAACCATTTATAAAAATTACGGTGATTCGTAAATATTATACTAGTTGTTCCTCTGAAGGTACTTAAACCTTCGGTTGTATTGCTATGGTGATTCATGGTGCACCAATAACCCCTGCCCGTTACCTGGCTGAGAAATATTTTTGTTGATTTAAGACAAAGTGTGATTATACAATTTTGGGTTAGGAGCTACTAAGAACAAAAAATTGTAATTAAGTCCTTTGCATTCATTTAGTTGCATTAGTTCATGCATATTTAAAAAACAAAAACAAAAACAAAAAATTCAAAATCCAAAAAAAAATTGTAAATTTTACTTAACTTAGTTTTTAATCCAAAAAAAAATCCTTTTAATTCTTTTCCTTTGAAAATTTTCAATCAAAAACTAAAAAAATATTAAATCTTTTCAAAAACAAAAAAAAATTCAAAATTCAAAAACAATAACAAAAGTCAAATTTCCATTTTCTAAAAAAAAAAATCCTTTTGGTAAATATTTGAAAATTCAAAAAAAAAAATTAATTACAAAAACAAAAAAACATATAAAAATTGGAAAAGCCAAAAAAAAAATCAAACTTTTCTTTTGAAAATAAATTTCACTTGGTAAATAGTTTTCTTCCTTGTAAAAAAACAACAAAATTTTTTTTTGCTTCGTTTTCCAAATCTAGTTTCATTCTCTAAACTCAATTCTAACTTCTTTCTCTTCTCGACTTTCACTTGTGCATGAGTACTTGGACTCGTGACACAACAACAAATCGTTGAACTCGCGACTCAACAACTAACCGTTTAACTCGAACAGACGATCCTCCCAAAATGGCGAACGAGAACGCCCCTCGAACTCTTATGGATAGAATCTTTCCCGATAGAGTTTCTATTCCATCTTGCATCATGTTACCCGCCCTTACAGGTAACCATCTTGAAATTCACTCGAACCATATTGCCACACTTCCGAAATTTGGAAATTTCGAGCACGATGACCCATACATCTTTTTGACTAAATTCGAACAAGTTTGTGCAACCATTAAACTCCAACAACTTTCCAATGACGGAATCAAACTTTGATTAATCCCATTTGCTCTTACGTATTACGCTGAAAAATGGTTGTACAGCTTACCATCGAACTCGATTAAAACTTGGGAAGAATTCGTAAAAGCTTTCTTAAAAAAGTTCTACCCCTTGGAAAAAATGAGTAGAATTCGAAACGAAATTGTAAATTTTCATCAATTCAAGGGAGAACCATTTGGAAAATAGTTTGAAAGATTTAAAGAGCTTTTGATAAAATGTCCACACCATAACTTCGAAAAATGGACGATTTGCCAAATCTTATACGATGGACTCGAAAATAGCTCACGAACCATGCTTGAATCAATGTTCCAAGGTAACTTTCTTGCCCAACATCACGACGATGCTTGGCAATTTCTTGAAAACCTCGCTGAAAAATCATTCAAATGGGAACGTTCAAACGAAAAATCAATTTACTCACGATCGAGTGCACACTCGATAGGATCTTCTTTTGCTTTGGAAGCTAAGATCGACGCAATGATTAAAAAATTCGATAACGTTTCCTCATCGAATCAAATGAACCAAGCTTCCCAACCGATGTGTTATAAATGTAACGATCCGAATAATATAGCCGATCAGTGTCCCAATTCTGTCGAACAAATCAATGCTTTCAATAAAGCCAAAAACGACCCATTTTCTCCAACGTACAACCCGGGTTAGAGAAATCATCCGAATTTTGCGTGGAACCAAAACAATCCCAACACGAATACGATTCGTCCCAATTTTCAAGCATTCCCGAATAATGCTTCGAATCCTCCCTTTCAGGCCAACAATTTTCAACCAAACTTTGCGGGTCCGTCTCATAATCAACCATAACAATCAAATTTTCAACCAAATTCTGCTCATCCTCCCCAAGACGATAAACATTTAACTTCGCTTGAGAAAACTCTTGAAATGTTGGCTAAAGCAACTACTCAAAGCCTTTAATCAAACAGTAATTTGCAAAATTTATTGACCTCATATATGCAAAACACAAACCAATCGATTGCAAAACTTGAAATGCAAATGAGTCAATTAGCCACGTTTGTGAGCGAACGTGAACGAGGAACATTCCCAAGCCAGCCCCTTCCAAATCCCAGAAATCAAAACGCAAATTCAAATCAAGACCATGTTGTTCAAGATAGCAATATCACCCAATTGAATGCTATCACAACTCTACATTCCGGTAAACAAATCGATAACCAAGTCGTTAATCCAAACGATTTACCGGAAACCTCTCTCGATAATTCTAAAACAACGAACGAATCTGAACATAACGTGGAGCCAAACGTTGAATCGAATGCCAATCAAAATTCTTCTTCTACTCGAGTAGACCCGCCTACCGAGTATCGTGTTCCATTTCCACATCGCCTTCGACCAAAGAAACACTCGGACCAAATGGAAAAGATGTTGGAAATTTTTAAACAAGTGAAAGTTAACATCCCGCTTCTTCACATCATTCAGAAAGTCCCCACTTACGTGAAATTTCTTAAGGACTTGTGCACCCTAAAGCGACACACTCAAGTGCCCAAAAAAGTCTTCGTAGCCGCCAGTTTAAGTGAAGTTTTGTCCCAATCCATACCCGTCAAATACAAAGATCCTGGCTGCCCTACGATTTTGTGTACAATTGGAGACAAGACGATTAACAAATGTTTGATAGACTTAGGTGTGAGTGTCAACTTGATTCCATACTTCGTGTACGAACAATTAGGCTTAGGTGAGCTCAAACCCACAAAAGTCACGCTTCAATTTGCCGATCGCTCGATTAAGAAGCCCATGGGAGAAATCAAGGACGTGCTCATTCGAGTAGGGCAATTCATATTCCCCATTGATTTTATCGTTCTCGAAGCACAACCCGTGTCAAATCCCGCGAGTCAAATTCCATTGATTTAGGCTGACCATTCCTAGCCGCTTAAAATGCCTTAATCAATTGTCGTAACGGTTCGATGAAAATCTCTTCTGGAAACATGACTTTAGATCTCAACATTTTCAATCTTGAAAGCTAATCAAATGAACCTCGCGACCAAATGTTGGAAGTTAGTGCCATTCATGAAAATTTAGAAAACGAGACACTTGATCTTAACAACGAACGCGAAGCTGAATACGAAAAATTGTTTCACGAAATTCCCAATGAAATGAATACACTCTTCCCTTTGAATTGCTTCAAGTTGAGTCTGAATCTCAACCCGATTCTTTGATCAAGCAAATCCCTAAGTTGGACCTCAAACCACTTCCCGATCACCTTAAGTATACATACTTAGGTGAAACGAAACTTGTCATGTCATAATTTCTAATGATCTCTCTCTTGATCAAGAAACCTCCTTACTTTCTATTCTTTCGAAAAACAAGAAAGCGATGGGATGGTCGATCTTCGATATAAAGGGAATTAGTCCCGCTCTTGTTCAACATTGCATCCATTCAATCGATGATGCCAAGCTTGTTCGTGACGCGTAACGAAGGCTTAATCCAAAAATGAAAGATGCGGTGCATGATGAAATTCTTAAACTTCTTGACAATGGAATCATTTACCCAATCTCCAACAGTTCATGGGTTAGCCCAATTCACGTTGTACCGAAAATGTCTTGGCTAACCGTTGTCAAGAACGATTCAAATGAACTTATTCCAACTCGTACTCAAACGGGTTGGCGTGTGTGCATTGACTATCGAAAACTAAATGCCGCAACATGTAAAGATCACTTCCCTCTTCCCTTCATTGATCAAATGCTCGAACGTTTAGCCGGCCACGAATTCTACTGCTTCCTCGATGGTTATTCCAGCTGTAACCAAATTCGAATCGCTCCCGAAGATCAATAAAAAATGACTTTCACGTGTCCATTCGGTACCTTTGCTTATCGACGTATGCCATTTGGACTTTGTAACGCTCCAACGACTTTCCATCGATGCATGGTTGGCATCTTTTCCGACATGATTGAACGCTTTCTAGAAGTTTTTATGGAAGATTTCTCTATCTTTGGCGATTCTTTTTCCAAATGTTTACATCATCTCGAGTTGGTTTTAAAGCGATGTAAAGAAAAATATTTGACTTTGAATTGGGAAAAATGCCACTTTATGGTCAAACAAGGCATAGTCCTTGGACATATCATCTCAAATAAAGGCATTGAGGTAGATAAAGCAAAAATCGACGTAATTGCAAATCTACCCATTCCCCAATCTGTTAAGGACATTCGATCATTTCTAGGACATGCTAGATTTTACCGACGCTTTGTGAAAGACTTTAGTGAAATCGCTCGTCTTTGACGACGCTTCTTGGAAAACACGTTCCTTTCGATTTTAACTCTGATTGTATCTCTTCTTTTGAACGTCTTAAGAACGAACTCATTTCTGGTCCAATCATTTGCGCACCCAATTGGGATCTTCCTTTCGAAATAATGTGTGATGCTTCGACTTTGTCGTTGGTGCTGTCTTAGGACAACGCATCAACAAGATCCTTCACGTCATTTACTACGCGAGTATGAATTTGAACGACGCTCAACTCAACTACACAACAACCAAAAAAGAGCTTCTAGCTGTCGTTTTTTCACTCGAAAAGTTTCGACCTTACTTGATAGGTTCACACATTACTGTGTACACAGACCACTCTGTGCTTCGATATCTCTTCACTAAAAAGGATGCTAAATCCCGTCTGATTCATTGGATCCTTTTACTTCAAGAATTTGACCTTACAATTAAAGACAAAAAAGGATCCGATAACGTCATAACCGATCACTTGTCTCGTCTTCCGAACGCACCATCTTCTTTGCCAATCAATGAAAACTTCCCCGATGAACAACTTCTTTCAATTTCTATCGACCCATGGTACGCTATTATAGTGAACTACTTAGTCACTAAAGAAACTCCCTCATCTTGGTCCAAACAAGAAAAATGAAAATTCATGTCCCAAGTGAAATATTTCTATTGGGATGATCCATACTTGTTCAAATATTGTCCCGACCAAATCATCCGACGTTGCATCCCGGATAATGAGATAGGAGTGTTCTTTCGTTTTTTCACGATCAAGCGTGCAGTGGACATTTCGGTCCTCGAAAAACTATGGAAAAAGTGCTTTAGTGTGGTTTCTATTGGCCTTCTCTTTTCAAAGACTCGTTTGAATTTTGTAAAACTTGCGATCGATGTCAAATGCTTGGACGAATTTCTCGACGAGATATGATGCCTCTAAACCCCATTCTTACGATCGAAATCTTTGATGTTTGGGGTATCAACTTTATGAGACCTTTTCCTAATTCTTTTGGAAACTTGTATATCCTTTTCACTGTCGATTACGTCTCAAAATGGGTCGAAGCCGTTCCTTGCAAAACAAACGACCATAGAATTATTGTGAAATTTCTCAAAGAAAACATCTTTTCGACGTTCGGCACACCTCGCACAATAATCAATGATAATGGAACCCATTTTTGTTACCATTCTTTTGAAACTTTAATGAAAAAATACTCGATAACCCACAAGTTATCCACTCCATATCATCCTCAAACTTGTGGGCAAGTTGAAGTTTCAAATCGACAAATAAAACAAATCTTGGAGAAAACTATCAATAAAAATCGAAAAGATTGGTCTCAGAAATTGACCGACGCGCTTTGGGCTTACCGTACCGCTTTTAAAACTAACCTTTGGTTGTCCCCATTTCGTTTAGTTTATGGTAAAGCTTTCCATTTACCTGTTGAAATCGAACACAAAGCGTTGTGGGCAATAAAGAACTTAAACTTTGATCTTGAGAAAGCCAGCGAAAACTGAAAACTTCAACTCAACGAACTAGAAGAACTTAGGAACGACGTGTATGAAAACGAGAAAATTTACAAAGAAAGAACCAAAGTTTTTCATGACAAGTCAATCCTAAGGAAAACATTTTTGCCTAACCAGAAAGTTCTTTTATATGACTTAAGACTTCATTTATTCCCTGGGAAACTTAAATCAAGATGGACCAGACCATTTGTGGTACGAACTGTTTTTCCACATGCTGCCGTAGAAATAGAAAACCCCAGGGAAGGATTGATTTTCAAAGTCAACGGTCATCGTTTGAAACCTTTCTTGGAATTGCCTAGTAAGAATGTTAACCCTCTTTTGTAAATATGTACATATTTTTCACCGTTACACTCATTATATCATGCATTGACTGTGGGAACACAGTCAAAATTAAGTGTGGGGGGGTCTCATTTTCATTTTTTAATTTTCATGGCATTTTTGAATTTTCATTTTCTTTTAACTAAAAAAAATCTCAAAATTTCTAAATCTCAAAAACGTTTTCTTTTTAGCATTTTGATTTATTTTTGAAGAAACACTATAGGATAAGTATAAGTTTGGGTTAATAAATTGAAATTTTTGAAAATTTATTTGTTTTAACAAAAATAAAAATGAAGTTTGATTACAAATAACAATTTTTTAACTAGCATATAGAAAGATTCATATGTGTTAATTATGAAGTATATTCTAGTTGAAATTCTTTGTTTACAAAAGTGGTAAATTTAAAGTAAAGGATATAGCATTTTTATCTTCTAAGTTAAATGGTGCTAAGATGATTTTGCAAAACTCTCTCTTTCTAAAAAAACAAAAGAAAAAAAACAAAAAAAAAACATTTTATATATGTATATATTTTTAACACCTAGAGTCATGTGTTCACACTCGTGTGTTCACTCGCCATGCTCTGTACCATTCTCACGTAAGCCCGAAAGGCAGTGTACGATCGGTATATCTGGCCTTAGTTTATCTGAGTTAGGTGTATGTATATAAAAATTCTTTTTAATAACGCCTACAGTCGATAAGTGTTCACACTTGTGTGCTCACGCTCCACGCTCTGTATTCCCCTCACATCAGTCCGCAAGGCAGTGCACGGGTAATATATCTGGCCTCAATTTACCTGAGTTAGACATATGTAAATATTGTTAATATCAATAAAAAATTTAAATAAGAGAGAATAAGCAATTGAAATCCGAGCACTATTTTTACTTATTTGATTTGACTTGTTATTGAAAAGAAATGAAAATACCACTTTTATAAACTTTGCTAATCAACTAAGGATCTATTTCATAGTTGCACTATGTTATCAACCGAAACAACGAGTTAAACTATAGTCTATTTGCTACGATAACTTCGTTTTTATTGGAAGTTTTGACGAATAAATGACTTAAATTTTCAAGACAACGACCAAAACATATATTTAACTTGTGAGTGTCGAATTGGAAGTGAATCCTTCATTTGTAAATATTTTCAAAAACTTGCATTCATCCCATTGTAAATAAATCTTGCACTTTGTAAATATTTTCACTTTGTATTTGGATTTTGTTGGTAGTATCCGCTGAAAACCCTTACGAGACAACACTCGTCCTACTGGGGACACCCAGAGGTTTAACGGCTTGTTGCATACGCTCAATGCAATCGTGCTCCCTATGAAAATAGATTTATCTTAGTTTTCTTTTATTCGAGGATGAATAAAAAGATAAGTGTGGGGGTGTTTGATGTGCACATAAATGTGCATATATTTACATTCATATTTTATCTCTTTTTATTTAAATAAACATCATATTTGGGCATTTTTACATGTTAAAACCAAAATTCAATTATTTTCAAACCATCATATTTTCATCTTCATTCAGGGGAAAAATGGTCATTTTTGTGCATGTGTCAATTTAAGAATTTTTACTTGGACAATTTTTATGATTTTTATAGGATATTTTGATGCATATGGAAGTGAGATTCATGATGATATATGCATGCACAAGGAAATACAAAGGAATGAAGTGGAAATAATTCAAGTTCAAGATCATGGAGGACCCCACCCACTTACATAAATGTACAATTAGGAGCTAATGGACAACTAAGTGGAGGTTAAAGCTTCATGCACATCAAATGATAGATTAATTAGTGGCTAATGGTTACTTGGTGGCTACACTTCCTAAAGGGTATTTTGAGAAAATCCCTAAAAATGGAATTAGGGTTTTATGCATGTATAAATATCCCTCTTATGTACATGAACATATCTTCTACTCTTTCATTTTACTAAGGAAATTAAGCAATCAAATTGTAAGCTCAATGTTACATGAAATAAAAATGGCTTCCAAGCCTCTTTCTTCTCTCTTTTCTACATGCTTTTCTTTGTTTTATTGTGAATGTTTATTTCTATGCTCTCTTTCTTTTTATGTTCATAGCATAGATTTACATTTATGCACTAGCCTAATTAATTTCCTTCTAGTAGTTAACCTTCTTTTTCTTTGTTTATTCTCTACTTTCTTTCATTTTCAATGTTGAAACTTACATGTGTTGATTTGATAACATAAATTAGTAGCTAAACCCCTTCAATTTAGGGGTAATGAAGCTCTCAAATATTATGTAATTTCAACATTTTATGATTTATGGTCTCTTTAGCTTATGCTTCATGGAAGTGAATTTTGATGTAAGTTTATACAAGTGGGTTTGATAGCTTATATTGCTTATGCAAATGAGCTATTCTTATTCAACATAAACACAATTTACATCATCATTTGCTAATTAATTTTTGATTTTGAAATGAAAGTAAAAAATGAAATTTGATGATCTATATTACTAGTTACAATAGTAAATAGATCATACTTAAAATAGCTTTTGCTTTGGCTTCATTTTCATGAGAATTGATAAGTGGTTTATTTGTTGTATTATAGTTTGATGGTTTGAGTTATGTTAATTATTAACATAAACAAACCATACTTATGATAAATACAATAATTATTTCACTTAATATCAAAGCTAGAGATCACAAATTATTTGTTTGTTGATTTACAAAAATATAAGAGTGGATTTGCCTCTAAATTTTTCTCTAGTCTAATAGTTTTTAAATCACATTTCAATTTTAGCTTTAGCTTCTTTTTTGTATTTAACAATTTCCTCTCACTTTGGTCTAATTTAATTGAATTGAAAATTTTAAAATCTTAAAAATTCCCTACGGATCGACCCGTACTCGCCACGTACTAAAATTGTACGCCGTGCCCTTGCGGTTAAATTTATTTCAAAATTTATCGGCGATTTTCTAATCGATAGAAAATTTTCCATTAAACAGGGAACTAGTCTTCCATTACCTCAGCAACGAAGAAACAGTCAAGAAGAGCCATATGGGGCTCTACTCTAGAATTCGACTAAGTAAACTGCCTATTATTAAGTGGTTATTCGATCAAATTACCATTAACAATAAACTGGTTGAACTCATCCATAGTCGAAGAATCGCCTTCAAACGGTGAGCACTTGCCAAAAACCTAGTAACATTTGAATCCTCCTATAATCTAAGGACCTATCGTAAGGGATCTAAACTCGAGGCACTCGATCCAAAGAACCCACATATCAATCTTATTATGCAGCCTATAATACATTAGTGACATTTAATATAGAATCATCTCTTAAATCCATTAAAATTAGATGCATTGAGTAAATATTGTTAAATTGGTGAAGTAGCTTAACACAATTAAGATTCCAACCCACCACAAGACCTCCTAAGCTGCACCTAGTAGGGAGACAAGCCCACTAACTAAGAAAAAAACCTCCTAAACTTTTATAGAAGCGGCAGTCAAGACTCTCTATTTTGGTTTCTTGCAAAAAAGCTATGTTAACATTATTGTCTTTGAAAAACGAGTTAATTTTTTTGCATTTATTCTGATCATGCAAACCCCGACATTCCAACTAATGAATCTCATGGTCTAAGAGATCAGACCGTCTCTTGCTCCTTTTTCCTATATACTCTACGTTAGACTGCTAAATCAAAAAAAATCAGGTCTTCTTGGCTAAATCTAGCATAGAACTAGTAACAAGATCGCTCAAAACTATAGAAGAATAAGTGCTACCTAAGAGATCAACCAAACCTAAGTTAGAGCTCGAGGCTCTAATAAAAGCATCAGAGGGAGTGCTATGAAGCGTGCGCTCCTCCACACCAAGCTATATAACCGGGGAGACTTTCACCTAGATCCGACACCGAAACATCATGTACATACCCCTCATCATGTACATATTTCTCTCGATCATGTGTATATCCCTTTGATCCCCCACTAAATCCAACAACCTTTGACCCATTATCCTTCTCTACTACAATAAGCCACCTACAATTAGCCTTAACCAAACTCCTTGTCAAAACCAGCTTCCTCAACCACCCTAGAATTAACCACCTTCCCCTTCCCTATCCAACATGCAAAATATCATGTATGTGGCCCTCTTCTTGTATATATCCCTCAGAACCCCCACAAAACCCAATGACCCCTGACCGTTTATCCACCTCAACCGCAGCCAACTCCCACCATTTTTGCTTACCTAAACTTTTGTCAAAACCTACTTCCTCAACAACCCTAGACTTAACCACCTTCCAGCAATCACCTAATTATCTAATTTGAAACTATTATACCCATGACTAGAAGTCAACAAGCCTATTTCCAGTTCCATCTCTATAAAACCCAACTCTGCAACAGTGCTAACCAAAGGATCAGTCACTACTACCTCATCATCATCCACCAAATAATCTTCCTCGTCTACATTATTTTCTAACATAGAATTTGTTTGCAGTTTTGAAACAAGCAAGAGCATCAGATAAAGTTGCAGTCTCCTCTATTACTGAATCTGGATAAGACAAAGTTCATAATTGAACCGAGTTACGGACTGATGGATCAATATGTTTTGGGTCTGGTGGCCAGTGCCGGTCCTGGGATGTACGAGGCCCTAGGCAAAAAATTTTAAAAGGAAAAAAATTGTAGGCACTGGGATTTGAACTTGCAACCTTGTCTTCAAGGATCTGCCACTTTACCACTGCACCAAACTATATTTACTTAATATAAGGCCTCTATAATGATACTATATGTAAAATATTCTGAAATCTGAGGCCCCTAAAAATCACAGGCGAGGCCTCCTCCGGATCGGAGGCCCTAGGCAGCCGCCTAGCCGGCCTGTGCCTAGGGCCGGCCTTGCTGGTGGCAACATATCAAGTGTAGTCTCGCATTGTTTTTTCGACAGCATTTCATCAAACAACTTGTTTATACACATTTTCTCTGCAATTCGAACTTCTCCACCGGTAGTTATTGATAATGATTCCTTTTGGGCAGCATTCGGCACCTCACCTTCAAGACCTTTCATCTCGTTTTTAGGAAAAAAGAGGACATTGAAATGAGAGAGTAAGACTTCTAGCGGTTCAAAATCATTAGCCTATCATTTCGTAGCCCATCAAGAAGGATCCTGAGCCTCATGATGTTAGAACGAAGAGAGAACCATAGTCTCCCTTCTTTAGTCTCTGGATGTATATTTCTTGATCGTCGATCTGGCATTTAATGGAAACTGGCATGCTTATGCCCAAATTTCCACATGCAAAATACCTAAGAGGTTCATGATAATGTATACCTAGGTGTGAGATACCCCCACATCAGAAACAAGTCTTTTTATCTTTCTGGCGTTGAATCCAAGGTACCCATTTAATTGATATTTACGATTGCTGGTTAGAGCATTGTTGTGGAGATGGGGAGTGCTAATCACTTGCGCATGGATTAGAATAAAAATGACCTTGATAGCCACTAACGAGTATAAGAGAGAAAGAAATCCCAATGAATGGTTTTAATTCTTCTCTAAATAATTAGAACTTTTATTCATTTTCTATTAAATAAAACTTCATTGCTCTCTTCCCACTTGAAGAAAATTTTGAATTTAATTATTTTGGGTACTTCTTCATTCACCTTCCATCTCTTCACATTTTTATTTAAGTATAGCAAGTGAAATTAATTCACCTATAATAATGTGTATTAAGAACATGAGCCTTACAATTTAACTTTTGTCGTGAATCTTGTTAAAAATAAGGTAAATATTCTATTTTATTTTCTATTGTATATATTGTTATATTAGGATATAATTAACATTTTAAACATATTAAATAAGTACAAGTAGAAATCCTAAGGAAAGTATTAAATTGATTACAGTTATAACCATTGGTATCAAATCATATAATATAAATACTTGTTCTTAAATATCCCTAGTTAACATGTATCGAGAATGAGATATTGATATATCCATTGAAACTTGTATATTTAATGCTCTCCATATAATGGATGGTGAATTACACATAATGATTGAAGTTACCAAGAGGTTATGCACGCATAGTTGTTTGGTACAATTATAAAACAACTCATCAAGAGTCTTATATAAGTTAGAAGGTCTCAAGTGAAGATGTGCAGTAGTTTTTTGACTTAAGAATGTTGTAAATCTTAAGTGTCTATGCTATACTTTAATTATGGTCAATCACATGACAACAACAATAATGTTAAGGCCATAGTTGGGTATAAGCTGAATCATTTGAAGTGAAACACTATTCAAGAGAGAATTTGTCTCATTCAGTAAAAGATTAGTATCACCACAATTGGTATTCGATATAAAGTCAATATCTCTGACAAAAGCAAATCGGTTAATCGATAATTATCATTAGAATGAATCATGGACTTTAACTTCACAATTAAATATGGATATAATTAGAGTTTGACCATTGACCAGCTCTAATTATCTAAGTGATATAGTGATTAGGAAGAGAAAACGTGTAACATCCCCTATCTGGAGGCCCGAAGCTAAGTGCTACAGATGCTGCGGTCATCCATAGTATCAACTTCCGATGACCAAATACGGTAATGTTAATGGTATACTTAATATCAAAAGCACTTGAATATGAAATAAAATCATCACAGACTAAAAAAATTTCTAATTACATTTCAAAACAACATTTCATATCCAAGTTACATAATCCCAAAACGTTTCCTAGGTTCAGATCAAATATAATTATTACATATAAATACACCAAGAGCGACATATGAAGATGCCCCCTTGGTTGACCAGAGTACTAGATAGTCATAACTGACTTAATACAACACATCAGAATAAAACAAACAAAACAACTCCTAAATAGATATCCATCAGCCTCCTGCTCGTCTTTGAAAGCTTTATTCGTCAACCTACTAAAACCTGTAAATCCTCAACCCTCATTCTACTCAAATCAATTTTGAGCACCTAGAGTTTAAGGGGGAAAACATAAACTTCGAGTCAGACATAAAGCCTGGTGTGAGTAATACTATACAACTCGGTTATATGATATTAAGTGAGACCATGCCGCTTAGTGGAACGGGTTTCCCCTCACTAATATCCTTTTAAAACATATCTTTTGCAAACCTTAATCCTACGACCAAAACTAGTTAAAACAATAAAGTAATATCATGTAAGCATACAAATCAGGTAATAAATTGACTATCTGTCCTAACACTATAGTTTTGTTTGGCTAACTACTAACCTTTGGCTGACTCAGGCCTACCAGACAAAATAAACAAATAATCTAACTTCTATTAGACACTCCTCTTTTGGACGGTCTGTCCCTAACTTACTTCTTCTAAGGTCAACTGATCCTAATGGTTTTGCGGGCTCACCAATAACCTATCTCTCCTCTATAGATTCCTTTCTATGTGTAACATCATTTTAGTCTTGCCTGTGACAAAGCCCTACACACCGGAATTTTGGACTTATATTTAGCTAGGGGCTACTAGCTAAAGTATAGGGTGCGACCCCATACCATTCCCATCTGGTATTCTAATATCTGAGTCATTTTACTTAGGGTAATCTTCCCTTAAAATTTTCCTTTAAAACATTTTCTCTCAAATTGATTTAAACCTTTAAATCATACTTTAAACGAGGAAAATATACTCTATGCTTTACTCAAATCACCTTGCCATGTTATATATACTTTACACAAAACTTTGTTGATGAAAACATTTAAACCTTTGAAAGTACCCCTTTCGAAACCATTGAAAGTACCCATTTCGAAACCATTGAAAGTACCCCTTTCGAAACCAAGTAACTACTTTGCTTTATAACCTTAGGCCAAAAGGCAAAACATACCTTTCGAATCCATTCTTAATAAACCTTACAAAAACATTGAAAAACCTTCCTTTCAAAAGCTTTAAAACCTTAGACATCCTTTTATCAAAACATTATAAACATCGCCTTTCAAAAACATTGGAACCTTCTGTTTAAAACCTTTTGAAACCATTGGGGCACCTCCCCTTCAAAACCTTTATCTTAAACCTTTCGAAAGCATAAAGTCCTTCCCAAAAAGCCAAACCTTTCGAAAGCATTTGGCTTCAAGTAAAACAAGTGGAATAATCTTTCGAAACCATTAGAAACCTTTCCTTTCGAAACCATTTAGATTTAACTTTCAATAGAACAAAAGGGTCATAAAACAACTAAGTCGAAAGCACTCTTTCAAAACTATTTCCTAAGTATAGAAGTGATGGTGTTGAAACCAACCCTTCGAAAGCTTTGGAGAAGCGGCTCAGGTTTTAAACACAAAGTAACCCTTCTGAAACCATTTGCTTCGAAAGGTAGAAAAGCGGCAGCAGGGGGTTTCGACCCCTTCGAAAGCATTTACTTAAAACAAAAGGTGCAACCCTTATCAAAACCATTCTTTTAAAACAATTGACCCAGTCGAAAGCTAACCAAGTCGAAAGCATTCCTTACGAAAGCAAAGGAGACACATTTTCATTTAAAAACAAAGAAGGCTTCGACCCATTCGGAACCCCTTGTTTCGACCCAGTACCTTTCACTTATGTCCAATTCACTACGTACCAAGTCTTTGATACCATGTGCATTGGTTTTGATGGAGATGGAGGCGAAAATAAGGTGTCGAAAGCTAGGTGCCGAAAGTGGCAAAACATGTAAAAAGCATGTTTAAACTCATTTTAACCTTTTAAAGCAATTCTTTTCAACTAACCTGCCTCGTTAGTCAAAGTATGATTGGTTGTTAATTTCTTTTCTAAAAGTACTGCCGAAATTTCAGAAATAACAAATTAAATTATTTACAAAATACCCCTTCTCCTTTTATAAATATATAAAACATTCAAGTCCCATACCTTAAATAATTTTATATACTTATTAAAACACTTAGGAAAAATCTATAATATGGTTTTACTTATGAACGTATGAAATGAGAATGCATGAGGGTTTAGGGTATAAGATTGTTACTTATTCCTATATTGCCCCATGTCATCTACCCTAACTTATTTTATTTCATTTCCCTTAGTTCATTGGTTTAATAAGCACGGTTACCTCTATTAACCCAATCTCAATCCCCTAATTATCACATTATTTTATTTTATTTTATTTAACTAATTAAATATTCTAAATAATGTTATTAAAAATTAGGGTCGTTACAAAATATGCACAATATACCATTACTTTAGAGGGTCGCTTTAATAAATAAGAATTAAATATCACCTAAAAATCCGTAAGCAATTGAAAACATGTCAACTAGTTTGTGCTTCGGCAAATTCCATACAGGCTTTATCATTTAAATTATTTAAATATTACAGAGGTCTTAGTACACAACTCAGAGTCAAACAACCACAACTCTCAACTTTAGATCGAAAATAACTTAATGAAATAATTTATAAAAGTTGTAAATTATTATTATTGGAAAATTAACATAATGGTTATATTAATTTATTATTACTATTTTTGTTATTATTAGGGGGCCTAAAATTAATTAATAAAATATGAAATTGGTATACATTTATTTAATTATTTTTGAGCCAATATAATAATTTAAATAATAAATAATACACATACACGCATATGAACACACACATATAAAATTTTGGTAGTTGAAATATTTAATTTTTATAAATAAGGCGGGACAAATTTTATTGTGTATGGACTAAATAATTGTGTTTGATTTATTAAGTGAGATAAGATCTCAATTATAATGCATAATACCGTGAATGATGGATCTGGATAAGATATTTTACATAGCCCATTGATGTTAAAAATATGCCTATAGGCCTCATTCTAAAGATATAGATTTTATTCTCTCTCTACGATAAAATTATATTTTAATGGTAAACTTTGGAACTCCACAAGTTAGGAAATTATCGTCTCATAGGTGAAAATGATAGTTCAAGGCTATTCGACTGGTAGGATTATCGAGATAAAATTTTCAAACTATTTCTGACCAAAATCAATTTAAAAATTATTTTAAATAAATTTGTCTTTAAAGTTTGAATACATTTTCATGCACTATGTAAATACAGGCTCGTGCATGTCATCTTAGACATCATCACCATCGCCAAAGTCAAACACCACCACGATTAAAGTTTCATCGAAGCAAGATAATCATGGAGTGGCACTGCATTGATATCGAAAACAATCATTATCTATAGATATGGTGAAGGAAAGCAGAACATCATTGGCATAGATTTGGGTTTTGTATCTAATCGCTAGAGTTAATCATACTAGCATTGGTCAAAAGCCGATGATGAGGGGAGACGGCTGATGGAAATAGAGGCGTGTAAAAAGTCTCAAGCGGTGTGGGTAATTGCATAAAATTATGGCATAGGCGGCTAGTAATTTGAAGCTGTAAGAGTGGTTGAAGTGATTTTATATGTCCATGACGAATACAAAAGTTTATTTTATCCCATATATGGTTGGACGAGTATATTTCTCGCATACAAACTCCATTTTTCACACTACTCGTGTTGATTGGTTCGTAATTAAATTATGAGCACACTGATATTATCTAATAGTAAATTATAGGCTTATTCTAATACTTTAGATTGAACATTATAAAATTAATAGTATTATTAAATATATACATATTAACACCATTAATCAAAATCAATAACTAAGACATTATTCATTTGATTTGAATATCTAATATTTGAATTAAGATGAAACTAAGTTATTTTGGTTTATCAAGTTAAAATTATTTAATTTGAACATGTGATACTTGAATTTATAATGAAAATATTTTATTAGTTATTATTGTTTAGAAATTTATTATTCTATATATATACTCCATTATATCTGAAAGTTGTTTTATTATTAAATTTATATACGAACAATTGTTATTTAATCTGATATAAAATTATTTTGTAAAATGTTATTTTGAACGAATAGTTTCACTGTAAATCAAATTATTATTATATAACATAGTGCTCAAATCAAATTCCTTCAATAAACATTAAATATGACTCAACATTAACAACATTATTCATGATAACACTATTGAAGATCTAGTGCATGATAAACCGAAAGGATTTTTTTGAAATTTGGTCATTTTCCCCATCGCCAAATACACATGATCCACCAATTTTATTAGATCCTTCATTGTGTTATGATAAATAATAAACAAAGTTTGAACTTGAAATTTATTTAAAATTGAATTTATAGAAGTAATAAACAAACTAAAACTGGTTCAAATTTATATTCATACAATTCTAAATAAATTAATATAAAAAATTAAATTTAAAATTTACAAGTGTTATAAAGAAACTATAAAATTGGTTTAAATTTGTATTCATGAAGGTCATAAAAAGTAAATTTGAAATTGTTTAAATTTAAATTTTAAAAAGTTATAAATAAATAAATTTGAAATTTTTTAATTTAGAATGAATTTTTTTATAAATAAATAGTATCAAAATAATTTTATATTAAAATATGAACTGCAAATGTTATAGTTGATAAAGGGTTATAATCAAGTTGTTATATTAATTTATTGTTAATTAATAATAATAATACATAAATATAGGATTTAATATTATATTATACATGTTCTAATTGAATAATAAAATCTTATATAATGTATATAAAATAAAATAAAATTTTTAGAATTAAAATAAAAAATTAAACCCATTATTGTTATAAGGAAGAAAATACATATGTATATAATAACATATGCATATAAAATGGCTAATGGTGTCATTAAGTATTATGAATACATATTATTTCTTTGGATGGTAATACTCTTTATTATTATTTTGAGATTTTGAATCTAAAATAATGCTGCTAGATATCAACTACGGTATAAATAGAACACTATTCATACTTATGATCATTGAGCACCCTTAAGCCATAAAATATTTATAATGATGTTTATATCATCCCTAGATTGGTCTATTCATTTTGTAACTTTGTTGACCATCATTAATGGTTACAAATTTTCCTAAGTTAATCATGATATGATGGGCCATGAGTATCTAATGTACTTTATGATTTGTTAAGCACCGTCATGAGCGTAAAGATGATTAAGAACAAAAGAATGTACAGTTAAGAGTTATACACGAGATATAACCAATAACTTTATATTTACCATATACTAGGACTATAATTTGTTGAGCACGCTCAAGGCTGTAATAACATGATAAATTGTAACTAACACTCATTGGAGGAATTTACAAAATTCTCGTGTATGGTTTTTAAGAGATGTAAAACCTAATGGGAGGCTTATTATAAAAATATAATAAATCATTCTAATATGTATAAGAACATTTTGTAATATTATAATAATTCACTTTAATAAACTGGAATAGCTAATGTAGTTGATCAAATTATCTATCAACTAAAATATAATTAACAAACTGAATTATAAATTGACAAAGAAATATACTAATTAACTTACCAATAAGCTAATCTATTGTCATGTTGTCGCTTCAATGCTCATACAAGAGCCGAATAAGACAACCATTAAAGGTTTCAAGTCTTGGTAATTTGAGTGTGAATTGCCCGAGCTAGTGTATTGTCTTTTATGTGTTTTGAACTCTAAAACAATACAAGAGTATGAATATTCCATCTGTATTCGATCACAGAAAAAATTTGTACAGTGAACAATCGGATTTCCTAATATATAAAACTACGATGAAATTGTTTCATTCGTTATGAACTAGTAAACCATAGCGTGTGATTATGTGTTTAATACGATTGAATACATTGAGAACCTTCTTGTGTTGGGAACAACATTGGACCGAGGACTACAACCAAACTTAAGAATTTGATCATAGAAATGTCAATTTTGATATGCTTACTTAAGTGCATCTTCTTCGATCTTAACATATTAAGAACGACTGAATGCGTTTTTCAAAGGAGTACGGTGCAAACTTGTAGTTAAGGGTTTCTCATTTGAAAGTTTTAATCATTTGAAAGAGAAAGGAAAGGCCTTAGAGTGGAAGTAACATAGGCACGGTTGGGATAAAGAGAAGATGAACGGTATCCTCTGCTTCATGAAGAGGCATAGAAAACAAAATTGTATAAAAAATTGTAGACGCTTAATAAGGAACAAGAAATATGATTTCTATTCCAAATATGTTTTTCTTATAGAAAATTCTTCTCTATAAAATCTATCTTTTGAGTTCGAGATACTTAATTTGAAACTTCCAATTGTATAATAACAACGGTAGAAGAAACAAATATCCCATAATAAGTTATTAAATGAAGCTTTATATTTTAAATGTTATTATTGTAACAGTAGAAATAGTGGAAGCATACCACATGACACTTGCTAGTGGACACATCAAGTTTTTAACATTACTTTCTTGTGTACCAAACATTATTTATGAGATAATAACTATTTTTGGTTTTGATCGAAATAGATGCAGATTTGTTTAAGTATGAATATTTTGAATATTCATTATAGAACAAATATGTTTTAGTATATTGATGGTGATATTTTTTCATAACAATAATGATGTGTTAGCTATAGAAAATACAAAAGCATCTAAACAATTTGACAATTATTTTTGGAATCGTGAGCTAAGCCATATCTTTGAGAAAATTTTCTTCAAGCATATGATTGTGAATCATATGGTACTTAATATTTGTATCTCAAAGATTAATGACAAAGCACTGATTTAACAGGAGCGACAAAAGAGTTGACGAACTCTTCGGATTGATACATATAAATGTATGTTGTGATGACCTTCTGTTCCTAACACCTGTGATCCATACACAAATACACTATTATTCCATAATATCACGAATGACGATTCATAAGGTAGTATTAAAAAATAAACAGAGCATATACATCACAATATTATTCTAATCATCTTACAGTGGAAGAAATAAATATAATATAAATATAAAAAACTATGGATCTAAATCCATATCATATAAATAAGCCATAAGATCCAACATCATAATACATCATACTCCAAAAGTAAATGGAGCCTAAATAGTACACAAAATACATACAGTACGTATCTCATGATCTGGATAGTCTAACATGCCACAACCAAAAATACTGGAGAGATATAATAATAGCAATAATGGCTATAGCTTTAAAACTCACCTCTACCTATATTAATCCCTCTTCTAAGACAACCTATTCAAGGAGACATAAAGTATGGTGAAATGGAAATATCACTCATCTGCTTGATTGACAGTATGCTAGTATACCATGTATAATATAATATGGTATAATACGAGGTAATGAACCACATCTTTGTTAGCACCAAAATTGGTCACTAACCTCGTTGAGAAAGATTGTGTAGAGAGATAAATGAAGAAAGTAAATTTAAACAGAGAGCAATATGCAAAGTTAAATGAAAAGACAGGAACAACAGGTTTATAGTGGTTCGGCGTAATTGCCTACGTCCACTTTGAGGTTAATCTTTATTGCTTTACTTGATAATCGATTACAGATACAATCCGTACACCAATCACTTGAATGCTATTCCTAAGTAAAAATGATGAGTCTTGAAAGCGGCAGATTCTTCCTAGTGTTCTCAAAAAAGGTCCATTTCACTGTGCCCCCGCCCCTCTATTTATAGACAAAGATGGGTTGGACTTTCCTGGTGGGCCTAGTGGCAAGATACCTCGGCCCAAAGCAAGTAACCGCTGTGTGCCGAACCATGAATGCCGAATGGCAAATGCCGAGCGAGACTTCCGCCGAGCGAGGCTCCATGCCGGTCGAGACTTCTGCCAAACGATACTTCTGATGCCGGACGACCTTCGAATGCCGAACGAGGCTGAATGCCGAACGAGGCTGAATGCCGGTCGAGGCTGGAATGCCAGTCGAGGCTAAATGCCGGTCGAGGCTGGAATGCCGGTCGAGGCTGAATGTCGGTCGAGGCTGGAATGTCGGTCGAGGCTGGAATGCCGAACGACCACTGAATGCCGGACAAGGCTGAATGCCGGTCAAGGATCTTAAATGCCGAACGAGGCTGAATGCCGGACGAGGCTCTGGAATGCCGAACGACCACTGAATGCGAGGCTCTGAAATGCCGAATGACCTAGTTGCCTGGTCAAACCCCCAGGTAACACTTGCCCCACAAAGTGCGTCATGTGATCGAATGTGATGCGCTTTGAATCATGAGCATTTTCTTCGAGCTTTGGCATAGTCTTCTCGATAGTACTTTCTCTTGAATACCGATTGAGGCAATGTATTCTGAGCGGCATGCCGATGCCGAACGACAAACAAATGCCGAACGACATAGTCGATGCCGAACGACAAAGCTAATGCCGAACGAGGGACGCGCTTTGACCGGTTCTACCGGTCATTGCCCCTTCGACTTCCTTTCCTCCCCCCTATAAAGTTCAGCACTTCGCTTCTTCTTCTCTTTTTACTTTTTACCTCTGCTATCCTACAAGAACTCGTAACTTTCCTCCCTCGAACCTTGTTCACTTCTCTGATCTTCCCTTCTTACTCTAAATCCATCAAGTCCTTCCTACATTTCCTTCCTAAATTGAGTCCGAACGACTTTCAATCTCAAGCCCTCAGATCCCCAAGCTCCCACCATACTCTTTGGTAAGAACCTTTCGTTCGAATGTTTTTTCAAACTAGGAAGTTCGAATTAGTGAACTTTCCATAGACTATAGAAAGTAGGAGGCGTGTGGATGAGGGAGACGAGTTGAGGTTCGGACACGTCCTAAGGCATGAACTTAGTATGACTTAAGTCGATTTTGAGGCAGTTCGGTAATCAGTGGGCGAAGAAGAACCGAGCGCGGCCGTTCGGCCCTTGCATCTTGAGCAAAGAATGGTCAAGTAAGAGACGAGTGACTCGATAAACTTTACGTGAGAGCGACTCGGTAAACTTCACGAGTTGAGGGCCGAACGACATTTAGGTCGAGCGAGGTTGATGCCGAGCGACATTTAGGCCGAACGAGATTGATGTCAAGCGACATTTAGGCCGAACGAGATTAGGGCCGAACGACATTTAGCCCGAACGAGATTGATGCCGAGCGGCATTTAGGCCGAACGAGGTCGATCCCGAGCACCATTTAGGCCGAACGAGGTCGATGCCGAGCGGCATTTAGGCCGAACGAGGTCGATGCCGAGCGGCATTTAGGCCGAACGAGGTTGATGCCGAGCGACATTTAGGCCATGTGTTTCAAGTGTCGCTCGGTCTTGGCCTTTGATGAATAGGCGACGACAATCGAAATCATTCCAACTTGAACATAACCCTTGCTGAAATCACTTATCCCCCATGCCTATTCATATGACAAAAAACAAGGACAAGGACTTAAACAAACCAACATATCGAACTAATCCGGACTGATGACTCCCCAGTTTCAACAATTATAATCCCGACTTCAAATCGATAAAAACAGATAATCGCCTTTAACATATAGTGCCAATGTCCGAGTCCAAAATTGAAAAACATGATAGGGTAGATTTTTGGAGACAGTCAGCGATGACGGTCTTTGAAGATGATAGTTCAAAGCTCAACTTTATATCATCAACTCTGCTACTTTTAATTTCTTAGCACTTATATTTGGATGATCACACTAGTTAACACACCACATGGGGGGAATACTTACGTTGTTAAGTCTAATGTTAATTGTTTTTCAAGTATAGTTCAAACAGGTGCTTTGTTGGATTTGATATTCACTAGAGATGTCTAGAAAATCTAGCTCTGCTACGATCTCAGACAGACCTGGGCCATCCTCTCGACGATAAGTTGTAGATACTTCGAATCCATCAACTACCCCTGTTCAAAACTTACCGAGCGCCGCGACAGCATCCGTCGACTTAGCTCCTGACGCTTTGGAGGCAGCTATTTTCTTAGACGACCCAACCGATTCACAGGCTACAAGGATTAACGAGACTACACTCCGTCGGATATGCTCTGTCCACGGAATCCCTTTCGACGACGTGTTAGTTCCTTCGGGAAGTGATCGTCTGCATTTGCCCCCAGCCGGGTACACAGCTTGCAATAAGTTTATGTGCTGGGTTGGCAGCGTTCCACCCTTCAACTCCTTCCTTCGCGACTTATTGCAATATATCGAGATCACTCCTTCACAACTGCCTCCGAACGGTCGTGCTTTCTTATATGGGACTTGCATCCTCTTTATGAGTGTCTTCTCCAGGCTTCCGACTCCAGGCGATATCCGTTATATTTATCGATTCAAGAGACGGTCGGATTGCCCGTCTTTCATATTTCTGGAGCCATATAGTAAATGCCAAATCCTGACTGGGGCATGGAGCAAATTCGCCCAGTACAAGCAAGAGTGGTTCTATGTCCGTTGTCCTTCCGGTTTCGCTAGGAGATGGGTGGAAGGAAGTAAGTTCGTTTTTTAAATCAACATTTGAATTTGGTGGAATCTGCATCTTTCCTGACTCTTTATCCACCTTTTCAGGTATCACTCCACGTCCCGAAGGCTCTGGATACTCCGAAGCAGTGGCAACTATCCGAGCTCTCCCCGCAGAAGATCGGGACATCAAATCCCTCATTTAAAATGAGTCACTTGCGAGATTCGGGCTGCTGGCAGAAGGTCACCGAATAAACCTTCCCCCAGCCGTCACTCTATCCAGACCTACTGTAGGCAAGGGAAAAAGGCAGGCTGGGCCTTCAACACGCAATTCCCCTGACACGCCAGAAGAGGGGGAAATTAAAGAGCAGAAATGCCCGAAGTACAGGGCGAGAATATTAGTCCGTCTCGGGGCCCTATAGTTGAAGTTCATGCCATTGAAACGTCGTCTTCCCCTTCGAAGAGGAAGAAGAAACTGACGTGCAAGTTGAGGAAGAAAACTGTGGGTGGAACTTCTAAAGTTACCCTTATTCCAACGGAAAAAGAAACTTCCTCGCAGCACTTAGAAAGTTCTCTGAAGGGCATGTCGAACCTTACCATTCCTGACGATTTACTCAACTACGGTTTCGACGATCCAGAGGCCCTCAAGCTTCATTCGCCCGCTAGAGGCGATATGGGAGTTCAAGCCCAAGTCCAGGGAGATAAAACTCCAATTAGTAAAGAAACTGGTCCGTCGGGGGGAAACACTAGGACACACACGGACACGTGCACTTCACTCTGCACTTCAATCTTAGCCGTCACCATGGTCTTTTCTAACTTGTCGTTATTCTCATTCTATGCAGGTGACATGGGACGCTCCCACGGATTTGATCGTCTTCACGGTTCATCCATCTTTCACCATTCTGGCCGGGATTCGGGCTCCGGCAAGCGCCGCGATAGAGACGAATCTGGAGACCGAGACAACCGTCCCCGAGAGTCGACTTATCGAAAGAAATCTCATAGCCAGTCTTCATACTCTCGCGATCCTCCTCCTCAAACAGAGCAAGGCAGAGAAAAGTCTTCGCAGAAGGGATCTCAACCCGATGTTTCCCGAGATCAACATTCTGGTTCATCAAGCACACGGCAATCTCGGGAACATCGTAAGAGAACAAAACTTTCAAAACCTTCTCCTCCTGTTCCTGCGGTAGACCCAACGATATCGGAAAAGCTGGCCGAGCTTAAAGCTAAATTTCCCAAAATCTGCTTCGACGGTCTGAAGTTCCTTCCAGCAATTGATCACATTCCGGGGCATGTCAAGCAGAGTGCCATCTCTTGCAACAACGACGTCTATGTTCAACATGATGCGTTTGTTCATTTAGCCGAAAAAGTCTTGGAAATCTCCATTGAGCGTCAACAGGAAATCGACCGCTTGAAGCTTGAAGCTATCTTCGATAAAGACATTATCAAAAATCAGGATGAAGAGATCGCTTCGTACAAGTCCAAGCTCGAGGCTACAGAACAAAGTGCTAAAGACACTGCCGAGGCCGTCACTCGTCTAGAGATGACTCATAAGAAGGAGATTGACGAAGCCGTCCAACGAAATAGGGCCCTGGCTCTGGAAAAAGATTCTATTCAGAAAGAAAGGGATGCACTCGTCCTGCAAGTCAAAGAGTTGAAAGAGCTATTCTCTAAGGAGAAGGAAGAGAACATAGCTGCTCAAGAGGAGTCTCAACGATATTGCAACGAGATTGTTGCTACATGACTCTTGAAGGCAAAGCTCGACGACGAGCTTTCTAAGGTCGAGATGATGAAGGACGAAGCCCGCGAAGAGGGCAAAAGAATAGCATCCGCGGAGATCGACTCTCGCCTTGAGGCAGCTACAGAGGCCGGTAGAGAGGAGGTCAAGTGTATGTTTGACCCACTGATAGCCGAATACAACGCCCGTGTCCTCATGCACCGGGACTTGACTTTCTTAGGCGAGGGCTACCTTGAATCTTTAGCCAAGCTTGGGAGACTTTAATAAAGATTAGAAAGGTGGAGTCGGGCACCGAGGAGGTCGACGAGGATGCTTTAGTGAATGAGTTTCTCAGGGGGAACGAGCCATCAGACTTGTCTGCAGCCATGGCTCTCTATAGTAAAGGCTCTTCTCCATCAAAGAAGAAAATGACATAGTTGGTCCATCTGGAACCGAGGCTGCGGCTCCTCCTTCTACTCAACCGGCCGATCGGCCAGCACTTGACCCATTCGAGCAACACGTTGGTTACGATCCGGAAGATCCCGGCCTCGGCATTCATGTGCTATCACCCATTCTAGAGGGTGAGACTCCTCGCACGGCTGAAAGCCAACAAGAAACCGGTATAAAATTCTTCCTCTTGAAGTTCAAAAATTTGTCGCTTTCGGCGAGAAGTTATTGATTCTAACGTTCGTTCTTTGTGTTTTTATGCAGGCCGCTCTGACCTTGAACCAACTTCGAGGAGCGATGATGCCAAGGAGGAAATGGGGAAAGCGAGCGACGCTACTCACGCGGGAGTAACCCCCGGTCCTGATGCTCAAGTTATCGGGGCGCTCGACAATGATAAGTCTGAAACTTCGTCCCCCGTTGAAGGGAGTTATGAAATTGAAATCACGGGTGCCTTAGAACACACTTCGAAAGTGAGTATGAAGGAACAACTTGAGGCAGAGAAAAAGAAGAAAGTTGAGGTCAAGATCGAGTCTCAAGTAGTAGAACTTGACGATCCGTTGAACAGGCCTCTAAAAGTCATTCTTCCTGGCAGATCCAAACCACTGGATGTTCCTCCTCCCACTCCTGATACTGTTTCTCTGGCGAGCAAAACGTCTAAGAGAAAGCGTGTGGGGGAGGAGTTGTCCGAACAAACAAAGGAAGACAAGAAGCTAAAGAAACCGAAGAAGTAGCCACTGCACTCGTTCAACGAGGGTTAGCTTAGATCATGTAGCTACTTTTTACTTATTTATCTTTGTAGTCAACGCAGACAGATTTTTGACTCCGAGTTTTGGAGGAGTAGCTGTATAACCCCATTTTGGATTAGTGAATAAAGTTTAGTTTCTTTGCCTTTCTAATGATTTCTGCTTTTTAGCTTTCTGTGTAACTGTGGACGAAACTCAAGTTCTCGTGAGTTACATAAATTCCCAATCCACCTTCACATTACTCGGATATTCTTGGATATTTGACATCTCTTGTTTCACATTTTTGGTACTTAGAATATTTTTTAATCCGCGTTCTGGGGGCTTAAAACACCCCAATCCGCGTTCAGGGGACTTGGAGATTTAAGTCGTTTATACTCTAGTCCGCGCTTCGGGGACTTAGGGTACTCCGGTCCTCATTCAGGGGACTCGGAGATTCAAGTCATTTATATTTTAGTCCGCGCTCCGGTGACTTAGAGTACTCTGGTCCGCATTCAGGGGACTCGGAGATTCAAGTCATTTATGCTCTAGTCCGCGCTCCGGGGACTTAGAGTACTCCGGTCCGCATTCAGGGGACTCGGAGATTCAAGTCGTTTATACTCTTGTCCGCACTCCGGGGACTTAGAGTACTCCAGTCCGCACTCAGGGGACTTAGAGATTTAAGTCGTTTATACTCTAGTCCGCACTCCGGGGACTTAGAGTACTCCAGTCTGCACTCAGAGGACTTGGAGATTTAAGTCGTTTATACTCTAGTCCGCGCTCCAGGGACTTAGAGTACTCCAGTCCGCACTCAGGGGACTTGGAGATTTAAGTCGTTTATACTCTAGTCCGCGCTCCGGGGACTTAGAGTACTCCAGTCCGCACTCAGGGGACTTGGAGATTTAAGTCGTTTATACTCTAGTCCGCGTTCCGGGAACTTAGAGTACTCTGGTCCGCATTCAGGGGACTCGGAGATTCAAGTTGTTTATGCGAGTTCGTACGTCAGGTAGAATAATGCAACCCCAGTTGTTTGTCACCAGACTATAAGGTTCAGAAACATCAATAATTCATAGAAAGGATGGCTTCAAGCCTTTATTAATAAACTAAATCATCTGATTACATGCTTAAAAGGAAACTAAGAATCAACGGAATAAAAAAATACGGGAAACAATTGCACCTAAAACAGGAAAGAAACATGCTAAATATAATAACGTCGCAAATGTTCACTGTTCCATGCTCGAGGGAGTGTCATGCCATCAACGGTCGCTAGCTTGAAAGTTCCCTCTCCAAGCTTCCGTTCAACGACATATGGACCTTCCCCGTTGGGATTCATACGTGATGGTACCGGGAAAACTCGTTTCAAAACGAGATCACCCACATCAAAGATTCTTGGGCGGACCTTTTCGTTGTAATATCGCTTAACTCGGTGCATGTATGCTGCCGCCCTTAACTCAGCCTCTTCGCGTTTTTCATCAACGAAGTCCAGTGATTCCAATAAGAGATCACGATTCGTCCTTGGATCATAATGTGTTACCCGATGCGATGGAACTTCAAGCTCCACGGGTATAACAGCTTCCGAGCCGTATGCCAATGCGAATGGAGTGTGGCCAGTCGTAGACTTTTGGGTAGTTCTGTAAGCCCATAGCGCTGTTGGAAGTTCATCTACCCACTTGCCTCCAGCCTTTTCCAAACGCTTCTTCAATATGGACTATATTATTTTGTTCACGGCTTCAACTTGTCCATTAGCCTTCGAATGAGCAACGACGGCGAACTTTTTCTCAATGTCGTACTTTAAACAGAAATCTTTGAACTCTCTACTCTCAAATTGAGTTCCGTTGTCTGTAATGGTGGTACTCGGGAGGCCAAAGCGGCATATAATGTTTCGTACAACGAAGTTAATGACCTTGTTGGAGGTGATTGTGGCTAAAGGCTCTGCCTCGGCCCATTTCGTGAAGTAGTCGACCGCAACTATCGCGTATTTTGCACCACCTTTGGATATAGGCAAGGAACCGATTATGTCGATTCCCCAGATTGCAAACGGCCAGGGACTAACCATTTGCGTGAGTTCCGTTGGTGGAGCTCACGGGATCTTTGCATGTCTTTGACACTTGTCGCATTTTCTTACATAGTCTGCAGCATCCCGATTCACAGTTGGCCAATAGTACCCGTAGCGGAGGATCTTTTTTGCTAGTGTCTGCCCCCCAGTATGGTCGCCACATTCTCCTTCGTGAACCTCCTCCAAGACTTGCTTTGTCTCATCACGGGCAATGCACCACAGTAAGGGGACCGAGAACCCCCTTCGATACATTACTTCTTCCTGCATCACATATCGCGCGGCTTTGCGAATGACCTGTCGTCTTTCGCTTCTTCTTTCGGGCAAAGTCCCGTTTAGCAAGTATTGTTTGAATGGGGTTATCCACGACTCCTTCTCAATTTCCGTTCCCAACACAAAATCGACTTCCATCACATCTATGCTTGGAGCATGTAAGGTTTCGACGGGAACCAATCCCATTTGCTGTGCATCGCTAGTGCTTGCGAATTTGGCCAACGAGTCGGCCTCCTGGTTCTGTTCACGCGGGACATGCGAAATGTCATAATGTTCGAAGTTTGCCAATAGTTCCTGAACCAGAGCAAGGTACGGAGCAAGCTTTTGTCCCTTTGCTTGGTAGTCTCCTCGCACTTGGTACACCACCAGCTACGAGTCACAAAAGATTTCAACCGATTTTACCCCGAGTTCTCCAACGAGCTTTAAACCAGCAATCAATGCTTCATATTTTGCTTCATTATTCGTAGCCGGGAAATTGAGCTTCAAAGCATAACAAATCGATCGATTTTCTGTAGTCACAAGGACTACACCAGCCCTGGAGCAACGGTCGTTTGATGCCCGTGTACAATTTCCATTGAATGGGAGGAATGACACTGTGACCATCTGGTTCGTCTGATACAGTAAACTCAGCGATGAAAACTGCTAACGCTTGCCCTTGTATGGCTCTTCGTGGTAGGTAGGCAATATCGAACTGACTCAATTCGATATTCCATTTTAACATCCTTCCAGAAGTTTCTGGTCGTTGGAGTACCTGTCGCAAGGGCTGATCGGTATAAATACTGACTGAGTGTGCTTGAAAGTATGGACACAGCTTGCGTGATGCAATCACCAAGCAATAGGCCAATTTCTCAATTTTAGGATAATTTCTTTCTGCCCCCGTTAAACGTTTACTAACGTAATACACCGGCTTATCGAGTTTCTTGCATCTTATGATCTTGATATTCTTTATACTCCCGGAAAGGGGAATCGTGTTGCCGATGCCCTTAGCCGTAAGCAACAAGCGGTTGTTTTCATGATGGTATCCGAATGGAATGATCTCGAGACTCTGTCCACTTGTGAGATTCGAGATCGTGAATCCGATTTATGTTCATCTCTTGTTTTGTGTAGTCTTGAAGCTCATCCTTCTCTTTTAGACCGCATTCTTGAAGCTCAAATGCAGGATCCTGAATTGGTTCTTCTTAGCCAGAGTTGTAGGGATAAAATTGATATTGAAGGTTTGAAAGCCTTTGATATTGATGCTCGTGGCGGTATTCGAAAATTTAGTATACTTATTGTGCCAAATATTATCGATCTTCGTAAAGATATATTAGAAGATTCTCATCGTTCTAAATTTACCATTCCTCCCGGTAGTAGTAAAATGTACGCGGACATGAAGCGACTTTATTATTGGGACGGAATGAAATCTGATATTGCTAACTTTGTTAAGCGTTGCATGACTTGCCAACTTGTAAAGGCCGAGCATCAAAGGCCCTATGGGTTATTGCAACCTTTGGAAATTCCATTATGGAAGTGGGATCAAATTTCCATGGATTTTATAGACGGTCTTCCCCGTTCTCATTCAGGCCATGATAGCCTATGGGTGATAGTAGATAGACTTACAAAATCCGCCCATTTTCTTCCCATTCGGTCCAATCGGACCGTACCTATTTTGGCCAAACTCTATGTCAAGGAAATTGTTAAACTGCATGGAGTTCCTACATCTATTGTTAGTGATCGTGATCCATTGTTTACTAGTGGACTTTGGAAAGGTCTTCAGAAAGCTTTGGGAACAAAGCTTAATTTTAGCACCTCTTATCATCCTCAGTCCGATGAACAAACCGAGCATGTGAATCAAACTCTTGAAGATCTTCTTCGTGCATGTGTTCTTGATTTTGGTGGAAGTTGGGAAGATCATATTTCTCTTGTTGAATTTTCCTATAATAATAGCTTCCAATCTAGTATTGGTATGGCACCTTTCGAGGCACTATACGGAAGGCCATGTCGATATCCTTCGTGTTGCTTGAAGCCGGTGAGAAGCTGGTTTTAGGTCCAGATTTTATTCGTAATGCCACATAAAAGATTGACCTTATTCGTCATAGGATGAAAGAAGCTCAAAGTAGACAAAAATCCTATGCCGATAACCGAAGAAGGAAATTAGAATTTTCTGTGGAAGATCTTGTGTTCATCCGTATTTCACCTATGAAGGGTGTTGTGCGTTTCAGTCGATTGGGAAAATTAGCACCTCGATATATTGGCTCATTTCCCATCACCGAACGCATTGGTTCCGTGGCTTATCGCCTTTTGTTACCGGCTCAATTTTATGCTATTCATGACGTATTCCACGTCTCTCAACTACGGAAATGCCTTCGAGATTCCGATTCTGTTCTTGAGCCCGGTGTTATTGAAGAAATTGAAGTTTCGCCTAATTTGACTTATGAACAACATCCTGTCCGTATCATTGCTTCGGAGGTTAAACGCCTTCGAAATAATGATGTTCCTCTTATGAAAGTTCAATGGTCCTCAAATCCTAAGGATTGCTCTTGGGAATCTAGAGAATTCATCGAGCGAACACATCCGGACTTACTCTCTCGTGCTCATTAAGGTGAACTTCTTATTTCAAATTTTCTTCTCTTTGTATTGATATGCTTTGTTAGTTGTTACTCTTTAATTTCTTCTTAATTATTGCGAGGACACAATTTCTTTAAGGAGGAGAGTCTGTAACAACCCGCATATTTTACGATTGAATATTTAAATGTTTTATTTAAATATAGCATCGTTTGTCGGATTTAAGTCCGAAAAAGTCACTACTCGAAGAAGAACAGTCGAATTAGTGAAAAGTCTATATGGATAGTGCTATTTGGAAGTGCCTATTTGAAAACACGTTTTTCCAGAAATTCAAACGTCCAAAATGTCTAATTCAGACGTCTGAAATTGTTCGAATCGATCCAGAAAGGAAACAGGCTAAAATAGCCATTTTCAGAAGTCTGAAATCCCTGAGTCAGACGTCTGAATATTGTTCTGGAACAACACTTATTTTTCCAGATTCAGACGTCTGAATCGTGCATTTCGGACGTCTGCATAAAGATGGAAAATTCTTGTTTTTCCAGATTCAGACGTCTGATTTGCATATTTCAGACGTCTGAATGATGAATGAATTTGAGAATCAACATTTTGGACTCGAGACCTATTCCATCGAGTTCAAAATGGTGTTTGCGACTTTTTTTAAGTATAAACATCGATATGTTTTGAGTTGGGTAAAATCTTGAAGTTTTCAACTAGGGCTTTGGGTTTGGGGTTGCAGCCCATTAACCCAACATATCAATCCAACTCCACTCCACTCCTCTTTACTCCTTCATAATATTTCCTAACACTCAAGCTTTAGAAAAATGGGGGAAGAGAAAAAGAATTAGAATTCCTAAGCCCTAATCTTCTTTGCAAATTCAAGTTCTAGCTCCAAAATTCAAAGAGAAGCTTAGGTGAGAATCTCCTTCTTCTTCTCCAACTCATTCTTTCTTTAATTTCAGAAATTTCCTAAACCTAACTTAGGAAATGTTCTT
Organism: Allium fistulosum; assembly: GCA_030737815.1. Taxonomy (NCBI): domain Eukaryota; kingdom Viridiplantae; phylum Streptophyta; class Magnoliopsida; order Asparagales; family Amaryllidaceae; genus Allium; species Allium fistulosum. The sequence goes on along the minus strand of CM060902.1, from coordinate 1,473,499,726 downwards.
CTTTTAAGCTTAGATTCAAGCTTCTAGAGTTGAAGTTGAAGAGTAGTTGATCTTCCTTTGCTTTCAAGCTTCTCCTTCATCATTTGGGTTTGAAGGTGAGATTTTTATCTCACATCTAAGTCTATATCGACCTTTGATGTTTGGTATGAATTCCTAACACTTATTTATGTTCATTTCTTACCATTTGAATTGGTTTAATGAATATTCCAATTTTTGGCGTTGGAGTCAAAATCTATGAAATTCTTATATGGTTGTTTGGACATATTGGTCGGAACGTATTAATGAGTCTTTAAGGTTGGGTAGTCGTTTGGCGTAAACCCCTAGCTATCATCACTCGTCTGATTGCTTCCGATATGATTTGGCCATTTTTGGCCTAGGCAAAGTATTGTCTGAACACCAGTTTCAGACGTCTGAAACGTACAATTCAGACGTCTGAATATGTTTGTCTCAGCCCAATTTGCCTATTTTGTGTGGGATTTCAATTTTTACCGATTCGTGATTGTCCGATTTATTGTTATCATTTATTATTGACCTTGATGACTTCTTTTTCGGGACTTTTGAGAATATCCATTTTGATGGATTCGGTAGCGATTTCTTTGGATTTAATTCACGTCTTCGGATGTGGATTGTTGTGATTGATTGTTTCTACAATCATTTTGTGATTTGTCACTTCTAAATACAAAGGTTTATATACTAGTAGTAAATATTCAATCTCTTTCATCAAAATGATTTCAACTCTATTTTTAATACAAAGCTCTTTATAAAACCATTTTCTAATCTATTAGTATTTACAAACCTTTACCTCATTCGTATGAGAAGATCTAATTAAACGGCTTAGCAAAACAAGTGGTATGAAACGCTTGCGTTTACTTCGTCGGTTAATTTTTGGACTTGTTCAATTGAAAATCTTGTGACAATTTTCGAGTGGGAATCTACAATTTGTTCGTAAATATTTAAGTTAAGCTAGTGGTTATGGGACATGAAGCTAAACTCATATATTTACTATCTTACTGTAATCGACACTTTTTATTGATCCATGATGATCATTTTGTGATTTAGACTAGCGATGTGCGATGTCTATTTGTTTGTGTGGGGATTACAATCCCTGTTTGTGGAACTTCGGTTCAATTTGGTGGGGTAGCGACCCGTGGTCTTCGGGCCGTTTGTGGAGCCTCGGCTCAAATTTGATGGTTAGCGACCATGGAATAGCGTTCCATTTGTGACACACGTGTTGGTGAGTTTTCATGCTCCCGTTTGTGATAGGCTTCCCCCTTTGTGATTTCTGGATTTCTAATTTATGATTTCTAGAATTTGTGATTCACCTCTTCTGCGATTGGCAAGGATATGTTTGTCAATATTTGTGGTTTGGTGAATAAAATAATGAATATAATATTCTTTTTGGTGCTTTGTGATTTTTGAGATATTGTATGAATTTGTTGTTGTTTAAATCACACTTGTCCTAGAACGACATTATTGTTATCATAAGTTTTTATTATATCTCTACTTATATCTCATTTCTTTATGATAATTATAGCTAGACCGATCCGTTTATTATTTTCTTATTAAATAATACTCGGGTCAGACCGAGATGTTACAAGTGCTTCTGCTTGACTCCTTATATGGGATCATCATCTGATTTTTGACTAACTACACAGCTTTGTAGTTTTTGTTATTATACATTAGAGATAGAGACTCCTTGATATATACTTATTCTTTTGTCTAGCACTTGTATCTATTCTTTTGTGATATTGTGGATCTTGTTTGACCACTACTCTTATGTACACTTTTATGTGTTATATTCATATCTGTTTCCGCCTTTGAGATATGAACATATGTGACTGATTTGTGTTATGCTTATTTCTATATTTGTTTCCGAGGCTCACTTTGCCACTGTGTGGTAGCTTTGAGATGTATCAGTATGTCGGATTTTCTCTTGAAATGAAATGCATGTTATACTATCTGACATATCGCTACTCGCACAAAGCAATTACACGGATGGTCGCTCCTCAACAGCCTTATTATTCGCGATAATTGATGGTATTACTCCGTAGTGTCCTTGGCTAGCGTGAGTATAGAGGTGGGGCGTCACAGCTTGGTATCGGAGCCAAACTTCGGAACAATGTAGAATAATCTAGCAAGGATCATTGTCCTAAGTCTTTCTTAGGAATCGTGCCATAGGATTTAATTCGAGTCTGTGAACCGTTCTATCCTATTTCTTTTTATGATGCCTTGTTTTATCAATCAAGTTTGTTGATATTCATTCTAAGATTAACCGTTTTTCTCTTCTCTTTCTTTCTTAAAGAAGAGAAATGGTTAGGCCTAGCCGTCCCAGCGCCGGTCAATCTAGTGCTACTCCCCAGGACGGAGTATTTATGTCTGCTTAGCAACTTCTTGATCTTGTGAGAAATGCTCAAGCTGTCGGACCTATTCCTGAGCCCACACATCCTAAATCTGGGTTTGCACGCTTGTGCAGTGATTACACCAATTTAGGTGGAAAGCCATTCAAAGGTTCCGAGAGTGTTATTGAAGTCCAAGCTTGGCTTCAAACATGCAACCGCATCTTTTCTCGCATGAATCTTATTGATCTTCATCGAGTCCAAGTGGCTTCTAGTATGCTCCAAGAAAGAGCATTAGACTGGTACGAGCTTTTGATCTCTGAAATTATTGAAGCGGACCTTACTTGGGAGCAATTCTAGGAAAGGTTCGAGTTGAAATTCGTGCCGGAAGCTGAAAAAGTATCTCTAGCTCGACGCTTCATTGATCTTGTTCAAGGTGAATCTTCCATGACGGATTACGTCGCTTCTTTCGAATCTCTATCTAAATATGGGGTCAAATATATTAATACCCCATTGAAGAAAAATCAGAGATTTGTCTATGGGTTGAATAAGAATCTCAAGAAGCCATTACTTCTGAAATTGGAAGTTTCTTTTGATCAGCTAGTTGATATTGCTCTTCGTCTCGAAGAGACTGATAAAGATAGTGATGTTGAGGTCAAACAAAACATCAACAAGAAGAGACCTTTTAAATTCAAGCCTAATCCCAACAAGAAGGGAAAGCAAGCAACACCGGTAGCAAATACTCCTACCTTTCGTCGTGGAGAATGTTACAATTGTGGTTCTAAGGACCACTATGCAAACAAGTACCCGAAGCCTCTTTCTTGCCGCTATTGCAAGAGTTCGGGTCTTACCTTATCTTCGTGTCCCAAACTTCAAGGCAAGAGGGAGGGCAAGCTAAACGTTGTACATGCCCCTACTAACACTTCTCGTGGTCAAGGTATTTCTCATTCTATCCTTGATGGCATTATTATATTTCGTGATCTTTCTATTCGAGTTCTTTTTGACACGGGTGCATCTCACTCTTTTATATCAAAAGAACTTGTTGATGCTTTGTCTTTGAATGTTATTGGCTTGATGACTTCTTTGAGAATTGCGAATCCGGTTGGTGGATCCGCAACACTCAGTCTACTTTGTAAAGATGTCAAAATTATTTTATGTGATTACTCTTTCCGTGTCGATTTGCATGTTATGCGTTACTTAGGCTTCGGAATGATTTTGGGAATGGATTGGCTTAACCGTTATGAAGCCCATATCCTATGTCCTGAGCGGACTATATATCTTCGACATCCTCAATCTGTTAAGCCGATTTCTCTTGTTCTGAAAGATTCAGATTCCGATTCTAAAGAATCCTTGTATTCACTAAATCCTCATGACGACAATAATGATGATGAGGAGGATGTTATTTCTCTCATTCACATTGTTTGTGAATTTCCCGATATATTTGAGCCCGTTCTAGGATTACCACCTAAGCGAGCAATTGAGTTCAGAATTAATCTAATCACTAGAGCTCTACCTATCACTCGTCCTCCTTATCGTATGTCCAATCAGGAAAATGAGGAGATGCGTAAACAATTATCTGAATTGGAAGCAAAACAGTTTGTTCGTTCTAGTTCCTCTCCATGGGGAGCTTCAGCTATTTTTGTGAAGAAATCTGATGGTACACTTAGGCTTTGCGTTGACTACCGCAAGCTTAATGATCTCACCATCAAGAATAAATACCCCTTGCCTCAGATTGATGATTTATTCGATCAACTTAGTGGTGCTAAAGTCTTTTCACGGTTGGACTTGGCAACCGGTTTTCATCAACTCCGTATTGCAGAGGATAGCATTCCTTTGGATCTTATGAATGGCTTGTTATGCCATTTGGTTTGACGAATGCTCCAGCTTATTTCGTTGACCTTATGAATCGAGTTTTCAAAGACTTCCTCGATCGATTTGTTCTCGTCTTTATAGATGATATTCTTATTTATTCTAAAACCGAGGAAGAGCATGAAAATCATCTACGGACTGTGTTGGAAACTCTTAGGAGCAATCAATTGAAAGCAAAATTTTCTAAATGCCACTTTTGGCAATCTCGTGTGAAAATTTTGGGGCATATTATTTCTGAATCCGGAATTCCATGGATCCTTCAAAGATTGAAGCGATTCAAAATTGGAAGAGACTAGAGAGTGTGACGGAAATTTGTAGCTTTCTTGGATTGGCGGGTTATTACCGTCGTTTCATAAAAGACTTTTCTAAAATTTCTGTACCTCTTACTAGTTTAACAAAGAAGGGAGTTAAATACATTTGGTCAGACAAATATGAAACTTCGTTTCAAAAATTAAAAGAACTCCTTTCCGATGCTCCTATTCTTGTGATTCTCGATGGGAACCAAGATTTCATTGTTTATACCGATGCGAGTCGCGTTTGTTTGGGTGTCGTTCTCATGCAGCGGGAACATGTTATTGCTTATGCTTCTAGGCAATTAAAGCCTGCCGAGACTAGATATGCCACACATGATTTAGAGCTCGCGGCTATTGTTTTCGCTCTTAGAATTTGGCGTCATTATCTTTTGGGAGAGAAATTTGTTCTCTACACCGATCATAAATCTTTGAAGTATTTATTTTCTCAAAAGGAACTTAACTTACGTCAACAACGTTGGCTCGAGTTTCTTGCATCTTATGATCTTGATATTCTTTATACTCCCGGAAAGGGGAATCGTGTTGCCGATGCCCTTAGTCGTAAGCAACAAGCGGTTGTTTCCATGATGGTGTCCGAATGGAATGATCTCGAGACTCTGTCCACTTGTGAGATTCGAGATCGTGAATCCGATTTATGTTCATCTCTTGTTTTGTGTAGTCTTGAAGCTCATCCTTCTCTTTTAGACCGCATTCTTGAAGCTCAAATGCAGGATCCCGAATTGGTTCTTCTTAGCTAGAGTTGTAGGGATAAAATTGATATTGAAGATTTGAAAGCCTTTGATATTGATGCTCGTGGCGCTATTCGAAAATTTGGTAGACTTATTGTGCCAAATATTATTGATCTTCGTAAAGATATATTAGAAGATTCTCATCGTTCTAAATTTACCATTCATCCCGGTAGTAGTAAAATGTACGCGGCCATGAAGCGACTTTATTATTGGGACGGAATGAAATTCGATATTGCTAACTTTGTTAAGCGTTGCATGACTTGCCAACTTGTAAAGGCCGAGCATCAAAGGCCCTATGGGTTATTGCAACCTTTGGAAATTCCATTATGGAAGTGGGATCAAATTTCCATGGATTTTATAGACGGTCTTCCCCGTTCTCGTTCAGGCCATGATAGCCTATGGGTGATAGTAGATAGACTTACAAAATCCACCCATTTTCTTCCCGTTCGGTCCAATCGGACCGTACCTATTTTGGCCAAACTCTATGTCAAGGAAATTGTTAAACTGCATGGAGTTCCTACATCTATTGTTAGTGATCGTGATCCATTGTTTACTAGTGGATTTTGGAAAGGTCTTCAAAAAGCTTTGGGAACAAAGCTTAATTTTAGCACCGCTTATCATCCTCAGTCCGATGGACAAACCGAGCGTGTGAATCAAACTCTTGAAGATCTTCTTCGTGCATGTGTTCTTGATTTTGGTGGAAGTTGGGAAGATCATATTTCTCTTGTTGAATTTACCTATAATAATAGCTTCCAATCTAGTATTGGTATGGCACCTTTCGAGGCACTATACATAAGGCCATGTCGATCTCCTTCGTGTTGGCTTGAAGCCGGTGAGAAGCTGGTTTTAGGTCCAGATTTTATTCGTGATGCCACAGAAAAGATTGACCTTATTCGTCATAGGATGAAAGAAGCTCAAAGTAGACAAAAAACCTATGCCGATAACCGAAGAAGGAAATTAGAATTTTCTGTGGGAGATCTTGTGTTCATCCGTATTTCACATATGAAGGGTGTTGTGCGTTTCAGTCGATCGGGAAAATTTGCACCTCGATATATTGGCCCATTTCCCATCACCGAACGCATTGGTTCTGTGGCTTATCGCCTTTTGTTACCGGCTCAATTTTATGCTATTCATGACGTATTCCACGTCTCTCAACTACGGAAATGCCTTCGAGATTCCGATTCTTTTCTTGAGCCCGGTGTTATTGAAGAAATTGAAGTTTCGCCTAATTTGACTTATGAACAACATCCTGTCCGATCATTGCTTAGGAGGTTAAACGCCTTCGAAATAAAGGTGTTCCTCTTGTGAAAGTTCAATGGTCCTCAAATCCTAAGGATTGCTCTTGGGAATCTAGAGAATTCATCGAGCGAACACATCCGGACTTACTCTCTCGTGCTCATTAAGGTGAACTTCTTATTTCAAATTTTCTTCTCTTTGTATTGATATGATTTTTTAGTTGTTACTCTTTAATTTTTTCTTAATTATTGCGAGGACGCAATTTCTTTAAGGAGGGGAGTTTGTAACAACCCGCATATTTTACGATTGAATATTTAAATGTTTTATTTAAATATAGCATCGTTTGTCGGATTTAAGTCCGAAAAAGTCACTACTCGAAGAAGAACAGTCGAATTAGTGAAAAGTCTCTATGGATAGTGCTATTTGGAAGTGCCTATTTGAAAACACATTTTTCTAGAAATTCAGACGTTTGAAATGTCTAATTCAGACGTCTGAAATTGTTCGAATCGATCCAGAAAGGAAACAGGCTAAAATAGCCATTTTCAGAAGTCTGAAATCCCTGAGTCAGACGTCTGAATATTGTTCTGGAACAACACTTATTTTTCCAGATTCAGACGTCTGAATCGTGCATTTCGGACGTCTGCATAAAGATGGAAAATTCTTGTTTTTCCAGATTCAGACGTCTGATTTGCATATTTCAGACGTCTGAATGATGAATGAATTTGAGAATCAACATTTTGGACTCGAGACCTATTCCATCGAGTTCAAAATGGTGTTTGCGACTTTTTTTAAGTATAAACATCGATATGTTTTGAGTTGGGTAAAATCTTGAAGTTTTCAACTAGGGCTTTGGGTTTGGGGTTGCAGCCCATTAACCCAACATATCAACCCAACTCCACTCCACTCCTCTTCACTCCTTCATAATATTTCCTAACACTCAAGCTTTAGAAAAATGGGGGAAGAGAAAAAGAATTAGAATTCCTAAGCCCTAATCTTCTTTGCAAATTCAAGTTCTAGCTCCAAAATTCAAAGAGAAGCTTAGGTGAGCATCTCCTTCTTCTCCAACTCATTCTTTCTTTAATTTCAGAAATTTCCTAAACCTAACTTAGGAAATGTTCTTCTTTTAAGCTTAGATTCAAGCTTCTAGAGTTGAAGTTGAAGAGTAGTTGATCTTCCTTTGCTTTCAAGCTTCTTCTTCATCATTTTTGGGTTTGAAGGTGAGATTTTTATCTCACATCTAAGTCTATATCGACCTTTGATGTTAGGTATGAATTCCTAACACTTATTTATGTTCATTGCTTACCATTTGAATTGGTTTAATGAATATTCCAATTTTTGGCGTTGGAGTCAAAATCTATGAAATCCTTATATGGTTGTTTGGACATATTGGTCGGAATGTATTGATGAGTCTTTAAGGTTGGGTAGCCGTTTGGCATAAACCCCTAGCTATCATCACTCGTCCGATTGCTTCCGATATGATTTGGCCATTTTTGGCCTAGGCAAAGTATTGTCTGTACACCAGTTTCAGACGTCTGAAACGTACAATTCAGACGTCTGAATATGTTTGTCTCAGCCCAATTTACCTATTTTGTGTGGGATTCCAATTTTTACCGATTTGTGATTGTCCGCTTTATTGTTATTATTTATTATTGACCTTGATGACTTCTTTTTCAGGACTTTTGAGAATATCCATTTTGATGGATTCGGTAGCGATTTCTTTGGATTCAATTCACGTCTTTGGATGTGGATTTTTGTGATTGATTGTTTCTACAATCATTTTGTGATTTGTCACTTCTAAATACAAAGGTTTCTATACTAGTAGTAAATATTCAATCTCTTTCATCAAAATGATTTCAACTCTATTTTTAATACAAAGCTCGTTATAAAACCGTTTTCTAATCTATTAGTATATACAAACCTTTACCTTATTCGTATGAGAAGATCTAATTAAACGGCTTAGCAAAACAAGTGGTATGAAACGCTTGCGTTTACTTCGTCGGTTAATTTTTGGACTTGTTAGATTGAAAATCTTGTGACAATTTTCGAGTGGGAATCTACAAGTTGTTCGTAAATATTTAAGTTAAGCTAGTGGTTATGGGACATGAAGCTAAACTCATATATTTACTAGCTTAGTGTAATCAACACTTTTTATTGATCGATGATGATCATTTTGTGATTTAGACTAGCGATGTGCGATGTCTATTTGTTTGTTTAGGGATTACAATCCCCGTTTGTGGAACTTCGGTTCAATTTGGCGGGGTAGCGACCCATGGTCTTCGGGTCGTTTGTGGAGCCTCGGCTCAAACTTGATGGTTAGCGACCATGGAATAGCGTTCCGTTTGTGATACATGTGTTGGTGAGTTTTCATGCTCCCGTTTGTAATAGGCCTCCCCCTTTGTGATTTCTGGATTTCTAATTTATGATTTCTAGAATTTGTGATTCACCTCTTTTGCGATTGGCAACGATATGTTTGTCAATATTTGTGGTTTGGTGAATAAAATAAAGAATATGATATTCTTTTTGGTGCTTTGAGATTTTTGAGATATTGTATGAATTTGTTGTTGTTTAAATCACACTTTACCTAGTACGACATTATTGTTATCATACATTTTTATTTTATCTCTACTTATATCTCATTTCTTTATGATAATTATAGCTAGACTTATCCGTTTATTATTTTCTTATTAAATAATACTCGGGTCAGACCGAGATGTTATAGGTGCTTCTGCTTGACTCCTTATCTGGTATCATCTTCAGATTTTTGACTAACTACACAGCTTTGTAGTTTTTGTTATTATACATTAGAGGTAGAGACTCCTTGATGTATATTTATTCTTTTGTCTAGCACTTGTATCTATTCTTTTGTCTAGCACTTGTATCTATTCTTTTGTGATATTGTGGATCTTGTTTGACCACTACTCTTATGTACACTTTTATGTGTTATATTCATATCTGTTTCCGCCTTTGAGATATGAACATCTGTGACTGATTTGTGTTATGCTTATTTCTATATTTGTTTTCGAGGCCCAGTTAGCCATTGTGTGGTAGCTTTGAGATGTATCGGTATGTCAGATTTCCTCTTGAAATGAAATGCATGTTATACTATCTGACATATCGCTACTCGCACAAAGCAATTACATGGATGGTCGCTCCTCAACAGCCTTATTCTTCGCGATAGTTGACGGCATTACTCCGTAGTGTCCTTGTCTAGCGTGAGTATAGAGGTGGGGCGTCACATCTGGGCACTTGTACATCTCGAATAGCTTGAATCTTTTCCGGGTTAGCTTCAATTCCTAGGGCATTAACAATGAATCCCAAAAACTTCCCCGACGCAACGCCGAAGGAACACTTCAGAGGGTTGATCTTTATCCCATAATATCTGAGTATGCCGAACATCTCTACTAAGTCTCGGATGTGGTCGTTTGACTGTCGTGACTTCACGAGCATGTCATCCACATAGACTTCCATCGTTCTACCAATCTGATCTTTGAACATCCAATTCACCAAACGCTGATAGGTCGCTCCTGCATTTTTCAATCCAAAAGGCATTACTACATAACAATATAGCCCAACATCTGTGACGAAACTGGTGTGCTCCTGGTCTGGAATGTGCATCGAGATCTGATTGTATCCCGAGTACGCATCCATGAATGACAACAACTCGTGTCCTGAAGTGGAGTCGACCAACTGATCAATTCTAGGTAATGGGAAATGGTCCTTAGGGCACGCTTTGTTTAAATCAGAATAATCCACACAAGTTCTCCATTTCCCATTCGCCTTTTTCACCAGCACGGGGTTTGATACCCATTCAGGGTAGAGGGCGTCGCAGACAAACCCATTGGCTTTGAGTTTGTCCACCTCCTCTCTGAGAGCAGCGGACCTCTGCGGGTCCATTCCTCTCCTCTTTTGCTTAACTGGGACGTACTTCGGGTCTATGTTCAACATATGACTCGTAATAGCGGGAGAGATCCCGCCCATGTCGGAATGTGTCCAAGCGAAAACATCGAGATTCGCTCGGAGGAAATCACTAAGGTCTTCGGTCATCGAGGGGCTGAGTTGTGATCCAATCTTCAGCACTCGCGATGGATCGTCTTGGCTGACTGAAATGTCAATCGTTAGTTCAGCCGGTGCTGCTTTTTCTTCCCTGGGTTCCTCATCGTCGTCTCTCGGATCTACGTTTCTTAAGATCCGAGAATCATGCCCGAGCCAGGGCTCGGGCATTACTTGTCAATTGTCAGTATGCTGAATGCGGACGGAATTGTCCGCAACCTTTCCTTTCTCCCTCCGTTGGGCCTCTCGGAGCTAAGCCACATAACATGCGTGACCAGACGCCTGGTCGCCATGAACAACACCTACTCCTTTGTCAGTCGGAAATTTTAAAGTCAAACACCACGGGGCCAATGCCGCCCTAAACTCAGCCAGGGCCAGTCGGCCCAAAAACACATTGTACGGAGAATCCACATCCAAAACTATGAAAGGTAGGATTCGCACCCTCCTACGCTCACCTTGTCCCAGTTCAACTGGCAACTCAACATATCCCACTGCATCGGTCGCTGCGCCATTAAAGCCATGTATACGAGCTTTAGATGGCTTCAAATCCTTCGTCTCCATCTTCATCTGGTCATAAGCCTTCTTGAAGATGATATTGACAGAACTTCCACAATCAATCAAAATTCTTTTCATAAAAGCCGGCCCGATTGTCGCAGATTTGACCATCGGGTCAATGGTAGGAGCCTCCACCTGGTCAGCATCTCTGCTCCTGAACACTATATCGTCTGTCTACATTGGAACAACACTCAAAATCTGCATGCCTCAGGGAACTAGCATACCGCTCCATTTCTTGCCAGTTCTTATCTGCAGGGTGAGGTCCGCCGATGATCGTGTTTATGACCAGTCTGCCTACGGTCCGAGCAGGCTCCTCGGGGTGATGTGGAGCTGGTGCACGACCGGGATTGGACGTTCCCTGTCCACCTTCTTGCGGATTCTTTACAAACTCCTGTAACTTTTTCTGCCTAATCAACTTCTCTATAGCATCGTGTAGGTGTCTGCACTCTTCAGTATTGTGCCCATAAGTCTCATGGAAGCGGCAATACTTTCCGGTCCGCTTTTGTTCCTTGGTTGACTCCTTTGGGTGCAGCTTTCTGTACTGAAAGGCATTGCAAGTTGATAGGTAAATATTTTCAAGAGATGCGTTCCGCGGGGTGTACTCGTTGTAGGTTGGAATTCTCGGCTTCCATTTCCCCGCTTCTCTCTTCTTCCCCTGATTTCTTCCTTCGGATTCCTTAGATTGCCCGGGCTTGTCCTGGACATTGACCTGAACTTTCCCCGAGTTGTCTCCGGATTGCTTCACAGCAATGTTGCTTTTCATGGTCTCCTGAACCGGCCTCGGTGCCTTATCTCGCCTTATCCACCTGGCTTCCTCTCTTCTTATGAACTGATGTTCCTTTGAGTAAAAACGCTTTAGCGTAGTCGGAGGTTTTCCTGCCAGCCAATCTCCAAACTCTGAATCCGGATCCACACCTTGCATCACAGCCATAAGAATTGCATGATCATTGGGATTACTGACTTCAGTAGCCGCAACATGGAATCTCTGTAAATACTCCTTCAACGACTCCCCAGGAGCTTGGATTACACTTGATAGAGACATCACGTCCTTTGGACGAGTAGTATGTATTCTGAATTGTTCTATAAATTTCTTCGCCAACTCCTCGAAACTGGATACGGACCACGGAGGAAGTCGGGTGAACCACATAGTAGCGATCCCAGATAGAGTTATTGGAAAGCACCTGCACTTGGTTGCATCATTCGCTTTAGCTGAATCCATCATCCATTCGTATCTCATCACATGCTGCTTGGGATCAGTCTTTCCTTCATAAGCCGGGATAGTTGGCATGTTGAACTTCCTGGGGTACTTAGCCTGTAGAACAATGTCTGTGAACGGAGTATGACTCCTGGACACTCCCCAATCATCGTTTGATAAGCCTTGATTCTCTTTCATCAACTGTCTGATCATGGCTATCAGGTCTGGGGTTTTTATGGAAGATGGAAGGTTGGAGTCTGTCCTACGGGATTGATCAGGTTGATGCCTCCTCTGTTGGAGATCTGCCAAACGTGCATCTTGAGGTTCGGCATCATCGGCGTCTTGGTGAGCCGGGCGTCCAGCCTCCATCTGCACTCCAGCTCCTAAGTTTCTAGTTCCTGCTCGGTCACGGTCTCCGAGGTGTAAATGGTCCCCAGCTGTTCGAACAGCAGCACCTGCCTGCATAGTTTCAGTCTTGCGGCATCTACGCCTGGGAGGTTCATCGGACGAAGTCGAGCTGTCAGATGAAGAGTAAGGAGCTGGACTGCCCCCAGCATTCTGATGCTGTTGTTGAGTGAGCTGTGCCATGAGGTTGGCGTTAGCTTGCATCTGCTCTCCAAGTTGTCTCCTGCTTTCCCTGAGCTCTCTCATCAAGTCGTTGAACTCTATTCTGGTGACAACTTGCATTTGGTCCTGGGCGGTAGTCCCTGCACCTAGATTTGCTTGTTGATTGCTAAGCCCTGCTTGTTGTACGCTAGCAGTCTCATGGGCGTCCGCATTATGAGAGGCTGATCTGGTACGTGGTCTTCCCATCATAGAGTTTTTGGTAAGAACTCTGAGTAGAATCAACGGACGTCTTATGAATAACTCGGATCTCCTTTGGGGGATTTATTCAATCCATTAGCTTCAAAGCAGATCCTTATGGCCTGAGAATTCGATTCTCAGTGAAAGCACCAAAGTGTTAGCACCAAAATTGGTCACTAACCTTGTTGAGAAAGATTGTGTAGAGAGATAAATGAAGAAAGTAAATTTAAACAGAGAGCAATATGCAAAGTTAAATGCAAAGATAGGAACACCAGGTTTATAGTGGTTCGGCGTAATTGCCTACGTCCACTTTGAGGTTAATCTTTATTGCTTTACTTGATAATCGATTACAGATACAATCCATACACCAATCACTTTGAATGCTATTCCTAAGTAAAAATGATGAGTCTTGAAAGCGGTAGAGTGTCCCCAATGTTCTTGAAAAATGGTCCATTTCACTATGCCCCTGCCCCTCTATTTATAGACGAAGATGGGTTGGACTTCCCTGGTGGGCCTAGTGGCAAGATACCTCGGCCCAAAGCAAGTAACCCCTGTGTGACGAACCATGAATGCCGAACGGCAAATGCCGAGCGAGACTTTCGCCGAGCGAGGCTCCATGCCGGTCGAGACTTCTGCCAAACGATACTTCTGATGCCGGACGACCTTCGAATGCCGAACGAGGCTGAATGCCGAACGAGGCTGAATGTCGGTCGAGGCTGGAATGCCGGTCGAGGCTGAATGCCGGTCGAGGCTGGAATACCGGTCGAGGCTGGAATGCCGAATGACCACTGAATGCCGGACGAGGATGAATGCCGGTCAAGGCTCTGAAATGCCGAACGAGGCTGAATGCCGGACGAGGCTCTGGAATGCCGAACGACCACTGAATGTGAGGCTCTGAAATGCCGAACGACCTAGTTGCCTGGTCAAACCCCCAGGTAACAATCTTAACCTGTGTCTTCACATGCATCCAACAAGTTGGCATATTTCTAATATAATGTAATGTAGTACGTGATAAGTCTATCAACTACCAATCATCATTGAAACCAAGTGCAACTTAACCATCACACACTAGGCTAGTAGGCTTTGGGTCTCCCCGTAAGCCAAGACCGGCTAATTATTGTCATCAATCTAAAACTAATACCATGGCACTTTATCATATCATCAACTACCTATAATCGTATCGAATTCAAACTGATACACATGTCCTCACCGCTACCATGTGTTTATCAAGAGGACTTAGGAAAAGTACTTGAGGCTAATAGCCCTTGCTAAAAAGTAGCCCGAGGTCTAATTCCTTTGCTATTAAATAGAATTTATCCTATCACTGAATGGATGCTGGCTTACGCACGCTATCGAGACAACTATGCTTTATGCAACAAATTGTCTATAAAAATCAAATACCAAGGTTGTAGCCAAGGGATACATACTTACGTCATGTACACAACACTATATGGAACCATATATCGCAATATTGTAGTCTTCTCATCTTGAAGTCATTAGAAGACTGCATAAAACCACCATACAAATTAAACCACATCTCGAACCATCACCATACTCTCTATATGCTTAGAGCCAACCGCACGTTTGTTGAGACTTAGCATACCATTTCCAAACTTATCATATTTCTCCTAGTTAATCCTCACTTTTCGGGCATCTCCCGGTTCCACGAAAAAAACCATACTCTTAAAATCTCAACATTTAAACATTTGGCTTTACTGTTCAAATCAATAACTAATAAGACATCTGATAAAGGGATAAAGATATCTATCCATAATTTTAGATGTATGACTTTGGCTCCGTACATCTAATTGCTCCTAATTTACACTAAAATACTATAGGAAACCAAATCCCTAAAATACAGACTTCTAAATGGAAATTCAAATGTCTGAACGCCTGTTATGGCCGGGTTGAATCTTGATTGAAGAATTTCCCTTAGTGGAAACTCATTCTACATTTTCCCCTTATTTCATTCTCCTTATCTCATTTCTTTCCGATCTGTTGCTTCTCATCATTGGTACAGTTTCCACTTTGTCACTCCACCAAGATTCGCACCCTTGTCATAAGTCGTTCGCTATTTGGATGAGTATTGCTTCATAGACAACAAAAAATTTTGAGGTTGTGAATACCTTTCAATTAGGATATGAGTATTATCACTCATCTTACATTCCAACTCTCACATACATTCATCCTACCATTCTCAAGTGTCCTAACACATTCTCTACTCATTCTATATTTTCCAAACCAAGCAACAATATATACGATCAATGACTAACATAACAATATACCATATTCATTCTTTCTTTAGTGTTTTCAAAACATTCATTTTACGGTTAAACATTTATAAATACTCATTCAATAATAATTCTCATCTCAAATCTTACGTTGAGTTCATTCATTAAGTTCTTACCCAACATTTGATATTAAACAAGAAATATAGCATAAATGGTGATCATACAGTATAGAAGATAAATCCCTCTCACCAAACCCAAAGAAATACAACCTTAATGTCAATGCACTTTTGAAGCTCTCTTTGTTTCAGAAATTTGAGCTCAATCCTCACTAAATTACCAACTTGAATGCGCAAATCTATAGAGAATCTTCTAATTTGAATTTAGAGTATCTATTTATAGTTTTAGACTAAGAAATGAAAGAATTACGAAGGTTTGAAAATCTATTTTATTTCTTTGGAGAAGAAGAGAAAAATGAGAGAATGAAGAAGAAGAAAACTTATTTTAGAATGTATAAAGCAAATATTCTGATTTGATTACCATTTTGTCCCTAGCTTTCCATTTTATCCTTTTATTACCATATTATCTGGTTTTAACAAAATTTATACGTTTACCATACGTAAATGACATTACAGATGTAATGCAATAAGTCTCGAGTCCAAATTCGTCAATATTTAAAAATTCTTTTTTTAAATAATTTGTTCAATTAAGTTGTTTAATTCGAGTAAACAATTTGCTTTAATTACTAAGTGGAAAAAACATGTTACATTCTCCTTCATTCCCTTAAAAAAGATTTCATTCCCAAAATCATCAAGAAGCGGAATATTGTATCGTATCAACCAAAACATGCACAATGACACTAGCACTTAGTGTCAAAATATCAAAACTGAAAATCAATCACTAGAGTGCAAAACATCTTCATACTAACATGCAACTTTAATCAACTACATTGAAATAAATTTTACTTCGAGTAAATAGAGTCATATCGGTGAAAATTTCAAGATGCGAAGCACACATCTTCTCTTCTAACTCCCATGTGTTAATTATCTCTAGAATTCGCGCCCTACTAGACCCGAAGAAGTTTGACAACCCCATTCCAAATTCTCTTAACCTTGCCCTCAACAATACGAATAGGTCCTCTAGTCATCAATGCCTCTGGTTTAGTGCCATTTTTTCTTTAGTTGACTTGGCTCTACCACTACATTTGAGTCTTGTACATACTTGCATAAGTGTGAAACTTAAAGCACGTTATGTACTCCGATCATCTTTCGGGGAGATCAACTCTATATGTGTTGAGTCAGAAAATGGCACAACACCTAAAAACAAATAGAAATGAACATGTTTAGCCAATAAAAGTAAAGATACAAGAATTTTTTTATAGTGGTTTGGAAAATTTAAGGCCTACGTCCATTGTAATGTTATTGTTTATGGGTTTTAGTCACAAGTACAAAGGTTTTACTGATATCACAGCCTTAAACAGCTAAAAATAAATTCCTTAGTGACTAGGTGAGTAAAGAAAGAAGATAAAGAAAACAAGTGTTAAAAGTCCTTTTCTAGATGCTCTAAGCTTTGTATTTATAGGGAAATCATACAATAGAACTGCCAAATATTAATATACTAAGTCCAACTTCAAATCCGAAAATGTATGAGAGTTAGACGGAGTCCCTAGAGCAAGAAAATCCTCTCGATACTAATCAGAAGTGATCGGTACTGATCTGATATCTTGATGTCGGAGTGTGCCATCTTCCTTCCTTCGGTCTTTTATCTTCAATCCATCAAACCTTGAGCACTTTTCCTTAGAAATCGAGTTCTTTTCGAGAGGTTCTGATATCTCTAGCATTGTCTTCTTTCTTTCTATACTTCCTTGGAGTTGTTCACCTATTCTTTAAAAATGCACCCCAAGACGATCACTCTTGCTAGTAGTTCATAAATCATAGCTCTAAAAGCTAGCATAGAGCATAAAAAGTGGTCGATACCGACTTAAAAGTGATCGGTACCGACTTAAAAGTGATCGGTACCGACTTAAAAGTGATCGGTACTGACTTAAAAGTGATCAGTACCGACTTAAAAGTGGTCGGGAAGGACCTATTTCCTTAGCTCCAATTGTTCTTTCTTGAGACCATTTCTATTGTCCTTCCAAGCATGTTCCCAAGTCCTTGAATCATTTCATCTTCATCCTGACGTCTGGGCTCAAATGAAAACTGCTTGGTTAAATAGCCAGATAACACTTGCCTTTCAGAGCATGCTTTTGTTCGGAAAAAAGTGTGCTCTGAAACAAGACAAGCATATGCCATCATCTATATATCTCTATTGGTTACCGTAGAGTTGCTTCAAAGCGTTGCCTCTATTCCATGGATATCCATTCGACTGCTTTATAAGACAGAGATTCCATTCTCCATCCCAAAGATAGGATCGATATTCTGGATATCATTCCACGCCCTAGTCAGGTACATGCTACCTTCCTATTGCTTTCCCTCCTTTTCACTTATCGATTCAGGTCCAAATTTTATCTTATTAACAACCTGTTTTGATCGGTACCGAATTGTTATCTTTTCAATTAGGTATATGTTTAAAAGCCCAACACTTAGCCTATTTCTCTCCTTATGCCTTCATTTTCCCTAAATACTTTCTCTTACCTACCCGGTGTCGATTTCAAGCGAACCAGTCCCCTATGTTCAACCATTCGCCCCCGACTTCTTATTGTTGCCACCGCCTTCCTCACGTCACCGCCACCATCGAATCTTAGATTTGATTGCTATAGCTCCCTTTGAAGAGCTCGTCATCGAAACCTCTTGCTTCTAAATCTAGATTAGAAGTTATCAAGGTTGGTGCTTGGTGATGCTGGCACCGTGGTCGTAGCATTTTGGTTGTAAGATTGCCATTGGCTATGTCGGTGGTTGTTCCTAGCCAAAGATTAACTAGCACTTGATTGACTATTAAGTGAACTGCAAAACTTTGGCCTTAATAAGGCTCGGGTTGATCTAAAGATCTGAATCAAGATAGCTTGGTGCTTGCTTTATGATATAAGATTTCACTGCCTTTATTGTGAACTCCAGTAATCTAAATGCGTGCTTCGAATCCTTCTTGAGATATTTCCACCTTACCATTGCTTGAGATCAACACATTTCCAAATGCATGGTAAAAAATTTCTCTAAAATTCAATTGATCATCAATCATCTCCTAGAATTTTGATAAGATGGTTCCCTTCCAGGGAACGGTCGTGTCAAATGCACTTCATCTTTATAACGATTCCACTACATTATTTCTCTTATTACTACACTTCATGTATTCCTACAAAAGAAAACTCTAGGTCACCCCAGACAGTGGTTCCGCTATCGATTATCTAACAATAACGAGTAAGATCTGGTGCATAGTTCCATCACACAACGTGGCTCGTTTTCCAGCACGAGCGAGCTATCTACATAGAATGGTCCATTCGTCCTTTACGGGACACAAGACTCACATTATATGAATTAAGAATATTAATTGCCCTGGTTGACGCTCACAATCTGATTGGTCAATATACGTCGACATCCATTGGATTCTGGGCGCCAGTTACACCAGTTTCATTTGAAATAGGATTCCAAAATATAACATACCTGGCCGTGTTAAACATTAAGTTTTCTTACCCAGAATGACATGTCAGTCTCCCATATTTAATGCTGGCACAAGGCCGTCAACTCCCCCCAAAGTCGGGTCTACAACAACTCAAGCTTCGACTTCCACGGCTTTTAGACCAGGCGTTCAATCACTGCTGAGTTATAGAGAACGATAGTACCAGCAGAACCAATCCAAGATCAGCCTCCTCCTTTTAATGAACAAATCAGTTTGAGAGTTCTAGATGATGCTCTTGAATAGATGTTGACAATTCTAACCACCAAAACTCTCAGGGCCATATATCAACAACATGGAATTCCTAAAGACGATGTCAGGCTTCCAACTCAGAATCAATAGGCGCACAATCCTCCATTGGGCTATATGGCTTACAATAGATATATGTGCTTAGGTGGTGTTGTACGACATTTCAATCTATTCCTACATTCATTCCTCTAGGAGCACGGGCTTGCTCCAACCCAAGTCCATCCCAATGGATATGCTTTGCTAAGGTCCCTATACGTGCTATTTATGAACCAGTTCTGATAACCCCGACCTTTAGAAAGCTAACTCACATCCTGAGTTTCAAACAACGGAAGCAGTTTATTACAACCCGCACCATAGTAGGCCCGAATTTTTGTTAAATTGAAAACCCAAGTTCACCAAAGTATGGTAAGGGCCTAGGATTGATAGGGTAAGGGTCCATTCAACCCTCCTTGCGTTTCAAAAAAAAGTACCACAGTCCCCCTTTGGACCAAGATACTATCCCTACTAGCACCTGTAACCCAGCACCTTGTCAGAATCCATCATCAATGTAGTATCATGTCCTCGTCATTGTGTATACCAAGGAACTCTCATAGTGCTTAATAACGGCATTACAGTAGTACAGCTGTATTCTATCTCGTCTTAGGGATTTACCTAGCTGCTTTATATTATGGACTCAGCTCCATGGACTATTTAGGACTCAGCTCCTCGGACTACCCCAACCATTTGAAAGATCAATCTTAAGGGTTATCTAGCCTTGCCTTCAAACAAACAAACTAGCAAACAACTATGGCGATGTATGATCTAAACGCAACCTAGACTGGTAGGAACTGTAGCTCGTTTAGTTACCTACGTCTTTCCATTGATCGTTCAGGACAGATGACATTCTCAACATATGTATAGCTTCCATACCCTAATATGGTACCGAACACACTGACATAGCATCGAACCTTGCTCACGATCCCATTTAGATTGGCTAATGCAATCAAGATAATACCTCCCTAAAAAATTAAAGCAGACTCTGGTTGGGTATACCTTCACCTATATGCGAATGTATATAATTCCACGAGTCCTGCAATTGGATATTTCTCACATCAATATAATGTACACACAACTGTTGGTAGCCCCTTACGGTTGGCAGACTTCTGTTGTGTAACAATACCGACCTAGCTTTCCAACCCATTTTAATGACTATGCCATTCTTAACTAAGCTAAGTTTTAGTTAAATTTAATAATTCATATCCATCATAAACACATACTTAAGGCTATGGACACACAAACACACACACACACACACACACACATATATATATATATATATTCATACTTGCTTAATTATTACATCTCCAATGTTCAACTATTAATAGTATTCCTTTACTTTTTCATGCATTTACTTCTTATTCCATTTATATCAATTTAATATCATTTACCGCTTTCTTTAACAGATCCAAATATCTTTTCTTATTTACTTTCCTTTCTCATTATTGAACTTTTATTTCTATTCTTTTCAACTTTTACTGCCCTTTCTTATTTAGTGGACTTTCCATTACCATTTATTTATATCATTACTTGCCATTATTCATTCTATGCTTGCCTATATTTTTATTGTTTATTATTTAATTTCTATATTATCTCTATTGCCCATACACACACAGTTATATATATATATATATAAATTAATTTTTTACTTAAACCGTTATTATTATCACATTTACAATTCTTTAATTCATCCTTATGGATATTTGCATTTGAACGCGTTGGAATTTCATCTCCTTCAAAAGAAAAGGTTAACATTGTAAATTTCTACATTTCATCCATAAAGGGAATGTGTGTTACATTTGGAGTTACATGAATTATCTTTTCATAGTTACTGGAAAAGACAATATAAAATATGGTAAATATCCTTATTTTATATATCTCTTTCTTTTAGGCCTATTCTTTGTTATTTCAAATGATACAGTTTTATTTATGAATCTGAACTTGATAATCTATAGAAATTTACATTGCAACACCCTACATTCCAATGAATTAAAATACTACATAAATCCTCATATTTATTGTGATAATTTTTAAGCTTACATTTTTGCATGCATAAGTCATTTAATCTACAAATACGGAACTACCACATAATTTATCAAATTCAGGGACTACCACCACCCAATATTTTGCAGATTCACATAAAGCAATATTAAATTTAAGTTATCAATCACAGAATTTGTAGGTAGGGTTTATAAATTCATTACATGTGACAATTAGGCCTACAACTCCAAGTTTACATTTAGGCATACAGGAATAGATTTACAATGATATAACTCTAATATTATATTTAAATGTATAATTTCATACTCGTCTTTTCAGCTTTCCAAATCTCCAGATCTAGTCCATGTTATTCCGGTTTGACTTCCTTTCTCTCCTTATCAGAATACATATACAGCAAGCATATATATATATATATATATATCAGAAATCTAGATCTGAGAAGAGATTTGAATTTAATTTAGATTTTAGATGCGGATTTATAATTTACCTTGACCTAACGATTTGATTCGACCCTATCCTTCTTCTTAATCATCCTCTGCTATTCTCTACCTACATATACGTATATAAACTATAATTTTTATTTAGAATTAAGAATTATGGATTAAGGAAATGGCAAAATTTTGTCATGCTTCAGAAAATACGAGAAGAAAAGTGAGGAGTTATACATGTATTTATAGGGGTTCGAATCAATGACTTTTTTGTTTGAATTTCGATCGTAAAACTTTATATATGAAAATGATCAAAAAACCGCCACGAACCCAACATTACAAGTTTCGTAGCCAAATTATGATGTTTGTAAAAATTCTATTTTTTGGCATTACTATTTGTAAATTAATTTCTTTTTAATTAATCATCATTAAAATTTACGGGGTGTTACATTCTCCTCCTTAAAATAATTTTATCCTCGAAATTCCTCAAGGACTGAATCATGTAACATAACGCGCAACCATTCTAAGCTAACCAACCTAGCGTGCAACAAATTTTGCCACCAATAGTATACAATTTCATAGTTTATCACAACATACGGTATGTATGCTAAATAATTCTAAATCGGCGCCTCCTATATGAATGTATTCTTAAAAAATTGAAAATATGGTGCAAACAACCTATATATACTGGCAGTTCTATATCTTTGCAAACTTTTGAAAATCAAAAATCTTGTTTTTGCATCCAAATATTCCGATACTTCAATGAATAGAAGTATAGTTCAGCCAATTTTGCATCCAATCACTATCATCCAAAATTCTATCACGCCATTGCTAATACCAAATTTTTTAAAATTCAATTTTCTAAACCTAAATTCCTTATGCCAGAAAAGGGTTTAGATCGAGAATTCCGTATTTCCATCCTTCTCTTGCGTACCACTTTTCTCACTGTATCTTGGAACCTTCTCTTTTTGCCTCCTAATTCTTTTTCAACTTTTCCAAGTACTGTCTGCATAAGTAAATTTTATTTTAAATCTTTAAATTTTTAAAACAAAATTATTTTAAAATCAGTTTTGTTCACCTAACGACAAGGTATGGAGAATTAGATTCCATAGCTAAAACAACATTTTCCCTTATCATTAACTATATCTTATTTTACTGTCACTTCTTCTGCACAATAAAATTCCTACTTCCTAACCCGCCGAATTCTTTCCCTACTAAGCATGTGGCATTTCAAAACTAATTTTTTTTCCTCTTTTTCCGCTCAGAATCATTTTAAATTAAACTTGGAAAAATTTATAATTTTTTTAAAATTTTAAGATTTCATCCCCATTTTATTTCAAAACTTTTCATAAAAGTGTTTTGTCCCTAAAATCATGAATTTTGAACAAAACTTTCAAAAGTATATATTTTTTTCAAAATAATTTATGCCATATCGTATACAATCGGGACTTGGTCAATAATTTAACGTCCATAGTGGACTCATTTCCTACTACACGATAAAATTTTCAATTTCAAAAACATTTTCATATCTTAAAATAACAACCAGCACACAAGTGTATTTATAAATTTCATCCTTCCTTTAAGGCATAGGGAAAGTGGCCCATGGTTTGGAAATAACATTTTTCTGTCCTTGGATCGCTAAAATTTATTGCCCAATTTTTTTTCACCTTGTGGGGCTTAACTTTACTTTTCTTTTAGTAGCTAATTAAATAAATTTTCTAATTTATTATATAAACTTCCAGTCTTACTTAGCATTAGTTAAGCGCCCACATGAGACTTTTTGGCTTACACGGTTTTCCAATTAATATAGTGGTCAACCCAGAAAATCAATTTCAAAAGGAACATTTCTCATAATAACATACGTGTTTTATACAATAGAAACAATTAATGCTTATAAGCCAAAACCTAAAAGAAACAAGTGTTGGAAGCCGCCTTTCATATAAACTGACATTAATGATGTTGTCGCCCTATCACTCTTTACTTAAATTAAATGGATCTTTCTAACATACCATTTTACTGTAACCCACATATTTAACTTTACTTTTTGGCTTGTAGTAAATAAGGTCCACTCATTACTTTTAACTACTACCACTAATTGGGCTGAACTGTGCATTTTTACATTGTAATGGGATAAGGAATACAACTATGCACATTTAGAATAACTTACCGGAAAAATTAGCTCGATGAAATAAATATCCTACCTTCCATCCTGCCATCTTTAATCTTGAGCCAACCAGCGACCATTATGTGTGTTTTCCCTCTCATTACCCTTTATTAATATCTTCTTTTAATCTAATTCTCTTGATAGTGTCCTCAAATTTTGGTATTTACTTCCTTCATCTTGATCTTTCATACGAGTATACTCTAGAACTCGCAAAAGCGTACTTGATACCATTCATCATTCCTTCACGGGTTCTTCTTACGGCTTTCATACATGTCTTAATAAATATTCGTAGGTTTATTCCAATATTCCTTACTCTCTTTTGGGTGCTATATTCTATGATCAATCATCGCTATTTTCTTTATAGCCTTATTTTTTACCCCGTCTTACGTATGCAATCGTCATATCTACTCAATACTAAAAATTTGATTTGGTTTTTGCCGCTTTTTCTAAAATTAAAACTTCACAATTATAAAGCACTTAATTCCAAAAATTTTATCTTTAAAAGTACAAACTTGGAAACTTTTTATTAAATTCAAAATTAACTTGGTGTCTTTACTTTTAAAACTACAATTTAGAGTTTTTGATTTAAGCTTATTCATCCAGTCCAAAGGAAAATGTTAGCAATTTAATTTTAAAAAGTCTTCTCCTTTTCCTTCAAATCAACTTTTCTTTTAAAGCCCTTTTACAACAACTAGGATTTTTACTTCTTAAAATTGGGTTTTTTTTACTTAAACCATTTATTAAGTTTTGCTTTTAAAAACTCAATTCTTATACCAAACCATTTCATTAAAACTAAACTCTACAGTGTTTCTATAACATCATTTACGATTTTAGATAATAAAACTGGAGTAGACAAGGACAACTTCCATCCTAATATTTTCCTAATACCCATGCTACTTTCAATTTCAACCTTAGTGGAGCTTCTAATAGCCTATAAGGAGGACTTTTAAAAAGGTATGTGCAATTACTGCACACATATTGCAGAAACTATCCAGTTTTCTTTCTTTTAATTTCCTATATTGTTTCTAATTACTAATATTATTTTATATAAACATCTAATAATGTTTATATTTGTATTCCACAAGTTACTATATTTAGCTTTCTTCTAGCTAACTCCTCTTATTTAAATTGCTTCACTTTATATAACTTTTCCCTCACTTGACTGTTTTCTTTATTGAAACATCGTAGTGCGTTCAACTACTGCTTTATTTTAGGATTCTAATCTTCTTTCGTGTACTACTTATCCCATTTTAAATTTGTATGACTTCCTATTGTCCACGCGTAAAAAGAATTTTACGACTTAAAAAAATTTCATCTCCGAAAAATCAAAACGCTATATATGCTCTACTATTTTCTCAAAATAATTAACTTTTTATTAAACCCATTTACTGCTCGATTTAACTAATTTTAATTTTCCACTATAAATTTTTATTTAAATAAAACGTGGATATTTTATTTTATATATATTTTTCAAAAAATTTACTTACTTTTCAAAATAGGGTTTCTCTACCTTTAAATAAATCCTTTGAAAATCATTTTAAATATATTAGTTATATATTTTTCTCAAGCTTTTATACTAAATTCTTTCATATGGAGTCAAACTCGGAGTGGATTTTTATTTGCCCATTCTTTTAGACTTTTTTCTTTCCTACTTATTAACTTATCTTCTCTTAGAATATAAAAATCTAGCAATCATTTTGGAGTGATTACTACACATCTTCTTTTGGAAACTTATTTCTTTCAGATATCTACAACATATAAACTCTTACTTTTTCCTTATCTGGACCTAATGTACATCATCAATCGACAATCCTACGGGGATATACAACCATTGAGCTATCGGGGCCCAACTAGGGAGTCATGTTCTATCTAGATTTATAGGCCTTTCATATGATGCACTCATGCTCTTCCTAAGTCAACGCCTTTCCATACGACCTATTTCTCGTAGGGTAATCGGGATAGGTGTACATCTTTGACTTCCTTCATTGCTCTAACCCTTAATCGACTTGTCTATCTTTTCAGAATATGGTTGCAACTACTCTATAGTCGGAATTCATAGGATTTGGCATATAATATATTTATCATTATAGGTAAAATACAAATACGTTCGATCAACATTTCCTAATTCTTAAGATCGACTAATCTAAGCATTAATACCAAATGTGATAACCCGCACCCCAATGGGCAAAAATTTTGCTAATAAAAAACCCAAGTCCACCAAAGTACGGATCGTTAGTTTTTGATATCCTGCAAATAAACAAATGCATATTAAAGCACCATCGATATAAACTCACGGTGGAATAGTAAAGTACAATAAAACATATAGTTACTGACCAAGGTTGACACTTCTGAGATCTAATATCCTTGTTAGCATCGACAATGCATAAGAAAATCTATTCTTCCACTGTTCCTGCCTTGTAGTAATACATGACCATCTAAAGCTATCATGTGGGTTGTAATGAGGCGGGGGTCTGAACAACATTCTGGTGACTAGTAAATTACACATTTTATACATAACGCTAATTTATGGCGAATGCCTTCCATTACAGGTTATGTATTTTACTTAGTCGTCTCTGCCTGTGCAGTTAAAGCCCCGCTAAAGCACCACAAATTCTCGCTATAGCGCATAGCACTCTTCGACCGCTATGCTATTTCAATTAGCGCTATTAAACAGTAGATCCGCTTTAAGCTTCACTATTTTCTACTATATCTACTGAATCAAGTCTTTTTAGCACCCGCTTTAGCAATATTAATATACAATAGTTGATTTTTCCAGTTCTCTTTTAAACTAAATCAAAAAAGTTAGGGTAAAGACCTAATCTTTAGGCATAAGGGCTCAATATAAGTTAGAAATCTATTGTAGTCACCAAATCTAATCTACATAAATCATATTATTCTTCGGTTTTGTTATATAAGATTAAGCAAAATTACCTTTTCCTACACAAATGATGTGTGAGTGAGAATAAATTAACTTTTAAATATTTGGTTTTATATCTAATGAAGCTTTTTGCACCTTCGCTATTTCCGGCTATATCCCCACTTTATCCCCGCTATAACTTTTTGCATCTCCACTTGTATGGAACCGTTAAGCACTTTAACTGCACAAGTCTTGACTCCACGTACACATACGATATGCCCCCTACCATAAGTGGACAATAACTATATATATAAGTATCACAGTCCCCTTTTGGACCAAGATACTATCCATGCTAGAATCTATAACCCAGCACCTCCTCAGGATCCATCATCAACGCAATATCACATTCTCGTCGTCATGCATACCAAGGAACTCTTACAGTGCCTAATAACAATGTGACGATAGTTTAGTCGTATTCCATCTTGTCCTGGGGATTTACCAAGCTGCTTCATATTATGGACTCAGCTTCATAAACTATTGAGGACTTAGCTCTTCGGACTACCTAAATCATTTGAAAGACCTCTCTTAAGGGTTATCTAGCCTTACCTCCTAAAAAAAACTTGCAAACAACTGTGGTAGTACATCACCAAAATGTGAGGTGTAACCAGTTTAGGTGTAACACTCTTCTTTCCACTGACCCTCAGGACCGATGACGTTCTCGATCGATGTATAGCTCATATTCCCTAATATAGTACTAAACAAACTGACATAGCACCGAGCCTTGCTCACCGTCCCATTTAGATAGTCTAATGCTATCAAGGTAATACCCCTCTAAAAAAATTGAAGCAGACTCTACATGGGTATTCCATCACCTATACATGAATGTATATAATTCCGCATATGTCCCACATCAATATAATGTATACACAACTGCTAGTAGCCCCTTGCGGTGGGCAGACTTTTGTTGTGTAACACTACTGATCTCGTATTCCCACTCATTATAGTGACCACGTCATTCTTATCTAAGCTAAGTTTTAGGTAAATTTGATAATTCACACCCATCGTAAGTGCATACTTGAGGCAACGAATTTTTGTGTGTGTGTGTGTATGTGTATTCATACTTATTTAATAATGACATCCCTATTGTTCGACTGTTAATAGTATTCCTTTACTTTTTCATGCGTTTACTTCTTATTCCATATCAATTTAACATCATTTACCACTTTCTTTAAAAGATTCAAATATCTTTTCTTATTTACTTCCCTTTCTCATTATCGAACTATTATTTCTATTCTTTTCAACTTTTATTGCCTTTCCTTATTTAGTGGACTTTCCATTACATTTTACTTATATCATTACTTGCCACTATTCATTCTATGCCTGCCCGCATTTTTATCATTTATTATTTTATTTATATCTTATCTCTATTTCATATATATATATATATATTAATGTGGCACTTAAACCGTTATTATTGTCACATTTACAATTCTTTAATTCATCCTTGAGGATTTCTGCATTTTAATGTGTTGGATTACATCTCTTTCAAAAGGAAAGGTTAACGCTATAAATTTATTTATTTTATCCAAAAAGGGAATTTGTGTTATGTTTGGAATTACAAAGAATTATCTTTTTGTAGTTATTGAAAAGACAGTACAAAATATGGTAAATACCCCTATTTTATACATCTCTTTCTTTTAGGCGTATTCTTTGTTATTTCACATGACACGCTTTTATTTATGAATCTGAACTTGATATTCTATAGAAATTTACATTGCAACACTATACATTCCAATGAATTAAAATACTACTTAAATCCCCATAATTTGATAATTTTCAAATTTATATTTTTGCTTCCATAAGTCATTTAATCTACAAATATGGAACTACCACATAATTTATCAAATTCAGGGATTACCACCACCCAATATTTTCCAGATTCACATACATGCAATATTAAATTTAAGTTATCAATCACAAAATATATAGATTTATAAATTCATTACACGTATATAATTAGGCCTACAACTCCAAGTTAACATTTAGGCATACAGGAATAGATTTACAATGATATAAATCTAATATTATATTAAAATATATAATTTCACACTTTCCTTTTCAGCTTTTCAAATCTCCAGATCTAATCCCTATTATTCCAGTTTGACTCCCTTTCTCTCCCAATTAGAATACATGTACCACAAGCGCGCGCACGCACGCTCGGACACACACAAACACATATATATATATATAAAAACATACATATACATATATATTAGAAATCTAGATCTAAGAAGAAATTTGGATTTAATATAGATTTTAGATTCAGATTTATAATTTATCTTCACTTTGACGATTTGGTTCGACCCTCTCCTTCTTCTCAATTATCCTCTGTTATTATCGACTTGTATATAAGTTTATAAACTAAATTTTTTATTTAGAATTACGATTTTTGGAGAAAAGGAAATGGCAAAACTTCGCCGTGCTTTAAAAATATGAGAAGAAAAGTGAAGGCTTATGCCCGTATTTATAGGGGTTCGAATCAATGACAGCGGTTAGATTAAACTATATTAAATCCGGGCTATTCGTCCACGTCATAATTTACAAGCGACAATATCCACTGGTCGATCGCTATGGTGCCAATGGCCGACCACTAGTGGTCGATCGATCACGATTAAGGGTTTGACCGGTTGACATATTTTTGGTTAAATATCTTCTGCTGTTTTATCACGTTGGTCAATTTCCTCCTATACCATATTCCCTTCGTTTTTAACAGATTTACACTAACGTTAATTATTCTTACAGGTTAAGTAACATTAATTATTAGTTAATTCTAACTGACGGTAACTAACGTTAGTTAATTATTTTATTTCCTTAGTTACATATATAATTATTTCCAATTCGAAAACTTCAAACGTCGATAACTTTTTTGTTTGAACTCCGATCAGAAAATTTTATATACGAAAATTGGTCAGAAAATCGCCACGAACCCAATGGTACAAATTTCGTAGCCAAATTATGACATTTGTGAAAATTCTATTTTTTGGTGTTACTTTTATAAAGTGATTTTTTTAATTAATCATCATTAACAATTACGGGGTGTCCCAAAGTCACCTTCCTACATTATCATCGAAGCTTGGTGCCATTATAAGGTCATCAAAGTCCTTCAAAATGTATTTCAAGAACGAATATTTCTTTGTCCGATGTCTGCGCTACTTCAATTGGCTCTGGCTTTCCGAAAGTAAGATCCTTTCCTTTTCGCTCTTCTCCATGCTTCGAATTTTATCTACCAAGTATTTAATTTGTTATCTCCATTCCTCATAGATATTCCTACCCAAGACAAGAGCGTAGAGCATTCTGAAACTCTTAAGACCCTCAATAGTATCTACATCCGATGTCACTCTACCACCTATCTCCTAAAAAATGAGAACCTTCGTTAGTGCAATCTTTTACACCCAGATCACTTTGTCGTTCCTAGTGAAACTCCACCGAGTAGCTTCAGAATGCTGATTAGGTCTTTTGCCCCCATTCATAGTTCCACCAATGACATCTAAGGAGGCGATGAAGGCACATCCAGCATGACTAACATTGATGAACCAGTTCATAAAGCAGTAGAAGAGCACGTTGGCGGCGAAGTTCAAGCAGAAGGAGAAGAGATAGTCGAATAGAAACCATCCATGACGAAGGATTTAGGAGAGAAGAAGTGAAAGATGAAAAAGAAAAGATGATAGAGAAGGCGATGGTGATGAAGATTTCGAGCAAGGAGGAGACGAGTCATACGGAGAGACGTCTATAAAAGGTACCAAACTTCCTGCCTCACCACATCCGAATGAATAATTAACAAGACTTTTAAACAAACCGCAAAACCAAGCATCGCTCCTCTGTCTAGTTCTTCAGAAGAAATCTTAGGCTCATTGAGCGATTTCGACATTCTATTTTCCGATCTCCTTAAGGAGGTCTCCCCTTCCTTCAGCTTCCCCTCTAAGGGTTTCCTTGCTAAAGAAGGTGAAACCACATCCTTACTTCCTTCTGAACATGGTCCCTAGAGTATTTAGGGATACATCGACACTCCACACACCCTTAGGATCATGAACACACATGCCCTGCATTTTCTTACATTTAAATGTTCCAAAACTAATATGATCGCTTCTTTCATTTCAGGTACCATAGGCAGAGACCAATTTGGTTATCTTCATCATGGTGTTTCTAAGGAAAGGAAACATACTCCTGAATCATATTTGGCTCACTCCAACTACTGTAGGGAGCGATAGATAGATGAAGAAAGAGCCCACCGAAAAGAGAGAGTAAGCGAGGCAGATAGAGATCGCCAAGTAGTAAGGGATGGGAAAAAGAGGAAGGCTGAAGAGAGACAAACCTATGACCATCGAAAAAGGCATAAAGATTCACTAGATCACAATGGTTTCTCATTTGGATTCCTCCGCCTCAATTTCAAACACAATTCCATCCATACCAACAAATTCCAGCATCACGCTCTATGACTACCACCATTCCTCCTCCTCCTCCATAATCAAAAGATGTTTCAGTCCAAGCAACTCCTATTCCAGCCTTGTTCGACCAGGGTTATGTTCGACCATGATATCAAGGAAATTCCCAAGGAGGAGGCGAACTAACGAGTCGTAAATATCCAAGAGATTATTGACCAAGGATATAAATGGAAGAAACTTTGCTTTTCCCTCTCTAATGTCAACCGAACCAATCAAATGAACATCCAATCGTTCGAATTAGAGAAAAAAACCTATGATAATCTCATAGAAGGCTATATGAGGGACTTGGATAAAATCAAAAAAGAAAGGGATATAGCTTTGAAATCCGAGCAAAAGGCTAAAGACCTGGTTGTAGAGATGAAGAGAGCTCATAGCCAGGCTGAGATCGTGATGCGGAATATCATACAAATCACTCACGAAGACAATGCTGCTCTCAAGATGCAACTTGCATCGAAGGACTTGGTATTTCTAGAGAATGATAAAACTATCAAAAACAAGGCAGCTAAAATCCAGAAACTCCGTGTTTAAAAGGAGAGCTTAGATTCGAATTACTCTTGGTGAAAACAGAGAGACTGGAGGCTCAAGTCGATTACACTGCAGTTGTGCATGACCTGAATGAGATCAAGGAGTAGAGATCCAAAGAGAGGGAAGAATTGAACACCACCCTTCAGTAGTACTTTGCTAACGTCGTCTAATAAAAGAACCTGCAATGGTTGGGGAGTACAAATGTTGTTACCCTCACTGATGTCCGAGAGGAGATACTACATCATGCAGAGGCATTCAGTGAAGGCCTCACCGAAGAGTATCTGAAAGCCAAGTACCTTAATGATGAGGACATTTTGAAACTAGAAGAAGGAAGGATGATCCTGGCTACAGAGGACACCGCTGCTAAAGCTACTACCAAGGCTCCTACTGGTCCAAGTGCATCGGGCATACATAATCTCCACCTTCAAAATCTCGAGAACTTGTAGTATAGATTCCATTATCCGAGGGGGCCAGCTCCGGGGCCACCCAAATCATCTCAGCTTCTGCAGCATATACTTTAGTTGAACCTTACATTCTGCTATCCATCGATCCAAAATGCAACAAGGGGAAGATTGCTATATCTCCTATTTAGCAATCCAATCCTGGTGAAAGTATGTCCCTCATCTTTCCAGTGTTTTAAGTCCTTCAGTTCTCATCCATGACTGATACTAATCTTTACCACTCTATTTCTAACCTTGTAGGTCATTCTTCTCTTTTGCTTCCTCCGCCCTTGATTACTCAAAGCTTTGTCTCTACTGCAATTTCTACCGAGTCAACCTCTGTGACTACGGGATCAGTCCTTCCAAGCCATCCCTCTAGCTCCAGTCCCAGTTTCGATGAATAAAAAATGCAGCTTTAGAGGGATTGGATGATGATTTCTAGTCCTTGGGGGAAGATATCACCATCATCGGCATCTTGGGCCCGACCAGATCCATGTCGATGGTGGAGAAGCTAAAGATTGATACTTCTAAAATCAAAATCAAGATCGAGTTTGGACTTGAAAAACCCGCGAGAGCTGAGGAGCCAAAATCTTCTCTGAAAGTCCTTTCCATTACAATTATGGCATCAAAGAGCTGTAACTCTAGTGTCATCATTGAAACCTCTGAGCCCCTATTAACCATCCTGAAGATCCTGCTACCATTACTACTAAAGGCGACACTACCCCTTTCAAAGGTAGTACACCCCAGGGTAAGAAGGGCCATAAGAGGCCATACGATGGCTCAATAAGCAAGGCTGGCAAGAAAGAGAAGAACGCTCAAAGAAATATGCTCCTCTTTTATCTTCCAGTGACAACAAGACAATCTCCATTTGTCTCCTTTTGGGTTATGGTTTTTGATTTTCTAGTTTGTTGTACCTAAGCCATGATTGTCCGGGATCAGCCCCCGTGTCCATTGTATATAAAGTCAGTATATAATGAAAGACTTTTTTCTGTCTTAGTCTCTATTCTGTTTACATTTTTGCACTTAATATATTATTCCCGCCTATATACAATTGCCTACATATATAACACAATTGCTTGCACTGCAATCTACCTGCAGCATTATACATTCCTGTGCCTATGCAATGCTTTTACTTACTATAACTTTATATAGATAAGTAAAATTCCAACAATTGCTTTAGTTATATTCCATTATTCAGTTCTATTTTATCGCTGCAAATGTGTTCCTGTTTGGCTAAATAGAACTATTACTTAGCCAACTTCGTAGATATTCTTGTTTATGCCAGATCGAGTTTCCTTCGATTATTAAAAAGTTATAAATAGACCGAATTCCTTGTTGTTCTCTATCTCTTGGGAAATAACGGTTTGGATGTTCATATCCTTATGTCTTCAACCTTGCCAATAATTAGGCGTGATCAATATTAACCATTGATTTTCACCCCTTAGCCTTGGCCAAGCATGTCCCACTAGGCTATGAGTGAATCCATACCCTTTGTAATTCCATCATATACCTAGTCCTATCTTCGAGACTTGGCGTTCTAGATGCCAGACTTCAGGCATCGTTCCTTGACCTGGCCTACCTTTGATTTTTGGTCGATGGTTAATAACATGGGGGAAATTATTTGATTTCCTCGTTTCGATTATGCTCTTTAAATCCTAATCATGGACTGGAGGAGTTCGGTTGTTCCTATTCCCTGATTTCGGTTTTCAACCTTACTTGTTTTTATAAGTTGATCGAAAGCATTCACCGACATCCAAACTTAAGTTCATCCAAGCATCATCTGCTTGGTCGAAAGCGCGGTTGTGGAAACCCTGATTGTGCACCAGTTCCTATCTCCAGGAATTGATGCTCTGGATGCCCATTTCGGGCATCAGACCTCAGTTCTCACCAATCACTGGGGCTCACCGAGAGTATCCATCGATTATCCTCGTTATCCTCGGCCTAGCGTATCCTGTCAGATCGCAAGCGTGGTCATCAAGTTTCCATCCGCATACTAGATTCTATCTTCGATAACTGGCACTTTTAGCTACCTAACCCCGGGTATACCATATTGAACTTGGCTATTTCCAGGCAATAGTCAATACTGCAGGAATATGGTTGAATTATCTTATCGATCCTTGTGGTTATTCCCCAGTCCTGATCCTGGACTAAATGAGTCGGTACCGATTTTCGGGTATCTGATTACGCTGCTAATCCATAGTATAGGGTTTCGCTTACAAGAACATGGTTCTATTAGTTCAAGAAGCTAACTTCTATTAATAAACAAAAAACATAGCAGGTCATGCCTTATTACATTTCATTAGATACTTGGGGCGCCTTATATCCTGAAAATGAATTCAATAAAACTAAGTAAAATAGCATCGTAGTAGGTAGTTATTCCATGCCGATGGAATATTGATCCAATCAACAGTCACCATCCAATGTAGATGATAACTACGGACCATGACTGCGCCTCTTTCCTTTCTCCCGTTGCTTTGCCTCTATGAGCTTAGCAACATTGCGCTTCGACTAGCACTTTGGTTACCAAGTATCGATCCGACCTTATTCTTTGTGGGGAACTTCATTTTTAGACACTAAGGTGCTAGTGCTATCCTGAAATCAGCAAGGTCCGGGCGACCTAAAAAGGCATTACGTCGATAATTCTTCCACAATAACAAATTTCTAAACCCACACAGCCTTGCGGTCTCCTTCGCCCAACTCTACGGACAAATCAATAGCCCTTATGGGCTCCTTCACCTTTTCGAAAAATCCATGAATCCTGGATTTACAAGGTTAACATACTTTGGGCTGGTCCTCATCTGGCCAAAGGGTTCGTTTGAACAAGTTATTCGTTGAGCTTCCGCAATCCACCAAAACCCGATGTACAACAACCGACACAATCACAGTTGTTATCACCATGGGATAAAATGTTGGTGCCTCGATTCCATCGAACTCCTGATTCCCAAAAAGAATATCATCCATTATCAACCGCTGCTGCTTTGCTAGAACTCCAACCTCAATGGCAAGCCAGCTATCCTGCAGTATGTGTTTTGAATAATCTGCATAGTTTTCCATTTCATTCCAGCTTTCCTCCATTATATAAGGTTCTACTTTTATTGTGTTGGCATCAATTCGTACATCTGGCCACCTAGGCCCCTCTCCATTGAGTCCAGGCTGGTTCTCTTGGGCGTTCGGCCCTTGTGGTCAAACATTTTGTCAGCCTCATCCCGCGGCTCTCTAACATATTACTGTAACTTCTTTCCTTATTAATTCCTCAATAAAATCTCTTAAATGTCGGCACTTATTCGTGTTGTGCCCATGAGTTTCATGGAACCGATGGAAATTTCCTGAGCGCCTCTCTTCCTCGTCCACCTCTCTCCTAGACTGCTTTTTATACATTTTTGTAACTTTCATAGCTAGATATATGTTTTCAGGTGTATCATTCAAAAACGTATATTCATCCTACCACATTAATTTCGCCTGACTCCGACGTCTTGATTTCTCTTCCTTTGATTAATAGAATTTCCTACATTTAAAGCCACATTACTGGGGCTCTCTTCGGTTTGTTTAATTGTAACATTACTCTGAATCACTTCCTTTGACTGTCCACCACCAGCCTTTCTAGTAGCCTGACTTTATTCTTCCAAACACAAGAATTGATTGGCTTTCTAGTAGAACTCCTTCATAATCGTCGGCTACTTCATCCTTGGCCATTTTCCAAAATCCGTGTCCAAATGTATGACCCAAATCAATGCCATCAATACCATACTCTCATTCGGGTTATTAACTTCTGTAACTGCAATATTGAACCTATTCAAGCACCTCTTCGACAAACTCCTGAGGTCTCTCTGAAAGGTTCGACAAGGACATCGTGTCCTTAGGTCAAGTGGTGTGTAGCATGAACTGCTCCAAGAACCTCTTTGCTAATTCCTCAAAGGTCGATATGGACTTTAACGGAAGCTAAGTAAACCACATTGATGCAATTCCATCTAGAAAATAGGTAAACATCTGCATCGAACTACATCTGTTGCCCGTGCACCATCCATATGCCAACTATACTTAAATAAGTGTTTCCTGGGATCGGTAGTCCCGTTATACGATGAAATTGTTGGCATTGTAAACTTTTTGGGATACTCCTCCCTTAGATGGTCCTATAAATGCTACTGTCGGTTGGTTTATATGATGGGAAGCTCTTTTATCCACACAACTACCACTCTAGATCTACCAGACTTTCTTGATGGTGTCATTGATTCTAATATGAAATTTCTTCAAATCCTTTAATGAAAACCTTCCGGATTTGACCTTTGGGCACTCCAATCCATAATAGATAGCTAGATCTATGCCAAAGAAATGCCTTTCCCGATGAAAGCACCAAAATGTTAAGCCGAAAAATGGCACAATTCCCAAAATTGATTGGAAATGAACAGATCTAAGCAATAAAAGTAAGAACATAGGGAAATGCTTATAGTGGTCGGCAAATCTGATGCATACGTCTACTGTAATGTTATTGCTTATGGATTTTAGTCATAAGTACAAAGGTTTTTTTATTGATCTCACAGCATAGAGCAGCAAAAATATCTTCCTTGGTGACTAGGGTTGAATAAAGAAAGAAGATAAAGAAAGCAAGTGCCAAAAGCCCTTTTCCAAATGCTCTAAGCCTTTTATTATTGATGATCGTCCTTCATAGATGGTTTGTCATTCATTCCCCACCCATTATCCTCCATCGACCGGTTGATCATATCTGCTATATGCTCCTTATTTGCCTGGTACTTTGAAGGACGATCATCAATAAATACAGCGAGTGTTTGACTCTGCAAACGGTCTCGGTTTTCTCGGTTACATCTAGGTTTTCCAGTCTTTGGGAGAACCACTCCTTTAGTTCTTCTTTGATCTCTGATCAGCTCCGTAGCAGTTATTTATACACCACCATCCCAAACTGTAACATCCAATCTATCCTCATCACCAACATGCTGCAACCATAAAGTCGGATAGTTGATGGCCTTAACTTCCTGCTCCTCCAAAGGCCTCAAATTTAGGAAGTATCGACCTGATTTTGATAGGTACCGATCTGAATTCCCTTGGTAAGGGCTCTAATAGTTCCTTCAGCACTTCTCCTTACTGCTCCAGTATCCGGTTCCTTCTTTTTTTTTGCTTTCCATCCCTTCTTTTCTAATCAAAAGCAGATGAGTTCTCCTTTTCAAATCCAGCAAGTGATGTCTGTCTCCTGCTCCTCCTGATCCTTTGAGACCGTTGGGTCAACAAAGCTATGCTAGCGTCTATCTTGCCATGTCATCTTCTAATTTAGATCTGTCATCATCTTATCAAACTCCACCCTTGTGACCATCTCTTGAGGGGTCGTGGTCCTATAAATGCTGCTGTCAGTTGGTTATATGATGGGAAGCTCCTCTATCTGCACAACTACCACTCTAGATCTACCAGACTTTCTTGATGGTGTCATTAATTCTAATATGAAATTTCTTCAAATCCTTTGATGAAAACCTTCCGGATTTGACCTTTGGACACTCCAATCCACAATAGATAGCTAGATCTATGCCAAAGAAATGCCTTTACCGATGAAAGCACCAAAATGTTAAGCCGAAAAATGGCACAACACCCAAAAATGATTGGAAATGAACAGATCTAAGCAATAAAAGTAAGAACATAGGGAAACGCTTATAATGGTTCGGCAAATCTGATGCATACGTCTACTGTAATGTTATTGCTTATGGATTTTAGTCATAAGTACAAAGGTTTTTTACTGATCTCATAGCATAGAGCAGCAAAAAATATCTTCCTTGGTGACTAGGGTTGAATAGAGAAAGAAGATGAAGAAAGCAAGTGCCAAAAGCCCTTTTCCAAATGCTCTAAGCTTTTTATTATAGGAAAATCGCCGAACAGAATCGCCAAATCTTGATATACCAAGTCTAAATTTAGATCCGATAACGCGGTAGAGGAAGATGGGGTTCCAAGAGCAAGGAAATCATTTCAGTGCCGATCAGAAATGATCCATACCGATTAAAAGTGATCGGTACCGATCTGATTTCTTGATGGCAGAGTGTACCATCTTCCTTCCTTCAGTCTTCTATCTTCGATATCGAACCATGAGCACTTTTCCTTAGAAATCGAGTTGTTTCCGAGAGGTTCTGATATCTCTAGTACATGTCTTCTTTCCTTCAGTATTTCTCGGAGTTGTTCACCTAATCCTTTAAAAATGCACCCCAAGACGATCACTCTTGCTAGTAGTTCATAAATCATAGCTCCAGAAAACAACAGGAAGCATAAAAAGTGCTCGGTACGGACCTAAAAGTGGTCATTACCAGCTTATTTCCCTAGCTCCAAAATTTCTTCAATTCCTTAAGATAATTTTCATTGTTCTTTCAAGCATGTTTCCAAGTATTTAAATCATTTCGTCTTCATCCTGACATCTAGATTCAAATAAAAATCGCTTAGTTAAAAAGCCAGATAACAATATGCAAGCTTTGTGATCTGTTCCAAAATAGGAAATGGTCTAATGAATTTTTGTGCAAGTTTTTCCTAAATTGCCAAATATAATAACTCTATTTAATTGTGATGTTTTCAGAAATATCATATCACCCACTTCGAACTCAAGGTCTATATGTCTTTTATTAGTATATGACTTTTTCCGATCTTAATATACCTTCACTATTCTCTAGATTAATTCTACTTTCTCCAAAGTCACATGGTTCATATTTGGTCCACGTATTACTTTATCCATTGTTTCTCACCAACGTAGGGACAATTTATGAGTTCGGCCATACAATGCTTCAAATGGTGTCATACGCATACTAATTTAATGGTTATTGTTGTAAGCAAATTCAAAAAGAGGCAAGTGATCTTCCCATGACCCTTCAAAATCAAGTATACAAGCTCTCAACAAATTATAAGATCTAATTCACTTGTTCAGTTTAGCCATCCATTTGGAGATGATAGGCCATGCTCAAGTTCAACTATGTTCCTAATGCATGATGCAGCTCTTCCAATACTCACTCGTAAAGAATGGGTCTTGATTACTTACTTTACAATTGGGTACACCATGCTACATCACTACTTCACGCACATACGATGTAGCTAAAGATGGAGCAGTACAGAAACCATCATCAAAATGAAATGGGCGCTTTTCATCAAGTGGTCCACAATAACCAAAATACTCTTGTTTCCTCTCGGACTCAGGACAAACCATCTATGAAATCCATGGACATATGCTTCCACTTCCAATACAGAATCTCCAAAGATAATAACAAACCTTCTGGTTTCTTTAGTTCGACTTTGACTCGTTGACAAGTCATGCACTTCTCTATGAACTCCAAAACATGTCGTTTTATTCGCTTTTAATAACAGGTGCTTTAATATCGTTGTACATCTTGTCGCCACCTGGATGAATAGTCATCCTAAGAAGATGGTACTTTCAATGTACTTCATCAACCAAATATTCTATCTCAGAAACACACAATCTCCCATCATTACGAAGCCAACCCTTCGCATCAAACGAATATTGGTCCATGTGACTAGACTTTTCCCCCTTCCTAAGCTGATCTATGATCTCTACTATCCTCGCATCAAGTCTTTAGCAAAATCCAATCTAATTTATCAGTATGGGATTAACCACTAAGGTCACTAACAAATCGATCAACACATCCAAAGAAGGCCGGAAATCAAACTTCATAATATATTCTGATCCCTTACACTCAATAGGCATAGTGCCCAAGATTGCATACCTCTTACTTAATGCATCTTCTACAACTTTCCCTTTCTAAGAGTATACAAAATAAAAAAATCATACGATGCTAGGAATTCCATCCATCTTTATTGCCTAAGTTGAGTTTGTTTTAGGAATATAAACATTTCAAAGATTTACGGTTCGTAAAGAAATCAAACCTCTCACCCAACAAATAATCCCTCTATGTCTTAAAAGAAAAGATAACTGTCACCAATTGAAACCAGCATTTTTGATTTTTGATTACATAACTATATATATCTATAAATATTGCACAATTATATTTCTGATAGGATATTTTAAAAATAAGACGACTAACTATGGAAAACAAGGGATTGAAGATCAACTGTCAAGTATCGTTGCCATAACAAGTCTAGAATATGATGTACAATATCCTTCGATGGTCATACACACACTCAAAATCTTTTTAAATCAAAAATAATTTTTCTCAAAGTATAAAACATTTTCCAGAAACACCAAAAGTCAGACGTC
Organism: Allium fistulosum; assembly: GCA_030737815.1. Classification (NCBI taxonomy): domain Eukaryota; kingdom Viridiplantae; phylum Streptophyta; class Magnoliopsida; order Asparagales; family Amaryllidaceae; genus Allium; species Allium fistulosum. The sequence goes on along the minus strand of CM060902.1, from coordinate 1,473,459,394 downwards.
TGAATTATTATATAAGACATCTAAGTATTTGACAATCTAAAATTCTAACATAGGTTCAAATGTTTGAACTAATTTCTAAGATGTCTAAAATATTCAAATATAGCCTATAAACTCTCGAGAACAGACCTTGTAAAAGGTCAGATGTCTGACATGTTTATTCAAACATCTGAGGTACATTTCATTTTCATCTTCTAAAGCAAGTCAGATGTTTTATTTGTTCTACTAGACATCTAATGAGGGTATCAAACATGTGATAGAATCAACTAGATGTTTGACCCTATACAAATCACTTTTTATATAAAAAGAACAAGATGGTTGAATCTTAGAGCCAGACATCTGAACAGGTTAAAAATGAATGTATTCTTTTCTGGTTTTTGTTCAAACGTCTAACCCTATCTATTCAAACATCTGGCCTTGTTTTTAAAAGCTTTTAAAAATACTATAGTCAAATGACCGACCTCATGGTTCAGGCATCTGAGAAGGAATAAATGGTTATATTTTAAACAGACATCTATTTCTGAAAAGATATAACCTTTGATCAAAAAGGTACGATCTCTTGAAAAATCATATTTTTTTTCAGTTGCTCCTGTCACTATTATAAAGGGAGACCAAATTCATTCGATAATTTTAATCAATTTATTCTTTCTCTCAAATTCATAATATATCTATTGATCTCTAAAATCAAAAGCAATCAAAAAATATTCTCCATTTCCTATATCACTGCACATTAGAATCATGATTCATCAAAGGATATTATAGAAGGGTGTACTAAAGTGTGACTTTGTTCGTGTTGTTGAGAACACACTAAAGTCGAAAGCAAAGTGTTTGGCTTTAGAATTGGCTGAAGTCCTGTTCAGGCAGTTGTAAACCTATTCCTCCGGGTGAAGTGAGGATTGTTGCTAGTGAAATTCCTAAGTGGGGCTTAGGGGCTAGACTTTGGACAAGAGGTTTGAACTAATATAAAAATCCTGGTGCGAGCGTATTTTATTTTAGTTTATCTGCTCAATTGCTTTTAGTTATAATATTATCCATATTATACTAGATCTTGTAGACTTTCATCCCCATCTTTAGATCATGAGTTGCATTTTTTTTCATGAGTCCTGAGTTTTCTACTTACATATGCAACCACCTTACCTTCTTGAATAAAAACTGCACTGGGTTCCACACCACAAGCATCGGTATATATGGTAAATGGCTTAATTCCTTCCAATATAAAAAGATCTAGAGCATAGTCAACAACTATTTCATTTTAATAAAAGCTTATTCACTGCGCATATCCCAAAAGAAAACATGGTTCTTCTTCGTTAGTCGTGTCAAAGGCATAGCGACCTTTGCAATGCCCTTAATGAACTTTCAGTAATACCCTATTAACCATAAGAAAACTATGAACTTCGATCATATTACTCGATACCTTCCAATCTTGCATCGCGACAACCTTACTAGGATCAACGAAAATCCCTTGCTTGGATATGATATGACCTAAGAAGTGCACTTTTCTTCTTCAAAAATGAAATTTATAAAACTTTATCTTTAAGTGATTTTATCTCAACACTTCTTCCAGGTGCAATCTCGTTTCTTTTTGCTTTTGGAAAAGATTAATATATTGTCTATGAATACCACCACGAATTTATTGAGTTGATCTCGAAAGAAGCGACATAAAATCTACAAAATATGTCAATACATTTGAAAGGCCAAATGGCATAACCAATCATTTATAAGATGCATTGGAAGTTCTGAAGGAAGATTTCAGAGTACTGTGTCTAACCAACCTTAGTTAATGAAAACCCAAAGCAAGATTAAGTTAGGAGGAAAACCCGAAGTGAGGTAGAGGATGTTTGTTCTTTTTTGTCAACTTATTTAATTATCTATAGTTGACAAACAATCTTAAGGAGCCACCACTTTAGTGGCAAACACAATGGTTTCTCCCCACTATGATGTATTTTTTTGAATGATATCCTTCTTAGTAAGATCAGAAATTCGTGTTTCTAACTCTCTTGTCTCTTTCAGAGACACATGTATAAAAGGCAAGATAACCGACTTTGCATCCATTTCCAAATCAATCAAAATTCAATCTTCCAATGAGGAGGTAAGTTAGAAACCTCTTTAAATGCATCCATAAAACTCTACAGGACATGAATTTGTAATAATTACTCATGTGAGGATCCAAAGAGCACAAATAACTCAACATCATGGAACTCATGGTCTTACAATATACATTAAGCCCATTCACTACTATCCTTTATGAAAACTACGCGTCCATCACAAAAATAACAATCCATTGCCTCATCCTCTAATCACTCCCTAGAATAAGTCCGTATCCCAAAAAAGCGAGTACATGTGCGTTACAAGAAAACTGGGACCCACCCCCAAACAATTTAGTATTTTTATATATCATAGAAAGATGTGTCGACCCCCTAATGGAAATTGACACTATAAGTGAATCATCAATAATATGGTGTACTAGGCATAAACTATGAATAAGACGACTAGTAAGAAATGAATGTGAAGCTCGCATATCAAGTAAAACATGTATCAAAAATCATAAATAGAAATCAGACCTTTTAAGACGATGTTCTTCTCCTTGTCGAGCTTAGGCGGAGTGCTCAAACATGGAGTAGCATGAATATCATAAGCTTAGACGACCTATCCAATTTTCAGAAGAGACGGGAAATCCTTCCTGAAATGGCCTGGTTGGTCACAATTAAAGCATTTCTTTATTTGAGCTTTGATCTTGCAATCTTTAGCAATATGTTCCTTCAAATGGAACCTACTGCATGTCAATCCTCCTTATTAGCATGGACTTGGTTACCCTTTGCCCATTTTCCTTTTCTCTTGCCTTGGAATTTGGGCTTGGGTCAACTTTGGTTTCCTCCTCCTTCAAGGTCTCTCTAGAAATTGAATTTGACAATACCACCTTAACAAGACTTTTGAAAGTAACACCCATAGAAACATAACTATAAGCAAAATCCCAAAAAGGTGGGTTAAGTCCCATTGTGAACCTCTTGGCCTTTTAAAGAGAGTAATGATCATATCCATCTTGAATCAAATCAAAATCATGAACTTATCAATATACTCCTTCACAGTCTTATCACCTTATGAAAGATACATAAACTACTCCGCCTATAAGCCTTTCTCAGCCTCAGATATAAACCGAGTACCAAACCTCCTTCGAAACTCTTCCCAAGTCCTAATATGCTTAATATCTACCCTATCACAGCATCCCACCAACATAAAACTTCCTCTTGAAGTTGCATAGAGGTCAGTCGCCTCTTCACCAAACTCTCAAGTGTCATATTATCAAAAATCCACTTACTAGTAAGGAGCCATGCTTGAGTCTTTATGAATGACTCTGTCCCTATATATGGCTTGCCACCCACACAGAGGTAAGCCTTACAAAGTTTTAGGAAGTCAAGGGTCGGTGATAAGGATGGTGGAGGAATAGGAAACACTCTTGTCACCGTAGGAATAGGTGTCACTCCCATTGGGGGTAGGTACCCCATGGTGTTGCCTATAAGTATCTTCAAAACCATGCTAGCATCTAGAGATCCGAAAAACAACGGCGCCTCTAGCAGTCGTTGCTAGAGTGGCATGACTCATGGAAGCTATTTGTAGATAGGAATTACTGGAAACTTCCCCAAAACATGGTTTAGAGTGCTAGAAACAAAAGTGGATGCTTAAATGTTGTATATATAAGTATAACAAAATACAAGTAAGCTCTCTCAACTTTGTCCCGATTTATGTAACTTAAGCTCTGATACCAAATGAGACCATCCCCCATTCCTGACACCCATAAACCATGCACAAATGCACTCAGATTCCATAGGTACCATGGATGATGGTTCGTAAGGTTGTATCTAGAAACAAGAAGAGCATATCTATAGTAATATTCTAATCGTCTCATAATAGAAGGAATAAATATAATATCTATATGAACATGTGTGGAACTAAATGAATATCATATAAATGGGACATAAGATCTTGCATCATAACACAACATATTCCAAATGCAAATGGAATCTAAAAAGTACATCAAATCGTTATACAGGTTTCCATAATGTAAAGAGTCTAACATGTATACAACCAGAAATACATGATAAATATAATAATAGCGATAATGACTATAGCTTTACAACCCACCTCCAACTAGCAGAATCCCTCCACTAAATTTACCTATTCAAGGAATAGATAACAAAAGAGATAACATAAAAAAGGTCATATATAAAGTATAGTGAAAAGGAAATATCTCTAATATGCTTATATATCATGTACAATATCAAATGGTATAATATGAGGCGATGAAACCATACATTAACCTGCATCTTCACCTGCATCCAACAAGTTAGCACATTCCTATTATAGTGTAACATAATAAATTATAATCCTATCAACTACCAATCATCATGGCAACCAAGAGTGAATTAACCATCACAATCTAGGCTAGTGGACACTGGGTCTCTTAGTAGAGCCAAGGCCAACTAAGTATGGTCATTAATTTAACACCAATACCATGACAATTTATAGTATCATCCACCGCTTATAATTGTATCAAACTCAAACTAATACAAACATGCCTCACTACTACCATTTGTTTATCAAGTGGACTTAGGATAAGTACTCAAGGCCAATAACCCTGCATTAAATTAGCCCTAGGTCTATTGCCTTTGCCACCAAGATAGAACCTCTCCTATCTCTGAATCAATGTTCCTAACATGCACCACCGAGATAACCATGCCTTATGTAAAAAATGGTTTATAAGTATCAAATACCAAGGCTATATCCGAGGGTAAATACTTACTCCATATACACAACATAGTATGGATTCATATATTGCAATATATTTTTCATCTCATCTTGAAGTCGTCGGATAACTCTATAAAATCACCATACGAATTGAACCACCATTATAGTCTCTATATCACTTAACATCAATCTCAAATCTTTAAAGACTTGACATACTATTCCAAAACTCATCGTATTTTTCCTTAATCACTTTAGACCTTTTGAGCAACTCATGGGTCCACAAAACAAACCTAACTTTTGAAATCCTAACATATAAATATTTGGCCTAAATGCTCAAATCAACGGCCAATCGGACGTCTAAATAAGGGATTTAGATGTCTAGCCTTAATTTAAGATGTTTGACTTAGGACCAGATGTACGAATTTCCTTTAATTTACACTGAAATAATGAGGGAAACCAAATCCTTGAAATCTAGATGCTTGAATGTATATTAAGACATTTGAATGACTATTATGGCCGGGGTTGAACCTTAATGGGAGAAATTTCCTTAGTGGAAATTCATTCCACCCTTTCCCCTTCTTTAGTATATCTTCTTTATTTTCTTTCTGATGTGTTTCTGCATGTCATCGAGACACTTTTCACTTACAACACTCTACCCCGATTCGCCCCTTATTATAAGTCATTCACCATCTGGACGAGTATAGCTTCGTACTCGATGAATAACTTTGAGGTGATGAATACCATTCAACTAACATATGAGTATAATCACTTAACTTCCATTCCAACTCTCACATGCATCCAACCATGTCATCCCCAAGTGTCATAACCCATTCTCCACTTATTTTATCATTTCTAGACCAAGCAACAGGCAATACAATTAATGTAATAATACACCATATTCATTCTTTCTTTAGTGTTTTAAGTATATTCTATTTAAGATTAAACATTTATAAATACTCTTTCGTCTATCGGCCGGCTGGCTTTAAGCAACCTTCGTCCCTCGGTCTAAGAATAGTTTGGATCGGTCCCCAATTAATATACTGGGGCTGGATCGGTCCAAGCTCGAAGTATATTGGATCGGTCGCCTCACCCGAAAACCTACAGGCACCTGGCTCCCCCAATTGATCGGGGTTTATAAATACTCTTTCAATCATGATTCTCATCTCTAAAATCTTATCTTAAATTCAACCATCAATCCCTAACCCAATATTTAATATTAAACATGGAACATAACATAAATGATGATCATAGAGTACAGAAGATAAACCTTACTTGCCAAATCCAAAGAAAAGCAAACTTCAAGTCAAACTACTTCTGAAGATCGCTTTATTTCATGAATCTAAGCTCAATCCTTACCTAGTTGCCAACTTGAATAACTAGATTTGTACAGAATCTTAACTTGAATTTAGAGTATTTATTTGTAATTTTATATTAACAATAGAATAAGTTATGGAGATGGTTGATGAAATCAATCAAAAATAGAGAACAACCACAATTCTCTCATGGAAAAATTAAATTCCCTCCTGACCTTGCAATCATTTGCTGATCCAAGAACCATGGCAGAGCCCGCGGCTGCCACGGAGCAAGAAAACTCTTCTGTTTTTGGCCTAAACAGGAGAAACAAAAAGTAGCAGAAAAAAGGAGAAGTGAGTGGAACTGCAGGAATCACCATAAAAGGAAACGCAAGCACCCCACCAACTGCAAAGCAGCCTTTCATGAACTTGAATCTAGGGATGAAAACCCTTTGGGAAGATATAGCAGTAGATCTCTCTGACTCCGAAGATGGTGAACAACTTGACGACGTCTTGAAAGAAAACACTAATTTACTCAATACTAATAGAGAGGTCCAAACTGCCCCTACACGACCAACCGCAAGCCAACGGAACTCCGAGGGAGTGGCTCTCCCGACAACAGGAGAGCCTAGGCTTCAGCCCACTTACCAAGACCGTTTGCAAAATCAAACACTTGGTATAGTCACTGACAGCCAACCCATGAATTACCGGGCATCTGAGCATATATCATGGACATGATCAAGCGCCTAATGGACAAAAGTAAGAATAGGAGAGATGATGAATGGGGATCCGCTCCAAGCCGGACTCCTTTCACTGATGACATTCTGAATGAACGATATATTAAAAAGTTCACTATGCCAACTATTCCGTCCTACGATGCAACTAGAGGCCCGAAAGCTCACTTGTACAAGTACAGTTGGTACATGGACAGAGAAAATGCTTCAAATGATGTTCGGTGTATATGTTTTCCAATATTTCTGGTGGGAATTGCTTCCATATGGTTCACCAGGCTCCTACCTAAATCCATCTCCACTTTCGGTGAATTAGCAACAAAGTTCCTTGATCAGTTTAGGCTTCACATGGCACAACCGAAAGACATGATGTCCTTATCGGGCCTATTCCAAGGACGAAATGAATCTTTGAAATCCTTCCTGAGTCGGTTTAACATTGATGTCACTGAAGTAACCCAAACGAAGATGTGGTCTTCATGGCCCTAGTCCGCACCATCCACCCCGACACTGAATTCGGAAAATGGATCAAAATGAAACAACCTACCACTAGGAAGGACTTTAATCGAAAGGCGAGACAATATTTGAGATTGGAGGAGGCAGAGGAGCTTGAAGGAAAACCTGCTAACCTACAACCAACCAGCGTTGGGCAGAATGGTATGGCGACGAATCAAGATGCAAATACCTCCGGGACTGTTGTAGGAAACGTGGGGAAGGATGGGAATCAGAAAAGGAAGAATCATAATTCCAACAAGCGAAATGAAAGTAACAAGCGATTTAAAGGCTTGAGGCCCGAAGACTACACTCCACTCAATGATACTCTAGAGAACATCTACCTTGCAACACAAGGGACGGAAGTGGACAAGAAGCCGCCTAAAAAGGAAGCGACTGAATAGTAAAAGTGTTCCGAAAAGTACTGCCACTTCCATGAAACACATGGTCACAACATGAATGAGTGTCGTTACTTGAAAAACCCGATTGAAGAGTTGATTCAGAAAAATAAGCTTCAACTGTATGTGAGGAAACCACAAAATCCTGACCAGCCTATAGCGCCCTATGTTCTTAGAGACCAGGGAAACCAAGCTGGAACCAGCAAAGAGGATCCAGACGGACAAACCGGAGACTCATTATCGAAACAATATCTGGAGGACCTCATTTCGTGTAGAAGAGTTGGGGAGAAATGAAGCGATATGCAAGCTCATTAAGACACACTCCGAAAGATTCGTGCTTCGTGATCGAAGATGGAACTCTTGCCAAGCAGCAGAGAACCTTGAACGATGACACAGTGTTTCAAAATTGAGACACTGAAGGAATACAAGCTCCGACCCTCGACCCCATGGTCATGATGGTAGGAATCAGACTAGCCATGGTTCGACATGTATTGGTGGACAGGGGCAACTCTATGAATATCCTGTTCAAGCACATATTTGACCGAATGAATATCAGTATAAAGGACATATCAACTTGCCGAACGAAGATCCACAGATTCACCAGTAAACCTAAGCAACCTATCGGAACAATCGATTTACCCATTGAACAGGGAGAAGGTGACCGAAGAGTCGTCTTCATGCAAATCTTTGTGATTGTAGACGAAATATCTTCATACAATGCTTTCATGGGTCAGCCCCCTTTGGAAGATTTTAGGATTGCTTTAGCTCAGTGGTGTCTAACCATGAAATTTCTGACAGAGAATGGAGTTAGGGTTATCAAAGAGACCAAAGTGCCGCTAGAGAATGCTACATCACAGAACTACGCGAGTCTAGAAGAAAAGAAATGGGGAAGAATGTGGGGAGAACTCTCCACATTCGTGAACCTACCGAATAGCAACTACAGAGCCTCCCCTGGCTTAGGGACCATAGCCGATTCAACAAGGCTTTGGACCTTAGAAAGAAGAGTTCATAGGAATGGGAAAAATGGGAAGCAATGGCAGAATTAATGGTGTTTGTTCATATGGATGACCCAACACGGGTCCTGAAAATTGGATCACATCTTGGAAACAAGATGTGACTGGAACTCATCAAATTTCTGCATGCCAACCTGGATGTATTAGCTTGGATACATTCTGATACGTGTGAGGTTTCGCCGAAGATTGCATGTCACACACTTAGTATTGATCCCAAGTATACACCAGTGAAGCAGAAGAGATGCAGCCTAGGACCCGAACGGTCCAAAGCACTGAGAGAAGAAGTGGATGAGCTGATGTCGAATGGTTTTACTCACGATGCAACTTACCCCGAATGGGTATCCAACCCGGTCTTGGTCAAGAAGTCCAATGGAAAATGGCGAACTTGTATCGACTACTTGGACCTAAACAAAGCTTGCCCAAAAGACAACTTTCCTCTGCCTAGAATCGACAAACTTGTGGACGGGATAGCTAGACATTAACTACTATCATTTATGGATGCTTATTCGGGGTACAACCAGATCATGATGCATGAACCTAACTAGGAAAATACCAGTTTCATTACTGATCTAGGACTATACTGCTACAAAGTGATGCCATTCGACTTAAAGAATGTTGGGGAAACCTACCAACGAATAGTGAACGCTATGTTTAAACATCAGATCGGGAAGACTATGGAAGTTTATGTAGACGATATGTTGGTCAAATCGCGCATAGCTACAAATCACTTAGACAACCTCACCGAAATGTTTGAAATACTACGCAAATATGGAATGAAACTCGATCCACTTAAATGTCACTATGGGGTAGCCTCTAGAAAGTTCTTTGGATTCATAGTAAGTGCCAGAGGCATCAAAGAAAATCCCAAACAAATTACCGCTTTGCGGGAAGTCGAGGCCCTAAGGAACAGGAAGGAGTTACAAAGCTTGAATGGAAAGGTTGCAGTGCTAAGCCGGTTCATTTCAAAAGCAACCGACGAATGTATACCACTATTTGACGTGCTAAAAAAGGGAAAGAAGAACTTCCAATGAAATCAAGCTTGTCAAACTGCATTCAAAGAGCTGGTGCGACATATGGAAACCCCGCTAATCTTGTCCAAGCCGGTAGATGGAGAAGACTTGTATATCTACTTAGTAGTCTCGCCACATGCATTAAGTGCCATTCTTGTACGAGAAGAAGTCAAGATCCAGTGACTCGTATATTACATCAGTAAACGGTTCACTAGAGCCGAGAAGAACTATCTAAAATTGGAAAAACTGGCATATTGCCTCTTGATTGCATCCAGAAAGTTACGACCGTACTTCCAAGCACACCTGATCAAAATGCTGACAGATCAACTCTTGAAGCAAGTGTTATAATGCCCCAAGACCTCTGGACGGCTTTTCCAATGGAATATCGAATTAAGTCAGTACAAAATCATATACCATCCTCGAAGGGCGATCAACGGGTAGGTGCTGGCAGACTTCATTGCCGAGTTTACGATATGAGGTAACAAAGAAGAAATTACTCCGGAAGTGGAGACACGTTGGAAGTTGTTCGTCAATGGTGCATCTTAAAACTTCAGCTCAAGGGCAGGAGTAGTGCTCAAAACTCCCAAAGGACGCTCCGTTTGCTATGCCTTGCGACAAATAATGAAGCGGAATACGAAGAATTAATAGCCAGCGTGAAAGTTGTGAAGGAACTCAGGATAAAGTTCGTACACATTTACAATGACTCTCAGCTAGTCGTCTGCCAGATGAAAGGCGAATACCAAGCTCGGGAAGAGAATCTTGCCTCGTTTCTATCTAAAGTGCAGGAACTGCTAAATGACATCGAACATTACACCATAACTCATATCTCGAGGGAACAAAACATGAAGGCAGACTATCTAGCCAAACTGGCCAGTTCTGGAGAAGTTCATTCATTGGGACTAGTTCCAGTTGAAATGCTAACTGCTCTAAGCGTAAGCGAGATGGAGATCGACTGGATCTTTGAGACAACCGGAGAACCAAAAATGTGGATGACACTGATCAAGAAATACCTTCTCAGAGGAACACTCCCTGCAGACAAGAATTAACAGAAAAAGCTCCTTTGGAAGGCACCACGGTTTGTAGTACAAGATGGGATGCTCTACCGAAGGGGATTCTCTACCCCCTTACTCAAGTGTGTGACCAACGACGAAGCTTGAAGAATCCACAGGGAAGTTCATGAAAGCAACTGCGGAGATCACAGTGGGGGGCAACCCTCGCAAAGAAAGCTCTTTGATATGCGTATTTTTGGCCAATAATAAACCACGATGCAGCGGATTATGCCAGATGATGCGACCAATGCCAAAGAGTTAGCAAGATCAAAAGAACTCCTTCGACTGAGCTAACACAAATGGTTAACCTATGGCCATTCACGATTTGGGGAATTGATTTGATTGGTGTATTACCAGTGGCCAAAGGAGATGCCAAATATGCTATAGTTACTATTGACTATTTCACCAAATGGGCCGAAGCAGAACCGTTGGCCACTATTACCATAAAGAAAGTTATTGATTTTGTCACTAAAAACATTATTTGCAGATTTGGAGTGTCACAAAAATCATCACGGATAACTGGACTCAATTTGAAAGTGTTGAGTTCAAAGACTTTTGCAAATGCTTCCAAATCGTAAAAAGCTATTCTGTTGTTGCACATCCGCAGACAAATGGAAGCGGTGAACAAGATCATCAAGTCCACCATTAAAAAGCGGCTAACTAAAGCTAAAGGAAACTGGGTTGATGAACTTCCACTCGTGCAATGGGTTTACCGTACAATGCATAAATCTGCAACCGGGCACTCCCCATTCACCCTGGCATATGGTTCAAAAGCAATGATCCCAATCATGCTAGAAGTCCCCTCTCATCGTAGGCAAAACTTCAATCAAAGGCAAAATGAGCAGCTCCTACTCGAGTTGCTCGATATGGTCAATGAGAAGAGGGAAGAGATTGAGTTAAGGAATGTTGCTCATGAGAAAAGGGTTGCATGATATTTCAATTCCAAAGTCCATAGCCGTACTTTCAAAGTTGGAGACCTTGTCCTCAAACAGGTCTACCCTATACCAGGAACATTCGGACCAAACTGGAAAAGGCCCTATGTGATCGGCCAGAAGCTAGGGGATGGCACATTCAAGTTAACAACCATTAATGGAACCCAAATTCCCCGAGCCTGGGACAGCGAATCGCTGTGTCGTTACTTTATCTAAGACTATCTTATGTATTTCCTATTTCCTGCAAATAAGCCATCCCGGAATACTAAAGGCATTGTAAATAGGCAAAACTTGCCCAACTTTTATTGGTAAAATTGCTTTGCTTTCTGAACTAATAAAATTGTGTTCACAAAAGTAACCTACCGAGTCGACGGGGTCAAATCAACTCAAAACCATCTAATCGCTGCTTGAGATAGTGGAACCACGCTCAAGTACGCCCTATCTACCCGCTGAGTCGACGGAAGCAAATCGACTCAAATCGTTGGATCGACGAAACTTGATCCCCGCCTTCTAAGATCCGTCGTTGCTCCGGCAACACCGAATAGGCCCAAACCAAAGTCGTACATTTCATAACCCGTGCGCCACTTCTAGGGTTGTGGAATCACACCCAAGCAAATATAATTAGTTAGGTCGTGCATTCAGTAAACCACGCACTCTTAAGAGCCGTGCATTTTATAAGTCATGCAAAATCTTAAAAGCCGTGCATTTCGTAACCGCGCACTATTAAAAGCGTGCATTTCCTAAGCCACGCACTCTTAAAAGCCACGCATTTCACAAGCCACACACTCTTAAAGCCGCCTATTTCATAAGCCACACACACTCTTAAAATCCGCGCACACTCTTGAAAGTCGCATATTTCATCAGCCGAGCACTCCTAAAAGCCACACACTCCGCGCAAGTACAACTCGATGTTGCTTCGGCACCATCAATAAGCCATTAAGATCTTGTAAGTACCGGTATTATCCTGACTACACCAGGAAACTCATCTATTGTAGGACTAACAAGAATCCACAACTAGAAATCGGCAAAGAATTTCGTCGTTGACAGAATCTCTGGAATCTAGATGCTCGAGTCATAAGTTCCCAAAGATAGGAACCACAAAGTAGATTCGGTTACAGACATCCGAGTAATCGCTCGGATCAACCGGTCATTTTTCAAGTGTTTGGAGAAGACAACCCTGTAAAGTAGGAGGCACACACATACCAACATTTAGAAAGGAAAACTACTCCACAGGCCCGTTTCTCCAAACAAAGAATTTTGGCAATCACAACAGATCTAGTTATAAAGTTAAAAAATGCATACATAATGCGTGAAATCACGAAAATAAAGGCATCATATATCACAAAATATGGCACGACAATGTGAAGTATGGAAATTGCAGAACAAGTAATCGTGCCATGTGCAAACATAAGTAGTATAAAAAACAAGCTAAGTACGTGATAAATAAGGAAGAACACAGAAGAGATGACAATCGAAACATTAATCTTTTCGTTCCTTATAACATTTTCCGTACAAAGTCAAAAAGTGGGAGCCATACCCACACAATATCGACCAACAAAAAGAAAAGTACATACGCTACAACAACAAAAGTAATAAGCGCGGACTCTGCACTTGTATAAAATACATGTCAAACAAATCAGAATGTTCCAATATCCGGCTCCACTGTCACTCGAGCCTGCCAATGTTTCTTTCCGCCACTTCCCTTCCCGCCTTTAGTCAGAAGTTTCTTCTTCTTCTCCGAATCCTCACTAGGAGTTGTGTCGCTGCCTGAAATATCAATTATCGACTCTGTTCCCAGGTCTCCTCCTTGTTCTTCAACACCCTCGGAAGACTCCCACATGGTCTTGCGCTTTCGGGACTTGCGAGAGCTCCTTGAGGACTTTCTCTCCTCAATCTTTTTCCTCTTAATAACCAACATCTGCTATTCAGATTTACCTAGCTGGCTAGCTTGGTTTATCTGCTCTCGAGCTTCAACTGTTGTTAAATAGCCCTTCAGAGATACGAAGGGTTATCCAAGCCATGTAACGCAGCAATCTTCTCGGATTTTGGCCCTGGTTGTGAGCCAGACACGGGCATGGTGATCAAAGCAGCTACAGAAACAAGCGTCGAAGTAGTCGAAATAGCAACAGGCCCCGGAACCGAAGAAATTGGCGGTTCGATAGGCAAAGAAGACGGACCTATAAGATCAAAAATGAAAGCATTCAATTTGTCTTTTTCTTGCGGCATGAGCTGAAAATTCTCAAACTTGGGAGAAACAAGATGGTTACTTGCATCAGAAGTGTGACCGAGAATTTCAATCTCATACTTCCCACCGTCTCCTTCTTTGGAAGGCTGCACAATCTTTGGTGAAGTTCTAGGACCACCCAAGGCTTCCGAAACAGCTGTTAAAGGGGCGGACAACAAAGCAGTACTGGCTGAACCTGGAACAGTTCCTGACTGATCACGAGGCTGTTTTGATGATTTGCCAGGCTTGAAACTGAAGGGATCTGATAGCGCTTTAGCAGTAGCAGTAGAATCGGCGGCCTCCCACTCCCTCTCAATCCAAATGATCTCTCGGCTCTCTACCAAATCCTTCTTCGACTCTTCGTTGAGATAAGCGTCCTCTAGCTCTTGCTAGGTATATACATCCCCGTTTTCTCGGAAATGGACTAGAACTTCTTCCCAAACCATAACAAAAGTACGCGAGGATTTCGGGCCTAGATTGTTGAGGCTGCCTGATGCAACAAGGAGTTAACGTAGAAATTCAAGATAGTTTCATCCATCTTCTCCATCTTCCTTTCGAAAGTATCCTGCAGCTCGAAGTAGTCCGCCATCACGGTGGCCTTCTCAACTTCAACTTGGGTCTTTTCAGGTTTAAGCTGCGTGACTTTTTCTTGAAGCAAATTAGTCATTTGAGCCTGGTCAGAAATGGTCATGTCACGGGATTCCACCATTCCTGCATAATCATCAATTGTCTTCTTATGAGCTTCGACGGCTTCGTCATGACCAACGATAGTTCTCTTCTGAGCTTCGATGATCCCGTCTCAAATTTCAAGCTTCTTTTTTAGCTTAACCTCATCAGCATGGGCCTTCTTAATTTCATCTCGGAACATGATCTCAATTTTTGCATGGGCCTCTTTCAATTTCTTCAGCAAACTAGCGTTGCTCTTACTCTCTTGTAGTGCAGCCTCCCTCTCGTTTGTCAATTGCTCGATTCTGGTGTCACGTTCCATTAACATCCTCTCATAATCATCCTTTTCCGACTTGTAGGAAAGAATCTCTTAGTAGTTGTTACGGTTTGTGTCCGCCAGTTGCTTAGATAACTTCTCCTATCCTTCAGCTTGATCCAAATTGCTTTAAATAGCCTGGACATGGGGCATATAAGAATCTTTATGGATCAGGTGCAAGTCATGATCAAATTTAACTCCCTTCAGAAACCATTCAGGGAGTGCGGCTTCAAGCTTAGGAGGACCAGATGGGACAATATAAGCCGACCTCCCACGGGGGCGTGAAGAACCAGAAACAGGCAATATGTGAGTTGACAGAGTCTGGGTTGATGGAGAGACTTAAACGGTATAAGTTGGAACTCCAATTCCAACTGAAACTGGAGCTAGGGAAAATGCTTGGTACTCGGAAGGATGAGAACCACGATCTACCATCGATTTCTTGGATGGCTCTTCTCGGTCGTCAGGAGCTTTCCTCTTCTCATAACCACTCCTATAAACTCTACCTCGGTCTCTGTTGCCCCGACGACGAACTTTGGCTTCCGAATCTTTACTCCTTCTCCACTCTTCCTTAATTTCTCGAGGCTGATGGCGGCTTAAAGTCCGTCTTGACCCGCGTTGTGCGTTTGTAAATTATTCAAGGTCCTCATAAATCCATGACATCTCATAGTACTTGATATAAAAATAAAATGAAGAACTTTAGCGAAAGAAAATGAACTCAAATAATGCATATGTAAGTGTACGTGGCCCTAGTGAAATGTGTAACGTGTTGTAGGCAGCCTAAAAGGACTTCACAAACTGGATCGGGAAGCCACTACAGTGGGAATCAGGCTAACTCTAGACATAGCATGACCGGGGAGAGAAGACAATCCCTCGAACTCGAAATCATCTCCTATGAGTTCATCGATGTTTACATAAACGTTGCCCAAGTCCCCAAAGTTGATATCGGTTTCCTTAGATGGAGAACTGTGAAGTTCAGCTACTGGGGGAGCAGCTTTAGCAATAATCTCTTAAGGAGGCGAATCCGGGAGAATAGGACTCATTCTCAAAGTTTCATTGCATGATTCGTCTCCTTCACTGGAACTTGCATCAAATTCCTCATCATTAGAGTAGGAATCATAGCTACTACTGCTCTCGATTTCATCCTCCTCCTTTCCCGTGATCACCGCAGCCTTGCCCTCACGCTGCTTGAACTCCTCTTCCCCCTCCTCCGGAATCAAGGGCATCCTAATTGAGTAACTGGCTCCAGTCATAATGCCTTTTCCTTCATGAATTTCCTCAATTGATCCACCGGATGGACCTTCTCCTTCTGGTAGATCGCCCTCTTCGGAGTAACGCGAAGAAGAAGCGGAGCATGTTTGAACCCTAGAATGGGAAGGGGATGGAACTTCAATGGCGATGGCAGATCTCTCGGGATGAAACAACCCGTAACGAAGCAAGTTTCCTTTAGCAAAGACTTGAATGATCTCTCTCTAGTGTCTATGGCATTCAGAGTATGGAAGATGGGATCAAGTGATGGATCTTTGTTTGGCCTTGGAATAACTGCAAGGAGTATTCAGTCTATTAAAAATCCCGCACCATCGTATTAAATCACAATGAGTAAAAGAGAAGACTTACCCCCTGTCGTCCAAAGGCAATTAAATCCCTCAGGACACCTAACGAAAAAATATTGGGTCTTGAACTGGGACAAATTACTTTGAAGCTGCAGCACAATTTTGTGATTTCTTTGGGCCTCGATGATCACAAGCTATGGACATTCGTCTCTCTTCTTGAATGAGAGAAAGTATCTCAGTTCATCAAAGCTTGGGGAACGATTGAATGTCTGCGTAAAAAAACATGAAGACAAGTCAAAATCGCATATCCGTTGGTGTGAATTTGAAATGGGGCAATTCCCAAGTTCAGAAGAGTCTCTCTCAAGAAAGGATTAAAGAGGGGGCACTGCTCCATTCAATCACATGTAGCGATGGCAGGCAGTAAACCCTGAAGGTGGCATGTGTGCAAACTCGTTTTTCAATGGAAGGCATACGTCATCATCCAGAACGCCATGCTATAAACAAATGTTGTGCAGGACTTTAGCAGAGATTGTGGACGAAGATCTCTTCGGAGGGCTGAGTAAAACTCTAAAGTTTGGAGGAGTTCGATCTACATTCGGACCAACTGGAACCAATTAACCATATTTAGCTAGTGGTGCCGAAGAAGTAGGCACTGCCGAAACCATTTGTGAAGGCATAACTGTGTCGATTCGGCTTTTGAGAATGCTGGACTTCCTCCACTGGATTTATGATGGGATGACGGGTGCTTCATTCTATACAACAAAACTTGTATCTAGCACGGTCAGGTAATTCTATTTGTAACTAAAAGTCCTCCTACGCTTAATACTTGAATTCCAAAAAAATATTGATTTATGCCGACTCATCAGATTTCAACCGTTGACTGGGGCAAGTGCAGTGTGTTATCTATGTGGGATGGGATCGGTGTCCTGAACACTACAAAAGCTCTATCCTATGTTGATAGTTCACTCGCGGCGAAGAATGGAAAATGCTTTTCGTATCATTCATTAAAGTTATTTCTCCTACACTTACCCGTTACCGATCAACGATTGATAACAGATCCGATGTCTGAAGCAATGCAAAAACCTCTTCCAATTCCAGATACACCAACTGTGCAATGACAGGACCAATCCAAAGTGAGAAATTATAGATCATTGGGTGCGAATCGAGTAGAGAATTCTCAGCATAAGTCGATTTCAGTTCTCTAGAAAGTGATAACCGCATGTGCTGCATACGAGACGCTACCTTAAGCTATTATCACCTCCCATAAAAACCAAAATCAATTCGCAAGACACCGTTCCGGATTAATGGTGTAAGTTGGTGCAAGTTAATTTCGACTCTGTGGATGAAGATAGCAAAACATGTCAAGCACCGAGGAAAAACCCGGGCTTCTTTTCATGAAGAATTCAAGACTCGATTTACTATCTTCTTCCACAAAGTCGCAATCAACTTGAATTCTCCATTGCATCCATCACCAACATAACTTCATCACCAAATCACTAAATAAACACCAAAATTCACATCACCAACCTCAAGTCAAAAGGCAAACATGGTCAATCTCAAGTTGTTGGCGATCCAAGGTAGGCAAGGTCAACGGCGATCCTGATAGGTAATGTTTCAGGCACTAAGGGCTGGCTTGAGATGACGGGGAAGTCAACTGGGGTCGGTGGTAAGAAGCTTCAGCGCTAGAGATCGACGACGGCGAGGGGGAGCGGTTTAGGGTTTGGAGGAGTTTGGATCGGATCGCACGGCAAATGGCTCGGTTCGCAAATGAAAACATGGAATGATGGAAGGTCAGCTCAAACGAAGTTAAGTAGGAGATTGCATGAAAAAAATTCTGCTAAGTCCTTAGATCGCTAGCGATCCATAAAGTTGCAGTCAATTTTCTCCAAACTCACCAAGTATGATCTAAGTGTTGTTTGCAAGCATTTGGAAAGTTATAGGGTTGAAATTGATTTATCATTACGAGCAACGACGATTCACATTGGAACTCAACAGACGGCTGAATAGCTAAAGCCAAATTCGCATGATAGCCTCAACACGATCAATTAAACTTCATGAAATGGGAACTCAAAAGCAGTTACTTCCAGAGCACACCTTGTTTCCAATGAAGGCATGCTCTGAAGGAAAAATATTAACCAGTTTTTACCCAATAGAATTCAAAGGAAGTTAGAACATCGATGACAAGTCGAAACATCTCAAGAATCAACTAAAAGAACCGAAAGAAAAGGACACATGATTAAAGATGCCAAAATAAGCTAAGGTGATGGATCGCTATTGATCCATAAGGCTTGTTCATGGACCCTCTAAACTTCTTGAATTATGATCCAATATCTTTTCTAATGATGTATGCCATGTTTCATGGTATTCCAAGCAAACTAGTTCAATAAGTAAGCATTCATATGGTTCCAGTCATAGTTCAATGCAACTTGTGTACGAATCACCATCAAAACAAGGCAACTAGTTACCAAATTACATGGAGAGCATTTACATGAGGCAAGGAATGCAACCAAAATGAAACGATCCAAAAATCCCTTAAGTACATGGATTGCTAGCGATCCATGCCCTATGGATAGCTAGCGATCCATCACCTTAAGTTGGATTGCAATGAAATTTTTGGAGCATCTTCGTATCATCAAGTGTAGGCTTCTGGCAAAGCGTCCTAGCCCAATAGCTCTCCAACCCCTATAAATACAGTCCAACTTGCAACATGAAGGGGATCTTCTGGACTAGCTGTTGAAACTCTGCATAAACTATTCTTCACCCTTCTCCTCCCACATAACAGTCACCTAGGGGTTCACTGTGATTCTCCAGTGAACTCTTGCACTTGTAACTTGATCTAACTTAGGAGATTAATTCATATTGTAATCTAGTTCCACTTGTAACAACAGTTTGTTAATAGAAAGTTATAAAGTGGACGTAAGCTTCATTAATAGCCGGAACATTATAAAAATCTTCTTGTTCCTTTACTTTTTTGTACAATCTACTATTTCTTTTTCTATTTTATTTGTCTTGATAAACAGGGCTGGTGCTTTCACACTCAACCCAGTGTCTTGATCCATTTTTGGGTTAACAATATGCAGTCCATAATATGGTTTGAATGCCTATTCCATCGCACTGGAAATCTAACTTTATGTTTGGTTATACCACCTTCTTACCGAAGATATTTATTTCTAGAGAAACTATTGGTAGTGCGGCAGGCCTGGATGCAATTCAAGATTTAAGACAAGAAACTGATATGTAGATGGTACAAAGTTAACCAAACCCAAAAAGGAAACAGCTAATTCGAATGTCAAATAGGAAATCTCGCACATTGAAGAAAACTACAAGTAGCTCATCGATATCAAGAAAACGGATTATTCATAATGATAACCTACTTAGCTGTCAACAAGCCACGAAGAGTATGAACTCTGCTATATAGCATGATGCTTTAATTTTAAAATAGATTCCAAATACATGACAAAATTTGAGTTTGGAAATAGTACCCAAAATGATATGATCCATCGATCGTAAGTGAGTCTTCGAGAGGATTATATCAATGTTGGAAGTGTATAAAGCAAGGTTGATGGAAAATAACCTCATCTATTTCAAATGTTGAAACCAATGAAGAAATTTCCCTAGTCAAAATGTTTAAGTCCATTTAGATTCTGCTCACAAATTATCACATAATATGACTAATTATTTTGGCATGCTAACGCTAAATCTGAACTTCTAAATAATGATTTAGATGAGATTGTTTACACACCATAACAAAAATATCTCAAAGTCAGTGGGAGCAATTAAAAAGCTTGTGGAACTTTTAAAATGTGAACTTAAACAAGCATGAGGTTGAGTTAGTGTTTTGATAGAAAAATAAAATAATTTGGCTTTAGTCAAAATGCAGAGAAAGCGTGTGTCTACAATAAAGAAAATAGAAGGTACTAAGGCATTCAGAATACTATAAGTAAACAATATGATATTGATTAGTAATGATGTAACCATGTTAAAATCATTTAAAACTTGGTTGTTCAATTCTGGATAAAGGATTTGAAAGAGGGGTCCTTTATACATAGTATAAGGGGATGTGGGGACTTTCCAAATCAATATATACTTAAACACCATATTAAAATGTTTAATATTGAGCATTTGAGATAAATTCCTTATGCGTTGGCAATAGGAATCGTCAATATGTTATGTACTAGATCGGAATTCTCTTATGCACTTGGTATGGTGAGCGAGTATCAAATTTAAGTTACAATTACTAAATGGTAATTAAAAGTATTCATAAGTATTTTTGAAATACTCGAGAATTATTTATGGGAACAATAAACTCCTTATGAAGGAGCATTCAGACTCGAACTTCATAAGAGACATCGAATAGAGTAAGTCAATCTAAAATTCATGTTAACCCTTAATAAAGGAGCTGTAAGGACCTATATTTTTGATAATTAAAAACTATTAAATTAAATAAGATTTTGAAATTTAATATTGTGAGAAATTAAAATTTATGATTTATTAATGAGAAAAATAATTAGAATATGATTTAATAAGGTTGTTTGAATGTTATTGACAACTATTTCAATGTAATTTCAATCAATTGAAATAATTGTAAAGTTAATTTGGTTAAAGTTGTAAATAAGGAATAAATTAAATGTTGAAATTATATGTTATTAATTGAAATAGGTTTGTTATAAAATATGAAATAAATTAATTAGTACGTAAATTTGTTAGCTTTTGTTTGAAAACAATAAATTCAGAAATGTGTTTGAATTACTAATGCGTAATAATTGTTTTAATTATTATTTAATTATTAAATCTGTTTGAAATTTATTTGGAAATCAATAAAATTAATATAATTGAAATATTGCAATTAATACGATAAAAGACGTTAACCGTTGAGTAATGATAATAGTAAGATGGAAACTTATGTTAAATTAATTCATCAGGCAATAGTGATTTAATATAAGAATTTAAATCTAAATAAAAGATTTTGTTTGAAATTTAAATTATAATGAATGCATTTATTACAGTTGTAATTGAACGTTGAAATTAATATAATATTTAAATATTGGACTTAACATGGAAAATTTATTTTAAAAGATTATAAATTTCTATGTAATCAAGGATGGTAAAATGATTAACTTTTAAATTTGAATTTAAAGATGATTAAATCAATTTAATAATAATTTATCTAATTAACGTGAAAATTAGCCATTTTGGCCACTGTCTAGGATTTTAACGAAACTAGTTTCATCGGATCCGTAACAGTGAATTATTCTAAGATTCAAGTTTCATAGCGATCAGACTTATCGTTTGACCCTACGAGCTTGAAACGCGTAGAAATCAATTAAAGAAATTTAAATGAATATAATTTGATTTTGAAAGCTAACTTCTGTATACAATGGAATCAGGGTTTGAAACTAGTTCCATTGAGTTTAAAAATATCGAAAACATATATTTTGGTATATGGGATGACCTATTTTCGTTCCGGGAACGAAACGGGCTTTTCGAGTCGTTATCGTTTCGACCCAATTCGATCCGTCCATTCGTTCTTATCCATTTCTGTCTATATAAATAGATATTTCCTGAAACCCTAGCAGTCTATTCCAATTTTTGTACGTACTGCTTATTTCTATCTCCACTTCCTTCCCAATGGCTGAAAACCCTAATTCCCAATTCCAAAATCAAATCGAAAATTCAAACTCCTCAAAACCTATCGAATTATATATCATCAGGAAGCTCTCGACGAGCGTAATCTGCATTTGCTGTTCATTTTTGCATTTGAGTCTCGGTTTGGCCAGAAATCAGTGAACAAGCCTCGGCCGTCCATATTAGGGTTTGCTTTTCGACGGTGGATCGTCGACCATTCAACGATCGGGAAGTGGCGTTTGGAATAGGGTGTTGAGCAGAGGCGATACATGGTTTTCATTCGTGCTATTGATGCTTGGAATCACTAGAAAACTGCGATATATGACAGCGGCGGCGTACGGCTCTGGCGGCATTGGAGGTTCTCGTGATCATTGGGGGTACGGCCTGGCATGGCGAAGTCAACGGTGAGGTCTGATCAAGGTGGAAGCTCACGTGGTGGCGTGCGTTCATCAGTGAACGTTGGCGGCTGAATGTGGTTGCAACAGTTCGATGGGCTGTTAGGGTTTAAGGATAGTAATCGATATTACTAAAGTGCCCTTTGTTTATTTAATTTAATTTTAAAATTTTATAACTTCTAACTATCATAACCTCTGCATACGAACTCGGATTTGGACGCAGTTTCTTCCGTTGAGATCGTATCGAAATTCCGGACAACATGGATTTGGTTTGGTTAAATTCTAAGACTGTTCAAATTTTGGTCTTTAGTTGGATTTTAAATCGACGATAAATCAAAGGTGAGTGATTTAACCCACTCACGAAATACTAAAACTTCTTATGTTAGTTGAACTAAATTTATGAATTGATAAAAAATTTATTGATTGTTGTTTGGTAGTTTAAATTGTCATTTAAATTTAATTTGAATTAAATTTCCATTTAAATTAATATTGAGATTAAATTGATAGTTAAATACCTGATATTGATAACCAGTTAATTGTTGTGATTTATTGACTGATTTGGATGTTGATTATGATGGATGTTTATTTGTTGACATTTTGGATGATTGGATGTTATGTTTTATTATATATATTGTTATCACACTGCAAGTTCCCTTTGTTTGTTATTAGAAAATCACTATGGGTTGAAATGATAAATAACTGAATGATCTTATCGACTAGAAAAAATCGTTATGTGTTGAAATGATACATACCCGAGCGATTTTATTGATTTGAAAATTATGAATTCGGGATACGGGTTGAAATGATATATACCTAGAAAAATTTAACTATTTTGGGTTGAAATGATACATACCTAATCACTTGACCATATGGTAGAAAATTATATGCGGACACTGTTGGTCAGTTTTAAATTATTTTATAAATGGTAAAGTATGTTTGATTTTTAAATTTGATTTTTAAATTTAATTTAATGATTTTATTTAAAATTTTATATTTGGAAAATAATTTATTTTATATGTTTTAAAGCTTCGAATTATAGGTTAGTATATGGTTTAAATGTAAATTTAAGATTTTAACTTATAATTTTATTTAGTTTTAAAATTATATTTTAAATAGTTTAAAATTTTAATTTAATAAAATATTTAATATAGTTTTAATATATATATATATTAAATTTAATTTAATATAATAAATATAAATTTTAATTTAAAATAATAAATATAGACTTTTATAAAAACTTTAATAGATAAAATATTTTTGTAAAAGATTTTAGAATTTTGTAAAAGGTTTTGTAAGGAATTTATAAAAGTTTCGTAAGAGATTTTATAATGGATTTTGTAAAAGGATTTTTATAAAGGATTTTATAATGTTTTATAAAGGAGTTATAAAGGTTTTAAAGGATTTTATAAAGGGTTTTATAAAAGAACTTGTATAAAGGGATTTGGAAGCGTTTTGAAGGAATTTGCGTAGAAGTTTATGAAAAAGGGAAGAGTTGTAAACTGTTTTGGAATTTATAAATAGCTTTATAAATGGTTTTAAAGTGTATAAATAGTTTATAAATGGTTTAAGTAAGATTTATAAATTATTTTCGAAATTGGTTGAAAGAAATCTTCCTTAGTATTTTGAATATATTTATACTTTTGGAATAAGTATATGGATATCTTGATATGAAGTTATAAACTGTTTTCTGGATTTATTATTAAAAGGTTTTATAAAATGACCACGGTGTGAAATAAGCGTTTATTTGTTAAAAAGACTGGGATCAAATATTGTCATACTCTTTGCCAATTCTAAAACCACTTTAACAACTGTGCACGTGGTGGAGAATCCAGAACGAAGTAGGATGGTTTAGTGAACACTACTAGTATGAGGTAAGAACGTAGCCCTGACCTTCGAACTCAAAGTTAGAAATATTCCAAATAAGAGGTCGTGTAGATTCAACTATAAATACTAAGTACATCACCTTGAATAGTGCCACAATGGAATTACTATATATGTGCAAATTTTTAAGAAAGCTAGAAGTGGTTCCTACCAATGAGAATCTAATAATATTTTGTGATACCAATGATACAATATAGATTGTAAAAGGAAGCGATGGATCGATAATGGGTCTGGATATGTTCTCCATTATTACCATGCGATAAAATGGCTTATCAATTATAGAGAAGTATGATAGAAAAGTAAATACATAATAGTAATATAACAAATCCACTCATTAAGGTCCTTTCTCAATTTAGTCTAGAAAGCTGATTGAGAATATAGTTATTGGTCACCATAATTGGCTCCAAGTGCAAGTGGAAGATTGATAGAGTTAAGGATGTGTGATAGGAGCAATTATGTAATTTTATTACATAACTTAATTCTTGTAGAAAATCTTTTTCAAAATAAAGTAAGCTTTTGGTTTTATTTTCCATTGTATATATTGTTATATTGGAATGTAATTAATGTTTTAAACACATTAAATATATACAAATAGAGTATCATTAGGAAAAATGTTTAATCGATTGCAGTTATGAATGTTTTCGTAACCATAGGTATTGAATCATATAAAATAAATACTTACCCTTAAATATTCCTAGTCAGGATGTATTCCAATGGGATATCAATATATGTATTTAGTCTAATGTATGTAACACTCTATATGATGGAAGGTGAATTACTCGTGACTATTGGGGGCACCAAGAAATTACATATGTGTAGTTTTTTGAAATAATTATAAATGGCTCGTTGAGAGTCTTCTATAGGTTAAAAGTCAAATAGAAGATCTTGTGATGATGTACAGTCGTCTTTTGACTTAAGAATACCATGAATCTTAAGTGTTTAGGCTATACTTTGATCATGGTCAGTCACATGACAACAATGATTATGCTAAGGCCATGGTTGGGTATAACTTAAACCACATGAAGTGAAATACTATTCAAGAGAGGATCCATCTTCTTTTAATAGAAGGTTATATCGCCGTAATTGGTAGCCAATGTAAAGCCAAAGTCTTAGGCCAAAGCTAATTGGTTAATCGATAATTATTATAGGATTGAAAATGGACTTTAATGTTGGTTGTGCAACTAAATAAGGATATTATTATAGTTTTGACCAATAAATGAGTTCTAGATATCTAAGTGTTACAGTTATGACAAAGAGCAAATGTGCATAATATATCATTGCTTAAGGTTGTTGCTTTAAAAGATAAGAAACTGGATTTCACCAAGATAATCTATAAGAAAATGAACCCATGTCCACTACTGTGCCACAACAAAGTCTGCATAAGCATAATTTGTAAGCAATTTGAATTTTTTAAATAATATTGAGGACCTAATTCACATCTGGAAGTTACATAACCGCAACCGTCAGGCTTCGACCGAAATAATTTAGTAAATTATTTTATAAAAGTTATGAATTATTATTATGCGTAAGTTGATATAATGGTTATATTAATTAATTTTTTTAATTATTATTATAGTTCCTAAAATTAAATAATATATTATATAATTATTATATATTTATTTAATTATTTTTTAAGTTAATATAATAATTTAAATATAAAAATAATACAGGAAAATAGGCACAGAGAAGAAGTTGCAAAAAAAATTAGTCTTAGGGACAACAAGTTTGTTTTTTAGTCTGGAGGACACTTTTTAGTGTAAACAGAAAATGATAGTTACAACTATCATTCTGTGATTTACACTAGAAAGTGTCTTTCAGCCTAAAAAACAAACTTCTTGTCCCTAAAACTAAAGTTTTCTTCAACTTTTTCCTTAAGCCTAAAAACCCCAAAATAATATATATATATATATATATATATATGCATTTATATATTTTATTTGGGTAGTTGAAATTTTTAATATTTTTTAAAATAAGTTGGGCTAAAATTAATGTGGGTATGAACTACTTATATGTGTTTAACTAATTAAGTGAGATAAGATCTCACTTATAATGGGTCATACCTTGGATGGTGGATCTGGATAAGATATTTTACATAGTTTGTTGATGCTATAAATATCCCCAAAGGCCTCATTCTAAAGATACAAGATTTTATTCTCTCTCCAAAATAAAATTATATCTTAATGGTGGACTTTGCAACTCCATCATTGAGTTAGAGAATTGTTCTATCAAAGATGAAAATGATAATTCAAAGTGTATTTGACCGAAAGGATTATCAAGATAAAAACTTCAAATTGGTTTTGGCCAAAACTAATTTTAAATTTGTTTTTTAAAATAATACATTTTTGTGCACTGTGTGTGCATTGTTTCGTGCATGTCCTTCTCTACACCATCACCATGGCCAAAATGAAATGCCATCGCAATCGAAATTTTATTCAGAACGAGAGGATCAGGGAGCAACATTGCGTTAATTTTGAAAACCATGTTATCTTTAGTGGTGGCAAAGGAAAGAGGAGAATCATTGAAACAAATAAATGTT
The DNA here is from genome assembly GCA_030737815.1 of Allium fistulosum. Classification (NCBI taxonomy): domain Eukaryota; kingdom Viridiplantae; phylum Streptophyta; class Magnoliopsida; order Asparagales; family Amaryllidaceae; genus Allium; species Allium fistulosum. Next base: position 1,473,432,547 of record CM060902.1, on the reverse strand, counting down.
TCATGGTCAAATCATCGGAATTGATCAGAGTGGCATTGGTTGGAAACCGCTAATGAGGGGAGAAGGCTGGTAGTGTTGGAGGCACGACAGAGAATCTCAAGTAGTGTGTATAATTACATGAAGTTATGGCATAAATGGCTTGGGTTTCTGAAGCAATGGAGAGGATGAAGGTTATTTTATATCAATGTCCTTGTCAACATAAATTATATTTTAGCCCTAATATGTTTGAATGAGAATAACTCTTAGGTAAGAACTTTGTTTTACGCACAACTCATGTTGATGGGTTCATAATTAAATTCCGAACACATTGGAATTATCTAACAGTAAATTATACACTTATTCCTATTACTTTAAATTAGATATTATAGTATTGATATTATCATTAGATGTTTACATATTAACACCATTAATCAACATTAATAAATTGAGACATTATTTGTTTGTTTCGAATATCTACATTTGAATTTAGACGAATCATATTATTTATTATACAAATTTACAAATATTGAATTTAAACATGTGCTACTTGAATTTACAATAAAATTATTTTATTAAGTATTAGTATTTAGAAATTTGTTATTCAAAAAAAAGTTATATGTGTACCACTATATCTGAAAGTTGCTTAATAATTAAATTTATATTCAAACAATTGTTTTTCAGACTTATAATAAATTATTTAATTAAATATTATTTTGATTAAATACTATCATTTTAAATCGAATTATATTATTATTGTTATAATGATAATATAAAATATTCAAATCAAATTCATCCAATACAACACTAAATATGCTTTAATATTAACAATATTATTTATAATGACACTATTAAAGATTTAGCATATAAGTCAAGGACCACTAGCTCAAGTACAAATGGTACAGCATTATTGGCTGAGGTCCTAGAGGTCGTGAGTTCGAACCCCTAAGAAATCAAAATAAGTACCCTTTTTGAATAAAGTACCACTCTTATTATTAAAAAAAGGATATAGTGTGTAAAGAATTTAAAGAACCATTTTTTGAAATTTGGCCTTTTTTGCCTGTTGTCCGATGTACCTGATCCAACAAGGAAATCTAAGTATAGGTATTGTAACTAAGCACTATATCAGATGTCGCAAACATCGGACATCAATAGATCATTATTTTCATGCACCTTGAATGAGTAGAACATGTGGAGTCATTCGTTTTGGCTTCTAACGGTCTAACACATCTGCCATGTAAAAAGTTAGAAAGGTAACTTTATGTCACGAAGGCACCCTAAGGATATAGATGCTTAGCATAGGTAGAATGAATGAACTTTTTTTTAACATAAGCATAAGAAGCACAACTCTGTAAAAAAAATTATTTGTTAGAAGGTAGGTAGTCCCTTGAGTTTTACATATAACTTAAAGTTTAGGTGGAAATAAGAATATAAGGTTCGTTTTTCAAAAATGATCTTTCGGGTAGAGGTATACAAAAACGGCATCATCTCTTTCTACTAACTTTTGCTTTTCCTCCTCTTTTTCTCATTTGACTTCATACCCTACCTGCCGCCTGTCTTTCAATCCACTTTGTCCATCCATATGCCAAAGAAGAAGAAGAACAAGCATCATTATTCTGGCAGTTTGGATCCGAATTTAGAAAACACGGAGGGTTCTCTAACTCACTCTGGTCAACGCTTTAACTCGATTCAGCCTAGTACTATGGCCAATGCTTTGGAAATCATGCCGAATAAGACTTATCAATTAACGTTGCTCCGCATACGCTAGCTATTCTGATGACACAAATATCGTGCTCCACTCCGGCTGCTTTTGGCCACTCTTCTATGCCTAACATCATCGCTTTTCAATCCCACTTTTGGGTACCTCTATCTCTGATTGAAGATGTTCAAAAACTAGTTCTATGACAGTACATGCTGTGAATTTGAACTCAACTAAAAATGGGTGTGAGCATTTTTACAGTTGGGCTGACATCCCATCTAACCCTTCAGCTGCTGCTCCTGGCCTTGTGGATATTCCCGTCAAAGTCCCTCTTAACATCCTTCTGTAATGAAATGGGTCCTTAAGTCCAAACCTGCCACTACTCCTCTGGATGTAACAACTAATGATACACCCCTCTTTTGTCAGGATGCTAATTTGCCTCCTGTTGATATTACTACCTTTGTTCTATTAGTTTCCACCTCCAGGCCATTAGTGCTCTCTCCTGATGTTGCTCCTACTGCCAATGCTATTAAATGAATCCTTTTGATTTGGTTTGGGTGCATGATAGAACTTGGATGAAATTAGAACCTAAGATTGGCATTTTCTATAAGTACGTAAGTCGCACTGATAGAGAGGAAAGACTTCTCTTTTACCAAGTCAAAGGCGTTGGCTTATCTATTTCTGATTCTGCTGACCTTACGGATAGGAACTTGACTGTTCTAGCCGATGATACCATGGGACAAGAGTCATTTCTATAGTAGTGAGTCATTTGATTATGTTCCAGATCTTGCATCCATACTTTCTGGTTTTACTCATATCACAGGGCCTGTACCATCTACAGATGGAAGCGATTCATCCTCGTTTGAGGGGGATTAGTATGTTTTAGTTATAATAGTTGAGTCATTATAGTCTTGCTCCTATTTGTTACTATTTCTTTGTAGTTGTCGGGGCATGTCAGCCTGTTTTGTATATATACAAGTGGTCCGGCAACTATAAAATTGCCTGCAGCTGTTGAGGCTTTTTGGCTCCACACCTGATTTATCTTTGTAAAGTGGTATGACTATTATAATTTAGTTTGCATGTGCAAAATAATATTCTTTGTTTTCCCCATCAAAAAGAATATAAGGTTTGTAAAATGTAATAAGCACGAAAATGACGTCCATCATCATCATCTCATGAAATAATATCACCTATCTTTATTTTCAGATCTAGCCAACCTACTCTATCCTACACATTCATTTCCTATCATCCCTACCACCATCACTTTTTCATTTATACCATCTTCTTTCTCCTCACCACTAACGTCTTCTAGATCTAGTGCCGAAGTACTAAAAATCGAAACCCAAATTTGCAGCATCTATCGAGCATTGTCCATTGACCTCACTTACTAGACCTGGATGTTCCTAGCTATGCAGTGCGTATGATTCCTTCCACCAATGATGCTCCACCATCTACCATATCATGTCCTAACTTCAACGCCTAATTCCTCTAGATTTTGAATCATCGGTCATTGCCTTGGAAGTCATGAACGCCCTTTACATACCTGTACTCAACGTCTCACCACCTTTGGTTTTTGGTAAGGAGGATTTTGATATCCCCGTTGCATCTACTCCTAATGAGAATAATTTGGTAGGTTATATGCATGTTTCATCTATGTGTGCACATGATGATAATAAGCTATCTGACCAAATACTTGGTAATATAACACTTGATAGAGATGAAGTATTTACTCCTACCCAAAACCATAGAAGTTCTGCTACATTTTAAATTGATCTGCCTAGCATGGTGTTGTTGAACATTCTTCACAGTCAAAACTGATGGGAACTATTGGTATAAAAATCCTAATTCTATCGAATACCCTGCTATTTCTGTTGCAACACCCGGTTCTGTTGTTCCAAAATCCTTATCATCCTTATTCGCCACTAAACGGCATAATACAGGTGTATACAATCTGAGGTATTTTGACCTTAAGTTAGTGAATGGAATCAATATCCCTCCTCCCGAGGTTGTTGAAGCAGGCACTAAATTTTGTCATGAACAACTTGTTAGTTTCTTCCTTGATGATAACCTACCCTTTGCGGTTATGAAATACCATCTAATGATGTTTTGGAAATTGAGGTGAAATTACAATACGGTATGATTATTCAATGTTTTACTTTACTTTCACATGCACCGAGGATAGGCTTTGCATCCTTGAAGCCAAGCCTGTTATTGTTATGGTTAAGCCTTTTATTGTTACCAAATGGAGTCCCTTTATAGATACTGCTCGTGAACAGGTATTGTCAATTCCTGTTTGGGTTCATTTGTCAAACATCCCATCTGTTTTTCAGTTTGAGATTGGTATTGATTAGTTGACAAACTTTATTGAAGAGTTGGTTTGTTTTGATGAGATGATAGTTAGGATGGACTAATTGGGTTATCCAAGTGCTTTGATTGAGGTGAAATCTGATAGGTCATTACCGTCTGTATTAGCAATTGAACTGGCTATCGGTCCAATTTCTATGGTTGATGTTGGTTATAAGTGGAAACTACCGATATGCACAAAATGTAAATCATTTGATCATCTTATCGCTTCGTGCAAGCATTCCCCTAGACTTATGCCAATGTCATAGGTTGAGTAAGCTGTTGTGAAGCTTCCTATCCCTTAGAAGACCCCTCTTCCTAAATTTATGAAGTGTATATGGGTTTCCCAATGCACTTCCCCTCTTATCTTTGTAGATCTGGTGCCAGGTCGCCCTTTGCCTCTCCAACCAAGCTCTACCTCGAGTTCTAGCACCGGTCATTTTGCTTGGAACTCTATAGAAAAGATCTGGGTACATGATATTACGTTATTTCATTATTACCCGTTTTCTGAAACATATTTTAAGTTCATTTATTAACTGGAGGGAGAGCATAGATTTCTAATTTTTCACATTTCTAGCGATACTCTTTATCCATGGATGGAAAATTTGGGGAACATAGTAGTGAGATTTTAAAAGAAGAAACTTGGGATAGACGATATATATATATATGAGGTGTTTGATCCAAATATTGCATTACTATTTAGGGAGTATGTTAATGTAATCGGGACTAATTCATCCAAGGACGAGTATGAATCCTCCTCTTCTGCATAGAAGGATTAGCTTCTTATTAGGTCTACATAGTTGCTGAGGCATCTGTACCTCACACTAGTATTTTATTCATTCTAGTGGTCGGCCTATATAAACCAATTTTGTAGTTGTTAAGACGTATTTGCCTCACACCTGTTATAATATTTGTAAAGTGGTACGATCAATATAATTCCGTCTTGCATGTGCAAAATAATAATACTGTTTTTTGTTCAAAAAAAGAATATAAAGTTTGTTTCATGTACATAAGGATTTTATTTTGAATAAAATGGAAAACTATTTATTTTTTTCTAAGAAAAAAATTATTGTACTTATTCATACAATATTCTGTCCATTATGTTTTTTTCTTTCACCGAAAAACCTATCGTTATCAATTTTGACAAAAAGGACATCACACTTCATTTAGATTTTACTTTAGGTCGTCAAAGTCGTTCAAAGCCATATAACTTTAGACAATAGAAAAGTCGAACCTAATTTACCTTAAATAACATGAATTAATTACATTAAACCCTTAAATTTTGCTTATTATTCTGTACTACTCATTTAGTGAACAAATTAGATCCTACTTTTCCATTATGATATGTTAAACATGGTTAAAGTGCTTAAAAGGTTTCGACTTGCTCCTTTACTAGGCAATTATAATATACATTTCTATTATAGTATTAAAAACTAATATAGAAAGTTAATTAATTCAGCAGTTTGATAATCACAAGATATACCATGACAAAGAAACCATTTACCGACTACGGTAATAAATACATAATTATACAAATCCTTAGTAATAATTAGCTTCAAAAACAAATATCTATATACAATATCCTTTTACACTAAACAGAAGCATGTTTTGAAGTTCAAGATTGAAAGGAAATAATAAAGCATTTAGATTATGTTTAAATATAAAATTATATAGTTTTATACATAAAATTTTGTGATCAACTTTAACCTAAAAAGATATATGCATACCTTTTTGTATTATATGCTAAGTTCCACCCAATTAAATTTGGTTAAGTATCAAATGATTCAAATGCGATCTACTTGATTTAAGGTGTTAAAGTTGGAAGAAAACAATTATTTATCACTGTTGAGTGGAACTAGGTTGAAAAAATAGAAATAAGAAAGAAAAATGACAACCACTAAAAGTGATATGTGATAATAAAAAGGAAAAAATTTGATCACATATTATTGTATAATTTTTGGTCATTATTTTAAAGCTTCACATAAGTCAAAGCTAATAGACCACATCCCAGATTTTTGCCCCACTTTCTACACGATTTTAAGCATGTAAATCAAAACATTAATGTGTGTTTCCACTTTTTTCGAAGCCTACATCATTTTGGAGGCTTTAAATACGAAGGAACCTACATAAGAATTGGGACTTTTTTCTCCCTTAATATTCACATATTATGTTTTCAATCAAAATTATTTTTGAACATAAATCTTCGATCATCGATTGAGTTTGGAATTTGCAGAGAATTGAAAGTATTATTGTTTCACTAAATGGGACTGTTTGCGTCAAAAATGGTCACAAACAGCCAATCGCAGATGAAAGCACCAATTCACGGTCACAGATCACAAATAGAATATATGAAGAGGATATAAATAGGAAGAATAACAAAAATTAAAAAGAAAGTAGTAAAAAGGCGAGATTTATAGTGGTTCGGCTGACTCTGGTCTACGTCCACTCCAGAAATTTCCTTTTTTATTATCATAGAATTGATTAAAATTACAATCCGGAGTTTTTGAAATAAGAATGGTAGAGTAGCATGTTAGTAGAAGATGAAGGGAGACCGAATGAGGAAAAATTCACTTTTCTGAAGCCCCGCCTACTGTATTTATAGGCAAAACCTTGGTTGTTGGGCTTCCTCACTGATATGGTCCCACCAAAACCAGAGCCGAGCCCATACCCTTCATCAGGACCGACCCCGAGCTCTGAATATGTCGACCCGAAGCATCCTGGGTATTGACCCGAAGCAAACCTAACAATGACTCAAAGCAAGTCGTTCCATGACTCGAAGCAGCTCGTCCTCTAGCCTATGTCGATCGATCTCCACATCTCCTCATTGTCGACCCGAAGAAACAAGCATGCCGACCCGGAGCGAACTAGCAATGCCGACCCCTGCTTCATGTCAACCCCTTGCAATAGCCGACTCGAGTTCCTTCTGATGCTGCCCGAGCCTTTCCCAACGCCGACCCGAGTCTCTCCAAAATGCCGACCCCTTGATTTATACTAATCCCTCAAGGTGCATGCCGACCCCAGATTACATGCCGACCCGAAGTTAAGTTAGCGCCGACCCGAAGTTAGCACCGACCCCATGAAAACATGCCGATCCCAAGTGACCTGAAGCATCCCCTTGCCTGACTCAAAGTAACCACCATGAAAACCCAAAATAAATCCAAGTGTGACTTGAAGCAAACTCCAAGTAACCCGAACCAACTCGACTTTTTTCGAAATCCATATTTCAAGTATCCCGCACTTTTTGTCCATCGACTATGTCGAACCCCGGTCACATAATCACGTTTGTCATCCGTGATTGATTGTCTATCCATCATCTGGACCAATACCATCATATTCCAGCCTCGATAACCGAGCAATCATTTGAGTTAACTCCGCTTGTCTACGGCCTTGCCAAAAGGCGGGTTAACATTTACCCCCCAAAACATGCCTTGCTATTGGAAGGCATGTTTTGAGTAGCTTTAAATCCGATACCCAAAGTCCATATTCCATCCATAGCCATATCATCCAATCCATTATCAAGCAATTCCATCCAAGTACGATAGCCAAATCCACGACTGTTCCTAGTCATTATCCAATTCTGAATCCATTCTAAATTCATTAACCGAATCCACGATCTCTTCGGATTGTTTTATCCAAATCTGGGACCACTCCGGGTCCTGTCCAAATCTGGGACCTTGCCGGGTCCATATCCAAATCCGAGACCACTCCAGGTCCTTAGCCAATCCGCGACCTCGCTGGGTCCATATCCAAATCCGGGACCACTCTAAGACCTTAGCCAATCTGGGACCTCGCTGGATCCATATCCAAATATGGGACCACTCCCGGTCCTTAGCCAATCTAGGACCTCACGGGTCCATATCCAAATCCGGGACCACCCCAGGTCCTTAGCCAATCCAGGACCTCGCTGGGTCCTTATCCAAATCCAGGACCACTCCAGGTCCTTAACCAATCTGGGACCTCGCTGTGTCCATATCCAAATCTGGGACCACTCTGGGTCCTTAGCTAATCCGGGTCCTTAGCCAAATCCGTAGCTATTCAAAGCCAAATCAATATCTATTTCACATCTTGGAAGCCAGTAGCCGAATCCTACGATCACTCCGGATTGTTGACGGCCTCTCTAAACCCTTGCTAAGCTCGATCCAAACTTAACGATTGAATATGCAGATTATGTCGCGCTCCGGCGAAGCAACCTATCCCTTGCACTCCGGTTCAGTATCCCTGAACATTAAGCGATGCCCTGGTCCTCCTGGACCGATTATAGCCTCTTCGAGCTCTTGCTGGATCCCATCCTATCACTCTCCGGTGAAGGGGAAACAACGTCGAGCGAGCCAATACTGTCGCTCTCTGGCGAAGTGGCGTCACTCCCTGCACTCCGGTTCAGTATCCCTGAACATTAAGTAATGCCATGGCCTAAGTCCTAGACCGATTATAGCCACTCTGGGCTCTTGCTGGATCCCATCCTGTCACTCTTCGGTGAAGGGGAAAAACGTCGAGCGAGCCGATCCTGTCGCTCTCCGGCGAAGCGGCATCACTCCATGCACTCCGGTTCAGTATCCTTTAACATTAAGCGATCAATTTCCAACCGACTTCCATTATCCATCCCTTAACTCTCCGGTTAGGGTGCGTTCAAGGTGAAATATGACCATTCGAGGTTGAGTGCCGTCTGAGGCAAAATGTGACCGTTCGTGGTCGGGTGCCGTTCGAGGCGAATTGTGACCGTTCGACGTCGGGTGTCGTTCGAGGCGAATTGTGACCGTTCGTGGTCGGGGTTTAGTATTATCAATGTCAGATTTCACATTCGAGTGAGTATCTGAATCATTTGTCGTGGAGGTTCATCGCCATCTCAGACCATGTCTAAGGACCGATCGCGATCTCGTACATGTGTAAGTGACTTAGCCGCTTTGGTGTAGGATTTATTGTTAGTTATTTAGTTTATGCCATCAAGAGACGACAACCTATGCCCTTAAGCGGGGGCTAGCTCCGATTCGTGGCGGATGGTGACTGCTCCTTTTCCATCACCGCTATCCATTTCCAAGCAAAGCCATCTAAATCCGTACCCCCAGTTCTATAGGGAGTTGTTCTAATCCACTCTCCTTGGTCGAGGTTTGCCCTTAGCTGATCCAATTAATACCTAAGCCTGCTAATTTCTGCTCCAAGTCCTGGGTTCCAATTTCTAGCTGCTCTAGCATCCATAGGTTGCTTCCGATCATAATTCCCTCCTGCCCCCGAGTCCATGACGGAATCATGGATCATCCTCTTCCAAGCGTGCATCCAAGTTCTGATCCATGCCAAAATCCATAGCTCCATCCAACATCCTACTTGCTTCTTTTTCCTGGTTCTGATCCTAGATTTCCTCCTCCTTCTTTAGCACCCTTTCATGCATAACATCCACCATTGTTCCCATCTTGTCCTTTCTCTTTGTCTCCTTGTTGATTGTCTAGCCACTGCTTATAAAATCCAAGTTCCAAAGCTTTCAAATCCCTGAGAACTAGCGCTCTCAATGAAAGCACCAAAATGTTTGCGCCAAAAATGGTCACAAACACCCAATCGCAGGTGAAAGCACCAATTCACGGTCACAGATCACAGATCACGGATAGAATATATGAAGAGGATATAAATATGAAGAATAACAAAAATTAAAAAGAAAGCAGTAAAAAGACGAGATTTATAGTGGTTTGGCTGACTCTGGCCTACGTCCACTCCAGAAATTTCCTTTTTTATTATCAGAGAATTGATTACAATTACAATCCGGAGTTTTTGAAACAAGAATGGCAGAGTAGCCTATTAGTAGAAGATGAAGGGAGACCGAATGAGAAAAAATCCCTATTCCGAAGCCCCGCCTGCTGTATTTATAGGCAAAACCATGGTTGCTCGGCTTCCTCACTGTTATGGGCCCACCAAAACTAGAGCCGAGCCCATAGCCTTCATCACGACCGACCTCGAGCTTTGAATATGCCAACCCGAAGCATTCTGGATATTGACCCGAAGCAAACCTAACAATGACTCAAAGCAAGTCGCTCCATGACTCGAAGCAGCTCATCCTCTAGCCTATGTCGATCGATCTCCACATCTCCTCATTGCCGACCCGAAGAAACAAGCATGCCGACCCGGAGCGAACTAGCAATGCCGACCCCTGCTTCATGTCGACCCCTTGCGATAGCCGACTCGAGTTCCTTCTGATGCCGAACCGAGCCTTTCCCAACGCCGACCCGAGTCTCTCCAAAATGCCGACCCCTTGATTTATACCGATCCCTCAAGATACATGCCGACCCGAAGTTAAGTTAGCACCGACCCGAAGTTAGCACCGACCCAATGAAAACATGCCGATCCCAAGTGACCCAAAGCATCCCCTTGCCTGACTCGAAGTAACCACCATGAAAACCCGAAGTAAATCCAACTGTGACTCGAAGCAAACTCCAAGCAACCCGACAACTCGACTTTTGTCGAAACCCATATTTCAAGTATCCCACACTTTTTGTCTATCGACTATGTCAAACCCCGGTCACATAATCATGTTTGTCATCCGTGATTGATTGTCTATCCATCATCTGGACCAATACCATCATATTCCAGCCTCGATAACCGAGCAATCGTTTGAGTTAACTCCGCCTGTCTACGGCCTTGCCAAAAGGCGGGTTAATAGAGACAGACTCTATTGCAACTGTATTAATACAAATTTAAAATAAAAGGAGTAGTAAATTAGACATAGACATAATTTTTGGTCGAACCACAATAATTTCTCATATTATTTACTTTCACGCACTTTATTTTCTATCAAAATTTGAAAATGCTTGTGTTATCACCTTCCACTGCTTGGTGAAAGTACATTAAATTTTATGATGTGAAGTTATAAAAACATTTATTTTATTATCTTTTTTATATCTCAATCTTAAGTTGAGGAATGCATTTGAGATTTTTCTTAATGAATTTAGACTACAAACAGAAGGAGTTATATGTATAATTTGGTCATATCTCAAAGTAAGTATTCAAAGTTTACGAGTGCGAACTCATGCTATGCTTACGATATTCTAAAGTTACATAGATTGAAATAGTTAAAATATTATATTGATAATTGTAGTGTTGATTCCAAAATACAAAATTGATCAGATAATTATAATATAAAGCGAGTTTGTCGCTTTGAGAAAGTGGCTTGAAAAAGAAATCTACACTGATATGGTTAGAAAAGGAAAATCTTTAAACTAATTTTTTTGACTATAAATTACGTAAAACACAAATGTATCAATTCTTGATTCGTTAAAGAAATTCCGTATTGCATCGAAGTCAGTAGATTGAATTGTAGACCGAAGAAAAATTAGAATAATGTTAAAAAAGAGAAATTAAAATATATTTTAAGCACAATATCATAGGGTTTAGTGAACTATCATGGAAAATCGATCTAATAGAAAATGGTATTTGCTAAATGTAGTAACATAAAAGTTACTCTTGGTGTTCCATTTATTGAACTTCAAATTGAATAAAATACTCTCGGTGTCTAATTACTAGCAAATGGGCTGGGCATAATCAAAGATAAAGGGTTCAAAAAATAAGCCTCCAAATTATATAAAAAAGCAAATTAGTTTAGTGTCATTAACATTATTCATTAATATATAAAAATAAACTATCGAATTCAATCGAAGTATTTCTGTAAAAACCGTTACGCTTGAATTTATTAAAATACATTAAATGAGAAATTTTAAGAAGAAAACTACTCAGCCGACCAAAGCTTTTACTGATTTACTTTTATTTATTTTAATATCCAGATATAATTTGGACAACTATCTATTCAATCTATTATATAAATAAAAGAGAACATGTGGCCACTTGGATTCTTTCCTCTCATTCTATTATCCTTGATCCAAAACTATTTTACATTTTCCCCTTCAGGTATATTTATATTTCAATTATTCACTCTTGCAATTCAAAACCAATGGAATCTCAAACATCATGTCAACATGTTTTATTTACTAACTAAATCAGATGATTCATTTCTAATTTTCACACACCCACTTTACCTAGAAATTCATATTTTTCTGTCTTCTTCCTTTCCAAAGCACATGGATCTAATTCTCATATTGCAAATCCATTTGTTCACATACTGTATGACAATCAATTTTCTACATTTTTCTCATTTCTTTGACCTAGCAATTCTCTCTATGTTCCTCTTCGATTACTCATACCTCAATCTTCAACCATGAATATAGACAAATTTTGTCCTAATTTTTTCACTATAATATTTTTCCACTCGATTCAAATTCCCATGCCAAGGTATTTGTTGGGTTGTTCTTACTTATGATGTATGTGTTTCTAACTCATTTAGTTTCGTATTCAGTTATTTTATTGATATAATTTTATATTTTTTTATCTTATATAGATATTTCCTAATAGAGAAGAAATGAAAGAGTGGATTAATTTCACAGCTAGAAGATTAGATTCGTTATAGGTGTCTTAAAGTCAGATAATAATTGCACAAGAAGAAATCCAAGAATTATTTACGATTGTGAATGAAGTGGAGTATATAAAGTGTATAAGGAGAAAAAAATCTAATAATCCTAAATTAACTAGAATAAAAAAAAAGTAATTGTCCATTTCGATTGAAAGGTGTCAAGCTTCCAACACAAACTCGTGGCGATTAGTTGGACTATATGGTGTGCATAATCATTAATCACTTTATAGCACTAAGGACATTCACTTCTTGGTAGATTAATTGCAAAAGAAAAAAAATTTAGCTATTGATATGTATAAAAATTTAGTAAAACTAAGAGCTATTTTACATACATTAAAAAATGACCCATCCAATTGTATAACAATAAAGACAGTTTATAATGTTTTGTCGAAACAAAAAATAATTGATCGAGTTGGACATTCCCAAAAATAGTTCATTTTAAGCAAATTGAAAGAAGAGGGAAATTTTGAGTGGCATCGTAGTACTTTGGATAGAAGTGATATAATTAATGATATATTTTAGGCTCATTCTACAAGTGTAGATTTACCACGGACATTTCATCACCTACTCGTCATGGATTGCACTTATAGAACTAATAAATATAAAATGTCATTATTGGAAATTCTCGGCATCACATCTAATACCAAACCTTTTGTGTTGTTGTAGCATATCTCACATCCGAGCCTGAGAATTATTATATTTGGCCTTTAAAGTGTTTGCAATTGGTTGTGCATGATTGTGGTGTTAAAATGCCAAGTGTTATTGTTACGGATCAAGAAATAGCATTGATAAATACCATTAGTATTATTTTCTTACAAGCGACTCATATTCTATGCAAGTAGCATAATTAAAAAAAGTTAATCCAAAGAAAAGTCACAAATATGAAGGAAGAGGTAAACAATAGCTTTATTTCAAGATTGGGCAAAGTTATGTTCTTTGGAAAGAATTAATGTATTTAGCTTGAATTTACAAGATTTGCATTAAAAGTATGAATAATATCCCAAGTTAATCAAGAATGTTCATGAATCTTGGCTTGATACTTGGAAGGATCAGTTTGTTTGTGCATAAATAGATAATTTCATGAATTTTGGAAATTATATTGCAAATAACATTTTGTATATTTAAATTTTCAAATGTTTATATAACTTTAAGCTTGTCTTTTTCAATTGTACTTTTAATTCATAAAGCCGAGGCCGCTCGCTCTAAATTGAAAAAACATTTGCCTACAAGCCAAGGCAACTTTGAAAGATGTTAGGAAAGTATGTGTAGCATCGCCAAAGTTATCTTCTGGCAACTAAATTGAGTTCAGTATAATATGAAAGCACTGGTAAAGTAATGGAGCAAACTAATACAATTTCATTACACGTTATTATCTTTTTAATTCTCATTACAATTACTTCGATTAATATTTCCTAAATATATTCCCATGTAGAGGTCAAATATAATAGTAAATAACATCATAAAGAGTCGGGTCTACATATAAAGATGCGGTCCGCAATCCATCATATGGCGGAAACAAAATCTTTATTAGCTAAAGAGCCTCATGCTTCGTCTTCTACCCTCCTACTACAACCATTATTCCAAACCTGCCTAAGCCCATAAAATTTGCCTACTTAAATGAGTACCTGTGAGTATATGGAGAAAACAATAATAAAAACATAGATCAGACAGAAAGTTAAGTGTGAATAATACTATCCCCAAAAACTAATCGTTAGTAAATCTAACATGCACTGCACAGATTAGGTTTTCCCTTCACTATTCAGAGATCATGAGTAAAACACTTTAAACTACTAATGCAATAATTTCTTATTTACGTCTTCAATTAAATGCTTCCTTAGGCAGTTTTCCTTTACTTTTGCGCACCCTGTGTAGACCCAATCCTCTTCCTGGTTTAGATAGCTTTCACATCTAAATACAAAATATTGCGCTCCCTACAGAGACCCTACCTGGCTTCCCTTATGGGTTCTTCTTTAATCTAGTATTATTTAGCCATTTACTCCTGTAATAACCCTTCGCAGGTCTCATTTATTCCTTAAAGCATTCTTTAAATTATTCAATACTGTGCCCTTGCGTGGTACTCACTTTACCTCTCTTCAGGGTTTGTCTCTTGCCAATTACTGCTTGGAATTACTCTACAACAGTTTACTTCTAGATTTATTCCTTATTACTGCTTGTAATCACCCCACCGCAATATTCTACCAAATTTATTCATCTATCCAAGCTGTCTAAACCCCAACCCCGCAGTACTTAACAATTTTATTAGTTAAGAAACAACCACCTGTAGTCCTTTTATATTTATTCATTAAATTTCCTACCGCTTGGCGTCACCCCACCGCAGTAATTTATTTACTTATTTTTCAAACTACTTGGAGCCACCCTACCATAGTAGATCGCAAAGAAACCCATCTGCAGTCTTAGACCGCAAAGAAATCCCACTTGTAGCCTCTAAACATTTGTTTAATTTGGAAATACTTAGCCTTCCCCACCGTAGTTCCTAGAAGTCGAATGCCTCTCCTCACCTTTCCTAGGTGTGCATTCGAGTGTGTGTCCCCATCCGGCATCAATAGCCCTTCCAACTCTGTCTTTTCATTTTAACGTAGGATCCCTTCCCCATTCTGACATGGCCTCTCCCCGGGTCTCATTAACTTATCTTTTATAAGTATTATACATTTCTTCACTTTAGCGCAGTACCCTTGACCATTGCAGTACGCTCTACGTTTTACTTATTAAGTGTTCTACTCTAAATTTTAGTGCAGTATGATTCCTTCATATTTAGTGCAGTACTCATACTTATAAATTTAGAGTCCTCGCCCCAATGTCATTACCCTATAACTTTAACATCTCTAACAATGCCTTTACATGTGTTGTTATCCCCTTGGATCTTGTTTCACTTTCTATTATTTGCAGTGTTCTTTTCAAAAAATAATTAGGATCTTGTCTCCTTTTTCCTAACCCATGTTAATATATCTTTCCATGGATTTTATTCCCCTACATCCCGCGTAGTACCCCTTTACCCCAGCATAGTTTTAGCTGGTTTTACCTCTATTTCATTATAGAAAATTCTGATAAATTCCCTATAATTGCTCGAACCTCTGTTCTTCCATAATTTAACTTTAATTCTTCTTTTTAGGGTATTTTCTTTGTTTATTTCGAGTCACATAACTTCAAAAAATTCATACAGAATTATATAAGTTTAAGAAATCTCTTAAATTCTAAACCCACTTCCCAAATCTAGTTTTAAAAATTATATAAAACTTTCATTAAGTTTTGAAATCACTAGAGAAAGGAAAAATCATGTAAACATCTCGTCTATGCACATCCTTCCTCAAAACATTCATTAAACCTAGATCTTTACATGTAAACTTGTATGAACCACATCATACATAAATCATTTAGATCTAAACCGACCCCATACATATATAAGAAATCGGATTAGAAGTGTAAAGTATTACTCACATGGATCTTTTAGATGTATAGCTTTAGTCTTCTTTATCTTCTAGTTTGTGTTTTTCTATCTTCTTCTTATTTGCCTTCGTATGCTTCCACCATTAATTAGTTTCTCTAGATTTTTATTTTAGTTAGAGTAAAATAAAATGAATGAATAAATACGAGTAATTTATATTGTCCCACAATAAGTTAGGCTCGGGCCCTTATACCCGCCTCTATTAATTCATTTCCTTTTACCTTTCTTGTTTAACCTGCCTTTTCCTTTAATTAGCTTATTTAATTAATTATAAAATTTTGAGGTTATTATAGTCTCCTCTCCTTAAAGGAATTTCCCTCCAAAATTCAGTTAAGGTCAACTAGAGACTAGTCCTCTCGTTTAAGCTTGCCCTAAGCATCCTCATGAATTCTCAATCCATGCACACATAAAATGTACTATTACTTCCTACTAATACAACAAACAACCATAAGACCAGACACACACACACGGACACAGACATTGGCACAATTCGATACATAGCATATGCTCTAATCTATGACAAATAACATTGGATAGGTCCTCATAACCTTATTCTCCGTTTTCCACGTGTGGTCCTCTTGATCTACGCTGCACTAAATGCATACTAACTTTAGTACCTTGTTCCGAAGCTTCTTCTCGTCTCGATCCACTATCCAAACCAATCTGCACACATAAGTGATATATGGTTTTATAATCTAGTCTTCTACCGCCTTCTGATCAACTACTACTTTCGGGTTCTTAATGCATCTCTGCAAACATGATATGTGGAATACATCGTGAATCCCTGTAAAAACATTACGCAAATCCACCTTATATACCACCTTCCCAATGCTTCCCATGATCGGAAACGATCCAACATATTTGGGTGCCTACTTCCCAACTTTCTCGAAACGCATCACACCATACACCGGAGAAACCTTCACGAACACCTGGTCGCCTACAGCGAACTCCAGTTCCTTTTTCCTTGTGTTGGCATGACTTTTCCATGTCGACTGTGCTGCTTTCATCCTTCCTTGGATTAGCTCTACCTTCTCGATAACATCCTTCACCATATTTGGTCCTACCGCAACTCATCTCCTACTTCTAACCAACATGCAAGCAACTTACACGGCCTTCCATACCAAGCCTCAAACGGAGCCATCCCAATACTGCTCTGTTAGCTGCTATTATATAAGAACCCTACCAGATGTAGATAATCTTCCCAAGATCCACCGAAGTCTAAAGTACATGCTCTCAGCAATTCTTCTAGGACCTTGTTGGCCCTCTCAACCTGTTCACCTATTTGTGGATGGTATACAGTACTCATTCGCAGTTGTACAACTAATTCCTTCTACAGACTTCTCCAAAATTCACTAGTGAACATTGAATCCCGGTCACTAATAATAGTGCTTGGCACCCCCATGTAGTCTCACTATCATCTTCACGTATATTCCCGCTAACTTCGGTGCAGTTTCTTAGCCTTCACTAGAACAAAATGCCCACACTTAGTTAGTCTATCAACTATGACCCAAATGCCTTCATTATCTTCCCTTTTCCTTGGCAACCCATCTATGAAGTCCATAGATACCGAATCCCATTTCCACACTAGAACCTCTAAAGGCTGTAGGAGCCTACTTGGCCTCTGATGTTCTACCTTCACTTGCTGACATGTAAGACATCTTCTCGCATACTTTCCTATGTCTTTCTTCATTCCTTCCTAGAAGAAACTCATCTTCATATATATGTACCTCTTCGTACCTCCAGGATGTATGGTAAACTTTGAACGATGACATTCATCTAATACTTCCTTCCACGGTTCTCCAATACTCGGAATATAGAACCTGCCATTCTTCCACAGTGCTCCTTTCTTATCCGCACTGAACCGCTTCAGTTCTACTGCCTCGACTCCTGAGTCCAAACTTCTAGTTATGTATGTGCAGAACTTATCCTTCTTCTGCAGTTCAGCTATCCTTTCGACCAACATAGGACTAGCTTTTAAGCATGCTATTATCCTGTTTGTGCTACTTAATCCTGCACTAAACAAATACTGTACATTACATGCAGACAATGTTTCTAACGCAATTCATTCTTCTAACATTGCCAAAACACAACTTTGCTCTCTTCGGCTGAAGGCATTAGCTACTTTGTTGCCTTTTCCTGGGGTATACTCTATCCCAAAATCATACAATGCTAGGAACTCCAACCATCTATGCTGCCTCATGTTAAGCTCCTACTGAGAGAACAAATATATCAAGGACTTGTGGTCTGCATACAACTCAAACCTCTCCCCTATGATCTGAATATTCAACGTAAAGATTACTGCGACCAATTCCAAATCATGCGTTAGATACCTAACTTCATGGGGTCGTAACTGCCTAGATGCATAAGAAATTACTTTCCCCTTCTGCATCACTATTGAACCTAACCTCAATCCTAATGCATCAGTATACACAGTCATACCATCATTCCCTTTAGGTATTACTAACATAGGTGTGTTTGTTAATTTATACTTCAGTTGCTGGAACGCCTTCTCACACTCCTGCGCCCAAACAAACTGCTCCCCTACCTAGTTAGCCTAGGCATCAATGTAGCTATACGAGAGGAATCCTTAATGAATCTCTAGTAATAACTAGCCAATCACCAAAAACTTTGCACCTCAGTCACAGTCTCAGTCTCTTCCACCCAGATACTGCTTCTACCTTTTCTGGATCTACCGCTAATCCTTCTTCCGAAATTACATAGCCTAGGAACTTCACTTCCCTTCTACAGAAATGACATGTAGAAAATTTTCGCCTTCAAGTTATGCTATCTCAACGTCTCTAGCACAAGCCTTAGGTGAACTATGTGCTCCTCATTCTTAAAGTACACTAAAATGTCATCTATGAACACCGACACATATCTAGCTAGCTTATCTCACTAGATCATGTTCATCAAGTCTATAAAGATTGTAGGCACACTGGTTAGCCCAAATGGCATACCAACCACTCATAAGACCATACCTAGTTTTGAATGCAGTCAAATGAATACTTTCCTCCAAAACTCTCAGTTAATGGAACCTTGTAGCCAAGTGTAACTGCGAAAACACCTTAGCTTCACTCAAGTAATTAAGAAGGTCATCTATTCTTAGTAAAGGATATCTATTCTTCACCGTCCTCTCAATTTAGCTTCCGATAGCCTATACATAGTCTCAAAGACCCTTAGGACTACTTCACCAACACCGCCATTGCTCCTCATGATGAGCTGCTTGGTCTTATGTAGCACTTTCCTTCTAACTTTACCAATTGCCTCCTCAGCTCCTCCATCTCACTCGGAGGCATTCTACTAGGAGGTCGACTAAACGGTTCAGTCCCCGGTAATAAGACAATGCGGAACTCTATCGCCTTTGGGGGTGGTAACCCCGAACCGCTTCAAACACCTCCCTAAACTTCTTCACTACTCGTACTGCTCCCAACTCCACTTCCTTTGAAGTTAATGCATATAATGTTCTCTTGCGCACCACATTCTTCCACTACCACCGACACCTTATCTTTATTGTCAGGATGATTCAAGGTAATTATCCTCTCGGCGCATTGCACCATAGCGCTATTCCTTTCCAACAAGTCCATCCCTAAAATAATTTTGAAGCCTATGATGTCAAACATGTATGGATCACAAGAAAACTTATACCCACCTAACTCAAAATCTAGGTTAATGCATCTCAATCCCAGAGTGGCATACCCTTCTATCAGATTAGCTACATGTATGGAATTGACTAAATAGGTAACCCTTAACCTAAGTCTATCAACCAAGTATTTAGCTATAAATGAATGTATAGCTCCAGTATCAAATGGTACTCTAACTAAAACACCAGAAATCAAATCCATACCTTCTAAGAGTTTCCCTTTGCCTCTCTCCTCTGTAGATGGTCCTTCCCTTGGTCCCCCCAAAGCATACACCTGTGCTTTATGCTTTGGGCATTCCTTCTTCAGATGCCCCACATTATCACACTTGAAGCACTTCACCCTTGCAACATTCTTAGGCATGGGGCACTTTGAAGCATAGTGTCCCTTCTGCCTGTAGTTGTAGCAGACTACTTCTGCAATGGAAACTATACCCTTTCCCTTCGGCACTCCCTTCTTGTCTTTAATGTATGGGTGAAATTCTTCTTCTATTCTGCCTTGGGCCTCGTGTCCACCCATCACTTCTCGTGATACATGCTATCATATCTTCTGAACATGTCCAGTACAAACTCATAAGGAGACACTAGATGAGTCATCACATTATGATCAAGCCTTTGCTTCAAGTCTCTAATAATCTTCTCATTTTTTTCATAGGAGTGTTAATGATCTCCCTGCCATACTTGGTCAATGCATTGAACTTCTGGATGCACCCCTCCACTGTAAGGTCACCCTTCCTCAATTCAATGAACTCTCACAATAACACACTCTACTAAGACTTCAATATGAACTGAGGCTCAAACCTCTCCTTGAACTACTTCCAAGTGATTCCCTCTTTTGGGGTTTCTGCATTTATGGTCTCCCACCAATCTAGTACATCTTCCTATAATTGCCTTAATGCCAGTCTTCTTTTCTACACATTATTCAGTCCTAAGTCACCAAATATACGCTTACATCTTCTAAACCGATTCAACACTTTTATTGCAGGCTCTTTCCCTGTAAACACCTTTCCTCCTAGATTTGTGTAATCTTTACTCTTCCTTGGGAAATTTTCCCTTACCACCGTAGTAGTTGGCTGTACTGCCTCCGGTGCAGCTTCCCTCATCATTTGGGCTATGTACTGTCTAAATAAGACATTCACAACCATGCTTGCTTCATTTGCTGGCTGCGCACCTTGCCCTCCTACCGCTCTTGGAATTCTTTCCTCCCTTCCTTCATGAATCTGTATTTCTTCAGTCTCTCTTCTTGCACTTGCCTTTCCTATTGTGATTCGTCCACTTCTCAAATCTATCTTGTTGTTATGTTAAGTAAGTCTTCATCAAAATGAAAAGATAGGAACTGAAATCACCAAGTGTAACATCCCTAACTTGAAACCTAAGATAGATGCTAATAATGTTGCAATCATCACCAGAATTATCTTCCGACAATTAAAGTGAGTTCAGTATATGAAAACACAGGTAAAGTAAATAGAGCAAACTAATACGATTTCATTACACAGCAGTATGTTTTTAGTTTTCATTATATTTACTTTGATCTATATTTCCCAAATACGTACCCACACATGGGTCAAATATAATTGAAAATAACATCGTAAAGAGTCAGGTCCACATATGAAGATGCGTCCCGCACTCCATCATTCAATGGAACAAAATCTGTATTAGCTAAAGAGCCTTCTGCTATTGCTTTAGTCCTCATACTGTGGCCATTGTTCCAAACCTACCTAAGCCTATAAACTCAGCCTACTCAACTGAATACATATGAATATATGGTTAATACAATAATAAAAACACAGTTCAGATATAAAGTTTGGTATGAATAATACTATCCCCAAAAACAAACTTATGGTGAGTCCAACCTGCACTGCACAGATTAGGTTTTCCCCTCACTATTCAAACATCATGAGTAAAACATTTTCAACTACTAACGTAAATATTTCTTATTTAGGTCTTCAATTAAATACTTCCTTAAGCAGCTTTCCTTTACTATTGCGCACCCTGCACAAACCCAACCCTCTTCCTAGTTTAGATAGATTTTACATCTAAATGTAGAATACAACTCTCTGTGCGCAGACCCCACCTAGTTTCCTTTATAGGTTCTTCTTTAATCTATTATTACTTAACCATTTATTTCTGTAATAAGCCACCACATGTCTCATTTATTCCTTAAAGCATTCTTTATATTGTTTAATATTGCGCCTCAGCACGATACTCACTTTACCTCCCTTTAGGGTTTGTCTCTTGCCTATTACTTCTTGGAATTACCCCACTGCGGTTTACTTCTCAATTCATTGGTTATTACTGCTTGGAATCACCTCACCACGGTATTATTCTAAATTTATTCATCTATTCAAACTGCCTGGACCCCAACCCCACAGTACATAATGATCTAATTTGTTAACCTTGGGTTACAAAGAAACAACCACATGCAGTCCTTCTATGTATATTCATTAAATTTATAATTTCTTGGCGTCACCATACCGTGGTAATTTATTTACTTATTTTCACACTTCTTGGAACCAACTAACCATAGTAGACTGCAGAGAAACCCACATGCAACCTCGAAACATTTGTTTAATTTGGAACTGCTTGGCCTTCCCTACCGTAGTTCCTAGAAGTTGAATGCCTTTCTTCACCTTTCTTGTGTGTGCATTCAAGTGAGCGTACCCACCCGGCATCAATAGCCCTTCCAACTCCGTCTTTTCATTTTAACATAGGATCCCTTTCCTGTTCTGACCTGGCCTCTCCTTAAGTCCTATTAACTTTTCTTTTATAAGTATTATACATTTCTCCCCTTTAGCGCAGTCCCCTTGACCCACGCAGTACGCACCACACTTTACTTATCAAGTGTTCTTCTTTAAATTTTAGAGCAGTATGATTCCTTTATATTTAGCGCAGTATTCTTACATATAAATTTAAAGCCGCCGCCATAATGCAATTACCCGACAAATCTAACATTCGTGACAATGCCTTTACACATGTCGTTATCATATTGGATCATATTTCACTTTATGTTATTTGCAGTGTTCTTTTCAGCAAATAATTTGGATATTGTCTCCCTTTTTCCTAACCCTTGCTTATATAATTTTCCATGGATTTTACTCCCATGCATCCCCTATAGTACCCCTTTACCCCAGCGTAGTTTTAGCTGCTTTTACCTCTATATTGTTGTAGAAAATTCTGATAAATTACCTAAAATTGCACGAACCCCTATTCTTCCATAGTGTAACTTTATTTTGTCTTTTAACATCCGACATCCATCCCGAAATTCAAAGCACACCCCTAAGTCCATCCTTCGTCTTCAGATCAATCGACGTGTACAAAACTTTGTGCACGAAATCTTATCTTATGGGATATTTTCTAATGATATATCGCCTTCAAACAGCGTTTTCAACCAACTAACAAATAAGCAGACAAGCAACCTACAAGCATAGAAATGTCTATAATAGCCTGCATATATCTATAATAACACGATATAATATATCCAAGCAACCAATGTGGGATAAATATCAGTGTTAGCCTAAATCTATCAATATCGTTAAAATAGTGCATCAATGAGGAAAAATGTGATATTTAATTTAAAACTATTTTAAAACATTTTTAAATTCTTTTACAAAATAGGATATAGGTTTAAGTATTTTAGAAATCACATTTTAAAGTTATAAATCATTTCAAAATGTCATTTTAATACTATACTAACAATCATAGTATGGTGAGAGATAATATCACTCACCTCAACCAAAGTTGACCAAACCATCTCCAAGTTGTAGAACTCTCCATCACGAGCGCAATGCAAGAAACAACATCTAAAATGGACCTCATATGCAAAACATATTAGTTATATAAGATTCTGGATTAAATAATTATTAATTTACATAACTAAACAATTAATTATGTTTACCACCTTTGCTAACCTTTCTTCCCCCTTTTGCCTTTATGTGCTCAACAATTCAAGCCTGTACATTGGAACCCACCAAGCTCCATACCTTCTCTCTCCTCTATCTCAGTCGATACTCAACGAAATCATGAAATGTTTTCGCCAACGCGCCATGCTATGCGATATATCCGCAACCAACCACACGATGGAACTCGGCCTCACCTTCTGGAATGCGATCGGTAGGTCACGCATGCAACAAGCAAAAGTCGCGTTTTGCTCCTCTAGGCCGGATCTAACAAGCTTTGGCAGGTAGGTGCTATTTGCAAAGAGAAACATGATGGTGATCTCCATTTTTCCTACCGTTGCATGTAGTTCTGCCTAGGTCAAGCCTTAGTCACGACTTCATAGGTCGATCTTGGTGAAACACCACCGCATCAAATTTAGCTATGGTTAAAGCGAAGATCTCTTTGATATGCACTCAATGAAACTGGTTTCATGATTTTTAGTTGAACGGATTAGTTGATATTATTTTTTGAATGAAAATAAGAAGTGGTGGCTATTGATTTTGGCTACAGCAACAAAACAGTAAACGGGCTGGAGTAGGGGAGAGAGGGTTTAGATAAGGGTTTATTAATATAATATTATTTGTTTTTAAAAAAAAATTCAAATAAATGGTCGTACGTTTCGAGCTCGTACGATCGCACAGCGTGTCCAATCACAATGAAACTCGTCTGCGAGCATCATCTCATTCTTTCGGTCCTACTGGTATAAATTTAATCACTATCCAAGATAGCACTCCAGAATGATAATGTCGTGTATTTCGAGATTGTTTTGGTCATCAGATTGTCCGATCTCCAAATATAGCGATGCTTATATTCATTTTAATTCGCAACGTCTATACGCAATCAACTGAAGCGGACTCGAATCCTGATTCGATCATATGCAAAAAATCACATATTTGGGCCATCAATTAATTAACGATTCAATATTTAAATTAATTAATTAAATATCTTATCGTTAACAATAAGGGTCATTACATTCTCCCCTTCTAAAAAGGATTTCGTCCTCGAAATCCCAAGGATGAAGCAACACAACCCAACACCCTCACATAAGCAACGTTACAAGAAAAATCATCACTTACCAACTCATGGCAACAATCACTAAAAGCGATCACAACAAACGGAATAAACTCAAAATTAGCTAGAGCCATCATCTTCATCCCTAAGTACAATCACTATCAAATCCAAAATCAACATAGTTAATCCAAACGCCTAAGTTACGTACTAATTTTCGAAGAAACAAACAATGGAAACAAAAGCACCAATTCAATAATCGAAATGCAAGTCAACTAAATATCATACATTACCAACTATATCAACTATTAGTAACATCTAATATTCTTTACATTGACTTTTCTCTCAATTTTGGCTTATGTCATGGAAAATTTCGGCAGCACCTCCTTTGCGCGTCTAGGTTCGGGAAAAATCCCAATACAACGTAGATGTATATACATCTCATATTTAAGGCATCTCGTCTCCGAGGACAACCAAGCATATATAGCCAAATCTATACTACAGATGTTACATTCCTCTTCTATAGCAAGTGCATACCATTTAAGTGTGAATAAAAGTGAGTAAGCACCCAAATAGCCAACACTTGCTTCCATTTACCTGAATATGTACTCAGCAAAAAGGATTAAACAAAATAGCAACATCATCATGTAAATAAGCATAAAAGATCACATATATAATAATCGTCTTAAATAAATACGTTATATCAAACCATAACTATCTCGCATGCCCAACAACCATATAATATAAGTAATCGTGGCAAATGCTAGCAACCAAATATCAATAGGCACATATAAGATTAGCATCCAAAAGTAATTTCCATACCTATCCTAGCACGCATGATACTAAACTATCTAGTATAATGGATCAAACAAAATATCCAACATGAAATATGGAAAAAAATGGAAATCTCCCCTGATGAAGAGCTCTGGATAAGCGGTCCTCACTGTAACGTTCCGCAAATTTATCAATTTGATAAATTATATTTATTTTTGAATATTCAAATATAAGCTTTTAAAAAACATAAATTATGATGTTTTGAACAAGTATGATGGTAATCTTATATTGAATAAGTATTTACGAAAATTTAAACTTTAAAGCAATATTGATAAAATGGTCGAAAATCATTTTATCAATAAACACCTCTATAATTATTAGAAGTCATGCATGGAGCTGGACACATACACTTATTTTTCGGTTTAAAATGAAATAAAATTATTTATTTTATTTTTGGGAAATAAAATTTATTTATGACATCATCAATAATGGCATCATATTTAATACTTGATTTATGAATTTAAAGTGAGATTTAATTATTTAATAATTATTATAATTATTCAAATAATTTTTTTAAATGATAATAATTCATTTTAGTTAGTTGTGATGTGATAATAAACGATTTATAATAGTTCTATAAAGATATATATTTGACTTGAAATTATTAAGGAAAATTGATATCACTTTATTGAAATAATAGAACATTTTGTAAACAATTGTTTGATATTAATTTATATGGTTTTATAATTCAAATGAGATAATTTCAATTAATTAATAATGATCGGTAATTATTTTTTGAATTTTGTTTACATTTATGTGTAAATTAATTAATGTGACCGGGAATTGGTTTTCAGATATCCAACGGTTTAACGAACGAAAGTTGTTAAAAGTTGTTGTAACCTTGTTTATATGTCTTGTGCATATATAACATATACGTGCACAACCTAACATATAAATGAACACATATATACATACAAATATACATATACACTTATATATATATATATATATATATTACAAAATATCTAAGATATTTTCCTAAAACTTCATCCTTAAGCAATCCAAAGTCAACCTCTTACACCCTAAATACAAGCACATGGCTACACACATGGGGGGTGGGGTAATTCGACCGTGCATGGTGATGGAGGAGGAGAGTGTGGTGGTGATGAAATGGTGATGTGTGTGCACATGAATATCATGATATTTTAGTTCACTTTTTTGCCTATAAATACCACCATCCATCTTCACTTCATTAGTTCATAAATTCCTAAGCTTCTTCAACTCTTTATACCCCACTTTAATGGCTTCTTACCTTAGGAAAATTATGAAGAAAAATTAGCAAAAAGAAAATAAATTTATATAAGCATATATACATTAGCAATCCACTTCAAAACAAGCTCAAACCACTCCTCTCCACTCTCTTAACTCATGGCCACACCTCCTACCACCATTGGTTAAGCACACATCCACTTGCAAGCTTAGGCCGTGGTTATCCAAAGGTCTAAAGCTCGATTTCATAGGCTTTGATTCGATCGTAGCGAAGCTATAGCGAATTTTCGTAAAGTTGGAAACCAATGAAGGTGAGAAACTCTATTTATATTATGATATTTTGAATGATATATATGTTTGGCTATGCTTGGTTGTGATGATTGTGAGCAATGTTTGGATATGATAATATGTTTGTTTGGATGTGTAAATGATTCACGTTTAATACACGTCGAATATCACAAAGGAAATCGCTTTCCTTTAATAAATGAAATGGTGTATATGAGATTGTTAAACCTCTTTAAAATCATAAAACCAAATTTGGTGAAGTATTGACAATTTATGAAAATTGAGTCAAAAATAGGCGCGTCGTGTAACGGTAGTTCGCGATTACATGCCGTAAAAGTTTAAATCCATTTATAAGATGGAATCGGAGTCGGAATTCTTTGGAATAAGAATTTTCTAAACTCTTATAATCATAATTTTCAAACAAAAGAAAAGGATTGAAATTTCTTTTAGTAGATCTTGAAATATGAGCAAATCAAGTTTTTTAAAATAGTAACGGTTTGGTATTTCAAAAATCAAAGCGATAAATTCTTTAAAATTGATATTTTTAATTCTTTAAAAATATAAAAAAAATTCTATAAATATTTAAAATGTCTTAAAAGTGATTTGGGTTATAAAAATGAATTTCTAAATGATCAGAAATTTTTTCTGATCAAATAAGCCTTAAAAGCACTATTCGTAGCACAATTCGCAGCACTTTTCGCCTCACTTTTAATAACTTTTGAAATATGGCTTTATACTTAAGTATCTTTTCCAAATATTTTATAAATATTTTCAAATGAATAATTGAGTATTTTAAAGATAATGTGGAGGTTTTATGATTTATTTTAAAGAGTTTAAATAAATGATTTAAAGAAAAGCTGTTAAAATCAAGTGATATAATCTTGGCTCTAAAAGCCGATGAGTAGACTGGATTTTTTTATTCGTAAGATTCGGACGTGAGGTGCTTAAACTAAGAAGATGTTTAGGAGCAACCAGTGCTTTGGCTCGCTTGATCTCTGTAACAACCCATACCTTAATGGGCTAAAATTTCAACAAATATTGAAAGCCGAGTCCATCAGAGCACGGATCGTTGGATTTGGTACCTGCAAATAAGCATGAGCATTATCAGAGTTTGATAGAAACCTAAATTCATAGTCGAAACAATAATAGGATAAGAATACCGACTATGACTACTATCTTGGAACTAAAGGTATTCCTTAGATAGCAGATTTCACATCAGTATCGAGCATGAGAGGAAGAAGACTCTCCAACAACAAAGTACATCCAGCTCTAATGACATGTTCCTCTAAATCTAACTTGTGTGTTATAAGAGATTGTACCTAAACCACTTAATACTTCCTAGTGAAAAATAGGTAGACCCCATCATTTAAGACCTAATTCCAGAAGCGTGCTCCTCAATGGTGCCATCGAGCTGTCATTGCTTGGAAATCTCATGGGTTACTTAATACTTCTTTTATAGGAAAAAGGAGGACTTTATAGTAACTTAAGACCCCAAACCTGAAGTGAACCCTTCCTGAGATATCCACTCTCACTCTTTAATTATAAATATGGCATGTCATTGGGTTAATTCTTTAGGAAGGGAGGTGGACCCTTCAGCCACTTAAGACCTCAACACTGAAATAAATCCTTTTTAGAGACATCCTTATTTATTTATTTGGTATCTTACTAGGTTAAATACTTCCATTTAGGAGAGAGGCGGACCTTTCAGCCACTTAAGACCTCAAATCAGAAGCGAAACCCTATGGAGATATCCCTTACCGCTCCTAATTCCAAATTTGGACCATTTAATACTTTCCAATTAAGTAAACGAGCCCAATCTCTCACGTTGTCATGGGTCATTGGATTAGTGATATCTCACATCAGTAGTAAGTACACCCGACTGATGTTAGCCTCAAAGTGAAGAGCAGTCTTCCTTCGTCCAATTAACCTCTTTAAGTCTTTATTTATATTAGCTTAGGTAGACATTGAACTTAGCTTACTAGTTTCGTTTTTATTTAAGGCAATAAGATTTACCTTAAATATTTATCTACCCATAAATCCCCGTGTAATGCTCAAAAATGTCAATTTGTCCATAAAATCCTAATGGACATTTCCTAAGACATTTATGTATGATTACTAATTTCAAATTAGTTACCTTTTATATCGATTCCATTTTTATCAATTCAACTTCCTTATTTATCAGTCCCATGAATCCATTTACCCTATCAAATTATTGCAACTCCTATATTTATTACCATTTATTGGAGTTACAACCTTTTAAATTATTTTCTCATTATTTAGTTATCCTAATGCGAATATTACACGCAAGAGTCATTATAGCTTTTTATTTAAGTATTATAAGCATAGTAATTATATACAAATATTTACTTTTATTAAATTTGTTTTAGTTATATACCTTTACTAGAATATACTTTTCCATAAATTAGTTCCAAAAGATTATCCGCATAGAATTATATCCAAAAGATTATCCGCTATAATTTCCATAAATTAGTCCAAAATAAAATATTTAACTTTGAAATATATAAGACTGCATTATTTGAAATTACAAGAAATAATCATTTCTGTTTATTACTGAAATAGACAGTGTAAAATACAATGAATTCCTACTTTGCACATCGTTTTCTCTTTCTATGTGCATCTATCCTTGTTAGATCAAACGCTGTATCTTTCTAAAAGGGAAAGAAATCAAACTAATTTACAAATATCAAACGGATCTAAATTCCAATAATTCCAAACGTAGAAAATTTTACATTCTAACAAGATTGCATAACAATCCGAATTTATAACATTATTATACAACCTATTTCAGATCTGGAATAAATTTCATTTAAATTATTATTCTAAATTCATACTTTTGGAATAGATTTCCAGGTCATGTTGTATATAATGCTAAATCAATTTATAAATAAGAATATGTAGGCGATATTTATTATATTTAGATAGTATTCAATTCGTTGCCTACAACTCATATACTTTTATCCAATTAGGCATAAAAATCAAATAAAAACCAACGAAATAATTTTCATATTATAAAAATCTATAAAAATTCCCACTCACCTTTCAAAAGCAATCCAAATCTCCAGATCTGAAGTAGGACCTTTGATTCATCTCCAACTCTTATTTAATCCAAGAGATATGTATAAAAGGGTATATACATACATTAGAATTATGGATCTGAGAAGAGATTTGGGATAGTGAAAGAAAATATATATAAATATATATAAATTTATAAATTACCTCAAATATACATATGGTTGATTCTCTTCTCTTCTTCTTTTTATTAGATCTCTCTTCTCTGATTTGTATGAATATAGATACAAATATCTTATCTTTATAATTTAAAAAGGAAGTGGAGAAGAAGAAATGGCAGAACTTCGCTATTGCCTCTATAAAAATTTGAGAAGAGAAGGGAGGGCTAGAATAAATTTATAGGTGCTAGTACCAACCGGAACCATTAGATCAAAATATATTAAATCTGGGCCGTTGCAACCTAGGTTTACTGGAGCCGCCAGGTCGCCACCGGTCGTCGCCCTTGGGTGACCTGTCGATCTCTAGGGATCGACCGTCCCCAATGATGGGTCGGCCTATAGGCCCGGTTAATTAATAAAAAAACATTAATTATTTCTTATTTAATTATTTTCGTTTCAAATTTGTTTTTCGTTCGTAACTTCTTCGTTTAAACTTCGATCGCAAAACTCCATATAAGTTGCTCAGAATTTTTTCATGAACGTAACGGTGCAAGTTTTGTGGACAGTTTCCATCGTTTGCACAAATTCCATTTTCGGAGCCTAATTAATTAACTAACGAACTAATTAAATAACTAGCGTCAAATTACGGGGTGTTACATTCTTCCCACCTTAAAAAGAATTTCGTCCCCAAAATTTCACCAATGACTAAGTCAAGTTTTTGACTCCTAATTATCCTAAACTACACAACCAATGAGTGTACAACCAATTTTGCAACCAAACGCGCATAAGAGCATAGTGTAATACTGTATCACAACACAGAAAATGTGTATGTTGAATGATTCTAAATCGGATCCTCCTATATAAATGCATTCCTGTGAAAAATATTTTTGAAAAATATGATGCAAACAACCTACATATATACTGGCAGTTCTACATGTATGTAGCTTTTTGTAAAATCTTTTCAACCAAAACCACCATACTCCTACAAAGAGAAGTATGAAGCAACAAATTTTGCATCCAGTTCCTATCATCAAACAATCTGATGCATTGAAAAATCACTTCCTAAACTTTACTCCTATACCGAAAAAAAGAATTTAGGCGGAGAATTTAACATTCTTACTACACTATAATCTTCCCATTCCCGTAGTACAGTGGAAATTTCTTCGCTGCCTTGGATTTACTCCAATTTTTCCACACAAAAAACACATAAGGAGACTTATTTTTGAACTCTAAAACGAAATTAAGTCTAAAAATAGACTTGACAGCGTCGTCGACAAGGTATGGAAATAGAAATTCCAAGGCTACAACAGCTTTTCCCTTCTTATCGCTTGCATTAATCGCATCGTCGACCCTAATGCACCGCTAAATCACAAATTCTAACTCTATTTGCCTTCTCTACGCCTAACATGTGGCCTTTAAAATCAAAGTTTTAAAAAAAATCTTTCTCATTTTTCAAATTTGTACGTCAGAAAATAAAATCCCAAAATATTTGGACGCACATTTTCCTTTGAAATAAAATTTTGAACAAAAACTCTAAAATTAATTTAAGAGTCAAAAATAACTAAAATGCAAAACTTTTTCTTAATCTTTTATTTATTTATTTTTTTCAAAAGGGAACTTTTCAAATCAAAGGGAAATTTTTTAAAATATTTTCTTTTGAAAATTTTTGATAAATCAATCCACAATTTCAGTGTAGTTGGAAATCGGTTATGCGTCAAATGCATAAACCATGTTCCAGAATTCTACAACTAATCCCTACCCAAGGATTTGACTTTTTATTTAAAAATGTCAATATGCCTATTATATAAGAATTTTAGCTTTCGAGGAACATGAGCATTGGCCTGTGATATCAAAACAACTTTGTCTTCGCTAAAATTTCCAACTATTCTAATTTTCCAGTCTTATATTACATTTACTATTAGTTAAGTGTCTTTATGAGATTCTCATATTTATATTGTTTCTCTATTATGCATACATGTATGAATAGTTCGCATATCTAAAACAATAACACGGAAAATGAATAAAACTCATAATATCGTGCGTGCCTTTTATAAGATACAACCAACAGTTTTACAGCCCAAAAAAGAATAATTGCTGGAAATAAAAGATACAACAATCCTTAATAAAACACCGCCTAAGAACTGTGAGAAGGTCTTGCTCCACGGTTGGAGCTCGATCCATTGTTGTGACCGCGGAATGGTCGTAGCATGGCGGCTATGCACCCAATCTCATGCCCTTAGCGTTGCTGCCCTATCCTAATCTCTCAGAGCTCTGCCTAAACCTAACGGATAGTAGCAAGCTCGGGAATCATGTATCCCTCGACGCCCTGCGCTATCCCCTGCCGCTGGTGCTACGTCTCTGGTGGTGGTACAGGCGGTGCGGTAGGCGATAAAGGAATATAAATACTCTTAATGGTGGTCCGGTCGATAGCAAGATGGACCTTCTTCACTACTGTCTCTCCACTCTAATTTACCTCTTAATGTCTAAACACTCGAGTGAGCAAGTGGTAATATGGAAAGTGAGTCCTCGGGATACCAACTCCCTGATCGACCATATAGAGTATCAAGACAGAAGCCCAATGACAGCAATGCCGTCCATTATAGCATAGGCGGCTTTCAGCAATGAGGTGTATATCTAGTCAAGACTCCCTGGGCCACTGGTCGCAAATTGTCGGTCCTCCAATCACCGACGTCTCCAAAAAAGATCCGTTGAAAATACTATCATCATATGACATTTTAATCCGAGCTCTCTTCACCTTGAACTCAGTGTAGCTGTTGCCATCATCGAAATTCTGTGCCTTCTATGCATCGAAAATACAGATGCAGTGCGGGTAATATTGCCGCTCATAAATCTCGATGCGGAGGATCGGTGCAAGTCCTGCCGCGACGAAAAGCTCTTCAAGACTAAGAGCGGTGAAATCTCTGAACTTCACTAGTTGTCCGTGAAGGATATCAAAGTTTGTCATTCCAAGATAGATGGCGATCTTTCGCTCGCTCCGATCAAGCCAAGTGGCTTCTTGCGAAGTGAAGCTGGGATGACGAGAGGAAGAGCCACCGGTACGTGGCGGTGCCATGGGTTGAGAGGCGGTTGGAAAAGAGAGAAAATGGTTTAGATCCATAGTAGTGGTGGTCCAAGATCTAACGCGCAACGATTTTGGCGTCGGTTGGTGGAGGAATGGAGGAGAGAGGCCTTGGTTAAGCAGAGGAAGTGGAAGGTGGAATTGGGTTCAGCTCAAAATTGAAGAGAAGGAAGAGAGTGAGGGGGTTTACGACGGCTGACGATTTGGACGTGACTTATAGTCGCGTTCTAGGTTTGGGTTCGACCCGAATCCACCTAGCGGTCGACCGCCACTAGGTCAACCAGTCGACCGATTGATCGACCGCTAGCCCAGATTTGGGCACGACCTGAACCTGGACCCAATAGGGCCAGTTAAATTAATTAATATTCCTATGACCATTCCGCATGCCATCTTCAACTTAACCCATCCAGAAAAATTCTACCTTACCGTGTAGACCCTTCCTTGGCAAGATTGATAGCCTTAGTAAAACTTTTGTGACCAACACTTCCAAAAACCTGAAAATATTCTAGTTGCTATTTCGTGCCGGCTACGTACGGAAATATTTTTTCCAATAGCCAGTGGGTTTAACAACACTTTAAACTACATCCTCAAATAAAAAATTGAACGTCATTCCTATTTTTCGATACCTTAAAAGAGAGAAAATATAAAAACCCTGGATTTTATAAACCGAAAAATCACTGAGCTAAATATATGCTCCTTTATACTTGTTTCTGAATAACAAAAACTATTTGATACTAAAAATTCCCGCAAAAGTTAATCTCATATATATATATATATATATATATATATTTCAGGGTTTCCATATGCCTTTTTAAAACACAAATTTCCCAAATTGGAAAACTATTTTCTTGCCGAAAATCAATATCAAGCCTTTACTGATATATACATATAAATATTTAAGGATTTAAAGAATTAATCTTTTATAAACAAAAAATTTCTTAACACAACCAATCTAGTGGTACGTGTTTTCTTTGAAAATTAAAATTTTAGAACTTTCTCGAAACAAAATTTCCAAAATCAATCCTTGAGAAAAGAAATCCTTTGAAAACCCTTTTTCAAAAATCTAAGGCATTTCCAAAATATACTTTATAAAAATTCTCTCACAGGTTTAGACTAAGGAATTGACATAAATTATTCAAATAAAAATCCGGTTTTCCATCAAAGAGGCGATCAATGAATGCACCCTAGCAAAACTTGCTTCCGGACAATTGTGACATACAGAATCTAATTTCTCATCCATTTGGAATAATTGTGTGTCTCTGACTGGAACTCAAAATCCAAAATCATAAGATAGCTAGAATCTCAACCATCAAGTCGAACACCTCCAGTTTTTGGGATTCAACCACATGTCGTACTCATTCTCTTCATCAACAGCGCTTTACGCATCGCCAGCACTCCATTGGGTACTTCAAAGTCGGCGTGAAAATCTTAGCTCTAAGATATTACTAACTCATAGTTGCTTTGCCTATTCCTTTGTAGTGGAACTACAACTACTTCTATAGTCAAAACCCTTAGAATTTAGCATAAAATATAATATTACTAGATTGGAAAGTACGAATATGTTCTCTCAATTTACTCTAATCCCTCTGATCTACTAACCTAGAGCTCTGATACCAAATGTAACAATCCGCACCTAATGGGCCCAGGTTTCGACAAATATCGAAACTCAAGTCCATCAGAGCATGGATCATTAGGTTTGATACCTGCAAATAAGCATGAGCATTATCAGATTTGGATAGAAATTTTAACTCGCAGCGGAAACAATAATAGGATAAGAATACTGACTATGACTACTACCTTCGAACTAAGGTTATTTGGATATCAGAGTTTTCACATCAGCATCGAGCATACGGGAAAGAAGACTCTCCAACAACAAAGCACATCCAGCTTCAGTAGCCTGTTCCTCTAAATCTATCCTGTGGGTTGTAATGAGGTGGGGGGGTCAGAACAACGTTCTGATGACTGGAAAATATAATTTGTCCATAACATAAACTTGTGCTGATAGGTTTTCATTTAATTGTTATGTCCATCATAATTGGGAATTCTAATCTAACCTTGCATTGCACACACGATTACATACTTATCCCTTCCCAAGGTACGAATTATTAATGAAGCCATATCAACCACCCAATACTTCCAAACCCATTAGCCACTTAGTACTTCTAAATATGAAGCGGGCTTCTATAATATTTTTTTAAAAAGAAATAGGAAGACTCTATCATTTACGACCTTAATTAACATAGACCCCGTCATTTAAGACCTATTCCCAAGTTGGTTTCCTAACAATGTTGTCAATGGTTAGTGGGTCCTAGCTATAAGACCTCTAACCACTATTTAAGGCTTTTGAAATTTAATGTCCAACTATTACCGCATCTATCGCCAATAAAATCATAGTCATGTAATAAACAGTACCCAAGCCACTTAATACATTTTTATTAGAAAATAGGAAGACCCCATCATTGAAGGCTTATCCCCAAGGCATGATCTTAAATGGTACTATTATTATTATGGCTTTAGCAATGTAAGAGACTGTACCCAAGCCACTTAATACTTCATAGTGGAAAATTGGTAGACCTCATCATGTAAGACCTAATTCTAGAAGCGTGCTCCTCAATGGTACTATGTAGCTGTCCTTGCTTGGAAATCTAATTGGGTTACTTAATACTTCTTTTATAGGAAAGAGGAAGACTTTATAGTCACTTAGGACCCCAAACCTAAAGTGAACCCTTCCCGAGATATCCACCCTTACTCTTTAATTATAAATATAACATCTCATTAGATTACTTTTTTTGGTAGGGAGGTGGACCCTTCAGCCACTTAAGACCTCAACCTAGAAGTAAACTCTTTTTAGAGACATCCTTATTTATTTATTTGGAATCTCACTAGGTTAATTAATACTTCAATTTAAGAGAGAGGCGGACCCTTCAAACACTTAAGTCCTCAAACCAGAAGTGAACCCCTATGGAGGTATCCCTCACCGCTGCTATTCCAAATTTAGACCATTTGATACTTTCCAATTAAGAAAGCAAGCCCAATCTCTCACGTCGTCATGGGTCGTTAGATTAGTGATATCCCACATCAGTAGTAGGTATACCCGACTGCTGGTAGCCTCAAAATGAAGGGCAGTCTTCTATCGAGTGACTCTACTGACCTCGCATCACTAACCTACTAAGTCCAATTAACCATCATAAGTCTTTATTTATATTAGCTTAGGTAAACAATGGACTTAGCTTACCAATTCCCTTTTTATTTAGGGCAATAAGATTTACCTTAAATATTTATCTACCCATGAATCCCAATTTAATGCTTATAAATATCAATTTGTTCATAAAATCCTAACGGACATTTCCTAAGACATTTACGTATGATTATTAATTTCAAATTGGTAACATTTTATATCTATTCCATTTTTGTCGATTCAACTTGTTTATTTATCAGTCCCATTAATCCAGTTACCTAACCAAATTATTGTAACTCTCATATTTATTACCATTTATTGGAGTTACAACCTTTTAAATTCTTTTCTCATTAGTTAGTTATCCTAATGCGAATATTACGTGCAAGCGTCGTTAATATTTTTTTATATGATTATTATAAGCATAGTAATTATGTACAAATATTTACTTTTATTAAATGCATTCTAGTTATATACCTTTACTAGAATACACTTTTCCATGTTAAAATGTTGGAATTATATCTAAAAGATTATCCGCTATAATTTCCATAAATTAGTCCAAAATAAAAGATTTAACTTTAAAATATAAAAGAGTGCATCTTTTGAAATTACAAGAAATGATCATTTCTTTTTATTATTGAAATAGACGGCATAAAATACAATGAATTCGTACTTTACACATCTTTTTCTCATTTTATTTGAATTTATTCCTTGTTAGATCAAACGTTGTATCTTTCTAAAAGGGGAAGAAATCAAACTAATTTACAAATACAAACAGATCTAAATTCCAACAATTCCAAACATAGAAAAGTTTACATTCAAACAACATTAGGGTAATAATCCAAATTTATAACATTATTATACAACCTATTTGAGATCTGGAATAAATTTAATTTAAATTAATATTCTAAATTCATACTTTTGGGACTGATTTCCAAATCAGGTTGTATACAATGCTAAATCAATTTATAAACAAGAATATGTAGGCAATATTTGTTATATTCAGATCGTATACAATTCGTTACCTACAACTCATATACAATTATGTAATTAGGCATAAAAATCAAATAAACCCCAATGGGATAATTTTCATATTATAAAAATCTATAAAGATTCCTACTCACCTTTTAAAAGCGACCCAAATCTCCAGATCTAAAGCAGAACCTTTGATTCACCTCCAAATCCTTTTTAATCCAAGAGATATGTATAAAAGGGTATATACATATATTAGAATTATAGATCTGAGAAGAGATTTGGGATAGCGAGAGAAAATAGATACAAATATATATAAATTACCTCAAATATGCATATAGTTGATTCTCTTCTCTCTTTTATTGGATTTCTACTCTTCTCGGATTTGTATAAATATAGATACAAATATCTTATCTTTATAATTTAGAAAGGAAGTGAAGAAGAAGAAGAAATGTCAGAGCTTCGTTACTGCCTCCACAAAAATATGAGAAGAGAAAGGAGAGCTAGACCAGAATTTATAGGCGCTAGAATCAACGAGAACCATTAGATCAAAATATATATTTAATCCAGGCTCTTGCGGCCTAGGTTTACTGGAGCCGTCAGGTCGCCACTGGCCGACCGCCCTTGGGTGACCGGTCGACCGCTAGGGGTAAACCGTCCCCAATGATGGGTCGGCCTATGGGACCAGTTAATTAATATAGAAACATTAATTATTTCTTATTTAATTATTTTCATTTTGAATTCGTTTCTCGTCCGTAGCTTCTTCGTTTGAACTCCGATTGCCAAACTCAAAATATGAAAGTTGCTGGGAATTTCGCCACGAACGCAATTGTGCAATTTTCATGTCAGATTCCATCGTTGCACAAATTCCATTTTCAGAACCTAATTAATTAACTAACTAACTAATTAAATAGCAAGCATCAAATTACGGGGTGTTACAGCCTATTTCCTGGACGAGGAATAGATAAGTTCGAAATGTCGGAAACCAGGCAAGTATAAAAGACTTAATTTTTTCAAATTTAATACAACTTGGATTGGATAGAAATAATCTTCTTATACTTGGTATTAAATTCTGAGGAGGGAATCCATACTATCCATGTGAATTTAAAAGGTGATTTCACCATTATTCGACGGATAATAAAGGTTGAATACGGAAATTGATATTGAGTACAATTAGTATAATTTATATCGACCCTTTTTACTCAAAAAGGTTTTGCAATGCGATTTATGAGAAATGATTTTGATTTGGTATTCCAAAGTTAAAGAGAGGTTTAATGATTCCATATATATTGGAAGAGAATATGATTTAAAGATTTATATCTCTGAGATATTTTATTTGAGAAAAGATATTAATAAATGAACTGATAATCAACCTCAAACTTAACATCTTTTTATCGATGATTGGTCAGAAGGAACCGGGACTAGATTTGGGTGATTCCTATCTAAAAACCACTTCGAACCAATTTATGCATTCGAAGCAAAGACACGTGATGATAATAAATTAGAAGATGGAATGTAGAGCTGCTTGTACTGACCTTCGAGGGTAATTTCCCATATTATTTATATGTAGCAGTAGTATCTTTATTTAATCTTCGATGCAAGAGCTGCTCACTACTAATCCTAGGGATGATTCCCGAAAGGATGTAGTAGGAGAGTTCCTTCAGTTTTTCCTATTTCTAGACAACTTGTATGAATAAATGTCTGACATTGCATTTCTAAAATGCACGTACATTGATTTTTACAAATGCACATTTGTTTGGTGGTGTAGGTGGTAACTCTCCTATACTTAGCACCCTTCTCTGAGACGTATGAGCTCAGAGGTTGTACATTTGTGGAAATCAATAATGTGTGATGGAATGGCAATATGGCATTCAAAGTGGAATGTGAAAGGTAATCGTTACCTCGGGCCTCATTACCCAAAATTGCTTAAACATGGCATTCCATATGGCTATGTGGTTCGTAACTATTAGGGTATGGTCATCACCGTTCTAGATTATCCTCTATATATTAGGGATGTTGTGTATGCTATGAAAGCTCTCAGATAGGTCGAGAATGACCGGGGTGATGTCATATTCGTTTCTATCCACCACCAGATGGGTATGCGGGTAGGCCCGTCTTGTCAGGTATAGAGGTTTCAAAGGTGTTAATCCTTGGTACATCCCTTTAGAGATGTACTGTACGGAAAGTAGTTCCTTACCTGCCATTGTATGGAAATTTATCCCCCAATAAGTGCCTTCAGACTTGATTGTAGAATCTATTATGCTAGAACTTAATCAATGTAACAATTTCGGCTAAGATTATATAAGTTTACTTGAAAAGTGTTTTTCAAAAGGATGTCCCTAAAAATAATATTACCAGATTTTGTGCAGTAAAGATTTTGGTTATCATAAGGTAAAAACTCATTCCGTATTTATGTGTAGCGTGATCTTATGAGATACCATTTGTTATTAAATGTCCATATTTTGAGTTCCTCATACTAGCCCCATAATTGATCCGAAGTTTATTTTCTTTTTCCTTAAACTTTGGGTGTCCTATTTTTTCGAGCAGCCAAGTAGTTAGGTTTAACTTGGAGCATTGTGATGGGGCTTGAAGTCTAGAGATGAAGAAATTCCTGTAGATAGTTCTCCATTTCCATTTCTGCTGCTTTAGTTTACTGATTGTATTCAGCATTTATAAGGATAGAGATTTATAATTGTCCATGCTTAAGATAGACTTTGATAAATGTATTCAAAATTCTCGTTGTAAGATAAATATATTGAATTATCATATGTTATTCTATTCATGTAAGATTCTGTTTTGTCTTTATTTCTATTACCTCATGATAATCTGCCTCTTTGGCACTTGGATTTGCGGCATGTGATACTGAGGATGTATTAGTATCAATTTCTGAGGGTCGAGTTGGCGGATCATCACATTTGGTATCGGAGCTTAGGTTAAGCGAACACCAAAGCCTAATAAGGGTAAAGTCTCATCAGAGATAGGGTTAGTAATACCCTTGGACGAGTAACTCATTAGAGATAGGGTAAGTGACACCCTAGAATGAGTTGAGCATATTATATATAAGCGTGTATTCGTTAATGATATATAAAAATGATTTGTTTTGAAAATTGATAAATGAAATAATTTTACCTGAAGAAGAAACCATAGAGGAAGATTCTAAACCAGAAGAGAACTCGAATGATATAATATCAAATGAATCGAACCACAGTAGAAGGGGCAGCAATATCATATGGGAGATGGATGAGGATCATGTTATTTGGCGTGTGGAGTCATCAAGTTCACACATTCGGTGGGATAATATGGAAGACAACGAAGTGGAAGCTGAGGAAGAAGCTGCGAAGGAATTCGAGAATCTCAAGGAGATGGGAATACAAGGATTGGAGGAATTAGAGAAAAGGGAAATGTTGTAGGAAGTACCAATTAATCGGACTTGGACATGTTCTATGGAATCGACCTTGGCTATCGTATGTGGAAAATGAAGACGGAAATGAAGCTAACAACAAACAAGTGAGTGAGGATGAGGATTTTGGGGAAGTTTCATTGGAGTTTGGATATTGGAGTGCATCATTGACAACAGATTCAGAATGATGTTGAGATTGTGGTTAAAAGACTAGTTATATCTATCTAATATTAAGTATTAAGTAGTAACTTATAAGTATGGCTTATGATAAGGTGATGTGGGGTTAGCCATGTATTTGTATTTGTATGATGAACTTCGATTATGTACTCAAGTAGGATTGGCATAACTAAAGGATGACCTGAGTGTTGTAGAAATGACGAGTGTAAGATATAAAGATGTATACTATAACTATGATATTTCATTTTAACTTCATTCATTTGCAATTATACAAGTCACTTAAGAAAATTAATAAGAATTCTTGATAAAGGAAATATATTATAATTTAAGGAGTTTATTATAATTTTAGAAATAAAAGATAATCTATCAATTTAATGAATTATTTTGAAAATAGTTTTTTCAGAACTGTTAAGATATGTTTATAAAAAATAAATGTGTTATAATAAATGATGTTTATTATAAATTTTAATGGAGAAGATATTTATTCTCTGGAATTAGATGTTTTCCTTTAAGAAGAAATATTTGAAGAATAAATTTATATATAAAGAAATGTCTTTATAAAAGAGTTTGAATCAAAGTTAAGATCATACGAAATGTTTTCATAAAAATATTTTGGGAAAGTTAATAAGTATGTATGAGGTACATGGGTTATTTTGTCTTACAATTTTGATCTAAATTCAAATGCAGAATTTGAGGTATGTACACAAGTCCGAAGAAGGATTTATCACTCGATTCCTGAAAATGAACATTGATGAGGGTTTGGGGTTGAATACTTGAGTTTTCTATCATTATTAAGAGCTATGTAAGGAAAACTAAAATTCTGATCGGAAAGTCCTATCAGAGTCCGCGCTAGAGGATCGGGGGATCAATACTATTGGAAGTAAAATTGTGGATTTGACTAGTAGATCGAATCAGATATTGCATATGGATGATCTATATACATCGTACGGGTGTAAGTTTAAAAATAAATATTTTGGGCAAACACCTTTGGGTTGCGTTGTAA
Organism: Allium fistulosum; assembly: GCA_030737815.1. Classification (NCBI taxonomy): domain Eukaryota; kingdom Viridiplantae; phylum Streptophyta; class Magnoliopsida; order Asparagales; family Amaryllidaceae; genus Allium; species Allium fistulosum. Next base: position 1,473,390,720 of record CM060902.1, on the reverse strand, counting down.
TTTCGACGAAATTCATTTAAGGGGGAAGTATGTAACGACCCTCACATTTATCAATTTGATAAATTATATTAATTTTTAAATATTCAAATACAAGCTTTTTCAAAACATAGATTATGATGTTTTGAACAAGAATGATGGTAACCTTACTTTGAATAAGTATTTATGAAAATTTAAACTTTGAAGGAATATTGATAAAATGGTCGAAAATCGTTTTATCAATAAATAGCTCTATAAATATCAAAAGTCATGCACGGAGCTTGATACATACATTTATTTATCCATTTAAACAAGAATATGAAAAATAATTAATTATTTTATTTTTGGAAAATAAAATATATTTATGACATCATCAATAATGATATCATATTTAATAATAATTTATGAATTTAAAGTGAGATTTATGATCTAATAATTATTATAATTATTCAAATAATTGTTTTAAATGATAATAATTCATTTTAATTAGTTGTGAAGTGATAATAAATCATTTATAATAGTTTTTATAAAGATATATATATATTTGACTTGAAATTATAAGAAAAATTGATATCGCTTTATTGATATAATAACAATTTTTGTAAACTATTTTTTAATATTAATTTATATGGTTTTATAATTCAAATGAGATCATTAGAATTAATTAATAATGATGGGAAATTAGTTTTTGAATTTTGTTTACATGTATATGTAAATTAATTAATAAGTGAAAATGTGACCAAGAATTGGTTTTCAGATTTTCAACGGTGTAAAAAATGGAAGTTGTTCAAATTTATTGTAACCTTGTTTATATGTCATGTGCACATATATAACATACACATGCACACCCTAACATATACATGAATACATATATACATACAAATATACATATACACTTATATATATATATATATTAAAAAATATCTAAGATATTTTTCTAAAACTTCATCTTTAAGCAATCCAAAGTCAACCTCTTACACCCTAAGTACAAGCACATGGCTACACAAATGAAGGGAGGTACTTTGGCTATGCATGGTGATAGAGGAGGAGTGTGTGGTGGTGATGAAGTGGTGATGTGTGTGCACATAAATATCATGATATTTTAGTTCATTTTTTTGCATATAAATACCACCATCCATCTTCACTTCATGAGTTCATAAATTCCTAAGCTTCTTCACCTCTTTATACTCTACTTTATTGGCTTCCTACCTTAGGAAAATTATGAAGAAAAAAGAAAATAAATTTATATAGTATATATACATTAGCAATCCACTTCAAAACAAGCTCAAACCACTCCTCTCCACTCTCTATCAACTCACGGCCACACCTCCTACCACCATTAGCCGAGTCTACTTCCACTTACAAGCTTAGGCCATAGTTATCCAAAGGTTCAAGGCTTGATTCCATAGGGTTTGATTCGATCCTAGCGAAGCTATAGCGAATTTTCGTAAAGTTAGAAACCAATGAAGGTGAGAAACTCTATTTATATTATGATATTTTGAATGATATATATGTTTGGCTATGCTTGGTTGTGATGATTGTGAACCATGTTTGGAAATGATAATATGTTTGTTTGGATGTGTAAATGATTTACGTTTAATACCCGTTGAATATCACAAAGGAAATCACTTTCCTTTAATAAATGAAATGGTGTATATGAGATTGCTAAACCTCTTTAAAATGGTTTATAAATGTTTTATAAACACTAAAACCCAATTTGGTAAAGTTTTGATAAGTTATGAAAATTGAGTCAAAAATAGGCGCGCCGCGTAACGACACTTTGTGATTTCGCGCCGTAAAAGTTTAAATCCATTTATATGTTGGAATTAGAATTGAAATTCTTTGGAATAAGAATTTTCGAACTCTTATAATCATAATTTTCAAACAAAAGAAAAGGATCGAGATTTTGTTCAGTGGATCTTGAAATATGAGCAAATCAAGTTTCCAAAACAGTCGTGATTTGATAGTTCGGAAAGCAAAGCAATAAATTCTTTAAAATTGATATTTTTAATTCATTAAAAATATAGAATAAATTCTATAAATATTTTAAAATATTTTAAAAGAGATTTGGGTTATAAAAATGAATTTTTAAATGATCGAAAAATTGTTTTGATCAAATAAGCCTTAAAAACACAATTCGCAGCACTTTTAATAACTTTTGAAATATGGCTTTAAACTTAAGTACTCTTTTCCAAATCTTTTATTAATGTTTTCAAATAAATAATTAAGTATTTTAAAGATAAATGTGGTGGTTTTATTATTTTTTAAAGAGTTTAAATAAATGATTTAAAGAAAAGTTGTTAAAATCAAGTGATTTAACCTTGGCTCAAAAGGCCGATGAGTAGACTAGAGTTTTCTATTCATGAGATCCGGAGGAGAGGTGCTTAAACTAAGGATATGTTCAGGAGCAGCCAGTGCCTTGGCTCACCTGGCCTCTTTCCTGGGCGAGGAATAGATAAGGTCGAAATGTCTGAAACCAATAAGTATAAAAGATTTAATTTTTCCAAATTTAATACAATTTGGATTGTATAGAAATAATCTTCTTATATTTGGTATTAAATTCCGAGGAGGGAATCTGTACTATTCGTGTGAATTTAAAAGGTGATTTCACCGTTATTCAATGGATAGTAAAGGTTGAATACGGATATTGATTTCACCGTTATTCGACGGATAGTTGAATTGATTAGCCCGAACGGAATAACCAACCAATCAAAATTTAAAGTAGCATACGAAATGCAGTGATCGACATACTTCCTATAGATATTCTCAATGGATGAAACCTCATTGCAAGGTCCAATCAAGAGAACACCTTCATGCTATATAGTTGATCGAACAAGCCATCAAGGTGGTTATAATTTAACATTTTCAGATAATCACCAAAACCAAGGTTGTTACAGACTCCCCCCTTATAAAAATTGCATCCTCGCAATTTCTAGAGAAGAGTTGTAATCAACTCCAAAATATAATCATTTCATCAAAATCTCATTTTGTGAAATGGGTTTGTCTGTAACAACGTTCTTCCTTTCTTCTTGCGTGCTTCTGTCTTGAGTTTCTACAGGTACCTGAGGCAAATTCGAGCTTATCTATCTTCTTTTGCTTGATGAAATAAATAGTGTTGATTACAACTCTTCTCCAGAAATTGTGGAAGGAGGGGAGTCTGTAACAACTCTGGTTTTGGTGATTACCTGAAAATGTTAATATATTGTCTCGAACGGCTCAAATGGTCAAATATGTAAAAAGGCAATAAACTTGGAAAATTATGAAGAAATCAATGAAATCATCTCAAAGATATAGCATGTGCTCATAAATGGCCGAAGCCTGCCAAGTACTGTTCTCTCAAAATAAGGCGCCACGTCTCTTTGACAAACATCCCGAAGGACAAATGAATACGTCTCTTAGACAAACATCCCAAAGGACAAATGACCCGAAGATCCAGTACTGGCAAACATGTCTCTTAGACAAATGTGCTCACCGTAATTAACAAACAACCTCAAAGAGTCATCCGCCTTAGTGGTTAACACTATAGGTGCATTCCACTCAAATGTACTCCTATGAATAAACTCTCACCTCAATATGTCATCCACTTGCACCTTTAGTCTCCTCTGCTCTTTAGGCATCATATGCCTTAAAGGCATTATTAATGGTCAAGAACCTCTAACTAGATCGATACGGAACTCAATCCCTATATGGTAGTAATTCGGTCACCTCATCGAATGCATACGGACACTCTCTAGCTACAGGCACAGATGACAAATCATCATGTGAACATCAAGCAAATATAGAAAGCTAGCCAACACCTCATCATCAGGTGGCCAGTCGATACTACCTTCCGCTCATTATCTCTTCTTATCATCACTAATGGCCACTATCCACCACTATTCCGTACTCCTGCAGCCAGGCAATTCCTAGACTATAATATCGAACCGAATTAAACCCAAAACAAAACAATAACAAACAAACATCGATGACTCGATAAGGCTAAGTCCAGACAAACCATATACACGCTAGCTGAGCCCTCAACAAAGTTCATCACAATTTAAAGTTTGGTTAACAATTTCGGGTCTCAATCCCAATCTATCTACAAGTCACTAGATATGAAGGAATGTGAAACCTCGACGTCACATAAAACACATATGGAACACCATTAGTAAAAAGCATACTCTAGATAGTAATGCCCTTTCCCTTGTCTTTCGTCAATGGAGCACTTGACGAAATCGGAATAACATTCAACGCATATGCTTCTATTATATGCCCATACTCAGCTTGTAAGGGATAATCCTTTAATGCTAGGTACAGGCTCTTACATCATAAAGCCTTTTCGATTAACTTCTCAAAGCTCTCGTCAATATGACCAATCAATCGCTTCCAAAGATGATTACTTAACCCAATGATAAACTTTTCATTTTTTCTAAGTGGAGTATCAATTAAAGATAGACTGTACTTTGACAGCATATCGAATTCGACCACATACTTCGACATAGACATATCGCCTAACTTCAAACCGGAAAACTTCCTAACAAACATTGACTATGAAAAGTCAAGATAAATTTTCTTCAAAGTGAATTAACTCGAGTAAATCTATCCTCGAGAGTCGAAGATACAACGACACTCCACCAGTTCATTGTTCATTCATGGAGTTATCTAGAGGTCAACTTCTACCTCATTGCATCATCTAACTCCAAGTCATCGAAGATCCTTTTGAAATATCCATCCCATCGTGCACCTTAATAGACGACTTCGTTCTAAGGAACGGTCTTCCTTTTAAACTCATATAGTCTTTATGCAGCTTGGCAAAGTCGATTCTAGGTGTTTGCACTTGAGCACCATAATCGTTTGTACCAACTTGGTAATTCCATAATAATGTTTCGCACTATCTCAGCGAACATATTCTGTAAATCAGGGTTAGTGGTCCCCCATCCTGCTTACTCATAAACTTCATAGATGGAGTCAATAGCAGCGTTTCTCGTAAGCCAGATAACTTTTATAATCCATAATAAGAATGATCAATCTCTCATAAAGAAAACTGCATCAGTAGTGCTCGTGTGTGAAATAAAACTTATATACTACATATACTACTATATAGTTTTGAAAACCAAAATATATAACAAATACACACTCTCTCATACATAGGTATACTCTCGATCCAGTTTAAGGTGACAACTCCTACCCTATCTCTACTGGATCATGGTATCAACTCAGGTTAATCACATAACCTATGCTCTGATATCAAATGTGATGACCGACCTACAACTTCGATGCTCATATAACCGAATAGTGCACTGCTGGAGTATTCGATAGATGTGGGACGATTGTCAAGGGAAAGAAATAGAAATACAGAAGAGGGATAGAAGAGAAGAGAATAAAAGAGAAGATAAGAGAAAGAAATGAAACATCAATACAATTACATAACCTGTTGTATATCTCACAGCGCATCGGATAAAATATAATAGTCATTGTAGATATAAAACAGGTGACACAGTAATAACTACATGAACCACGTAATTAGAGTACACAGGCTCATACAGTTATACAAAACAGTAATAGAGTTTATGCAACTAATAAATAAACTCAATTGATAAACTATCTCTAATAATAGTAAGTCAACACAATTAAGCCTCCACAATGTCATACAGCGGAATAAGTAATAATAAGCCTAAAATTTAAATATAGGAAAGCGTCACCTCCTGCCATCCATCTGCACAGCTCCAAGTGCTGTTTACACCTGCTATCTAGTCTACTTATTTAAGAGTACTCGAGATAATAAGAAGCAAAGCATAAAACCTTGAGTCAGACAATAATCTAGTGTGAGCAATAAAAAATCTCTAAACATTATAAAAGTTGGTATAGTATATAGAACAGAGGGTATGGAGAATCATACCTGACCTAACCCTACATCCACAGAATTAGCGCATAATGTAGGATATATGCTACTCTAAATCATAGTCGTCGTGGGTGTACTATACATCAAAGTACTAAAGGTGTTTAGATATCTACATCGATGATATCTACATAGTGTGACATCCCTAAGGTGATAGAACAATCAAACAAACATATCATCCATCATCCATCCTCACATTCACCCACTCAGTACGTTTTATACAAGATACGTTAAACCCCATCATATAGTCTTAGACTACCCAACGTCCTAATTTCTCAGTACTCGAATCCATGCTACTCAGAAGGCCAGAATCTAGACTGCACACATCATAACATTCTAGGGTAAATGGATCGGGTCGTCCATTGATCCAGGGCACACATCATAGCCCAAGTGAGCGTCCTCACATACCCCTAATTTACGAGTACACCTCGAAACCTACAAGTATCAATGATCCCTTTGTAGACGTCATCCATAACAGAGCTCATCTTGGAACTATTCATAGAACTACCATCTGAAGTCGCCGCGGTTGGGAACTACTCTAGACACCCATCATAAGTCATAGAGTGTCATTATGTGTCCCGTAACCTACCTCCAATAGTCCTCTATATATGACTCATAGTCTACTATTCAGTATCTTGAAGTATAATTATCCATCATCGAAGCCGTCACTTTCCATCACAGAATCATCATCATTGAATCGTGAAGTCATGGCGTCGAAGCATCGCATCTTCTCTTGACCACCAAGACCATTTATCGAAGAGCAGTAACACCAAAATCGAATGTCAAACAAATGAATGACCCACCACATCATGCTCCTCAAAGCCTCTCCATCGTCCATGTTAAGATTGGTCAAATCGACCAATGTCAACAATGGTAGATATCGACCACTCCCGAGTAGTCGATAACGACCACTTTGCTCGTGTAGTTAACCAAAAAGGACTAAGTACAAACCAAATGAAAATGTCTGACATCTATCCCGCAATCCGAAGCACATGCCCAAGTCCATCCTTCGACTTCAGATCAATTGGCATACACGAAATTCTATGCACAAAATCCTATCTTATGGGATATTTTCTAATCCTACATCGCCTTCGAACGTCATTTTGAACCAACTAACAAACGAGCAGACATGTAACCAACATGCATAGAAATGTTTATAATAACCTACATACATCTATAATAATACTATACAATACATCCAAGCAACCAATATGGGATAAATATCAGTAATAGCCTAAATCTATCAATATCGTCAAAATAGTGCATCAATGGAGAAAAATGTGATACACTTTAAAACCATTTAAAAACACTTTTAGATTCTTTATAAAATATGATATTAGTTTAGGTATTTTAGAGATCACATTTTAAAGTTAGAAATCATTTCAAAATGTCGTTTTAATACAATACTAACATTCATAGTATGGTGAGGGACTATATCACTCACCTTAACCAAATTTGACCGAACCTTTTCCAAGTCGTAAAGCTCTCCATCATGAGCGCAACATAAGAACCGGTGTCCAAAACGGACCTCGTATGCAAAATATATGAATCTTATAAGATTTCAGATTAAATAATTATTAAATTACTTAACGAAACAATTAATAAGTTAATCACCTTTGCTAATCTTTCTTCCCCTTTTTTCCTATATGTGCACAACCAATCATGCTTATACATTGAATCCCACCAAGCTCCATACCTTCTCTCTTCTATATCACGGTCGATCTCTCTGCACGATCGAACTACATGATCTCTTCACAACAAACGTTCTTCACCAACGCGCCACACTACACGATCTCTCTACAACCAACACCACGCGATCGAACTCAGCCTCACCTTTTGGAGTATGACCTGTAGGTCATGCATGTGACAAGCAAAAGTTGTGTTTTGCTCCCCTCAACTGGATCGGACAAGCTTTGGTAGGTTGGTGCTATTCGCGAAGAGAAACACGACGACGATCTCTGTTTCACCTACCATTGTATGTAGTTCCACCTAGATCAAACCATAGTTGCGGCCACATGGGTCGACCTCGTCCAAACGCCACAATGTCAAATTCCACAATGTTCAAAGCGAAGATCTCTTCGATACGAACTCAGTGAAACTAGTTTCATAATTTTTTAGTTGAGCAGATTAGTTGATATTATTTTTTGAATGGAAATAAGTAGTGGCGGCCATTGATTTTTGCTACAGCAATAGAACAGCAAATGGGTTTGAGTTTGAGAGAGGGTCTGGACAAGGGTTTATTAATATAGTATTATTTATTTATTTAAATTCTCAAATAAACGGGTGTACTTTTCGAGCTTGTACGATCACATGGCGCATTCGATCATAATGAAACTCGTCAGCTTCCATTACCTCATTTTTCCGGTCCCAATAGTAAAATTTTGTCGCTATCCGAGACAGCACTACGGGATGATAATTTCGCGCATTTCGAGATTGTTACGGTCATCGGATTGCCCAGTATCCAAATATAGCGATGTTATACTTATTTTAATTCGCAACATCAATACGAACTCAACGGAAGCGGTCTCGAGTCCTGATTCGATCGTATGCGAAAAATCATATTTTTGTGACCTTTAATTAATTAATGATTCAATATTTAAATCAATTATTTAAATATCTTATAGTTAAAAATACGAGTCGTTACAACTAGAGTAGGGAAAACACATGTAAACTTCCCTTTATGCACATCTTTCCCAAAAACATTCATTAAACCTTTAGATCTTTACATGTAAACCTGTATGAACCCCATCATAAATAAATCATTTAGATCTAAACTGATCTCATACATATATAAGAAATCAGATTAGAAAGGTTAAGTAGTACTCACTTAGATCTTTTAGAAGCATAGCATTAGTCTTTTTTATTCTCTTCTAGCTTGCGTATTTTTACCTTCTTCTTATTTTCCTTCCCATGCTTTCACCATTAAAGAGTTTCTCTAGCGTTTTATTTTAGTTGGAGTAGAATAAAATGAATGAATGATAATGATTATATTGTTCCACAATAATTTGGGCCTCGGCCCTCAAACCCGCTTCTATTAATTCATTTTTCTTACCTTTCTTGTTTAACCCACCTTTTCCTTTAATTAGCCTATTTAATTAATTATAAAATTTTAGGGATATCACAGTATGCATGCTTTATTAGAACTTTCATTCACTGAATTTAAAGCTTCATTTGAAACAAGTTTATTGAAAGTGGCTCATGTCCACCACAAAAAAGATTTTAAAAACTTATGTGGTGTTGTTTCTCTTGCGACGCTAGAGCTTATTCATTTCGACCTCGTTAGAATATCATCAAGTGGGTATAAAAATGATAATTTGTGTTATCTACATAACACATTGACTTCCATGTGCACATGAGCCAGAAAACTGTAACGACCCGCCTTTTCAATCCTCGGAAGTCGATACTAATACATGCACGGTTTTCACGTGTCGAGCATCCAAGTGCCAGAAAGAGAGATTGTTGGGGTTAAAGAAAAGAAAAGATTGAATAGAATCTCACAACGTAACGAGTAATATATAATATACCGATGATCTTTACAAAAGAAAAATATGATTACATACATAAATCAAAGTAACTAACCTACCATCAGTCTGGACAGTTATAACGGCTTGTCCTTGCAATGGCTGATAAATACAAACAAGAAAATACAATAGAAATAAAAATATGTGACTACATCTTGGAGGCATCCAGCTCATCTCCAAAAGCTCCAAAGCATCCATAATTAAACCTTGAAAAGTACTTAGGTCTGACCCGAGTATTATAAGAAAATAACACCTGGATCAGTCTGGTAAACCAACATGAAAGACCCAAATCATATGGATTGTTATATCTTACAAAAGCCTTTCAAAAAAAAAGTATCTCGTAAGATAACACCGCATATAAACACAGACGGGTCTTTACCTTACGATAACCAAACCATTTCTTATAAGAAATCTTGTGATATTATAATAATGTCTAGGGTTTAAAATAAATATATAACATATATGGAATGGTTATCCATAATTACATTCGATGGTACTACTTCTACAACTAAAACTATAAGGCACATATTAGAGATTGGATTCCAACATGACAAGACATCAGGGTACCACCTACCATAGTACACCTCTAGAAAAATGTACCGAGGGCTACACTTGGACCCCCCGCAAACACAGAGCCGACAGCCCCTTTAAAATGGCATACCGGATTACATCATCCCTCGGGCACCGGGCTGCAAACGTTGCTCTCTGATCGCCTCACGCGCATACTAAATCCATAAATCCTGATTTTAGATCAAGGAATGATGCTCCTAATGGTAGCTAATCACATAGCTCTGTGGGTAACCCCTGATTTTAATCATTCTAGGTTATGAGGCTTGTGAGGCCATGCTTTTACCTTTTCCTCCTAGCAATTCCCACTTGGAATGTTAACACTGCCTTCCAAACAATAATGCAATGCCAGCATTCATCCATACAAGTTGTTCGGGATATGAATAAATCGATGACACTAGTTTTACTACATCCTCAGGATTAGTAGCAAGTAGCCCTTGCACTTCAAAGAACTCTATCTTCAATTTTCCTCATCTCGAACCAATCATGAACCTCTCCCAAATCGTAGAATGTGCATATAGATTTTGAAGTGGTCACAGTTACGAGTAATCTCATATAAGTACACTCCCCCGCTTACCGGGTGCCCCAAAACCATTCAATAGATTCTGGTAAACTCAATTCCAGTTCTTTTGTAAATAAACAGACAATACATAAGAAGGAAGATCACCACCTAACCATTTAAGTGGACGGATTTTCATATCATTTGTCTTAGAAAAGCAAAATGAGTTTATATGTACAGTATAGCATCATCGAAGATAACTGTATCATATAATTCCCGTGTTTCTTCTAAATATGTCCATAATTATATTTTGATCAAGATTTAATAGTTGGTTATTTAAATATCAAATAAACAAACTTTCAAATAAGAGATTAAATTTCAAGTGGAAACAACTAAGCCACTTTTAATTAATTTTTCATTAATTAAATCTCTTTTCAATTATTTGAAAAATATTCATATACTTATATCTCAATGGTATAAGTATATTCACAAACCATTTCACTTTCAGTACTTAGAAACTTCTTCCATGTATTTACATCAATGGTATAAATTTGTTCACAAATCTTTAAGGAAGATTTCAAAAAATTTCAAAATCGTATTAAATGGGTCAAAAGCAAATGTTATTTAAACATTGTTTACTATAAGCCCAAACCACTTTTCCGTTGGTGTTAAGTATGGAAAGAATGCTTCCATACCACCATAATTAAGAAGGATTATTTGTCAAAAAATCTCGTTCCTTTTATAAAATTCACTTTTTATAAACCCATTAAATATTTACAAGTCCTCTAATGAATCTCCAAATTTATTTATAAAACTTCTTTTATAAATCTCTGATTTTTTTACAAAACTACTTTTATAAACCTCTAATTTTTTTTATAAAACTCCTTTTATGGATCTCCTTTAAAAATCTATTTATAAAACTCCTTTACATGACACTGTTATGATATTCTGACTTACCCAATCCCTCGCCTAGAAACTCTAGTTCTAGATCTCATAGTTAGAAGATCAGTCTACTCATTAGCTTTTAGTACTAAGTATTGGACTACTAAATTTCCATCAATAATTAAATTTGTATATGAAAATTAGGCTTCAAATACTTAATATCAATCTTTGATTTCAAACTTAAAACTATCTTTAAGATAAAAATGAAGCTATTCAAGTTGGGGTACTATTACCTCTCAAGTGTTGTCTAAACAACATTCTTATCTTTAGGATATGTAGAAGTCTACCCACCTCGAAGTATAATACTGAGTATAAAACTCGTTAATTCCATATATTATTCTTTTAAAACAAAAGAGTTATAAACCAAACTTCTTTCTCCACTTCCCAAAATCTTTTTCTATAATTAGAAAATTATAGTGTCTTTAAAATTCCACTTAAAATCCATAAAATACACTTTAAAATTTCCATATCAAAACTCATTTGGAAATCCTTATTTTAAAACCACATTTGATTCGGAAGAATAGACCATTATCCATTATATACTAGTAAACACTTACTTTATTATATCAAATAATTCTTTAAATCAAGTGTATAAATTTCAAACCACTTTAAAATATTTTTAAACAAACTTTAAATCTCCATTTAAATCATAACTTAACACCATCATCTTTTAAAAAGAATTCGACTTTAAAAAGTAAACCAATTTCCTATAAAAAAACCACTTGTTTTATATTTCAAAATAAATCTTTTAAATCTCAAATCTCTTTTAAAATACTTATATAATCATTATAAACCATATTTGAAAATAATTTACAAATATCTAAAGCAGATAACCTTTTAAATCTACTAAAATCGTAGATTTCCAAAACTACATCCATAGCGACTATCTCTATATGGACCATAACTTTTAAAACTTGGTTTCATAAATAAAATATCACTTAAACTCCCTTTCTTTATATATTATATACTATTATAAGTATATGAAATATATTACTTCAAAATAAAAGTTGAAGTCAAATAAAATCCAATGGTATAACTTTTGAAAGTCAAAAGGAGGCTTAGCGACTATTATAGCTTTTAAACAACCCACTATTTATTTTCATTTTCAAAAGAATTCAACTTTCAAATAACATAACCATTTTCAACTTCACATCACATCAATGAAGTATAGAGATCGTATGTAAAACATTAGAAACACAGAAATACACTATTCAAATACGAATAAAATACACATTAACAAAGTGCTCTAGCAACTATCGCTATACGGACACTTCTATTCAAGTCCAAGTCCCCTACTAATCCTTATATGCCATTACATATGTTCAAATACAAGTCCAAGTTTAAATCAAAGTCATTTTCCATCAGGTTCACATATGTTAAAATGTAAGTCCATATTTGTGTGTCCATAACATATGATATTTAAACCACAAAATTAAAGTGCTATCCAAAGCACTACAACATACAACAATATGGTTTTTCCAAACACGCATCAACATTCACATCACCATAGCAATTTAATCGACGCATAATTGTATATTTAAAACAACAAACAAGCATATATTTTTCCATCCAAAATATAAAGTAAAGGGGAGATTTTTAGGATGATGAATCTCACCTTAAAACCAAGCAACATCCAAGCACAACCCCCTAGAAACCTACTAACACTTCCTACCTTCACCAAACAACACTAGATCCATCCTTTGCCTCCAAAACGACAAAAGAAAGCCTTTATATATCCTCCTTGGTTCGTGCACCACCTCCTCCTTCATCATAAAGCTTAAGGCCCAAGGCATTTAGGGATTTGTGAACAAAAGTTTGGACTTTAAGAAGGTAGAGAGGAATATAAATGGTTTTAGCAACATGTTTATGTGTTTTAAGGAGAAAAAGGAGAATTTTTTTAAACATTTCTCTTAGAACTCCATGGAAGAAGAGAAGAGAATGGAAAGGAAGAAGAAAGAAATGGGAACAAGAAATGAAATGAAGTAAAGTGAAAATGGAAAGAGTGGAGTTATTTTTATATAAAATGGAAATGGGAAATTACCAAAATACCCTTCTTAATAAAATATCAAATACCCTTCACCAAAATTTTGATAACACACCACTCTCTTACATTTTTTTCACACCAAGCCATCACATCTTACTCTTATGTATACCTTAACCTAGATTTTATGCTCATTTTTTTCAAATTTAAAAAGAAAAGTCAAATTTTCACTTTATTAACTTAAGTATATATTTAAACATATTTTAACCAAATAACATCATTAGCAAAAGCATATGTTATTCTTATACATGTGTACATATATACTCTAGTGTGTACAACATGTTCCGATAACTTTCGAATGATGAAATGTCGAAAATCTTAAAAACCATTTTCGATCACATTTTTAAATTTTCTTCAAACTAACTATTTTTTAAACCAAATTTCAAAATGAGTTCGCCATTATTATTTATTAATTAAAAAAGGATTATTTGACCATTAAAAACAATTAATTGAATATTTAAAATTAAATATTCCCAAATCAAAGCGACAAAATTCTGGTTCGTTACATTCTTTCCCCTTTAAAGAATTTCATCCCAACCAAAACAAAGAAGAAAATAAGCCAACACATGAATAATTACATTATTCATAAGCCCGTACGATGTACATAGATCATCCTTACGCAATATCTAATTCGATCACTTACTCGAATACACAACTTCTCCTCCGAACTAGTATCGCTCACCCGACTTCCATAGTGGGACTCCGGTCAAGCTATTCTCCTTATATAGCTCTATATTATGATAGAAAACTTTGGTTCCATATCAAGAACTCTCACCAAGTGTCCGCCATTAAGAATCAAGTGATAAATCCTTGTTCGGGTCAGTGTGAATCACCTCAAAGTCATGTACTTGAATCTTGGATCTAGAACCGTGCAAAGAAATGATCTACGTACAACTTACGTACTTATTCTTATTGGTTCTTACTTATACCAATCTCTTTTTATTTCCACAGAATTATTTATGAAAACATTTCATTCATCAATGCATTTATTTAATAAAAATACATTTCTATTTTGAAACCATTTTCCCTAAGGAAACCTAAGAACTAAATATCTGGTTTTTATTTCAAAATTATTTTTGAAATGATACTATATATTTTAATCCATAGAAAATATACATATAAATCGAGTAAAAACAAAATGATACCAAGGAAGTGGGTCCTACCACCTAGTATCATACATTCCCTTATAAAGAAGGGTAATATTTAAGAGAAGTGCTTACCATCCGAACACATCTCTTGTCCATTTTTAGTCATTTTTGAGCCACTCGAACTATTTAACATAAAAACAGTTCCTCTTTTTCAAATCTCATTTTGAAACAATACAATATATATTTCCAAAAAATTTATTACCAACTTGCTTTGGGTTCATTCGAATTCGAACTTTTTTCGTTCGTACAATGATAAAAGGAATAATTTACTAAGTGCACTACACCGTTCACCTAAGCAAACTTCTGACCGTCACATAGAAGATTATTTAGATCATCACAAAACAAATCGAGACTCATTCCTCAAACTATTCAAAGAAAATGTATCTTACTTAAAATTCTCTTTGAAATATTTATGCTTATAAATGCTTTCAAGTGATAGTATTATTATTTTTCTCCAAAAATCATTTGAAATCCTTTTTCAAAAACATCGAGATTTAAATTCTCAAAAATCCTTTTTATTTAAAAACACATTTTATAAATCCAATTTATAAAATCAACCTTATATAAAATCATTTCTTCCTTATAAAAACCATTTTGAGAAAGTAAACTTGTTAAGGCTTCACTATTAACGAATGCCTTATAGTAAAATCATGAAACTGAATTCACAAGGTTATCGTATTTAATCTAACTAAAACAATAAATGCTCATAAACTGGCCGAGCGTCAATAATCAACCAACAAGCAATAGTCAATGCCCTAAACTGGATGAGCATGACTAATCAAATAATAAATGATAATAATTAGATTTTCCTAACAAACACACATTATAAACAACTGTATCAATTTTTGAAAATTATTCTTTTATATATATAATCCAAGGTAGAATTATTTAATTTACCCATTTCAAAAACAATAATGTATCGGTTGGCCTTGTTCAAGTGTTTAGAAACCCCTATCGATAACGTTGGCTAGATGCATCGACCAAAATTCATAAACTACTCAACAAATTAATCAACATAACATAAAACATTGTTATAGCACAAACAAACATGCTCTCTCATACACACACACTTAATTCATTCTAGGGTGTCACTTACCATATATCTAATGAGTTTACCCCACCAAGGCCGAGGCTCTCACCTAACCTTCAGCTCTAATACCATCTGTAACGACTCGCCTTTTCGATCCTTCGAAGCTGACACTAATACATCCACAGTATTCACGTAACGAGCATTCGAATGCCGGAAAGATACATTGTTGGGGTTAAAAAGAAGAAAAGACAAACAGAATCTCACAACGTGACGAGTAATATATAATATACCAATGATCTTTACAACTGTGATATACATACATAAATTAGAGTAACTAACCTATCATCAGCATGGACAATTATAATAGCCTATCCTTACAATTGCTGATAAATACAAACAAGAAAATGCAATGGAAATGAAAATACGTGAGTACGTCTTGGAGGCATCCAGCTTGTCTCCTAAAGCTCCAAAGCATCCATAATTAAATCAGGAAGAGTACTCGGGTCTGACCCGAGTATTATAAGAAAATAATGCCTGGATCAGTCTAGTAAACTAGAGTGGGAAACACAAATCATATGGATTTTATATCTTATAAAACCTTTCAAAAATACTCGTAAGACCACACCGCACATAAACATGGATGGGTTTTTACCTTACGATAACCAAATCATTTCTTACAAGAAATCTTATGATATTATAATAATGTCTAGGGTTTAAAATAAATGTATAACATATCTGGAATGGCTATCCATAATTACATTCAACAATACTAGTTCTACAACTGAAACCATGAGGCATATATTGGAGATTGGATTCCAACATGACATGGCATCAGGGTACCACCTACCACAGTACACATCTAGAAAAATGTACCGAGGGCCACACATGGATCCCCCCGCAGACACAAAACCGGCTACCCCTTTAAAATGGCATACTGGATTTCATCATCCCTCGGGCATGGAGGCTATAAACATTGCCCCTTGATTGCCATGGGTGCATACCAAATCCATAAATCTTGGCTTTATATCGAGGAATGATGCTCCTAATGGTAGCTAACCACATAGCTCTGTGAGCATCCATTGATTTTAGTCATTCCGCGTTGTGAAGATTGTGAGGTCACGCTTTTACCTTTTCGTCCTAGTAAATCCCACTTGGAATGCTTACATTGCCTTCTTGAAAATAATGCAATGCCAGCATTCATCCATACAAGTTGTTCAGGATATGAACAAATTGAAGGCACTACTTCTACTACATCCTCAGAATTAGTAGCAAGTAGCCTTTGCACTTCAAATAACCCCATCTTCAATTTCCCCCATCTCGAACCAATCACGAACCTCTCCCAAAGCATTAAACGCAAATATGGTTTTTGGGGGTGATTACAGTTTCAAGTCATCGCATATAAGTACTATCCCCCGCTTATCGGGTGCTTCAAAACCAATCGATAGATTTCGGTAACTCAACTCCGGTTCTGTTGGAAATAAACAGACAACACATAATAGCAGAGATCACCCCTAACTTTTTAGGTGGATAGATTTCCTTATCATTTATCCTAGAAGAGCAAAACGAGTTTATACGTATAGTATAGCATCACTGAAGATAATTGTATCGTATAATTCTCGCATTCCTTCTAGATATTTCCAAAGTTATATTTGGTCAAGATTGGATAGTTGGTTATTTAACTATCAAATAACCAAACATTCAAATCAAAGATTAAATTTCACGTGAAAATAACTAATCCTCTTTTAATTAATCTTTCATTAATTAAATCTCTTTTCAATTATTTGAAAAATATTCATATACTTATCTCAACGGTATAAGTATATACATAAACTATTTCACTTTTTATACTTAGAAAAGATTTCCACACATTTATATCAACAGTATAAATATGTTCACAAATCTTTAAGGAAGATTTCAAAAAAATTCAAAATCATAATAAATAGGTCTAAGCAAGTATCATTTAAAACATTGTTTACTATAAACCCAAACCACTTTTCCTTTGATGTTAAGTATGGAAAGAATGCTTCCATACCACCATAATTAACAAGGATTATTTATCAAAATCAAATCTCATTCCTTTTATAAAATTCTCTTTTTATAAACTCATTCCATATTTACAAGTCCTTTTATAAATCTCTAAATTTATTTATAAAACTTCTTTTATAAATCTTTGAAACTATTTATAAAACTCCTTTTATAAACCTCTAAAATTATTTATAAAACTCCTTTAATAGATCTCTTTAAAAATCTATTTATAAAAATCCTTTACTTGACACATTTTCGGTATTTCGACTTACTTATCCCTCACCTAGAAACTCTACTTCTAGATCTCACAAATAGAGGATCAGTCTACCCATCGACTTTTAGTACCAATTATTAGACTACTAAATTTCCATTAATAACTAAATTTGTATATGGAAATAAGGCTTCAAATACTTAACATCAATCTTTGATTTCAAACTTCAATCTATCCTTAAGATAACAATGAAGCTATTCAATTTGGGATGCTATTACCTCTCAAACCTTGACTAGACAACATTCTTATCTTGAGGATGGTAGAAGTCTACCTACCTCGAAGTTTAATACTAAGTATAAAACTCCATGATTTTGTATATTATTCTTCTAAAGCAAATGAGTTATAAACCAAACTTCTTTTTCGATTTCTAGAAACCTTTTGCTATAATTAGAATACTATAGTCTCTTTAAAATTCCACTTAAAAATCCATAAAATACTCTTTAAAATTTCCATATCAAAACACACTTGGAACCTTGTTTTAAAACCACATTTGATTTGGAAGAATAGACCTCTTTCCTTTATATACAAGTAAACACTTACTTTATTATATCAAATAATTCTTTAAATCAAATGTATAAATTTCAATCCTCTTTAATATATGTTTAAATAAAGTTTAAAACTTCATTAAAATCATAACTTAAAGCCATCCTCTTTTAAAAGGAATTCGACTTTGAAAAGTAAACCAATTTCCTTTAAATAAACCACTTGTTTAAATATTTTAAAATAAATATTTTAGGTCTCAAATTTCTTTTAAAATACTTATATAACCTTTATAAACCAAATTTGAAAAGAATTTACAAATATCTAAAATAGATAACCCTTTATATCTACTAAAATCGTAGATTTCCAAAACTGCATCCATAACGACTATAACTATATGACCATAACTTTTAAAACTTAGTTTTATAAATAAAATAGCCTTTTAAACTCCCTTTCTTTATATATTATATACTATTATAAGTATATAAAACTTTTTGCTTTGAAATAAAATTTGAAGCCAAATAAAATCCAAAGGTATAACTTTTGAAAGTCGAAAAGAGGCTTAGCGACTATTACGACTTTTAGACAAGCCACTATTTATTTTCATGTTCAAAAGAATTCAACTTTTGAATTGTATAATCATTTTCAATTTCACATCACATCAAAGAAGTATAGATATCATATGTAAAACATTAGATACATGGAAGTACACTATTCAGATACGAATAAAATACATGTCAACAAAGTGCTTTTTTAGCGACTATCGCTATACGGACACTTCTATTCAAGTCCAAGTCCTCTACTAATCCTTATGTGCCATATATATTAAATATAAGTCCAAGTTTAAATCAAAGTCATATTTCATTGGGTTCACATATGTTAAAATGCAAGTCTATATTTGTAAGCCCATTACATATGCTATTTAAACCAACAAATTAAAGTGCTTTCCAAAGCACTACAACATACAATGATATGGTTTTTCCAAACAAGCATCAACTTTCGCATCACCATAGAAATTTAATCAAAACATAAATGTATATTTAAAACATCGAACAAGCATATATTTTTCCATCCAAAATATGTAATAAAGGGGAGAATTTTAGGATGAGAAATCTCACTTTAACACCAAGCAACCATCCAAGCACAACCCCCTAAAAACCAACCATCACTTTATACCTTTACCAAACAACACGAGATCCGATCTTTGCCTCCAAAATGATAAAAGAAAGCCTTCATCTATCCTTCCTGGTTCATGCACCACCTCCTCCTTCATCATAAAGCTCATGGCCCAAGGCCATTTAAAGATTTGTGCACAAAAGTTTGGAATTTAAGATAGTGGAGAGGAATAGAAATGGTTTTAGCAACATGTTTAAGTGTTTTAAGAAGAAAAAGAAACAATTTTTAAAACTTTTCTCTTAGAACTCCATGTAAGAAGAAGAAAATAGAATGGAAAGGAAGAAGAAAGAAATGGAAAAAAGAAATGAAATAAAGTAAAGTGAAAATGGAAAGAGTGGAGTTACTTTTATATAAAATGGAAATGGGAAATTACTAAAAAACCGTTCTTAATAAAATATCAAACACCCTTCATCTAAATTTTGACAACACACCACTCTCTTACATCCTTGTTAGATAGGACATCACATCTTACTTTTATGTGTACCTTGTTTTAGATTTTGTGCTTATTTTCTTTTTAAATTAAAAATGAAAAGTCAAATTTCCACTTTATTAACTCAAGTATATATTTAAACATATTTTAACCTGGTCACATCATTAACCAAAAGCATATGTTATTCTTATATATGTGTACATATATACTCTAGTGTGTATAATATGTTCCGACAACTTTCGAATGATGAAAAGTCGAAAAGTCGAAAATCCAAAAAATAATTTTCGATCACATTTTCGATTTTTCTCCAAACTAACTACTTTTGTAAACCAAATTTCAAAATGAGTTCACCATTATTATTTATTAATTAAAGGAGGCTTATTTGACCATTAAAAACCATTAACTGAATAGTTAAAATTAATTAAATATTCCCAAATTAAAGCGATAAAATTCTGGGTCGTTACAAAAAACTTGGCCCGAATATCGAAATACCTCTAAATTTGATTAATGTGTATTGGAAAAAATTACATATTACAAAAAAAGAATAGTAGAAAGAGCTAGATATAAGAAAAAGTGGAAGGATTATTGGCCGAAGTAATGAAATTGGAATAACCACATTAAACGCAAGCTTACAAAATAGTGAGAGAAGTTGTTTACCAACAGACAATGTCTCTTGCATCTCCAATTAGTAAAGTGAAAACTCATGGTAGATCTCAAAATCAAAATATTAATTCAAAAAAAAAATGAATACCTAGTTCATTTGAGTTGGGTTAAAGTGTTTCAACTCGATGTAGTGTAGTAAAAAAAACCAAAAATTGATCCTGATGTTGGAGTGAAAAAAAAGAAATATTAGTTGTTCGAAGACTAACAAAAGGACTTTCTTTAAAATTAGTTATATCTAATATATTGATAATCATGTGTTACCACTTTCAAAATAATTTTTTTTATAGGTTGAAGTGGCAAAAAAGTGGACAAAAATATATGATGATGATGTACCGTAAGACTGGATACCTTTTGTCATTGAAATCATAGACGTAGAAATAGATGGTAATTGTAGTCTTAGATGTGTAGCTGCACTTTTAGGAATATGAGAAAATAGTTGGTTGCAAGTTCATAGAGAATTACTATACAAAGAACTCCATGAAAATCAAGATCTAGATAACTAAGTAATTCGTGAAAGAGCTAGGAGCGATGAGCTGCTTAATTTACTAAAACATGAGAGTGAATGGATGACTATGCCCGATATTGGATGTGTTATAGTAACTTGATACAATGTTATTGTTTTTAGCATTAGTAAACTAATGAGTTTGACTATACCACCGTTGCATGGTGGAATACCATCGTTGTTGCAAGAAGTAGAAATTGGTATTCTACAGTAAACAATAGTCACTTCGTGCAGGTAAATATGTTTAATTTATTTTTTAAATTAATAGAATTGAAATTAATTTGTTTCTTTTACCATCGTGCATGTAATCTTAAAACCAAAATCATCCAGTACCACCAATCGATTCAAAATAGTTTGATGCCCGCTTAAATAAAGCAGAACTAGGAAGATATGTTAATGAATAGAGAACTGGCATAGGAACAATTGAAAAAAATCAACAGATAAAGTGAAATTGTTAATTTTTGTTGCATCGGTGTTTCTTTTTTATAGTAACTTATTTGAATTTCATTGGTTGTTGTTGTGAAATATAATGGTGTCCAGATTTTTTAAAAATACATAGCACATGTAATGGCCTGAATTTTTACAGTTTCATAAGGGAAATATTTAATTTGTTTAAATATTCAAGTTTGATTCGAATGTAATAAATAATAGGAAAATTAAATTTTATTTAAAATGAGTTTATTTTAATAACATATTATTATTTTAATTTATAGAATATTTCCATAATTTTGAATTTAGAAGATATTCAAATTGTCGTTTGACAATTTTTCAGCAAACGATGGTATTTTTGAAAATTTAAAAAAATATAATAACCAGTGTATTTTAATTTTGGTTTCGTAATTGCGTCGCATTGGTGTAAACGGTCGTATTTTTATTTCTTTCATTCGTGAACGGAATATGGTGTAGCGGGATACTACAATTATTTCTTTTCAAAACTATTTTAAATCAAAAACTAAAAATTCAAAAGTGTTTGATCAAATCTTGAGATGGGATATTGGATTGAGAATATTGGCTTACTTGTAACTTTTGTTTAACTTGAGAAAGCTTGATTATCTTGTGGGTAATGTAGTGTATTGATATGGATTCAAGGACACTTAAATACTTAAACCAATTGTTTATTTCCTTCACTCCTCATTCTTTACCTCCTTCCCTTCTCTTAGTATTTTCCAGTTAACGAAAACAAATAATGGCAGTAACTTGAAAAATCAAAAATTAAATCATTTAGCCAGTTATAAATCATGAAATAGATTTTCTTGAGTTTGTTGTGACAAGATCTTTGATTTGGCATGCTTTTCACTGGGTGTGCTTGTCATGAGGGTGGAGCGAAAATTAGGCAGAGGATGGGTTAAACTAGGGTTTTGGGTTGTGCTTGATTCATGAGGAAATAGGTGAAATCGGGTATGGATTTGGGTTTGTGGTGGAATAAGGCAGCTTACGGTCAAAATGGGTGGAGCTCGGTCATGCTTTGGGAAGGGGCGATTTTCACTGTAGATGCTCAATGGGGGATGTCGCGTTCCTACTAATGAAGGTGGGGAGGGTGTCCCAAGCGCCAATGGGTCGGGCGGTGCAACGTGCACGGCGTGCACGATATTTTAGGTTATTGGAGTTTGAATTTGAGATGAAGAGGGAAGGAAAAGATGGTATTGTGGATATTGGGTCAGTTTGGGAATCTTTGTTGGGCCTGGGCTGATGTTTTAGTAAGGAACTAGTATTGTATGTTTATGAATATAAATTAAAATATGTCGAATTTGAAAACGTGATATCTAGCTCGTTTTAAATCCGCTTAATCCACAGATTTTTGCATTGGACTCGTATGTACGAGTACAACATTGTAGTATAACTTGATAAATTTGGCGATGATAAAGTTATGAGATTATAATAAGGATTGAATTTAATTACGTTATATTAAATAATAACGTCGTTAAATTTATTATACCTTATTGGTGATATCTATTTGGCCAAATAAAATGACATTCGATCAAATTAAAATTAAATAGATTTTTGTGGACATCTATTGAGCAAGATAAACCACCGTTCTACTATAATTAAATTATGTAGGTTATTAATGACATCTGTTTAGTAGAATAAATCCCCGTTCCGCTATTATATTTATTTGGACATTTATTCATATACTCATTAATTAATATGTGGATTAATTAATACTGGATAAGTGATGGATTAACTAGTGATGGTGAAGTGATGGTTTTATTTACATATATATTGCTTAAGTAAATACCAGTTATGTGACATGGAAGTTAAATTGAATTAAATGGTAATTTGATTAAGTATTATTGTGGTCGCTAAGCTGCTTTTCGAATTTGTAAAGTTATTGATTTGAATTAACTTCAATTTTATAACAATTTGATGTTAAGTATTTGTTTAATTTATAAATAAATCTCATCTACTTTATTAAAGATGTTTAAGTCAGTTAAATTAACTATATTATCAAGGTTATTTAAAGTTATTTAATTACAGTATTAATGATGTTTAAGATAACTAATTAATTATTAAAGTTGTTTAAGTTATTAATTTTATTTTGTTAATGATGTTTTAAAGTGTTTATTTATTCATTAAAGATGTTCTAAGCGTTAATTATTTTACTAAAGGTGTTTAAAGTTATTTTATATTATTGTTAAAGGGGTTTAGAGATATTTAATTAGATTAAGTATATTGTTTAAAGATATTTAATTTTATTTTCGTATAGTTTAAGTTAATCAATCGATTTAACTAGTGATGGGTTAAGTTAATTAATTACTTTATTAAGGATGTTTTTATTTAATTGATTTAATTTATTAATGCATTTTTTGAAGTTAATTAATTATGTATATATAATGTTTATTGGAAATTAATCAATCTAATAACGGTGTTTATAAACAATAAATTGTTTTATAGAGGGAGTTTTACTTAATAAAAAGGATTTATTTAAAAGAGAGATTTTCAAAATGTTATTTTGTAAAGGAGATTATGAACGATATTTTATATAGGAGTTTACGAGTGCTAGTTGCAAGAGAGATTTATAAATGGTATTTATAAATAAAAAGAAGGATTTTTATAAATGCTGATTTATAAATAAAGGAATGGATTTATAAGTGATATTTCGGTGATAACAAAGGTTTTTGTTAATTCTATAAGATTTATAAAAAATGAGTTCAAGGATTTTTGGAAAGGATTTTACAGAGAAATTTTATAAAGGAGTTTTTAAAAGGGAAATTTATAAAAGAGTTTTATAAATAGAAACTAGTTTATAAATAGAAAGGAGTTGTGTAAATAAAGGAGTTTTATAAATCATTTTAGAGATTTATAAAGGAAGTTTATAAATAAATTTGGAGATTAATAAAAGAATTTATAAATGAGAATTTATAGATATGGACTGGGCGTATAAAGAGGGAATTTATAAAAGGAATGAGATTTGATTTTAATAAATAATCCTTCTCAATTATGGTGGTATGAAAACATTATTTTCATAATTAAAACGAAGGATAGTGGTCTGGTTTATAGTAATCAATGTTTTAAAGGACATTTGTATTCGACCCGTTTAAAGGTGAGTTTGGGAAAAGAGAAAAACTTCCTTAAGTTTGGATTAATATACTTATACCGTTGAGATAAGGATATGGATATACTTTCTAAGTATTGAAAGTAAAATGTTATGCCAATATACTTATACCGGTGAGATAAGTATATGAATGTTTTTTCCAAGCATTGAAAGAAGTATAAGGAGTTTGTGAATATTATCTTTTATGAAGGTATTTTGAATCAAATAATTGAAAGAGATTTTAAATAATGAAAAATTAATTAATAGAGGTTTAGGGGATTCCACATGGAATTGCACCTATGTTGGATTATCTATTGGATAGTTAAATAATGAATATCAAATCTTGGTCTAAAAATATAACTCTGGAAATATCTAGGAGAAACACGGGAATTATATGGTACAGTTACCATCAGTGGTGTTATATTGTACATATAAACTCGTATTGTTCTCGTAGGATAAATGATAAGGAAATCCATCCACTTAAATGGTTAGGAGATGATCTTTGCTCTTATACATTGTATGATTATTTCCAGAAGAACTGAAGTTGAGTTTGTTGGAACTATCGATTTGGTTTTGGAGCGACCGGTAAGCGGGGGAGTGTATTTATATGAGATGACTCAAAACCGTAACCACTCCAAAACCATATGCCTATTCTATGCTTTGGAAGAGGTTCAAGACTGGTTCAAGATAATCGAAGACTGAGTTCTTTGAAGTGCAAGGGCTACTAGCTACTAATCCTGAGGGCGATTCTAAAATTGATGTAGTAGAAGTAGTGCCTTCAGTTTGTTCTTATCTTGAAAAACTTGTATGGACGGATGTTGGCAGTGCATCATGCTTGGAAGGCCGTGTTAAATTCCAATTGGGATTTGCTGAGAGAGGAAAAAGGTAATCGTGATCTCATAAGCCTCACAACCCGGTAATACTAAAACTGGAGATATGCTTCAGAGCTATGTGGTTCGCTACCATTAGCAGCAGTCATTTCTCGATCTAGAATCGATATTTATGGATTTGATATGCACGCGAAGGGTGGGGCCATGGCTGGTGCAGATTGTTTTGAGCCTTGGTCCAGAGGAATGATATAATACGGTATGCCATGTTAAAGGGGCAGCCGGCTATGGTTTTCAAAGGGTCCATGTGAGGCCCTCGGTACATTTTTCTATAGGTATACTATGGCAAGTGGTACCAAGTAGCTTTGTTATTGATGGAAATCTAATCTCCAGTGCATGCCCCTACGGATTTAATTGTATACCTATTATGTTGCAATTTAATAAATCTAACAATTTCGGCTATGATTAATATTTATTCTCTCTTCTAGACATTATTATAATATCACAAGATTTTCTATAAAATAGTTTGGTGATCGTAAGGTAACAACCCATCCGTTTTTTATGCGCGGCGTAGTCTTACGAGATACCTTTATTTCTAAAAGATTTTTATTACTTTAAGAAATACGATTGATTATGTTTCTCATGCTGCTTTTACCAGACTGATCCGGACGTTATTTTTCTTATAATGCTTGGGTCGGCCCGAGCATATTTTCCATATTTAACTGGATACTTTGGAGCTTTAGAACATGAGTTGAATCCTCCAAGTTGTATTCACGTATTTTATGTTTCGTTTTTTGTTCATGTTGTATTTATTTGCATTTGTAAGGACAGGTTGTTATAACTGTCCAGGGTGATGATAGGTTTGTACTTTGATTTTTATGTATATATAAAAAGTTTTCTTTTTATAAAGATCGTGGGTATATTATATGTTACTCATAACATTTATGAGATTATGTTATATCTTTTCTTTCTTTAATAATCTGTTTTTTAGCACTTTGATGTTCGACACATGAATACTGCGGATGTCTTAGTATCAACTTCTGAGGATCAAAAAGGTAGGTTATTGCACGTGGTATCAGAGCTTAGGTTGAGCGAACACCTAGGGTAGAACTCATTCGAGATAGGGTAAGTGAGACCATAGGATGAGTTTGAGTATATTATATGTAACGACCCGTAATTTTCAATAATTAAATTTGTTAATTTAATGAGATTTTGGTAATTTAATATTTAAAGAAATAAAAATTTGTAAATTGATGAAATAATAACTAAGATGAAATGTAACAAGGTTAATTAAAGTTAATAATTAATGAATAATGAAATGCCAATTAATGAAAATAATTTAAATGTTATACTTGGTTATAAATTTAATAGAAGAAACAAATGTAAATATTTAATTAACTAATGAAATAATATATTGTCAATGGTAATTGAATGAAATAGTATAATAAATGGTAACTGAATAAAATCAGTATTATGTAAGTGATTACAACATTCACTTATAAGTAATAAACTTATAAATATGATTAAAGGTAAATTGTGACAATCATTATAAGTTATCTATTAATTTAGGCTGTTAAATTAAATTGGAAATTAATTTCAATTAAATGATAGTAAATGTTACATTAATGTGAGTTAAGACGATGACTGTAAATTGTGAATGTAGTAAAATAAACAGAAATGTTAATTATATTCATATTGTAATAATTGATTTAATAAAACAGTGAAATCAAGATAAATAAATCAATTTGAGATTTTAAATTTTATTTAATGTGTGAAATTGAAAAAATTCAATATAGTTGAAATTTAGTAATTAATACAAATAAAAGATGGGAATTGGAGGATATTAATGTAATGAAATGTAAACCAAATGTTAGTTATGTTTATAGAATAATAATTGATCGAGTATAAATATTTGAATCAAATAAAACCAATTTATTGGAAAAATTTATAATTAATTGGATATAATTACATTTGAAATTGAACACTGTAATTTTTGAAATAATTAACACTGAATTGATATGTAAAATTATTTTTAATTTATTATAAATGTCTTTGCAATCAAAAATGATGAAATTTGTTAGTTAATAAATATTGAATTTAAAAAGTGGATTAATTAATTTAATATTAATTGATTTAATTAATGTGAAAATAGCCATTTTGGCAACTGTCTCGGATTGCGGCGAAACTAGTTTCATCGGATCTATGACAGTGAATTATTGTAGGATTTCAAGTTTGGTAGCGATCGGACTTGTCGTTTGATCGTACGGGTTTCGCGACTCGATCGGGTGTCATAGAGGGGAGGGTCGGCGATCTCAGGGTTGGAGGCGTGCTTGGGTACGGCCGCAAGCAGTTCGAGGCCAGGGGAAGAGATCGCGTGTAGCTCTAGGGTTCGGTGATGTTAGCAGTAGTGATGATGTTCGGTTCGATGGAGCTGATGACGTGGTGTGAGGGTTTGTTTTTTTTTTTTAATTTAATTCTAATTTTAAAATTCAAATGTTCTAACATCAGTAACTTTTACATACGAGGTCTGTTTCACACGCGGTTTGATCCGCTAGGATCGTATCGAAATTCCGGACCTTTTGACACTGGTTTGGACGAATTCTAAAACCATTTGAATTTTGGGTTTAAATTGAATTTATATTCAAAGGTGAGTGTTTTGACCCACTCACAACTTCTAAAATTTATTATGTTAGTTAAATTTAATTTATGATGTTATTAGAAATTTATTGATCGACGTTTGGTATATTTAAATTGTCATTCTGGTTAAATTTGACTTTTATTGCATTTAATTATCATTTAATTTAATATTGAATTTTAATTGTCAATTTAATACCTATATTGATAATTAGTTAATTGTTGATATTTATTGGTTGAATTGAATGATGATTATGATGAATGTTTGATTGTGGATATTGGATTATTGGACATTATGTTTAATTTATATATCGTATCACTCTACAAGTTCCCTATGGGTTGAAATGATACATACCTGAATGATCTATAGATTAGGGAAAAATCGTTATGGGTTGAAATGATAGACTCGAGCGATTTTATGGATTTTTATATTAATTCGGGATTGCGGTTTGAAATGATATATAACCGTAAAATTTTAAACTGCGAATTGAAATGATAAATATCTGTATCACTTGACCCTAGGGTAGAGAATTATATACGGACACCGGATTGGTTAAAATTAATGATTTTAAATCCTTAATTTTTGGAATCCTGTTAAATGATATTTTGAAATAAAATTGGATTTCTATAAATTGAATTATTATCGAAATTCAGGTTGTATGTTAAAAATGGAAATGGGTTTAAAGGAATTTTTAAAAGAATTAAATTGAAATTTTAAAGTTGAATTTGGAGTATAAGTAAAGTTTGTCGAAATTGAGTTATTAAAATTGTTCGAGATATAACTTTGAAATATATTGAAATTGGAGTAATTTAAATTGATATTTCAAACGTGGATTCGGAAGCGATATAAAACTAAATATTTTATTGAGAATTTGAATTGAAAGATTTGAAATTGGGTTTTGGAAATTGAAATTTGTCCAAATGTGTTGAAAGGAAATGAATAGTTTAAATGGTTATTAAATTCAAATTCATATTTTTAATATAAATTGTCTTAAAAATATAGTATTGTAAAGATTCTAAATTTAAGATTTTCAAATTATTTAACTATTTTAACCTATTTTAACTTATATTAAATCTAATTAATCTATTTTAAAGCTATTTAATCTATTTTAATTATATTTAATCTATTTTAAATCTATTCAACTATTTTAAATCTATATTAACTATTCTAGAGATTTCGACTATTAAAAATTTATCTAAGCTATTTATAACTATTTTAACTATTTATAACTATTTAAACTATTTTCAAAATTTCCAGACTAAGTAAAGTAGAAGTGTTCATATTCAATTCATTGGTTTAAAAGAGAATATGATTAATGATGTTATAACCTAAGTTGGGATTTAAATGTTATAATAAATTGAATATGATGATTTTGAAGTGAGGATTTAACCTAATGGGAAATATGATTTTTGAAAGAAATTATGATTTCGGAAACAATATGATTTCAAAGTAAACATGATTTCGGAAGTGATATGATTTTGAGAATATGATATTTTTGATATAAAGTGTGAATTAACTTTTTGAAATGTAAAAGAACTATCCGGTGTGTAATAAGCGATTGGTTGTTAAAGAGACCGGGATCGGATATTGTCATACTCTCTGCCAATATCAAAAACGACTTTAATAACTCTGTACGTGGTGGAGATTACAGAAATGAAGTAGGATGGTTTGGTGAACGAATCCTGTATAAGGTATGACGTGACCCTGACTCCCATGAGTTAGCTTAGATGTGACTAAAATCAGGAGCCATGCCGGGCCAAGTGAGGTCATTCTTCCGATCGGGCACACTTCTTCGATACTATATTCTGGTTTTGTGATTGTTTGGTGGCCACCCCTTGATTTTTGATATGGGAGTGTGTTCGAGGTGGGCGGTAGTAGCTGTTATGCGTTACCACCAGTCCGGATCCGCAAACGGTATATCTACCCTGGCATTTCCTCGTGTGCCGTGTTCACATGCCTTAGAGCGCCTTCTACGAGTTTGTTTTGTACCGTACATATTTAATGTCCTCTAGGTAAACCTCCAGTTTACGGAGGAGCGTACGACATTGTATAGACTACGGGAATATATAAAATGTGTTAAGGGGGATATGGGTAACGCCTTACCGCTATTTTAATACTTTTACTTTACAATAGACATATTATAATAGCGTATTGTACTACATAGTAGATAGTTTAACGGATCCTTAGGAGATGTGAATCCCGAACATCTCTTGAGTTACTGCACTCACGTTAGACACTGGATAGGAGATGTCAAAACCCGTAAACATCTCTGATGTCGTTTACACTTATATTTATTTACCGTTGATTTAACTTGCATAAGATCTTTTAGTTCTGACTCGAGTGTTTTGTCTTTTCAATTCGCTCGAGTCAGCCTAAGCATTTCAGGGTTGAAGACCTTATTTCTGGAGGACGAAGATCTGTACTATTATTATTTACTATATTATTCCACTGCATCATATTGTTCCGCTGCATTGTTATGTATTTATCTCTGATATGTGTAACTCTGATTCTATGTTGTATAAGTATAATCAAATTTATTTGTAAAACACCTTTATGAACTATTATTTGATTATTATATTTTGTCATTCCGCTGCGAGATTATGTATTTGTTTTATTTCTTTCTCTTTTCTTATTTACCCCAATAACAATCTGCCTCTTTGTATGGTTTGAGCTGACGTGTGTTTCTGCTTAAAGCGTGCAAAAAGACAGGTCGTTACATTATATATATGAGAGAGCGTATTTGTTAGTGTTACAAAAATGTTTTATATTGTGTTGATTGATCGTTAGGGATTCCTAAACACTAGAAAGGCCAACCAACACAATATTGTTTTTAAAATGGTAAATGAAATAATTTTACCTAAGAGTATATTTTATATATATAAAAGTAGGGGTGGGCATTTAACCGAGTTAACCGATTTAACCGACTTAACCGATTTTAACCGAACCGCATTAACCAACAAATTCGATTAACCGAACATTCGGTTAACCGACCGATGTTAACCGACCAAAGTCGGTTCGGTTAACGGTTAACCATATGACATACATCGGTTAACCGTTAACCGAAAATAATTTCCTTTAACTACGAAACAATAAATTAGCCAATACCCGGCCCATCCCAATATCGCATAACACAACCCTAAAATTTTCGCAATGCCTGCCGCTTTCAATTCAACGAACAATTATCTCATTCCCAAATATTATCAGATCTAAAAAATTTCCTCATTCCACGATCGTTCCCAATAAAACCCAGATCTAAACAAATTTGCAGCGTCGTGCCGCCGCCGTGAATACATGGCAAAATTCATTGATCTGGGATCTCCAATTTAGCCGGCACTGAATCCATGGTGAAACTTCACTGTTTCTCTATGTTAGTAATCGACGCTCTTTTTTCGCTAGGTAAAGGCTAGACTTTATTAATTCCTACCTTTTCAACTTGATTTTAGTTAGATTTCTAAATTGTTAATTTGCTTATCTTGTTCAGTAATGTCGCTATAAAGTTTCTACTAAGAAATCCGGTGATGTAACGGGACTTTAGATCAGCGTTAAGGTGAAACTTTCGCCCTGCCTTTAATTGTAGTAATTGAAATCTTGAATTTGCTGAACTACCACTTTTGTTTATTTTAAAAACATAGAATCTTTTATGGGCACGATTGTATGCAAATAATAGAGATTCAAGATTCAAAATAGTTCGTATAATTATCCGTAATCCTAAAAAGTCTTTATAAATTTGACAATACAGTTGTTTGGTTAGTACTTCAATCAAAGTGATTGGAAAATGACTCAGTTTTGTGAAGGATAGTGTACGTAATAAACCAACCGAAGGGTTACAACAAATCTCCCCTCTGTCTAGTGTCTACACTCCATGATAATGAAACATGTGTAATAAGACTTGTTTCCTATGGCCAGGTTAGATGAGTTTGCAAGAAATGGTAATGTTATATTTTTGTTATCGGTATTATTATATATTAGTGATATAATAATTATGATGATCAATGTTTAACTTATAAGTTTTATGATATACAATCTAATGTTGGTGAAAAAATGGTATGAGCAATATTGAACTGTAGTAATATCCATTGAAGAAGTGTTTATGCATGTCATATTTTAGTGAATAAAATATATGCATGTGACATTTAGAATTATACTTTCCCAATAGCAGCAAAGTGCTATACATAGTTTAAGATTGTCAATTATATTATTATTAGTAACTAGTAGTATTTATGAACTCAAGCCGATTACAATGGTAGCATATTATTATACATGGTTTATGACTGGCAATTTTATTAGTAACTAGTATTTACTAGTAATAAAATAGTAGTTAGATATGAACTAGTATTTATTAGTTATCAATGATGCACGGTTCATAACTTCATTGTTGCCATTTATCTATATGACCAGCAACATTTTATGCTTGTTCTCACTTTCACTTTCATTTTATGACTGGCAACGGTTTATTCATAGCAAAACAAAACATGGAGAAATGTCTAACTTAACAGACTCGTAATCGTTTACATTACATATTTGTGACCTCCTATCGTTATGGTATAGAGTTTAATAGTATCACCTAACACATACTACTGCATTTTGTATAGCGTCTTACTGCAGTAACATGAAGAATTGAAGATTCGCATGGATTAACAATATCTTTGGATTGAATGGTCTAACTGAATGGTTTAATGGAGATTGAGTGCAGTTTCTAACTTAATATATTTTATGCTATGTTATTTGGACTTGAGTTGTATTATTGTATGTTATTTGGACTTTGGACTTGTGTACCTGTAACTTTCAACTCTACAATTTTAGACCATGTATGTTAGGACTTTGTTTATGTTTTTGTTGCAGCTGCAATTTGTGACTCTTCACTAATGTAAATGCATTGTATTTTTCAATTTTGAGTAGAATGTTGGTTAATCGGTTAACTATCTTTATATTACCAGTTAACAAGACGGTTAACCGATTCATTGATTAACCGTTTAATTCCACCGGTTAACCGTGCAAACAAAACGGTTAACCGCGGTTAAAATTAACCGGTTCGGTCGGTAGGAGTTAACCAATATTAACCGATTAACAGTTAACCGAACCGTCACTTATTTTCGGTTAATCGAAAATATTAACCGATCGGTTTGGTTAACCGGATCGGTTTGGTTAACCGATCGTGCCCACATAATAAAAGCATGATTTTCAAAAAATTAGTATAGTTTTTTTGAATGTGCTTGTTTGTTAGGGAATGATAAATTTAATTATTATCATTTATTGTTTGATTAGTCATGCTCATCTAGTTTTGAGCATTGACTATTCTCTATTAATTTATCAAGTAATTTTTTTTAAAACAAGGGTTGGGTAGATAGAATTGTGGGATTACTAAAACAAACACCTTAAGAATTATGTTTTACAGTCAAACTATAAGGCATCGATAATAATGTTAAGTTAAAATAGGATTTTACTAAAAAGGTGTTTTTTAAAAGAAAGTTAGAATATATGGAAATAGATATTTGAGAAGTGATTTTATATATGGTGAATTTATAAAATTTGATTATAATGAGAGTTGTCTATTTTAATCTAAATAAAGATATACATGTGTGAAGTGATATTATATAAGTATGGTTCATAAATAAAAAGGATTTAAAGCCGAGAATCTAAAAACTTAAATTCGGATATTTTGGAAAAATTGCTTTTCAAAGTTTTGAAAAAAACAATAATAATAGTATTATTTTAAAGTATTGATGAATAGTGATATTTTAAAAGGAATTTAGGAGATAAAAAGCACTAAACTCATTTCAGTTGTTGAAAAATAATTCCAGTGATGACTACAGCACCATCGGTATTCATTTTTTATTTTCTAAATGCAAGAATGCTACCATAGTAATTTGCTATAGAATTGTTTGGTAAAATAAATTTTGTTTTGAATTCGAAAAGTATGATTTGATTGTACAAAGGGCATGTATATATTATTATTATTATTATTATTTCAAAATGATTTGAAATACCCGATGTTTAGTTTTAAATTTCCAGTTAAGTGATATTATAGACTCTTGTATCATATCCATTAGGATAGTTGGTTTGTGTATCTCATTTTGATATGTTGATTTATAATTTTCATTTATTGAGAAATGGAATTTTCGATGATTTTGGATAGTTTGAAACTTCCAGTTAAATTGAAAATTTTAAGCTAAGTGTTTTGTGAAATTATAAGCAAATAAGTTTGTATAACTTGTAAATTTGAGAAATGGTAAATTAAAGTAAATTTTAAATTCTTTAAACATTCCAGTTTAGTAAAACAAATATGATATTGTGTGTATATATATATATATATATATATATATACTTAGGATATAATAGAGTATTATACAAGTTAAAACTTAAGTTAAGTTTCTATGAAATATTTTCATAAATAATTTTAGAAATAAAAAGAAAATGGTATAAGAAAGAACCAATAAGAATAAGTATGTATGTTGTATGTAGATCATTTAGTTCGCATAACTTTTCTCGATCCGAGATTCGAGTACTCAACTTTGAGCTATTTCACACCGACCCTAATAAGGATTTATCACTCGATTCTTGATGGCGAACACTTGGTGAGGGTGACTAGTATGGAATCAAAGTTTGTATCATAGTATAGGGCTATCCAAGGAAAACGGAGGTTCCTAATTAAAGAGCCAGATCAGATTCTACATTAGAGAGTCGGATGAGCGATGCTAGTTTAGATGTAAAGTTATATATTCGAAGAGTGATCGAATCAGATTTTGCATATGGATGATCTATGAACATCATGTGGGCTTATAAATAATTTTGGGTACTCATATGGTGAAATTTCGGGGTCGAAATTCTTTTAAGGGAGAAAGAATGTAACGACCCTAATTTTTTAACCTTTCATAAGGGAAATAGCTAATTTGTTTAAATATTCAATTTGATTCGAATGTAATAAATAATAGGAAAATCAATTTTTTTAAAATGAATTGATTTTTAATAACGTATTCTTATTTTAATTTAGAGGATTTTTCCATAATTTTTAATTTGGAAATTATTTAAATTGTTGTTTGACGATTTTTCGACAAATGATGATATTTTAAAAAATGTAACAGAATATAATAACTGGTGTATTTTATTTTTGTTTTATGATCGCATCGCATTGCTGTGAACAATCGTATTTTATTTCTGTCATTCGCGGTCCGTACACGAATGGAGTATGGTGTAGCGGGATACCATAATTATTTCTTTTCAAAATTATTTTAAATCAAAATTCAAAGATGTTTGGTCAAATCTTGAGATGGGATATTGGATTGAGAATATTGGCTTACTTGTAAATTTTGTTCAACTTGAGAAATCTTGATTATCTTGTGGGTAGTGTTGTGTATTGATATGAATTCAAGGACACTTAAACACTTAAACCAATCGTTCATTTTCTTCACTCCTCATTCTTTCCCACCTTCCCTTTTCTTTTTCTTTTTCAGTTAAACAAAACAAATAATGGCAATAACTTGAAAAATCAAAAATCAATTCATTTAGTCGACTATAAATAATGAAATAAATTTCCTTGAGTTTCTTGTGAAAAGATCTTCGATTTGGCATGGTTTTCGTTGGGTGTAGTTGTCATGATGGTGGAGCGGCTATTAGGCAGAGGATAGGTTAAACTAGGGTTTTGGGTTGTGCTTGATTCGTGAGGAAATGGGTTAAATCGGGTATGGATTTGGGTTTGTTGTGAAATAAAGTAGCTTGCGGTCAAAATGGGTGGAGCTCGATCACGTGTTGGGGAGGGGCAATTTTCACTTATAGCTGCTCAAGGGGGGATGTCGTGTTCTTACTGGTGAAGGCGAACGGGGTATCGCATGCAGTAGTGGGTCTTGCTCGATTAGAAGGAGGCGATGGCATGGTTGGTTCGTCGATTCGAGGTGAGGACGGCAGTGCAACGTGCATGGCATTCATGATATTTTGGGGGTACTGGTGTTTGAATTTGAGATGGAGAGGGAGAAAGAAGATGATACTGTGGATATTGGGTCGGTTTGGGAACCTTTGTTAGGCCTGGGATGATGTTTTAGTGAGGAACTAATATTAAATGTTTATCAATATAAATTAAAATGTGTTGAATTTGAAATCATGGTATCTAGCTCGTTTTTAAATCTATTTAACTATGGATTTTGTGGTGGACTCGTATGGACGAGTACGACATTGTAGTGTAATTTGTTGATAGATTTGGCGATGCATAAATTTTTGAGATAATAACAGGGACTGAATTTTATTACGTTGTTTCAAATAACAACGTCGTTAAATTTATTATACCTTATTGGTGATATCTATTTGACCAAATTACATTAATTAATAATTAATGATAATTAAACCTTTAGAAAATAATTAAATAATAATTAACCTTTACCTTAATTAATAATTAAATAATAATTATCCTTTACTTAATTAATAATTAAACCTTTACTTAATTAATAATTAATTAAGAATTATCCTTTACTTAGATAATAATTAAATAATAATTGAACCTTTATCAATTAATAATTAATTAATTATCGAAAATATTTTTTGTTAGTCCATGAGATGATGGTTTTGATGACAACAACCTTAGAATAGATTATAAAATATAAATACTAACATTACAAGTTTAGATATATATGTATATGCAGGATCTAACCATGCAGGTATCAAGAATGAAGACTGTACAGTATAGAGATTCAAGATATAGAGATAGAAGACTCATGAGTATCAAGATTATCAAGATTATCAAGAGTTCAAGATTTCAAGAATAAGTATTTTTATTAGGAATTTTGTTAAAACTCCTAGAAAAGCACTGGCATCTTAAAATCTAATTTATTCGTGGAATGGAATCCACTTCGAGCCCGTTTAAGGGATGGAACCCTTAGTAGGATGGAACCTACGAAAAATCTAGTGGAACATTGTTTTGTATCCACTAATTTTTATTCAAATGATTTTACAAAATTATCTTGTTTTCAAAATCATTTCAAAACTTTCCTTTTAAAAGATTCAAAACTCTCTATCCTGATTTTAAATAATTTTAGCTTCAAAAACATCTTTAATTTCAAAGTCAAATTACTCCTGATTTTAAACTATCTTTTCAAATAATATATTTAACTTTTAAATTATTTATACTTTGATTTAAATTATAGTTAAATAATATGTATATATTGTTCTTTATATTTACTTATGAATTTCAACTAAAGTCAAGTATATTTATAAAGTTTAAAATAGTTTTTATATAAGATAAATGTTATTTTCAAAGAAATTCAAAACATCAAAAAAGGCTGTGGGATGTCGCCATGCCTATAGGTACCATGTCGACATGGTGTCAGTTGAGTTCAAAATTCAAATTTCAAAAGAAGTGTCTATTCGCCATAACTCTTCACGAATGGACATGACTGTTGTTCTTCTATAAATAGGGGTCAGTTTCAACGAATTTTTAATCACTTTTTCTGGTTTTCACTTCTCTTCTTCTTCCACATTTCTTAATACATATTCATACCATTACTCTGTCGAAATCAACATTGAATCATACTCGATTACTTCTAGTTTGATTCTCTATCACTATCTCTACAAGGTTCTCAGTGCTATTCAGAGTTATAGACTTCTTTGTAATCTATTAAGCGAGAAAAGGTGTGATTGTAGCCTTGGAAATCAAGCAAAAGAGATAAGGTGTGATTGTAGCCCTGGAAATCAATTGGGTGAACTTGTTGCCCCGGAAATCAAGTATCTCTACCCAGAAGATTGTGATTCTGGAGGGTGTACCTCGTAGCCTTGAAACCGAGGGTTGTAATTGTTGAATTGAGTTTGAAAGGAAATCCGTACTTGTGTTGCGGGACTGGATGTAGGGTAACTCCGAACTAGTATAAAATCCGGTGTGTTCTTTCCTTTACTGCTTTTACTTTATATTTGCATCTGTGTTTGATTCTGTGTTCATATCTGTGTCTGATTAGTGTATACATTGTTAACAAAATAAGATAAACTCAAAAAGATTAACAAATTTCTTAAAACACTATTCACCCCCCCTAGTGTTAATTCTAGCCTTAAGATCCTTAATCCGCATTTCTCACATTTGGTATCAGAGCAAGGTTTTCAAAGTTTTCATAATCTGAATTTTGAAAAAGTTTTTAAAATGGCTATGTTTGGAGATTTTATTAAAACTATTTTCATATGAATATGACACAGAATCATCATGATATTTTTGTTTAAAACTATATTTAGTTATTTTGAAAAGTCACTTGATTCTTTAAAAGGTTATGTTGTTTTGCAGGAGAAGAATTATGTCTAATGGCTGCTGGTTAAAAGATACCAGATAATCATTCATCGATCAAGAAGAACAATGGATATACAATGGAAATCGACAAAGAAATGGGTACCAGATCAATTCAAAACTTTGGGTTCTCATCTACAACTTGATTTGATACTGTACTTCTCTCCATCTGCTTCACAATACCATTGGTTTTGTGTGAATCCGTCAAGAAATGACCAAGTTATGATCAAATGAAGTTTTGGTGAACAAAGAGAAAAAGAAGGCAAAACTTTCAAAGGTATTCTTCAAATTGCATCCAGGGATTTGAGTATTTTGTTCCCACTCCTTTCCAGATTGTAGTTCTTGTTTTCGCGGTCGTTTTGATGGGTGGATCATCAAATTCCGATCAAAATTGAGTGAGATATGACAGTTTGAAGTTGGTTATTCAAAACTGAAAAACTGTGTACGGGATCTTCTACATTTCTTCTATTGTTAGGCATGTTGCATCAAAATACCGTCCAAATTCGACACCAAACTATTACTAGATCGTAGCCCTTGCCTTCCTCTTCGATTTGCCGCTGGTTTCATCCAATTCCATTAAGAAACGAAGAAGATACGCCCTCTAGTAGTTTGATAGTATATAGAAAAACGAGAAGAAGAAGAAGAAGAGGAATTTTTATGAAAAGTGGTGACCGTTGGGCCTATTTATAGTGGTTGAAGTGTCTATTCATTCAAAATTCGAATTCAAAGTTTTGGCGCCAAGTTAGTCGATCTACTAAATCATCTGTATCTTTCTCATTTGGTCTTCAAATTCAGCAAATGAATATACTACGCTGATCAGAAAAACGAGCCCGTCGCAATAGAACAGATTTCGTCGTCAAATTCGAAAAGATATAAATGTGTGGATCACGACAATGGAGGAACGACAAAGTTAGAAAGATGGAATGCAAAAATTGGTACGCTTTACTATTATTTCATCTTTATTGTTGCATTTAGAAATATATATCTATGCATTTAGTTAGGTATAGAAATTTATCGCTTTTATAAGGTTTGATATTTTGGTCCATATATCGACACACCATAGTATAAATATCAATATACAAGTCTAATGTTTTAAAAGTCTTTTAAAATGTATTTTCTTTCGAATAAAATCTTACAACTAATTTATTACAACTATAGTAAGAAAGAAAGCATACCTTCATTCGTAGTTTTAACTTATCTAATGTTGTTTTTATTTCTCGTACTATATTTCTTTTAAGATACTAATTTTATATTTTTAAGAAATTAATAAAAGGAATTTAGAATGTTAGAATAAGGCTTTATTTATAGATTTCTTCAATTAATAAGGTTGCATCACATCACATGATACTTATCATATAAGTAGATAGTGACATACATTTTAATAAAAGCATTTTTTCATGCATAATGCCAAGTATCTTTACACATGTATTCTCATTATTTTTTATTTATTTTTTTGTACTTTAATTATATTAACTACTATAAAAATTGGGTCAAAAATCACCATTTTTGCCCAGAACTTTAGATAGCATTTCTGAAATGTTGTCTTTGCTTTTGTTACGCTGCAAATACGTTTTTATAGCATTTCTGTGCTTTGAAACGCTGTAGTGTTTCTGAAACTTTTCACAGCATTTAGTAAATACCACAGTTCTGTTTTATAATGCTTTGTATATATATTTTAATACAAAAACTTTTTATAGCATTCTATAAATGCTGTCTTTTCTACTTAAAACTTTAAATTATAAAATAACGATATTTAAACTAAGTATTTTTCTCTATTCTTTTTAGAAATTATTTTCTAACTTATATTAGAATATTTAAAATTAATGTTTAGATATTCTTTAGTAATTAATTAAAATTTAAATGAAAGAGGCCTTAATATAACACATGTTTATTTTAGTTTTTTAATCTTTGTTATTTTTAATATTTCATTATGATATATTTTTTTAAAAAGATGTTTAAACATGTTTCTAAATATTTTAGTCAATAAAAATTTAATATAAAGGTTTTAATTAGTAAGTTAAGTATTTTATAAACATGGAAGTTTGGATTCTTAAAAATAAAAATAAAATAAAAACAACCAAGTTAAAATAATTATTTAAGTAGGCTATTAATTTTTTATATTTGATCATATATATATATATATATATATATATATATATATATAGAGTTTAGGTCCATATTTCTTAGCAATTTAATTTTGATATTGAGTTTGATTACTACCTTTCATGAATATGTTATAGTTTTAATACCATTTATTACCTTTAAACTCTTACTTTACAACTCTTTTGTCCCATTCATTAGTTTCCTTAACTTAGGTTTAGTAATTGGTGTGTTTTACCTTTATTTGGTTGAAGTATAATAAATAGTTTGATATATGTATACATACATATACATACACACACACACACACACACACACATATATATATATGCTTGCCAATTAGATATTATTTATCACTCATGTTTACCTTATAGTCTGAATATCTCTTACCATAGTATATATATCATCATATCATTCTGCAAATTATTTTACTTCATTATAATTTTATTACATATCATTATGCATCATATTTCATATCACATTTCATTGCATATTACATCATAAATTACAATGCATATCATAATCATTTGCATCACAAGTTGCACTTCATTTTGCATATTATCTCATGCTACATTGCATATGTTATACATTTCATACTACATTACAAACTACATATTGCATACATGTATACGTAACAAGTGTATTTTATTTAGGGGGAGTTTGTAGTATTGTCTTATAATATAGGATTATTAGTTTTTGATTTGTTTGGTATGTTTTGATTGACTTGTTTTACTTGTTTGACTTGTTTGAATTGATTGACTTGATTAACTTGTTTGACTTATTTGAGTTGATTGATTTGTTTGGATTGTCTGACATGATTGGTTTTGATGAGTGTGTTGAAATATACTTAATAAATAATTTATGTTCTTATATTTGATTTTTAACTATTATAAGTATTATCATAGATTCTTAGTTAGGATAGTTAGTAATTTAGGATTAAGTTTTAGTTTTTAGAGTTAAGTGTTGATTATTTATGATAACACTATCATTATAATCACATGTCATATAGTATTAGATTAAGGGGGAGTCATATAGTTTGGAATTAGTTTTTGTTGATGACAAAGGGGGAGAAATATAAAATAGGGTAGTTAGGCATAGATTAAAGGGGAGTTGTTAGTTTTAGGGGGAGTTATTAGGATAGAAGGAATATTTTATAAACAAAGGTTGTCATCATCAAAAAGGGGGAGATTGTTAGTCCATGAGATGATGGTTTTGATGACAACAACCTTAGAATAGATTATAAAATATAAATACTAACATTAGAAGTTTAGATATATATGTATATGCGGGATCTAACCATGCAGGTATCAAGAATGAAGACTGTACAGTATAGAGATTCAAGATATAGAGATAGAAGACTCATGAGTATCAAGATTATCAAGATTATCAAGAGTTCAAGATTTCAAGAATAAGTATTTTTATTAGGAATTTTGTTAAAACTCCTAGAAAAGCACTGGCATCTTAAAATCCAATTTATTCGTGGAATGGAATCCACTTCGAGCCCGTTAAAGGGATGGAACACTTAGTAGGATGGAACCTACGAAAAATCTAGTGGAACATTGTTTTGTATCCGCTAATCTTTATTCAAATGATTTTACAAAATTATCTTGTTTTCAAAATCATTTCAAAACTTTCCTTTTAAAAGATTCAAAACACTCTATCCTAATTTTAAATAATTTTAGCTTCAAAAACATCTTTAATTTCAAAGTCAAATTACTCCTGATTTTAAACTATCTTTTCAAATAATATATTTAACTTTTAAATTATTTATACTTTGATTTAAATTATAGTTAAATAATATGTATATATTGTTCTTTATATTTACTTATGAATTTCAACTAAAGTCAAGTATATTTATAAAGTTTAAAATAGTTTTTATATAAGATAAATGTTATTTTCAAAGAAATTCAAAACATCAAAAAAGGCTGTGGGATGTCGACATGCCTATAGGTACCATGTCGACATGGTGTCAGTTGAGTTTAAAATTCAAATTTCAAAAGAAGTGTCTATTCGCCATAACTCTTCACGAATGGACATGACTGTTGTTCTTCTATAAATAGGGGTCAGTTTCAACGAATTTTTAATCACTTTTTCTGGTTTTCACTTCTCTTCTTCTTCCACATTTCTTAATACATATTCATACCATTACTCTGCCAAAATCAACATTGAATCATACTCGATTACTTCTAGTTTGATTCTCTATCACTATCTCTACAAGGTTCTCAGTGCTATTCAGAGTTATAGACTTCTTTGTAATCTATTAAGCGAGAAAAGGTGTGATTGTAGCCTTGGAAATCAATCAAAAGAGAGAAGGTGTGATTGTAGCCCTGGAA
This sequence comes from Allium fistulosum, assembly GCA_030737815.1. Lineage (NCBI taxonomy): Eukaryota > Viridiplantae > Streptophyta > Magnoliopsida > Asparagales > Amaryllidaceae > Allium > Allium fistulosum. Next base: position 1,473,347,892 of record CM060902.1, on the reverse strand, counting down.
ATCAATTGGGTGAACTTGTTGCCCCGGAAATCAAGTATCTCTACCCAGAGGATTGTTATTCTGGAGGGTGTACCTCGTAGCCTTGAAACCGAGGGTTGTAGTTGTTGAATTGAGTTTGAAAGGAAATCTGTACTTGTGTTGCGGGACTGGATGTAGGGTAACTCCGAACCAGTATAAAATCCGGTGTGTTCTTTCCTTTACTGCTTTTACTTTATATTTGCATCTGTGTTTGATTCTGTGTTCATATCTGTGTCTGATTAGTGTATACATTGTTAACAAAGTAAGATAAACTCAAAAAGATTAACAAATTTCTTAAAACACTATCCACCCCCCCTCTAGTGTTAATTCTAGCCTTAAGATCTTTAATCCGCATTTCTCACATTTTTAACATTTCAAAATTCCTTTTTAATATTTATAATATATTTTAAAATACTTTTCAAAAATATTTAAAGTAAAAACTCTTTTTAGTTTACACAAAAGTGACCGATTTACGAACTACATCCATAGTGACAATCGCTATATGGACCAAAACTTTCTAACTTGGTTTATATATCAAAATGGCCTTTAAACCCTTTCCTTTTATACTTAAATTACTTTATAAACTTTGTATAAAGTTTTGGAAACAAAAAGTAAAGTTTTTGAAAACTTTATAAAACATTTTAAAAAAATAAATAAGTATACAAGTTTAAAACACATGGGATCCCGATGTCACAACATAAACAAGTCCAAGTGCTAACTTTCCTTTTAACATACGACATCCATATACAAATGCTCACACATATATGCAAATGCAATAACATCTATACACAAAGTAAAGATCATCACTTTCAAACCATCACTTAACATTTCGACTTCATTTTCAAGTACATAACAAAACATTACATGTAAACACATATATGTAAAACAAAAGCAACATTACTTTCCAAACCAGACAACCAACAACAGTCATTGTCAACAATAATAAAGTTAAAGACTTGGGTTTTAAAGGTGAAATTTACACACCAAAATCAACACTAAATCAAGTCAAAATCACTACACTTTGCACCAAAGTGGGCTAAAGGGTTCGGCCTAGGGTGATGTGAGCTCGACCTTGGCCTTGGCCTTGAGGGGGTTGGAAGTCATGGCAATAAAAATGGAAGCTTGGAATAATTTTTTTTAACTTAAAAAAAATTTGAAAGCCGTGGAAATAAAAATGGTAGCTTGGAACGAAGGAAATAAAATTTTGAAAATGAGTGAATGAAATAAAAATGAGAACTAAAAAATAAAAAAATGTTTTTATATAAAATGTAATATTAAAAATACCTATTTGCCCTTAACTTATTTACCCTCCATATTTTTATGCCACATCACCTCCTCCCTTACCCCTAGCACATGCAACCCCCATCTCGCCCTCCCATCCATCACTTCACCACTTTTTGTATGTACTAGGATGAGTTGTCATGTTATGTGACATTTCCTTCTTCTTCTTTTTATTTATTAAATTTTAAAAAGAAAAGTCAACTTACCTTATTTCCTTAGGTAAATATTTAAACCTATTTTAACTCTAAGTATGTTATTATATAAGTGCGTGTGTATACTCTAGTGTACACAACGTTTTTTTGACAACTTTTAGATGATGAAAAGTCGAAAAGCCAAAAAAACGATTTTCAATCACTTTTTCGAATTTTTCTTCGAACTAATTATTTTTGTAAACCAAATTCTAAACAACTTCACCTTCATCGGTTATTATTTAAAAGAGATTTATTTAAGCTATAAAATCCATTAATTAATTATTTAAAAATATATCAAATATTCGTATTTAAAGTGATTAAAATTTGGGTCCTTACCGTCTCCGTGACCATCTTTGGTCTCTTCTAATCATTAATAGTTTCTATCTTTGATGGATCTACTGCAAATCCATTTTCTAAAACAACGTGCCCAAGAATCTTAACCACTCATATCCAAAAATGACATTTTGAAAACTTCGCATTTAACTTATGTTGCTTCAACGTCTCTAACTCCACTCAAAGATGGACCTCATGGTCTTTCTCGTCTTTAGAATCATTACAACAAACTGGAGTTTCCGTAGCGTTTGAAAAACGCTATTATAGTTTACCATAGCGTTTTAGAGAACGTTGTGGAACGACATGCTATAGTAGACCATCAACTTGTGTTATCCCATTTTTGGTCAAAATTGGAATATCAGTGTTGGGTGCGTTTCCTCCACGACTGAACCAAGAAGAAGCAGCCAGCAAGCGTATAGAAGTCTGGGACCTCACTCATGATTCAAGTATAAAAGTCCATCCGGTATCAAAGGTTTAAAGTTTCATTCGGTAATCAGCATCACCAAGGTCATTCGGCATTCACCTTCCCAATATCATTCGGCATTCAAGATGCCTTGGTTCATCCGGCATTCCCAGTACAATAGCTCATTCGGCACTCCCAAATATAGAAGTTCATTCGGCATCTCACTACCGAACCAGCACATTTTCCATCTCCTACCGGACCGGGGCCTCGCCAACAACACCGAACCAACTGCTTCACGCCCCTATGCCTCGCCAACAACACCGAACCAACTGCTTCACGCCCCTATGCCGAACCAACCTATCACCGGACCACATCCCTACCAAACCTCAACCTTCTCCAAGCACGACCGAACCAAAGCTTCGCCAAACCGGAACGCTGCCAGGCCAGATTGCTTCAGCCCAGGCCCACCAGCAGCTATATACATCCAAGACCCCTGCCCCCAACCTCACTCTATAAATAGAGGGGCAGGGGTACAACAATGGGGGACAAGTTTGAGAGCTCAATCACGGAAGGAACTTTCAAACACTTTTAGATACTTGTACCAAAGCTTTGTACTTGTACTCTGAGATCTAAAGGAGAAATAACATATAAAGTGGACGTAGGCACGTTCTGGCTGAACCACTATAAATCTGCGTGTCTTTTTACAGTTTAGCCCCTGCTTTTCATATATTTGCATAAATCACCCAAATCACTAAGAACAACATAAGATCTACTAAATCATACAATTTTGAGGTGTTTGTCCATTTTTTGTGCAAACAACTTGTAATAACAAAAATAAAATTCTATAAAAAAGCCTATTTTCAAAGCGTTTTGAAAAGGCTATTAAAATTAAACGCTATAACAGATCATCAGCTTGTAATAGCAAAAAAAGCGCTATCAATAACCATATTCCCATAGCGTTTTAAATTTTATGATAGCGATTACTTTTCTATAGAATTTTCATTTGGATAGCATTTTAAAAGCGCTATAAAATGCAATATCATTTTGACAGCTTTTATTCAATGTTTTTACCTTTCATAAGCATCAAATAATTACAGAATATATAAATATTACAAAATCCCACATATATAATATCCTTTTACACATTTTTCATTCTATACCTAAATATAATAGTTTTTCATATATATTATATCGGACAATACAAAATATATAAATTAAAGCACATGATATTTCATACATATGGTTCAAACAACTTTTCACATATTCATACATAATATTTCATACATATTACATATTTGCAAGAACTGCCTGACAAACAACTTCCTAACAAGAAGGTTTCATATTTGTCTCATAACAAATGATGCATGCAATAACAACTCACCTAGCAAAATGATACACTGCAGCTAGTGATATTCCACTCCTTACTCAATCCAAAATTAGCTATCAATAAGCTTCGTCAATTCCTGCATGCCAAAAAATATAGAGGTTGATATGTTTTAACTTGAAATTTTGCTAAATCTATGCATTTAAAAACATTTATAGAAATAAATATAGTGAACATATTTACAAATATAAATGTAGTGAACACATTTACAAATAAACTTAATCTATGCATTTACATATACAAATAGCATTTAGATAAACTGAATCTAAGCATCCACCATTCAGCCAAATTAGAGCTATCACACTGTGAATTATAACCAACGAATGTTTGCCATTCTTTATAGGTATAGATAGATATTTATAGTTGTATAATAATATATAATTAAGCAAATTAGCGCGCTACTATGTATAATAGAAACCTGTGCATTTGACCCCGTGTCAGGTGCAGGAACATCAGTACGAATCCCAATATGATCATATGAATCTTTTGCGTAAAAACTCTAGCGACAGACACTATAAAAACCTTTAATAATCCTAATAAGAAAATCATTTTTCATGGTCATCCACTCTTACAAATATTTACAATTCTGTAAATGATTTTTGCCATAATCCTTTAAAGTTTAAAGCTTCTCTTTAAGAACTATTATCATTTTTGCAATTACGTTTCCTATACTGATGCAAATGGTTCACACCTGCAAATTCCATGTGCAATACAATGATATTAAATCCTAAGATAATAGAAATAGTTTAGCCATTGCCAAATAATATTATCCATGTAAATAAATTTAGTAATAAAATTCATAAATTGCTTGTGATTATCTTATTTATATCTACAAGCATAAATGAGAAAGTCAAAGGATACAAACCAGAAGAATGTAGTCATATAACATGTTGAAGTGAAAAAATTTAAGTATATTGTACCATAAAGTAACGTAAAACCTTATATGTATGAAGATGATTAGTCAATTTTAGTTATGTTGACACATTAGATTAAAAAACTAAACATCCACACTAAATTACATTTGCTTTAACAATTTAAAGAAAGTATAGAAACCACAAGACTTCCACACAAAAAATGAAAATATCAACCAACGATTAGAAAAAAAATTCAAGAGAACAACTACGATAGCCATGTAGTCATATACGTATGATAAATCTGTGACAATGAATAAAATTACCTAAGATTCCATAAACAAGCGTTCGATAGTGCCCGCCCGTCTCCACTTAATCCCCTTAAATGTGCACTGGCAAAATTTTCTATAGCATGTGCCTGTAGATTTATAATCATTATTGTAAGTCTCTGTTATTAGGTAGGAAATTAAATTGAAAGAGTAAAAGTAAAGAGGACACATATGAGTAAACCAACCATTAACGATATAGCTGAGCTAGCTCCAGCTTTTGCCTGCAGCCAATTGTAGTAATCTTCATAATGAAACATAGTCATTCACCATTGCTTCTAAGAAAACAGTTTATGTGTTTTGTATGGAATTGTAATCGGATTTTCTTTATAAATGAACTACGAAATCAAATTCAACGTATTCTGATTCGCTTCTTGCATGAACTATAAAATACCAATAGAGCATCAGTTTCCATGAGTTTTGAAATCCTTAGCATGCAAAGTTATCAAAATCAATTGTGTGTGTGTGTTGAATATGCTACTTATACACACTTAATAGTTTCATTGATAATATAAATACGAATATATGGCACCACGAAACTTATAACCATACCTTATCAACTTCTGCCCCTCCATTTGTATGCGATCAGTTAAATGTTTAACTTCTTCAATGGTGAATGAGACTAGAGGCTTAACCTACATGGATAAATGTTTAACTATAATCATGTTTTACATCTCAAAAAATGATATGATATCCCATGATTCCAATGAAGACTCATAAACTATAATGCTAACGCACAACGGTAAACCATAACTTCTTTATACACCAAGCCATTTGTATAAGTAAAGGAATTAGTGAATCTTTTTCTCCTCTTGTCTATTTAAACCAACTTTCATAAATAATAAAATAAACTAGTTTCAATACCAAAATATTGATAAAAAGAAACTTGTACTGTCACTTTTGAACTCTAATAAAGATGAATATGGTGATGTCATTTGTCTTTTATTTTTCCACGCCAATGCTTTGGATATAAAGCAAGAGAAGAATTAATGGACACCCAAAATGATAGGAACAAGAAAATGCATGAGTTGATTAGAGACAAAATGAGCTTTAAATACTAATATTTCCTACCATCATATACGTGGTTCCTCAAGGCAATGAAGCTGAAGATAACGAAGCTAAAGTACTATGAGAAAGTATAATGAGAAATGATATAATTCTGAAAATATCCCTTATTCCACCTATCCCTTATTATTGCTCACATTTGTTTGGATAAAAAATTAGATTATTATAATTGACTAGTATTATATACATTAGCAAAAATGTGTTATTTAATATAATTTTTCCTAACTTTATTACTTGATCTACCCAAGATAAGCAAATGCAAGATTTGTACATGATCACCTAAGCTTGTGCTTAAAAGGCCAGAAAAGAAGAAAGGGATATAGAAACAGGAGAAATAAAATTACTTAGAAAATGATTAAAGTCGATAACAAGACGAGGCATATATACATAATTAAAGATATAATTATTGATACTGCTATGATTTTTTAAATATCTTAAACTTTTAACGTTTAAGATTTTAACTTACGAACAAGATTAAATTATATTTAAAATTCAAGCAAACCTACAAGTGAATAAGAGCCCAGCATACCTTTACGAAAAACTTTCTCATGTCCATGCTGATTCAGTGCTTCCGTCACGCCCTTCTATTTAGCTGGCCACATTTCATGCTTGCTTTAGTCATGCATGATTCAGTGCTCTCTTCATGATGCTGCTCACAATAGGCCGCTAGGCTCTCTTTATATCTTGCCATGCTTCTCTGTTGCCGGTTTTTCTCGCCCACTTCAGCAATAGTTTCAATCTCTATGTCTACTGGCATTGCGTCTCGGCTCTCTATGTTGAACCTGCTCTACTTAGGTCTCATGCAGCAAGAGCATCTTATCGATTCCTATTGTATTTTTGCACGCTTCATTCATTTTCATGTCCTGATAGCTCTATTAATCTTCATGTTCTGCCCGCATGTCTTCACTGTCTGCTTCATTCAGTCATCATCTGCAGGCTACAGTTCCACCCCAAAGTTCTGTCACTATAAAACTCTTGGTTAAAAGTAAAAAACCTGAGGAACAAAAGGTGGCATACTAAAATGTCGACCAAGATCACTCAAATCTGCACGAGCTCTAATTGTTAAATATGAGATCGATCACATAGTATGTACAATATTTTCCCAATGCATAATGATCTGAAAAATAACACAGACTGTCGAATTTTCAAGGGAAGTATAATATTTTCTAAAATAACTTAAAATAAAAAGAAATAATCCCTGTATGTTTCCATATTATCACAATAATATATCCTATTCAAATTCCCTATTACGGTATCCATTTTTTTATCATTAGAAAAAGTGGATACATGATGGTCAATACCTCTAACTAGACAGAATATTTTCTCAAAACAAATACAATGCGAGTAATTTTTTACCTTGAAAGATCGACAAAAGCACAGCCAAAAACACAAATGAGTAATGCAAACTTGAAAACTTGCTGCAACTTAGTTTCTACTTGATAAACTTGTACAATCAATGAAATAACTGGCAAATTCTTTCACTACTTTATTTTAGAAGTCACCTATTGCTAACATATTTTGTTGTATACAGGGTGGAATTATACTTGGTCCTTCTGCCCTAGAGAGATGGAAAATGTACTTGGAAACTATCTTCCCTACATGGAGCTCTCCCATCCTTGAGACAGTTTCAAGCATCGGTCTCCTCTTCTTCCTATTTTTAGTAGGTCTTGAGCTCAACATAAATTCCATTCGACGTAGTAGCCGCAAAGTCTTTGGAATTGCTTTAGCAGGAATTTTCCTCCCATTACTTTTCGGTATAGGAACTTTATTCCTTCTAAGGAAAATAGTTTCTGGTGTTCAAGATGTTGGATTCTACCCATTTCTTGTATTCATTGGTGTTTCGCTCTCCATAACTGCTTTCCCAGTTCTTGCATGAATTCTCGCTGAGCTTAAGTTGTTGACCACTACTTTGGGAGAGACTGCAATGGCAGCAGCTGCATTCAATGATGTTGCTGCTTGGATGTTTTTGGCTCTTGCTGTGGCTTTGGCCAGTGGGGAGCACCGCAGCCCTTTTGTGCCTTTATGGATTTTTCTGTCAGGTAGGTGATTTGATAAAGGTATTGTGAAAAGAAAATCAACATGTGTTGACAAGGCTGCTATAGTGATGAATAAAATTAAGTTTAGCAATTAATTTTATTTATTGCTGAACTTAGTTACATTCAACATGTTAGTAGTAAATGTCATCGAAAAGAAAATCAATCAAAACATTGCATGGTTTAGTGAACCACTAGTTTGGAGTATGTAAAAGATTAACATATTTTTGTAGGCTACAAAAATTACTAAACTGTAAAGTATAAATTATCAAAGTACCAACCAATTAGCATGTCATCATATACTTTAATTACAAAATTCTTTAAACATTGTCCTTTTTATTTTCTTTTCGATTGGTTATAAAACTTCTTTTCTTTTTCATGGTAGACCAAGCTGCTCCTTGTCCTATCACCATTCCTTCTGCTTTATCCCCTACCACACCTATCCTTTCGCCCATTCCTTCATCTGCCACCCCCATCCTGATCCCACCTGCCCCCGACCCTCCGCCTCTAGCTTCTACCCCGGTCGCTCCTCCGCTTTCCCACCTGTCCACTGCCTCCTCTTCTTCTCTTCTGAAATGGAACACTTTGTTCAAATCCAAGCCTAGAAATGCAGGCTCCTTCATTACCTCTGTCTTGCCTCTTCACCTTGATGGCGATGTCCTTGTTCCACCAACGGAAGTCATCCAAGCAGGCAACCTTGTTTGTAGTGAGCACCTTGTCGGCTTCTTCCTCGACAAACCATTATCTTACACGACGGTTATCTTGCATTTGAAGAGAGTATGGAAGCTCAGAGGATCTGTCTCTGTTAAATCTGATGATAACCTGTTCCTATTCCATCTAACTTCTGCGGATGATAGAAGGAATATTATAGAGTCCGATCCTCTTATAATCAAGAACAAGCTTTTCATCATGAAACCATGGGATCCGATGTTGGGTAATAGCTGCAGCACTATAAAGGCAGTCCCTGTTTGGCTTAGACTGACAAACATTCCTCTGTTTGCTTGGTCGCACATTGGTATAAATTGGCTTGCTACCAGAATTGGAAGATTATTATGCTTGGATGACACAATAGAGAAGTTGCAGAGAATAGGTTATGCAAAATGTGTGGTATAAGTTACACTTGATCATGAGCTGTTGGATGAATTCCTCGTCAGAATGTTGGATGGTAGTGTTCAAATGGTTAGAGTAAGTTATTTGTGGAAACCTTCAATCTGTACAAGTTGCAAGGAATTTGGTCATAATAATAATAGCTGCTTGAGAGGTAAAAATAATAAAGAAGTAATGCACACTGAAAATAACAAGATAAATCTTGATAGTGAAAAGGGAAATCATTATCAGTTAAGAACAACTAGGGGAACATGGATGGCCAGAAGCGAAGCTGGCAAAAGGTGAAGTCAAATAAAGCAAAAGACAACAAGGGTACTCATAATGCAACTAACACAACTTCAAGTGTTTTAAAGAAAAATGTTATTGAACACACAAGCACGGTTGTAAGGAAAACACATGAACCTGTACGGACTGAAGTTGAGACCAGTAATATGTACTCAATCCTAAATAATTAGAAGGAAGATTTTAATGTAGTTGGGATTGAGAACCTGAGTCAGACTTGCATTGAAGATGGTGAAATCGTAGCTTGTGAAGAAGACAACGAGGTATGTGGTAGTGAGGGAACTCATGCAAGTCAAAATGAAAAAATGGAATATGTACTGGAGTTTTGTCTCAATAATTCTAGCATTAATAGCTAGGTCTCCCCTAAATTTGTTATAAACAACGATGTGGTTGGAGTGGTAAATCAGGAAATGAACAAAGAGAATGAAAGTAGAAGTTATGATGAGAGTGTACAAGGTTGTATTATAAATGATTGTGCATTAAAGGAAGTGGTTGAAAATGAAGATATTGCTTGTAGTCTTGTTGCTAATACTTCAGGCATATGCTTACTGGAAGGAAAGAAAACCAACTTCGAAAAAGAACCTGCAAAGGAACATGAGGTTGCATTAATGACCATGCATGCAAAAAATGATGTCCACGTGCACATGCCCTCTGTGCATGGTTCTTCACCTGCTCTCCTCCCCACTCCCTCTCTCCCTCTCTTACCACCTCCTCATTTAATTCCTATTCCTCCAGCTGTCTCCGCCCCATCCAACCCTGATCCGACATCCCCTCCTCTCAGAATCCAACTGTGGCTAATCCTTCCCCTTTTTCTGCTGATGCTAACCCATCACCTTATGTCTTCCATGGTAGCCTTCCTGGTTGGATCTCCAAACATCTAGCTCCTACCACCATCGTACCTGACTTGCACTCTGACATGCCTTCCACAGTTCCTCTGCCGCTTTCACCATCCTCTGGTGTCCTCTCTGCCATGGATGAACGGCTATCAAAAGGGTCTCCATCAACTCGAAGCAAGAAAGGAACTGTTCACACTTCCCTTTAATTTTTAATGATAACACAACATCTAGCTGCCTGGAATATTAGAGGGTCTCATAGCAATGCAAAACTGGATCATGCCAAGGAAATGATTCAAACCCACTGCCTGGGGTTAATAGCTATACTTGAGACAAAATTAAATCATTCCCTTACTCTCTCTGCCAGCAACTACATCAATAATGCTTGGAAACTTCACCACAATCTCCTTGATGCCCCATATGGAAGGATCATGGTTCTTTGCAACCCTTACTGTATATTCTTAACCCAATCTGTTCTTCCCCTCAAAACATCCACTTTCAAGTCACTTTCATCCCAAATAATCTCTCTTTCTACCTCACCATTGTCTACGCCTCTAACACCCCCTCTTCAATACAATCCCTCTTTCAACTCATACCTGCTTTCAAACAAAACACGCATCCATGGCTTATCCTTGGAGACTTCAACTGTTGCTTGAATCTGGATGACAAGCAAGGTGGTTTACCTTTGACTCCCAAAGACATTCAACCTCTTAACATTTCCATTGAGAACTCTGACCTCATTCCAATCGTTAAATCTGGTTTTAAATTTATATGGAACAACAGGAGCAGATCTGGTTGTAGAACCATGTCAACAATAGACCATTCTTTTTGCAACCTCAATTCCTTGTCGACTTGTCCTAATCTACCTGCCCACATTCCTCCCCCTATTCTGTCTGATCACTCCCCCATCATCCTATCTTCTAGTCCTCCTGCCATCCAAGAGAAAATAAGTTTTAAGTTCTACAATGCCTGGGTCCATTACCCGGAGTTTAATAATATAATTAGTAAAGCTTGGTCTAACAATTATTATGGCAACCCTATGTATGTTTTTTGCAGGAAATTGAAGCAGGTTAAACACTCCCTCAGAAGCTGGGCCAAAACTAATTTTGGGAATGGCTGTTTGAAATCATCTACCATCAAAAAGCAACTGGTGATAGCCCAAACAAAAATGAACAATAATCCTGACGATGCTAAGTCTGCTACTGAAGAAAGCTCTCTTTTCCTTGCTCTGTCTGATGCACTAGATACGGAATGTTCGATGAGAAAACAATAATTCAAAAACAAATGGATTAGAGAAGGTGATAGTAACACTGCTTACTTCCATGCTGCCACTAAAGCCAAGCAAGCTCATGAACAAATTAGAAGAATACATGATGACAATGGAGTTTTACACTCTTCACCTACTGAGGTTGACATCGCTTTGGTAAATCATAATTATGATCTTCTTGGTAATGCAGGAAATTTTGTCCCGGACCTTCCTTCAATTGACACTGTCGAACTCCCCTCAATAAAGCCTCCACAAGCAGCTCTTTTGATCTCCCTTATCTCTGTGGAAGAGATAAAGACTGGTCTCTTCTCAATGAACAATAACTCTAGCAGTGGTCCAGATGGTTTTAATGTTTGCTTCTTCACTCACAACTGGGATGTTATCAAATCTGACTTTTGCTTGCCTATCCAGAATTTTTTCTCTAAATTCAAGATGCTTGGAGAGATTAATACTACTAACCTCGTCCTTATTCCCAAAGTTCACCCTCCATCCACTGTATCTTCTTTAGACCTATATCGTGTTGCAGTGCAATGTACAAATGCATAGTCAAGATCATTGCAACAAGGCTTCAGTCGGTTATGCCTGAGCTTATATCTATGAATCAAGCTCCTTTCCTACAAAATAGAAACATTCTAGACAACGCTATGTTAACTCATGAACTTCTAAGGGGGTATGGTAGAACTAATTCTTCCGAGTGCCATGATGAAGCTCGATCTTACTAAGGCTTACGATAGTGTTCATTGGTCAACAACTGTTAGAGTTATGGCTTTGATGGGTTTCACCAATCCATTCGTTGCCTGGATATACGTGTGCATCTCTACTCCAACTTACTCTCTTAAATACAATGGCAAGGTTTCGGGGTACTTCAAAAGCAAACAAGGTATACAGCGAGGGGACTCCCTTTCTTCTTACCTATTCATTTTGATCATGGAAGTGTTGACAAGCATGCTGAATGCCAGATACTCCAATAAAGAAATTAAATACCATCCAAGGTGCAAACAGACTAGGCTTAACTCTCTTCTATTTGTTGATGACATCTTGATTTTCACAAAACCTGACAATGAATCCATTTCTGCTATTAAACAAACCCTTGCCACCTTTTACTCCCTCACTGGGCTTAAGCTTAACCCTTCCAAATCGTTCATCTTATTATCTGGCATTCCTACAACAATGAGCATTGAATTGACTGCTTTCTCTGGCTTCCAACCAATGCAGAATGATATGAACTATCTATGCCTCCCATTATGCTCCTCGAGGGTTACTAAAGCCAGCTGCCTACCCCTCCACAACAAGATAACCACTGTCATGGACAACTGAGCCAACAGATTCCTCACCCAAGCTGGCAGACTGGTGCTAATAAAATCGGTGAGCTTCTCTATTATGGTTATTGGGCTAGGACGTTTATTCTTCCAAAAAAGCTGTTAAATATGGTTAGAAGTGCTATGTTGAGATTCTTTTCGACAGGCAGCATTCACAACAGAAAACCCATCCCTTGCTCTTTTGCCACTGCTGAAAATCCTTTTAATAGGGTGGTTTAGGTATTCTAAATACTGTTAGATGGAACATAACAGCAATTAGTCATCATTTTAATGCACTTCTGACCAACAAGAGGAGCCTTTGGGTGCAGTTGACTGTGGTTCACAACATAGGGAAGAAATGTTTTTGGACAATGGATACTCCCCAATGTTGTAGTTGGATATGGGGAAAGATTCTGGCTCTGAGAAAGTCCTTCCTGCCTTTTCTAAGGTTTTCACTATCTAGACATAGCACAAAACAGTTCTGGAATGATCCTTGGATGGGTGATGGTTTGATCCTGGCAGTTGTTTTATATCAACAACCCAAACATCAGTCTGGTATTAACTCCAATGCTAAAGCAGTTGACTACATATTAGAAAGCAAGCTGAACCTCCCATTTACCAGTAATCAGAATTTGAGACAGTTCTGGGCTGGTATGAGTAGCTTCTTTAACTCATACCCTGAATCTGATGAGCTTCTCTGGGTTGGGAAGCCTCACTCAATAAAGCATGTTTATCACCTATTATCCAAAACTCATAACATGTCGAAGTACACGTGGCACAAGATCATTTGGAATTCTCAGTCAACCAACTCTGATAACCTTATGCCGTGGAAAGTTTTAAATAATGCATTGATGACCAAGGACAAAATGCTTGGGTTCACATTGTTGTCTGATCATTCATGTGTGTTTTGTAACCTTGAAACTGAAAGTGTCCATCATTTGTTTTTTGAATGTACTATCCTGCATCAAATTTGGAGTAGGTTAATGGCCAAGATGGGAAGGTTGCATGGCTCCTTGCAGTCTGCAATTGAATGGGACTTGATTCTTAAGTCAACAAGAAGACGAGATATAGATGGTGATTTGCTGTGCTTCTGCATTAAGAAATACATTAGCCTTGTCTGGAAAGAGAGAAACAATATTTGCTTTAACAATGTAGCAAGCACCACGGTGCAGCTGTGGAATGTCCTCAAGCAAAACATTTTGAATGGCCTTCAAGCTAGAAACTCTAGCTTGAGCATTCTTCGGGGAGTTTGGCAGCTGGTTGTGGTGTTACTTGGTGCTTCGAGTTTTGCTTGCGGTTATCCCGGTGTTATCTTTGAGTTATTGTTGGTGGTTGTCTCCGCTATTGCTTGACTTCGAGCTGCATGGGTTTTCCTTCGAGTCCTGCTCCGGGTCTGCTATGAGTATCACGCCCCTTGTTTGTTTTCCTCGTTTTCTTTTCTGTCCCTGCTCTTTTTTTTTCTTTTTTTCATCTTCCCTTGTGCATCTTTGTTTCTTTGCTGCTCAAAGTATGTTTCGAGTAGTTTTTTCGGTTTTCCTCCTTTGCAATAATATCTGGTAGGGATCTAGTCAACCTCGCTAGTTTTGCTAAAAAAAATATACGGACTGAATGCCTACAGTAATTCATAAGAAAGAAATATGTTTTTTAGTCTTAGTTTCCTAACACTAGAATGTATTAAATTAAAAATTCAATATTTATGTCATGACTACAAAAGTCTACTAAATAATGCCTTTCAATGTAAGCTGACCATTCGAAATAATCTACAAAGCTAAAGATTCATGATTACGGTTTAAGCCATTCGGAGCCTAAGTTTATCTAAATAAAATCCAACACCGTTACTATCATGCAACTAAAAGATTATCGCTATAACTGTTGTAATTAATTAAGTCGGTATATGTCCAGTTTTCTAAACAAAAGGACACTAAAAATGGTAGTTTCATGATATTGCTCATTTAACACAAGTTATAGTAATAAGCAACTTGATATTTATTAAACAATGTTAATATATAAAAAAGTCATATGTTTTAACTATTATAATCTGAAGACAACATGAAATAAAAATTATGATCAAACTCTACCAATTACTCTTATCATAATCAAGTCGGATAATTTACAAACTTAAGGAATCCTTTCATCCATTACAAATTTTCGATCCATCCTGATTTTTATGGTAATTTACACGGTTGAATGAACATTATTGAACTATGCATATATGTAGATATCATATATGATATATGTATATGGTAAATTTATGACAATAGATTTTTGAACTTAACTTCAAATTCACATATTGGTTTTTGAAGTACTCAGACTCATTGTGGTTCTATAGATTGTACTTTACATGGAAACAACCATATGAGTTCATGTAAAATTTTGAAATATGCAGCAATATAAAGTATGCCATCAATGTATTTTGGGTTGGATAAGGTATGAATTATTCTCTAAAGTTTTAATTTGGACTTCAATTTGACTTTGAAGGTTTTTAAGTTTTGTATATTTCAAATGACTTTTTATGTTTTGCTGGAGTTTTAAATAAAGTACTATATATTAGCTAGAGAAATGAACTCGTTGTCTTTGTATAATATTTGCATAATATTTTATTTGTTGAGATCACTGTTTCTTCCCCCATATATATTGAAATCTTACTATTGTCTTTTCCTTCTTTCATTTTTGAATTTTTCATCTATGTATGATTAGTTATGCAGGTGTAGTAAATTTTCTATTTTATCACCTATTTTTGTTTTCATTTGCGATACGATTCCAAGCAGTTTCACGTAGATCTGGGAGTAAATTAGTTTTACGTTCGGTCAATCTGTGAGTGCTAGGTAACATTAATAAAATTTCTGTTAAATATGTGAATTTTATCTTGTTCAATTAGATTATCTAACTTAGCTTCTATTTTAATTTTTAAATCAATATTTATTGATTTGATCATTTTTGCATTGTGTTATTAGATATACTGATTTGTCGTGTTTGAATGTCATTTACATATTACCCTTACTTGCATAATATGATGCAAAATGTGCAGAAAATGATTTTGAAACCCACGTTTTTTCCAAAGTTTCATCTTGGGCCATCAATATTTAACGAAAAATACTGAACTAACCGAGGATTTTATGTACTCAAAGCCAAAGTTTCCATGAATGTTTCATTGTATGTTCATATGAAGTTTGATGAACATACAATAGTACTTTTTTTATATGAACAAAGGTTTCTATCTTTATGTTTATTTGAAAAGGGTCTACAATATAAATTTGTGAGCGTATGTGTAATGTAGGTGCATTACACAAAATTCCGTGTTAATATATATATTGCTAACGTTGACACAAGGATACAAAAATATTCTACTCTTTCACCCATTGAACCAGGAACATAGACAAAGCAGTTTCTAACTGATTAAGAACAAAAGGGTAATAATCTCACTATGCAAAGAGAAATGCCCATGGAGAGTGTATTTAGCATTTCTTCAATGCAAAATATTATGGTTTTAATATTCCTAGCCAGAAACGTCAGACGTTCTTATTGGCAATCTATTTTCAGTTGCACCTACCTTTGATTTATCAATTTTATACCTTATTCTATCTACTTTTTGCTTATTACCTTTCTCTTGACAGTTGCAGTTTATTTAGCATGTGCACAAAGATGATTGCATGGATATCCGCCTTCCATCCAAAGTCACCTAAGAGGCTAACCATATTGATATGCATGGGCTAACTACTTCCAGTATTTCACTCAATTTCTATCTTCATATGCCACTATTGCAACTAACTAAAGTTCAGCTTGATGCTACTTTTTGATTATACCTTAATAAGACAATTAACTAGAGTAGAGCCAGTGAAATAATTCTTTATCCTTACCAATAACATGTGTGATTCATCTCGGATTTTCTTTTCTTCTTTTTTATAGTCATGTTTTCCTAAACATATAGTTATACTGTAAATTTTACAAATATGAATGTAAAATTAGGTGAATCTGAGTAGCGAGACTTAGAGAAAAGCATCATCGTCTAATAAAAGAATATCCATTAAAAAATAACCATACATGATGCAAAAAGTTATGGTTTAGAAGGGTGTAGTACTAGCATATCCATATTATAAATATGGAAAAACTATGCTAATTTATATTACAGAGAGAGTATGACCTACCAGATGGTTTCTTAATGCATTCATGAGGGCTGTAATAGTTTAAATGTGTCTTGGTTTGATGCATTGATCTATGATATCATTGGTCTGGTGCATGATATCAGACAAGTAGGCACTGGCCTGATGCACTACCATAATGCATGGAATAGGTACATGCAAAGCTAATTTGCATCAATTCCTCCTATATGATAATTTCGTTTCACGTTTTTGGTTTATTATGAGGTATTTGTATTTGCAAAAGTTAACAGCTAGATGACTATGTACCCAGAAAAATTAGCATCCAATAAAAATTTGAAATCTGTGTACATAGCATAGGTTCACTCTAGTATAAAATGATAGCTAGCTATACAATTAATTAGCTGCAATCCATATGCGTAGCACGGGTACACACTAGTTATTATCAATAGTACAATGAATTTTTGGTAAATCAAAATACAGGATCTGATATGACTAGCGCACCAATACATCGAAAAAACATAAAAACACAGTCCATATCTAGTTATAATCATTTTCCGTTAATAGTATCCAACAACAATGGAAAAATATATTTCTTTTTCTTAAACAATAAATTTAAAAAGGCAAATCCAAAATTCATAGTGTTTCCCATAACTTTATAAAGCATAAGGTAAAATGGTCAATAACTTAGGTTATGCCCAACTGCCCACATAGAAACAACAAGTTAAGAAATTTATTAAAGGATAAAGAACGGTACCTAAACCCTAACCAAATTACATCAAACAAATTAGAAGTTATTTTTATATCTCTTATTCATGTTAGCCACATAAATCAAGACATACTCCTAGCTTTACCCAAGAATGAGGAAAAATTCACAAAGCTTCAATGATAATAGCCCCTACCTTCTTCTCCACTTCAAAACTATCCAGCTTCACGTCATTGGTCTCCTTTTGGTTCTTCTTCTTTGAAAGAACAAAAAGGAAAAGGTAATTTGTTAGTACCAACAACCAAGGAGAAAAATAAAAAAGGCAAAAGTGAAATTCTAGAGTACGTGCTGGCAAAGACAAATCGATGGTACCAGAGAGTAAAGACATTATGATAGCAAAAAACATGCTAGATTGAAACCATACCAAATATGTAAAGTAAAACGAAAGTACCTGCATGTCTGCAACCAAGGAGAAAAGGGCGAGAAATATTTTGCCCTTGTTTTTGCAAACATCGATTGAGAAAGAGAAAGGACGCGTAGAGGCCATAGGTTGTAAAAAAGGACATAAATTAATGATAGGTTTGTGATTCAATTCTTGCTTCCCCGAAGAATTGCTTTAATCTGGAATTTAATTTTCGAGATAAATTCGTCATTTGTTTTTTGAAGCTTTAGGAGAAAAACGAAGAGGCGGAGTCACGAAAGAGAGAGGAAGGGAACAAAAAGAAAAATGAGATTTATTATCCCGCCTTTATTTTATCGATAACGAGCTGGCCCACCTATCTATATAATATTGCATAGCGTTTGTATGTTAATTCCTTTTTACATGGTTATTTTAAATAGCATTCAAGGTACAAACATTATGTTTCAATGATTTCAACTGCTATAAAAAATGATTTTTCTTATAGTGAATATACCTATCATCAATGAAGACCAACATTAATATGTCCAACTGACTACGAGAAATCTGGTTTTAAGATCAACGAAGAACGGTTGACATTGGTCGGTCCAAACAACATCATTAACCACTTATATAAACCATAACTTGTCTGGAATGCAATTAATGGAACGTTTTCTTCTGCTACCCTTAGTTAATAGAAACTTATCACAAAATCTAGCTACGAAAGCACTCGAGCCCTACTCAAATAGTCAAATAATCGTCTACTATGGGCAAAGGATAATGATTCTACACGATCAACTCATTCAACATCTGATAATCAATGCACATCCGTAAAGATTCATCCAACTTCCTTACGAATATTGTAGACACTCCCCATGATGAACTACCCAGCCAAATAAAACTTTTATCCTCAAGTTCCACAAGCTACTTCTTCAATTCTTTCATCTCTTTCGAAAGCATTCTACTAGGCGGTCTATTAACAGGTTGTGCCCCTAGTATCAAGTCTATTTGGAATTCGATTGCCCTTCAGGGTGGTAGTCCCTCCATAGGTTCGAACTCTCATCACCCATACTCCACTAACCCCATCATCATCTTTCATGGAACATGCCATCAGGTCTGACTTCTCCTTCATTACGACCAATGTTATCATAATTCTTTCTCCACCTCTTGGATTCCATAAGGTGATAATTCTATCCACACAATAGATGTTAGTGTCATTTCACACCAGCCAGCCATACCCAGAATTTCCCCCTACCCTACGAAGTCACACATATGGGTCACAAACAAACAATTGTCCATACGTACCAAACTCAAGGTTAGTGCCCCTTAATCTGAGAGTGGTATACCCACCGATTGGATTAACTACATGCAAGATGTAATCACATAGGCAGTGTCTAAATCTAACCTTTCAACCAAATCTCATGGAATTAAAGAGTGAATAGCACAGTATATGAAAACTCTAACTGATATACTGGAATCAAAATCATACCTTCGAGCACATCCTTTCCTTTCCCCTCGGTAGTCGGTCTAGATGAAGGTCCTTCCAAAGCATAAACCTTTGTTGCTTTACCTCTGGGTAATCCCTCTTCCTATAGTCGGGCCTATTACAGATAAAGTACTTGGCCCTGTACTTATTGTATAGCTAGGTACACTTAGTGGAACAATGTCCCTTCTACCTATAGTTAAAGCAAGTAATATCTGCCACATTTGGCCTCTAACCTCCTCTACCAGAAGTCCTTCCTCCTTTCTAATTCTTTCCACCTTTTTGATAAAGATTGAATCTTTTCTTTGGCCTAATGTCAGCTTTTTTCTCTTCTTGAAACAAGTGATCATATCTTTTAACCATTTTTACCATCATATCAAAAGGAGCCAACGGATGCACCATTATCTTGTGATTCAGCCCATTCCTCGGACCTTCTATGAACTTCTCATTCTTCTTCAACCGAATATTAATATGCTCCTTTTGTACTTCGATAAAGCATTAAAACACAGGATGTGCTCTTTTAAAGTCATCTCTTCCTGCTTCAAGTCAAGGAACTCTCTACATAGTACAGTTTTCTGAGATTCGGGGATAAACCGAGCCTCTAATCACTTCTTAAAATGCTCACAAATTATCTCCTCCCCTGGGACTTCATCAATCACATCCTCTCACCAGTCCAACGCATCCTCTTGAAGCTAATGAGAAGCCAACCTCCTCAATTGAGCAATATCATACCCAATTCTATAAAGTTACGTTTACACACTTTCAACCAATTCAATACTTCCAAGGCAAACTCCTTCCCTGCTAACTCCTTTCCTCCACAACTCTTGAATTTTTTATTCTCTTTGAAAATCCTGTTTCTCTTGCAACATTCTGTCTCGACTCAACAACTCTTGCCAGCAGTTGCCTCATAATCTCTATCATAAATTAGCGGAATAAAGCATTCATATCCATTTCTCCTTCAGTCGGGGAAGGCCCTTAAGTACCGGCTTCAGAATGAACTTCCGGGACCGCCTCCCCTCCTTGGCCATTAGTTTTACCCTATGTATTCCTCTACTAGGATTCGCTCTCGTACTTCCTATAGTCAAACGTCGGTTACATAAGTCCATTCATGCCTTCTGCATAAGCAACGGTTCGTAAGAAAAGGAAGTAAAGAGAGTGAGAGCAATAGTCGATGGTAGATATATCCTACTATATATCTACATTAAAATACTAGTATGTTATATTCAGCGTATATCCTCCGCTATATGTTTATTTTCTACTAATTAGTTTCTACTTAACTTTGTTTTACTTAGGTGTTCCCTTAACCTAAGCTCTAATAACATGTTGTAACATCACCCACTTTGAGACCTAAAAATGAATGCCGATGATGTCATAGTCATCATCAAAATCATTTTCAAGCAATAAAGTGAGTTTAGCATTATTTTTCATAACATTAAGTATACGGAGCAGCTAAATAAATTTCCATTGCAGCAAATTAGTTTACATAATTCTCCACATCATCATTAACCCTTTTCGTTCCCATACAAGGGTAAATACAATAAGAAAATAAGGGTACTGAGGTGTTTGACATATGAAGATGCCGAAATAATGCATAACCAGTTTTTGGTTTTACACAGCGGAATTTTCAAAGTAAATTTTATTAGGTAGATAAACCCTTCGCTTTGTCTTTGGAATCTTTATTCGTCCTTCCAAAAGATACATGTCTACTCAATAAACTCAGCCTACTCGAATGAGTACCCGTGAGTTTATGGGAGAGAATAAAAACACAGGTAATACATAAAGTCTGGTATGAGCAAAACCTTTACCCTAATATATGACCATGTCGCTATAGCATGGAACCAGTTTTCCCCTCACTTTATCAACATATCAGTTACATAATAACATGTAGAAATCATTACATCAAATAAATCATGAGCATTTCATTCAATCCATAAGTGTACCCTACACTTGTCATCCAATTATGAACCATGTCATAGTTATAATTTCAATTCAATTATATACCTTATACTTAACATCCATTCATGAACCAAGTCATCCAATCATCCATTCACACATCAACTAATCTCTTGTTTTCGGTGTTCATCTTTAAGTTATCATTAACTTAACTTAGTGGTTACCTCCCTAGGTTTATTTATCACTAATTTATCTTTCTTGGACATCGTCACCTAATGAAATGGCCACTCATTCAACCAAAGGGAGCCACCCTGACTCTCCTAAGAGGTTGAATGAATGTACCTTGAATGCATTCTAGTAAGCATCCTTACTAAGCATCAATAGCCCCTCTTAGTCTCTAAACAGCTATCATTCACATTACCGATATTTTATTTATAACACCACCCTGATGTGTTGGCACCCTACCACAACTCCCCTTTAGAGTTTATAGATCTGTTAAGATCGAATCCTATCATAGCACCATGCCATATACCATCAGACTTTAGATGTAATCAAGGTTTTAAATCTCGGATTTCGGTCACGTCTCGTCTCGAAGAATTTAGATAGCTTATCTCGTATCGGGTGAGATCTCGAACGAGATGAGTGCATCTCGGTCGTCCATCTCGGATTTACATCTCGGTTTCTAAAATTCATTTCGGAGTTATCTCGGAGTATATGTCATGTCGAAAATTAGTTTTCATACACCTAAATTTATAATACTAGTCACTACCTTAAGGAAAACACTATGCACTTACCTTGAATATATCACACGCTTATAATTAGTAATTTAGTATGGAAAAATATCACTTGTATCATGTAAAATAAACAAATAACTAGATTTAATTAATAATGTTCAATATAATATCATATGAGATAAAGTAGATAAGAAACAAACCATAACATATGCACATTTACTTTGTTTGATCATTCACTTAACTTTCCTACATAATATAATGTCTCATTTCTACCTTTTATGATTTATAGTGCTGCAAGGGAAATCTTAATTTTATAACTTAAAATACAAAAGTCTACAAGTAGAATTAAGATATTCTATGTCTGATTATAGTATTTAATTATTAGCAAACAAAATCTCAATAAGCAACTAATAGCATAGATATTTCAAACAAACGTAGAAAAAAGCATACATAGTACAAACAATTTCAAACATTTAGTAATATTATAAGAAAAGCAAAAAAATGATGTACGAATGAACATGTAATCATCAAATGAAATTAATAGATGAAAGAGAATTACTTTATTGCTTAAAAATAAGCCTTGAGGAAAAAAATTATAGCAGCAAAGACTAAATGAAATCAAATTGGGAATCCATTTAGAACATAAAGTTAAATAAGTGAAGCCCAAAATTTATAGCCGCAAAAAGATAGAGTTAGGAAAAAAACTCAAGAAAGTGTCGAAAAAAGAAAAATGAAATAGGATGTAAATTAATTTGGATCAGAAACCTAAATGAAAATCATAAAGTGAAATACTTACCATAATCGATGTAGATTTTATCATCTTCTTACATTCATCACTGCCGTAAAATAAGAGACGAAGATTAAATGAGATTTATATAATAAATAAGGGTTAAAAAAAGTACAATTAAGAAGGCTTAAATTAAGGTAAAGGATGAGCTAGCCCAATATGAAAAAGAGTTGATTTTTTCCAAAATTCAAAAATTCGGCCGATATCTCGCTATTAAATCTCGTCCGAGATACCGGACGAGATAAAGAAATCTCGTCCGAGATTTGGGTCAGACGAGATTCAAACGAAATTAGTTGTTTCGAATCGCCCAGGCTTGAAAACGAGATCTCGGCCGAGATCTCGGCCGAGATGAGCGAGATTTAAAACCTTGGATGTAATAGTCAAGACATCTTGTCATCCAATAACTCCATGAGCCGGTATATCTTTACGATCAGGGTTCAACCCTTTTCTTTCATTTACTTATAGTGTACTCTACACTTCTTTTAGATAAAACATCTTTATCTTTGACTAAATGATACCCTATCATATATTAGATTCTCTAAGCTTTCTTTCATTTCCTAAAAATAAGTTAACACAAAGTTAACTTAAAAATTCTTTCTTTATTTCATCCCTGTGAAATAGTTAGTCAATACTTGGAAACTATCTTCCAAAGTGTTCTCATACTACTTAGAAAATTATAGCTTTCCAAAGATATCGTGAGTTAAACTTAGTTGTCACATACTGGCTATCCCAAAGCCTTAATAGGTTAGCCTAGCTATCGTATGTTGACTATCCCATAGCCTTCGCATATTGATTCTCTCAGGCTATCGCTAGTTTACCTTCATCTAGTCATTGCATGTTGATAGTTTACTAGGTATCGTGAGTTATGTGCTTATGAGCTATCACAGGTTGATAGTTTCCCAAGCTATCATGTGTTGACCTTCAAATGCTATCGCATGTTGATAGCTTCCAAATCCATCGCATACTGAGCTCCAAGTGGCCTTCACAAGTTGACATCTCTAAGACATCATAGGTTGATCTCTCATCAAGCTATCACATGTTAATCTACCTCTAACCCTTGGCAAATTAAGACATGTTTAGCTATCGTAAGGTAATATCTATCGAAGGTTGGAGTCTTTAGGAACTATCACATATTGACTTTCTCTAAGCCATCGAAGGTTATAGCCTAAGTGCTATCGCTGGTTGATAACTTAAGTAGTTATCGTAGGTTGACTATTTATAAGCTATCGTACGAATTGGCATAACTTGTAATTATTTTGAAAATATTTGTATTTCCTCGTTAAGTTGTTATTTTATACCGAATCCTATTTGGTGTCAAATCCTTATTGTTCAATCTATTCCATTACAGTTATCCTTTCAGAATTGACTAATTGCATTCTCTATTTAGCATTAATTAATTACTTCTTTTCTTAGCCAAATAATTTGTATAAAATTGGAAATTATGGGGAAAATCCCAAAAATTCACTAAAAATCTAATTTAATATATTTTTCCTCATGTCAAAATTTCAAGCCAAAATAATTATTTTTATTAACTAATGTCCTCAAATTAAACATTTTCTCAACTTAGTAAATTTATAAAAATTCCAAATTTTCCAAAAATTATGGAATAAAAAACCCATCTTTATTTCATCATAAACATCATATTAAATTTTAATGGCATTTAAATCATATTTTACCTTAAAACATGAACAAATTCCTTTCATCTAAATTCCAAATCGTAATCTAAACAAGATTAAAATATTCAAACATGTGTATCATCGTCAAAAACATTCATTCACAATCAATTCCAAACCCAAATGGGTTAGGAAGGGTTTTAAGAAAAAATTTACTCACCTTGATTTGGAAAACTTTTAGCTTTGATTTTCCTTTTCTCCTTTATAGAAATAGTGGTCGACCTTGCTGGTTTTAGGGATTTCATAAATGAAAATAGTAAGGAATGAGGGGATGTGACTAAAATTAATTAGTGATTTTGGCTTGGGCTAATATCCATTCTGGCCTAGTCTCATCATTTCATATCTCCTAATACAATTCTTTCTGATTTTAAAACTTTATTTAGTTAACTTCATCAAAAAGGCCAACTTTAATTGTTCTAATCACCCTTGGTCCATTGAATTAATTTTAAAGTGTCCTACACTTAATTAACCAAATTTCCCTAGGGAAATTCTTACAGTTAATTTTATTTTATTCATCTCTTTGATAATATCTATTTATTGCTAATTTAATTTAATTTTCCATATTATGGACCCTCTAAAATATAAGTTGTTACACTTTCCTTGGGAGACCAAAGATTAAAGGGGCGCTTAGATGCCTTGAAGATAGTAACAGTCTGCCAAGTTGGATTTTGCCTACCAGCAAAGCTTGAAAACCAATCAGATCAAAGTAGGATCAAACCCAGGGAGATGCAAATCATGGAAAATAATAGAGTCCAGCCAGAAGTTTATAATTACTTAGGGCCAGCTAACCCAACACTAGCCGATGTGCATTTAAGAATTCGATGAAGAAAGGGTGAAGAGGAAGGGCTGACTCAGCCTTCATATAATCTAGTGACCAAACAAAGTGGCCTATCGGGGATGGTCGGGCCAATCCACAATTATGGATTCAAAGGGACAAACCCTCACAGCCGAATTCGGCCAAGGAACATGAAAGATTAATTGGGTACTCAAGGATATTAAAGGTCCAAGCCGGGAGAGTCTTTTGGCCATTGGTGAAAGAACCTTCAGCCATCTGCAATCAATAACAAGTCACCTAGATTACTGAACCATCCCCAACCTATTTAAGAGAGTAGTCTAACATGGCCTAGGGGCAAGCCTAATCCCTACGTTAACATGGACAACCGACCCACCACCACTAGCCATATCTACAAGTCCAGAACGCTTTTTCATACTTCTAATCAAATAAGAATAGTTCATTAATAATGGCACTTAAGGCCTTAGGTTTTACTTTCTTTATGGTCCCTGGGGCTTGACGATCGATGTTGGTGGTACATCGATAATCGTCAAAGGTCGAAAGAGATCACCAAGGAAGTTCATCAGAGAAGGGATTTTTATAGCAATAGCTTACAAATCCTAAGACGGCATTATCATAACATATAAATCAAAGGAAAATCAACAATAAAAAATAATCGACATCATTTCGAGGAATGATATTGAAAAAGGCATTATTCAAACAAAACCAAAACACGAAAAAGCATGGATCAAAGTCGAGAGAGGAGTAGTTACTGATGATTGAGTTCCAATTTGAAATGAGAAGCTTTGACGGTTTATTGTGGCGAAATATCCTTAAAAGTTAAGTAATAGTTAAAATGGAGAAGGGGAAAGAATATATAGTAGAGTGACGCGATGTGGGCTGATGGATTCGCCAAATATGAAGAGATCTGAACTGTCTAGGTGTAATCAATGCATCAGTCAAATCACCATATCAAAAAAGCATTTAGCCTACGTGGCTTCTGGGGAAAAAACTGTTTTCACCAATCATTTGATAATGCTTGTCATGGCATTAATGCGACATTAAATGCATGAATGATAAGCCCACTCCCACGTGCGGGCCCGGGCTTAGGGGCAAAATATTACTTGTATTCTCGCAATAAAAAAGTGAACCGACCCATTTTAGACAACTGTATCTTTCATGGCCCACGTACCACGATGGTCTAACCCTTCATCCAACTTTATTAGATTGGCAGCAATCGGCCCATCCCTCTCTCCTGCCTAGAGCCTGACTCTCCCACTTGGTTTTCCCCTACTGACCTAGCCCAACTCAGTCTAGTCAAAGAACACTTCACCAACCATGACAAAGTTAATTATTTGGCCTCCCTACAAGCACCAGTGGCGAGGTCCGGTTAGGTTACTCTGAAAGGTTAGGATCCACCAACGGTCGGTTTACCTGATCACAGGCCATCAAATAACTCCCTCATCCATCATCATCTTTGTTCTGGTATGCCCTTGTCTAGAAGTTCTTCAATTTGCTATCAACTATATCTACAGGCGTCAAACTTCCTTGGCTTAAGGGAAGCTTTGCATGCATTGCTCCTCTAAAAGGCTGGCATCAACTGACCTTGTTCTTCTAACAAGCGCCACTGTGCAGTAACCCTTTCATGTACTTTACTAGTACCAAAGTACCTCTGTTACAACCACTCCCTCCTCCCGTTCCATCTTCCATACTTCAAGCATTCCCATAGTATGGATCGCCACCATTTAAGTCATGCTGGCCACCTAGCTTCTTAATTGGCATGCACATCAACTGCACATCCCCATCAGCGGCCCAGAGCATTTCATAGGCTTGATCGGCTTAATCTCAACCGTCCAAGCATTAGTTTCAGCTCTATAAATTCGTCATGTATTGCTACATCGCAAGGGTTAAAAAAAACTAGCTTTCAAGCATTTTTGTATTTTTTAGTGATTATTTTGTAATCTAGCTGCTGTAAAAGAAGTGAAATAATAAGAGGTTTCTAATAATAGACGTAGATCACCATAGATCGAACCAATCTAAAATCTTTTCTCCTTTACTTTTTTTTAGCTTATTAGCAACTCCTTTTTAACCAAGGTATTAGTTACCAATTATTGCTAATATTTCCTCTTAAAGACACTCTCGAGGTTGGCTAAAAATCTAGTCACACTTTACGAACACCATGTCATCCATTGCAGACTTTAGATCTGAACTCCTCCTATCATCATATGATTTTTACTTACCCCGAGCAGTCTTCGTCCTCTTACTTATCAAATCTATCTTCTAGAAGTGTCTTTAATAATGTTTGGTCCAAGTATAATTTTGTCAGTCGTCTCCCACCAAAAAGAATGGGATTTATAGTCGTCCGTACAAAGCTCCAAACTGTACCATGCCTATCCTCACCTAATAGATGCTATTGTAAGTAAACTCCACTGGTGGTAACTGATCTTCCCAAGCTCCACCAAAATCCAAAATATAAGCTTGCAATAAGTCATCCAATACCCTATTCACCCTTTTAGTTTGTCCATCTAAATGTGGGTGATAGGCAGTGCTGAGGCTTGGCTCAATCCCTAAAGCATCCTGAAGACTCTTCCTAAACTCGCTAATGAAAAGTGGATCTCTATCATTAACCATGCTGACTAGAATCCCGTGTAATATGATTACTCCCTTAACGTATAAGGTTGCTAAAGTCAATATGTAAAAATTACTCTTAGTGTGCCATCTACTGAATTTCAAATTGCTTAAAATATTCTCAGTGTCTAATTACCAATAAATGAATTGTGTATAACCAAAGAATAAAGATTCAAAAATAAGCCTCCAGACATTAATCTTTGATATATAAAAATAAACTATTTAATTCACTTTAAGTTTTTTAAAACAACCGTTACGCTTGAATTTACTAAAATTTGACAAATGAGAAACTTTTAGCAAAAAACTCCTCAAAGCGACTAAAGTTCTAGCTGAATTTTTTTATTTAATTAATATCTAAATATAATTTAGACAATATCCACGGTTTTTCAAGAGGTTCAAAAGAATTTAACTTTTAACCTTCTTTAATTTCACTATAGTTATCAACAAATAGATTGGGCATATTCGACCAACAGTTGATTCATATATAAGCCTGCAAATTAGATAAAAAAGAAAACTAATTTAATATAATTAACATTAATTTTGGATATATGATAAATAAAATATTGAATTCACTTTCAGTATTTTAGCTTAGCTTTACATCTAAAACCATGATCCAGACTTAATGTATAAAAAATACCTTGTATAAACTAATTCTTACTTATTTTAGGAAACAGAAAGAAGAAAATAAACAACTAGCATATTATATTTTCGATTCTAAACTATTGTGAATGGTAATAAATGCAATTTCAATAAAAAGTAAGTACTTAAGATAATTCAAAGAAATATTCATAGGGATGGAATATAAAGAATGAATTATACATAGTACTAAATTTTTTAGTTAATCGAGTGTGAAAGAGAGCTAAATATCCTTTATATTCAAATCTAAATTACCATCAGATAATATGACCATTCTGATGCTTGAATTATAGAATTGAAATTTTGACTTTGGGATCGTGTGGGGTTGGAGACTAGAAAGTAAGTGGAATGTAAGAGGGAAAAGAATAGACTAGAGATCCAAGGGAGATCTAACTTTAACATATACAGTAGAAATTATGAAGTCCTTTTTGAATCCATGTGAAGCTTAAGATTAAAGTGAAAAATAAATTGAAGGAATGGAAGGAAGAGATGATATAATTTATTTTAGATGATTTTTTCTTAGGGATTGAAGTACATAGATATCTTTAATTGAACAAAATAGAATGAATGTAAAATGGATAATCTAATTAAAGGGAATAGTTAAAGAGGGAATCGATCTAGTTAAAGAAATAAAAGCTAAGTAGAAATTTTCCACAAAGTCAAGATTTGATAGAGGGAGAAACTTTTAACTTGTACTAAATATTGTATACTAAATTATCTCAAACATTTCCACTATTAGCCTTCATCTTATTTAGAACTATTTTCATTTATGTCACTTTAATCTAAACAAAACTAAAATATTGATATTAGCTTTGTTTGAAAAAATAAAAAAATCGTATTTAAATAGATAATAACATACCTTATTTTAAACCTTATCAAGATATAGGATCTAAAATCTCTTCCAAAGGAATCAATATAATATTGAATATAAGAAACAATTACTATATCATCTTTTTGGGTAGAGATCTAATTTATCTAGGAAGAATCAACTGTTTGGGTCTTCCCATTTCAATTATATTTTAGTTATGAAAATGTGTTTTCTTTATTCCTCTTATCTAAATTGATTCTCCCTCCTTGATCAAAAGGGAGTAGACAAATAAACAACTATCATGGTTGGATTTATTAAAAGTAATCAACTAGAAATTTTAGAGCTAAAGTTATTAAACCGCCAAAAATCTAATTTGGTTTCTTTTAATTTCATTCAATAATTGAGCACAACATAGACACCATCCATTATTTTTAAACATTTTTAGTCTAAATAATTTAACTTTCAACCTTCTTTACTCTCATTTCTACCAGCAATTAGATTGTGCGTATTTAGACAAAAAAATCCAAAACTAAATCAACAAATTAAAGAAAAACATAAATTGGTTTGTTAGAGATGAGGTTGTTCTATAAGAAGTAATTAATAAATAATTGAAATCACTATCTTTATTTTAATTCTGCATATAACTTCATGATTCAGACATAATTTATAAAAGTTACAAAATAAAATAAATTCTACAAACTAATTCTTATTTATCTATGGAAAGAAGAAGAATAAAATATCATACAGTTATCTTTAGAAAAGTGAAACCTTTAATGATTCAAAGTTATTTTGTAGATACGATGTTTAGAAAAATGAATAAAGCATAGAGCAATAAAAAGAATCGAGTGCATTGACTACAAAATAGAGTAAAATATCACTAAAATTAAAACCTTATGGTTATATTTTGTGACCCTTTCCGATGATTTAATTTAGCAATTAAAATTTGATATCATTTTGAGTTCTCATGAAGCTTGAGATTTAACATAATACAATGAAATATGGAAACATAGAGAAGAGAGATTTTATTTTTAGTCAGAGAAAAGAAATCCCTCCTTAAGGAGGGCTTGAATTTCATTTAGAAATAAGATTGAATCGAATATAACGAGTAAAAGTAATTAATAGGATAGTCAAAGAGGCATGCTATTATAGCTAAATGTATTAAAGCTTGTTAAATGAGAAATTTTATAGGCGTAAAATGAAAATATGCAGAAGGATCATGGAGAAATAAGGGTTTTAATTCTAAATTACGAGAAAAAACAAAAGGATTAGGAGAGATCTTACATTGATACACACACATATTAAAAACATTCAATGAAATATATTATACAAACTAATTCTTCCTTATTTATAGGGAAATGTCAGAAGAAAATAAACATAAAGTATGTTGTGCCTTGATTCAAAATATTATACAGACTTACCTTTCAAGATGATAAGTGCAATGGAAAATTTTATTCATACACCTTAAATTACTATACATACATCGAATAATTAGCTAAAATCACATACACCATTTTTTTTACTTAACATACACCGTACATATTACAAAACTACCCTCATATTGGAATAAAACAAAACCTTTATCTCATTTCATTAACTTTCCCCTTTCATGCATTAATCAAACTAAGGTTCATAACTTCCTAAATACTCTTTTGTAAATTTCAATTTTCAAATTCAAATACCTTAATTATTAAGTATTTATATATAGAAATCAAATTAAATTACGATAGTAAAATGTTAAACTATTCAAAATTTAATGTTAAATATAGACTTGGTATAATTTAAGTAAGTGTTAGAGAAGAATTAAACACTCTATTAATCATAATAGTTTCGTATCAAATTTAAGAATTTAATTTTTTATGTTTAATTTGTAGTGAAATTTTTTTAATTGACTATGAATGAATATAACATAAAATTGTACAAATAGAATTTGATACCTAAAAGGAATTTAAATCTAATTCAACTTAATGATGTATAGAAACTTTAGTTACTTATGAAAGAAATTTACTATGAGTTTCTGTTTCTTTAATATTTACTTTACTTATTATTAAATAAGGGCATTTATGTCTAATATTTTATTAATAGTTTTATGGTGTAGGGAAAGCAGTTAATGGTGTATGAATAGAATTTGCTATGTACAATTTCAGGGAAAAGTGAAGGCCTACAATGATTTAAAGAAAATTGTCTATAAACATGAAATATAAAAATGAACTATACATAAAGCAAAAATAAAAGTCAAGCGAATTGAGTGGGAAAGAAAATTTAATATAATCAAAGTTCGAACCTTCCCGTAATATTATATAGCCCATTTTGATGATCGAGTTGTGCAATTGAATTTTGATATCATTTTGAGTTATTATGGAGCTTGAGACTAAAGAGAAAATATTATAAATGACGGTACGTGTAATGACCTGCAAATTTATCACTTTGATAAATTATATTTATTTCTAAAATATTCAAATAAAAGGTTGATAATATAAATAATATTGTTTTAAGTGATAATAAATAATAATTATTATTCAAATAATTAAGTTTAAAATGATAATGATTCATTTTAATTAGTTTTAAAGTGATAACGATTCATTTATAATAGTTTTATAAGAATATATCATTAATTTGAAAATATAAGGAAAATCAATATTGGTTTATCGATATAATAATGCTTTTTGAAAACAATTATTCAATATTGATTTATATGGTTTTATAATTCAAATAGGATCATTTTAATTAATAATAATAATAATAATAAATTTGTTTTCAAACTTTGTTTACATATATATATATATGTATGTATGTATGTATGTATGTATGTATGTATGTATATATGTATGTATGTATGTATGTATGCATGTATTAACTAAGAAGGGAAAATATGACTGGAAATCGAAACTAGGATCGTTACGATTCAATGTATAGAAGTTGTGCAACGTTGCAGATTAAATATAACATACATATGCACATATACATGTACACATCAATGGACATGTACACATGCACATGAACACACATAAACACACACATATATACTAATTATATACAAAATCAAAAATATATATAAGAGATATTTTAATAACTTCTTAACACTTAAGCAACCTTAAGTCAACACTACACATCAAAGTACAACCATCCTCACATGCACATAGGAGGGGATCATGTTAGGCATGCCTAGGTAGTGGTGGAGGGGACTTGGTCGTGCTAGGTGATGATGAAGGAGGAGGTAGCGTATAGGAGTAATGATGGTGGGGAGAGAAAACACTTAAAATATCTAAGGTAATTCTCACCATTTGTCACATCAAAAGTCACATCCAAGGGGAGCCTTTCCCATGCTTGAGGTGACTTCTGGCTATCCTAGGGTGGTGTAGGAGGGAGATGGTAGGTGGTGGAGGTGATGGTGAGGTGATAGCTCATGATGATGTTTGTGGATATTTTGATGAACTTGCCTATACATACCCACCTCCTTAGCTCATTTTCCATTTTCTATAACTTATCCAAAACTGAACCAAATGGAGAAATTCTTTTTTTCAAACCATGTAAATTCCAGTAGCTACAACTTTCATGTTTAACGCTTCTTCCCATTCCGAGCTTAGCTATGTCAAAACCCCACTTCTTTCCAGTGCATTCTCGGGCCTAGATTTTAAGGCCGAGAATACATATTTTTCTTTTGATTATAACTTTTGCAAAACCAATCCAAACGAAGAATTTTTTTTTAAATCATATACAATTTCAGTGACTACAACTTTCGTTTTTACCACTTCTTTCAGTTTTGAGATTATCCGTGTCAAAATACCCTCTCTTTCTAGTGCATTCTCGGGTTTGATTTTTGTGAATCCGAGAATACCTCTTCTTTGTCTAACCATATCTCCCTAAAAACTACTTGGAATTACATAATTCTTTTTTAAATAGTAGAGAAATGAATTTTCAACAACTTTACAGTTTGCAACTTTTCCAAATTTTGAGTGCAAAATAGTCAAAAAGCTGAGAGATGATGACTCATTTTCGGGTCCAAATATTATGAAATAAAGACCTCTTCTTTTTCCAATGGTCGAGCTCTTTAACTCTAGAACCTTGTACCATGAGCTATGGTAGTGGAGGAAGGATGGCCGAGAGCAAGCAGGGTGGTGGAGTTGTTTTAGTGATGATTTAGTGAAGTGTCGATTCGTTTGAATGTTGGTAGAAAGAATTGGACTTGGAAATAGGTGAGATAACCCCATTTATACTATTATATATATATATATATATTGGTTGATATAATATTTTTTAATATACTTGGTTGTGATTATTGTTAATCATGTTTGGTAGTTTAATATGATTGTTTGATTTTATTAACAAGTCACGTTAAATACACGTCGAAAATCACAAAGGAAACCACTTTCCTTTTATTAATGAAATCGGTATATATGAAACGTTAAGGCTCTCGAAAATGGTTTAAAATGATTTAATAATGTTTTATAAACACTAGAAACAAA
Organism: Allium fistulosum; assembly: GCA_030737815.1. Classification (NCBI taxonomy): domain Eukaryota; kingdom Viridiplantae; phylum Streptophyta; class Magnoliopsida; order Asparagales; family Amaryllidaceae; genus Allium; species Allium fistulosum. The sequence continues at coordinate 1,473,314,143 of CM060902.1, read as the reverse complement.
TTTGATGAAGTTTGAATAAGAAATGATAAACAAGTCAAAACTATGAGCGTCGTGTAACGGTAGTTCGCGATTTTGCATCGTAAAATTTAAATGAGTATATAAAGTGGAATATAGCTCGGAAGTTTTTGTGATAAAAAATTTCTGAACTATTATATCCATAGTTTTCAAACAAAAGAAAAAGTTCAAGATTTCAATAAGTAGATTTTGAAATATAAGTAAAACAAGTTTTCAAAATAATCGCGGTTTTGTAGTTCCGAATCCAAAAAAGGATTTCTTTAAATTTAATATTTTTAAATGTTTTAAAAATATGGAAGAATCATTGTAAATCTTTTAAAATGTTTTAAAAGAGATTTGAGTTATATAAATAAATTTTCAAATAATAGAAAAGTCGTTTTAATTAATATAACTTTAAAAACACTATTCTAAGCATTATTTGTAGCAGTTTCCAATAACAATTAAAATATGGTTTTAAACTTAACAATTCTTTTCCAAATCATTTATAAATGTTTTTGAATAAATAATTAAGTATTTTAAAGATGATTTGAAGGTTTATAATTTATTTAAAAGAATTTAAATAAATGAATTGAAGAAAAGCTGTTATAAGCAAATGTTCTAATCTTGGCTTTAATAAGCCGACGAGTACACCTAATTTTTCTATTCATGAGATCAGGGTGAGGTGCTTAAACCAAGGAGATGTTCAGGAGCAACCAGTGCCCTGACTCACCTGGCTTCCCCTAGGGCGAGGGATAGATAAGGTCGAAATGTCAGAAACGAATTAAGTATAAAAGATTAAATTTTCCAAATTTAAAACAATTTGGATTTACCATCTTAGATAACATGTTTTCAACTTATTTAAAAGTTACGTTTTGAAAATAAAAAATCTTTATTAAGATTTAAATAACCGATTTGGAAATATTTTCCTAAATAAAATGTTTTGAATTATTCCAAGTTTAAAAAAAGGTTTAATTAAACCAAAGAATTTAATAAAGAGAGGTTTAATGATTCCATATATACCAACAAGAATGTTTTAAAGATATATATATATATATATATATATATCGAAGATATTTTTCGATAAAAAGAAATGAATAAATCAACTGATAATCACCTACTTATAAAACATCTTTTTTATCGAAAATTGATTCGATGGAACCGGGATCGGATTTGGATAATTCCTATCCAAAAACCACTTCGAACCAATTTACATTTCGAAAGTGAAGAAAATATATATTGAAGACCTTGAATTTGAATGCGAGGATCTTCATAATGGTAGGGCATCTTGTTGACAATTTTGGAATGGCCCCACAAAATAAATAAATAGCAGTGGTCCCTTCATTCTGAAATCTTCGTATGCAAGGACTAACTCGCTACTAATGCTAAGGGTAATCCCTGATAGGATGTGGTAGGTTAGTGCCTTCGGTTTGTCCTGTTCCTGGACAACTTGTATGGACAAATGTCTCATGTTGCATTTCTAGATCATATTGATTAATCTCTATGAACGTATCATCTGTTTAGTGGTGGAGAAAGTCACTTCTCTTAGCTTAACACTCTTTCCTGAGACATACGAGCTCAAGAGTTATACGTTTGTAGAAATCAGTTGTATGATTGAGGAATGGCAAAGTGACATTCCAAGTGGAATATGTGCTATATGAAAGGTAATCATTACCTCAAACCTCACACCCATAAAATTGTAAACCAGGGGATGCTTTAAGGCAAGTGGCTTGCTACCATCAGGGTATGAAATCACCTTTCTAGATATAATTTTTTTTTGCCCGCTATAATGTCGAGTTTAAATTATGTGATGTATGCTTGAGATCCCGGATAGGTCGGTAACGGCCGGGTGATGTAATACTAGATGTTATTCGTATATTATATTTTTGGATAGGTCGGTTTTAATTCGCATAAGGACCAACATAGCAGACTCAGATGCATTTCTCTAGAAATGCACTGTATGGGAGGTAGTCCCTTACCTCGCTATTCAGTTGGAAATCCAATATCCAATAAGTGCCGTATGGACTTAGTTGTGCAAATACTAAAATGTGAGATGTAAGCATTTCAGCTAAGATTTATAAGTTTATTTGCAAATGTTTTCAAAGATTGTCATTAAAAATAATATTAAATGATTTTACATATAAAGTATTTTAATTTATCATAAGGTAAAACCCGTCCGTGTTTATGTGCGACGAGATCTTATGAGATACTTTTCTTTTTAAAGAGCTTTTGAATAAAATGAAGTAAATTAGATTTAAAGAATCTAAACATGAAGATTAAGCCTAAGTATGTAATCAGAGAATTGCATATTTGTTCGTTGCATCATAGGCACCATGAGTCTTGTTTGTGGTAGGAGAACTACGTTGGCCTGATCCAGTATCTAATTGGGGACCCGATTAGATACGGTTACATATGTAGTCACAAGTGATAGCGATGCAGCCCCAAAAATAAGATAACTATTTCCTGTTTATCTGTTATGGGTCGTTGTTTGTCTGATGTTCATGTATCTTTCCTGGTTATCATTTTATTCCGCATTGACATGTTTACTGAGTTCGCAGATAAGGATATTGCTGCCTCTCTCATCAGAGTGCACAGCGGTAGATTTGTAGACATTGGTATTTGGTATGTATTAAGCACACCTTGTATAATTGATAAATTCCTCTGATAAGTTGTATAAATTAATTTGTATCCTATACATTTAGTAGTGTTAAATAATTATCAAACGATATTAGGTATTAAATTGGTAATTTTCATTTGTAGTTTAAATTGGACGGGTTTTTTTGGCGATTTTGATAAGTCCGGAAATCCGGGTCGTTACATTTGGTATTAGAGTATAGGTTAGGTGCCTATGTAAAATTTGTCTAGGTTAGTAAATCTACCTAGGAAGTTTTAAATGAAACTATCTTAATTTGATAAATAAAATGAATTAGATAAGGCATCATATCTCCGACCAGGATTATGGGTGATATAATTATTTTTGATGTGCTTAGCTTTTGTTGATTGTTTGTTTGTTTGATTTTTGCTCAGCTAGTTTAGGAGCAATTAATTTCCTTTAGCATGGGTTGGGTAGAAAACAATTATAGGCTAAATGCTTTGAGATTTGATTCACGATTGGACTATAAGATATTTAACGATAATATTAATTCACTTCAATCTAATTAAATACGAACACCTCGTGAATTTAGTTTCACAATTTGACTATGTGGTGTTCGATAAATAATATTGGTTTAAGGAATTTATTTAAGATAAATTAATTTATGAATATATTTATATAAGTAATTAAATAAATTGGATTTATAAAACGTGTTTTATAAAGGAATTTTTGAAAATCTAAATCCCGGTATTTTTGAAAAGAATCTAAAGATTAACTAGTTCAAGTGGCTCAAAAGTAACAAAAAATGGGTAGGAGTGTGTTCGGATGGAAAACGCTTTTCTTAAGTATTACTCTTCTTGTTAACGGAATATGTGATACTATTGGTAGTACCCAGTTCTTTGGTATTATTTTGGAGTTACTTGATCTATAAAAATTTCTAAAGTCAAAAGAATAATTTTGAATCATTAATTAATAGGTAAATTTTGGATATAAAGGTTAGTTAAAAAGGAATATATTATAATAAGAGAATTTTATCGTAAAATTGGAAATTAGAAGATAAATTACCTTTTAAATTTAGAAGGTTTTTTTGGAAAGAGATAGAAATATGTAAATAAACATTTCGAAGTGATAAATTTATAAACAAACTTTTATAAATAAAGGGATATATTTATAAATGGTATTTTTATAAATAAAGTAATAAGTGTTATAAAGAAGATTTTATAGTGGAGTAGACTTTTGAGTGAAACTTAATAAATGAGAAGTTTTCATAAAGATTTTGGGAAGTTAATAAGTACGTATGTTGTACGTAGATCATTTCATTACACAATTTTAATCTAAGATTCAAGTATGGAACTTTGAGTTGCTTACACCGATCCGAAAAAGAATTTATCGCTCGATTCTTGATGACGAACATTGATGAGAGTTTGTAGTTGGGTACTTATGTTTTCTATCATAGTTGAGAGCTATATAAAGGAAGAAAAGTTTTCTGATCAAAGAGCCTGATCAGAGTCTGCACTAGAGAATCATGGGATCGATACTAATTCGGAAGTAAAAGTTGTAAATTTGAATAGTAGACCGTATCTAATACGACATATGGATGATCTATATACATTGTACGGGTATTAGTTTAAAAATAAATGTTGTGGGCAAACACCTTCGGGTTTATGTTCTGGTGTAATTTCAGAGGTGAAATTGTTTTAAGGATGGGAGTCTGTGACGACCCGCAAATTTATCACTTTGATATATTATATTTATTTTTAAAATATTCAAATAAAAGGTTGTTAAAACAAATAATATTGTTTTGAGTGATAATAAATAATAATAGTTATTCAAATAATAGTTTTAAAATGATAATAATTCATTTTAATTAGTTTTAAAGTGATAATGAATCATTTATAATAGTTTTATAAGAATATATCATTAATTTGAACATATAAGGAAAATCGATATTGGTTTATCGATATAATAACTTTTTGAAAATAATTGTTCAATATTGATTTATATGGTTTTATAATTCAAATGGGATCATTTTAATTAATTATTATTAATAATAAATAAGTTTTGAAACTTTATTCACAAATATATATATATTATGAAATGAAAATGTGACCAGAGGTCGAAATCAGGATTCGTAACGATTCAACATATAGAAGTTGTGCAACGTTGTAGATTAAATGTAACATACATATGCACATATACATGTACACATCCATGCACATGTACACATGCACATGAACACACATATATACACACATATATACATATATACTAATTATATACAATACAAAAAATATATATAAGAGATATTTTAATAACTCCTTAGCACTTATGTAACCTTAAGTCAACACTACACATCAAAGTACAACCATCATCACACGCACAAAGAAGGGGATCATGTCAACCGTGACTAGGTGCTGGTAGAGGGGACTTGGCCGTGCTAGGTGATGATGAAGGAGGAGGTGGTGCATAGGAGTAGTGATGGTGGAGAGAGAGAACACTTAAAATATCTAAGGTAATTATCACCATTTGTCACATCAAATGTCACATCCAATGAGGCACATGAACTTTCCCATGCTTGTGGTGACTTCTGGCCATCTAAGGGTGGTGTAGAAGGGCGGTGGTAGGTGGTGGAGATGATGGTGAGGTGATAGCTCATGATATGAACTTGCCTATAAATACCCACCTCCTTAGCTCATTTTTCATCTTCTATAACTTCTTCAAATCAGAACCAAATGGAGAAATTCTTTTTTTCAAATGTAAAATTCTAGTGACTACAACTTTCCTGTTTACCACTTCTTCTTTTTCGAGCCTAGCTATGTCAAAACCCACTTCTTTCCAGTGCATTCTCGGGCCAAGATTTTAAGGCCGAGAATACCTCCTTTTCTTTTGATCATAACTTCCTTAAATCAGATTCAAATGGAGAAAATATTTTTTTCAAATCATATAAAATTCCAGTAGCTACAACTTTCATATTTACCACTTCTTCCAGTTTTGAGCTTATCTATGTCAGAATCCCCTCTCATTTCAGTGCATTCTCGGGTTTGATTTTTGTGAATCCGAGAATACCTCTTCTTCATCTAACCATATCTCCCATAAAACAACTCGGAATTAAGTAATTCTTTTTAAATAGTAAAGAAAAGAATTTTCAATAACTTTATAATTTACAACTTTTCCCAATTTTGAGTGCAACTTAGTCAAAAAGCCGAGAGAAGATGACTCGTTTTCGAGTCCAAATATTGTGAACTAAAGACCTCTTTTTTTCTTCAATGGTCGAGCTCTTTGACCCTAGACCCTTGTACCATGAGCTATGTTAATGGAGGAAGGATGGCCGAGAGCAAGGAAGGTGGTGGATTTGTTTTAGTGATGATTTACTGAAGTGTTGATTCATTTGAATGTTGGTAGGAGGACATGGAAATGAGTGAGATGACTTCATTTATACTATTATATATATATATATATTAGATGATATAATATTGTTTGCTATGCTTGGTTGTGATGATTGTTAATAATCATGTTTGGTAGTTTAATATGATTATTTGATTTCATTAACAACTCACATTAAATACACGTCGAATCACAAAGGAAATCACTTTCCTTTTATTAATATGGTATATATGAAATGTTAAACCTCTTGAAAATGGTTTTAAATGATTTAATAATGTTTTATAAACAATAGAAAGAAACTTGATGAAGTTTGAATAAGAAATGAAAAACAAGTTAAAACTACGCGAGTCGCGAACGGTAGTTCGCGATTTCGCATCGTAAAATTTAAATGAGCATATAAAGTGGAATATAGCTCGGAAATTTTTGTGATAAGAATTTTCTGAACTATTATATCCATAGTTTTCAAACAAAAGAAAAAGTTCGAGATTTCAATAAGTAGATTTTGAAATATAAGTAAAACAAATTTTCAAAATAATCGCGGTTTTGCAGTTCCAAATCCAAAAAGGGATTTCTTTAAATTTAATATTTTTAAATATTTAAAAATATGGAAAAATATTTATAAATCTTTTTAAATGTTTTAAAAGAGATTTGAGTTATATAAATAAATTTTTAAATAATAGAAAAGTAATTTTGATCTATATAACTTTAAAAACACTATTTGCAGCACTATTTGCAACGGTTTTCAATAAAAATAAAAGTATGGTTTTAAACTTAATAATTCTTTTTCAAATCTTTCATAATGTTTTAAATAAATAATTAAGTGTTTTAAAGATAATTTGAAGATTTTATAACTTATTTCAAAGAATTTAAATAAATGAATTAAAGAAAAGCTGTTATAAGCAAATGTTTTAATCTTGGCCCTAATAAGCCGAAAAGTACACCTAATTTTTTTAGAGATATGGGTGAGGTGCTTAAACCAGGGAGACGTTTAAGAGCAACTAGTGCCCTGACTCACCTAGCCTCTCCTAGGCGAGGGATAGAGAAGGTCAAAATATCGGAAACGAGTTAAGCATAAAAGATTAAATTTTCCAAATTTAAAACAATTTGGATTTACCATCATAGATAACATGTTTTCAACTTATTTAAAAGTTATATTTTGAAAATAAGAAATCTTTGTTAAGATTTAAATAAATAATTTGGAAATATTTTACTAAATAAAATGTTTTGGAATTATTCCAAGTTTAAAAATAGGTTTAATTAAACCAAAGAATTTAATAAAGAGTGATTTAATGATTCCATATATACGAACAAGAATGTTTTAAAGATATATATATATATATATATATCTAGAAGATATTTTGCGATAAAAATAAATGAATAAATCAAATAATAATCACCTACTTATAAAACATCTTTTTATCGAAAATTGATTCAAAGGAACCGAGATTGGATTTGGGTAATTCCTATCCGAAAACCACTTCGAACCAATTTACTTTTCTGAAGTGAAGAAAATATATATTGATGTCCGTGATTTTGAAGGCGAGGATCTTCATAACGGAAGGACTTCTTGTTAATAATTTTGGAATGGCCTCTTGTAATAAATAAAAAGCAGTGGTCCCTTCGTTTTGAAATCTTCATATGCAAGGACTAACTTGCTATTAATTCTAGGGGTAATGCCCGACAGGATGTGGTAGGAGAGTGCCTTTGGTTTGTCTTATTCCTGGACAACTTGTTTGGACGAATGTCTGACGTTGCATTTCTCGATCATATTAATTGATCTCTATGAAAGTATCATCTTTTTGGTGGCAGAGAATGCAACTTCTCTTAGCTTAACACCCTTTCCTGAGGCATACGAGCTCAGGAGTTATACGTTTGTAGAAATTAGTTGTGTGGTTGGGGAATGGCAATGCGACATTCCAAGTGGAATATGTGTTATATGAAAGATAATCGTTACCTCAAAGCTTCACACCTGGAAATAGTAAAATAGAGGATGCTTTAAGGCTAAGTGGCTTACTACCATCAGGGTATGAAATCACCTTTCTAGACATAAAAAACTTCTGCCCGCTATAACGTCGGGTTTAAGTTATGTGGTATATGCTCGGGATCCCGAATAGGTCGGTAATGGTCGGGTAATGTAATACTTCGGTGCTATTCGCATGAGGACCAACATAAGGGACTCGGGTGCATTCCTCTACAAATGCACTATACGGAAGGTAGTCTCTTACCTTGCTATTCAGATAGAAATCCAATATCCAATAAGTGCCTTATGGACTTAGTTGTGCAAATACTGAAATGTGAGATGCGAGCATTTCAGCTAAGATTTATAAGTTTATTTGCAAATATTTTAAATAATTTCATTAAAAATAATATTAAATGATTTTACATATAATGTGTTTTAAGTTATCATAAGGTAAAAAACCCGTCCGTGTTTATGTACGGCATGGTCTTATGAGATACTTTTCCGTTCAAAGTGCTATTGAATAAAATGAGTAAATTAGATTTTAAGAATCGAAACATGAAGATTAAGCCTAAGTATGTAATTAAAGGATTGCATATTTGTTTGTTGCATCGTAGGCTCCATGAGTCCTATTTGTGGTAGGAGAACTGCATTGGCTTGATCATGGTACCCAATTAGATAGGGGTACGTAGGCAGTCACAAGTGGTAGTGATGTAGCCCCAAGAATAATATAACCCTTTCTTGTTTATCTGTTATGGATTGTTATTTGTATGATGTTCATGTATCTTTCATGCTTATCATTTATTCCGCATTGACATGTTTATTGAGTTCACAGTTAAGGGTATTGCTGCCTCTCTCATCAGAATGTGCAGTGGTAGATTTGTAGACATTGGATTTTGTATGTATTAAACACGTCTTGTAGAATTAATAAATTCTCTGATAAGTTGTGTAAACTGAATTTTTATCCTATACAGTTAGCAGTGTTAAATACTTATCAAACGATATTAGGTATTAAATCGGTAGTTTTTTCATTTTATAGTCTAAATCGGATGGGTTTTCGGTGATTTTGACAAGTTCGAAAATCCGGGTCATCACAGTACGAAAATAACAGAGATTTTTCTTTTGATGATAATAGATAAACTTTTGCCTGGGTTTAAACATCATAGACAAATAAAAGAGATTTGAACGGAAAGAGTAAATCTAATAAATTGGAAAGACAAAGAGCATATTATTATAGTTATATATATAATCTTGTTAAATGAGAAATTTGGGAGGGGTGAATGTGTAAATATGCACATAAGTCATAGATAAATAGGATTTAAATTGTAGAAGTATGAGGGAAAAAATCAATAGAATCAGGAGAGACATAACTTTAATACACACACACACACACATATATATATATATATGTTTATATATATATGATTACATAAACTAAATGGTTGAATTAAAAATATCTTATGATAAAATTATAGGTCTCAAACTGAGTTTATATTTATTGGCTTCTTGGTTGTTAACTGTTAATTATTCCTAGTTCATATTAATGTAATAATAAGTGTCTAAAAAGGGGTACCTGTAAATAAACTTTATACCTAAAAAAGTAGAACAAATGAAATTCAAATAAAGATTATGCTTATCAAAATAACTACAAAAAACAAGATTGTACGATTCGAGATTTCATTTTTTATTGTTGTTTATAAGTAGCAAGAGACTTAATAGAAAAAATTAAGATTTTTAAATGAATTAAGTGATTCTGAAATGTATTGGATAAAATGAGGTCAACTGAAGCCGAACAAAGGTGTATAAGCTTAAACAGAATCAAGGTAAGTAAGGCTATTCTAAGATATTTTAGATAAAATGGGATTTGAACTTTTGACCTTCTTCAGTATATACTCAATCAAGAAGAGAAGAGTATTAAATTTGAAAATCATGAGAGAAAATAAAAAATAGCAAGTGACATCTAACTTTAAGATATATATAATATAAGATTTCATGTTATATTCCCAATGCGATAAACTCAATATATAGTGATTATCTATTTTTCGAGAGTTTGGTTTAGATTATTATAATGATGCCTTAATTGTTATAGTTAAATAGTTTTACCTTAACGTGTGTTATGGATGGTCACCGGATGGGAGTAGAATTATGTAGTTAAAGTTAAAATAAGAGTATCTAGGTGAGAATTCATCAACTTTATTTGACTTTTGATTTTAACAAGCCCACGATTTATAAAGACAGAGATCACATGAGGTTTTAGTATTTTAAATGGAGAATGGAGTGAAAATAGTTGCTACATTTTAGGATGAAATTATTTACATCCATGATCTCACATTTGATCTCCATCATCTGGGTTTTTCAATGAATAGAGTTTGGTCTGAGAGCAAAAATCTGGATCCAACATCGATTACTATAATCGTAACTTGAATCTAGGACGAGTCCATTAATTATTTCAAATCCATGACCCAAGTCCAACCCAACGGGCTTTTTAAGCCCTTTGGGTAAAAAAATGTTTTCTCAATCTGAAATATGGATGATAAATCATATTTCCTTTATCTCTAATCCTTGAAAGATGGTACATAAATCAAGTATACCAACATATCGAATATTCATGAAACCAAGTTTACAAACCGAAGTACATGCAAAATTCTATGCAAATAAACAAAATGGTTAATAGAAAAGACACGGACTCATATTTTCGAGATAATGGGCAATTAATAGACGCATTGGACCAATTGCAATTGGGTAATTATGAAATCATACCTGACCATTAATAATAAGATCAACTAGGGGTTCAAACTTGGGTATTTAAAGTAAAACCCATAGACGAATTAAAACGACAGATTCGAATTAGGTACAAACAAAACTTCACATAATTTGAAGGTGCATTCACTCACCTCTACATTCATCTAATTTTAAAAGAAACTCTCTACTCACCTATAATGCTAGTGTGGGACCCTTGCATTGCACATGGTAATGTTGTAAAAGAATTTTCCGAATATACATGGTCAAATAGTAGACGTGCACTATAAGGTACTAATGTTAAGCATACATATTAGTATGAGTCATGTGTTTAAATTATTATGTATATGTTAATCCGTAATAAAATACCAATTTTAGAAGGAGACTAACCACATAAATTGAATGTAAATTAGTTAAAGGGAATTAAAGAGATCCTTCTAATCAATTTACAAATTATACGTCAGTATAAAATAACAAGGAGAATTAAAAAGAGTCATATTATCTATAGTTTGTTTCTAATTAATTAAATATCATTTTGGAAAGGATATAATAATACAAACTTAACTGTAATATAGTTGAAGATAATTAAACAATGGTGAAAATTATACAAGATGATGGGTCAGAAATAAAGAGAGACTTATTAATAATCGTATAAATCATGAACTACATGAATATGTATATAAAGCAAGGAAGAAAAATAATGAGAAATTTAACAAATCTTAGAATTCATAAGAGATTTATGATTTTTTATGTCTTACTCTTATTTAACAGAATATATTTAATAAATTATCATATCAACAAATTACAAAAAATTCAGAATTAATTATAGCATAATTATATATATTATTAATTTGGATTATAAATCCGTAAATTATATGTTTGAATTGAATAAATTTGAAATTATGTTCTTGAAGGTTAAATAATTTAAACATTACGTGTGATATTTAATATGGGATTAATTTAATTTAAAAAATAATATTTTAAATTCTTATAAAAATAAAAATATTACTTTAACACATAAAGATACGAAAATAATAATATTTTTAATGTATATCCTTACAAACTCATTTATATGTTGATTTAATTTGAAAAATATTATCTTAAAGTAATTTACAGCAAAAATATATTATCTTAACCCATAAAATGTGAAAACTATAATATTAATTTTTTTGTGAATTTATTTATATACTTATGTAATATATATACACACATTAATTAAATATCAAACTTAAGTAACTTATATATTTTTAAATAGTTATAGATATTATTATATTTCAGTTCTAAGTATTTAAAATAAAATATTTTATTTTTTTAGTTTTAAAAAGTTGTATTTTAAATTATATGGAATATTCAAAACAAAATTGATCCGAATGAGAATATCAAATTGTATTAGACATATATATAAAAATAAGAGAAGATAACCATGGAGAGTGTTGTTAATTTTTTATTTACTGAAATTGTGAAAGATTCAATGACAAAATAATAGACATAACTAAGAAGAAGACTCAATAAAAGAGTGTTTCTCGCTTTTCTTGTGAAGTATGAAATGGGACAATCACATCTTGAACTTAAACATTAAAGCCCGCTTAATAAGTGTCGACTAGGGTCTCACGTGCCCTAGTTGCATGTCCATCCGAGTAAGCCTCACTTCTAAGGCCTGCAAGTCTCTTGATCCATGTACGGCACCTTGTCCTTATCTTCTTAAAAAACAATGGTCACCTAAAAGCACCATCGAGCATCATCTCCCGACCATCCTTTAGGGAACCTCCCTATCCTGCTCATCACTAACTAAACTACCAAAATAATGCCAATTCCTAAACCTATCTGCCTGCCTACTTGCCCCACGAGCTACCCATCAAGCTCTTCCTTGACAGACCATCCTGTCCACCTTACTTTGTGGTATGTAGATATGGATCTAACAAAAGCTCTCAATCGCTCCTGCAAAAATAGGTGGCGACTCCATACTGTTCCCATGACAAAAGCACTATGACCATACTGTTCATTTGATAAAAGCACCACTATGCAACAACCACTCCCTACACTATATCAGTCCTCTAACGAAAGCATGCTAATGTACGGTCTATCAGCTAACACAAATCTGGACCACTCCACTCACGTGGCATCCAAACTGACTGCATCTAGACCGCAAATCACAATCAATGACTCTAGATACACTTGACATCCAAGACATCAATCCAAGTTCTCAAAGCATGATTTCCATAGTTCTAAATAGGGGAACTAATGCATTTGTATAAAAATCAAATTGTAGAAGCATAATATCCCACTATCTACACTCTTGTAACAAATAAAACTCTAAAAAGAAATAACATAAGAGGCCATAGTGGACATAAATCTTATTTAGATCGAACTGCTCTATATTGCATGTTGTTTACTTTCTTACATAACATTTTATTCATATCTACTTCACTTTTTACACTTTTAATAACGTTTTTAGTAACAAACCTTCACTAACCAATATTCTAAGGTTGACCAAAAATCTAGTTAACAGAGAGAATCAAAGATAAAAGAATATTTTCTTCTACTTTACTATTATCTAAATGATCAATAAATAGATAAATAGGTAGATTAATTAATTTAACATATTTATTGATATAAGTAACTTTTCCAGATTGTAAATATCTTAAATAAATAAATATCATCATTATTCTCATATTTTAATAGAATGGCTTATAATTAAAAAGTTCAGATTGTAAACATCTCAAATAATAAATTTGAATTGTAGAATACTTTCAATACCTAAATAAAGCATGCATTAGTATAATATTTCTCTTTATGTGTCAGGTAAATATAGATGCATTAAATAAATATCATTATTATTTTTGGATTTTAATGCGTTAAAATAATATATTTTTGTTGTAAAATAATTCAAAATATTATTTTTAAGACATAATAGAATATACATTAAATATCATAAATAACTAACTTATATATTAGTATTAGTTATAAACAACCAGATATATTATTATCGGATTTTGACTAACTAAACTAATATATTTTATATTGAATTAGATTTTAAAAAATTGTAAAATTATATGTTAAATATAATATTTAATTAAATTATACACTAAATGTGAATGCAAATAAATTTCCAAAATATATTACTGTTAATTCCAAAATCTATATTTTAAAGTAATAGTTTCTAACTTAAAAATAAGTTTAAATAGTATTTTAAAATTTAAGAAATCATATATAAAATATAATATTTGTATATATATGGAATATCCATTAGTAATTGTTTATGTAATAAATTCAAAGTTTAAATATTGAAGTAATAATTTATTTTTGAAATAACTTTAATAAAATTCATGATTATATGTGGTTGTGTGCACATATGCACGTGGGCATGTGTGTATGGTGAGGGTTTTAAATGTGTAATTATAAAATCAATTTCTATGCAAATTTTAAGCTATGAATAAAATAATAAAGGAGAATACTAACTATTTTTAGTTAATAAAATTGTAGGATACATAATAAAAAAATCAGAGAGTTGAGGGGGAACAAATAATATAAAAGAATTAAGGAGAAAAGGGTATTTTCTTCTACTCTACTAGAACTTAATAAATTAACATATAGTTACACAATTAATTTATATGTATATTTAAATGAATATATAAATAATTTCAATGAAAAATTAATATTATTTGTATTTTAATATGTTAAAATAATATTTTTGTTGCTGTAATAACTTAACATGATATTTTTAAAATTACACCAATTACATATTAAATATCAGTTTTAAATATTTACAAATAATTATGTACACTATTATTCTTTGATACTATGTATTCAAAAGTAAATATTTTATTTTAAATCATTCTACTGATATTATTTTGTAAAATTTTGGTAAATAGAATTTTAAATTATATGAAATATTCAAAATAAAATAGATTTAGATGAGTGTTTCAAATTATAATAGACATATATATGTAATTACGCTAAATAGCTAAGGAGAATACTCTTTCCTTTTGTTTACTAAAATTGAGATAGACTAATGGCACCGGTTCGATACCCAGCGGTAATTACGCTAAATAGTCAAGTTCTAGTGGTCCAGTGGTAAAGACATAGTGGAGTTGCTACATTGTGTTGTAGTGGCACCGGTTCGATACCCAACGGCCACAATAATGAGACATAAGTGTCCGGGCACTATAAATCTCGGTCTAACCAAAGGCAATGGAATACATAGTATCTATGGCCCCAAAGTTACCAAAAAGTAACATATTCAAAAAAAAAGTCACTACATAGGATTCCTCTCATGTCTGCTCCTGTAGACCCACCTCTTCCTATCAACTCAACTGTTCCTCCCATACCTATCTTCTCAGACGTACCTCCCCTTTCCTCCGAAGTCAACACAACACACCCTTCGGTACCTGCTCCCCTCCTCCCATCTTGTCAATTCCAACTGTCTCCACCTCTGTCCCCTCTCCCCTCATAGCTAATGTGCCTTTGAACACTCCTGTCCTAGTCACAACGCCTCCACCAACCATCCCACATCCCGATCCTCCTGACCCTCTGCCTTTACAATCTTCTACCCCTTCTCTCCCTGATCTGGCCGGAAACTCCAACGCTAGTACGAGTGAACGGAAATGGACTTCACTGTTTAAAAGCAAACCAAGGAATGCAGGCAAGTACATACCCGTTGACATGACACCAGTGTATGAAGAAGAAGCTTTACTGCCTCCTATCGAAGTTATAGAAGCTGGTGCGACTATCTGGAATGATACAATAGTTGGCTTCTTCCCTGACAAGCCACTGTCGTATACAGCTGTTGTCCAGAAGTTAAAGTCCATATGGAAACTTAAAGGCGCTATTTCAGTTAAATCGGATGGTACCATCTTCTTATTCAAATTCACTTGTAGTGAAGATAGAAAAACAATTTTGCTGAGTGATCCTATTATTTTGAATAAGAAACTATTCATAATAAAACCGTATGATGCAACTGTGAGTAATGTTACTGGTACAGTAACCGCTGTTCCAGTATGGGTGCACCTGTATAATCTTCCTTTATTTGCATGGTCACCACTAGGAATAAACTGGCTCTGTAGTCATTTAGGTAAACTGTTATGTATGGATGAGATGACAGAGAAGCAAGATAGGTTGAACTTTGCGAAGTGCTTGATTGAAGTTAGGCCGGAAAAAGAATTAGATGATGAATATATGGTTAAACTAGTTGAGGGAGGACAACAGAAAATATATGTTGAGTACTTATGGAGGCCAGATGTATGCGTTACGTGCAAAAGGTTTGGACACAAAACTATTGATTGTGAAAATAATGATAGAAGTAAGAAAAAGTGTGATAAAGAAAATAATAGAAATGATAGACAGGTAGGTAACAAAGAAATCATAGAGAAAGTTCAATGCCATAAAGGTTTCATACCAATCAGGAACCAGAACAATAGAAAATGGCAACGTGTCACGAGAAACAAAATAGTTAAAAATGTCAATGTTGATCAAGTGAAACAAATAGAAGAGGGGAGCGATGGAAAAGTTACGGCAAAAGGTGATAAAGACATACATGATATTGTGAATGCTAGGGAGAGAGATCAAATGGGTAAAGAAACTGAAACATTCAATGTCGAGTCTGAAGAACAGGGAGAAGAGGAAGAGAGAGAAACCGTGTCAGAGAATCCTCCAGAAATTAATAACAAATCGAATGAGGAGACATCCAATCTGAGAGCAGAAAACAGTGATGATGTTGAATTAGTTGATAGTTGTTTGTTATCCAACAAATTTGATATACTCTATGCACTGGATGAAGAGGATGATACTAGTACTAGAGTTAATGATAGTTTGAAAGCGGTTTACAAAAATGGAAGAAATGAAGCAATAATTGATAATAACAAAGGAAAAATTAAGATTGGAACTACAGAGCAAGAAGAGCAAAGAGAGACAAACAACAAAGATTCTAAGCAAGTAAAGACAGAATATACAAAGAAACTGCAGGAAAAGGTAGAAAATATACAAGACAATACAGAAGCAGTATCTGGTAATATAGAAGGCATGTTAAGCATTGAAATCAAAAGTAATGAAGGACTAAAGCCAAGAGACAAGAATAGTAAAAAGAGTAGAAAAAAGAATTCTTCCCCCAGTAAGAATTCAGAGATGAATGCAGAAACATGCATGCACACCGTTGCATGCACATCCCAAAAAGAAATACCTCTTCCTGCTACTAGTAGTGTTCAAGATTCGTCTCCCCGCTTTGTTTACTCCAACATTAAACCTCCTAATGCCTACAAGCAACCTTCATCATCGTCCCACTCGCCTCCTACCACACTTACCACCACTCCATTCCCTCTTACCTCCGGTCTGACCACCCCACCAACTAAAGATGGTACTTCTAGCAAAGAAGTCACACCACTTTCTGTTGCAATTCCTAACTACTTATCCTCCTCCCAAGCTGTAACGAGGAGAATGAAAATTGAAATGATTAATGCCCGTGCCCTCCAATGATGTCTAATCTTGGAGCATGGAATATACGTGGCGGTCATCACGTCATCAAACTTGACCAATGTAAAGATCTTATTGCTACTCATAAGTTATCCATCTTAGCTATGCTGGAAACTAAGTTAAATCGTGAGTTAACTCTCAAGGCAGCCAATTACATTAGACCTGATTGGAGCTTTGTCCATAACCTGGATGATGCACCATATGGTAGGATTTTGGTTCTATACAATCCCCTCCAAATCCAAATTACTCCTATCCTCACCAATTCTCAGATGATACATTGCCATGCTCAGTCTTCATATGATAATACTTCCTTTTATTTAACCTTTGTTTATGCCTTTAACTCGGCTGCGGCCAGAGCTCCTTTTTTTGAAGTTATTTCAGCTCTAAGGCAAACCACTCATCCTTGGTTAATTATGGGAGACTTCAACTGTTGTTATAAACTCTCTGATAGAACTGGTGGCAATCCCCTGTCCCTGCATGAAATTAAACCTCTAGCTGATATCCTTAATCATGCAGAATTAATTCCTGTTAGATCTGTAGGAATGCAATATACATGGAACAATAAAAGAAAGCATGGTTGTAGAACTTTCTCCAAGATCGACCACACCTTTTCCAACCATACTGCTCTTACCAAATGGCCTCTCCTCTTCAACCTTCTCCCCCCGCCACTTCTATCTGACCACTCTCCTCAAATTACCCATCTTCGTGGAGCTGTCATGAGAGGAAAAACAAATTTTAAATTTTTTAACTCTTGGACTAAAGAAGCTGACTTTAAAAATATTGTATTAAATGCTTGGAGTAAAGAAAAGAATGGTAACCACTTATTTATATTGCAGGAAAAAATAAGAGAAGTTAAAGATGTATTGAAGCAGTGGTCGTTCAAGAGATTTGGCAAAGGAGACAAATTGAGCTCTACGATAGGTGAGAAGCTTGCTGAGGTGCAATCGGAAATGTTGTCCAACGTTACCAACTCTAATCTTTCTGCAGCTGAGTATAACTTAACCCAACAATACTGTGAAGCCTTATCTACTGAAAGTGACATGATTAGACAAAAGTCCAGGATTAAATGGCACAAACAAGGAGATAGAAATAGTGCGTACTTCCACGCTAGCCTCAGAAACAAACACCGTAGAGAGAATATATCTACCATCAAAGATAAGGATGAACAGCTCCATTCTTCTATTCCTGCTGTTCAGGATGCTTTTGTACAATACTTCTCTTCCTTATATGGTAATGAGAACAACTTCAAACCTAGCATTGAAGATATTCCTCCTAATATTCTTCCTACTATTACTGACGAAAACTATACCTTCCTTTGCTCTGAAGTATCCTCTGATGAAATTGAGAAAGCGATGTTCTCGCTTAACAGCAACTCTTGCGGTGGCCCTGACGGTTTGAACGCCAAATTCTATACTACTTGTTGGACCTATGTTTCTACTGACGTCATCAATGCCATTAAGTTATTCTTCAAAAAATCCAAACTTTTCAGGTCGTACAACTACACTAATATAGCCCTTATCCCCAAGTTACAAAATGCACATCATGTCCATGAGTATCGGCCAATATCATGCTGTAACACCATATACAAATGCATCTCCAAAGTCATTGCTTCTAGACTGAAACTTATTCTCCCTTCTCTGGTCTCCAAAAATCAAGCAGCGTTCATACCTGGTAGGAACATACTTGACAATATTCTTCTTGCACATGAGCTTCTTAAAGGTTATAATCGTAAGAATGCTTCCCCAAAGGCTATGTTTAAACTTGATATCATGAAAGCTTTTGATACATTACAATGGGATAGCATTATTCATATTATGAGTTACATGAACTTCCCTCCTCACTTTCTCGCTTGGATATATGAATGCATCTTAACTCCAACTTATTCGGTCATAGTCAACGGTATTCCTACTGGCTTTTTTCGCAGTAGGCAGGGGATAAGGCAGGGAGACCCGATTTCTGCATATATCTTCATCATGGTGATGGAGCTCCTAACTAGAATGATCAATAAGCTTACTGATCAAGGAGAGTTCAAGCGCCATCAAAAGTGCAGCCAACCGAGTATCTCTACGCTTATGTTTGCTGACGACCTTGTTGTGTTTTGTTCGCCGGATATTACTACTGTCAATAACTTAATGAATACGCTTGCTCAGTTTTATTCTATGACTGGTTTGAAGGTTAATATTCAGAAATCTGAATTAATTTTAGCTGGTGTCAATGTAGAACGGGAGGAAGAATTATCTCAGGTTACTGGTCTATATCCTAATCCAAATACAATCTCATACTTGGGGCTACCTCTGGCAACCTCTAGAGTCACTACAAATCATTGCCTTCCTTTATTCGCAAGGATAACAGCGAGACTTAACTGCTGGACAACGGTGAAACTTAGCCAAGCCGGTAGACTAACCTCAATTAAGTCTGTTATATTTGCTATGCAGGTATACTGGGCACGAACCTATGTGCTGCCCTTAAAGCTTATGAAAATGATTACTAGTGCATTTATGCGATTTCTTTGGACGGGAAGAACAAATGGTAGATATATCGCTCCAGTTAAATTTAGTAGAGTTGAACTTCCATTGAATAGAGGGGGTCTAGGTATCATTAACTTACAGCAATGGAATAAGGCAGCGTTTGCTAAACACGTGGATACCTTCTTCAATAGTGCTGACAGCATATGGGCTGAATGGTCTCGACAAAATGTTGTTAAAAGTAGAAGCTTTTGGAATATGAACAAGAAGCAGAATCTGAGTTGGACCTGGCAAAGTATATTCAAGATAAAGGAAATAGTTCTTCCCCTCAGTCAAATGAGCATCAACAATGTGTATAGTGTTAGCTTCTGGGATGATCCTTGGCTCGAATCGGGCATGATTCTTAGTAGGCAACTTACGTACAACGAGATTATGCAAACAGGCATTCACCAAGCTGCTAAGGTCAGGGATGTTCTCAATAATATTCAAAGTTCTAATGCCTTTTCCTCCAACCAGAGAATTCAATGTATATGGAACCTGATCAGAAGCAAAACTACTCTGATTTCTTCCAATGAAAAGCTGGTTTGGGGTGACAAAAGGGCCAAGTTCAAAATTGGCACTGTTTATGAATATTTGATGAAAAACAAAGCACAGCCTAAGTGGATCTGGTGCAAGCGTGCTTGGCATAAGGACAGTTGTATGCGTGACAATCTGTTACTCTGGAAAGTGCTACAATGAGCAATCCTAACTAAAGCGAAACTTGTGTGCATGGGGTTGGAGTTGGACGTTAACATATCGTGCAATTTTTGCAAGGATCAGGTTGAGACAGGAGAACACTTGTTCTTCGACTGTACTAATATCAAGCTTGTTTGGCAGCTTGTTAAGGCAAAGCTCTGTAGGAATGAACCATCTCATGATAACTTGGATGAATGGAACATAATATATGCGAGAACAGGGTATAAATGAAAAGACAAGAGATTATATCTTGCAGTTTTGAAGAGCTTCATAGCTGCGGTATGGAAGGAACGAAACACTAGGGTGTTTGAACCAAACAATGCTAAACCTGAAGCAGTGTTTAAGCTTTGGGTGATGCATGAGATAAAGGATTCTCTGAGTATGCTTTCCTACAGCATTGATCCAGGCATATATCATTCATTCTAAGAGTGCGATATTCTTTTTCATGTTTCTGTCTTTTCTCCTTTTTTGTCTCCAGTTTTTTGTAGCGCTTTGTATACCTCTGTATTCTCTGAGCTTGCTCAATGTTGTCTATGTTGTAATCTTCGTGGTGCTGCAATAAAATGGTCGGGGACCATCCAACCCCGTCGGCCTTGCCAAAAAAAGAAAAAAAAATTGAGACAGACTTGATGACAAAATGATTGAAAGAATTAAGAAGAAAAATTAATAAGATAGAAGTAATAAGAAAAGAGTATTTTCTTCAACGTTAGTCTTATTTAACATATCAATAGATAAATAAATAGAGAGATAAACTAATTTAATATACCGATAAAATAGATTATAAATATAATATTTTCTAGATTTTAAATATTTATAATAATATATCTGGCTTATAAAATATTTTTGAACTTTAGGTAAAACATATATTAAGTATAAAACTTCAGTATATATTTTTTGGAATTTGGTCCAGTCGCCTCATTAAAATCCTATTATGAACTAGTGTAGTTCAAAGTAGGGAAAAAGAGTATGGCTATTTTATTGCTTATCGAAGATTTGTACAATAAATTACAAAGAAAATGTGTGTACAAAAAATAAGAAAACCCATCATAATAATATAAAAAGGAACGGAATCGGCCATAATAAAACACACTACCCATATTAAACAACCGCCGTAACAACTTTCCCAAATAAACCCCACTTCCTAAAAACATCGTTTTCTTCTTCCAAGTAGCCAATTAAATGTAGCTCCTCCTTACACTCATCATTTCCACTCCAGTTCATAAAAATAACGCCTACCTTACCCCCACCCCCTCCTCCAATGCAAAGGAAGGATAGAAATTGATGAACTCTATGAGTGTTTTAGGATCTTACAATTCCTGTCAATCTCAGTGGAATCAGAGTTGCATGCCTTTCAGTCGACGTCATTTGGTTCTACTCCCTAACTAGCCATGATTTCTTGATTCATGTTCCAGGTTTTCGTGCTTCTCTTGGATGCCTTCATTAATTAGTATATAAAATCCATAACTATCTTCCTTAGAATATCCATTTTATTGCATATAGTATGATCAAATATTCATGAATTATGTTCATGCCAAATATAATTTATTGAAGTTGTGATGCCGCAGCTAGCTAGATCTCTGATTTGATTATCTTTGTATTGAATTTGTTATTAAATTCCCTAATTTCTTCCATAAGTTACATAGAACTATGTGGATTTGGTTTAAATTTTAGCCTTAAAGAGACCTCAATGAAAGTATTGAAACCACACTTGTAAAAGATATGATTTATACTTACATTTTTTTGATCGTATAAAACACACTTAGGATTGATAGAATCATCCCATCTAGTAACTCCATCCTTAGCATTAAGCTTCCTAATTACTGCTTGGTATGCATAGAAAGCCATTTTTCGACTATTAATATTGTTCCAAATAACGTTTGCTCATTCCTGTTTTTGGTAATGAGTTCTCAATTAATTACATACATCTTAAAATAGAATTTTTTTACTATTATCCCATTCTAAAAAAAATTCTTTTCCATCTTGGAATATTGACTCCTTTGATTAGCTCTGTTACCTCTCGAGTTTCAGTTTAAATATGTGGGTTTATTTGGTGAAATGAACCTCAATATTTTACCTTAATTTTTCAAGGATTTTTTTTATTTTATATATATATATATACACACACATTTAAACTTAATTTAAATTCTCAGAGTCATTTTTATTTTCAATCAATCATCCAGGATCCAAATTTCTACTAATATAAATATATCAGTGTATTCATAAAGATATGCACATACATATGAGGATGCATGTGCCCCTCTTGTTTAAATCAGAGTTATGGTAAACAAGAGCATATTCTGTTTGATTTGAATTTGAATCAATCTACACATAGTTAATTTCCATATTCTTTTTGGAATTTGAAATATATGAGTAGATACTGCTCATATTTATTCTTAATGATTTTGATCATTCTAACTATGACTTACTAATAATTTATCTTGGCAAGACAATCTCAGAATACATGGCCTTTTTATAGTATAGTTCAAATGCTTGATATTTGATTAAGGCCAGAAAATGATATCTATATTTATCATTTTCAACTTATGGTTTTCTTTGAAACTCATCTGTTCTTTGACTCAATCAATAAGACACACTATGTGTTAATATACATACATACATATATATCCCTAAGTCACTTCTACTCAGTAATCTTAAAGTTATCTTAACCAGAAGATCAATACAAGATTGATTTCCTGGACTTGAAAGTGTTTTAAAAAGTGGTGCAATCCCTGGATTATAGTGAACCAGGGCTTGAATGCAGAGTGCTCCCTGGTTTGATAATACAAACCAGTCAAAGTGCATATTTGTCTATGGTATTTGAAAGAGAGTTTTGGTGAGACACTTGATAAAAGAACAAAGGGTTATGAAATTCATTTTACTATCAAAATACAGACCAACATGATCAACCAAGACTCCATTCTTTTAAAGCTAGTTAACCCTTGTGACTGTGTCAACCAGACACTCTAACCATGTCAATTGAAATGCCATTCATTTGCAAAGTACTTGAAACCTTTTTAAGATATATACACTTCTCAAAACAACTCACAAATGGACTTGAACTCTTTTACAAAATATTTCAATGAAAAGCAACTGAATACTTAAAAGAATACTCCAAGTTAAAATCAGGTTTTACCCGAAACTTAATGCTTTTGAATGACTCAAGATTGACTAATACATAATATAGGTTATGTAAGATAATTGCTTAAATATATATTGCTTTTTCAGATTTTCATAGATAATACTTTAAGCTTATTTTCTTGTTCTCAACTCAGATAATCCTTCAGTTCTCAAACCTTAATACATAACAAAATTCAACAGAAACAACTAGTTTAATCTAACATAACAAGTTCATTACATAACAGGAAATTTAAAAAACACAAATTTTCATGAATACATGCAGATAAATCATCCTATGCTCTTATTAAAAACTAGCTAGCATGCTCATTCATTCTTTCTCATTAGCCATAACTTTCCTTCCTACTTAGGTCCTGCATTCCCTGAAAGAGCATTAGTGGCTGCCTCATTTTAAAATGAGACACCCCCATATGCCATGAGCAAACAAGGGTCAGATCTATGATCTAGTGTGAGCAACAACAATATATCCATAACATTAAGAAAATAGGTGATACATGAGTACTGGCCTGTTGCTTATGCAATTTCTTTAATCAACTATTTTACCATGTTTCATATAATTTTGTGCATGTATGATAACTTCAACAATCAACCATGTACACATACATAATTATGCAAACATGCACATTAATCTGTAGCATATAGATGCACTGGAACAACCATGGTTCCATTCCAACCAATCTAGGAAATACTCAAGTTCCTATTTCATCATTTATGGGTTGTATTTATCAATTTAAATCCTAGCCTCATCTGCTATCAAGGAATCACAGGGACACATTGCAATGAACTAATTCACATCATTGCACAAAGATCTCAGGGCTTGAACAAACCATGTGCCAACTTGCATACTTCAAATATGACAAGCATTCCAGCAGCCTTCTTGGCTCACCATCCCTAGTTCATTTACTAATTGTATTCATGTTTAATCCTATCATCAGATAGCTAGGTGAACAAGTCACTGTGTACATGAAACATCCCATACATCTTGCAAACATATTTTTCAAAAAGCAAGCAGATAATCATTTTCAAGGACATTGCCATCAGATGTCTTGACTTTAAATCAAATATATAAGAATATTTACAACTGAGAATAGAGACATGGCATGTTAGGTTATTATGATTTGCAAGTAACTATGGTTGAACCAGATTCAAGATCTAGCTTAATCATAATTTTTGACTTGTGGGTTTGCTATTTGATTAGGGGCTCAGCACATAAAGATCTCTATTGCACCCCTAATTCCTTTTTCTTAAGCCTCAGCACTTATACAAAGTATAATGCAGCTCATATTATTTTCTCTATTGAAATTTTCATGCCATAGTTCTATATCAGTTGTAAGTACTCTTCCCATAATTTCAAGGTTTTGTGCCTTAGCTTTTCTAAGTATAATAAAATAGTGGGATGCACATCCATAATAAACATCATATCAGATCAAAACCATCCAAAGAACACCCATAAGATATCTAATAAGACTATGTTCAGCTAAACCATAAATATGCAAATAACAACATAAAAGTTTGGCTGCCTCATATCAGGACTTAATGCCATGGATTTAGTGAGATTACTCACCTAAGTACTTCCTTCTATTTGATCCAGAAAACCCTTGAATGCTTTTTCTTCCTTTTAAATATTTTCTTCCTTTTTTATTTTTAAGTATATCGGGTAAATGATTTTATGGCCATAACTTCTTATTTATATGAATGTTTTTCACTAGGGTTTTATCAGGATAAAATTCCATTTTTGTCCTGGCTAACATCAGGCATTTTGCATTTTGTATTTTCACATTTCCCATCCTCAATACCCCGGGCTACATTAGTTGGTTATGGTCAGTGCTTTCCTCTTTTTGCTTTTCAGAAAATGGCTATTTTTGAATACCTCTCCACTTACTCAAGTCATGTTAAAAGTGTGACTTAGCTATATTTATACATTCATTCATTTCTGGAAATCCTCTTTTCTATTTTTTACCTACACATACATGCTTACTTGTATTGCATGTCATTTTGATGTTATTTTTCTTACTTAGCTTTAACATATTTCTACTCAAAGAAAAGTATACATGTATATAGATATATATATATATATATATATATATATTTATTTATTTTTCCTTGCTTCACAGAAAAATATATATACATATATTTCATATTTATAACTTGGTTAGGTCTGGGTTAAAAATCCAGTGCTTTAAGTAAGAATTTACTTTCTTACTCAAATAATTTTTTTTGCTTTTCATTTCAAAATAATTCATATGACCCAGAGACAAAATATCTACACCTCGGTTAATAATTCACATTTTAAAATCATATTTGAAATGCTTTCTTTTTCTATTTTTTTTCCATGAATTTTGGATCCTTCCTTGTGCCATTTCCAGTGTGCACGTGCACACATATCCTTGCACATTATTCAATCCCAGAAATTCCCCCATTATTAAATCTAAATATTTCAAAACTAAATTATTTCATTAAAATAATTTTTCAAAAATTTTTGGGGTATTACATTTGGTTATTTCTCTTTATGCTACTAAGTTTGAGATTTGAATTCACATTGATTTCTACTCAATCCCAACCAAGCAAATCCACCTTTAATTTATCATTAATCCACATATCAAACCAAAGAGATGTAAATTCATCATTTGTAATAGTCCCTCTAATATATTTGATGCCAAGGATTCTAGCTTTTAAAATTGTTTTTCATATAGAGGAACTATTATTGTCAATTTTCATAGTCTAAAAAGTGTTTTTAGAATAATTCCTATCTTTGATCCACTTAGATCAATGATTTCCTTTAGTTAAAAAAAGCTAAAGGAGCTTCTTACCATTGTCATTTTAAGATCTACATAATTTTTCAATCCGGTACCTCCTTCTTTTTTAGGTTTGCAAATAATGTCCCATGCAATCTTATGTTTTCTGCTTCCCAAAAAAAATCCGCACACATTTGACTGATCTTTCTTATTGTAACAAAAAGGATCTGGTATATCATAAGCAGTATAACACCATAGGTGTAATAAATGAATAGATAAGTTTAGCCCTTCTTGCAATTGATAAGAGTTTACTATCCCAGTTCTCCGTCTACTCTTTAATTTATTCTTTGAAGTAAACTTCTACAATCATTGTAGTGGAGATAATTAGATGATAATCGAACTCCTGGATATTTGTCTGGCAATAAATATTCTTAAATTTTAAGAATGTTCCTAATTAAGATTTTATTTCTACACACATTAATGAAAAAAACTTTTGATTTTATCTGATTAATGCTCATGCCTGCCTTTTTGTAACACCCCATATTTTTAGTAACATTATTTAGGATATTTAATTAGTTGAATTAAATAAAATAATGTGTTGATTAATGAATTGAGATTTGTGATTAAACTAAGGGGTAGCCGTGCCATATTAATAAATAGATAAATGAACTAAAATGGACTTAAGTGTTAGGAAATAGGGGAAGGCAAAATAGGAAAATGATTAAGCTTATACCCTAAACCCTTAGGAAACCAAACACACGTTCATTTCATTTTTCTCAAGAAAAAATATTCTAAGGCCGGCCACCATTAGCAATCTCAAGAAAAGATAAAGCTAGGATTTTCAAGAGGAAGAATCAAATCACTTAATCAAGAGCAAATCTCACATCTTTAATCACAAAGCTAAGGTGAATAATTACAACATCTCATTTTCTTATGGTTTTCGGTTTTAAGGATAATCCAAAATGTTTTTTTCATGATAATGCCATTTTTTGGATGATTAAATGTTTATATATACTTGTTGATGATTTATGAATGTTCATATTTACTTTTATGATATGTTTTGACATGAAAACCCTATTAAATGACATCTAAATACTTTGCGAATTTAAAATTGGATCAAAGATAATATTTTAGAAATGGGTTTCAATTTTCATAATTTTCTGAATTAATGTGGATTTTATATTAATTTTCTAGTGAAGAAAATGATTAATTGGGTTTCAAATTATTTACGGCCAAATAAAAACTTATTTGGGACTGAAATTTATATAAGTTAGAAAACATATTGAAAAGGATTTTCTAGAATTTTTAAAGAATTTATCTAAGTGTTTTGATGAATATATAAAATTATTTAAGGTATGGGACTTAAATGTTTTATATATTTAATTAAGGAGAAGGGGTGTTTTGCAGATGATTTAAATTAATTAATTCTGAAATTATGGTAGCACTTTTAGAAAAGAAAAATTAGCAACTAATAAGTGTTTGACAAACAAGGCAGGTTAGTTAAAAAGTTTACTTAAAAAGGTTTTAAATCAAAAATTCATGCTAAAAGCATGTTTCGCCTATTTTGGTTTCCCCTAGGTAGCTTTCGACTAAGACCCTCTGCCTCCTTCCATAAACCAATGCACATAGTATCAACATCTTGGCACACAGTTTATTGGACCAGGGCAAAAGGTAAGAGTCAAAACCACGGGGTTCCGAAAGGGTCGAAGCGCCTTTTTGTTTTAAAATGGAAGTAACGCCTGCTTTGCTTTCGAAAGGATAGCTTTCGACTCGGTTGGCTTTCGACTGAGTCAAGTGTTTTAAAGAAAATGTTTTGAATGGGTTGCGCTCTTTTATTTTAAGTAATGCTTTCGAAGGGGTCGAAACCCCTAGCTGCAGCCTTTCTACCTTTCGAAGTCAATGGTTTCGGAAGGTATACTTTGTTTAAAAATTAACCACTTCTCCAATGCTTTCGAAGGGTTTGTTTCGACACCATCACTTCATCACTTAGGAATAGGTTTCGAAAGGAAGGCTTTCGACTTAGATGTTTTTAAATGACCCTTTTGATCCGTTGAAGTATAACCCAATGGTTTCGAAAGAGAAGGTTTTAATGGTTTCGAAAGGTGTTTTCCACATGTTTTAAATTGAACCCGAGAGCTTTCAAAAGGTTTGAATTTCTAAAGGTTTGATGCTTTCGAAAGGTATTTAAAATGGTTTCGAAGGGGTGGTTCCCAAAGGGTTTCGAAGGAGTCGAAAAGTACTATTTTCTAATGGTTTGATAGGGTTGAAATGGAAGGTTTTCCAAGGTTTTTAAAGGTAATGTTTTGAAGTATTTTAAGATATGATGTCTAAGGTTTTAATGCTTTCAAAAGGAAGGTTTACAAAGGTTTCGAAAGGGTTTTTAGAATGGTTTCAAAAAGAAGGTTTTGGCCTTTCGGCCTAGATAAATGAAGGGTTTTCTTAGTTTCGAAAGAGGTGCTTTCAATGGTTTTGAAAGGTGTACTTTCAATAGAATTGAAAGGGGGACTTTCAAGTGTTAAAATGTTTTCATCAACTAAGGTTTGAGTAAAGTATATATATAACATGGTAAGGTGATTTTGAGTAAACCATAGAGTATATGTATTTTCCTTGTATGAGTTGATTTAAAGGTCTTAAATCATTTTGAAAAAGGTTTTTAAGGAAAATTATGGGAGGGGTTCCCTAAGTTAAAAAATGACTCAGATATTAGAATACCAGATATGTATTTCTATGGATTTTATTGATGGGTTGCCAAGATCTAGTAAAGGAAATGAAAGTATATGGGCCATAGTTGATAGATTGACCAAGAGTGCCCATTTCATTCCCGTCAAGTCAACTAGGACAGCACCTATTTTAGCGAAGTTGTTCATGAAGAATGTGGTTAGATTGCACGGAACTCCTAGTAGTATTGTTAGTGATAGAGACTCTTTGTTCACTAGTGAGTTCTGGAAGAGTCTACAGGAAGCTTTAGGAACCAAGCTCAAGATGAGTACCGCTTACCATCCATAGACTGATGGGCAAATGGAAAGAGTTAACAAGATTTTAGAGGACTTGTTAAGAGCTTGTGTATTAGATTTTAGAGGACTTGTTAAGAGCTTGTGTATTAGATTTTAGAGGATCATGGGAAGATCATCTACATCTAGTCGAGTTTTCGTATAACAATAGTTATCAGACTAGTATAGGGATGGCACCGTTTGAGGCTTTGTATGGAAGACCATGCAAATCCTCTGCATATTGGTTAGAGACTGGAGATAGATTAGTCCTTAGTCCTAATTTGGTAAAAGAACCGGAAGAAAAGATTAAGCTGATAAGGGCGAGAATGAAGGAAGCTCAGTCGAGGCAGAAAAGTTATGCAGATAGAAGAAGGAAAGACTTAGAGTTCTCCGTAGGAGACTATGTATTTGCTAAGGTTTCGCCAATGAAAGGTGTTATCAGGTTCGGGAAAACGGGGAAGTTAGCACCAAGGTTCGTAGGACCATTTCCTATTTTAGACAGGATCGAGAAACTCGCATATAGAGTAGAGTTACCTAGAAATTTGGCAGAAGTCCACGATGATTTCCATGTGTTTGGTCTGAGGAAGTATGTTAGAGATCCAGACACTACTATAGCACAAACTGTGTTAGAGGATTTAGTAGTGGAACCAGACATGACTATAGTTAGGAAGCCTATCCGGATAGTCAAGAGAGATGAGAAGAAGTTGAGGAACAAGACAGTCAGACTAGTGAAAGTTCAGTGGAGTGACGATGAGAGAAACTGTACTTAGGAGACTGAGAGCGGGATTAGAGATGCTTATCCTGATTTGTTGATGGTATGTTTTACCTTTGATTGTTTTGATGTGTACCTTATTGTAATTTTGAGGACGAAATTTTTTAAGGAGGGGAGATTATAACAGCCGGTATTTTTAGTAACATTATTTAGGATATTTAATTAGTTGAATTAAATAAAATAATGTGTTGATTAATGGATTGAGATTTGTGATTAAACTAAGTGGTAGTTGTGCCATATTAATAAATAGATAAATGAAGTAAAATGGACTTAAGTGTTAGGAAATAGGGGAGGGCAAAATAGGAAACTGATTAAACTTATACCCTAAACCCTTAGGAAACCAAACACACATTCATTTCAATTTTCTCAAGCAAATACATTCTAAGGCTGGCCACCATTAGCAATCTCGAGAAAAGATAAAGCTAGGATTTTCAAGAGGAAGAATCAAATCACTTAATCAAGAGAAAATCTCACATCTTTAATCACAAAGCTAAGGTGAATAATTACTACATCTCATTTTCTTATGGTTTTCGGTTTTAAGGATAACCCGAAATGTTTTTGCATGATGATGCCATGTTTTGGATGATTAAATGTTTATATATACTTGTTGATGATTTATGCATGTTCGTATTGATTTTTATGATATGTTTTGACATGAAAACCATATTAAATGACATCCAAATGCCTTGCGAATTTAAATGTAGTTCAGAAACGATATTTTAGAGATGGGTTTCAATTTTCATAATTTTCTGAATTAATGTGGATTTTATATTAATTTTCTAGTGAAGAAAATGATTAATTGGGTTTTAAAATATTTATGGCTAAATAATTAATTATTTGGGTCTGAAATTTATATATGTTAGAAAACATATTGAAAAGGATTTTCTAGAATTTTTATAGAATTTTTCTAAGTGTTTTGATGAATATATAAAATTATTTAAGGTATGGGACTTAAATATTTTATATATTTAATTAAGGAGAAGGGGTGCTTTGCAAATGATTTAAATTAAGTAATTCTGAAATTATGGCAACACTTTTAGAAAAGAAAAATTAGCAACCAATAAGTGTTTGACAAACAAGGCAGGTTAGTTAAAAAGTTTACTTAAAAAGGCTTTAAATCAGAAATTCATGCTAAAAGCATGTTTCGCCTATTTTGGTTTCCCCCAGGTAGCTTTCGACTAAGACCCTCTGCCTCCTTCCATAAACCAATGCATATAGTATCAACATCTTGGCACACAGTTTATTGGACCAGGGCAAAAGGTAAGAGTCAAAACCACGGGGTTCCGAAAGGGTCGAAGCGCCTTTTTGTTTTAAAATGGAAGTAACGCCTGCTTTGCTTTCGAAAGGATAGCTTTCGACTCGGTTGGCTTTCGACTGAGTCAAGTGTTTTAAAGAAAATGTTTTGAATGGGTTGCGCTCTTTTATTTTAAGTAATGCTTTCGAAGGGGTCGAAACCCCTAGCTGCAGCCTTTCTACCTTTCGAAGTCAATGGTTTCGGAAGGTATACTTTGTTTAAAAATTAACCACTTCTCCAATGCTTTCGAAGGGTTTGTTTCGACACCATCACTTCATCACTTAGGAATAGGTTTCGAAAGGAAGGCTTTCGACTTAGATGTTTTTAAATGACCCTTTTGATCCGTTGAAGTATAACCCAATGGTTTCGAAAGAGAAGGTTTTAATGGTTTCGAAAGGTGTTTTCCACATGTTTTAAATTGAACCCGAGAGCTTTTGAAAGGTTTGAATTTCTAAAGGTTTGATGCTTTCGAAAGGTATTTAAAATGGTTTCGAAGGGGTGGTTCCCAAAGGGTTTCGAAGGAGTCGAAAAGTACTATTTTCTGATGGTTTGATAGGGTTGAAATGGAAGGTTTTCCAAGGTTTTTAAAGGTAATGTTTTGAAGTATTTTAAGATATGATGTCTAAGGTTTTAATGCTTTCAAAAGGAAGGTTTACAAAGGTTTCGAAAGGGTTTTTAGAATGGTTTCAAAAAGAAGGTTTTGGCCTTTCGGCCTAGATAAATGAAGGGTTTTCTTAGTTTCGAAAGAGGTGCTTTCAATGGTTTTGAAAGGTGTACTTTCAATAGAATTGAAAGGGGGACTTTCAAGTGTTAAAATGTTTTCATCAACTAAGGTTTGAGTAAAGTATATATATAACATGGTAAGGTGATTTTGAGTAAACCATAGAGTATATGTATTTTCCTTGTATGAGTTGATTTAAAGGTCTTAAATCATTTTGAAAAAGGTTTTTAAGGAAAATTATGGGAGGGGTTCCCTAAGTTAAAAAATGACTCAGATATTAGAATACCAGATTGGACTGGTATAGGGTCGCGCCCTATACATTAGCTATTGGTCCCAGCTAATTTAGTCCAAAATTCTAGTGTGTAGGGCTTTGTCACAGATAAGACTAAAATTATGATTACACACAGAAGGGAATATATATTTGTATACAGATAGGTTATTGGTGAGCCCACAAAACCATTAGGATCAGGTGACCCTGGGAGATGTTAAGATAGGGATAGACCGTCCAGAAGAGAAGTATTTAACAGATAGTTAAGGATAGACCGTCCAGAAGAAGGGTGACTAACAGATGTTAGATTATTTTGTTATTTTGTCTGGTAGGCCCGAGTCAGCCAAAGGTTAATAGATAACCAAACAAAACTAAAGTGTTTGAACAGATAGTTCTCTTATTACCTGATATGTATGTTTACATAATGATGCTTTACAGTATTTAACCAGTTTTGGTTGTAAGAAAAGATTTGCAAAAGATAAGTTTTAAAAGGATGTTAATTAGGGGAACTCGTTCCGCTAAGCGGCGTGGTCTCACTTAACATTAATAATTGGGATGTATAGTGTTATTCACACCAAGCTTTATGTCTGACTCGAAATTCATGTTTTCCCCTTAAACTCTCGGGTGCTCAAAATTGATTTGAGTAGGTTGAGGGTTGAGGTTCTTTCAGGTTCTTAGTAGGATGACGAATAAAGCTACTGGAGGCGAGCAGGAGGCTAACGGATAGCTATTTAGGAGTTGTAGTTCTTGTTTTACTTGTTTTATTCCGCTATGTGTATTATGTTTGTTATGACAATATTACTCTGATCATCCAAGGAGGCATCTTCATATGTCGCTCCTGGCGTATTTTGTAATAAGTATATTTTATCATTGCTTGGGAAACTTTTTGGGATTATGTAATCTGAATATGGAACATTTGTTTTGAAATGTAATGGAAAAATGTTGTTTTGAAATCTGTGGTTTGTTTCATATTAAAGTGCTTCCTATATTATAGATACCATTAACATAGCCGTATTTAGTCGTCGGAAGTTAATACTATAGATGACTGCAGCAAGTGTAACGTTTAGCTTTGGGCCTCTTGATAAGGGATGTTACAACTTAGTATCAGAGCATAGGTTTATGAAATATTTTAACTAAAAATGATTTTTGAAAACATAATCCTTAGGAATTAGTGTTAGGATCGGGGTATGGGAAAACGTTATAGTAACGTACTTGTATTTGCTTCATATATAAGTATACGCTTTATCTCTAGACTCCTATCTTTGTTAGGCTATTCTTCTGTATCTCACGAGGCTTGAATAAAGATATGGACGGAAGAAGAGGCAGAGTTAACCTAGGAGGAGACATCACCACCACAAATGGAAATGCCCGACCGAATGTTAGAAGGATTCAAGGTCAGGCTCAGGCTGAGAATGTTGGTGCTAGGGTCCCATAAGTGGATATGGGGGCTATGTATAAGTTCTTTGTAAACATGATGCAAGTTGGAATCACAGCTGGAGTTGTTGGAGGGAATGCTGCCGGAGGAGGAGTTCAGGAAGCTCCGATGGTCAATCAGTATGCTAATTTGAGCAGCGACTATGTTAGGCTTGGAGGAAATCCGTTTATTGGAACTGAAGATGCTATCAAGGTGGAAAACTGCCTGCTACACCGTGAAAGGATTTTTGCTGACTTAGGGCTCAATGACGAGTAGAAAAGGAGACTTGCTTCAAGATAGCTTCAGGGAGCTGCTTTGTTTTGGTGGAATACTGTAACTACTAGTGTGGATGAAGAGACTATGACGTGGGTAGAGTTTAGAAGGAGGTTTCAAGAAAGGTTCATGTCAGTAATGGCATGGTTTGTTTTGGTTAAGAAGTTTGCTGAGCTGGAACAAGGGGAGATGTCTATTCTGGAATATGCTGGTAGATTTGAGGAGTTAGCCCGTTATAGGTATGCCACTGTTGACACAATGCTGAAAAGGAATGAAAATTTTATTAGAGGTTTGAAGTTGGAGTTGGCTAGGGCTACTTTACCACACATTAGAGATCCATGTGATGTGGTAGTGGAAATGGCGTTGAGACATGAGGTGATGTAGCTTGTTTGGAGAAGAAGAAGGAGAAGAGGTCTAGGTTGGATAGGGCCAAAAGAGAAAGTTTTTCCACAAGAAGAATGCTCAGAAGGGAGGAGCAGCGAAGAAAAGAAAGTCTGAGGTGGTCTGCTACAAGTGCAACAAGAAAGGACATTATGCTCATGAGTGTCATACTAGAAAGGGAAAAGGAAAGGAGGTGATTGGAAAGAAGAACATCAGGTGCTTTAATTGTGATCAGATCGTCCACTACAAGAATCAATGCAAGGAGCCCGCAAAAGATGGAAAGGGCCAAGTGTATGCATTTGAGCCCACTGCTTTAGGGCCAGTGGTGCAGGAGAAGGGAGAGGCTGTGTTAGGAGGTATGATTTAGATTCACGGTATGTCTGTTAGCGTTTTGTTTGATACTGGTGCATCTCATTCTTTTATATCTCGATGCTTGGTAGATAAGCTTAACCTAGAACCCTCATATTTAATTACTTCCTTAAGAGTTGCAAATTCGATAGGTGGGTATGCGACACTTGGGATGAAGTGTGACCACTTAGACTTTGACTTGCTAGGTTAAACTTTTGTTTGCAGTTTGCATGTTCAGGGTTAGAAATTATATTGGGCATGATTGGTTAAGTAAATACAATGCTAGGATATTTTGCCAGGATAGGAAAATATCACTTAGACACCCGAATTGTAGTGACCGGATAATTTATACCATAGAAAACCCCAGTTGTGAGGTGAATGCTTTGTTGGTTGTTGTGGAGTTAGAAGATGAGTTGAATCGCATATTCGTAGTTAGAGAATTCGCGGATGTGTTTGAACCTGTAATAGGATTGCCACCGAAACGAGCCATTGAGTTTCGGATTGACCTAGTGCCTGGAGCAGAACCGGTGAGTAGGCCGCCAAGCAGAATGATACCTACAGAGATGAAGGAACTGAAGGTGCAGTCGGTGGATTTGGAAGGCAAGAGTTTTATTATACCAAGTAGTTCACCTTGGGGAGCAGCAATAGTATTTGCTAAGAAGCTGTATGGGTCGTTAAGGCTATGTATCGATTATCGAAAGTTGAATGAGAAGATGATAAAGAATCGTTATCCATTACCGAGAATTGACGATTTGTTCGATCAACTAGGTGGAGCTAAGATATTCTCTCAGTTAGATTTAGCGACATGATTTCATCAGCTTAGAGTAGAAGAGGATAGTATACCTTTAACATCGTTTAGAACAAGATATGAGTCATACGAATGGTTAGTTATGCCGTTCGGACTCACTAATGCGCCAGCATTCTTTGTGGATTTGATGAACCGGATTTTCCGCAAGCACTTGGATAGGTTCATGTTGGTTTTTATTGATGATATTCTGATATACTCTAAGGATGATAAGGAGCATGAAGTTCATCTTAGAGTTGTGCTTGAGACACTGAGGCAGCATCAGCTAAAGGCATCGAAGTGCCATTTTTGGAAGAAGGAAGTGAACACTACACCATAAACGATGTTTTGATACGGCTAAAAGCCGTATCTAATCAAATTAGATACGGCTTTTAGCCGTATCAAAATACGGCGAGCTTATTATTTGAAACGGCTACTAGCCGTATCTAATGGGACAATTAGATACGGCTTAAGGCCGTATCTAACGGGACAATTACATACGGCTTAAGGCCGTATCTAATTGATACATTAGATACGGCTACTGGCCGTATCTAATGGGACAATTAGATACGGCTAATAGCCTTATCTAATGTATCAATTAGATAAGGCTAATAGCGTATCTAATGTATCAATTAGATACGGCCTTAAGCCTTATCTAATTGTCCCATTAGATACGGCCAGTAGCCGTATCTAAGTACTCAATTACACATACATATATAAAATTTCGCACTCAAATGATATTAGAAAACAAATAATATTATAGGCAGTGCACATTCAAATGATTCAATAATCCGCATCGCAGTGCATAATAACTTAACAATATCATTACATAACACGAAAAATAGTACATACTAGCATTTAGTACAAATATGAAGTTAAGCTCAAAACAAGAGCTACACAAGTCTCATACAACTTAGGTGCCCCAGTTCTTAAGTACGCTATCCATCATAAGCAGCAGCATAAACAGTTACCTACTGTTTTGCACTTTTTTTACAAGCTTATTCACAAGTCAAGGCCCTCCAAGCAATTAATTTTGAGTTTTTTCTTCTTCCTCCTCTTTATTTTGCTGAAATCAAGCAAACTAAGCAAATTAGAAGACTAACATAAAACTGATAATAACAAATACTAGTTATGTTACAGTTTTTTAAGAGGAGAAAGCAGTTATTGTAATCTATGGTTCCTTTTTAGTTGCTTGCAGCTGTCCTTGATTGTGATGTATACTGCTCATCTGCATGTAATTTTTTTGGTATTGGTTAATCAAATAGTTTGGCAATGTTCAGGTTTGTTCATAATTCTACAGCAACAGTGAGTGTGTGTGCATATTGTGATCTGCATTCTTTTCAGATGGATCGACAATATGCTTCTTGCAGGTAAATTACAAGCAGATTAGCAATTATTTGCACTATCAAATCTACTTCCTCTAGTTAAAATTTGGTTGCTTATGGCAGACTAATTAGGTTTGTACGCCGACCAGGATCCAAAAATGAATAATAGTTTATAATTCTATAGGTGAATGTTCTAGTCTAAAGCAAAGAGCCTATGTTACGTGAACAAAACGGAACAAAATCTTTAGAGCAATAAAAGGACATATTAATCACCTTTGACATGTAAGATATATATGAGAAACTTGAATGGCAATGAGGAAAAAGGATGTGCGAAAGTTATAGTAAAAAATAAGTTACATATCCAAACATATAGTTTGTAATGATTTTAGAGCAATAAAAGGACATATTAATCACCTTTGACATGTCATCAGACATGGCAGAAGATGTGAAGTAATGATGGTCAAAAATTATTCTGAAAAATTCACAAGATAATAGTTGTTTTGGAAGATGCAGAAGCTAATTCAATTTATTTGCATTTCTCTGTATAAAACAAATTGGGTAGTGACTGCTGATATTGTATAAGCACCTGTTACATAGGAGACACATGGTTTGAAAAGCTTGCTTCAGAGGTGGTTAATGCATTGCATTTACTATAAATTCAAACTTACTCGGATAAAAAACGTAATGCATAACTCAAATCACATATTCATATACGATAATGCTAAGTTTACATCTGATGTAAGCGCCTAATGAAAATATATCGTGTCTGTATATGAAATGTGGTTAGTAATTTAAACTTCATCTTTATAAATGAAAAATCTGAGTAATAAATGTATATGTATAAAGAGTGTAACATATTAAACTTGATATTAGGGAGAGTGATATGCATAAAGTTAAAATAGTTGTAGAATTTGTGGCATGTCTGAACAACCAGTGAGCAAAGGTGTAAATATGAGGAAAAATATTTTGATGAAAACTCTCATTTGTCTATTACAGTAATAAACATTTATAGAAAACATAGGATTGCATATTTATCAAGCTAATATTCCATACTTTCTTCGAGCACGTAGAATTACAGTGATAAACATTTATTGACAGACTAACATTAGCTATAGTGACAACCATGAAATATTTGTCTTAGTTGTATTTGCCCAGGCAATGTGACATTTTCGTGGACTACCTAGAAAACAATGAGTATAACTCAATAACAACGTTTTCCCATATTATGACTCATTCAATCACAAACTTAATGTTGAATCTTGACATTGTAACCTTTTCTTATAGATAATCCACATTTGTTTTAATTTGACGTATAGTTTTAATTTGAGATACCTATGCCACTGTCAAAACTAGTATAAAACCCTTCACGTAAAGATTTTGTTCCGTTTTGGTCATATAATCAAATGAGGACTTGCAAAGGGCTAAGCGAAGCATTTTTGAAAAAATTATAAAAGACGTAAACCATACATTTATTACTTTCATTCCCAAAAATGAAAGCATTTTTTAACATCTTATGCAATAGAAATAAGCCTTATTTGGATGATCTCGTTTCTTTAAGCTAAAAATGCCTTTATACAAAGCATGCATATTAATGAGAACTCTCTACTAGTATATGATTTAGTTAGAGTTCAATAAGAAATGTGCCTATTATTTATGCCTTAAGGTTGATCTCCAAAAGGCGACCTTTTGTTTGTCGCATGTTCACTTGTATGAGATTTCCATATAAATTTATCAATATCATTAAGACTTGTATTCAGACCCCAACATAACTAGTATTTGTTATTATCAAGTTGATTTTTAAGATTTTTTAAAAACCAAATTTAGATGATGATAAAATGTTTAAAATAATTTTAAAAGGTATGAAATAGAGTTTTCATTAAATTTATAAAATAATAATTTGTATATGGTTTATTATTATGATTCTAAATGTCAACAAATTGGAATTTATGGTTTTATGCAGCTACAGACTGTAATGTTATCCAATAGAGTATATGCTGTAAAACAGTATCCTTCTTTTTTATAGGGTAAACAAGCAAAAGGACTCTTCAGGAGCAATACAGTGACTGATTCAGGAAAATCTTAATTTAATTTGATAGTGTCAAAATTTAAATTGAGTATTTGATTTGATTATTGTTTGTTTTGGTTTGGTGAAGGCTTCAATTTGCTTGGGTTGTGAGTATTTTCCATTTGTTATAACATAACAATAGCAGTTAACAATAACCAAACTAACCAATTTTAAAAGGTATAATGTTTTAAAAATTTGTTTGATTTAAAATAATTTTTATATTAATTATTTAGATCTCTGAGTGGTTCGAAATATAATGACGTAATTAAAAATAATAATTAAGATAAATGGTTTATCTTAAGTTAATTGAGATCTTAATTTAATTAAGAGGTTAGGATTAATTTATTAAGGATTAATTAATTAATATAATTAATTTAGAATAATTACCCAATGTAATTTAAAAAGAACTAATTATAAAATTACTTAAAACTTAATTTATATTTTGTTCTTAAAAAAGTCAATATGAGATTTTGTTTTTTTAAGATACTCTTTAAAATCTAAATTGTTATTTAATTTATAACTAGTGTTTGAAAACTAATTAAAATTAATTAAAGAAATTGCATATATAAAATTATTCAATCCTAAAATAATATTATTAAAATCTCGTTTGTTCCTTTCAAGCTAAATATACCAATATGTAATTATATAAATAGTATCTAGTAAATATCTATTGAGACCCTTATAGTAAAATCAAATATTATTCCACTATAGCTCACAATTATTATGTGTAAAATTTATATTAAAATCAACTAAATTATTCTTATTTTCTCTAATTTACTCCTGCCATATGATTCATGAACCATTTTTTATTTCTCAAAATTACTCCTACCAAATATACCTGCTCCATCATCTAGAGATATCGAATAAGACACTTCGGATGGCACACATATCCACCCACTCCAACATCAGCAAAGGTCTCTGCAAATTGATGATTCATTTTGCTGGTTCTCTCATCTGGTAGCAGTATACTGTCCAACACCACTTTTTCGTGTGTGGATGGTACAGATTTCCCATGGATGTTGGACAATGTAGAATCTCGGCATATAGTACCTGTTGCAATAAAAGGTAATATTTATTATTATTTAAGTTTTCTACTTATTATGTCATAAATGTTTAAATGTTAAAAATACCTGTTCCTATTAATTCTAAATCAGAGTTGAGGATTTCACATTTTTAATTGTTCGTAACATTGGTCGAATCCTGGAACTGCGAAGCAATGAATTCAGGAGCATTGAATTGTGTGGCGCGTCCTCCATCAGAAGAATTAACCGATGCACGAATTCCCTGTTCAATATTTCCCACCATGTTGATCAAAACCTCCATTTGCCCAGAAAAAATTCCCACCGTACTCTCCAAACTTCCCACCCTCATTTTCAACTCATCCTGCTCGCCATGAACATGTCGGAGTCGTTTCTGTGCAATGGCACAAGCCTTAACTTTAGTCTTTGGTATAACGGTCCCAACACCGCGGCTCCTACCCCTTGCATCCTTACCAAGCACTTGTGATAAGATGTCTTCATCCACTGTCAATTTTTCTTCATCACTATCAATGATCTTTTCCTTCGCTTTCGCAATTTGATCCTGTAATATGATAATACTTACATGAATAAGGAATTTTAAAGAATATGCAAGTTAATATTTGTTTAACTTACAAAGTATGAAGAAGTGGCATTTGATATGCTACTATCTTTTTTCCTGTGTGTCTTCTCCCATACTTGACGACGACTGATATTTGTTGATGGACTAGCAACGATCTGCAATACAAGTTGATGCAACGACATGAATATCCAATCACAATGTGTAAATCATTTGAATGAAAATGAATATAA
Organism: Allium fistulosum; assembly: GCA_030737815.1. NCBI lineage: Eukaryota > Viridiplantae > Streptophyta > Magnoliopsida > Asparagales > Amaryllidaceae > Allium > Allium fistulosum. The sequence continues at coordinate 1,473,273,480 of CM060902.1, read as the reverse complement.
TTTACCATTTCTTGTTCTATTTTAGCGTGACTTTTACGTCCTGCATGATGAGCATAACTAAGCAATGCTCTATTCTTTTTGCCTATCTCCCTTCTTCCGCTCGCTTCAGGCGTTGCTTCATTTTTTACGAACTCTGTCCAATCTTCTTGAGCAACTGTAGGTGGGTAATTTTTCAACCGTTCTTCGTCATTGTTGAAAGTGTCATAATAAACTACTCTCAAGTTTTTCTTGTATCTCCTAAAAGCCTCGGCCATTCTCTTTAAAAACATTTCCTTTGAAAGTGGATCGAGCTCATAAATTTTCTGCAAAAAATATATTAAATTAAATGTTGTGCAAAGAGTTGAAACCATAATGCTATTGAATGAAATAGTTGTTGTCAAACAGATAAGGATACTTACCACCAATTCGTTCCAAACGTTGTCCTTGTATATTGCAGGTACTTTATTCCAACTTATATATGATATCGGCACATGAGCTCTTACTAGTTTACCGAGCATAGTAGTGATTTTTCCAGCGTTATCTGAGACCGGAATACCAAGTAAGTTTTGATCAACTTTCTTCGCCTCTGAACATGACGAATGTGAAGATGGTGGATTTTCTGACATAGTTTTCTGCAAAATATAATATTACTAATTATTTTAATAAGTCACGATAATAATTATAGATGTATCAATGTATCAATGTCAACACTCCATAATATAACACACTTGCACATACAAAATTATTAAGTGACAACACCTGAAATTGCATTGGAATGTATAAAATATTCAAAACATACGTACATACAATCGTGCAATTAAAAATATACAAACACACAATCATGTGATGTACGAATACTAATAAGTTAACATATGGATTTGGTAAGGTCTTCTAATTTTTCATTGTCTTCAAAAGCTGATTGATAGACGGTAGGGAACTCAATGTCATCCACATTTGTAGTCAACCGTTTTGGTGTATGCAAGACCACAGACCATCCGTTATTTTTTAAATCTTTTGAGTAGAAAACTTGACTCGCTTCTGATGCAAGAATAAATGGCTTGTCATTCACGTTATTTTTGTTCTTCAATTTCTCTAAATTTACCATGATGAGGTTTGAAATAGGATCTATTTTGCAACCATTGACCTTATCCTCGACTTTTACCCAATCACAGTAAAAACTGTTTGTTTGAAGTCAGTGTAATCCAACTCAAGTATCTGTTGAATGACTCCATAATACATTGTTTCTACTTCCTTATAATTTTTATCCTTGCTACTCGCTCTAAATTTTGTAATTGCTCTCATACATACACCGCTATTTTGTGTTACCATACGGTCTTCGTACTTTTTTGTGGAAAATGAAAATCCATTCACTTGGTACTTCATATAACTACGCGTTATGAACTTCGGCCCGTGCACTAACCGCCACAGAGTTGGATCAACATCGATGGTCTTTAACAGCTCATTACGTAACCACATATTAAAACTTTGAACTACTTCCACGGTGGTAGCTCTGCCTCTAGGTTGAAATCTAGTACTTTTCACATAGGAGTTATACCTCCTACGAAAAACACACATAAAAATGTATATATAAATTGAATTAAAAAAATTAAAATTCCAAACAAGTTCGTGAACTTACTTCTTCCATTCATCCAATCCATCGTACTTATTAAGGACCCATCTACGCACCTGTTCAAACTGCACTTGGGTTAACGTTATGTCTTTACCATTATCCAGAGGTATCTCACCAGCAAACTCATCGTCCTCGTCTAAAAACGCTTCGTGGGTATGTTTATGATTGCCATCACCTCCGTTTGGCATATATTCCATGCAGTAAAGACTAGCTTCTTGTACGATATATCCTTCTGCAATACACCCTTTAATGTATCTTTTGTTGCGCACATATCCTTTATATGTTTTCATCGACCTATAAATGTGATCAATTATATACTGTAGACGGTAGCTATTTATATGAAATAATGATGTGCATAATTGAAATTAGAAATTTACCGTTCAAATGGATACATCCATCTATATCTGACAGGGCCACAAATCAACGCTTCATCGGCTAAATGAACCATAAGGTGGACACTGATATCAAAAAATGCAGGTGGAAAATGTTTTTCGAATACACACATTGCTTCTACTAAGCTAGCCTTTGCTTTTAAAAGATGTTCCCTATTGATCACCTTTGAACACAAAATGTTAAAGAATAAACTAATACGATGAACATCATTTCGTAGATCCTTATGTTGTGGATAAGAATGTTGAAGCAATACCGGAAGCAAATGCTGCATTATGACATGGTAATCATGTGACTTCATATTTCTTAATTCAGGAGGATTGATGCTCACATTGTTGTGAAAGTTAGAAGAAAATTTGTTAGGCACTTTCAGATGTTTCAAAATGGTGCAAAACCGTATCTTTTCTTCTTTGCTCAAAGCGAAAGTTGTCTTTGGTATGATTGTTTTATTTGTTTCAGGATCTTCCATCACCCACAACTTTTGTTTTATACCCATGATTTTCAAATCCTTGCGTGCATTGATGCCATCTTTTGACTTATCTTTATGGTCCATAATGGTGCTGATGAGATGCTCCGTGACATTCTTCTCCGTATGCATAACATCAATATTATGTCGGACCAAATTTGCTTTCCAATATGGTAAATCAAAAAAGATAGACCTCCTATACCATCCAGAAATATTGTCAACATCTTCATTGGTTGACTTTTTCCGTTTTCGACCAATTTCTTCTTTTTGTTTACCAACTTTCATTTTGATATTCGCTACTTTCTTTTCAACTTGAAAACCAGTCAATGGCCATTTAGGGCGACGAAGTTCTTGTTCGTTGTTGAAATTTGTCTTATCGTATCGAAACTTATGTTCGTTAGGAAGAAACATTCGATTTCCCATGTAACACATCTTCTTACTTTTAGGAAGATAATAAGAACAAGTGTTTTCCCCACAAACAGGACATGCAAAGTAACCGTGAGTTGTACATCCCGATAAAGTCCCAAAAGCAGGGTGATCATGGATTGCCCACAGCACCCTAGCTCTCATTGTGAACTCAAATTTATTTAGCGAGTCAAATGTAACTACTCCTTCCCATAACTGCTTTAACTCGTCTATCAACGACTGTAAATAAACATTAATATCCTTTCCTGGTTGTTTTGGCCCAGAAATCAACAATGTTAACATTGAGAACTCCTTTTTCATGCACATAGACGGAGGAAGATTATATGGTACTACAATTACTGGCCAACAACTGTAAGGGTTAGAGAGAGAAGCATGTGGAAAGAAACCATCTGTTGCTATTCCAAGTGTGACATTTCGTGGCTCGGCAGCAAAAGTTTGATCAAATGAATCTGCGCCTTTCCATTGAGAAGTGTCACATGAATGACACATTACAGTTGGATCAGACTTGGCACGACCATGCGAGGTCATCGCATCTGCCATCCATGGTACAGTATACAGTCTCTTCAATCTAGAAATTAAAGGAAAATGTCTTAATGTCTTTCGAGGTACTTTGGTGCATTTTCTCTCTTCGTTTAATGATGTCCTATATCTTGGTTCATTGCAATTTGTACAAGAAACTTTGTTCGCATCATCTTTCCAGTACAATATGCAATCATTGATGCATGCATCATAAGTTTTGTAATTCATCCCAACTTGCTTAATGATCTTCTTCACGTCGGAGTACGTTGTCGGCAGCGTGTTACCTTCGGGGAGTAACTCCTTTATTAGTTCGAGAAGTGCAGTCATACCATTATCTGAAAAGCTGTATTGGGTCTTCAAGCTATTCAGTTTCACAATGGCATACAGCTTCGTAATCCCTTTTGAACATGAAGGATACAGCGGCTCTTTTACGCTACCAAAAAGCGATTTATACTTCTGACTTTCATTGGCCTGCCAATATGGATAATCAGTAGACTGCTCTCCAACATTAGCATGATCAGGCAACGAATTTGTAGGTTGAAAATGATGAAATCTATCTGCATCATTGACCAGATCTTCCATCCTAATATGTTCAGACTCAGCAGTAGTTCTGCCATGAGTAACTGGTTGTTGTTTTTCCATCTCCGCCCTTTTTTCCCCATGAAAATACCACGTTGTATATGATTGGATAATACCCCATCTAAGCAAATGAAAATGAATATCATCTAATTTGATCGTCTTCATATTTTTGCACCGGGTGCAAGGGCATAAATACAATCCTTTCTTACCACCGTTTTCTTCAACAAAACTAATGAACTTCTGCACCCCGTCTATATAGTATGTAGATCTTAGATCTGATTCATTTATCCATTGTTTGTCTATGCTGAAAGACATACTGCCCTCCTATATCATATTTAACAGAACATGAGACTTGCCCTTCAATGGGTCCTATATCATAACCTCTATTTTCAAGATGTCCCAAGCATAATGTCTTTAAAGTGAACATCAATATCAACAACCATTTCATTTCTACAATTTGAGATTTTAGGGTGAAACCTAAGATATTATTCAGGTTCATTCATTATACTTATTAGAGTTTATGTGAATGAAACAATAAGTGAACCGTGAACGCAAATAATTGATGAAAATTAATTGTATTGACCGATTACCATTGGTTGGGTTGTAGCGGAGTGTAACTTGTTTGGGTAGTTGGATGATCATTTTTCGGTTGGTTATTTATAAATGATATGGATATATCAATTCTTTTTTAGTCAATAACAGTTTGATATTATTTTTTATCTTAGTATATTATTATTTTATATATTATATAATGCTAAACATATTACATATGTGATAGTCTCAAGTAATTCCAGAATAGCTAATCTTTACTTCTAACATTCTTTTAGCTTTATTAGATATTACTCTCCACATCCTAAACCAGGTAAACATAGTGCATATCTTTAAAGAACAAATTCTTTTCCTTCTGTTTATTTCAAAATCTTTTGGTTGCTTTGGATTTGTAAAAATGATTTTTGAAGGCCTTATTGTTATAAACAATTATGCTTGTTTTTATAAAATGAGCTTACAAGTTAATCGAGAGCACAAATCTAAAAACGATCAATTGAAATCATGCTTGTTTTTTGTTGGATGTTTTGATTTCTTGATGCTAGAACTATAATTTATCTTGAACTTTTACCATTCTTTTCAACTATGATACTCTAATGTAAGACAAACAAGTAGACAATAACCCTAGAATTAATTTTGTGGTATGATTTTAAATATTTAATTAATTTTAAATAGTTAAAATATATGGACTATTTAATTTTCAATAAATGGAACTCAAAATATAGGGTTTATTTTAAACATTAGCACCAAACTGTTTTCAAAAAATTTGCCATTACAACAGCGCTATTTTGTAGCACCGGAGTAATGTCTATGCATTACCCCTCTCCTGATACTTGGCTTGCGCCATTAACAACAATTTTATCCACTTATACAACAATGTCAGAACAATATACAACATTAGCACCAAACTAATAAATGAACTGTAATTCTCTTAAAACATGTAATCTTCCACTACAAGGATCATCAAAAATCCCTTTTGTACCTACTAATAAATGAACGGAGTGTATAACGATACAAACTTTAGTCAAAGAGAAAAGGATATGATGATTTGGGACCCCTCTTTGAGTGAGAATGATCTTTCTATGCAAAGCTTTGCTCAGAAATAAGTGCACTCAAGGACATAGAGCCATTGACTCATTTCATTATGGAGCTTCTTTGTACATGGAGCTAAGGATTACCAATATAGTATACTTTGCTAAAATTAGGCTTGATAAAATTATTGGAGTACTGATCTAGAATTATTGATATGTTACCACCATTTGTATGATGTGAATTAGTTGAATCATTAATCGACGAACATTCAGGTTAAAGGGCATTATATTTTTCTATTAAAAATTGCTGAACAACTGAACTCATCCTACTACATCAACTGCTTTGCGGTACTCAAACATAAACACAAATTTTATATCACCATACTGCATTTTACTTTCATTTTAGCAAGCTCTCGGAACACTGTTTTACTAAGACATGCAACACGTTCAACATAATTTATGAAATGTCCTGTGTTTAGTTTTTGAGTGAAACAAGATCATATTTTTATCCCATCCTTTTATTTTATTTTCTCTAGTAACTAAATTTCAGACCTGAATTTGATATTGGTATTCACAGCTGCCACTTTAACAAGCTAACTAGAAATTTCCATTTTTTTCACAGGATGATGATGATAAAAATCAGAAATCGGCTTAACAACGCACCAGTTGGAACCAAGAATCTACTGAAGAGACAAAGAAACCAATTTTGACTAACTAGCCTACCTTTGTTAGCATTTTAAAGAATCTTTGTATCTAGTGCAATGCCCCGATCTCACTGTTTCTCTCTGTGTGTAAAGTAAACAAAATTTTCATGTATTAACTGTACGATGGCAACAAATTTGAGGAAACTTATTCTGTCATAGAACGCGGACGATCTATACCAGGATATAACATTAAGATCATGTTGTACTTGAATTTTAAACCTTGTTTTCAACAACAAAAAGTATAAACATTAATGTTGGATCATATTACATGTCTTGATTCAATTACCATACAAAACTACGTTTATGTATTTACCTCTCATAAATTAAGCAGCTACAGATAAATAAGCAGCAAATATAAAAGATTAAGCGACACTGTCACCTGAAATTGGGTTAGTGCCCGTAACTCAATGGAGTTGGTCCAGAGCCTGCTAACTCACTAGAACTGGGTCCAAAAGAGAAATTGCCTCCTAGTGAATTTTCAGTAGGATGTTGCAGCACTTTAAATTGTTTATTGCATTACGACTATGGATGGCATCATGAACACGTATTGTTTCATAGCTTGCTTATCCTGTATCAATTTTTAAAAGTTTCATTTGTTAATATATCATAGATAAAACCTTCAGCAATCCCTATAAAACTTTAACCATGTAAATAACTCAGATTAAAAATCACTAAACAATACAACCAGCAGCCTGTCATACCAAAGAAATCCTAATAGTATTCAGTAAATCTCATTGTTTAAAAATACGAAGACCTACAAAATGATCGATGGTACATCAATTGCAAAACAACACCTGAGAGCAAACAAATAAAACGAACACACAAAATCAAGTAGAAAACTAATGAAGAGGACTGAGCGCAATCAAATAAAATATTACTACAATTCAACTTTTACAGTTCAATCTTTGGCTCAAATTTCATTTTTTATCTAAATATTAAGCCATAACAATATATATCTCTTAATCTTTAATCATGCTAACCTTTTACCTTAACAGTAACATTTTATCCAATATGGTAGAACCTTGATTGGTTCCAGACTATAGGGTCCTCCATTGAACTAATAAAGTATCGCCCTCATGAACTGATTAAACTGGAGATACACCCTACTGTTGACTTTTCCTCTTGCTAATTACGCACTTAGTGCTTTTGTTTCTTGCACACCATTTTTAAGTCAGCTTATTGGAATAGCGATATTGAGCTAAAATACTATAAGGTAACCCTTAAATGGCGTTTCCCAGCGCCATTAATTACAGCATAACGTACATGTACGCATTGCTTGGGATGTTTTACATCCAGCAATTATGTGAAAAAATTTGTTACCATCTCTAACATGTGCATCTACAAACAACAATGATATTGCGTGCAATTAATCATTATTGTCATAATGAATCAAGTTTGCAGATGCACATGTTAGAACAACTCCTCGCTTGAAAAATCGAACATCCAACCCAAAATTTCACGAACAACCACCACTCAAAACTCAGACATTCTCAATTCCTGGTAGTACTATAATTTATTCCAAGCTTCAAATCTTACAAACATTCATTTTATAGTTGAAGAATTCTAACTAAATACACACAGCAAGGCACTTAATACAATTATACAATTACACAGACATAAAAAAGAAAAGAAAATCAAGCACACATAACGAATAGCAGTATCAAAAGAACTGGAAGTAATCGAATCTGACTTTGCAATCAAAGTGAAGTAGCGGTTCTTCAATACGAAATCGAGTGAAGGAAATACAATGATACGATGTAGGAGTTTCAACTGTAAGGAGAAGATAATAATACCTTGATTTGGGAAGGGGGAATGCCGAGCTAAGGTTTAGAAGCAACGTTCGATCGATCGAGTTTTTGGGAGCTTGGAATTAGGTTTCAAAAGAGGTAAAATGAGTTGGTTTTCTTTTTCTGAAGTTATGAGATAACAGTGAGGTATTGGGGTGGAAAACTTGCGGCAAAAATAGACACGAAATAAGATACGGCTGTTAGCCGTATCAAATTTGATACGCCTATTAACCGTATCTAAATAAGTGGGAAAGCCAATTTTCTGGAGGGAAGCAGTGCGTATTGGGGTGGAAAATTTGCGCCAAAAATAGGCACGAAAAAAGATACGGCTATTAGCCGTATCAAATTTGATACAGCTATTAACCATGTCTAAATTTTTAGATACGGCTAATAGCCGTATCAAATTTGATACGACTAATAGCCGTATCTAATGAGGCGGTAGGAGGGGTGGCTAAATCAGCTTTTTGGTGTAGTGGAAGTTTCTTGCTCATGTGGTTTCGGAGAAAGGGTTGTCAATCGATCCAGAAAAGATCGAAGCCGTTAATAATTGGAAGAGACCAAAAACGGTAAATGAGATAAGAAGTTTTCTTGGATTGGCCGGATATTATCAAAGATTTATAAAGGATTTTTCGCGGATAGCTACACCGATGACTAAGCTAACGCAAAGGGTGTGAAGTTTGTGTGGACCGATAAGTGTGAGGAAGCATTCTAGAGCTTGAAACACTTATTGAGCCATGCACCGGTGTTGGTGGTTCCGGAGGGGAATCAAGTTTTAGTTGTTTATACTGATGCATGTGGAATAGGATTGGGAGCTATGCTAATGCAGAGGGGTAAAGTGATTGCCTATGCATCTCGATAGCTTAGACCGCATGAGGTTAGGTATCCGACGCATGATTTGGAGTTAGCTGCAGTAATATTTTCCTTGAAGGTGCGGAGGCATTACCTTTTAGGAGAGTGGTTCGAGCTATATATAGATCATAAGTCATTGAAGTATTTATTCTCTCAGAAGGAGCTGAACATGAGACAACAAAGATGGTTGGAGTTTATTGCTGCTTATGATTTTGGAATTGAGTATACATCCGGAAAAGGAAATAAGGTGGCAGATGCACTTAGCAGGAAACATCACAATGCAATTTTAGCATTGATTGCTGAGTGGAAGGATTTAGAAACATTGTCAGCTTGCAGAGTGCAGTGGAGATCCGAGGCTGGGTCTAGTAGAGGATTTGCTACATTATCTTGTTTAGAAGTCTGACTGGTATTGATTGAGAAGATTGCTTCTAAACAGGAGGAGGATCAAGTGTTAGCTGAATGGATCAGGAAGTTAAGGGAAGGAACAGAGAGTGATGATTTGAAGGATTTCAGTCTTGACCAGAATGGGTGGTTGAGAAAGAAGGGTAGATTATGTGTTCCAAATGTAGGAGACATAAGGAAGGAAATTTTGGAGGAATGTCATCGTTCGAAGTTCACTATTCATCCAGGAGGAATGAAGATGTATCAGGATATGAAGAGAAGTTTCTTCTGGAAAGGTATGAAGAGGGATGTTGGCCTATGTGTGAAACAGTGTTTGAACTGTCAGTAGGTAAAAGCCGAACATCAAAAGCCAAGTGGATTACTTCAGCCATAGGATATTCCGGTGTAGAAGTGAGATTCTATTTCTATGGATTTTATTGATGGGTTGCCAAGATCTAGTAAAGGAAATGAAAGTATATGGGCCATAGTTGATAGATTGACCAAGAGTGCCCATTTCATTCCCGTCAAGTCAACTAGGACAGCACCTATTTTAGCGAAGTTGTTCATGAAGAATGTGGTTAGATTGCACGGAACTCCTAGTAGTATTGTTAGTGATAGAGACTCTTTGTTCACTAGTGAGTTCTGGAAGAGTCTACAGGAAGCTTTAGGAACCAAGCTCAAGATGAGTACCGCTTACCATCCATAGACTGATGGGCAAATGGAAAGAGTTAACAAGATTTTAGAGGACTTGTTAAGAGCTTGTGTATTAGATTTTAGAGGACTTGTTAAGAGCTTGTGTATTAGATTTTAGAGGATCATGGGAAGATCATCTACATCTAGTCGAGTTTTCGTATAACAATAGTTATCAGACTAGTATAGGGATGGCACCGTTTGAGGCTTTGTATGGAAGACCATGCAAATCCTCTGCATATTGGTTAGAGACTGGAGATAGATTAGTCCTTAGTCCTAATTTGGTAAAAGAACCGGAAGAAAAGATTAAGCTGATAAGGGCGAGAATGAAGGAAGCTCAGTCGAGGCAGAAAAGTTATGCAGATAGAAGAAGGAAAGACTTAGAGTTCTCCGTAGGAGACTATGTATTTGCTAAGGTTTCGCCAATGAAAGGTGTTATCAGGTTCGGGAAAACGGGGAAGTTAGCACCAAGGTTCGTAGGACCATTTCCTATTTTAGACAGGATCGAGAAACTCGCATATAGAGTAGAGTTACCTAGAAATTTGGCAGAAGTCCACGATGATTTCCATGTGTTTGGTCTGAGGAAGTATGTTAGAGATCCAGACACTACTATAGCACAAACTGTGTTAGAGGATTTAGTAGTGGAACCAGACATGACTATAGTTAGGAAGCCTATCCGGATAGTCAAGAGAGATGAGAAGAAGTTGAGGAACAAGACAGTCAGACTAGTGAAAGTTCAGTGGAGTGACGATGAGAGAAACTGTACTTAGGAGACTGAGAGCGGGATTAGAGATGCTTATCCTGATTTGTTGATGGTATGTTTTACCTTTGATTGTTTTGATGTGTACCTTATTGTAATTTTGAGGACGAAATTTTTTAAGGAGGGGAGATTATAACAGCCGGTATTTTTAGTAACATTATTTAGGATATTTAATTAGTTGAATTAAATAAAATAATGTGTTGATTAATGGATTGAGATTTGTGATTAAACTAAGTGGTAGTTGTGCCATATTAATAAATAGATAAATGAAGTAAAATGGACTTAAGTGTTAGGAAATAGGGGAGGGCAAAATAGGAAACTGATTAAACTTATACCCTAAACCCTTAGGAAACCAAACACACATTCATTTCAATTTTCTCAAGCAAATACATTCTAAGGCTGGCCACCATTAGCAATCTCGAGAAAAGATAAAGCTAGGATTTTCAAGAGGAAGAATCAAATCACTTAATCAAGAGAAAATCTCACATCTTTAATCACAAAGCTAAGGTGAATAATTACTACATCTCATTTTCTTATGGTTTTCGGTTTTAAGGATAACCCGAAATGTTTTTGCATGATGATGCCATGTTTTGGATGATTAAATGTTTATATATACTTGTTGATGATTTATGCATGTTCGTATTGATTTTTATGATATGTTTTGACATGAAAACCATATTAAATGACATCCAAATGCCTTGCGAATTTAAATGTAGTTCAGAAACGATATTTTAGAGATGGGTTTCAATTTTCATAATTTTCTGAATTAATGTGGATTTTATATTAATTTTCTAGTGAAGAAAATGATTAATTGGGTTTTAAAATATTTATGGCTAAATAATTAATTATTTGGGTCTGAAATTTATATATGTTAGAAAACATATTGAAAAGGATTTTCTAGAATTTTTATAGAATTTTTCTAAGTGTTTTGATGAATATATAAAATTATTTAAGGTATGGGACTTAAATATTTTATATATTTAATTAAGGAGAAGGGGTGCTTTGCAAATGATTTAAATTAAGTAATTCTGAAATTATGGCAACACTTTTAGAAAAGAAAAATTAGCAACCAATAAGTGTTTGACAAACAAGGCAGGTTAGTTAAAAAGTTTACTTAAAAAGGCTTTAAATCAGAAATTCATGCTAAAAGCATGTTTCGCCTATTTTGGTTTCCCCCAGGTAGCTTTCGACTAAGACCCTCTGCCTCCTTCCACAAACCAATGCACATAGTATCAACATCTTGGTACACAGTTTATTGGATCAGGGCGTAAGAGTCGAAACCACGGGGTTCCGAAAGGGTCGAAGCGCCTTTTTGTTTTAAAATGGAAGTAACGCCTGCTTTGCTTTCGAAAGGATAGCTTTCGACTCGGTTGGCTTTCGACTGAGTCAAGTGTTTTAAAGAAAATGTTTTGAATGGGTTGCGCTCTTTTATTTTAAGTAATGCTTTCGAAGGGGTCGAAACCCCTAGCTGCCGCCTTTCTACCTTTCGAAGTCAATGGTTTCGGAAGGTATACTTTGTTTAAAAATTAACCACTTCTCCAATGCTTTCGAAGAGTTGGTTTCGACACCATCACTTCATTACTTAGGAATAGGGTTCGAAAGGAATGCTTTCAACTTAGATGTTTTTAAATGACCCTTTTGTTCCATTGAAGTATAACCCAATGGTTTCGAAAGAGAAGGTTTTAATGGTTTCGAAAGGTGTTTATCCACATGTTTTAAATTGAACCCGAGAGCTTTTGAAAGGTTTGAGTTTCTAAAGGTTTGATGCTTTCGAAAGGTATTTAAAATGGTTTCGAATGGGTGGTTCCCAAAGGGTTTCGAAAGGATTGAAATGGAAGGTTTTCCAAGGTTTTTAAAGGCAATGTTTTGAAGTGTTCTAAGGTTTTAATGCTTTCGAAAGGAAGGTTTTCAAAGGTTTCGAAAGGGTTCTAAGAGTGGTTTCGAAAGGAAGGTTTTGGCCTTTCGGCCTAGATAAATGAAGAGTTTTACTTAGTTTCGAAAGTGGTGCTTTCAATGGTTTTGAACGGGGTACTTTCAATAGAATCGAAAGGGGTACTTTCAAGTGTTAAAATGTTTTCATCAACTAAGTTTTGACTAAAGTATATATATAACATGGCATGGTGATTTTGAGTAAAGCATAGAGTATACATATTTTCCTAGTGTGAGTTGATTTAAAGGTCTTAAATCATTTTGAAAAAGGTTTTCAAGGAAAATTATGGGAAGGGATCCTTAAGTGAAAAAATGACTCAGATATTAGAATATTAGATGGGACTGGTATATGGTCGCGCCCTATACATTAGCCACTGGCCCTAGCTAATTTAGTCCAAAATTCCAGTGTGTAGGGCTTTGCCACAAGTAAGACTAAAATTATGATTACACCTAGAAGGGAATATATATTTGTATACAGATAAGTTATTGGTGAGCCCGCAAAACCATTAGGATCAGGTGACCCTGGGAGATGTTATGTTAGGGACAGACCGTCCAGAAGAGAAGTATTTAATAGATAGTTAAGGATAGACCGTCCAGAAGAAGGGTGACTAACAGATGTTAGATTATTTTGTTATTTTGTCTGGTAGGCCCGAGTCAGCCAAAGGTTAATAGTTAGCCAAACAAAACTAAAGTGTTTGAACAGATAGTTATCTTATTACCTGATATGTATGTTTATGTTATGATGCTTTACAGTATTCAACCAGTTTTGGTTGTAGGAAAAGATTTGCAAAAGATATGTTTTAAAAGGATGTTAGTGAGGGGAAACTCGTTCCGCTAAGCGGCATGGTCTCACTTAACATTAATAACTGGGGTGTATAGTGTTATTCACACTAGGCTTTATGTCTGACTCAAAGTTCATGTTTTCCCCTTAAACTCTCGGGTGCTCAAAATTGATTTGAGTAGGCTGAGGGTTGAGGTTTTTTCAGGTTCTTAGTAGGATGACGAATAAAGCTACCGAAGGCGAGCAGTAGGCTAACGGATAGTTATTTAGGAGTTGTAGTTCTTGTTTTAGTTGTTTTATTCCGATGTGTGTATTATGTCTGTTATGACAAAATTACTCTGATTATCCAAGGGGGCATCTTCATATGTCGCTCTTGGCTTATTTTGTAATAAGTATATTTTATCATTGCTTGGGAAACGTTTTGGGATTATGTAATCTGAATATGGAACATTTGTTTTTAAATGTAACGGAAAAATGTTGTTTTGAATTCTGTGGTTTGTTTCATATTCAAGTGATTTTGATATTATAGATACCATTAACGTAGCCGTATTTAGTCGCCGGAAGTTAATACTATAGATGATTGGAGCATCTGTAGCACTTAGCTTTGGGCCTCTAGATAGGGGATGTTACACTTCTCCTTTAGATTTTTGAAAATTTCCAACAGGTTTAAAGCACTCTTTTCGTCTGATTTGCAAAAATCATCAGATCATCAGCGTATAAAAGGTAAGTTATAATATGGGAAAATTTATTTATGACGGGTATTAATTTATTATCAATGCAATCTCCCATAAGCGTGAAAAATACTACATGGTTATACATGAAAGATAGGGGAAAAAGAGGATCTCCCTTTCTGATTCCTGATTCCACAATTACTGTAAAAAAACCTTTGCTACACCATAAATGAAAATAGAATAAGGAGGAGTAGTTATGCTCTCTCGAACAAGCTTAATCATTCTTGGTGGAAAATACATCATCTTAAGCACCTGACAAATAAAGAATCCGTTAATACGATCATTAACTTTCTCAAGGTCGACCTTAACACACATTATTGTAGCCCCCTTTACTTTGAAACTTCTAAGAAGTTCATGAGCCAACAAAATGTTATTAGCATAATATCCACCTGGCACAATTGCTAACTAATTTTCTAAAATCAGATAAGGAAGTAAATGTTTAATTTTATTGCAAATAATTTTTGAAATGAATTTATAGAACATATTGCAGCATGCAATTGGGCAATAATAAGAAATAGAGATTAACTTATCTTTCTTATGAACTAAAACAAAGAATGTGTGATTCACTTCTTTTGCCACTTTTAAGGCATAAAAACAACTTTTACAGCTTCCAAAAGATTGTTTTTATTTTCTTCCCTATGGATTTTAAAAAATTTAGCATTGAAACCATCTAGCCTAAGACTTTGTAGTCTGCAGTAGAAAAGATAGCTTCTTGCATTTCATTAGATGAAACTTCTATAGAGAGAATTTCTCTGTCTTTTTCATTAATCATCTTCCTACATTAAATAGCAGGGAAGTGTCAATTATATTTTTTCTTAATATTGAAAATATTAAAAAATAGTCAATATCCTCCTTCTCAATTTTATCATCATTGCAAACTAGATCCTTTTGTCGTTCAGTGAAGCCTGTAAGGTATTTATATTTGTAATTGTCATGGAATATTCTCAATTTTTGTTTCAGATTGAAATCAACCTCATGTACATTCTCATATGCATGCCTACTAATGGTATGGGTTTCGGTCCGAGTCCAGACTGAACCCGCCTTGTTAATACGGGTACGGGTTTTGCCATAACTACCCAGGCCCGACCCAGGCTGTAACACTCCTAATTTTTAATAACATTATTCAGGAGATTTAATTAGATAAATTAAATAGAATAATGTAGGTATTAAGTGATTAGGGGATTGAGATCTGAAAAAAATACTTGGAGGCCATGCTTAATTAATAAATTAATTAAATGTGCTTCATATGTTAATCAATCAACGCAAAGGTATTAGGATAATTGTCGCCTACATATCTATTACCCCTATATACCCACGTTTCATTTCTCACTCACGTCATTTTGAAAAAACAAAATAAAAATGTAAATCAAAGAGGAGCCGGCCATTGCTAAAGAAAGAAAAGAGGAGAAATCAAATCTAAAGCTAAGGGTTCAAGCTAGGGGAAATTAATCTTAATCAAATCCCAAATTCCTTATCCTATTCAAGGTGAATAATAAACTATATCATCTCTATTTTTTATGATCATTTGTTTTGGATTTAAGATTAAATCCATTTTAATGATGATTTGGATGATGATATGCTTGGATTATAACATGTTTGATTTAAACAAAAATGGTTTAAATATGATTTTATATGGTTTTAAGGGTAAAATCGATAATAATGATTTTCATATGCCATGAGGGATTTTTATGTTATGAAAAACATGATTTTGGAGTTGGGTTTTAATTTTCATAATTTTCTAAGTTATGAAGAATTTATTATGAATTTTCAAAGGAAAATATGGTTAATTGGGTTTAGAAATTTATTTTAGAAATTATATTGAGAATTTGGGTCTGAAATTTGGATAGGTTAGATAACATATTAAAATTGAATTTATATTATTTTTGGGGATTTTTCCTAATTGATTTACTATGAGAACTAAATTATTTTGAAAGAAGGACCTGAATGATTTAATTGTTTTGTTTAATGGAAGAGCTTATTTGTTAAATTAATCTTGATTTAGATATGAAATTATGCGGCGGTTATTTTGGAAAATAATTTGAAAAGTTGAGGCAACCGATCGCATGTTTACAAGTAGGCAGGTTAGTTAGAAAGTGTTTGCTTTAATTGGCATCAAATCAGTTTTACCCAGAAAAGTGGGTTCTGCCTCTTTTAGAAGCTCTTTCGACCTTATGCTTTTGCTTCGACTCAGTCAAAACCAACCATGCCGAAACCCACTAAGTCAAAACCAATACACAAGGTATCACACTGATGGTACGTAGTGGATTGGAGGATGGCGGAAGGCATAGTGTCCAAACCTTAGCTTCCGATGGGGTCGAAACCTTTGTTTTATCTTCAATTGGTAAGCGCCTGTCTTGTTTTCTAAATAGCTTTCGAAGGGCGTTTCCATCTTATGTTTTAAATTATAAGCTTTCGAATGAGTTCCTTTACTTTTAAAAATAATGCTTTAGAAAGTAGTGGCTCCGACCTAGTCGAAACCCTGTTGCCGTTCTTTTGCCTTTCAAGTGTATTGAAGTCATCAATGCTTTCAAAGGGTAGCTTTTGTTTTAAACTTATACTAAGCCACCTCCTAAATGCTTTCGAAAGGGGTCAAGGGTTCGAAGGAAATGGCTTCGAAAAGGGGTTTCGATGCTATCCTTCAAATGTTTCACTCAAAGGTTTTGAGCTTTTGAATGGATGGTTCCGACGCCATCAAATTTTCCCAAAATAATTTTATGAAGATTAAAGGTTTCGAAAGAGATACTTTTGTATACATTCACTTTGACCCAAAAAAATTTCTTAAAGGGTAAACCCAATGGTTTCGAAAGGGGTACTTTCATTGGTTTGGAAGCTATGTTTCTAAGAATTAATAAGTAATGCTTTACTACTTTCAAAAGGTGCATTTTTGGTTTCGAAAGAGTTGAATTAAAGAGCTTCTTTAGTGTTTTGAAAAGAAGTTTTCTATTCTTTCGAAAAGGGTTATCCAGGGGTTTCGAAAGTGATGTTGTAAGGTTTCGAAAGCCTTAGTTTTCAAAACAAATAACCTAATCTCATTTTAAAGGAAAACCATGGCATAATAAATTAAAGAGTTTTGAAATGATTTTAAGTAAGAAGTTTTTGAAGAAGTTTTCTTTGATTAATAGGTTAAAGGGATTAACCAAGTTTTATATAAAAGGATTTCAAGGATATTAAACCACAAGTGTTGGTATTATTGTGTTATTATGTTTACTTCTTCATATATATATATATATATATATATATATATATCTGTGTGTGTGTGTGTGTGTGTGTGTGTATGTATGTTTGTATGTATGTATTCACATTGTAATGGACCCATAACTGTATTTTGGGGAAGGGTAGAACAACCAGCTAGGTTGACCTAGTAGTGAATATACTTAACTCCTGAATGAGTAGAATTGCATCCAGGAGGTTGGGAAGACCAGAATATAGGATGCCTAAACATTGATTAAAGAAGTTGTCGGATAGATAGGTTCATAGTAAACCCATGAAAACTTTGTTTAGGAAGTTATTGGAGTTACCAATAGGTTCATAGTGACCCCCATGAAAACTATGATTAGAAATATTTTTTTGCAGGGGCCAATAGGTTTGTAGTAAAACCATGAAAACTATATCCGGATGAAGTTATTGACAAATGTCAATAGGTTCCTAGTCAACCCATGAAAACTAGGATAAAAGGGATGCTATTGGAGTTACCAATAGGTTCCGGAAGAACCCATGAAATAGTGATGTTATTGGCAGGGGCCAATAGGTTCTTAGTGATCTCATGAAAACTATGAAACTGGACAGGGAGTCCATAAATTTAAACAGGTTAATAGTAATCCCATGAAAACTATGAAACTAGGCAAGGAGTCCTTAAGTATTAAACAGGTTATTAGTCAGCCCATGAAAACTATTAGGTTAATAGTGACCCTAGAAACTATAACTGAGACAGATTGTCAAAAATGAATGGGGATGGGTAATCCAGAATTGATTTACTTGTTTGCATATCATCATATTATTTTGAAATGATATTTTTAACCATTGTGGACGCAGGAGCAAAGTATATGGTTTTATAAAGTTTTAGGATACTAGTAAGGGGGAAACCCATTCCGCAAAGCGGCGTGGTCTCACTAGATATCTAAATGGTTTGAGATGGTAGATTATTATTCATACTAGGCTTTATGTCTGACTCGAAGTTTATGTTTTCCCCTTAAACTCTCGGGTGCTCAATTGATTTTGAGTAGTTTGAGAATTGAGCTTTTCAGGTACCTCTTTAGACGAATAGCTTCTGGAGACGTGTAGGAGGCATGATAGCTATTTAGAGTTCTCTTTCATTTTGATTTCGTTGTGCTATTTTTGTAAGGCAAAGTTGTTTAATTGCCTAGTTATATACTCTAATCATCCAAGGGGGCATCTTCATATGTCGCTCTTGGCGTATGTTGTAATAAATATATTTTCTTTTCTCGTATTGGGATTATGTGATGAATTTGAAATGCTTTGAAATGGAATGAGAAAGTTGTTTGTTGATTTAATTTTTTTTCCATATCCATGTGTTTCTGTTATATCAATGTATCTAACATTACCGTATTTGGTCGCCGAGAATCAATAACTATGGATGACTGCAGCATCTGTAGTCGTTAGTTTTGGGCCTCCAAGTGGGGGATGTTACAAGTTGGTATCAGAGCATAGGTTTATGAAATTTAAAAGAAATTTAAATCGAAAAGATTTTCAAACATAATCCAATGAATTAGAAAGTAAGATCGGGGTTTGGAATAACGCTATAGTAACGTACTTTTATTTGATATAGATATATATAAGTACGTATTCTCCTCTCTCTTAGACCGTTCTTCTATATCTTACTAAGGCTCATATGCAGATTTACGGAAAATAAGATATGGAGGCAGGAAACAGAAGAGGAAATCTCGGTGGAGGAAGCACCACAACCAATGGAAATGTTCGACCTAATACCAGGAGGAACCAAGGTCGACAGGCTAATGCTAATCAAAATGCTGATGCCAATGTGGGTGCTGGAAATCCACCAATGGATATGGGGGCGATGTATCATTTTTTCGTCAACATGATGCAAGCTGGAGCAGCTGCTGGAGTTGTTGGAAATGTTGGAGGAGCTAATCCTGTGGCTCCAATTGGGAATAATTATGCTAAGCTGAGCATAGATTACACCAGTCTTGGTGGGAAGCCATTTATGGGGACGAAGAATGCCATAGAGGTAAAGAATTTGTTGTTTCATTGTGAGAGAATATTTGCCGATCTAGGTTTAGATGATGAGTGGAAGAGAAGGTTGGCTTCTAGGCAGTTGCAAGGGGCAGCACTTCACTGGTGGAACAGTGTTACTATCGGAATTCTGGAGGAGGAATTGACTTGGGCTGATTTTCGAAGGAGATTCGAACAGAGGTTTATTTCTGAGGTTGCTAAATCAGCGCTGCTGAGGAAGTTTTGGATTTGGAGCAGGGAGTGATATCGGTTGTTGAGTATGCCACTAATTTTGATGATTTGTCCCGTTATGGATATAATACTATAGACACCATCATCAGGAGGAATGAGAGATTCATTAGGGGACTGAGGCCCGAGATTGCTAGGGCGACCCTGCCACATCTTCGTGATCCTAGTAATGTAGTGGTGGAGATGTCAATTCACCATGAAGAGATGATTGTTATTTGTGCTAGAGAGAAGCCAGTTGAAACTCGAGGTTCTTTAGGGAAAGAAGAGGAAGTTCTTTAAAAAGAAGGGAGCCCGAAAGGGAGATGCCGCCAAGAAGGAAAAGGCCGATTCAGTTTTCTTCAAGTGTAACAAGAAGGATCATTATGCTCATGAGTCCCGGTCAGGTAAGGGGAAAAAGGCTGCAGAAAAGAAGAATGTCAAGTGCTTCAACTGTGACCAGGTTGGGCATTATAAAAATCAGTGTCCAGAACCAGTTAGGGCAGACAAGGGAAAGGTTTTTGCTATTGGACCATCATCTGCTAGACCAACTGTAGTTGAAAAAGGGAAGACTATGATGGAAGGTACACTTTTGATTCAGAGTATACCGGTTAGGATACAATTTGATACCGGTGCATCACATTCATTTATATCCTAGTGTTTGGTTGATAGGTTATGTTTAGAACCCATATACCTTGCTACTTCCTTAAGGGTTGTGAATCCAGTAGGAGGGAATGCAACTCTAGGGATGAGATATGACAGTTATAACTAGAATTGTTAGGTCATAAGTTTGCATGCAGTTTGTATGTTTTCGATTTCGCAGATTTCAGAATCATTTTGGTTATGGTTGGTTGAGTAAGTATGAGGATAGGATATTTTGCCAGGACGGGGAGATATCACTAAGACACCCTAATAGTCATAACCGAATTATATTCTCAGTGGAGAATTCTGACCGGAGTAGTTGTGCTTTGTTAAGTGCTATGGAAGAGGGAGATGAGTTAAGTCAGGTTTGAGTAGCCAGAGAGTTTGCAGATGTCTTTGAGCCGGTTACGGGACTATCACCAAAACGATCTATTGAGTTTCAGATAAATCTTGTGCCAGGAGCTGAACTTGTAAGTAGACTACCTAGTAGGACGACACCGACTGAGATGAAGGAATTGAAGGTGCAACTAGTAAGCACCTGCATTATTACATAGTACTGCAGCGTGTATATGCTACTACAAAATGCATAGATACAATAGCGTTTTTATTCCACTATCCTTCAACTGTAAGCACCTGCATTATGGTACCTTTTTATAGCGTTTATATTATATAACTATAACGCTTTATAAGCGCTATGGTTTATTCTTCTGTGTGTTTGATGCATCCTACTATATATTACAGTTTAGTAATAGCATATCAAAAATGAATCTTCTTTAGACACATAAAAATATGAACAATGTAAGAGTCGAAGAATATAATAATCAGAAAATGTAATGCATTGTGATATTGTCGTTTGTACAAATTTCATATAATTCATATATCTATTCTTAGAATGTACTATAATTCATATCACAGGCCCACCAAATTTCATGAATCTATTCTTTCACCCAAATCGAATATAATATGTAATTACATGATAACCTTAAGAACCTAATATTTGAAATGGCCCTTAGCCATTATCAGCTGCATAAGGATCTCCAAAAAAGATAGCCGGAACCATACATAGCGTAGAACTCTAACACTGCAACATTATCTACTCTTTCTTGTTAAAAATGACTTCTGCATATAAAACAACCCCAAACATAATATAAAATACCAATCATTAAGTTTCATTGTTATCTAGCATGGTAATGTGAACCCAATTTTCAAAACAAATATCACACCTTAAATTTGGATATTCTAAAATATAACAGATCCACATTAACGTAAGAACATGCATTGTACAATGATTAATTGAACTTATGTAACAGAGATTATTCACTTAATATTGGAAGAACCGTGTGTGTCATCAATGTCAAGTATATAACTAAGGTAGTAAAAGTGCAAAGAAATACATAAGGGGTCAAAAATGATACTGTAATAAGTGTCGATGGAAAAGGAAAAAGGAAAAAAAGCCAATGAAGTATTAGTTCTCCACAAACACACGTTATAATGGCATAATGTGGGGCGTAGTGCATATATAAATAAACTTATACTATATGTTTTCTATATGTTTGTAAAAAAATATTTAATTGAAAATACCTACATGTTTACAGACACATTTAAGCACATGTACATTTGTACATCATTAAGTACCATACTCCACTTCAAGTAATATATTGTGTAATAATAGATTATAAGTTAGATCTCATGGCATTGCAATTTGTAGTTTATTTTGGGTACTTATTGTAAATCCAATACATATTTTCTGAGCTTTATGATAACAATGAATTTTCCATTGAAATTGCATCATTGAATCTCATATTGTCGTTGTTTTCAAAATAAACCACGATAAAATACAAAATCATCGCTATTAATTTGCATAATGATATATCAAATATTGATAAAAAAACATATAGAAAAGGGACATAATTCAATATTACACAACCATCCTTTCTCCTGAACGGCTGAACCCAAATGAAATCCTACAGTCGTTTATAAATAAGGAACATAAACTAACAAAAAAGGTTTAATCAGCACAATTGATTTGTTCTTTTTTTAGAGATAGCTCAAGAAATTCATGAAGAAAACATCTAGTATAAGTTTACAAACATATATGTAGTCCTTCTAATGCATATATAAATAAACTTAATGCATAATGTGGGCATAATGTATCCATTATAGATAGAGAAAAAGTACAACAGATGCAACACATCATCCAAAATCAAGTATGTGGTAGCTGCCGGTTTCAGTTTCAAATTCTTGTACATTAATTTATTATCAAGCAAAAAGTATAAAACTACTAGCTATATTGTTTGAATATCAAAATACTGCTAGCTCAATGTTATAGCTATTGAGACTTGAGATGAACAAGGCCATGGAACTTAGTTAATTGTTATGAATTTAGTTTATTTGTTATTATTTTTATTGCTATTATTTATTGTCGTTGTTGTTAGTGTTATTATCATAAACTTAATTAAATTTCATAAACATTAGTTAAATTATTATTATTATTATTATTATTATTATTATTATATTATAAACTTAGTTAATTTTTATAAACTAACTTAATTTTTATAAAACTTAATTAACGAAGTTAACTTTTTTAATCTTAGTTAATTTATTTTGATTTCTATTATTATATATTTAGTTAATTTTTATAAAACTTAATTAACTTGGTTAATATTTTATAATTTATTTTTATTATTATTATTATACACTTAGTTAGTTTTATAAACTTATAATTAATTTATTATTACTATTATTATTACGAGTATATAAGCACGCCTAGGTGGGCCTGCATCTAATCACAATGTGTATGTATTAACTCAACAATGCACTTTATAGCATTTTTCAAAGTATGTACAAAGTTTTGTATATAGATATAGAAACACTTCCTTAATGAATATGTACCCAAATTCATAATTAATTATATATATTATATTCAATAAATGAAATGTTATTGGTAGTTGGAAACAGAAAGAATTATGGATATAAAAACTCCGTGAAATTACTGTCGTGCAGTTAGCAAAGAGTGACGTTGATTCTAAAAGCATTTTCATTGTTTTTTTCTTTTCATATGTATTTTATATTACATAAGCCTGAAGAACCGTGGGCCAAGCAATTAGAAGGTAGGGTGCGATCCTACCACAGTCTCCATCCTTAATTCTTAAATCTTAAATCTGGATTTGAATTATCAATGTGTCATATCTTTTGATTAGTTCATACATCCTAACGCAATTTGATCTTTACTATCTCTTGGTTATATTTCTACTCACTCAGGAATTTAAGTCTAACCATACCCACTATTGGAACATCTCTAACTGGTCATCTGTTCTTCAATCCCCAAGGTCACAATGTTATGTGATATCGTATAATATATAAGAGAGCATGTCAACAATTCAATATATGTAATAATAACTGATCATTGTACAAAATGAACATGCAACATATCACTAATCAATCAAATATATGTTCAATACGATAGTCAATTTATACACAAATTATGTTTTCAACGCAATAGCTTCTTTCAGAAATGAGTTAATACGTTTTAGTACATGCATACGTACTGACGTGTACATGCACATCTTGCTTTGCATGTGTGTTCGATATATGTATATATTTTGCGTTGGAATTATTGAAAGTTATATGTGTGTCTGTGTGTACACACGCATTTTTTTTGGATTAATTATAAAAGTTTTTAAATTTTGAGCCATTGCCTCAACCAATAATCGCATCCATTTGAAATTCAGAGTCAAATCTGTTAAAAAATTACGACTTTTGTAATAATCACATCCATTTGCAATCTATACTGTCGCAATCAATGGGGGCGTTGGCCCCGCACCCTATCTAGGGGGTTGCTATGCCTGAACCCCTCCATGGCAATCATTATGAAAAAACTTCTATACATTAAATTCTCGTCTACAAATTATAAATGTTTTAGTACTTTTTCCTCAATATGTTTTTCAATTATCTATTATATTCTAACAGATCAAAAACATAGGGAAATAGTTAACTTGATTGTGTTGATAACAAATTATGATTCAACCTTGAATAAATATCCTAGATACAAAAAATTATTCAAATATACGATCGGCAGAAGGTGATGTGTGGGAAAATTCTAAAAGGTACATGGTAATATACTTCTTTCGTCAAAAGATTCTAAATAAACCTTTAATATAAGAGGGTGCACATTTCTTGTAATTTGATGCTTTGTTTATACTATGACTGGATCTCGTAAACATGTATTATCATACATAATATATTGAAAAGTAAATTAAATTTATTAAAATTTCTATAGATTATCAACAACACGTTGCGTTTGTTTCTGTAGAAAAGTAACCTGATGCCAGCTGGCTAAAACGGGCTTCTCTATCAATTTGGTATTTTGTAAAGTAAAATCATTGTATCTTATGTCTTTTTGAAGTTAAGCCTTCGAACTGTTGAGACAACAAAAGATATATAACAACGTTTCTACATTGGATAGAAGGATAATAATTGCGCAAGTGATTTGAAATTCAGAGCTTCATATACCATAACATTTAAATTATATTACTCTCTAGTGCAAATGTGCAATCCATATACATATATAACAGTAATGAAATCGCAGTCAGTGGAGAATGCAACTGAGAACGAATTACAGTCTAACACTCTAACAGTGGGAACACTCCAGGATGTGAGTCAATCATCTCTACCTGCAGTATTATTACTTCAATATCAAAATCATTACTTTAGTATCTGTATAATCGTAGTTACACAATCATTTTTACTGATTAATTTTTTGATTATCGCTTTGTGAGTTGTATTTGATATGACATAGTTTTATCTTAAACTTTCAATTAGCTAAACTGCTTATACTATGCAACAATATTTAACATATCTATTAAATAATAGTAAAGCAGAAGAATTTCTTGCATTCTAATTAATTTTAGGATTTTTCTCTTCTCTCTTCAATTCTCTCAAGATATTTCATTTTCAAATATCTATATAATTTATTATTACTATAATTATTACAGTGTTCTACTAATTCTTTATCGTATCATTTTACATTTAAATATCAACATTTAATAATTTCTGCTATTATTTACAAAATTCTTTCAAGGTTTCTCTTATTTCTTACATTCTAAGTCCACATGTATTTAAATATTAATTATGTGATCTTAAATTTAAACTTTTGAAATAAATGCAATTAAATTATATTTAACAAAAATGGTAAAACTAATTTTTCATTCAAGTCCATATAATTCAAATTTTCACAATTATACATGAAAACTACCTTTAATTCTCTTACATTATTCTAAATTCAAATTCAGCAAATTTATCTCTTTTTAAAATTAGTATTTTACAATAAACAAAATCTCCCCTTCTTCCAAATTCTAAACCATGCCGCCGATGTACGGAAAACCTCTGGTTGCTCTCTCTCCTCGCCGCCTTCGCTCACGGCATAGCCTCAAACCCCTTTCTAATTCTATTCAAACTCCACCAGCTTCTACAAGAATCATGCCGAAAAGTAAGATCCCAACTCAAAAATCTCTCCCACCGTCCTACGATAATTTGATCTCATCGGAACTTTTGGAAATGGTAAAGGCACTGGATTCCGAAAACATCAATATCGATCCAAATAACAACGTTTCAACTCCATTATTTGAAAGAGGTCGATTCTACGAGCTGTACTCGACAAAAAGGAATCAAAGGCTTATGAAGAAGAAGATCGATTTGGAATACGAAGAGATTGTTGGACAGGATCCTGAAGTTGCGGTTGAGTTATCAAAGATCAGGAATTTGAAGAAGGGGCAAGAAAGTAATGTGAGGAAATCAATGCCTAATGGTTATGGGGCTGGTACCAAAGGAAGTAGTTTGAGATCGTCTTTGAGAAGCAGTAAAGAAATCAAGAATGGATTGGGTAACTTGGGGAGTGCGAGGAAGACTGTGGCTGCTGCTAGCAGTGGAAGAAGGATTGGGACTCGTTCATGTGTAAGACTTTGAAAATTTGGAAATCTTATTGTTTTTTAAGTTGTTGTTTGGATTAAAAAAAAATAGTATTTTACAATAAAGAAACATATACATAAATTTTCTTTCTAAAGATGTTATTTTATTAATCCAACATATACACTATTTTTTTTCTTTTTAAAATTGGTGTAATATTACAAACATATATAACGTTTTTTCTTTCTAAAATTGATGCGTAAAGTAGATTTTTCACTATTGATAAATTTTATTTTTGTTAAGAATGACACCAAAATTAATAATATGTGATGAATATTTTTATTTGGAAATTGGAAAAATAATTATATTTTTTGTTAATATGTTTTATGAAACTATTAAATTTTAATTATTTATTTCATATGTTACGTTAATTAATAAATAAAAATATACAATAATTTAATTGAAAAATAATTTTTTTGTATTTTATTGTCTTTTTGAGGTAGACGCTAACCATTTTTTGAAAATTTTTGTTGTAAAATACAATTATGAAGGTATGAAACAATGGATTGAAAAAAAGATTATTATTTTTACATAGTTGAAATCCGACTTTTAGCGTTACACGTCTTATTTTCAGTTAACATTTCTTTTAGTTGTTTAATAGATAATTTTTTTTATCACTTTAATAATATAATGTACTTTTTTTATTTACTGTAAGAGCCTAAAATACATTAAAATATATTGATCAATACTATTGCACATTCACTTTTAGGCATTTTTGTCATTCTCTCAAGTAATATTTGATATCAATTTATATATTGTTTATCTTTTAATAAAATGTATTATATGCTAAATATCAAATTAAAAATCTATGTACATAAACATTTATCTATGGAAATGTATAATCATACTAATTTTAAAATTAAGAATACTAACCTCCATTTATTTGCTAATTAATATAAACCCTAAAAATTAATAAATTAGCATATAGCGCAATTTTATCTGTAAAAATAACAATTTAGTTTTTATCAAATATAAAAATACATGAATCGCATAACAAAAATTACGTTTGTAATAAGTTTAATGCATAACTCATTTATCTCAATAACTTCACCATATCATGCATAATAAATTTAAGTTTCAAAAATATTTATAAAACTACTTTTTTTATAATGTACCGTGTGCAACGCACGGGTTACACACTAGTAATATAAAGAGTGTTGAAGGAGAGAAAGCTTGCAAAAATAATATATTAAGAAACTTCTCAATAGATTACCTTAGCATTGTAGAAATAAAGGGTGCAAATACAATATCTTGGACTGCTTGTCTACCTGCAAACACAAAGGAAGATCAACAATTTTGTGTTGAACCATGTCAGCAGATTTTAATATCATGTTCATGCACCCTAAGTCTGCTAACTCGATAGAAATCACCAAACAAACAAATGGAGTTGAACAATTTGAGCATGTAGAAGGTGATGACAATTCCCAAAATGTAATTACCATTCAGTACAGACACCATAATACAATAGTAATGTTATAAGAATTGAACATAAAACACAATTACAATCCATCAAAAAGCATCCAATTTTTTATTTCCGAGAGCATCCAATTTCAGATTTCTAAGATCATTAATGCCTTCAACATAGCATCAAAACGCATCCAATTTCTGAGAGCACAACATTATTCTTAGTTCGGAAAATGGTTTAAAATACAAATAACATACACAAAGGCAGTGCAATGGATAATACTGTATATATAGAATAGTATTATATTTGTTGAACGATTACCCATGTTGAAGGTATCAAGATCCACTGGTGACGTATACTTGAAAATCCAGTTTTTAGTAAGGTAGCTACGGTTCCATTATACCGAGCCCTGTTAACCACTGTGCCTATCAACACATAAATACATTTTGTCAGTAAGTGGCACTAAAATTTCATTACATTTCGACATTGTGCATATGTGTACATATAACTGTAAAAAAAGTGCATATACGTATACTATTATTTCGATGCACCTACAATATTAGATGTTAAATACACAGAGGACGACTGCTGCATTTTGCATGCAGGCCATTTTCTGGACTTATCCTAAACCCAAAAGCAAAACACTAAAATATTATAGTCCCAATCTATTTTATCATCATTTACAGTCAACAAATACTTGAGGCGGGCTTATGACTACAATTCACAACTAAAAATGTTTTAATAAGAGCTAAAGAAACATTGAAATGATATTGCACCAATCAATCAAATACAGAAATGCATCAAACCATTCCCACTTAGACCGCTATCAACATTCATTCTCATTAGACAAATGAGTGGTGTTCTAAGTCGCTATCTATTTTATAATCACTTGCAATCCGTAATTCAGCAATTTGAAATTTAGGAAGACGTTTAAATTATAGAAGACAAATAAAATAAAATAGTGGCATGAAACCTTACATCTTCAGCGGTAGTGACAACATAATAACTGCTAGAATTTAAATTAAGCAAATGACTCTTCAAATCCAAGGATTGTTTACTTCATGTGAATAGAAGTAACTCTTCAATTCATTTATTTTCCATTTTTATAAATAAAGCAAATAAGTAGAACTATAGATTCATCAGTAGATAAAGTGCTAAATATTTATATCATATTTTTTTACTTCAGGAATGAATAATATTCAAGAACATTGTATATCAATTTCTATTGTGAAATCATTACCAGTATTAGATAAGGCTTCAAGTTGTTCTCGGTGGGTAAATTCTGATGCTTACCAATGCATCATGAATATATACTGCTACCTTATTATTTGTTTGCTATAATTTCATCATTTTAAGTAATCTTCTGAGCATGTTTTTAGTAAAATTTAGGTATTTTTTCTTCTATTTTTATATGATGAATTATGTACTATTTACATCAAATTTTGTATTTCTTACCAAATGAAATAGCAATAGATGCACTAAATGAGTTAGCAACAGGTGCACAAATAATTGTAGATCGGGTATTCAATTGTAAATCATTTATGCACACAACTAATTGTTTATTTTCTGTTTCACTATGTATTCAATTACGATCAATATGCCTGTTAATTTTATTTTGTGTGTTAGAAAGCAAGTGGAAAATCATCTTCTAAGTTGTAGATTTAGAAATCAAATCAAACAGGGGCAAAAATAATGAGTAAGGAAGTCAAAAGTTGTATGGATTTATAACAAAATTTATTTCATTGGTAAGGCTGTCAAAAGCTGCATGGATTTATAACAGAATTTATTTTATGAGCTATAAATCAAAGCGGCGAAATTCTATTCAGCATTCACGAATCAGATAGCCAGAACAAAGAGTTTTGAGCAAACGTAAAAATCTCATCTTCATAACGCTCTGACTAATGCACTTGATGAACTAAAACTTTCAAACAAATTATATTATGATAAATCTTGCAAATAAGGAGATTAGATAATAACCCAACCATTTTTAGTTAGCATACATAAAAGATATTTTGATAAAATTTAAAAAAAAATTATGATAAGTTTTGGAATAGAAATAGAATGGTGCTAAAAGCAACTGTTTTACTACTAAAACCCAAACTTTTTGCTCCTAAAGTCAATATTTTATCATACAATATCCTCTCCATTATTCCCTTCAATCCATTATGCATCCTTTTCATTTCCCTTTAATCATGTTCATTGAGGAGCTGCAAGTAAGATACATATTCTTCTTCATAATTATACTAAAGATGGAAAATACCTATGATAACAACATTTCTATTATTTCAACCACCCCTGGTAAATAATAAAGAGTTATATAACAAATGATAATTACCATGAACTCATATAACATCCAAGTTACATAACTTGTATTAACTTGGGAAAGAAATACTGTGATTTGAGCATTATTTGGATTAATAATCAAAATTACCTCGCATCTTGAGAATCTATAGAGTAAGATCTATTTGAAACATACTTACCATATATTTGAACTACTACACCAAGAAAACTAATTTAAAAGAAACATTTAACTTTATATGTATGTAACCACATACCATATGCATAAGAAGATTAAGAGAATGGACAACCAAATCAGGTTGCTAAATTTTTGTTACTTGGGTGTGCCATAAGCCTTTGAGGAGTAAGATCCCGATTTAGCCTCTTTCTATTATCCCCATCATGGTGCTTAATAAGAACTATAGTATCCAATTAAATGTACAGTATAGATGCTTGCTGTTTTAAGACAAAATTTAGTGTAAAATGTAGGAAAAAATCTTGAGAGAACGTATATTCAACCTCTTAATCCCACATGCCTCCATCTTCAGTGTATATTATACTACAAATTTAAAGGTTTTACTCTAAAATCTCCTATACAGACATGCTAGATATTCACAAACTAATGCATAATGTAAGTTTTGTTTTGGATTATTCAAACAAATACGTATGAATATCATGATTAAAAGTATATCAATCTCTATGGTAAAATTTATAAATTCTATAAGCATATTATTCAGCTATTCATGTTCCAAAACAATATGTAAGGAGTGTAGGCTAGAAGCACTCTATGTTGTATTGTTTCTCCCCTAAAGTTTATTCTATGCACACATCACAGTATCAACATTTGCCCATTTGCACAGTAAAAGAGAAAGGCGATCCTTACTTCTAGGTGATGACTATCCTTGCTTCCACAAAGGCGATGATAATAATAACCTGGAGTATGAATCTTTTCGTCTACAATTGTAACACATCTTTCTCAAATTTATCGGATCGATCAAGCGATTTACAAATAAAATTCAATGATTAATAACAAATATCCATTAGATAACTCTAGATATTCTTGTAATCAAAATAAATAACATTAACCATAAATCTGTAATACTATACTTTTTGTTATATATGATATATTGCCTTTTTGCTTATATCAAATTGAGTAGTATAATCATAAATGGAAAATATGAAGCAATAGCTAATTTTTTACTTAGATATAACTTTTATAATTACTAATGATCATGTAAAATTGTGAATGTTGTGTAGCACCTTATCTAATCATGTAATTACTAATGATCATCCGGTCCAACGCTAATTCATCTTCAAATTTACAACAGAAAAGAATTCAATTTTACTTCAACTACCCTTGGTAAATGCAAACAGTTAATTAATAATGACACAAATGGCAACGTGGTATTTAAACTTTAAATATTTGTATTATTATTTATCCTGGGAATCCATTCAATATATTTGTAATAGTATCCATCCTGACAAATTGATTGCAAACCGAGGCTAACATATGAACATAAAATAATGTTTTGAGTAAACAATTGGCATTATCTACAACCCCAGACTTCAAGATGCATTTGTCACATGATATATACCGCTTTTTTTTGTTATGTACGATACTACAAACATTTATTGTCAGTCCAATATAAGTTACTACGCTTCAAATTTCTACGGCCATGTAAAAAACAGTACGTGTAGCATTTCCATATTTTTGCCTATAGGCATCTAATTTCCTATAAAAGCTTTTTAAGTCGAATCCAAGGCCATTGGTCAATGTTAAATTAGCCTGAGGTATGTTCTACCATCCATACCGCATTCGAGAATCTCCGTGCTTGGCATGGGTTAAAATGGATCCAGTCCAAATTTGTGCATCCATATTTTAGTTGTCTATCCTAGTTGATGTAAAAGCATTTAACACATACAGTGCAAATATTATGCACAAAATTAGAGTCGGTGAAACTAAATTCAGATCAGTATGAATACCTCAATGCAAATTGGTTTGTAGTACAATAGTAGCAATAGTGACTGTATTAACTCATTGATAACTACATCAGCGCAGTGATGATTGGTTGAGCGTAATCGTCGACAAGTACCTGTAGTGGATTAAATCGAAATCGGTTTAGCATAATCGTTGGCAAGGGCAAGTTGAGTAAATTGAATTCAGTGGAAAAGTACCTTTGGTCGAAGTTGAATGGAAATTGGCTCAATGATGATTGAGCGCAATCGTCGGCAAGTACTTGTTGTAGAGTAAACCGAAATCGGCATAGTGATGATTGAGCATAATTGTTGGCAAGGGGGATCGAGTAAAACGAAATCAATGGAAAAGTAAATGTGGTGGACGTTTAATGGAAATCGGCTCAATGATGGTTGAGTGAAATCGTGGGCAAATGCCCATCTTCGTTGATTGCCGACCGTAGGTAATCGCTAATCATGGTGGCTGCTGCCTATGGGTTGGAATTCGGTTGTTGTTTTTAGTTTTTGAGTCAATGGAAGGGGAAAGGGGAATGAGTCAATGGAAGGGGAAAGGGGAATTAGGGAATTTGAGGGGAGAACGACGTGAAAAGAAGAGGACGCAAAAAGAAGATGTGAAAAGGGTATTTCTGTGATTTCAAAAAGACACGGTTAAAATGATATAGAAGGAATTTACATTATTAGTAGTAGAGATATAAACTTAGTTAAATTTCATAAAATTAGTTAACTTGGTTAATATTTTATAATTTATTATTATAATTATAAACTTAGTTAATTTTCATAAACTTTGTTAATATTTATTATAATTATAAACTTATTTAATTTTTATAAATCTTACTTAACAAACAAGGATAGTATTAGGTTCCTAAATCAAATTCATTTTAATAATAGCAATTGATTATATTAGGCAGCTCGTAATAATATAAAGTAAAAAATAAAATAACAACACCTCATTTGATACCACATCCTATAAATCATCATTTGCAAAAAAGAAGAATTTAAGTAATTCATCAACCACCTCCTCCTGCATTAGCACAATAAAAGTCCTAAACTCACATAAATTACCCGATAATAAGCAGTATATGCACATCAAGTACAAAATTGTGCACAACTAGAATATAACATGATGAAGAAAATACCTACTTGTAGTGAAGAGTAAAGCAAACATGGGTAAGAAAGAGTTACCAAAGTACCCTTTGTGTTTTCTGTTTTATTCTATTATTGAAAAATGTAAATTTGTAAATTCGAAAGCTTTGAATCAAGCTATTTCTATTATATGTAGAAGATTACAATGATAATCCTATTATTG
This sequence comes from Allium fistulosum, assembly GCA_030737815.1. Taxonomy (NCBI): domain Eukaryota; kingdom Viridiplantae; phylum Streptophyta; class Magnoliopsida; order Asparagales; family Amaryllidaceae; genus Allium; species Allium fistulosum. Next base: position 1,473,240,319 of record CM060902.1, on the reverse strand, counting down.
GCCAAAAGGTTCTTTCTCTTTTGGGTAATTATGTACAGTTGAGTTGTACATATTTTTAAAATTTTAAATTGTAATATAAAAGAAAACATCTTGGTGGAACATGTCCAAACCATTATTTATGCAATGGAAAACATAATATGTGCACTGTAAGATACTATATGTCCACAGTAAGTGTCTATAATGAAATTAAATATAGACATGAATTTGGGAATATATCATTAGTTTGGCAAGCCAATCTAGACTGAGTTAAATATCCATTGCAATTCCACTTCTACATTACCTGCGGCAAACAAAAATGAGTATTGTGACTACCTTCCTGTAAAAGGAAATGATTAACATTAGAAATTTATTAATGATATAAAGATTGTACTGATGACACAAAAATAGAGAAAGAGAATGCAAAGCAAAATGCCTTCAAGAAAAAGGAAACACTTCCAGTACCACAGAGGTACAAAGTCCAAAAGTTATATATCAGAAGTTAAGACATGCATTACTTTAGTGAGAAAACAGTACTGTAGTTCTCCATTATCACTGATTTCAATGCTACATCCCCATAAGTCCTAACTATTTTATTATAAATAACGATGAAAGCCACTACTGTATTCGCCTAAGTATAGAGTATTACGAGCTATACAAAAAATGGTAACTTTCATTTGGTGGCAAAAGCATATGATAAAAAAATATTCATCGAGACAAACTTGCATGGGGGACTAGATTAGCTTGAAGTTTGGGATGTATGTGAAAGAACTTGACTGTTTGTTAGAATTTGATCATTTACATGATTATGATAAATTAGTTTTACAGAGGCAGGAGTTGAACAATTTTCATAGAAGAAAACCGACATACTGAGGATGATGCAGTAGATAGAACTAAGAAAGTTTGAAACTATACATAAAGAGAGGACACCCTATACAATGCGTCAAGAACGAGAAGGTCAAGTTGTCATGCTCCTTATTTTGAAATGGTTGTGATAGGAAAAAAATTCATAATTACAATAAAGAAAATAGGAAAAAAAATATAAATAGCGTGTGTATGTGTGATATTTTGCAACTCGATAATAGATGTTAGCACCAAATTAGCTAGAGAAAGCAGTAAGAGATCAAAAGAAATCAGTTAGGGGGGAAAATCAAATGTCTTATATTCAGTTTCTCATTTTATAAAACATACTTTTTTAATTCCTGAAATATATCGACTTTATTTTTACTGTTCCCATTTAGAATATAAAAAAAAGTTAGTAATATATGTACTACATTCCCCACAGTTTCCTGGCTATTTATTACATTCATTTATTGCAAATGTAATTCTTCAGCATTTCTAAGCCAATATAGTCGCACACAAATTACCCCCATTTCAACCTAAAATTTGTTTACTTCTTATAGAGCCTCTTGCATCCATACTCACTACATCCCTACTTACTATTAAAACACACTTAACTCACTTATATACTACTACTCTCTTATAGGCTTCTAAGCTTTCATTATTTTTCATCCCCTTTTACATA